>CM066170.1:5920000-7366250 GCA_033629205.1 Lithocarpus polystachyus
ATGTTTGCAGTGGGGGGGCTGATTTTGCCTGGAAGTCGAGTTTGATAAAATCGACTTCCAAAAAGAGTCTAACTTACCAAATAACTTTGAACGCATGCTATCCGGCTGAAATATTTCAGAAATTCTACTGTTTGGCAAATTTTGCCGTATTTCACATGAGAATACAGTTCAAGTGGCAGTTAACTTTACCCACGAGTTAATAGTGAAAGAGCTTGCCAATTTGTTGCGGGTAAAACGATTTCTCTATCATGTTTTTAGCCAAGACATGAGGATGAAGCAAGGCTACAATATGACAGGTGGAATAAAGGGGGTGGCTTAGTGTTATTTTGGCAGGTAAACTTCAATGTTACCTTTTAAAGTTACTTCAAGAATCATATTGACACTACCATCAACAAATGTTCATTCTTCAAATATTCAAAAGAAGAATGGAGATTCACTTAAGTTTTATGGAGAACCAGAAATACATCTGAAAGAACATAGATATCCCATTTTATTTTCGGTGTCTCTAGCATAACGCTTTAGTGTTACATGAGAAATGGTGTGAAAATTTCTGTTAAATTTTCGGTGTCTCTAACATAACGGTTTAGTCTTACAAACATAGATACCCCATGTTACACATATTTTTATTAGCAATAAAATTAAGGGCGCCAAAATTTCACAAAATATTTATTCTTCTTATTTTCTTTTGTGTTTATGTTGGGTCCAAATGAGTAATGGCTTCTACATGAGAAAGGGTGTGAAAAATTCTATTGAATTTCCGGTGTCTCTTGCATGACGGTTTAGTCTTACAAACATAGATACCCAAAAAATCATACATAGTTGCCTACACACATGGAGCAAGACGAGACTACTTTAGTTTTTAGAAGCCTGCATCTCAAGCTGTTGACACACACTTTGCATGGTTGGCCGAGACTGTGGATTGACACATAAACATGAAATCGCTAAGTTCAACATTTGAGCTAACTCATCAACAATCTTTTGACTTGTGGGAGGTGAAAGACGATTGTCTAACACATTTTTTAGATGAACACTTGCACAAACTGAGGAATGTAGATCAGTAATGAGTTTGCCTGGATGCTTTCCCATTAGAACCTCAAGTACCAAAACACCAAAGCTATAGACGTCACATTTTTCATTCACTTCCATTGTATAGGCAAACTCTACAAAAAAGAAAAAAAAAAATAAATAAACAATTTTGAAGAAGATTTGAACTTAAACATTTTACTCCAATATTTATTTATATATAGAAGGAATAGAAACAAATCATTTTATAATAACACTAATATTTTACTCATTTTTTTTATATAAAAAAAAATATGGTGAGCCGTTGTCATTTGCTATTTGTTATTATCTGTAATTTAAAAATATATTATAAAAAGTAAAAAACAAAAAACAAATTGATCATTTTGATGGGTCATTTGATGAAAGATAACAAGATTTAGTTACAAAAATTAAAGAGGGAGAAATGGAGGAATAATTGTTGCCTCCTAACCATTTTATTCCCCCTTACTTCAAGCCTTAAACTTTTAAACAATGAGAGAATGACATAAATATTCTTAATAAATATATATATATATATATATATATTGGTAATTCAATTGTTATAACATGTGGAGAGAGCGATTTGAACCTTAACTCACCTTGTAAAAGGATCTAGATAATAATATTAAGCTACAAGGCCTTGGTATGTGACTTTAAATGTTTAATTAAGGGTAAAATATTATTTTTGTCTCTAAACTTTATTAAAAATTTGTTTTTCATCTCTAAACTTTAAAATTTTCTTTTTTAGTCTCTAAATTATTCAAAAATCTTTTATCCTTGAAATACTGAGAATATTTCTCTTTCTGTCCATAAACTTTAAAAAAAAAAAAAAAATTACATCCCTAAACTAATGAAAAAAAGTTACTTTTGCATTTTTACTTTTGTTTCTAAACTATTGGAAAGCTCTTTACAAAGTTTATGGATGAAAAAAAGAACTTTTTAAAATTAATGGACAGAAAACAAATTTTTGGTAAAATTTAATGACCAAAATAGTATTTTACTATTTAATCAATATGTAACATCCAATGCACATATGTTAACCAGAATGAAAAAAATAAACACAAATATGTTCAAGCAAAGCAAAAGCTATATATAATAGAGAGAAGCTTACCTGGGGCGAGATAGCCATATGTGCCTGCAATTGTTGTCCAATTAGATGAATCAGGTTTTAAGAACCTTGCAGTGCCAAAATCGGAGACATAGGCTTCAAAGTCAATACTCAGCAAAACGTTCTTGCTCGAGATGTCTCGGTGAATTATAGGTTGGACACAATCATGATGCATATAAGATAAAGCATTGGCCACACTTTTAATGGTTTGTATCCTAGTTGACCAGTCTAACTCCTCTGCTTCTTTGCCACTTAGTATATCAGCTAAGCTTCCTTTTTCCATGAATTCATAAATAAAAAACGTGTGCACTTCATGGAAACAAAAGCCAAGAAGCTTCACAATGTTTCGATGCCTTATTTCTGTTAAAGCTGCTAACTCATTGGTAAAACTTTTTATATCCACAGTCCCTATGCTTTCGGCCTGGGAACTCAGCTTCTTCACTGCTAATTCTTGACCGCCTGGTATTTTTACTTTGTAAACTTTTGCAGATGACCCCACCCCAATACAATACATGTCATCGAAGTTTTTTGAAGCTTCAAGGATGTCCTTATACACGGCCCTCCCATCAAAGTACCATATTGAGAACGGATGTTCAGTCTTTGATGTGTTTTCATCTTTCATATTCCTTGAGTGCCGCTTTTGGAGATATGCCAAAATCCCAACAAAGGCAAATGAAAGTGACAATGCACTGACTAAAGAAGCAACGATGACTACTACAATTTTGCTTTTCTTATTTCCACCACCCTTCTTTACAACTGAGGCTTCGCATCGTCGCAAACCTTGGATTTTGCCACATAGATCTTTGTTGTTACTAAAAGCCTCCAATATACCCGATTCAAAGATTTTTCCCTCAGGAAGAGGACCCTCTAAATTGTTGTTTGACAGGTTGACGCCAACCAAGCTCATCATGCTGCCTAGTGACGTGGGGACTAAACCGTGGAGGTTATTGTTGGAGAGGTTCAAGTATTCCAAATCAGAAAGGCTCCCAAGCTGGGGTGGTATCTCTCCTATTAGTGAGTTGAAGCTGAGATCTAGATCTTGTAAGGCCTGGAGATTCCCAATTTGATAGGGGATTGTGCCATTCAAGTAATTTTTGCTCAACCCCAGTTCTTGCAGCTTCCAGCAACCCTCTATTTCATCTGGAATTGGCCCACTTAGCAAGTTCATGGAAAGGTCTAGAGACTCCAAATTGGACAGTCCTCCAATTCCTGCCGGTACCTCTCCAGAAAGCTTGTTGTCTTTCAGGATTAGGTTGGACAATTTGGATAACGTTTCAATTTCTGCTGGTATGTCACCAGAAAATTGGTTGGAAGAAAGGTCAAGTTTTACAATTTTGCTCAATTGAACAATCTCACTGGGGATTTGACCACTTATCATATTTCCAGCAAGTCTCAGCAATGTCAAGTTTTTGCTTTCAACCCATTTTGGAGAGAGTTTACCTTGCAACCTGTTGTAACTCAAATCAATATAATTGAGATTTGGGTACACTCCCAAATCCTGGTCTATATGCCCTGTTAGTTGGTTATACTGAAGCTGAACCCTAAACAAGGTTCGGCAATTTTTAAGACTAACTGGGATAGGACCAGAGAAATTATTGAAGGCTGCACTAAAATTGACAAGCTTTCCACCTTGACACACTTGTTGCGGTAAGTGGCCTGTGAAGTTGTTCTCAGCCAGATGTAGAACAACTAATGAAGAAAGATTTCCTATTTCATCTGGTACAGAACCAGATAACCGGTTAGTGAACAGGCGCAAATCTTCTAGTTTTAGAGTCCCAATGCTAGCGGGGATTTGTCCTGAAAGCTCATTTACGTCTAGGAGAAGTGCAGTTAAGCCACTCAAATTACCTATGGATTGAGGGATTGGACCACAAAAATAATTCCCATCAAGAGCCAGTACATCCAGGTATTTCAAATTTCCTATTTCTCCAGGAATTCTGCCACCAAGCATATTATCTTGGAGGAGAATGTTTTTGAGACTAAGGAGGCCTGTTTTGGACTGACTGGTTGCATCAGGGAATAAAAGTGGGTCTAGTTCTCCTGTAATATTGTTTCGGGACAAATCAAGCTCATAAACCTGAGTGAGATTAGCAAGAGAGAGAGGTAATGAGCCATTGAGGGAATTTGTGGAAAGGTCAAGAAATTGAAGTTTGTAGAGTGTGCCAATGTTTGTTGGTATGGTACCTGTGAGTTCGTTTTCTTTGAGATCAAGGCTAAGAAGGTTTGGGAAGGAAGAGAGATCTAAGTTTTCGAGGGTACCTTTTAATCCCGTGTAATTAAGGTATATTTCAGTCACGCTCCCTTCATCGTTGCATGCGATTCCACGCCATTTGCATGGACTTAAAGCAGTTGCATTGGTGTGTGCTACCCATGACTTCAGAATTGGTTGGTCTGGGAGGCTTTTTTTCCATCTGAGTAGCGCCTCAGCTTCTGCCTTTGATCTAGGATTAGCCTTGCAGGAGGATAGCAAAACAGACCATGCAAATAAGAGTGTAAATGAATTTACGACTCTCAATTGCTTTCCTTGCCAAGCCATAGCTCAGAAGTAGGAACCTTTTTTCTGTTGTTTTGATTATTGCTAAGGATATGGGCGGGTTTCCTTGTTGGTCTCAAATAAGAATATTGATCCAGTAGAGGTAGTGATCACATTAGGAGAAAAGTGTGTAGGGGGTTTAGTATGACCTGAACGTACTGAGGGTCCTCCTATTTATTAAGTGTTTACACCCAGTACACTTAAAAATCTCACTTGCACATGAATATGTAGGTTGAGTACTTCATTTCTACCAATAGATTGCAAGGTGATAAAAAATTCTTAAGTATTCTTGAAATACGAAAAAGTTGTGCTTTCTCTTCTCATATTTATGGTAGTTCCTATCATGAATTTAATAAGTGGACTCTACTATAAACGTGAGAGGATATGAAGCACCATTCTCCGTTGAAACACTTAAAGAATTACTCCCAAAATGATGGACACAGTTTTATTTTACATACAATTCCCTGTCTTTCGGGACTATGCAAATAATTTTCCCTTTCACATGTACATTTTTTCCTTGTTGATCCTTACTATTCTTTGAAGTTTTGAGGCTAGGTGATTTCTTTTCATTTCATGTAACAATAAGTCTAGTAGTACCAAAAAAAAAAAAAAAAAGAGATATTTATTTATTTATTTATATATCTTTCTTGTATTGCTGTCTATGTTTTAAAAACTGGACTAGTCGATCCTACCAATTCAACCGGCCTTCAATTTGGTCCGATTATGGGTAAAAACTGAAAATAACTTAAAAACTAGAATTCAACCAGAAAACCGAGAACCGACGTGGTCGAACCGATTATGACCGGTTGGGTTGAAAACTTAAAACCAAAGATTCAGCCGGCACGCATTTTGGGCTTTTTTCAATCTTAATAGAAAAATCACTGCCACTGGATCTTCTAGAGATGGAAAAGAAAGGAAAAAAAGAAAAGAAAAAAAGAACGTGATGAAGGCATGAAGCAGAGCCGATGTGAGAGAGAAAATACAATAGAAGAAGAGGAAAAATAGGAGAAAAGAGACTGAAGAGAGCACTTGGGCCACTGAAGATTGAAGAGACGGTAGAACTTTGGAAATGAGAAGAAGAAGAAGAAGAAAGAATGGTCAGGTCAGATGAGAGGTAAATAGTGTTGACCATGTGATGTGAGTGGGTTGGGAAATGGGAAAAAGTCAGTGGAAGGAAACTTCTTGGAAGTTGCTTCTATATAATTACCCAACTTGTTTCTTTTATTTACAAAAAGACCATTACTAATTATTTTTTAAAAACAATTAGAATCATTTACTTACGTTTTTTTTTTTTTTTTTTTTTTTTGTTATTGAAGGGAAAATCATCTGGCTTACTTTATTTGTGATTTTATTATTATTATTAGAAGGTATATATATATATATATATATATATATACACAAACACAAGGTAATATATATAAAATAGGCAACTCGAAACACCTCAAAACAGTACACCGAAATTAGCCGGTATCGGAATATTTCATTCTAATGGACGAACCGAAACGGGGTCTGAAACGGTATTTATAACACTGCTTAAAAACTACACCATTTTTTGACATTTTCCTAGCCTAAAACAACGTTGCTTTGGACAAGAACCTAAAAACTCAACTAAAAACATAATATTTAAGTATATTATGTTAAGGATGATTGTTTTGTAATGTTATTATGTTAAATTCTTTAAAAAGATGTTATATATTGTATTTTTTTTTAAGGAAACATATTTATTACTATCGGTTTGTTAGTTTTAGTATATTAAAAAATTATTAATTATTTATATAATTTAAATAAGTAATAATTAAATTATTTATGACGTTATCGGTTTGACCATCGGTTGGACTCTGGTCCGACTAGAAAACCGATAATTAGTTCCTTTTTTGGTTCTTTCACCGTACCGGTTTTTAAAACCTTGATTGTTGTTCAGTGTCTGAGTATTGAAAAATTAGCTCGACATCAATTTGATGGGTAACCAAAAAAAATAAATAAAGACTAGAAACCCATTGTGAAGTGGGTTTAACTCTAGAGAGTTATTGATTAAAACAGAGTTTACTCAACACTAATAACATCAAAACATATGATATAATTGAAAATTGCCTCATTATCAAAAAGTTTTTATATTCATTTTCAAAGAAGTAATTTTATATTCCTCTCCAACAAAAAAAAAAAAAAAAAAAGAGTTAGAATCTCGCATATAGATAATAGGCTAAAATGCAAAACTGACCCTCTAAGTTTCAACTTTTGTCATTTCAGTCCTCTAAGTTTTAGTTTTGTCATTTCAGTCCTCTAAGTTTCAAAGTTTGTCAATTCAGTCCTCCGTTACCCTTCAGTTAAGTGCTGCCGTTAACTAAACCAAAATGACATCGTTTTGGTGTTTTTTTTTTTTTTTAACTTCTTAATTTTACTAAAATACTTTAATTACCAAAAAAAAAAAATCTAATGGGAACAACGTTGTTCCTCTGCCTCTGAAAGGAGCTGAAGATCAAGACTGTAAGTTCGTTTAGACCCCTTAAACCAAAAACAGATTAACCTAGAGAATTAGCCAAGTGATTAACTTAAGTAATTTAAACAGATCTAGGTTAACACAAATATATCAAAATCATGTAAAAGTGCGGAATAATAAAGAACACATGATATGATGACCCAGGAAAACCAAACTGGTAAAAAACCTGGGGAGGATTTAACCTAGCTATCCTCAAGGTAAAATGAATTCACTATGAAAGAATCGAAGTTTACACAATAGAGACTTAGACCACTAACATCCTATTACTACCTGCCTGTAGGAAACTTACTACCACGACCACGTGACAGCTCCGAGATCCACGGACTCCTTCTTTCCTTGAATTCTTCAGCAAAGCACAAGTAACACCTGCTTGTATATCTTAAAGCTCTTTTGTTCTGCAACTGTATGATTTACCAACCTCTTGAAATGAATCTTGAGTTTGGAAACTCTAAGTGTATGTGAAGGTAAACACCTCTAGGTCTAACAAATAGATTCACAAACACAGCATTCAGAACTCTAAAAACGTGGCTAGGGTTTTCCCTTATATACTTAGGGCAAAACATAAAACCCTATACATTAAATGGGCTAGGGCTGAGCTGGAAAAATTCTGCAGAAAAATGTTCTGCATGATTTTCGTTCTTTCGAGTCTAATTCTCGATCGATCGAGTCAGGCAGAAAGTGCACAGTAATTCTGCATTCAACTCGATTCCAACTTTACATAAAAAGCCATACTTTGAGCAAGTTTAACACAAGACTTAAAGAATGTTTTGATCATGGTTTGCCAACATTACAAATTGAAGTTCTAATACATTAGTTCCTAATTCTTAGAACCTAACAAACTCCCCCTTTGGCAATCCATGACAAAACACAGACTTAACAAAAAGCTCAAAGTTTACAAATTAAAACAACCCATTACAAAATTAAAAAGCCACTAAACAATTCAACCTAACTACTATCTAACAGTTGCAAAGTAGACAGCAGCACGACTGAATCAACCTGTATATTCCTGTAACATTTAACAAACACATAAACGCATGTGTGAAAAATACAAGGAATATAAAAAATAACTTCTTGATTTCACATGACACAAAATAAAGACATATATCATGAATAACATCATAAATATAAATCAATAAGCAAAGTAGCATAGTGAAACAAAAAACAAATACATAAAAATGTATCTAAAAAAAAATATCTCCTAACAAGAGCCAAAAAACTAAATACAAAGTGAAGCACTTAGATAAAATCTAATAACTCCACAAGCTCAACAGTATCACAGTAAGGTACAAAAATCCCCTTAAAACAAAAATCTCATCTACAAGATATGAACTCCTCAATAGAATGCACTCCCCCCTTTTTGTAACGAATTGCCAAAGGGTAGTTACTCATCATCAAAAGGAGGCGGCGGAGGAGAACGACAAAAACTCGCCAAATCCGCTCTCAAAGCTCGAAGCTCATCAAGGACATCCACCAGAAGCTGACCATGAGCTGCCTGAACGGTCATGACAGTGTCCAGAGTCCGACGAATATCAGAAACATCAGAAGGAGAGGGTGGAGGAGAATCATCAGCAGCAGCAGCAAGATCAGCAAACGTCTCAGCTGCAGGAGCATCTGTAAAAGAAGAAGGGGGTGGAGTGACATCGGAAGGCTCTACCCTAGGACGCTTAGAGCTAGCTCAAAGTTGAGCAGCCCTTTGCCTCAAAAAGGTAGCACCTATAGGAGCAATAACGTGTACGGGCTCAGAAGCAGGAAAATTACCTAAACCTAGGTGAAGGAGAATCCTATGAATAAAAACAGGAAAGAATAAAGCATGAGCCGTAGAACTAGATCTATGTACCTCGTTCAAAGAACGAAGGAACAAATGAGGAAAACTGATAAGGGCATCAGTAACAAATGCATACAAAAACACAAATCGCTCAAGAGTGATGGTGTGATGATGAGAAATAGGCCACAATGAATGACACGCTATCCTAAAGAAGAGATAATGAAGCTCGGAAAGCTCAGCAGATGTGATCCGAGGATCAGAACCCCACTGGATAGAAGACCCAGTAATGTATGACATAACATCATCTAGAGGCGGAGACTCATCATAAGGAAAAACGGGATGATCAACAACAGGCACCCCAAGAGCATCAGACACTACCGAAGGGGTAATGAGATACTCCACACCTCGTAACCAAACCTTAACCAAGGTGTTGTTATCATAGAGGTGGATAGAGAAGTTCGAATAGAACTCTCTAATCAAGGTAGCAGGAGGAGGATGCTCAAAATCTAGCAAAGATAACCAACCCCGACGCTCAAAGTTACGTCTCACCTCAGAATCAACCTCATCTAGAATGACCCTACGCTCAGCCCAAATATGACGCCTAAGATTAAGGGTCTCATAAGTCTTTTGGTTCTTCTCACTAGGGAACCGATCACTATCAAAGGAAGGTGAAGGGTCAGAAGTTCTATGAGCTCTAGTTTTCCTAGGTATGGTGCTAAGGACAGAAAAGAGAGACACAGAAAGAGAAGAGCAAAAACAAAAACCAAGGGCAGACTGCAAGTTAGCACAGCATAAAATATAGAAAAAAATCTATATGATGCATGAACAAAATATGCACATGATGCATGAACTAAGGCAGTGACATAGGTCAATTATGATCCAAATTAACAAATTTGGCTTGAGCATAAGATTAAAATCAAGAATACCCAATTTGGGAAAATCCCAATTTTTCAAAACACAACAAATTGAGAAATTGATCATCACAACTGTTAAATAATACAATATAATGATCAAATTAATCAATCTAACAAGCCAATTTCATCAATTTATATCAAATTGAACAAAATCCCCAAATTCATCAATTTCAAGCCCTAGATTTTCAAATTGTCCACAAAACTCCAAAATAATCAAATTAAACCACATGGCATACTTGTAAATGGTGTCCCCACAAAAACCCATGATTAATTTGAAAGAAAAGGAGTCAGAATCAAATCCAAAAATATCAAAACTCTAAATGCCGAAAATACCCAAAAATGCATGAAAATTATGCATGAAACATGAAAATAAAATCAAAAGAAGGAGCCAAAGAGTCTTACCGGCTTTGGGAGAGAGGATTGATGCAAAAAGAACGGACGAAAACGACAAAAACAACAAAAATAACAAAAATTGCTTTGACCGGTTGGTAGAGAGAAAAAGGTATTTGAAAAGATTTTGAAAAGTGAAAAATCACGTGAAGAAAAACCTTTTAAAAAACTCTCAGCTCGATTTTCGATCGATCGAAAATTACATTCGATCGGTCGAAAATCCTTCGATTGATCCAATACCAATCGAGGACTGATCGAAACAACCAGAGACTTTTCTGAGATTTTAAAAACATTTTCTATCGGTCGAAAAATACTTTCGATCGATCGAAATTCTGGAAAAACAGATTTTTCAAAAAACAAGTAATTTTAGTGCTGAAAATCCTCAAAGCATTAGATTTTATGAATAGAATGCATGAGTATGAGATGAAATGTTTTCCAAAAAAAATGTTTTTAACCCAGGTCTCTCAAAGAAAGATTTTCTCTTAATATCCCTCAACCATTTAAACAAGCAAACATGTTCTGCATCAATTTCCAGAAATATTCAAACTTGGTTGGTCAAACCAAAAACACACAATAACATGTACATAGTTTAGCAAAGAATAACTTGTGTAGCGTGTGCAGCTAGCATAAGCTTGAGAAACATGTGAGGTGATATGCACATATTGATCAATCACAATTTCTACAAAATCCATCACAGGAATTTGAAAGAGACTATTTCTTAAAGAGTTACATCATATAACTCTCACATCTCCTAGAATAAAAGCTTGCAATCATGTAAGTTTCTTGATTTGCCTCAAAATTAATATTCAATTTAATTGATTAGAAACTTAATAAGAGCCGGGATAATGTACACACCAATTTTATTTGAATTGTGAAATTATTATAACCCAATAATGTACACACCAATTTTATTTAAAGGCTACACCTTATGTTCTTTTTGTGCATGTGCTACACTTTCTCAAGCACAAAATCTTACGATATGCACTAAGGTGTTCATGATTGGCTAGTAAACAGTGGTGAGATGGTTATTTATGCCTTTCTCAATAAGACCAAGTCCGACAATCAAAGACATAAGACTTCAAGATCAAGATCATGTGATCAACAAATATAGCATCTTCGCACACAACATGCACAACAAAACTTCAGCTAGTAAAGTGCAATAGAAATAAGTACATCAAAGCTAAACAAGGTACATAACCATGTTATGCAAAATTTGATTGACCAACCTTGTCTTCAAGTTCAAGGAAAAAAAATAGCAAAAACACAATTTGCAAAATTATATATATATATATATATATATATAAAAGAAATAAACATCCTAGAATGAAATGCATGAATGTTATGCAATGCAAATCCTAGAAACAAAGGTCACAAAAAATAGAGCAATGAAGCACAAGGACCAAGAAGTCAAGAATGACTAGGGACAAAGAATCACATCAATAACTTGACGAAGAGTCTCAAACTTTCTTCTATCAAGTGGTTTGGTGAAAATATCAGCATTCTGACGTTCAGTTGGAATATACTCAAGAGCAACAATTTTCCGTTCAACAAGATCCCTAATGAAATGATATCTAATCTCAATATGTTTGGTCTTAGAGTGTTGAACAGGATTCTTAGAGATATCTATAGAACTAGAGTTATCACAATAAACAACCATGGTGTCCTGTGATATTCCATAATCACTCAAGAGTTTTTTCATCCAAAGAAGCTGAGAACAACAACTTCCAGCAGCAATATATTCTGTCTCAGCAGTAGATAAAGAAACAGAATTTTGTTTCTTACTCATCCAAGCAACAAGATTAGCACCAACATAAAAAAAAACCACCAGTTGTACTTTTTCTATCATCAGCATTGCCAGCCCAATCAGAATTAGAAAAACCAGTAAGAGAAAAATTTGACTCTTTGCTGTAAAATAGACCATAATCACAAGTTCCAGTAACATACTTTATAATCCTTTTAACAGCATTTAAGTGAGAAACCTTAGGATTAGATTGAAATCTAGAACAAACACCCACACTAAACGCAATATCAGGTCGGCTAGCAGTTAAGTACAAAAGACAACCAATCATGCTTCTGTATAGGGTAACATCAACAGACTCACCTGATGGATCGTTTGTTAGTTTTGCATTAGCAGCCATTGGTGTCCTAGCATGTGCAGCCTTGTGAAGACCAAATCTCTTGACCAAATTTTGTGCATACTTAGCTTGGTTAATGTAAATTCCAGCATCTGTTTGCTTTACCTGTAATCCCAAGAAATAAGTTAGTTCACCAACCATACTCATCTCAAACATGGCCTTCATTTCATCTGCAAAAAATTGAGCAAGAGAATCATTAGTAGCACCAAAAACAATATCATCAACATAAATTTGAGCAACTACAAAATGATTCTTATCCTTTCGTATGAACAGAGTGGTTTCAGCAGAACCTCTCTTAAAGCCATGGTCCGTGAGATATGTAATTAGTCTATCATACCAAGCCCGTGGAGCTTGTTTCAATCCATAGAGAGCTCTCTTCAACTTGTAGACATCATTCGACCTATGAGGATCAACAAAACCTTTCGGTTGTTCAACATATACCTCTTCTTGTAACATGCCATTTAAGAAAGCATTCTTGACATCCATTTGATACAACTTGAAGTTCATATGACTTGCTATAGCCAAAAGAATTCGAATGGATTCCAATCTTGCTAAAGGTGCAAAAGTCTCATCAAAATCAATCCCTTCTACTTCTGTGTATCCTTGAGCAACAAGCCTAAATTTATTTCTGATAACAGTTCCATGTTCATCTGACTTGTTCTTGAAAATTCACTTAGTTCCAATAACATTGACTTCCTTTGGTCTAGGAACTAATTCTCACACATCATTTCGAACAAACTGATGAAGTTCCTCGTGCATAGAATTTACCCAATCAGCATCTTGTAGAGCTTTATCCACCTTTTTCGGTTCAAATTGGGATAAATAGCATGAGTGAGTAATCACATTTAATGCTTTGGATTTTAATCTTATGTTATCATTCAAACTCCTCAATATATTAGTAGCAGGATGATTCAACTTAACTCTTGAGGATGGACCTTTGACCAATGAAGTAGAGGTACCTTTCTGATCTGATGGACTTTGAAACTCTCTCTGTTCTTGTTGAGCTCCATGAACTGGTGTTGAAGGTTCTGAACTTGATGGCACAGATGCTGTATCATTCAATACCATCAACTCTTCCTCTGTATGCTTTCCCACATAGTTTTCAGGTAGAGAATCATCAACTTCCATAATATTTTCTTGAACCTGAAGTGCATTTTCTGAATGACCTTCTGAGTTTAATTCATCATTGATCACTACATTTGAAGATTCCATGACTGTTTTAGTTCTCAGATTGTATACTCTGTATGCTCTACTGGTGGAAGAGTATCCCAGAAAATAACCCTTGTCACTCTTAGCATCAAACTTTTCCAGGTTCTCTCTATCACGCAGAATGTAACAGTTACTGCCAGATATTCTGAAGTATTTGACTACAGGCTTCTTTCCTCTCCAGAGTTCATAGGGAGTTTGCTTGGAGTTAGGTCTGAAATATACCCGATTGAGAGTGTGACATGCAGTATTAACAACTTCTCCTCAAAAAGATTTAGGCATCTTCTTATTATGAAGCATGACACGAGCCATTTCTTGTACAACTCTATTTTTCCTTTCCACTATTCCATTTTGTTGTAGTGTTTTGGGTGAAGAGAATTCCTGATGTGTGCCTTGATTATTGCAAAATGTAGCCAGTTTTGTGTTCTCAAACTCTTTTCCATGGTCACTTCTTATTCTGACTATCACAGTCCCTTTTTCTACTTGCAATTTTTTGCATAGATGAATCATTTTTTCAGGAGCCTCAGCTTTGTCTTTTAAAAGTACAACCCATGTGAATCTGGTAAAGTCATCCACAACAACTAAAATATACTTCTTTCCACCTAAACTCTGAATTCTGGCAGGACCCATGAGATCAATGTGCAGCAACTCCAAAGGTCTTGTAGTTTGAACATCAACTACAGACGGATGTTTGGACTTCACTTGTTTACCCATCTAACATGGTCCACAGATGCATTTTTCAATCTTCTCAAACTTGGGCAACCCAATTACTGCATCACATTTTGAAATCTTCTCTAATTGCTTGAGACTAGCATGTCCCAACATTTGATGCCATAAGTCAACTTGATTGATCTTAGCACTAAAGCATTTGTTGCTTATACTTTGGTGATACCATAATAGTTATCAGCTGTCCTCACACCAACACACATACAGTCACCTCCTTCATTAAGTATTTCACATTCTTGTTTAGTGAAAAACACATTTAGTCCATTGTCACAAATCTGACTTATGCTGAGTAAGTTAGCCTTCAACCCATCAACATACCAAACATCTTCAAAGACTGGTAGTCCTGGAATATCCACAGTACCAATGCCTTTGATCACAGATTTGCTTCCATCTCCAAAAGTAACTGTTCCAATCTTTCCTTCGAAGAGTGTCTTGAACAAGGCTTTATTTCCTGTCATGTGCCTGGAACAACCACTATCCAAATACCAAAGATAAGAATCACGTGCCTTTAAGGCGGTTAAAGCAGTATAGCACATGTAATTATTATCATATGTGATTATAGCAAGACACTCAAGAAAAATTTTAACACAAATGGTAAAAGACAAGCACACCAAGTAGACAATGTGGCAACTAAAGAGAAGATTTTAGAGAAATCCATAACAACAGGGATCAAAGATCAGCTTAAAGATCAAAAGATCAAGAACAAAAGCTACTCGCTCTGATACCACTTGTAAGTTCGTTTAGACCCCTTAAACCCAAACAAATTAACCTAGAGAATTAGTCAAGTAATTAACTTAGGTAATTTAAACAGATCTAGGTTAACACAAATATATCAAATCATATAAAAGTGCGGAATAATAAAGAACACATGATACCAAGTAGACAATGGTGTAAACTAAAGAGAAGATTTTAAAGAAATCCATAACAACAGGGGTCAAGGATCAGCTTAAAGATCAAAAGATCAAGAACAAAAGCTACTCGCTCTGATACCACTTGTAAGCTCGTTTAGACCCCTTAAACCCAAACAGATTAACCTAGAGAATTAGCCAAGTAATTAACTTAGGTAATTTAAACAAATCTAGGTTAACACAAATATATCAAATCATATAAAAGTGCGGAATAATAAAGAACACATGATACCAAGTAGACAATGTGGCAAACTAAAGAGAAGATTTTAGAGAAATCCATAACAACAGGGGTCAAGGATCAGCTTAAAGATCAAAAAATCAAGAACAAAAGCTACTCGCTCTGATACCACTTGTAAGTTCGTTTAGACCCCTTAAACCCAAACAGATTAACCTAGAGAATTAGCCAAGTAATTAACTTAGGTAATTTAAACAGATCTAGGTTAACACAAATATATCAAATCATATAAAAGTGCGGAATAATAAAGAACATATGGTATGATGACCCAAGAAAACCAAACTGGTAAAAAACCTGGGGAGGATTTAACCTAACTATTCTCAAGGTAAAACGAATTCACTAAGAAAGAATCGAAGTTTACACAATAGAGACTTAGACCACTAACATCCTATTGCTACCTGCCTGTAAGAAACTTACTACCACGACCACGTGACAGCTCCGAGATCCACGGACTCCTTCTTTCCTTGAATTCTTCAGCAAAGTACAAGTAACACCTGCTTGTATATCTTGAAACTCTTTTGTTCTGTAACTGTATGATTTACCAACCTCTTGACATGAATCTTGAGTTTGGAAACCCTAAGTGTATATGAAGGTAAACACCTCTAGATCTAACAAATAGATTCACAAACACAGCATTCAGAACTCTAAAAACGTGGCTAGGGTTTTCCCTTATATACTTAGGGCAAAACATAAAACCCTATACATTAAATGGGCTAGGGCTGAGTTGGAAAATTTCTGCAGAAAAACGTTCTGCACGATTTTCGATCGATCGAGTCTAATTCTCGATCGATCAAGTCAGGCAGAAAGTGCACAGTAATTCTGCATTTAACTCAATTCCAACTTTACATAAAAAGCCATACTTTGAGCAAGTCTAACACAAGACTTAAAGAATGTTTTGATCATGGTTTGCCAACATTACAAATTGAAGTTCTAATACATTAGTTCCTAATTATTAGAACCTAACAAAGACAACAACGATCAAAACGACGAAGGAGCTGAAGATGAATCCATGGCGTCCTCCACCCCACCAGCGGCGAAATGAACCATCGGAAGCCTCCCGATTTGCTTGGTCTGCATCACCAAATCATAAGGAGCAGCGATCTTTTTTGCGAAAGAGAACACCTCATCATCATCCATGTTCCTCAACACCCTAATATCTCCCATAACGGAATGCATATGCATCACAGCCTCGATGATATTCCCGGTTCCGGCTTCACCTTTGGTCTAAATCATCGCCGTGCCTTCGCGAATCCTACATAAGGCTTTGCCGAGGTTTCGACACCCACAAACAAAAGGGATACGAAAGTTATGCTTGTTGATGTGGTTGTCCTCGTCCGCCACGGTTAGAACCTCGGACTCGTCAACGTAGTCGGTTCCAATGGCTTCAAGGATTTGGGCCTTCACAAAGTGGCAGATGCGAGCTTTAGCCATGACTGGAATAGTCACAGCTTGTTTGATCTCCTTAATGAGCTGAGGGTCGCTCATGCGAGCCACACCGCCTTGGGCTCGGATGTCAGCCAGCACGCGCTCAAGCGCCATTACGGCACACGTGCCAGCCTCCTCAGCAATCCGAGCTTGCTCGGTGTTCACCACGTCCATAATGACGCCGCTGTGGAGCATCTGGGCCAAAACCACCTTTTTTTTTTTGGTAATTAAAGTATTTTAGTAAAATTAAGAAGTTAAAAAAATAAAATAAAAAATAAAAAACACCAAAACGACGTCGTTTTGGTTTAGTTAACGGCAGCACTTAACTGAACGGTAACAGAAAACTGAATTGACAAACTTTGAAACTTAAAGGACTGAAATGACAAAACTAAAACTTAGAGGACTGAAATGACAAAAGCTGAAATTTAGAGGGTCAGTTTTTCATTTTAGCCTAGATAATATTATTAGGGTTTTGATGGCCTTGGTTCAAGTGGTCTTCCCGCGTGAAAAAAAGGATAAGACTAGGAGCATGGAATGAATTTCTTTTAATACTAATTTGTCATTCTTTTTTGGCTAAAAGGTGCCTACATTACAACCACGCACCCTTGACTTATTGGTCATTCCACGAATACAAAGTTCTTGTAGGGTGGGGAAAGGAGGGAAAAGAGACGGAATTCAAGCTTCCAGAAAAATGTGAGTCTAACTAACGATTTCGTTAGTAAGCAATATTTTCTCTAAAAAAAAAAAAGCTAAAAATTTCGAAATTGAAAATATAAGTTGAATTTATGATTATAGTGTTATTTAACTCTAATGTGTAAAAGTTTTTATCTTATTAAAGTACATAACTTTTTTTTAAATTTTTTGATTATATATATAAATACTTACATTATAATTGTTGGGAGACCACAATTTGACTCCTTATAGCCACTCTAAAACTGACTTGCGTGACGTGATATCGAATGTCATAAAAGATAGCTCACAGTACAACAATGATCTTTGACCCAACCCCCACTTCTGCCATCCCACATCCATCATATAATATTGCGTCCACCACCAATATACTCAGCTCAATCACAATCATTTCTAGGACCCCATTGCGAGTCACCTTACCCATATTTGCCTTTCATTTTCTTAATTCGTTCAAAGTTGTCTTCTTCTTCTTCTTTGTTTTTTATTTTTTTTTTTATTTTTTATTCTCGGTGGGGTGTGTGGGGAGAATTTTTTCCAGTCTTCCTATCTCAAGACCAAAGTCGTCTTCTACTTTTTTTTTGGGGTGGGGAATTTTTCCAAGTCTTTCCTTGCTCAAGAACGCATAAAAACCAACTAGCTTAAATCATGATTAAAAATAGTTAAAAGAGGTCCAATCCTCTTCATCTCTATCTCTCGTGGGATTTAATTTCAATGGTGTCATCTCCATTTTTTTGATGGAATGGTGTCGTCTCCATTTTTTTTATAGCGTTGAACTCCCTCACATACGTTACTAATAACTGTTCCTCCACTAAGAAACGTAAATTTCTTTTTGCTAGGAAATCAATGAAGTATTACCAAATTCAAACAATATTGCTCTTGACCTAACTTTGTTATTTAATTACAATTTTCTGGATTCCATTGGATTACAATGCTGAACCAATGCCCTAGTCCAGGATTGTGTTTGGCTAATTGTCAGTTTGTCACTCTAGTCTAAGGGTGAGTTTGGTTCAGCTTTTTGAAACTAGCTTTCTGAAAAAGTAGAGTTTTCAAAAAGTGCAGTATAAAAAAGTGCTTTTTGAAAAAGCTGAGTGTTTAGTAAAAGCTGTTAAAAAGTGCTTTTTAAAAAAGTTGAGTGTTTGGCTAACACTTATAAAAGTGATGGTTTGAGTGGTAAATTACCAAAAATGACAAAATATATATAAATGAGTTTATTTCATACTTAAATCAATATTATGAAATTATTTTTTTCTCACCAATATTAGCTAATAATAACCTACCATTTAAGATTTATTGTGAAAATATTGTAATAATTAATACTGATTTTAATTTGAACGTACTATTACAATTATTTTTTTCTCTTTCTAAAAAAATTATTTTTTTCTCATCAATATTAGCTAATAATAACCTCACACTTAAGATTTATTGTGAAAGTATTGTAAAAATATTATGATAAAAATTGATACTGATTTTAATTTGAACGTACTATTAAAATTATTTTTTTCTCTTTCTAAAAAAATTATTTTTTTCTCACTTATATTAGCTAATAATAACCTACCACTTAAAATTTATTGTGAAAAGATTGTGAAAATATTTTGATAACATTTCCTTCCTTTTTTTTCCTTTTTTTCCCTCTTTTTTTATCCTCCACACATGTACCGCATTCTTTGTTTCTTTTTTTTTTTTTTTTTTCCCCTTCTTTTCTTTTTTTCTCCTCCACACAATACCCTTACTTTTTTTTTTTCTTAGCACTTCGTCTGTAACACCCATGGACTTCTTCACCCTCATCTTCTTGATTCTTTTCTTTTTCTCTAAATTCAACCACTCACAAACGGGATGATTCAATCGGTGATTCAGATCGGGTACAAACTCCATTAGAAAGATTTTGCTATATCCTGATGTTTTTTTGTTTTGCATTTTTAGGAATCCTAATTTGCAAGGGATTGATTTTTTTTTTTTTTTTTTTTTCATTAGCTGATTTGGGAATTTGTTATAGATTTTTTGTGTTTGGATTTGGAAACTTGTTATTGAGAGGGCAGAGGGCAAAGCAGAGAAATGAGAGGAATGAGGAATAGCGTGAAGCCCAGTTTGAAGGGTAATTTGGTAATTGCCCAGAGTCCAATGAATAGTTGATTCAACGCGCATGTGCTTTTTCCAAAAATGAGCTCTAAGCTCCTTTTTCCAAAACGCAACTCTTGCGCGTTCTCTTCACAAACCCAAAACGCAACTTTTTCCAAAAAGTTGCGTTTTATACTTGACCAAACGGACTTTTGTATTTGCTTTTTTCAAAACAGGCTTTTTTGGGTTGAAAAATTTGAAACAAGCAGGCACTAAGTCGAATAACAGATATCCAAATGTCAAATGGCATCAAAGACATTAGACATAGGAATGATAACGTGACGTGATCAGATCATGTGTGTGTGTGTGTGTGTGTGTGTGTGTGTGCGCGCGTGTGTGTGTATTTTTGCCTTGTGGAGTTCAATGTAACTTGCACACAAACCAGTTCATATAATGACCTCAATAGGCTGCAGAGAACTGGACCCAGTTCACCCAACTTCTACTCCAACCCCTTCAAAGTGACCCAAGATCCCATATCAGCATTGGGCCTGTGAACTATCTAAAAAAAAGGAACTCATAAAAGGTCATTATAAATTTAATGTTAATTTTTTTTAGTTACATTTTACCATAAATTTCATTTTTTATTTATATAATTAGAATTATGAATTAAATTATTTATGAAATCAATCGTTCGGCCATTGATCCAACCATAACTGGTACAGAAAATCAGGCATTTTCCAATTCTTTTCCCGACCTGATTTTTAAAAACAGGGATGAAGCCACAAATTTTTTTTTTTTTTTTTTTTTTGTTTTTATTTACTAGAGTCAATATGCCTTGTTGAAACTTGAAAGTCCAAAAACTTTGAACATGATCTCCAAAATGACTCGAGACTAGGTAGCTATCACTTTTCAAGTTTTGTTAGAGCAGAAATGTGAGACTAATTATTTATATAAATTAATTATTTAGCATTTGACACATCTCATGAAAGTAATTTTTTGTGTTTTGTGTGCTAAATGCTAAAAATTTAGCATTTAGCACATTTGATACTACTACTTAGGGCATCACCATCAGTTGTGCCAAATGCCAAATATTTGGCATTTGATACACCAAACACCAAAAAACCCTTCTCATAAGATGTGCCAAATCCTATAAATTTTGATGCATGTGAATAGTACCGTTCCATATTTAGAACGGTACGGACAGATGTGTTAAAAAAAATATATTATTTTTTTTCATTCCTCTCTCTTCTTTATTACTATTCTTTCTTCTCTCTCGTCCTTTTTTTCTTCTTTCTTCCTCTGCTTGCTCCTTGCTCCTATCACTCCCTCTTCCCTTTTTCTTCTTCTTTCTTCTCCAACATCTTCACAGTGGCTTCAGGTTCTTCTTCTTCTTCTTTTTTTTCTTTTTTTTTTCCCTTCTTTCTTTTTTCCGTTCCCTTTCTCTGTGCCTTTTTCTCTTTCTTTTATTTATTTTTTCTAGTCACTATCTCTCTCTCTTTCTTTTCCTATCACGAAGAAGGAGGTGATTCCAATCTGAAGCAGAGCTCGCCAATTGAAGCTTACCAATCTGAAGCTCTGCTCGCCCAGGGGCAGTTGCCAATCTTTTCTCGTTGTCCTCCACAGCTCTCGCCGCCGATCTCGCTGCCGATGGTTGGTTTGGTTTGGTCATTGATTGATCTGTTAGGTTGGGGTTTTGTTGAAGATTTTGAGTTTTTTTTTTTTTTTTGGTTGAGGCTTTTGGATTTGGAATTTGTTGGAGGATCTGGTGATTGTGGTTGTACATTGTGGCGGTCGTTGTAACAGTGGTTGTTGGTTCTTGGGTGGTGGCGACTGCTACTAGCTGTGCATTGGTATATTTGCTAGGTTTTGGGTAAATATATTATTTAATGTGTTATATATATTATTTTAATCTTTACAATCAAATAATAGACTATATGATAAATAGTGAATTGTAAAATGATGTGGTAAAATAATAAAGTAGGCTTTTGGTGTGTCAAAATGACATTTTTTATAAGAGATCTGATGGTGATGCTCAGTGTAGAGTCTTATTAACTTGAAATAATACCATAAGGTCATTAACATTGCGCACCATCGTCTTGCATCAATTCTAAGCTTAAGCCTATAGAGTAAAGACTAGAGAGATTGCCGTACGTATACAACATTGCATATTTCATAAGCAATATGACGTTTAAGAGAGTGACATAAATTTTAACAGTATAGTTTACCACTTTCTCCGAAATGATTTCTTGGCAGTGTTAGGGACGCAAGAAAGGATGGCCTGACTTGTATCACTGTAACTTGTAAGACCCGCCTTCAAAAACGAACCAAGTTTCTGTTCAAACAAAGCATTCCCTAAGAAAAGAAGTTTCTGGTCAAACAAAGCAAAATCCTAAACAAAAGAAAAGGAAAACTTCTAGGCAGCTTCTCTTTATTTTCCTCCCACCAACAAAAACTAGGAAAAAAATAGTAATTAAATATTTTGCTAGGCCAGGACATTAATTTGTTTTTAATGTAAACAATGTTTGAATTTTATATCTTTTACTCGACAAAAAAATACTTTTTCTATCCACCATAAAGATAGAGTTTTTTTTTTTAATTAATAACAAAAATAAAAAAGGGGTAAGGATCGAGGAGATGATGAGAGTGACTACTCTATTTGAGCATGACCATATTAATATTTTCACTTGCTAAAATCAATCTTGCAAGAGAAACCCATTGAACCGTAGCTATACCCTAGACCCACAAGGACACATGTGGGTAAAGGGGCCGTGGTGTAGGGCTTCATAAGGATAGAGTTAATTATGAGTTAAACTATAATATAAATGGAAAATAAAATTTTGGTATTAGTCAGACATTAGTTCCATTTCTTGGACTTTCTTCTTCGGTGTTTGCGGGGCAAGCTTACAAGTTGTCAAAAAACTATATAAAAAACATTTTTTTACTAACTAAATCCCTTTCTGTGGGATTTAATTCTGAAATCAAATCCCTTTATTTACTTTTAACCCAAAAAAAAAAATAAAAGAATTATTATGTTTGAGTCAATTTGTTTACTAGTTAAGCTTAAGTTTAGGTTTGAACTTGACTCATTTATTAAATAAGCCAACATAAACCATTTTTTTTTTAGTCTAGCCCAACCTATTCAAAAACATTTCTGTTTATTTATAGCTCTAATGGTAGGAGTTTTTTCATGGCTCGGAGGCAACATCAAACCTCTTTTGTATGTTATGTGCAGTACAAGTATTGAATAAACTGTTTTTATATAAAGATAATTTTATTGATAACAAAAGAAATTACGAAGTATGTAAATCCACAATTACTAACAGATACATAAAGGGAGGACACTTTTCCATCCAAATACAAGTCTCAGATTTAGAAAAATAAAAAAATAATAATAAAAAAAAAAAATCCTAAGGGCACGTTTGGTAAACTGTAATAGACACTGTAATGTAATAGATATTCCTATGACATAACTATTCGGTTGTTTGGTTATATTTTTATAACTACGAATAGTTATTCCTTATGAATAGCTATTCTTCAAAATGAAGAATAACTATTCCTTATCAAAAGTACTGAATATATAGTCCTTCACCTTATGTAATAATTTAAAAAAAAAATTTCATAAAAAACCATTAGTTGCCACATCTTCAAAAGGAAAGAAAATAAATTTTCCTTGTTGTTAATTATTAGCTCTACTTTGAACACTCTAAAATAAGTGTATTTTAGGAAATTTGACTTAAAAATGATTTAATTACACCTTCTTTTTCTACTCTACTAAATTGTGGATGCATATTCAGGATTTTATTTCTAAATGGTCACCAAACTAATGAATAGTAATACTTATTACATTCTAACTTAATGGATTCATTGTAATACTTATTCCTATTCCTATGTAATAATCATTACAGTGTACCAAACGTGCCCTAAGTAATGTGCATGCTTGTTGGCCCTTGTACCACATAAACATGCCATCCAATTCCAATTACTACTACATGAAGTAAGCTGGCCTTTTATATCCTCAAGTAGGTTACGGCCCATGAGGAATTGGGCTTGATGTACATAAATAGACATGGCAAAGAGAAGTGAATGGGTCGGACTGGAGAATCGAGTCCAATTATTATTGTCTTGATTAAATCTAATCAACTTTCATGTGCTCATGAACAAGAAACACATTGAATTTTTTACTTAACCCAATCAAAGAAGACTTTGAATGGGATAATTAAGAAAAATGAAAGGCAATTGCTCTTCGGTTATATATAACGAATGTATCATGTTGCAGACGTATATGGTTGTATGTGCGAAAACAATGGCCTTTAAGAAGTTCAATTCATTGGTTCTCTTCAGTTTCATGCTTCTATTTGCCTCAAAAGCGAAATTAAGGGGAGTAACCATGACTTCCAAGCTTGGTGTGACAAGTAATTAATCTGCCCTTATTCTTGTTTTTTATATTCTGTCTGTTTTAAAGTTTAAGAAAACGATAAAACAGAGAGAATAATCTTTTAGAAAACGATAAAGATGTAAATTTTGCTAATGTTCACCAAAAAAAAAAAAATCTTTGAATTGTGATTACTACATTCTAAAGACTAGCCAATGAAATCATGGGTTCGTCCTGCAGATGGAGTATTATAGACTAATGACTTCTTTGAAATTTTTGGTATTCAACTTTTTCTTTGTTGAATTTCACTTCTTAAGCGTGCATTTTGTCAATATTCATCACCGAAGGACTTTTTCCCGATTTACTGGTTCTCCCTTGGGCTAGAGTCAACTATGAGTTGTTGGAAGAGATCAGAAGTTCTTGATCTTATCTCTAAAAAACCTATAACATGAAAGCTATGCCTATTATTGCTTAAGTTCATGCATGTATTGTTGTTAGATTCTAAGACTTTAGGAACTAATGTATTAGAACTTCAATATGTATTATGTTGGCAAACCATGATCAAAACATAGAGTCTAGGTTTAGACTTGCTCAAAGTGTGATGTAATGTAAAATTGGAATCGAGTGATTGCAGGATTTATTGGACAAAATCTGCAAGGCTCGATCGATCGAAAATTAGACTCGATTGATCGAATCTCGTACAGATTTAATTTACTGCAAAAATTTCAATTCAGCCCAAGCTCATATGACATGTAGGGTTAAGTGTTTTACTTCAAGTATAGAAGAAAAAACCCTAATTACGTTTTAGAGGTCTTTGAAGTGTTGTGTGTTGAATCTTCTATAAGATCTGAGAGGTATTTACCTTCATACACACACACACAAAGTTTTCAAGATCAAGATTCGCGTCAAGAACTTGACGATCTCTTCAGTTGCTGCATAAAGAACTTTAAAAAAGATCTGAAACCTTTGAGTGGAGTCTCAAAGTCACAAGTGGGAGAACTTGTGATTGCTGTGGATCAAGGAAAGAAGTAGTCTGTGGACTCGAAGCTGTCACGTAGTCGTGGTAGTAAGTTTTCTACTCGATGTAGCAATAGGATGTTAGTAGACTAAGTTCTATTGTAAAAACTTCAATTTTTTCATAGTGAATTTGTTTTTACCTTGAGGATAGGTAGGTTAAATCCTCCCCAGGTTTTTTATCTGTTAGGTTTTTCTGGGTCATCATATCGTGGTGTTCTTTATATTTCTGCATTATTTGCATGATATGATATTATTATGTTAACCTAGAACTGAATGATTTATCTAAGTAAACACTTGGCTAAATAACTAGGTTAAACAACTTGTGTTATGGGGTTTAAAAACGTACAATTGTCATCAACTTGACTATTTTGTAGTTATATATTCAAATTTTGTTACTTTGTTTCTAATGAGTGTCGTTTGTTTTTTAAGAGAGAGAGAGTATCAATTTGAACAAATTTCTCATAAACAGTCTCCAACTTATTGACCTTTAGTCAGTATGGTCTATATCGCAATTATAAATAATCAAGTACGGTCCAAAATCCCAAGAAAAATTCTTCGTGGCTAAAGTTCAACGGAAGCAATGCTAACAGGGCAATGACATTATTGAAATTTTTGGCCATTTTTTTGGCCACAGATTTAACTCACGAGAAGTGTCCTCTCCATTTGTCAGTGAGATACATGTTTGTAGCTTATTAGATGAAATCAGAAAATGGCCAAATATGCTATTTAAATTTATTACGTGACAATTCAAATAATTTTGTGTATTATAATCACATGATCAAATACCAACTCATGTTGGGATCAAGTGAACCATGGCCTCACATAAATTTATGTATTTTTTTAATTATTCATATATAAATATTTAAATTTGACCCTCAAAATATTAAAATGTCTATAAAATTTTTTTTATTTGTGTTTTATGAAATTAAAATTCTTTAGTTAAAAAATCATACACTTTATAATAAAAGTTAGGCTTAGAAACCGTAATTGCGCCAAGTAGCTTCACCAAATTGCAGAAATTTTTGTAAATTTTTAGATTTTTTTTTATAAAAAATATAATAAAAGTTAGGCTTAGAAGCCGTGGTTGCGCCAAGTGGCTTCACTAAATTGCAGAAATTTTTGTAAATTTTTAGAATTTTTTTTTTTATAAAAAAAATCTTATTATGATGTGTTAGCTTGTGATGTGTCAGTTTGTGATAGGCCGGGAATTTTTTTTTTTAATAAAAAAATCATAATTTGATAAAAAATATCCCATATAAATTTTTTTTTTTATAAAAAATATCTCATATAATTTCCAAGTTGATAAAAATCTTAATTTGATTACAGTTCAAATTCTTCATCCAATCCTTATTTTTCAAGTGTAGTGTTTGTAGAGAGGAAAAATTCCCGACCTATCACAAGCTGACACATCATACTACCAAGTCTATAAAATACAGCCAATTACAAAGCGCCACGTATTGTTGCTAGGTTTTGCTATCACTACTTAGAAACCAACAGAAATTTGCCAGTGTCATGCAAAAACCAATCACATATCAACGCATGTAAGCGATGACATATGCAATCTAGCGCGTGTAAGCGATAACATAAGCAGACCAATTCGGTTGTGACATGTGTCACCAATCAGACTCTGCCACGTGTCGCTCACCTACCCCCCAAACTCCTATAATAGAAGCCTTCCTGAGGCATTTAAGGACACACCAAGCCATCTAGAGCATAAGCAGCATCAGAGAAGATTCAGAAAGACTCAGAAGTACAGAAGCTCTACAGGAATCAAGCCTCAAAGCCTTCAAGAACTTTAAGAACTTCAACCTCAAAATCGAAGAACATTCGAAATTGAATCATCCAAACTATCTGCCTAGATCCTAAAGTTTCCTGGAATTAAGCTCAAAAGGCTTCAGAAACCTTAACAAACCATAAATCAACGGAGCTCTACGAATTCAAGCCTCTAAGGCACCGAAGAACTTCCACCACAAACCTTAAAAGAAGAAGAACACACGAAGAACAAAGGATTTCTAACAAGCTCATAGCCAGAGATTCATTGTAATTTTGTTTCAAATATCTTCGATCCATTCTTCAGCCAAATTAAAGTATATTTGGTGTTCGAATCAAAATCACATTATCACAATTCCAATCAACAAATCTTTTAAGGTGATCGAATTAGAGGATCACTCTTTTGTAATTTCAGAGAATTGTAACACACATTCATCAATATGAATTCACATTTGTAAAACTATTTTACTTGTTTGATTTATTTCAAACTAGAAATTTAGTTGTCTACAGTGTATTATAAAAAAATAGCAACTTTCTTATTTTTTTTTTTTAATTACTACACTACACGTTTATATATATAAATAATAATAAAACAAAGGTACTGTGGTGATTCTCAAATACCACTTCATCTAATTTATCTAATCTCATTTTTTAATACACTACACGATTATATATGTAAAACGTAATGTGGTGATGCTCAAATACCACTTTCAAAAACTAAATAGATAATCCTAAGACAAATAAAAAAATAAAAATAAAAATAAAAATAAAAAAGAATTTGATCACAATTGGAATACAGAATATTAATCTGCATCAAATACCATTTTTTAACTATTATGTATTCTTCAAACGAGATCTCTCTCATTTTTTTTATAAAAAAAATAGTCTCTCAAAAAGTCTGTCTTTCTCTCTCGCAAAAGAAAAAGACGATTCAGACTTGACTTTGAATCACAGCAGAAGATTACTCAATACTGAAAGCGTATTTTCAAGACTTGCTTGGTGACCAGGTTTTATTATTATACTCTACTTTTGCATGTTTTTTTCCATGTTATATTTGGTTGAGGGGATTGTTGTCATACCACATATTTAGGAGAGGTTGTTCATCATTTTTAATATAGGTAACTTACGTTCAGATTAAAATAATCTACCACATGTCCCCACTCTCCACTGTCATTAAATATCAACATTAAGGGAGAAAATGGGCTTTTGCCCTTCTAAAAAAAAATCCAGCATTTTGCCCACTTTCTCAAATTAATTAAAGAAATGCTCCTCTTTTGAAACTCGATTTTTGGACAATCGAGTTATAACAAACTGAAAATTAAAAAAAAAAAATCTGGGGCCCTATAGTGGCGTTTTAAAGAGCCCTATAGTGGTGTTTTAAGGACCATATAGTGGCGTTTTGAAACTTGAGCTCCGTGAACTCGAGTTCGATGCAAGTTTTTTTTTTTTTTTTTTTTTTTTTTTTTTTTTTTTTTTTTAAGTTTCATCATCACATACCTATAGTAGCGTTTTAAGGAGGCTATAATGACGTTGAGAAATGGGGCAAAATGCTGAATTTTTTTTTTTTTTTTTAAAGGGCATAAGCCAATTTTGTCCCAACATTAAGTATATACGTCATTGTTTACTATGTCTTGATATTATGTTAGTATTTTTTTTTTCTTTTTAACGACTTCTTTACCATCTCGAAATTATATTTGTTTTCATTTTAGAATGATTTGAGTTTGGAAAAATTTATTTAGTTTTAAGCTATTGTAATACGCTACTTCAGTTTAAAGTTTTATTTTGGATAGTTTGATTTAGTTTATTGTACACGTTTTGGGTGTTGTGCTCATTTGTTGGCAAATGTGTTAATATGCTAATTTTTTTTCATGGATATTTCCATTCATATGTAGATAAATGCTTAAATAACATTGAACTAGATGAAAACAAAATAATGAAATTACATTCCATGTTGGATCCTCATTTACATTATCAAAAAAAAAAAAAAAGATGTACTTTCAAATTTGCTATTTGCACAAAAGAGCAAAATAATGTAACCTCAATCACATTCCATGTTGAATCCTCATTTACATTATCAAAAAAAAAAAAAAAAAATTGTACTTTCAAATTTGCTATTTGCTAAAATTAAAAGTGCATATATCACTATTGAAATTAAGAATATGTCTAAGAATCAAATGAAACACATTAGAAAAAGAGAGATAGAGAAAACGTAAATAGTATTGTATTTATCAAAATATTTTCATTAAATCATAAAAGGAAATAACATAGGTTTTCATTTTTAAACCGTGCAACACACGGACCTTTAACTATAGAAGAACATCTTTTGTGTGCGTGTGTGTGTGTATATATATATATATATATATCATATCATATACTATATAATAAAAGTTGGGCTTAGAAGTGGTGGTTGTGCCACGTGGCTTCACCAAATTGTAGAAATTTAGTTAGATTTTTAAATATATATATATATATATATATATATATATATTGTTCTTATCTTCTTCTCCTATAATTTCTAAGTTGATAAAAATTTCAATTTGAAAACAATCCAAATTCTCCATCTAATCATTTTATAATTAATTTATCTTTAATTTCTAGGTGATTTATTTTATTAGCAATAGGAGATCTACTTCATTTATGATTTATGAGTTCTAGCATTCCAGGGGATTAGAATTTTAGTTTCACACTTATTGTTCATATCAACATTAATTAAAAAAAACAATCATAATACACGTATACAACTACTAATATCAACCTTTAATTCTATTTTTTATTTTTTTAAAACACCTCAAGGATAGACACAAAATTATAATTGTTCTTATTGATTTTTTCTATACATCTCTATCAATTTTTAGATAAATACAAAAACTTAGTTGTTGTTATCTTTTGTTTAAGTTACATATGATTCTTAATTAAACTGTGCATAGCATGACCAAAATACTAGTATTTTAATAAAATAAGGGGGGGCTAAAATTCTTCAAGAAAGATTACTCTTTTATTTTGATTCTAAGATAATTTCTTACTCTATTTGTGCAGGCTCATGCTTCCCTCTTTTCTTCTTCCTCAATTCATCAAGTTCCTCGTGATAAATCAATTAAAGAGTTATAAGGAGGTTTTAAGCACCAAAATGTTGGCTTACAAATCTCTCTCTCTCTCTCTCTCTCTCTCTCTCTCTCTCTCTCTCTCTCTCTCTCTCTCTCTCTCTCTCTCTATATATATATATATATATATAAACCAAAACTTCTGAAGCTCTCACAATTTTTCACGTCAGTACAATATTGAAATAAAATGATAAATTATCATTTTATTTAAATAAAATAATTATTTTTAGTTTAAATTTAACCAGGAGTGAAACTTTATCTCTCTAATAAGTCCAACTTAAACTCAAATTCATCATTATCATTTTTTTAAATAAAATTATTATTTTTTTAATCAAAACTTAACAAAGAGTGAAACTCTATCTCTCTAACAAGTCCAACTTAAACTCAAACTCAAACGTTGATAATCTATATAAAAAAAAATTATGATAGGACTAAAAAAAAAAAGAAAAAAAAGACTAACGTTGAAAAAAAAAAGACTCACGTTGATAATCGTGGGTTTGGTTTTTGGGTTAAAATTTCTACTAATTATTTTTTTATATTGTACATGATAGATAAAACACCTCTATATTTTTGAAGAAAAATTAAAGATGTAACTTATGTCTTCCAGCCTAGGGAACGATAAATTTTTATTTGGTATGTTATATATAAATTTGTTGAATTTGGTTTGGTTCTGAAGTAGAATTTGGGGATTCTATAAATTTTGAAATTTTAAGTCTTGGGGTTTTTGGTATTTACATATCAGTATGTTGATCTTAATTCTTCACCTTAAATGCTTTTTATTTAGGTTCATGTGATTTTTTGTTTTCTTATTAAAAGCTATACTTTTGGTTGATTAATTATTTTTTTAGATTAATTTCAATTATTATTATTTTTTTTCAGAATGCCTATTTACTCATTGTTGGATTTTTTAAAAAAAATTAATAGTTTTTTCGTGCATCGCACTAGCTAGCGACTAGTTAAATTTAAGCCAATGAATTGGGATTTCCATAGGCTAGTTATGTAGGTTGGGCTCAGTTTATAATAATAGGTTTTATCATTCAGTTAATAGGCCTACGGAGTGCTCACACTTGTTTTTAATCCCATCCTCTTGCTAGTTGATAAGTTTAGATAGTCTTTCGTCACCAAGATCAAGTCCAAATCAGAGAATGAAGAATGACTTTAATAAGAAGGCCCAATTTTCAACCCACTATGACCCCGATGCTTCTTTTCACCCCACAATTTAAAGCAAGAAAATTTTAACTTTGGCCCATCCATGCTTTATGAAGTTAACCTCAAAATCATGCTTTTTATAATAAAATTGATTTTATTACTCGCACTTCTTGTTAATTTCATCATCGTCAAATCATTACCATTATCGCATGTCTTGTCACACAACACAGTTTTAGACCATGATGCCATGAAAATAAAATTCACTACATGAGATGTTGTAACAAATTTGAATAATGGATTTTGTGTTCATTGATTAATGAGCCATGTTAACAGGTACTCTTAAAATAATTGTTAATAAACCTTATTAGGAAAATTTTAACTTTTAACACTACTTTCATAGGAAATATAAAAAACTATTAAATAAATTAATTAATTTATAATTTTTTTCATAAAATATTTTTATAAATAGTTCCTAAATCAATATCCTTAAGACAATTGTTGACTTTTCCTTTAATTAATTAATTAATTAAACAACACCAGCTAACTTAACCATCAAACTTAATTATTTGTAAACTATTTTTTCTTTATTTACTAAGTCAATTAAATAAAAATTATTTTTATTTTCTATTGTAAATAAATAAATAAATATATATATTAATAGTCAAAATTAAGAGAAAATTCAATTAAATTTTAAATTAGAGTTCAATTTTACGTCATGAGTTTCATCTGATTTTTTAATTTTTTGACAAGTAAATTATTAAGTACAAAAACTGAAGAGTCTAGATCCAATTCGATTCTAAATCTCACATATGTGTGTGTGTGTGTGTGTGTGTGTGTGTGTGTGTGTGTGTAATTATGATTGTTTTTAAATATATCAGTGTATATACATGAGGTTACACACAAATATAAAATAAGTGATGTCTCCTTAAACTTCCGCATATGAAGTATAATTTTCAAAAATAAACTTCCACACATGAAGTATGAGGTTGATAGTCCCGTCTCCTTGTGTGTGTATTAAAAATACTTAGTAATCTAAAAAAAAAAAAAGCTTTAACACCACTTTCATAGGAAATATAAAAAGCTATTAAATAAATTAATTACTTTATCATTTTTTTCATAAAATATTTTTAAAAATAGTTCCTAAATCAATATCCTTAAGACATTTGTTGACTTTTCCTTTAACTAAATAATTAATTAAACAACACCGTTTAACTTTAGAAGAGATTGGTGAACACATGAGGTGTATGTGGGGTTTCACCCCTTCCCACAATGTAACTTAACCATCAAACTTGTCTGTAAACTAATTTTTATTTATTTATTAAGTCAATTAAATAAAAATTATTTTTATTTTTTATTATAAAATATATATATATATATTAATAGTCAAAATTAAGATAAAATCCAATTAAATTTTAAATTAGAGTTCAATTTTGCACCATGTGTTGTATCTGATTTTTTAATTTTTATGACAAGTAAGTTATTAAGTACAACAATTGAAGAGTCTAGATTCAATTCGATTCTAAATCTCATATGTGTGTGTGTGTGTGTGTGTGTGTGTGTGTGTGTGTGTGTAATTATGATTGTTTTAAAATATATCAGTGTATATGTATGAGGTTACACACAAATCTATATATATAATAATAGATGAAATTAAGAGAAACTCAAATTAGAATTTCAAATTAGAATTCTAGATTTACGCCATGTGTCCTAAATTATTTATTCTTAAAGAGTTTTATTTCTTAATTTTGAATCAAATGTGAAACCACATCATAAGTATTCATCCAAGTAAGTTATTAAGTACAAAAATGAAAGAGTTTAGAATAAATGAATCGTAAAAAAAAAAGTGCTTCACAATAATTAAAAAAAAAAAAACATGGATAAATTACATTTTATACCAAATAATATCCTTGCAAGATTTTTTAAAGAGTTAACAAAATATAAAAAAGACTATCAATAGTATTTAAATTATATATATAGTGTAATTATATTATGCATCTAATTATATATCTTTAAGTGTATCCATGCATATGATGTCTCCTTAAACTTCCACATATGAAGTATTATTTTCAGAAATAAACTTCCACACAAGAAGTATGAGGTTGATAGTCCTGTCTCCCTGTGTGTGTATTAAAAATACTTAGTAATAAAAAAAAAAATGTTCTAACACCACTTTCATAGGAAATATAAAAAGCTATTAAATAAATTAATTACTTTATCATTTTTTTCATAAAATATTTTTAGAAATAGTTCCTAAATCAATATCCTTAGGACATTTGTTGACTTTTTCTTTAATTAATTAAACAACTCTATTTAACTTTAGAAGAGTTTGGTGAACACATGGGGTGTACGTGGGGTTTCACCCCTTCCCACAATGTAAATTAACCATCAAACTTGTCTGTAAACTAATTTTTATTTATTTATTAAATCAATTAAATAAAAATTATTTTTATTTTTTATTATAAATATATATATATATATATATTAATAGTCAAAATTAAGATAAAATCCAATTAAATTTTAAATTAGAGTTTAATTTTGCACCATGTGTTCCATCTGATTTTTTAATTTTTATGACAAGTATATTATTAAGTACAAAAACTGAAGAGTCTAGATCCAATTCGATTCTAAATCTCATATGTGTGTGTGTGTAATTATGATTGTTTTTAAATATATCAGTGTATATGTATGAGGTTACATACAAATCTATATATATAATAATAGGTGAAGTTAAGAGAAACTCAAATTAGAATTCTAATTTTGCGCCATATGTCTTAAATTATTATTTTTTTTATACAAGAAAGAATTCTATTCTAGCCTAGTCTAAGTGTATATGTGTGTGAAGCTCTCTCTTGGAGACTTGAACCCCGACCCTTGCTCCTTACACCCCACAAGCACTTATACTTGTGGAGTGACCATCACACCAAGGGTGTGCGGTGGTATGTGTCTTAAATTATTTATTCTTAAAAAGTTTTATTTCTTAATTTTGAATCAAATGTGAGACCATATTATAAGTATTCATCCAAGTGAGTTATTAAGTATAAAAACGAAAGAGTCTAGAATAAATGAATCGTAAAAAACAAGTGCGTCACAATAATTAAAAAAAAAACATGAATAATTTACAATTTTTACCAAATAAAATCCTTACAAGATTTTTTAAAGAGTTAACAAAATATGAAAAAGACTATCAATAGTATTTAAATTATATATATAGTGGAATTAAATTATGCATCTAATTATATATCTTTAAGTGTATCCATGCATATGCATATGATGTTTTCTTAAACTTCGGCATACGAAGTATTATTTTCAGAAATAAACTTCCACACAAGAAGTATGAGGTTGATAGTCCCGTCTCCCTGTATGTGTATTAAAAATACTTAGTAATCTAAAAAAAAAAAAAAAGTTTTAACACGACTTTATAAGAAATATAAAAAGTTATTAAATAAATTAATTACTTTATCATGTTTTTCATAAAATATTTTTAGAAATAGTTCCTAAATCAATATCCTTAGAACATTTGTTGACTTTTCCTTTAATTAATTAATTAAACAACACCGTTTAACTTTAGAAGAGGTTGGTGAACACATGGGGTGTACGTGGGGTTTCACACCTTCACACAATGTAACTTAACCATCAAACTTGTCTGTAAACTAATTTTTATTTATTTATTAAGTCAATTAAATAAAAATTATTTTTATTTTCTATTATAAATATATATGTATATTAATAGTCAAAATTAAGAGAAAATTCAATTAAATTTTAAATTAGAGTTTAATTTTGCGCCATGTATTCCATATATATTTTTTTAAAATTTTTGTGACCAGGAAATTATTAAGTACAAATACTGAAGAGTCTAAATTCAATTAGATTCTAAATCTCATATATATCTGTGTGTGTGTGTGTGTGTGTAATTGGGATTGTTTTTAAATATATCAGTGTATATGCATGAGGTTACATACAAATATAAAATAAGTGATGTCTTCTTAAACTTCCGCATAAGAAGTATTATTTTCAAAAATGAACTTCCACACACAAAGTATGAGGGTGATAGTTCCATCTCCCTGTGTGTGTATTAAAAATACTTAGTAATCTAAAAAAAAAAGTTTTAATACCACTTTTATAGGAAATATAAAAAACTATTAAATAAATTAATTACTTTATCATTTTTTACTTTATCATTTTTTTCATAAAATATTTTTAGAAATAGTTCCTAAATCAATATCCTTAGGACATTTGTTGACTTTTCCTTTAATTAATTAATTAATTAAACAACACCGTTTAACTTTAAAAGAGGTTGGTGAACACATGGGGTGTACGTGGGGTTTCACACCTTCCCACAATGTAACTTAACCATCAAACTTTTCTGTAAACTAGTTTTTTTTTTTATTAAGTCAATTAAATAAAAATTATTTTTATTTTTTATTATAAATATATATATATTAGTAGTCAAAATTAAGAGAAAATCTAATTAAATTTTAAATTAAAGTTTAATTTTTTGCCATATGTTCCATCTGATTTTTTAATTTTTGTGACAAGTAAATTATTAAGTACAAAAACTGAAGAGTTTAGATTTAATTAGATTCTAAATCTCATATATGTGTGTGTGTGTGTGTGTGTGTGTGTGTAATTATGATCGTTTTTAAATATGTGTATATGCATGAGGTTACACACAAATATAAAATAAGTAATGTCTCCTTAAACTTCCGCATATGAAGTATTATTTTCAAAAATAAACTTCCACACACGAAGTATGAGATTCATAGTCCCATCTCTCTATGTGTGTATTAAAAATACTAAGTAATCTAAAAAAAAAAAAAAAAGTACGAGGTAAATAGATGAAACTAAATGGTCTAGACATGCACTTTATCAATAATTGTCAGTTCACAAAATGAATTTTCCTGACTTAGCTGAATTTTCTTTTTTCTTTATGAAGGTAGACTTAATTATTAATTAGGGACTTTCGATGCATTATTTATCCTTGCTCTATGGGGCAATGACCATTTTTTTTTTCCACTGACTGAATTCATTGAGATGTGACTTGTGTTGTGTGTGGCTTTATAGATCATAAAAAACGAATAAACCGGTTTATACGACTGTGAATTGGACACTAATCCGGTCCAACCGGTTTGAAAAGAAGTGGCTTTAAGAATAGAATAAACCGGTTCAACAGTTCAATCTATCAAATTTTAATTTTAATTTGATATTTGATCATTTGAGTTCTTTAAATTATCATAGGTTAAAATAATTAATCACTATTAATTTAATATTAATTTTCCTTTTTATACGTTTTTTTTTTTATTTCTACTTTGAACTTTGATTGAAGGATTAATATTTTTGTAATATAAATTTATCTATTTATATTTTGCTATATCTATTTTCTTAAGATGGTGACACATGAATTTTATTATTACATGTAATAAATGAATATAAATAATTTTTTTTTAAATCCTTAGTTTAGTCCAAATAATTAACATACAATTTAGTTTATTTATGGGTTCCAATTAATTCAACTAGTAAAGTCTCTGATGGTTGTATAAGAGATTAATGGTTCAATCTCCACTTGTACCAAAAACTGATTGGTGTCTTGGTCTGATAATAATGAGTTATCATTAAGAGCGGACGCCACAAATTGAAATTTTCTAAAAAAAATAGTTTATTTATAACCTTATTGGTTTTTCTTTAAAATAATAATAATAATAATAATAATAATAATAATAATAATAACCCTTATTTTCATATGCTATTAAGCAAGTAAGACTTTTTAAAATTTTACTTAATCCATAATCAAAGAAGACTCTGAATGTTCTATAAAAAATAAAAATAAAAAAATAAAAAATAAAAAATAAAAAAAGAAGAAGAAGAAGAATAAGAAGACTCTGAATAAGATAAGAAGATGAGAGGTACTGCTCTTCGGTTATATATATGCTACCATGTCCTAGGACCTAGACAAGCTTCTATGTGCCAAAAACAATGGCCTCTAAGAAGTTCATCACTTTGGTGGTTCTCTTCATTTTGATGCTTCTCTTTGCCTCATCAAAAGTGGAATCCACAGGAGTGCCGAGGATCCCAAGCTTCGTGGGTAAATCTGCCCTTTTTCTTGGTTTTTATGTTCTGTTAATTTGTTTAATGTTTCAGAAAACGATAAAGTTTTATTATTTTCTGTTGATTATGTCGATCAAATAGAGAAGAAAATTTTGGTGTCCTCTTTCTTTCTTATGTTAGAACTCTTTCAGACAATATATGTAGAAAGAAATTTTTAGGTGGGTTAGAGTGGAAAAACTTTTGAGTTTCTTTTTGTTTTCCTTTATTATTATTATTGGTTAATTAATCTTTCTCCTCATTTATTATTATTCTGAATTTGAAGCACCTAAAATCGATATACTTAATTTTGAAAGTCCTTGATCATATGGCATTAATCCCATTTACTTTCTCTTGTACATGTGTGTTTTTGTTTCTCAAATATTTCTTGCTCTTTCAGATCCCAGGAGTTTTGATTGCGTTCGGGGCCATAATTACTGTGTACCTATCAAACCTGCTCCTCCGCCCTATATGCGCCATAATGTTCGAGGTGTGTAGCTCATGAATAAAAGGAGTGAGGATTTCGGCTTCTACGGCTTGCTGTCTGATGGGTTTTTTTTTTTTAATTATTTAAATTTGGCATTGTACTAGTTATCAGTGAAGCACGGCTGGTCCCGCATATGCTCCTTCGATAAAAAATAAAAAATAGAATACAAAATAAAGGGCTAGTCAATTATCATTTTGGTAAATTGGTAATATTTTGTATATCCACTTCGGGACCTTTGAAATTATATTATGTGATGTCCTCTCAGTAGATATTACTAATTAGAAAAGGTACAAGAAAACAAATGATATTATTGACCATTGTTGTAAAGGTGATTCTCGATTCCAATTAAGCCCTATAGTGACCATCTCATCTTTGATAGCCTCGTCCATCCTGCAGGTTCTAAACGATATATACGCTTGAATCTAAACATGAGAGGGGAAAGGAAAATTACTGTGGGAGCGTGGGGTTGCATTCCAAAATTCAAATCATCTCGCATTTTCTAGCCATCTCAATAATAAATTACTTTAATTTTAAGTTTTAATATTTTAAAAATTTTGGTACAGAGAAAATCAAATAAATTCATCTCACATTTTAGAAACATATTATGAAAAAATGATAAAAGAATTAATTTTATTCATAAAAGTGATGTCAAAATTTTTTTATTATAATTTATTAATAATTGCTCTAAGGTGCCCGTTAACATGGCTCTTAATAATAGAGAAAATTTTAGTATTTAAGAAGGCATGACGGATCAATAAAACGTTAGTCCTTCGTAATGGTACCATCAGTCACCGCTTAATTACTATTATATATCACATCTTCCTTTTATGGGATTCTATTGGAATTTCGATTGCTAAGCTGAACCAATGCCTCTGTTTGGCTAATTGTCACATCTTCCTTTTACCCAACTGAATAGAAAGCTCCATAATGGTACCATCAGTCACCGCTTAATTACTATTATATATCACATCTTCCTTTTATCATGGATTCCATTGGAATTTCGATTGCTAAGCTGAACCTATGCCTTTGTCTGCAATTGTGTTTGGCTAATTGTCACTCTAGCTCATTAGTGCAAACCGTAGACTCAGAAAGCCAGTCCTTCGTAGAGATGCAAGCTAGTCCTTGGATAGTATAACATACAAATGAAGTGAACTAGGTTTCATTTTCTGCTTATTCAAAGTCTTTCTTGCTCAACCACATATGAAATCTTAAAATTAATTAATTAATTTTAAAAAAGCACAGACACGCACAAAATCTAATTATCAAAGTCAAGAGTTGGAAAAAAAAAAATCCGTTCCTTTTTTTGGTAATAAGTGCTACAACTTCAAAACCTAGAAGGATTGCCAACCGCACTAACAAGAGGCTTAAGAGACCGCAGGTCTTAGAGAAAGAGGCACAACTTTATGTACATCCAACAAGAGGTTGGACAAGGACAACAATGGATTCAGGCAAGTATACGTCTGCAAGTTTAACTTACATGGAAGAAAAAAGTAATTGACAGTGTTGGGTATACAACAGCAAAAATACAAACTATATATCAAGAGTTCCTTTTCCCAGTAAACGAACTTCACTGGCCCAGATACATAGAGGTAACTGCAAAGTGCAAAGCTCTCATTAGCTTGAATGCCATATAGCCAAATGCACAAATATAAGAAAGATTGAAAATTAGAATAGTAGTTAAAAGAGTTAATCTTAAACATCTAATAGTAGTCAAGCTTGGAATCTCAACCTAGCCAAAAACAAAAACAAAAACAAAAACAAAAAGCATAAACAAAAAAATGGTATCTCAAGTTTTCCAACAACATCTCATTTGCATAAATTTGAGACCGATGAGTCTAATGACAATGTTGTAGTCTTATTACTGAAAAAAAAAAAAAAGTACTGTTTTTTGCTATATTAGTCGCCAACTTGTGCGATGCTCGGGTTAATGATTTATCTGAGTTTTTGCCATGAAACATGAGTTCAAGCTTATAGAACATGTTTTAGTGTCCATTAAGGGCTTTTCTTTTCTTTTCTTTTCTTTTTTTGTTCAATAGCATCCATAAAGTTGCTAGTTGAAACACTTAGACATGTTATGTGGTTCAAGCTAATACAAAGTTAGAACATTTGTGTTTGTAACTTACTCATGAACAAATAATTAGAAAGCTAGTATTACATTTTGAACATAAGCTGATAATATATGTTCACCTTGTAAAATAACACAAAACAAATAATTAGAAAACAAATAATCCTTTGCTGAGTAGATAACTTGAAAATTTCTCACATCTTAATCCTCGTGTGTAGTATATTGCAACTTGCTGAGGTAATTACCCTTTGGATTCTCCCCTGGGGTTTTGCTTACACTTTCTTTGGGTCTAGCACTAAGACTCACACAAACATACACATAAATACATACATAAATATTCATACTAAATGATATACTTTTAAGATCTTAGAAATATCAACTTAGGATCTAAGACACAAACATCCATCTCCAAAATATGCATGCAAATTTGGATCTAAGACACACACACACACACGCATGCACCCATACATGTATATATATTCAAACTATATAATATGATTCTAAGATTTTACCGATGTCGAATTTGGATCTAAGACTTAGAAATCCATTTGCAAAATACGCATGCAAATGCTACAAGCATGTAATGAAGCCTCAATATTTACTTTTCCTTTATTGCCTATGCGATGTTCAAAACAACAAATTATATGGCATTCAACCTAAGTACTAAAATCATAAAGTAAAACTAACCATGCCCAAAATTTTGGAATTGAATTAAATATAGAACTTTCACCACCAAAAACAAACTATATAACCATCAACAGTATAAATAAAAATACCATTACATCTCCAAAGAAGAACTTGGCTTTTGGGGCCAACCGTGCCATAAGAACAACTGTTGCATTGGCAGCGCTGTTCTCATTATTAAAAAAATCAAGATGCCAAAAAAGTAATGATAATCTAAACTTTTATTCTGCACAGATAAGGAATATTCAAAATTTTCCCCAAATAATTTGATTGAAGAATTGAATTTGACTAATTAGGAAATTTCAAAATGTCATTTCAACTTCATCTATGTAATGACTAATGCAAAAACAAATTAAGCACTGCAAGATTCACCATTAGTTACACTTGAAAAAAAAAAAAAAACTGAAAATCTTGAAGAAAAAGTAAGCTTAGAGTCGGATTTATTTCATTGTTTTAAGTCACTTGATTTGATGGTCATATTGCTAACCTTAGTATAAAAGATAGATAAAAAAGAAAAATAAAAAATAAAACTGAAGTCATATGGACTTACCCCTCCATGTGCAAGAGCAACAGCCATGATAGTTGCAGCTTACATGACCCATGATAAAGGAATCCACATAAAAACCAAAATTTTTAGTATTTTGTTTTCTGAAGCAAGATAGAAGAGTAGAAGAACCAATCAATGAGGGAGATTGAGCAAGCAACAATTAAAAAATAAAAAAGAAGAGATGAATATGAAAATTTAACATTGCTTTTCTAACATTTTCCTCCTCAAGTTTGTTGAATCCAAACAAATCCAATCTTTCTTAAACTGCATTAGATCAAAGGTCAAATCCTTTCTTATACAATTAAGATGCTCAGGGGGTAAAATTTCCAACATTAAGTAACTTATAATTTAGCACCAAACAAATAAGATAAAGTAATGGAAATTCCTTTGTATTTCCATTCTTTTTATTCTTCTTGATTCTAGGCAAATCAAAGTATCCGCGTGACGCTGCTTGAATTAAACATGAAAGATCTAATTTCTTCCAATTGAATATACTTACACAAAAAGAAAATGAAAAAAAAAAAAAAAAACTGGTTGTTTATGGCATTACAAAATATATTCTACTAAAGTATCAATTTGAGCCACTAAACTTCTTCATCTAACTATGAAGCTAATAACATTTGGCTTTATTATTCTTATATTTGCAACTATGAATTTTCACAAAAAAAAAAAAAAAATAGAGAATATTGAATAGCTTTCATAACTGGGACATTCATTAAGGTAAAGTTGGCATGCCATACGATGATAAAAGAGCAAAGTGATTTAAAGAACATCAGGGGGAAGGGCCTATTCAACCATCTTGGATTTCCTTTAGATTCAACCCTGCACCAAGTTGTTAGAAGAGAATTTGCATTGTCAGATAGTTTTTTTTTTTTTTTTTTTCATAAATGAACATTGTCAGAGATTTCACTGCATCTCACTCACTGGTTTCTCTTAAGTTCACTAATCCACAAACAAATTAAACAGTGCTACTTATCTCATGTGCAAATAGTTAAGTCATTCCCATTGTATTTAAGTGTTCCTATCACCAATCCTTTTCTGTTGGTGTCTACTCCTGTACCTTCCCATTATGCTAAGCTCCCCACATTATCCATTTTACACAGTTCCTAGTGGGACTCTAGATTCAATCTATAGATTGTTATTACTAAGGCAGCAGGTATAGCTGGGCCAGGAAACATTTAGTGGCCCACTATTGGACCAGTTATTTTGATAATATACTTTGTGAGTGTGATATAGTATTAGTGTCACTTTTGGGTCATTTAATTAAGTTCTTATGTTTTGCACATTTGTAGATGATCAAAGTATAGCACTTTTTGAGGAATTTGCAAAGGACCCTGAACCTATTGTCCCACAAAGTTATGAAGTTGCTCTAAGCATGCTTAAGTTTGAAAGATCAGGAAAACCATTTGAGGTATACTCTCTAAATTTGAAATATATTTAAAACTTTAGTTTGTCTTCAAAAGTGACTGACAACTATTATCTATGCAATACCTTTTCATGCAAGCTCCCCTTGTGCATTAAATTATTCCAAATTTTGACAAAGTAGTCATTTCATCTATGCACATATTTGAAGAATGAGCTGCAATATGAAAAAGAATGAGCTAATGATGAGCAAGCATGAAGTTGGGAAGGAAATAAGTGAGGAAAGAAGTAGGAAAGTCAGAGAATTACACAATCTTGACCTCTGTTGCATTGTTTTGCTAATTTATGACCATACTCAGTGAACTGATTTGAGTTCAAGTGTATCACTACTCTACTTGGGACTCTATGTAAGAACATGCTTGTGTGCTTTAAGAAGAGCATTCTAAGCTTACAGAGCTTCTCATCACTTTAATTCCAATAACATGTAAAACCACATCAAGGTCAAACAAATTCACCCCAAACAAACTTCAGATTAGCCACAAATAATCACAAATGCATAGGAAAAAAAATCAAACAAAGAAAATCAAGGGGAAAGAGAGTAAAAAATCTAATAGTGGATTGCTATCCGCAAAAAAATGTGAAAGAAAATTGTTGTAACAGAGCTGCTTCTACATTTAGTTTAATTGATCCAGCCTTAGCATGTTGATCAGAGTACCACAGTGTTCCACCTAGTTCCTTGGCTTCCATATAGGTTCAAAAGTAAAAGGTATGTAAGCAGAGCATTGATCTTTTAATAATACTTGTGAAAATCCGTAAGGGCATTAAAAGAGTGATGTTAAAAATACTTTTGAGGAAAATCACAATTATTAACCAAACAATCATACATAGAATCCTCACTAAGACCCAACATCAAACACTTCACAGGCAATAGTCTCCAAAAATTGAATAACAAAAATTGATATTTCAAAAACCCTAATTTTGAACTAAATAAATTAAATTTGAAAAAAAATATTAAAAAAAAAAACCCGAATGAAGATTGAAAAAAAAAAAAAAAAAAAAAAAAAAACCTCAAACACACAAATTTGAAATTTTCAGTTTGAATTGCCACAACCACCATTCAATTTCAATAGAAAAATGGGTCGTTTGAATCAAAACCCAATAGTTTTAATCTGCAGAAATCAAAAGGCTATTAGAGCAGCTATGGCAGTGGTGGAGCCGCTGATAGTGTAGCTCGGTCATGGAAAAAAAATTGAAACTCCAAACCAAAGTAACCACAGAAATTGAAACTCTAATAAATAAATCAAAACCCTATAGTAATTGCAGAAATCAGAAAGCTACAACATAATTAAAGCACCTCACTTGTGTGAACTGGGGCTGGAGCTCAATGCTTCGGTGACTTGGGCTGAGGTCTTGTCATGGCTATGGTGGGTGATGCTAGCTACGGCAATGGCGGAGCTGTTAATGGTGTGGTATGGGTTGGACGTGGGAGAGAGAAGGAAATTAGGTTTTGGGAGGTTTAACACATGGCAAGTAATTGGGTTTTAAGAGACATCGGGATGTAGTTGTAGAAATTAAATGATAATTGATTGTTGTTTTCATAAATGAAAAAATTTTATAATATTTATTTAAATAATGTTAACGTGAAAAATTGTGAGAAGGTCACTTCGGTTTAATAAGTCTAAACTTATTAGTAACGGAGAAAACTTAACTTAGTACTCTTTTTTGCTATATAAATTTTTGAGAAATGATATGTTCACAATATTTTCACAACATGTTTATAACAAATTTTAAGTTGTAGGTTGTTACTGGTTGTTATTGTCGGGACAAAAATATAATCTTAGTCTTAGGTTCAAATTTGAACCAATAACAACTAATCACCTATGATTTGTTGTAAAAATGTTGTAAAAATATTGTGGACGTAGCACCTCTCTAAATTTTTTAAAAGCTTCGAGATAGACCCAAGTGGGGCCCCTTGGGTCCTTTTTCTTTATATAGTTATAATATTTTTCATTTTTGTAGTTAGGCTCCCTTCCAAAACCTTAGGCTCTATTTCTCCACGACAAGTCTAACTAAACTCACCCAAATAGCAACTATCCAACAAAAAAATTTAACAAAAACAATAAAAATATTTACAATGATAATTGTATTTTAGTAAAAAAAAAAAAAAACTATTTTACCACCAAAGAACTAAAAAATTATGTGTTATCGGAGAAACTAAAGCTAAATTTTTGCAACTATAATAAACTGGTATAAATTCCAGTTGATTGTAGTAAGTTGTTGAAAATAAAAAACAATATTTTATTAAGATTATATCTCTTCCTTCAATTAAAAAAATTCAAATTCTCTCGCTTCCTTTATTATTTTTATGAATTTTTTATATTATTTTAAATGAAGTTATTAAAAAAAAAAGAACATTTGATATTGGGTATATTGTAAAATGAGGTGGTAAAATAGATAAAATAACTTTTTGAGGTGCTAAAAGATAAAAATTTTAGCACCATCAATGTGAATGCTCTAACTTCAACAAAAAAGAAAAAAAAAATAGCCAGCCTAGTATTAAAAAAAGACATTATTTTGTTTTTGTTCAATTTTGTTAGTAAATGATTGTATCTTAATGTATTTAGAAACAACGATTTTTTGATCATTTATAATTTTTTAGTACTATATGGATTCTTATTTGGATTTTTTTTTTTTTTTTGCTCCAGCCCCTACTAGCGTAAAATCCTGGGTCCGAATCTGTTTCTAACGACACGTAAAAAATTAAATCATACAACTAGAATAAAAATTAGCCTCTTTCTAACTTATTAACTGAGAAGAGTTCAAAGAAAGGAACCAAACCAACCTAACTCTTGAACTCTGTAAAAATACAAGCCACACTTATGACATTGGAAACACACTATTATTATAGTGTTTGTGGAGCCTTTTATCTGCTCTTTTCAAAATCAAGAACTCTAGGGAGAATGAGATCACCGCAATAGATTTGTACTTGTTAAAAAATGGCCAACTAGACCACAATCAAAGGCATAATCAAATCAAATTTCTTCAAAATGACCATGCCTCATGAGGTCCAGTGGCCCACAACATTATACAAATTGAGGAATTACAGTAGAGATAACATGATCCAATAAAGAAAGATAATAAGAACCACGATATTCGAAAGTTCTTGAATTGCTTTGAGGATCTTGAAGGTTCTTTTTACGTGACTTAAGAAGTTTGCACATGATTTCAGGAATTTTGAGGCATATTGTGGTCATTTTAAAGGTTTCTGAATGTATTTTTTTCATGTTACTGGTTTGGGAAGGCATTGTAATAAGTTGTGTGATTTTAATCGTATTTTAGTCATATTGAAGGTTTTGAGAGTATTTTAATCATTTTAGATGTTTTAATCTGATTTTGGTCGTTATATAGTTAATCTTAGGGAAATATAGTCTTTGTGTTAACTTTTAAACACAACAGAAAATTATTATTATTATTTTAATATTTTTAATAGTTAAGAATTATATATATATATATATATATATATATATTACATTGATAGTCGAGGGATGCCAAAATTTAAACCCTAATTGTCTTTGTTGAAAACACCAGTTGATGTTAGCAATTGGGCTATAAGACTCTTAGTACATTCGTTATCACATCATTTTATAAATCTTTTGTGGTAAAATCAATCAATCAATCAATATATATATATATATATATATATATATATCATATCATATATTATTGATAGATCAAGAATGTATTGACCCCTTGCGATGAAATAACCAATTAATTATCCAAATTAATTAATTATTCCAATTAACATGTAATATGCGTGGTAGCACAAACAAATCACCAACTAAGGTAATATGCAGCAGAAAATAAAGTTGACATGGTGATTTATTTACAAATGGGGGAAAACCTTTAAGGCAAAAACTCCATCGAGTGATTTTAAGATCACCACTCCTGAGAATCCACTATTATCACAATAAGCGGTTACAAGTAAAGGAATCTCAGTACCTCATACCAACCTATAGTTGAATCCTTACCCCAATACCCAATTGGACTTGTTCTGTAGTGACAATCTCTCATTTTCAATGCACGGCTCCCAGTACGTGACTAACCAATCAATGCACGAATCCAAGTACGTGACTAAACACCAACGTGAGAAGGATATTGGTTGCAAAGTTCTTCAATTCATCAACACGATGAAGATCACGAAACTCCTTAATTACAAAACCGTACGACGTACAAACGCAGCAGTTTCTTCAAGAGAAAGATGAACTAGGGCATATGTCTCCGGTCATAATATGCTTGTGAAAAACTTTTGCATTAAGTTGCATCCACTTATATCAGATGTGACGACCCTTAAAATAATCCTTAGATATGTTTAGGGTTGTGAGAAAAGAAGGCCTAAACATATATACATGGATATGTGTGAAATCAGATTTTAAAAATTGATTTTCGTAAATCTTGATAGATAGGTTATCTATCGAGCAGCTATTGAGCATCAGGCTGAAGATCCCTTTTAAACTTTGATAGATGCTATCTGTCGAGCTAGTTGTCAAGCTTTAAAATACATCACTTATTCACTTGATTCTTGAACAGATTTGCAAGGCTTTAACACTTGGACTTAAACTCTTGTTCCTTGAAGTATTAAACACATTCTAGATTTACCAAATTACAAGTAAAGTGTGTTTTGTTAAAAGATTAGCCAATTTTAAATGACATTTGTTCCTAACATGATTCACATATATCATAACAACTATATATAATAGCAGAAGCCTTTTTTTGCAATTAAGAAGGTGTTGCCATGTAGGAAAAATACCAATCTAGAATTCTGCCACGTTTACAATTAAAAAGCAATAAATTATGTTGTTTTGCAACTTTAACACTGTTTGATAGCCTTTGTGTATATAAGTTTCTAGCCATTCTGCATATGACGGTCATGTACAGAATCCACTGGATCAGCATGTGGAACTATGACATTAAAGGGAATCTGTTAAATAGGTTTTTTTCAGTCAAATGGTGGGATAGCCTCAAGATTGATACTATCATCAGACAGGTTCATGAGGATCTTCCTCCTCCAGTCCAGAAGAATATTGCTCTAGCCACAAGATCTTAGTCTAGTCTAGACTCCGCCCAATTTGTCGGGAAATCTAGCAAAGAATTAAAAGATCTTGTCCAGTAGTTACTTCTCCAGTCAGAAGAGTTACAATCCCAGGAGAAAAGTTCTCCTGCTTCTAGCCTCAGTCGGCCCCCAGTTTGTAATCAAATAGCCCCAGTTGGCGTTTGACCCCCTTCCGCTTGTAACTTACCCCCTTTTGGTATCAGAGCCAAGTTTGGTCGATCAGTTGTTGTAAGTTACTTTCATCAATCAAGTTGGCCGGTTGTACCGCCATAGTTATCAAAATTATTTTCAATATTTGCATACATTATTTTCAATTAATGTCATTATTTTCTCACTACATTCCAATTCTTTATTTCTGTCCTGTGATTTTCTTTTACTCACTTACCTGTTGATTCAGTTATTTCTTTTCTATTTATTCATTCATTCTGTGTCATCTGTTCAAACTAACCCAGTTATTTCCCAGTTATTTGCTTCTTCTTATCTCTGTGTTTAGCCTAAAAATCTATTGCAGGTGTAGACTGTTTGAGATGTGTAAGACCTATACCAATGTTGTCCTATAGTCTAGTTAGTCCACGGTATCCTAAGCCGAGTGGCCGTTTAGCCAGAGAGAGGCGTTGAGGCTTAAAAGTTAGGATAGTGGTAGTTAGAGATTATACTGTACATTAAAAAGGCACCTTGTCTCAGTGTGAATACCCTGTTGTCAGATCTAAGGTTAAATCCAGTTATTTGGAGATAAAGGTAATTAGATTTTAATTGAGTTAAATTATCAGATAGCCAACATGATGAGTAAATTGTTTAGAAGTAACTCTACCTCTAGTCTAGCCAATAGATCCACATCACTCCCAGAAATTCCACAAGAAATTGGAATTATCCATAATGAAGAATATGAGTTATCAGATGTTGACCTTAAGTTAGGAGATTGGAACCTCCCTAAGGTACTCATAAAAGAATTCTATAAGTCATCATGGGATTTGAAAACGGTTTTCAAATCAGATTACCATGTTAGAACCATAGAATAAGCTTATGGAATAAACAAAGAGTACGAGACGTGCTACCTGTTTAGCCCAGCCCAGATAAAAGCGCACAAGAAGAAAGGACATAACTTCCTACACATAGGATTAGTCCAGGTTGGAGTTAAAGCCCTTATCAGACCAGGTTTGAACAATTCAATCCTTTTGGCCCTTAGAGACACTCGTCATGTAAGGTTTAATGACAGCCTCTTAGGAACCATTCAAACCAGTTTAAGTAACGGACCAGTCCATTTCGACTATTTCCTAAACTTTACACTTCACCTCCATGACCCGCATATCATGAAGGCCAATCATTTTGAGTGGCACAAAAAGACTTGTGTACTCACCAAGACTAATTGGGTCAAGGAAGATACCAAAGAAGTTGTCAAGTCCAGCCATCCACCCTTAACAGCCATTACCTTCAAGTATAAAAACCAGGATGTTACTGCTATGCCTTTTAGGTTCCCTTCAGGAGAAGAAAAACTAGTTAAAAAGGTCATTGAGCAGAACAATTATACAAATCAATGTCTAAATGTCATTGGAAAGCAACTTGACAGGGTTGAAGATAGGATAGATAACAAGGTCATTCTCTAGCTAAGAAGCCCTAGTAAACCTATCATAGAAAAACCCCTAGTCAAACTCCCAACATCAAGACAGTCTAGTATCAAATCAAAAGATGTCACAACCTTAGAAATTGTTACCCAGAAGCTTGAGGAACTACAAAAACTAGTGAAGAAGGAACCAGTTACCCCTTCACCCAGCAAAGGTCTCCAGCTTTCCACATTAGATGTCCACACAACTTCTAGTAGTTCTAGTAGAACCTCCTCGGACAATGAAAAGGAGATAGAACACATAGAAAACCAGTTTCGAGGTTTAGAGGTGAAAAGGCTTCACCAACCACCCTCAACTAGTTTGACCAAGAATTGGTATCCCCGACCCACACCCCCTGATCTTCAGTATGAAGAAAAGAATGTTAGCAACCAATTCTCAGTCTCTTCAGGAAAGCTTTATGAATGGAACATAGATGGTCTATCAGAACAAAAAATTCTGAATAAAATCCAACACATAGCGATGGTCGTTAATAATTATCTTAATGAGGGAAAGGCTCACTTAAAAGTCATTGACCTCATGGTTTTAGGTTTTAAAGGAAAGTTGCTCCAATGGTGGAACAACTGCCTAACTGAAGTAAGTTACTTAACAACAACATGGTAATCATATGGAGTACATTCATATTTTTGTTTTCTGGTATGGTTGGCTTTATAGGCTTCTCTTTTGACTCGGTTCTTTTCTAAGTCAAATTCCTTGCCTAAGGCATTCATATCTGGTTTAAAATCTCTTTTTAAAACCTTAAGATCAAAATCTTGATATGGGTCCTCCATATCAGTTCCTGAAGGGGATTCTGTCTTTTGACTGCTGTCGTCATCTTGATCAACAACTGAGTCCTGTTTAGCTGTGTAGCAAGGTGTACTAACCTGGGATCTGGTTTTTACTCCTTGAAACTCTGGACCTAAGTCTCTTCTAGATCTTGGGTATGGTGCAAGAGGTCTATAGGAGTTGGTTTGGGATGCAGGTCTATCTCTTAAGAGGATAGGTGGCTGCCTACTGGGTAGAGGAGATTGGCAGAGATCTATTGAGGATCTAGGCTTATACTCATCTAAAGGTGTTCTAAACCTAGATTGGTCAAAACTAAGTCTAACAGTATCATCTACTAGCTGCTGGACAAAATCTAAGTCTGGATTTTGGTCTGGGTTTTGGATCTGTAGAGGATAATTCTCATTGTTTAAAGTCCAACTGGGAGGGAAATCAACTTCATCCTATTTCAGGGTTTTGGGTACCTGAATCTTTGCTTGGACGTTGGTTTGGATCAGAAGTGTTTCTCCCATCTTCTTTTTATCCAAAGCTCCAACATTCATGTTTGTTTTGATACACTTATAGTATACTCTGTATATCAAGGCTAATTGGCTGGTTTCGTGCACCATGAGGGTTCCATGGGTCTTGATATTAAGGGTGAGGGCCTTCATGATATGCGGGTCATGGAGGTGAAGTGTAAAGTTTGGGAAACAGTCGAAATAGACTGGTCCGTTACTTAAACTGGTTTGAATGGTTCCTAAGAGGCTGTCATTAAACCATACATGACGAGTGTCTCTAAGGGCCAAAAGGATTGAATTGTTCAAACCTGGTCTGATAAGGGCTTTAACTCCAACCTGGACTAATCCTATGTGTAGGAAGTTATGTCCTTTCTTCTTGTGGGCTTTTATCTGGGCTGGGCTAAACAGGTAGCACGTCTCATACTCCTTGTTTATTCCATAAACTTGTTCTATGGTTCTAACATGGTAATTTGATTTGAAAACTGTTTTCAAATCCCATGATGACTTATAGAATTCTTTTATGGGTACCTTAGGGAGGTTCCAATCTCCTAACTTAAGGTCAACATCTGATAACTCATATTCTTCACTATGGATAATTCCAGTTTCTTGTGGAATTTCTGGGAGTGATGTGGATCTACTGGCTAGACTGGAGGTAAAGTTACTTCTAAACAATTTACTCATCATCTTAGCTATCTGATAATTTAACTCAATTAAAACCTAATTACCTTTATCTCCAAATAACTAGATCTAACCTTAGATTTGATGATAGGGTATTCACACTGAGACAAGGTGCCTTCTCAATACACAGTATACTCTCTAACTGCCACTATCCTAACTTTTAAGCCTCAACGCCTCTCTCCGACTAAACGGCCACTCGGCTTAGGATACCGTGGACTAACTGGACTATAGGACAACATTGATATAAGTCTTACACATCTCAAACAGTCTACACCTACAATAGATTTTTGAGCTAAACACAGAGATAAGAAGAAGCAGATAACTGGGAAATAACTGGGTTAGTTTGAACAGATGACATAGAATGAATGAATAAATAGAAAAGAAATAATTGAATCAACAGGTAAGTGAGTAGAAGAAAATCACAGGACAAAAATAAAGAATTGGAATGTAGTAAGAAAATAATGACATTAATTGAAAATAATGTATGCAAATATTGAAAATAATTTTGATAACTATGGCGGTACAACCGGCCAACTTGATTGATAAAAGTAACTCTGATTTATGGAGTATGGAAAATTTGAATGTACTCCATATGATTCCTTGATTAAATTTTCCTGCAAGGTTTCCTGCAAGACATCAACAACTATATTTCCACTAGAATGTGCCACTGTGGCAGATTCCTGAAGGGATATTGCTTCTTGGTATGAAGAAGCGCCTTCATGCATTTTATCATCACTGGAATATGCTGTTTGGGCAAATTCTTGAAGGGATATTGTTCCTCTTTGGTTTTCCTTAGAGGAAGCGCCTTCATGCCTTACAAAAGACTATTCTGTGAGTCTTTTTTGAGGGTAGCTCTGGACAGGAGCTTTTCCTTTGTTTTTTCTTTCTCTTGGAGGATCCATTTTTGTACTATGGTGTTTTTGCTGGGTTTCCTGTTTTGGATTGTCTGGACAAGCAAAATGGTTTTCTATTACACATATGCTTGAAGGAACATTTTTGAAATAGGGGATGCAATGCTGCAAATATTTTTGTGCAATATGCATGCTTTGTGCAGATTATTAGCAAAGTGAGGAATGGTGGATACAGACGATTCAGGATTCTTTGCCTGATTCTTTTTGAAGGGAATGATGGATAAATATCTAGATCCAGATTTGTTAGGATTGACTAGAATTCCTCCTTGTACATCTGAGATGTCTAAATCTTGGCTAAGGGTTCTATCCTTAGGCTTAAACTGGGATTTAATTTTGTTGTACTGAATAAGCTTTTGGGCTTTGATGATTGGGTCCTCAATCTGTTCTATGAGATTGAGAATAGATTCTTCTTTCCTATTGAGTGTCCTGATGCTTTTGTTTCTACAACAACTGTCCCTGCAGGCTAAATCAATTCTAGGTTCACTAGAAGAGCTATAGTTTCTAGAGGGTTCAGTGGATGATGACTGGTAGTCTTCATGATCACTAGAACTACTGGTCGACACATGTTCTATATGGTCGAGTTCTAATAGTTAAAATAAAATAAAAAAGGCTTGCAACTATAAAAAAAAAAAATTAGAAAGGGAAGGAGAAAAAAAAGCTTGCGATACAGAGGAGAAAGAGTTTGTACGGCCGACCATCACCATCCCTAGCCAGACTTAGACCATCGCTACCGGCATTGCTAACCTAAAAGTGCATGTAGGAATTGAGATATAGAGATAGAGAGAATTACCACCAGTCAAAATTAAATACGATGAAAGGTCCAAGAGGTATTAAGATACGGAGATAAAGAGAGGCAAATACAAAGAAATATAGAAACAGATCATCAGATTCGTATCCTCCACCAATTAGTCTCTGTTTTTTGGTTCTTTAAATTTGGGTTTAAATATGATTTCGGTCTGGGTATTTTGATTGGATTGGATTGGATTGGATTGGATTGCATTCAGGTTTTGGCTTAGATTCAGTTTTGAGTAAGGAATTTGGGATAGAATGGTTTTTAATATCAAATATTTGTGTCAGATTTGGTTTTTCTTTTGGATAACAGAACCACCCGATCAAACTCTCTCTCCTTTTAATGCACTCACATGACCTTTTTCTTCTTCTTTTGCACACAGTTCTTTCTCCTTATTTTCTTAGTCTCCCCATCGTTTCCCCTAACTCATTTACAGATGGCTTTGTCAAAGTCATACGAGTATTGTTTGCAAATTTTGAGTGTTTTTTTTTTTTCTTTCTTAATATTTTAGTTGATTAGTAATATAGATCTGCTACGTTGCTTAAATCATGATATAGCTTTATGTCTAAATCTTTTGCCTCTACATTTGGTTCTTAGATTGGAAATTTTTAAGAGTTTTTAATTTTTTTTAATATTGTAATAGCTCATTAATATAGATCTGTTACGTTGCTCAAACCATGATTTAGTTTTATGGCTAAAACTATTTGGAAAATTAAAAAAAGAAGAAGAAATTTTGTTTTTGTTTGTTTGTTTTTGTGTGTGTGCGTGTGTGTGTGTTTTTGTTTGTTTGATATGTTAGTAATTGCATCTGAGTGATATTTTTGGCCATTGATATGTCAAGCTATTATAACGGGTCCAATGAGATAATTTTTTAAAATACTAATTTTATGAAATTTACCTATTTAAGATTATTTAATAATTTTCGTTGTTCATGTTTGTTAACTATCATGAAATATTGAAATAGTGGTTGTTGCAAATTTTCTGAGTTTTTCTCTTAAAAGACCATAATTTGCAAATTGGGTTATATATGAATTTTTGGGTTTTAGGATCAATCAGTTCAAGTTGGTTTCTTTTAATATCTGTATACGGTTCTTATATATGTTTTTATATATTATATTAATACTCTTCTTGCTAGCAAGGTTATGGGATTTTGATTCTATAAGAGCCTATATGGGTTATATACTTTTATATGATTTTTTGGATTATAGGATACTTAATTAAATTGGTTTTTCCTTTTTTTTTTTTTTTCTTTTCCTTGTGTATTTGAAGTTTTGAACTCAATTTGATTTTGTGAGTTTTTTCTCACATATACATTATGATTGCTGATTTATGATTGTGGTCTCTATAGCATTTATTCTTTTTTGGTGTTTATGGGTTTTGGTCTTTAGATTTCATGGAAGAACAACTCCAGTACTCTGCTATATACTAATTTGTTAATTATACTTATCATTTGATGACTTTATAATTGACTTTCATTTGTACTAAAATTAGAAACAAATAAATATGAAAGTTAATAAAAAAGCACTAACCTATGCATAAGTTGCATTTATTTATTTATTTATTTATTTATTTTTCCATGTTATATGTTTTGCAACTAGTGTTGTTTTCTTATCAAGGATTGGTTTTTTGCTTTGCTATCCAATTGGGTTTTCTTTATTGTTACTCATGCCCTTTTTTATTGTATAATTATTTTCCATATTTTAGTTTTTTTTCCCCTCAAGTATTTGGATTGAATTGACCTGTAAAATTGTAATATTTGTTTGATTTAATCTATAGCTTGTAACTTCACATTTTTCCTCTATTGTACATTCTTCTTTGTCTTGGTATTTATAATGTTTATATGTTTTCATCATAAATAAAAAGCTATGTTTCAAAAAAATATAACAAAAGCTGTTCATGAAAGAGAAATTAGTTTAACCAAAAAATATTAATGTTTTTGTACTATTTAATCAATGGGGTCGTGGGTTTGAATTCAATGTGGTAGCTATTCCTAATTGGTATATAGTCTCTCTTTGATTCCAATTTGTTTGATTAAATTCTGAAATCAATATTTGTTTTCATTCTTCCTAATTGGTATATAATCTCTCTTCAAATACTCTTTTTTCCTGAAACTTCTCACCATTGCTTTTCCTATGCAAATTATCATATTAAATCTCCAATATGCATATGTTTTTGTTTTAAACTTTTTAAAATCTAAAATTTTAAAGAGTATAATAAAAATACTTAGATAATTTGAAATCTAAAAGTTTGGTAATTTTAACAAACCTTCTTACCTTGTCATTTCGTTAAAATTCAGATATGCTGCAGTTCTCTGTCAAGTACATAACACAGCCGAATTTCAAGTCTGGAAATTTTGAAATTGTAGTTCTCGATAAATCAAACTGCTGTCAAGCTATCTATCGAGCTTCACATTAAGTCTCGATAGCAGGCATTTGTTGAGCTATTTGTCGAGATTTAATTAACAACTTTTCTTCACTTATTTCTTAGACCAATCTTCATGTCTTTAATACTTTGACTTGAACAACATGTTTCCTGAAGTACTAAACTCATCTTAGATCTACCCAATTACAAGTAAAGTGCATTTTGTCAAAGGATTAGTCAATTACCAAAAATATTACCCTAACAGATTGTTTCCAAATAGATCCAAATGCAACACGAACCTCAAGACCGTCAAGGAAGCTGCATCCTTCAGGAGGTTCTAGCTTTGCCATGGTTCTAGGCAATAGGGTAGAAAAGATGGATCCAAAGTCACTAAAGAAAAAGGACAAATTTCTGAAAGTAAGTCTGATCAAAGCTTTGAGAAATAACAACCAGACGAAACATCAAAATACATGGAGGAGATAGATTACTAGTTCCAATCTCCACTTCAACTTAGAAAGCAAATCTCAAATAAAACACAACTTACCTGTTAACTTTTACCCAAGTAACTTTTAAGTGTTTCCTTCTTCTTCTCATCTAGCTCTTCAATGAACTTCTTGATTTTGGACTTGTCATTCTAGGAAAAACAAACCTATAGTAAGTGAAGAGAAATCAACGTATAACTTCAGACAGATCAGGGGTACAAACCTCAATGATGTTTTTCTTGGACATCAAGTCATTGTACTCATCTTCTGTTTTCTCAAACATTGCGATAACTTTCTTGTTCACCCTTTTCTCAAGGCTTCATAGATGAAACAAGAACAAATATATGATCATCACTTTGTGTGATGAAAGGCTATAAATTATTGGGGGAAAACTACTAATAGAAGAACATAAAAATAACCAAAAGGATAATAATAATCAATTAAAAAAAAACAATGAATTTTCAAGTCACACACCCAGATTGTTCCACCTGGAGTCTTTCCAGTTCTTCCCTTGCCTTAATAGGATCACGAGATTTGAAATCATAATTAGTCCCACTTCTTCCAATAGCTGTTTCTCAGGTGCAATCCAAGCATGTTTCTCGGTAAGTTTGTCTACCTTTGTAGAGCAATCTTTCTGTTCCATCTCCATTCGTTTGACCTAATTCAGAAAACCAAAAGCAGATTGATTCAGTATATCAAGTTATAAGGGGATACCTGTGCAGATAAAAAAGCAAATTACGTCATTTTCCATCTTCTTCCTCTCAAGGTTAGTCTCACTAAGTTTATGTTGAAGTTTCTGCTGGTCTTTAAGAATACAACTACTTTGGGAATCACATTCCTTCATTTTCTGTCGAATCAAATTGAGTTCAGATTGAGCTTGATCGTGATTATTCCTAGTGGCAGCAACCTCCAACAAAGAAGCATGAGCTGGTAATTTCAGCACAACATAATTTGTCAAAGTATCTGTGTTTACCTTGGCTTTATGTTGCTCTAATTCGGCAGTGAGACTGTCAATTTGTGTTCTCAAAAGAGCTAGTTGAGCCTCCAAGGAGGCACGTTCCTGTACAACAGCTTCCATTTCCATAACAAGCCTCTCCTTTTCATTTTCATGCCCCTACTAGCCAACAAAAACATGTGACAAGAAGTTAAAGAGCAAGAACCGAGCACCTATTAGATACCTGAAGCAAATGGCATTAACACTTAGTAAATGAAAATACTATTTTAGCTAGCCAAAGATTTATGAAATAACTGTGAGGCCAAGACCTCTACATGTATGTCAGCATCCCCAGTTATTCTGTGTTTTGACTAACGTCTGACTTCCCCATCCTTAATGACGTTTCTTCTAATAATAACCTAATGATTATTGACTAAATAACCTATAACAATTTTTAGTTAATTAAGTAAATGGAAGATAATTTATAAATTCCACCATGACATATGACCTGTGAAATTACTCTAATTAGCAGAAACCTCAAGGAGTGTTATAGGTACCTCCTTGAGGTTTTTACGTGCCCACAGGATTCTTTTGTTTCTGGAGGGGGAAGAGTGAGACAAAAGAAAATTTCATTGCAATAGAACTTGAACTAGCCAATGCAAAACAATATTTGGCCATCACAATCGGTAAGAGTAGGTTGTGAAAAGTAATTATATTTCGACTGTCGCGCATTGGAAAACAGTAGGATGATGAAGATTGAAGGCAGACATACCCAAAGATCATATGCAATATTATAAGAAAATTCAGCAACGTACCTTGACAGCTTTTGAAGATGACTGCATTTGAGCTTTTACTGCCTTAATCTTTTACTCCAAATACTTGAGCCTGCCCTCCCGATTATCACCATGTTCTTTGATTGGGCATCAAAAGTTTTCTACTTTTCAAAAGTGGAAAACCTTTTTCTGTAATTGTTATCTATATGGGTCCTGGAATTTGGTGTTGATGGAGGCACTGCGCCACTTTTTTTCACCTCTGAAAGAAAAAAACAATAATGCTATAAAATTAAAAGATTTTAAAATTACATGTAAATTAAAAAGCTTAAAGACTTATATGTCAATTTATGTACTAGTATTACTTTGATACTTCATCAATTTGTTGAGAATTGCTTACCTCTCATATAAGCTCAATTGTGATGAAATCAGTAATGGATGGCAATGATTAACTTCAATGACCAGCTTGTTTTTTTGTTTGGCCGTGAAGCTTATACTACAAAGGCTGCTTTTTTGTCATTTATATATAAGATTAATGTGGTAAAATTTGTAGTAACTATTTTTTTTTTTTTAAAGACATAACATCAATAACTTTAAATGTAAAGAATTTTATCAAAGGTGTTAGGTGCTAAGGATTTAGGATCTAAATGTTTTAGAACTTCAATATGTAATGTTGGCAAACCATGATCAAAACGTTTGGTCTAGATTTAGGTTGCTCAAAGTATGTTTATTGTAAAGTTGAAATCGAGTAATTGCAAAAAATTACTGTTCACTTTCTGCAAGGCTTGATTGATCGAAAATTAAACTCGATCGATCGAAACTCGTGCAGATTGTTTTTTGCAAAGTTTTCCAACTCGGCCCAAGCCCATATGACATGTACAGTTTTATGTTTTGTCTTAAGTATAAAAAAAAACCCTAGCCACGTTTTATAGTTGTTGTTTATGCTGTGTGTATGAATCTCTTGTGAGATCTAGAGATGTTTACCTTTATACATACTTAGGGTTATCAAGATCAAGATTGATGTTGAGAGCTTGGTGATCGTTTTAGTTGCTACATAAAGAGCTTAAAGAAAACACAAGTGGGAGTACTTGTGGTTGTTGTGAATCCAAGAAAGAAGTAGTTCGTGGACTTGAAGCTGTCACGTGGTCATGGTGGTAAGTTTTCTATTCAATGTAGCAATAGGATGTTAGTGGTCTATGTCACTATTGTAAAACTTCAATTCTTTCATAGTGGATCTGTTTTACCTTGAGGATAGCTAGGTTATATCCTCCCTAGGTTTTTTACCAGTTTGGTTTTTCTGGGTTATCATATCGTTGTGTTCTTTATTTTTCGTGTTGCTTAACATGATATGATTGTTTTGTTTTAACCTAGATCTAAATAATTTATCTAAGTAATTATTTGGCTAAATAATTAGGTTAAAAAACTTATGTTTTAAGGGGTCTAAAAACTATACAAGTGGTATCAGAGCGGGTTAGCTCTAGTATTCAGATTTTTTGATCTAAGAGTTGATCTTTGACCCCTACAGTCATGGAATACAGTCACTCTCTTGTGATCCCACCTCACTTTGATGGGAATAACTATGCCTATTGAAAAGTAAGGATGAAAGCATTCCTGAAATCTATTGATGAGAGAGTTTGGAATTCCATTGAATACGGATAGGAGAAGCCAACTACTCCTATAAGCGAGTAGAAAACTTCTCAAAAAGAAGCAGCTGCTTTTAATAGCAAAGCCATGAATGCTATCTTTAATGCTGTTTCTATGGAGGAATTCAAGAAAATCTCTAATGTTGAGGTTGTTCATACTGCATGGAATATTCTCCAAACTGTGCATGAAGGCACAAAGATAGTTAAAATCAATAAGCTGCAATTAACAACTAGATTTGAAAGTATTAGAATGTCTGATGATGAAAGTTTTGATGAATTCTATGCTAAGTTTAATGATATTGTTAGTTTTGCTTATAATTTGAGTGAAATTTATGATCAACCTAAAATTGTTAGGAAGATTCTTAGATCTTTGACTGAAGACTTTAGACCCAAAGTTACTGCCATTACTAAAAGTAAGGATGTGGACTCCATCTCTATTGATGAATTTGTAGGATCTCTCCAGTCCTATGAGTTAGACTTACGCAAGACAAAAAAATCCAAATCAATAGCTCTTAAGTCAGTTGATGATGTTGATGGGAATGAATTTGATGATGAATTCTCTTTTACAGACATTGCTTACCTTGCCAAGAATTTTATAAATTTTCTTAGGAACAATAACAGAAGGGTAAGAGATAAAAACAATGCTGAACCTAGAAATTTTAGAAGGAATGATTCCACTTAAGTGAACAATACTAAAAAAGCTAAAGAAAAAGTTGGTCAAACCTCTAATAACTCTATGGGTTAACAATGTTTGGATGTCAAGGGTATGGTTATGTGAAATCAAAATGTCCTACATTCTGGAGATCAAAGGGTAAAGCTATGGTTGTAACCCTTAGTGATGATGAAGTTTCTGACCATGAGTCTCATAGTGATGAAGATGGAAACTTCATTGCTTTCACAACTATTGCTGTAGTTTATGAAAGTGTTGTAGTTGATGAGAATCCTTTTGATGGGGAACTCTTTGAATGTGCTGATTTGCAAGAAGCTTATAATAAGCTTTGCAAGGTTGCAACAAAGGATGCTATGAATGTTGACTTAGGTCTGTAGAAAAATAATTCTCTTGAGCTTGATAAGAAAAATTTATTGTTGAAATTGTTTAATGCTAATGAATTGATTGGTAAGGTGAAGACTGAAAACTTGTTATTGCTTGATAAGGTTAAGAACTTGGAACTAGAATTATCTGTTGCTACAGAACAAACAAACAGGCCTACTAGTTCTGAACTTGATCACATGTTGAGTATTCAGAAGTCTCCCTTACACAAAGCTGGACTAGGTTTTGAAGATAGCATCTTTGTGTCTAAAACTCATTTCACAAATTTTGTGTCTTCTTCTGAGCCTCTCGTGAGTGAGATTGTCAAACCTGTAGAAATTACACCTCCTAAGAAGATTAGGGTTGATCTTAAAGAATCTAAGCCTAAGACTCCTAACTCTCCTAAGGATAAGTTGCATGATAGACCTGTGTGGGTTTGTCATTTTTGTGGAAAGGCTGGACATATCCGACCAAACTGCTTCAAGTTGCAAGCTGCAAAGCGAGCAAATAAGCCAAAAGTACCTGTGCCTTAAGCACAAGATCCTATGGTACTTATTGGTGAGTTGGTAAAGGTTTTAAACCTTTATTCCAATCTTGGAGTTGCTCAGCATTCTAATATGAATAATAACTACAATGCAAGAGTTGCATTTAAAAAGTTTTGAATGCAAAAAGCTCGATTTAATTGAGTTTTTTTGACATGGTTCTTGTGCTTCATCTTTCTATTCTTTGTGACCATTCTTCTTTGTTGTTTTGGTTTTTCTTTGTTTTTAGGATTTGCATTACATAACATTCATGCATTTCATGCTAGGTGTTTTTGTTATTTTTTCAAAAAAATAAAAAATAAAAGAGAAAAGGAAGGAAAATGTGTTTTGCATTATTTATCTTGAATTTGAAATCAAGGTTGGCCATATTATCATTACATAACAGGTTTATGTACTTTGTTTAGTTTGGATGAGCTTATTTTATTGCACTTTACTAGTTTGAGCTTTGTAGTGCATGTTGTGTGGGAGTTGTTTATAGGATTTGATCATATGATCTTGATCTTGAAGTCACATGTTTTTTATTATTGAACTTGAACTTAATGAAAAAGACATAAATAACAATCTCACCACTGTTTACTAGCCAATCATGAACACCTTAGTGCATATTATAAGATTTTGTGCTCGATAAAGTGTAGCACATGCACAAAAAGAACATAAAGTGTAACCTCGGATTAATGCTAAAATTGGTTTGTACATTATTGGGCTATAATTAAATTCATAATCAAATAAAATTGGTGTGTACATTATCCTAGCTATTCTAATAATTTCCAACTCAAATAAAGTTGGTGTGTACATTATGAGGCAAATCAAGAAACTTGTATGATTGTAAGCTTTTATTTTAGAAGATGTGAGAGTTATATGATGTAACTCTTTAGGTAATAGTCTCTTTCAAACTTATGTGATGAATTTTGTAGAAATTATGATTGATCACTATTTACTTATCACCTTACATGTATCTCAAGCTATTGCAAGTTGCACACACTACACAAGTTACTCTTTGCTAAACTTAGTACATTATATTGTGTGTGATCTTGTTGTGGCTATCCAAGATTAAAAGTTCCATGATTTTAATGCAAAATGTGTTTAAAATTTGAGATTTAAGGGCAAATTGATTGAAAATCTTGTTTTTGGAAGATCTGGGTTAAATTCAAGGGTTTTTTAAAAACTTTTCATCACATACTCATGCATTCCTTTCATAAAACATTGTGCTTTGAGGAGTTTCTGCATTAACATGCTCTGTTTTCCAAAAAATTGACTTTTTCAGATTTTCGATCGATCAAACCTATTGCTCGACTGATCGAAATTGCGATAAAGAAACTTGGTTGAATCTGCCTGGCTCGATCGCTGCTCGATTGATGCTGGATCGATCGAATATGTTTTTCGATCGATAGAACTTATTTTTCGACCGATCGAAAATTGGTCAGAGAGTTTTTTAAAAACATAATCCTTTCACATGTTCTTCACAATTTCAAAAGTTTTCAAAAAGCTATTCTCTCTCTCTCTTCGACCGATCCAGATTCAAAGTCAAATTTTTGTCATTTTCCCTCAATTTTTCCTCAAGGTTTTTGTCTTCTAGTGCTGGTAAGACCATTCTACCCCTCTTTTTTTGTTTAATCTCATTTTTCATGCATTTTTTTCATGCATTTTAGGGAAATTTTCGGACCTAATAATTTTTGGGGTTTTTGATGTTTAAGATGATTTCTTTCAAAATTGATCACTGGGTTTTTGTTATTAAATGATGTAAACATGTTTATCATGGTTTATTTTGATTAATTTGGTGAATTGGGAAGAATTTGAAATTCTAGGGCCTGTAACTCAACAAATTTGGGGATTTTGTTCAATGGAGATTAATTTGATGAAATTGGCTTATGTAATTGATTAATTCTATCATTATATACTGTTATCTAACTTGTGTAATGATAAATTGATCAATTTGTTGGGATTTTTTGAAATAAGTTTTTTTTTTTCAAAGTTTGGGTTTTTGTTCTAAAACTCTAAGTTCAAGCCAATTCTGTGTTTTTCAAGTATAATTGAATTGTTCTCAATGCATTAGTGCCTGCATCATGTGTTAATTCTGTTCATGCATCATATAGATTGTTCTTTTCTATATATTTTTTGTGCTCTAACACTGTCCGATGCAGTCTGCCCTTAGTTTACTTTGTTTTCTTTCTTTGGTCTATTTTCTATCTATTCTTTCCAACCTTAGCATCATAATTAGGAAGACTAGAGCCCATAGGAAAACCACCTCCACCTCTACCCCATCCTTCAATAGTGAGAGGTTTCGATTTGAGAAAAACCAAGAAACCTACGAGAAGCTGAACATACTTAGATCTGTGTGGGTTGAGAGGAAAGTCATTTTAGATGAGCTTGATGGCGAGATTAGGAGAAACTTTGAGCATAGGGGTTGGCTTCCTTTGCTAGATAATCTCATCCTCCTCCGGCTACATTGATTAGAGAGTTCTACTCGAATCTCTCTGTCCACTCCAATGATTCCAACGAATAGTATGTAATGAGTTGGATAAGGGGTGAAGAGTATACCATTACTCCTTCAGTAGTGGCCTCTACTCTTAGGGTAAGTTTGGTACGACAGCCAGTCTACTCGTATGTTGAGACCCCTCCTCTAGATGACATTATGTCATATCTCACTAGTACTTCCATTCAGTGGGGTACTGATCATCGGATTACCTCTCATGAGTTGACCGAGATTCATTACTTGTTTTTTCGGATTTCTTGTCATTCCATTTGGCCCACCTCTTACCTTCACATCATTCCTATTAAGAGATGTGCATTTTTGTATGCCCTTGTGACAGATGCTTCTATGAGTTTTTCTACTATTTTCATTTGATTCTTAGTTAAGGTTCATAGGAGTAGTTCTACATCACATGGTCTTTTTTTTTCCTGTTTTTATTCAACGGATTTTGTTTCATCTAGGATTAAATGAGTTTCCTGCGTCTGAGCCCGTGGACATTAAAGCTCCCATAGGTGCCACCTTCCTTCGGCAGAGAGCTGCTCATATAAGAACGAGTTCTAAATGCCCTCGTGTAGAGTCTTCTTCTGGTGCACCTCCTCCTCTTCCTCCTTCTTCAAATGATCCTACAGCTGAGGAGTAGGTCGATCCCACTGCTACTATTGATCCTCCACCTTCTACTTCGGATGATTCTAGCATTCGGGGTATGTTGGACACTGTCATGACTGTTTAAGTGGCTTATGGTTAGCTTTTGGTGGACGTGCTTACAAAGCTTTAGGCTTTGCGTGCGGAGTTAGCAAGCATTAGGCGGACACCTCCACCACCTCCTTTTGATGATGAGTCTTGATTGCCCTTTGACAATTCATCAAAAAAAAGGAGAGTACATATGGATGGAGATATAAGGGGAGATTTTAAGATTTTTTGGAGCTTTGGAGCTTTAGATTGTATTTAGGTGCTTCATGATGTTTTTTTTTTTTTTTTGTGGCTTATGATGTAGTTATTCTGATGTATTTATTTTGATGAGTTGTATATGTTAGGGGGAGACATTATGTTTTTATTTCTGTTTCTTGTTTCATATGTGCTACATTCGCTATTGATTATGTCTTTATTTTATGTCATGTGAAATCAAGAATTTATTTTGTTTTTACTTGTATTTTCCACACATGCGTTTATGTGTTTGTTGAGTGTTTTAGGAATATACAGGTTGATTCAGTCATGCTGCTGTCTACACTTGTAACTGATAGATAATAGTTAGGTTGAATTGTTTTTGGTTGGGCAATTTTATTGTAATGGACTGTTTTTTTTTTTTTTTTTTTTTTTTGTAACTTTGAGCATTTTTTTTATTATGTGTTTTGTCACAGATTGCCAAAGGGGGAGTTTGTTAGGTTTTAAGGATTTAGGATCTAAATGTTTTAGAACTTCAATATGTAATGTTGGCAAACCATGATAAAAAAGTTTGGTCTAGATTTAGGTTGCTCAAAGTATGTTTATTGTAAAGTTGGAATCGAATAATTGCATAAAATTACTGTTCACTTTCTGCAAGGCTCGATCGATCAAAAATTAGACTCAATTGATCGAAGCTCGTGCGGATTGTTTTTTCTGTAGAATTTTTCAAATCAGCCCAAGCCCATATGACGTGTAGGGTTTTATGTTTTGCCTTAGTATAAAAGAAAAAACCCTAGCCACATTTTGTAGTAGTTGTTTATGCTGTGTGTATGAATTTCTTGTGAGATCTAGAGGTGTTTGCCTTCATACATATTTAGGGTTATCAAGATCAAGATTGATGTCGAGAGCTTGGTGATCGCTTCAGTTGCTGCATAAGGAGCTTAAAGAAAACACAAGTAGGAGTACTTGTGGTTGCTGTGAATCCAAGAAAGAAGTAGTCCGTGGACTCAGAGCTGTCACGTGGTCGAGGTAGTAAGTTTTCTACTCGATGTAGTAATAGGATGTTAGTGGTCTAAGTCGCTATTGTAAAACTTCAATTCTTTTATAGTGGATCTGTTTTACCTTGAGGATAGCTAGGTTAAATCCTCCCCAGGTTTTTTACCAGTTTGGTTATCCTGGGTTATCATATCGTTGTGTTCTTTATTTTCCACATTGCTTAACATGATATGATTGTTTTGTTTTAACCTAGATCTGAATAATTTATCTAAGTAATCACTTGGCTAAATAACTAGGTTAAACAACTTGTGTTTTAAGGGGTCTAAAAACTATACGAAAGGTATATTAAAAGTCTACCCAAGCATAAATGCGATGATCACTCTACAAGTATAAGTGCTTGTAGGGTGTGGGGGGCAAGGGCCAGAGTTCAAATCTCCAAGAGGGAGTTTCACACACATATACACTTAGATTAGGCTAGAGTAGAAATTCTATCTTGTATAATAAAAAAAAAAAAAAAAAAAATTCAATGACTCCAAATATATTACTATTGAAATTTTCATAGTTATTTTATTTTGTGAACCTTGACACCCTATATAATGAGAGAGTCTGTGTTTCCACTCTAGATCTAACTCACCAAAAATAGCTTTAAGCAAATTAAACTAGCTTATTTCGTTTTCTTCTTCACTTAATTAACTTTGATCAAATGAGAATAATATAATGAAGCTAACTAATAATAAAAACCAAGAATAAAGGTAGACTTACTTGAATTGCCAAGCTTGGAAGTCCCAATTACTTTCTTAGATGCCGCTTTTTAGATAAATAGAAACATCAAAATCTAGAGAATCTCCCAAGTAAGTCATGAATTTCTATCGTTTTGGCACATCGACATATGTGATGCGGGTGCAAAAGCGACAAAAATCAGAATACTTAAGTGGTGTTTGGATTCATGAGTTTTCATCACTCATCACTGAGTTTTCTTAACTCATCACTCAAAATAGGTGGGCCTCACGCATACAACATCTGTTTGGCTTTGTTTCCATTCTTAATTTCCATAACTCGTTTCCCACTTTTTTGAGAGTTGAGTTACCGAATTTAGAAAAAAAAAAAAAAAACTTGTTTTCAAGATACAAGAACTAAGTTGGGATGGCAATATGTGTAATATCTCCCACACAATGGGCCTCACTGCCAGTGACTAGTCTCATCACTGCACAGCCTTTGCTCTCCCCAACGGTCATATTCATTTTCCATCCCAACGAACTCTTTTCCTTCTTATCTCAGACTTCACTTTCTCTTTTCTCTTCTCCTAAACCCACAGCAACAGCTCCCTCCCACTCCGGTCTTGCACCCCCATCTGCCACGGACAAGCCCAAGCTCCACCGATCATATATTTTGGTGTAAAAACAAACCCAAGCTCCGTTGTTCTAGTCGGTACAACTCAGAGATGTCAAACCATATATTTCAAAAACAGTTTGCTATAAATACGCACAAAATTCATACTCATTTTAACAATATGGGCAGTTTAATTTTCTAATTGGCTATGAACTGTCAACACTTACATATGGAATTTACCATAGATGGTTGATGAAAACATTTGAATACTTTAACATGTTGGGAATTTGGGCCTAAAAATAGGAAAGTGAATAGGGATGGCCTTGGGTAGGGTATGCATCGGGTATACCCATACCCTACCCGAAATGTTTGCCCATGGATACCCGGATACCAATACCCATTATTATCCATACCCAATTCTTACTCGAATTTATTATCCATGGATATCTATACCTTATCTGAAACCCATTTAATTTTTTCTTTTTAAAATCCAAAAACATTTTAACTTAAAAATTAACCAATAACTTTATCTTAAAAAAGAAAAAACTAATCAATAACTTTGAAATCAGATGTATCTACTTCTTCTTTTTAAGAACCGGGTACCAATTTACTCTTTTGAACTTCACCCATCTACGAAATTGAAACACATGCCCACGAGACTTTTTAATTTTTTCTTTTTATCTCTTTTTTCTTTCATTTTCTCGGCAAACAAACAGCCCTTTGATTTCTTTTTCTTTTTTTTTTTTCTTGGAAAAATAACAATCTTTCTTTCTAGGCAAACAATTAGTGTGCTTTGTTTTTGATTAACACCCAAAGTTTTTAGAGCATCATCTAACACACGAAGTATAGTAAAAAATAAGCGTAAAAACAAAATTAATGACTCCAAGTTCGAAAGCCCCAAATGACTTTCAAATTGACATAACAATCAAATGCACATTAAGAAAGCAAAAGAGTGTTTCTTTATATGAAAATTGGCAAGGTTTTGGAGAAACCCATTCATGAAATTAAACCCATAAAAAGAAATGGACATCAAGGTCATACAAAAGCCCCAAGACTCCAAAATTTCTCTTTTCCTTCAAGTTTTTCTCAGCAACCAAACACAAAGAAAGAGAGAGAGAGAGAGGGAGCAGAATGTATGGAAACCATGAATAGTGAGATTGGCGGTGGGTCCACGAACAGTTTTGTTTGTGTCTCCAAAGTCTAGATCAGCGACGGCAGGTGATGCATGGTTCAATCTCCTCTGGGTTGAAAGAGTTTATTTGGAGATGGAGAAGACCACTGTAGTGGTGGTGTTGGTGATCGGAGGGATGAGTTCAAGGTACTAGGCCATGGAGGCTTGGGTGAGAGAAAGAGAGAGAGTGACGGTGAGGATGGAGGCTCAAGTGAGAGAGAGAGAGAGAGAGAGTGAGTGTAAGTGAGAGAGTTAGGGTTTTATATATATATATATATATATATATATATATAGGTCGGGTATGGATAATATCCATACCTTACCCGAACTATTCGGGTAATATCCATACCCTACCTGATTAGGTTTTACCCATAAAGAACCGGGTATTAAACAAAACATTTGGGTCGGGTAGGGTTGGATATCCATTACCCAATGGGTATGGCCATCCCTAAAAGTGAAGGTTACAGAGATTGTTGAAACTCTGTAAGAGTTGGCTAAAGAGAATTCCATGCACAATAAAAGTTACAACCAATGGCAAACTCAAGATCACATAGCTCCAGAGCATCATAGTAAAGTAAACATAACTCAAAATCTATAGTTAGACATACATGCCAAACTACAAACCTGACTGATACAGAACAAGAACTGAAAATAAACTCAAGGGTATGAAGGAGGAAGATGACGTAGGAAGGAACCATGGCGGCGGCGACACAATTGGGCGAGGATGGAGGAGTTAAGCTCAAGGGTGGTTGGCGGCTTTGGGGTTTGAGAGCTGAAGTGTGAAAGTTTAAGCAAATAAGCGTAAAGCATATGAGAGATGAGGGGAATGCAAACAAAAATGAAAGTCACCGTCAGTAACCGTTTTGTGTGCACTACATAGTGTTAGTCCGTAGGTCCCACAGAAAGGGCATTTTTTTTTTTTTTTGAGTTTTTAGAAAAGAAACTGAACCGAGTTTAGTTACCAAACAAGGTTGGGGTGTGTTTTGGGGATTTTTAAGTCATGAAAATTGAGTTATAGGGTGATGAGTGATGAGTGATAGATAACTCAACAACCAAACAAGACATTTATATTTTAAGAAAATAAGAAACTGTAAATACGTTTGTTTCTAAAAGATAATCTCAAATTCATGAGAGTTCCAATTGAAGTTACGAGGAGAAAATGGTCTAGAATCCACCAAAAAGTTAATAGACAAAAGTTTGAATTTTTATTAAAATTAAATAAATTGCTCCGAAAACACTTTGCAAACTTGGAGATCTATAAAATTTAACATACAATAAAACATATTATAAAAATAAATCCTAACTAATATCTAGCTATAATAGGAACTTAATTTGACCTAAAGAATATTATAATCACTTAAATCAAGAAAATAAATAGTGTAAACCTAAAATTCAGAATATATATATATATATATTTATATAAAATAATAAATCACAAAATCTAATTGTAGATTCTATCATACATCACATGTCTAGGGCATTGCATCATTTATATAGCCCAAAGAGCATTTGCCTTCTTTTTTTTTTTTTTTTTTTTTTTTTTTTTTTTTTTTTTTTTTTTTTTTTTTGCCCTGCTCGGTGCTCAAGACCACATAAAAACTGATTAGCTCAAGTCATGATTAAAAATAGTTAAGGATGTCCAATCCTCTGCATCGCTATCTATCTCAGGTAAGTTTTTTACTGCTGAATCTATATATATATTAAAAACCGAAACCTATGAAACTCCCACAATTTTTCACATCATCATTTTAATTTATAATTTTTTTTAATTTTTAAAACTAAATAGTGAGAGAGTCCTAACAGGAGTCTCGCTTCCTCTTTTTTCCTCATCATTTTAATTTATAAAAAAATTTAATTTATTAAACTAAATAGTGAGAGAGTCCTGATAGGAGTCTCTCTCTTTTTTCCTTAATCCTAATAAGAGTCTTTTTTTTTTTTTTTTCACGTGAGTCTTTTTTTTTTAACCTAAAGTGAGCCCTTAAAAAAAAAAAAAACTAACTTAAGGTCTAATTTAAAAAAAAAAATTATTTTTTTCAATCCTAATTCTAACGTAAGTCTTTCAAAAAGTTAAAATTTTCAGTTTTATATTATATATAGATATTATTATCTATATATATATATATATATATAAAACCGAAACCTCTGAAACTCCCACAATTTTTCACATCATTATTTTAATTTATATATTTTTTTTAATTTTTAAAACTAAATAGTGAGAGAGTCCTAACAGGAGTCTTTCTCTCTCTTTTTTCCTCATCATTTTAATTTATAAAAAATTTTAATTTGTTAAACTAAATAGTGAGAGAGTCCTAATAGGAGTCTCTCTCTTTTTTCCTTAATCCTAATAAGAGTCTCTTTTTTTTTTTTTTTTTTTTTTCACGTGAGTCTTTTTTTTTTAACCTAAAGTGAGCCCTTAAAAAAAAAAAAAAAAACTAACGTGAGGTCTAATTTTAAAAAAAAATTTATTTTTTAATCCTAATTCTAATGTAAGTCTTTCAAAAAGTTAAAATTTTTAGTTTTATATTATATATAGATAATAACAATAATGTGGCAAGCTCTAAAAATACGAGAATGCAATTTGTAGATCTACTATCAAGATAACATAGGTTAGATTAGTAGTGGATAGTAGATATAATTGCAGTTGAATATTATGTAAAGCTATCACCATAGAATAGCCTACGTCGAAATGTGTTATGTGAAACCAATGATATAAAAGAAAAAGAATTTTTTTAAATCATTATATTGAAGAAATTAGTTATATTCATTCATTTTCAAATTATACATTTTTAAAATTTAAGTTATATATCTTTAAGTAAAATAAGTACTTTTAATTTTTATTTAACTATCCCGTGCATCGCACGGGTTAGCGACTAGTTTAACTAATTTCAAAGGTGCCATTCCCTTTTCTTTAGCTGGAATATCATTGATTGTGTTGAACTTCCACCTTAAGGTACCAAAGAACTAATATAAGTCTTCCTCCGCAAAGAAACAAAAGGTTTTTTTAATTTTTAATTTTAATTTAAAATAGTGAATCAACGAAGTATTTACAAATTCTAACAATATTTTTCTTGACCTGACTCGGTTATTTAATTACTAGATATCACGTTCACCTGTTCTAGAATCCTTTGGAATTTGGAGTTAGGCTAATTGTCACTTGATCTCAACAGTGCAAGCCGTGGACCCAGAGAGCTAGTCCTTGGATAGTATTAAATACGAATGAAGTGAACTTGGCTTTCAGTTTCTGCTTATTCAAAGTCTTTCTTGCTCTTTTTTATTATTATTATTATTTATTTAATATACATGAAATCTAAAGCCAAAGTGAAGACAAGTATAGCGAAAAGCAATATTCTTATATTCCCTTCTCTTTTTTTGGTATTAAGTACTGCAACATATTTTTTTTTGCTTTTGTTAATTTTCAGTTTTTTTTAAATTTCACATTTTCTAATTATAACAATATTTCAACCAATTTTCAACAAAAAGCTACATTCAAACTTATACACGTGTTTGAATCCGATTGCGTTATGAAAACTCTTAGGCTCTGTTTATTGGGGTGATTTTAGGTGGGATGGAAATGGAGAGAGGAAAATATGAGAGAAAATGAGAAAGAGAAATATTTGTTTAGGAGGAACAAGGTGAAGGAATTTTGGTGGAATCCAGATGTTTTCTCCACGTACTCAACAAAATCCTATCTCTTCAATTTGGAGAGATTTTAGGAAAGAAAATAGAGGATGAAAAGGGTTTTGAATAAACACCAAAACTACCCCTTCCCAATGTGTGGGTTTTTTCTTTTTTTCTTTTTTTTTCCTTCTTTTCCTGTCAACGTGCAAGTTGCAACTTGGATCAAATCTAGAGAGCAACTTCTAACGATCAAAAAGTGGAATTCAAGTTTTTCACATGGGTCGATGAGACCAAAAGCCCAATCTAAGCCAACCTTTTGTGTCCAACATCACTTCCAATATTGTCTACCTGGGTTATTTGTTGCCTATAGGTCCTATACTATAGAGGAGGCTTAGAGCTACTTATCAACATTACTTCCAAGAACAAACGAACTATCAAGAATTAAGCGAAAAGGATCATTTTCAAAATGTAAGGGACTAAGGGTGTCACTCAACCCAATATTAGACTGGGTTGGCCTTTTGCCACATGCTTAAAATTTTAAAATATCCTTCATTTAATTCCACAATTTATATGAGTGGTAAAAGTATTTTTGTGGTGCCCAATCCTTATGTTTGTAGTTCGAATTTCACATCCCCTCCTCTACCATTTATTTATCTAAACAACAACAAAAAGAAATTCTTCTCTCAATTTATGTAATTAGTGAATTATTAAAAAATAAATATATTAAACATTTGAAATGATCAATAGTTCACGAATGAATTTAAATTTTGACTTAACATGGACCAAAATTGTATATTTTTTTATATATAAAAAAATTGTATTCTTGATTGAGAAATAAAAGAGTCACAACTGGCAACTTAAAAAGCATATCCCTAATTTCATCCCATAATCATAGGAAGTGCTAAAGTTTCAACTCCATTTGATCGAATTTATAGTTCACTAAGAACTAACTCCGTCTCCATTATTCATGCCCTAACAAAACGTCATTGATAACTTTTAGAGAGGTACTACGTCCACAATATTTTTGCAATATTTTCACAACAAATCATAGGTAGTTAGTTATTATTGGTTTAAATTTGAACCTAAAACTAAGATTACTTTTTTGTCCCAACAATAACAACCAGTAATAACCTACTACTTAGGACTTGTTTTAAAAATGTTGTGAAAATGTTGTGGACATATCAACTCTCTAACTTTTGTTAGGGTACTTTTTTTACACCTAATTTCATTTACTTTCAAATACACACCATTCTATTTAAAGCCCAAGAATACCTATGCTTAGCAATATTTGAAAAGTCTATAATTCAAGTCCATGGCAAAACAATTTTATCAATGGAATTCAAATCCATAAATCAAAGCTTATGATTTAAACCCACGACAATTTATCTAAAAGCCCAATTCTCATTGATAATATCAAAGCTCAATTCTCATTGGCAACATCAAAGCCCAATTTCCATTGGCAACATTGAAGCCCAATTCTCATTGGCAATATCAAAACCCAATTCTCGTTGGCACTACTTTATCAAAAAAAAAAAAAACCCAAGATTACCAACACTTGGCAAAGAAAATATATATACATATATACATATATATGTATATATATATATATATATATATATATATATCATGGTAAAATGTTATTATGGCAAAAGGGACCATGGCGATCGTTTCGAGGATCATCCTCTCGTATATACCTTCAACACTCGTGGTAAAACATTCAAACCTTCAACAATATATACCTTCAACACTCGTGGTAAAACATTCAAACCTACAAGCTCATCATTCAAATTATGATGCGATTATTAGAAGCCATGAACATTGTTTTATGGAATTCATCATAGTAAATATTATTTACAAAAGAATTCTGAAAAACTTGTCCTGTTATTTCAAACATTACAACTAATTGCCCAAAGGCCCATTGCTAGTATTTATGAAAAACCCAAAAAATATTTACTAATAAAAATCCATGGCAACATGTGCACACAACCTAGCCCAAGGGAACTAGCCCATGTGAGCAAGCCCAAGCAATGAACACCAGCAGGAGGCAAAAAATTAAGAGTAGGCAAAACAGCTCTTGTCCACCCCTAACCAAAAAGAGCAATTAAGGACTCATACAAGGGAACCAAACCTTTGAGAATGGACCAAGGGATGTCCCATCAGCCTTTTGCCATCCTCTGCTTGACGTGAACAATGCCAAAGAGCTGTCATATCAGCTGAAGTCTAAAGGGTGATCAAACTCCATAATCTTCCTCAAAGCTGTATCTCCAGCGAAAGGGGGGCTGAAGCCAAATTATCCAAACTTCAACAAATTGATGCTATAAATGGCAAAAACGTTCAAGACATGATCATGCACCAAGCCCATGAATCCAAAAGGGGAAAAATTGGGAACATGTGGTTTGGAGGGCATAAAGGGGTCTCTAGCGGAACCCCCTGAAGTAGACTAGAGCTTGACACCTGGCTTGGGGTGTTGAATCTTACTTTTTGGGGAACCAAATCTCAGTTGCAGCATTAGGATTCATTCTTGATACACGCTATAATCATATTAATTCAGCTCAGCCCAAAAATCTTGACAATTAATGCAAAAATCCATCATTTCCCAAAGAAGCAAGGCAGCCCCAAAAGTAAATCCCCTACTTCTGACCAAAAATCTCTGGAAACTTGATCTTGATTTCGTCATCTCTAAGTCGTCATCCTTTTTTGGATTCTTATCAATTAATGTCTCTCTAACTCCATTATAAATAGACAAGCAAACCAACCACAAAGGACCAGCCACCCCCCTCTAAAACTCTGGGTTCATTTGCCATTTTTGCTGGTGGTTTAGCTCTCCTTAAACTCATCACCCATCATCTTTAACCTACACCCATCTTACCCAGATATTCCTCTCACACCTTCACACAATCACAGCCCATAAATGCCTCTCAACTAGTCATAAACAGCCCACCACTCACAAAAAGCCTTGATCTTGGTGTTAATCCCATCTCACTCACTCAAAATAGCCCACATTCACCTTATTCATGCCTTACGGTTATACACTCATCAAAATCTTAGTTTAATACTTGTTGCACTGAGCTGGGGATCTTTCTCTCCCTTCATTCCATCCTATTTTTCCTCTTTTATTTGTAACTATGGAGCCTTTAATCCTTGTTTATTATTATTATGTTAAGGATGTAATATATTTATAACAATTAAAATTTTCCCTCATATTGATGCAATAATGGCTGAAAGTACTTTAAATTCCCCTGACTAAGACACACAAGGACCCTCAAGAGTGAACACTTTCCTAAATTTATTTAATCATTGACTGCTGGACTCTAAGTATAATTTTCCCCCACTGCTGGAGATAATACCGCACCACCACAGGACTGATTTGGACTATGATATTGTAAAAAAGACTAATAATATAACAAACTAACAATAATGACGTGTTATTGTGCTTTATTGTTGTCTTGCAGCCTCTATCTCTTGCTTGAGCGGACTTCCACAACACCGAAAGCCTTTGGGCTTTATTTCAAGGCCCATTGTTGAGTTTTGGCTTGGCTACCCCATACTCTATTTGGGAACATCTAAATTTTCCCCTTAACAACTTTTAAGTTTGCCTCCGCAAACACAAGAAAAGAAAAGTTCAAGAAATGGAACTAATGGCTGACTAATACCAAAATTTTATTTTCTATTTATATTATAGTTCAACTCATAATTAACCCTATCCTTATGGAGACTTACACTGCGGCCCCTTTGCCCATAAGTGTCCTTATGGGTCTAGGGTATAGCTGTTAGGTTTTAAGAATTAGGAACTAATGTATTAGAACTTCATTTTGTAATGTTGGCAAACCATGATCAAAACGATTTTAGTCTTGTTTAGATTTGCTCAAAGTATGGGGTTTTTATGTAAAGTTGGAATCGAGTTACTGCGGAAGTTACTGTGCATTTCTGCCTAGCTCGATCGATCGAGAATTAGACTCGACCAAACGAAAGTTGTACACAATGTTTTTTCTGCAGAATTTTCAACTCAGCCCTAGCCCATTTAATGTGTAGGGTTTTATGTTTTGCCCTAAGTGTTTACCTTCACATACACTTAGGGTTTCCAAACTCAAGATTGATGTCAAGAGCTTGGTAATCATTCAGTTGCAGAATCAAGAGCTTCAAGATATACAAGCAGGTATGCTTGTGCTTTGCTGGGAATTCAAAGAAAGAAGTAGTCCGTGGACTCGCAGCTGTCATATGGTCGTGGTAGTAAGTTTCCTACTCGAGGTAGCAATAGGATGTTAGTGGTCTAAGTCGCTATTGTGTAAACTTCAATTCTTTCATAGTGAATTCCTTTTTACCTTGACGATATCTAGGTTAAATCCTCCCCAGGTTTTTACCGGTTTGGTTTCCTGGGTTATCATATCGTGTGTTATTTATTTTTCGCACTTTTACATGATATGATGTATTTGTGTTAACCTAGAATTGTTTAATTTACCTAAGTTAATCACTTGGCTAAATATCTAGGTTAATCTGTTTGGGTTTAAGGGGTCTAAATTTCTTACAAGTGGTATAAAAGCGGGTAGCTTTTGTGTTTTAGATCCTTTGATCTTTAAGCTGATCCTTGACCTTAGTTGTCATGGAACACAGATACTCTCTTATTATTCCACCTCATTTTGATGGGAATAATTATACTTATTGGAAAGTAAGGATGAAAGCATTCCTGAAATCTATTGATGAGAGAGTCTGGAACTCTGTTGAATATGGTTGGGAGAAGCTCACTACTCCAGTGAGTGAGTGGCAAACTTCTCAAAAAGAGGCAGTTGCTTTCAATAGCAAAGTTATGAATGTTATTTTCAATGCTGTCTCTATGAAGGAATTTAAGAGAATTTCTAATGTTGAGGTTGCTCATACTGCTTGGAATATCATCCAGACTGTGCATAAAGGCACAAAGGCAGTTAAAATAAATAAGTTGCAGCAATTGACTACTAGATTTGAAAGTATTAGAATGAATGATGATGAATCTTTTGATGAATTCTATGCTAAATTGAATGATATAGTTAATTTTGCATATAATCTGGGTGAAATCTATGATCAACCTAAAATTGTTAGGAAGATTCTTAGATCTTTAACTGAGAATTTTATACCCAAAGTGACTGCCATCACTGAAAGCAAGGATGTGGACTCCATCCCTATTGATGAACTTGTAGGATCTCTTCAGTCCTATGAGTTGGACTTACCCAAGACTACCAAATCCAAATCAATGGCTCTTAAGTCTGTTGATGATGTTGAGGCTGACGGATTTGATGATGAACTCTCTGCTACAAAAATTGCCTATGTTGCCAAGAACTTTAGAAACTTTCTTAGGAACAATAACAGAAGGGCAAGAGACAAGAACACTGCTAAACCTAGAAATTTTAGGAAGAATGATCCCATTAAGGTTAATAACACTGACAAACTTAAAGAGAAAGTAGGTTAACCCTCTAATAATTCTATGGGACAACAATGTTTTGGATGTCAAGGGTATGGTCATGTGAAATCTGAATGTCCTACATACTTGAAGTCTAAGGGTAAGGCTATAGCTGTAACCCTTAGTGATGATGAAGTTTCTGACAATGAATCAGTTAGTAATCAGGATGAAAACTTCATTGCTTCCACTGCTACTACTGTAGTCAATGAAAGCGTGTCTGTTGAAGAGAACCCTTCTGATGGGGAACTCTCTGAAGATGCAGATTTGCAGGAAGCCTACAATAAACTTTGCAAAGTTGCTGCAAAGGATGCTATGAATGTTGATTTGGGCTTAAAGAAAATTGCATTTCTTGAACTTGATAAGAAAAATTTGCTTGTGAAACTGTTTGATGCTAATGAGCTTTTGAATAATGTGAAGATTGAGAACATGCTTTTGCTTGATAAAATTAAAAATTTGGAACTTGAATTGTCTGTTGCTAGAGAACAATCAAATAGATCTGCAAGCTCCAAACTTGATTACATGTTAAGTATTTAAAAGTCTCCCTCTAACAAAACTGGCTTAGGTTTTGTGGAAAGCATCTCTATGCCTGAACCTCATTCTACAAACTTTGTTCCTTCTACTCAACTTCCTAAGAGTGAGATTGTCAAACCTTCTGTATGTGAAGTTGTTAAATCTGTATAAGTTACACCTCCTAGAAAGATTAGAGCTGATCTTCAAGAGTCTAATTCTAGAGCTTCTAATTCTTCTAAGGGCAAGTTGCATGACAAGCCTGCTTGGGTTTGTCACTTTCGTGGAAAGTCTGGACTAATTCGTCCAAACTATTTCAAGTTGCAAGCTGCTAAGCGAGCAAATAAACCTAAAGTACTTGTGCCTCAAGCACAAGATCCCGTGGTACTTATTGGTGAATTGGTAAAGGCGTTAAACCTTTATTCCAATCCTAGAGTTGCTCAAAATTCCAATGTGAACAATAACTCCAATTCTAGAGGTACATATAAAAAGTTTTGGATGCAAAAGGCTTGACCTAATTAGGTCTGTCTGACATGGTCCTTGTTCTTCATTGATCTACCTCTTGTGACCATTTTTTTAGAATCTGCATTGCACAACATTCATGCATTTCATTCTAGGTTGTTTTTTTTATTATTTAAAAAAAAAAAAAAGGAAAGGGGTTCGACAACATGTGTTTTGCTGTATTTTTCTTAAATTTGAAGACAAAGTTGGTCAATCTATTTTTACATAACATATTTATGTACCTTGTTTAGCGTGGATGCACTTACTTTTATTGCACTTTTTGGCTGAAGTTTTGTAGTGCATGTTGTGTGGGAAGATGCTTATGGTTTTTGATCACATGATCTTGATCTTGATCTTGAAGTCATATGTTTTTGATTGTTGGACTTGAACTTAATGAGAAAGGCATAAATAACCACCTCACCAATGTTTACTAGCCAATCATGAACACCTTCGTGCACATCGTAAGATTTTGTACTCAAGAAAGTGTAGCACATGCACAAAAAGAACATAAAGTGTAGCCTCGGTTAAAATGTTAAAATTGGTGTGTACATTATTGGACTATAATAATCTCACAATTCATATAAAATTGGTGTGTACATTATCCCGACTATTTTAATAAGTTTCTAATCAATTTAAATTGGTATATATTATGAGGCAAATTAAGAAACTTACATGATTGCAAGCTTTTATTCTAGGAGATGTGAGAGTTATATGATGTAACTTTTTAAGTGATAGTCTCTTTCAAATTCATGCGATGAATTTTGTAGAAATTGTGATTGACTACTATTTGCATATCACCTCACATGTTTTTCAAACTTTTGCTAATTGCACACACTACACAAGTTATTCTTTACTAAACTCTGTACATGTTATTATGTGTCTTTGGTCTGACTAACCAAATTTGAAAATTTCTTGAAAATTGCTGCAAAACATGTTTGCTTTTGAGATTTTGAGAAAAATTATGTGAAAATCCTATCTTTGGAAAACTGGGATAAATTCATGTGTTTTTGAAAAACATTTCATCTCATACTCATGCATTTTATTCATAAAATCTAATACTTTGAGGAGTTTCAGCACTGAAATTGCTTCATTTTTCAAAAACTTTGTTTTTCCAGAATTTGGATCAATTGAATATGTTTTTCGACCGATCGAAAATGTTTTTAAAATCCCTGGAAAGTTTCGGTGTGTTTCGATCAGTATTCGATTGGTACTAGATCAATCGAGGCATTTTCGACCGATCGAATCTAATTTTCGATCGATCTCGGGCTGAAGGTTTTTTAAAAGGATTTTTTCTTCTCATGTTCATCACGTGTTCAAAACTTTTCAAATCCTTTTTTCTCTCTCACCAACCGGTCAAGCCTTCTTTTTGGGATTTTTGTCGTTTTCCTCCGATTCTTTTGCAAAGATTCTCTCTCCCACAAGCCGGTAAGACTATTTTCTCCTTCTTTTTGTTTTTATTTCCATTTATTCATGCATTATTTCATGCATTAGTTGGATATTTTCAGCATTCTTGATTTTAAATATTGTTGATGTTTTGGTTGTTTTCTTTCACAACGATTTGTTAGGTTTTTGTGGGGACACCATATGCAAATGATACAAGTGGTTTAATTTGATCAATTTGGTGTTTTATGAAGAATTGAAAATTCTAGAGTTTGCAAAATACCGACTTTGGGGCTTTTGTTCAAATTGATGAAATTTGATGAAATTGGCTTGTTAGATTGATTAAGTTGATCATTATATTGAGTTTTCTATCTGTTGTAATGATCAATTTCTTAATTTGTTGGGTTTTGTGAATTTGAGTTTTTTAAAATTGGGGATTTTTTGATATAAAATTCTTGCTCAAGCATATTTTGTGATATTGAATCATATTTGAACTGTGTGTCATTGCATTAGCTCATGCATCATTTGGTTATTTTGCTCATGCATCATATAGAATTGTTATTTCTATATTTTTTGTTGTGCTAACTTGCAGTCTGCCCTTGGTTTTTTTTTTTCTTTTTTTTTTTTTTTGTCTCTTTTCTTTTTGTGACTCACAATTCTGTCCTTAGCATTATGCCTAGAAAAACCAGAGCACATAGGACTTCTGCCTCTTCACCGTCCTTTGATAGTGTTAGATTTCTTAATGAGAAACATTAGGAGACATACGAGACCCTTAACCTTAGGCGTAACATTTGGTGTGAGCGTAAGGTTCTTTTAGATAAGGTTGATGATGAGGTGAGGCATAATTTTGAGCGTAGGGGTTGGCTACCTCTGTTAGACATAGATCATTCGCCTCCGGCTACCCTGATTAGAGAGTTCTACTTGAACCTCTCTATCCACATCTATAATTCCAACACCTTAGTTAAGAGTTGGATACGAGGTATAGAGCATCGCATTACCCCTTCGGTAGTGTCTGATGCTCTTGGGGTGCCTATGGTTGCTCATCCTGTCTTTCCTTATGATGAGTCTCCTCCTCTTGATGACGTGATGACGTGATGTCATACATCACTGTGTCTTCTATCTAGTGGGGTTCTAATCCTCGGATCACCTCTGCTGAGCTTTTTGAGCTGCATTATCTTTTCTTTAGGATTGCATGTCATTCCTTGTGGCCCATTTCTCATCTCCACACTATCTCTATTGAACGATGTGTGTTTCTGTATGCTCTTGTCACAGATACTCATATCAGTTTTCCTCATTTGTTTCTTCGTTCTTTGAACGAAGTGCATCGGAGTAGTTCTACTGCTCATGCTCTGTTCTTTCCTGTCTTTATTCATAGGATTCTCCTTCACTTAGGTTTAGGTGATTTCCTAGCTTCTGAGCCTGTGCATATCATTGCTCCTATAGGTGCTATCTTTCTAAGGCAAAGGGCTGCTCAGCTTCGAGCTAACTCTAAGTGTCCTAGGGTAGAACCTTCTGGTTTCACTCCACCTCCTACTTCTTCTGCGGGTGCTCCTTCAGCTGAGACGTCTACTGATCCTACTGCTGCTGCTGATGTTCTTCCACTTTCTCCTTCAGATGTTTCTGATATTCGTTGGACTTTGGACATTGTCATGACTGTTCAGGCGGCTCATGGTCAGCTTTTGGTGGATGTGCTTGACGAGCTTCGAGCCTTGAGAGCAGATTTGGCGAGTTTTCGACGTTCTCCTCCGCCGCCTCCTTTTGATGATGAGTGAGTGCCCTTTGGCAATTCATCACAAAAAGGGGGAGTACATTCTATTGTGGAGTACATAGCTTGTAGGGGAGTTTTTGTTTCTTTTTGTGATACTGTACAGTGGAGCTTGTGGAGCTTTTAGATTGTATCTAGGTGCTTCATTATGTATTTACTTTTTGGCTCATGATAGGGGGAGTTATTTATTTTTATTTTTTGAGATACATCTTTTTTATATGTTTCTTGTTTCACTGTGCTACATTGTTTATTGATTTATATTTATAATGTTATTCATGATATAATTCTTTATTTTGTGTTATGTGAAATCAAGAACTTCTTTTCTATGTTACTTGTATTTTCCACATATGCGTTTATGTGTTTGTTAAGTGTTACAGGAATATACAGGTTGATTCAGTTGTGCTGCTGTCTACTTTTGCAATTGATAGATAGTAGTTAGGTTGAATTTGTTTAGTGGCTATTGTTTTGTAATGGGCTGTTTATTTTGTAAACTTTGAGCTTTGTGTTAAGTTTGTGTTTTGTCACGGATTGCCAAAGGGGGAGTTTGTTAGGTTCTAAGAATTAGGAACTAATGTATTAAAACTTCATTTTGTAATGTTGGCAAACCATGATCAAAACAGTTTTAGTCTTGTTTAAACTTGCTCAAAGTATGGGGTTTTTATATAAAGTTGGAATCAAGTTACTGCAGAAGTTACTTTGCATATCTGCTTGGCTCTATCGATCGAGAATTAGACTCGATTGATCGAAAGTCGTGCAGAATGTTTTTTCTGCAGAATTTCCAACTCAGCCCTAGCGCATTTAATGTGTAGGGTTTTATGTTTTGCCCTAAGTATAAAAGGGAAAACCCTAGCCACGTTTTTAGAGTTCTAAATATTGTGTTTGTGAATCTTATTTGTGAGATCTAGAGGTGTTTACCTTCACATACACTTAGGGTTTCCAAACTCAAGATTGATGTCAAGAGTTTGGTAATCATTCAGTTGCAGAATCAAGAGTTTCAAGATATACAAGCAGGTGTGCTTGTGCTTTGCTGAGAATTCAAGGAAAGAAGTAGTCCGTAGACTCGGAGCTGCCACGTGGTTGTGGTAGTAAATTTCCTACTCGAGATAGCAATAGGATGTTAGTGGTCTAAGTCGCTATTGTGTAAACTTCAATTCTTTCATAGTGAATTCCTTTTTACCTTGAGGATAGCTAGGTTAAATCCTCCCCAGGTTTTTACCGGTTTGGTTTCTTGGGTTATCATATCGGGTGTTATTTATTTTCCGCACTTTTGCATGATATGATGTATTTGTGTTAACCTAGAATTGTTTAATTTACCTAAGTTAATCACTTGGCTAAATATCTAGGTTAATCTATTTGGGTTTAAGGGTTCTAAATTTCTTACAATAGCTACGGTTCTATGGGTTCCCCTTGCAGGACCAGTTTTAGTAAGTGAAAGCATTATTATGGTCACATCCAAATAGAGAAGTCACTCTCATCACCTCCTCCTTACTCCTTTTTTATTCATAATTAACTTCAAAAAAAAAAAAAAAAAAAAGACTCTATCTTTATGGTGGACTGATAAAGTCTATTATTATCGAGTAAGAGATATAAAATTCAAACATTGTCTATACTAAAAACAAATTGATGTCTTGACCTAAAAAAATATTTAATTACTGTTTTTTTCCCCCTAGTTTTGTTGGTGGGAGGAAAATAAAGAGTAGCTGCCTAGAAATTTTCCTTTTCTTTTGTTTAGGATTTTGCTTTGTTTGACCATAAACTTCTTTTCTTAGGGAATGCTTTGTTTGACCAGAAGTTTAGTTCGTTTTTTAAGGCAGTCTTACAATCATACTAGTCAGGCCGTCCTTTCTTGCATCCCCAACACTGTCAAGAAACCATTTCGGAGAAAGTGGTAAACTATACCGTAAAAATTTATGTCACTATCCTAAACTTTATAGCTCATGAAAAACGTAGGTACAAAATATGCTTTTGGTTTTGGTAACTGACATCTCGAAATTACCTTGCGCAATGTTGTATACGACAATCTCTCTCGTCTTTGGAAAAATAGTTTATGTGCCAAGCACATGAGGTACTATCTCCTAGTCTTTATTCTTTTGACTTAAGCTTAGAATATTTTTTTAAATATTTTTATATTAGGCTTAAGCTTAGAATTGATGCAAGATGATGGTACGCAATGTTAATGACCTTTTGGTATTATTTCAAGTTAATAAGACTCTACACTAAGCCCTAGCATCAAATGTGCTAAATGCTAAATTTTTAGCATTTAGTATACCAAACACAAAGAATTACTTCATGAGATGTGTCAAATGCTAAACAAATTTGACATTTGTTACAGTGATGTACTAACAATAGAATTATACTAGCATATGTGTTATTCTTATTATTATTTTTTGGTATTTTTATTATTCAAAATTTCTCTCTCTTCCATAAGAAATATCTTCCTCTTCCCTTTCAGCCACTCATCTCTCTTGACCTTTCATCTTTCCCTTCTCTCTATCTCTCTTAACCGAATTTCTTTAGTCAAACTTTCTCTCTCTTCCATACAAATAATAAAAGAAAAAAAAAAAGAGTAATTAAAAAGAATAAAGAAAGAGTATTTAAATAAAGTGGTAAAAAAAAAAACAGAACAATTAGTTTATAAATAATTCGTTTCTTATAAATAATTAGTCTCACATTTTTGCTCTGACAAAACTTGAAAAGTGATTCAGCAAAAAAAAAAAAAAAAAACTTGAAAAGTGATAGCTTCCAAGTCCCTGGTCATTTTGGAGGTCATGTTCGAAGTTTTTGGACTTTCAAGTTTCAAAAATGCATATTGACTCTAGTAAAAAAATAGAAACCTTTAAGTTAGGATAATTTGTTTTAAGAATTGACAAGTATTGACTTAATGCACATTATAAGATTTTTGTGGCTTCATCCATGTTTTTAAAAATTAGGTCGGAAAAAGAATTGGAAAAGGCCTGATTTTCTGTTCCAATTATGGTTGGATAAATGGCCGAACCACTGATTGCATAAATAATTTAATTCATAATTCTAATTATATAAATAAAAAATGAAATTTATGATAAAATGTAACTACAAGAAAATTAACATTAAATTTATAATGACCTTTTAATTACAAAATATATATTATTCTAAGAGAATATTACAAAATATATATTATTTAATAAGTTGCAAATTTCAAGTTTCATATTGAATCATCGAAGTTCACAAGCAAAAGAGAAGAGAAATCTGAAGGATGAACGGGTGTCGTTTAGTGACGTTTTAATTGAAATTGGCTGTAGCTTTAGGTGTTTTATACTTTTATTTCTGGCATGTGGTAACCGCCAGTTATTGAATACAAGAAAATATTTGTGCATTATTGATTTTTTCAAAAACTTAATTAGTAATAGTTAAAAAGAACAATGTAATCTAGGTTTCTCTATAAATACTTAGCTAAAAGTGGGACTTTAATGCATAAAATGAATTTATTCATCCAAAATATTTACCCACAATACGTGAAAATTAACATGATGACATGCTTACAGGATGCATGGTATGCGTTCATGCATCTTACACACATCTTTATTAGTCTTACAAACTTACGTACCCAAAAAAACATACACAAAATGCCCACACATAGGGCGAGCGAAGATTACTTTAATTATTAGAAACCTGCATCTCCAGCTGCTGACACATCCTTTGCATTGTTGGGCGAGATTGTGGATTGGTATGTAAACATGAAATTACCAAGTTCAGCATTAGATCTAACTCATAAGCAATCTTTTGACCTGTGGGAGGTATAAGACGATCGTCTAACACATCTTTGAGGTGGACACTTGTACTGACCGAGGAATGAAGATCTGCAATGAGTTCGCCTGGATACTTTCCCATAAGAACTTCAAGTGCCAAAACACCAAAGCTATAAACGCCATATTTTTCAGTCACTACCATTGTGTAAGCAAGCTCTACAAAAAATCAATGCAATGACATTATTTGAGTTAAAACATGTACTAAAATATCACAAGAAATTATCAGTTATACACATAATGAATTGAGATGAATCATTCTATAACGACATTACTATTATACATTTTCTTTTATTGAAAAAGAAAGAAATCGTTATTTGTTATATTATTATTATTATTATTATTATTATAAAAAGTAAAAAGATAAGAAAAAAAACCTATCTTGATGATGACTTAAATGTATAGCCTATTTGGTGCAAGATAACCAGATTCAATTACAAAAGTAAAAAAGTAAACTAAGACTAAAATACACTCATGGCCTTTAAAATATAAGTTTATTTAAATTTTGACCTTTTACGTTTCAAAATTTTCATTTTGACCATTCATGTTTGATTTTGTTTTCAATTTAGTCATGTGTTTCATTTCCATTAGTAGTTTAATGACATTTGGCATTATATGAGTGAGTACCTTAATGGACACCACTTATCTAGCATTTAGTAGTCAAATTATATAAATATCCAAAATGAAAATAATCTCAAACTTTATGGACCAAATGTGTACTTTAGGGTACGCTTGGTTGGAGGAATAGAAAAGTGGGATGATGGAAAATTAGTGGGAGGACAAAAAAGTGGGAGAATAGAAAAAATTTGGTTTTCCCTTATGTGTGTTTGGTTGGAAGGGTGGAAAAATAGGAGGGTGGAAAACTTTTTTGTTTGGTTGAAAAGAAAAATGAGAGAATGGAAAATGTAGTTTATATAAATTGACTATTATGTCCTTATTATATAATAGTGGAAAGTGAGAGGTGTAAGTGAGTGTAATAAAGTGGGGGTATTTGTGTAAAATGCATTTCTCATCACTTTTCCCTCCTCATTTTCCTCCAAATTTGAGAGAATAAAAAAAGTGGGCTTGGGAGGGAAAACTTTCTCCCATATTTTCTGTCTCTCCTATTTTCTTTCCTCAACCAAACAGTGCAAAACAACATTTTCCACCCTATTTTCCATCCTCCCTGTTTTCATCCCAACCTAACACACCCTTAAACTAGAAAAAAATAATGAGCTATCATCAAGTAATAGTGAGGCAAATATTAAGAAAATTGTACATGATAGGAAATGAGTAATATATATATATATATATATAGGAATTTTGATCAAATTTTCATTAAATGTCACTAATCCTTTCCCTCTCATGCCTTGCATTTTTTGGAGAATGAAAAATTGAATTTGTGAAGGAAAATGTACGAATGAGTTTTCTCCTAACCATTTTATTTCCTATTATTTGAACTTCCAAATAAAGAGGAAATGAAATGAATATTTTCAGAACAAATTTTCTTTTTCATTCCTTTTCATTATTTAATAAATATGTAACATTCTATGTACCTATATCCCAAAATAGAAAAAAAATTTATATTTATAAAACAAAAAAACAAAACAAAAAAACAAAGTTCTAAAACAAACATGTTTAAGTTTAGAAAAAAAAATCATAAGAGAGAAGCTTTGAAGCTTACCTGGCGCAAGATAGCCATACGTGCCTACGATTGTTGTCCAGTTAGATGAATCAGGCTTTAAGAACTTTGCAGTGCCAAAATCAGAGACGCGGGCTTCAAGTTCAGAGCTCAACAAAATATTCTTGCTCGAGATGTCTCAGTGAATTATAGGTGGAACACAATCATGATGCATATAAGACAAAGCATAGGCCACACCTTTAACGATTCGTACCCTAGTTTCCCAGTTTAGCTCCTTTGCTTCTTTGCTGCTTAATATATCTGCTAAGTTTCCTCTTTCCATGAATTCATATATAAAAAACATGTGCTCTTCATTGAAACAAAACCCAAGGAGCTTTACAATATTCCTATGTCTTATTTCTGTCAGAGCTGCTAACTCGTTGGTAAAACTTTTTATATTCTCAGCTCCTACGCCTTCAGCATAAGAACTCAGCTTCTTCACTGCTAATACTTGACTGCCTGGAATTTCAATTTTGTAAACTTTTGCAGATGATCCCACCCCAACACAGTACATTTCATCGAAGTTTTTTGAAGCTTCAAGTATGTCTTTATACACGGCCTTCCCATTAAAGTACCATAGTGAGAATGGACTTTCAGTCCTTGATGTGTTTTCAGCTTTCAACATGTTTCTTGAGGACTTCTTTTGGAGAAATATAAAAATCCCAACAAATGCAAATGAAACTAACAATGCACCAACTAAAGAAGCAACAATGACTATTGCAATTTTTCTTTTCTCATTTCCACCACCCTTCTTTATTATTGAGGCATTACATGGACGCAAACCTTGGATTTCACCACATAGGTCTTTGTTGTTACTGAAAGCCTCCAATGTAGATGACCGAAAGATTTTGCTCTCAGGAAGAGGACCCTCTAAGTTGTTGTTTGACAGGTTGATGTTTGTCAAGCTCATCATGTTACTTAGTGAAGTGGGGATTGAGCCATTGAGGTTGTTGTGAGAGAGGTTGAAGTTTGCTAAATTTTTAAGGCTCCCAAGCTGGGGTGGTATCTCTCCAGACAGTGAATTGAAACTCAAATCTAGTACATCTTGTAATGCCTCAAGACTACCAATTTGATATGGAATCATGCCATTCAAGTAATTATTGCTCAAAGATAAACTTTGTAGCTTCCAGCAGTCCCCTATTTGAAGTGGAATTGGCCCATTTAGCATGTTCATTGAAAGGTCTAAAGATACCAAGTTGGAAAGTCCTCCAATTCCCACTGGTACCTTACCTGAAAGCTTGTTATTCAGGAATAGGGAGTACAATTGGGATAACTTTCCAATTTCTGCAGGCATGTCACCAGACAATTGACTGGAAGAAAGGTCAATGTATCCCATATTGCTCAATTGAACAATCTCATTGGGGATTTTACCACTAATAATATTCCCTGCAAGTCTCAAAACAGTCAAGTTTTGGCATTCGCCCCAGTTTGGTGAGAGTTTACCTCTCAACCTGTTGTAACTCAAATCAATATAAGTAAGATTTGGGTGCACCCCAAAATCCTGGTCTATATATCCTGTTAGTTGGTTATGTTCAAGCCGAACCCTATACAAGGTTCTGCAGTTTTTAAGACTAACTGGGATAGGACCAGTGAAATTGTTAAAGGCAGCAGTGAACCTAGAAAGCTTTCCACCTTTACACACTTGTTGGGGTAAGTGGCCAGTGAAGTTGTTCTCAAGCAGGTGTAGAGCAAGTAAGGAAGAAATGTTTCCTATTTCTTCTGGTACAGAACCAGATAATTTGTTAAACAAGAGGAACGCTTCTGTTAGTTTTAAAGTCCCAATGTTAACGGGGATTTGCCCCGAAAGCTGATTATCAGCAAGACGAAGAACGGTTAAGTCACTCAAATTACCCAAGGATGAAGGGATAGGACCAAAAAAATAATTCCCATCAAGAGCCAGTAGAGCCAGGTGTTTCAAATTTCCTATTTCTTCAGGAATTTTGCCAACAAGCTCATTAGTTTGGAGGAGAAAATTTTTCAGACTAATGAGTCCGGTTTTAGACTTACCAGTTCCATCAGGGAACAAACGGCTATCTAGTTTTCCTGTTATATTGTTTTGGGAAACATCAAGCTCATAAACTTGAGTGAGATTAGCAAGGGAAAGAGGGAGTGACCCATTGAAGGAATTAATGGAAAGGTCAAGATATTGGACTTTAGAAAGCATGCCAATGTTCATTGGTATGGTGCCTTTGAGTTTGTTAGATCTAAGATCAAGGCGAAGAAGGTTTGGAAAAGAGAGAAAATCAAAGTTTTCGAGGGTACCTTTCAATCCCGAGTAAGCAAGGTTTATTTCAGAAACACTCCCTTCATCATTGCAAGCTATTCCATGCCATAGGCATGGACTTGAAGCAGTTAAATTGATTTGTTCTACCCATGAGTTCAGAATTGGTTGGTCAGCTGGGAGGCTTTTTTTCCATTTGAGTAGAGCCTCTGTTTCTGCCTTTAGATTAGCCTTGCCGGAGGATAGCAAAACAAACCAGCAAGCAACTAAGAGTGCAAGTGTAACATGTTTTGATTGCTTTCCTTGGCAGGCCATAGCTCTGAAGTCAGAACCCTTTTACTGTTTGTTTCGATTGCTAAGGATATATTTATTATATGGGCTTCTGCAAATCAACTTCACTTATTTATCTCACATGCACTTGGATCAGGCATCTTTAGTGTGTACACATTTGTCTCCAGATTTTGAAATCCCAAATGACAAAATTTGGTTTCAAATTGGTTTGAAGTTATCTTTTTCAACATATTATATACATAGCAATTTATAGAACTATCAATGTGCATAATTTAAATAAGTCACTTGAACTCATTAAAAAGAGTTATATAACTAAAACTATATATAAATAGTCTATTTAATCACCACATGATGAGTTGGAGTAAGATAACTCAAAATCAGTTTGAAACCAAACTTTTTCCAATCCCAAATAGTTCAAGAAAATCAAATAAATCATTGCGTCTCTTGACCTTAACTAAAGAAAAATCAATTACGTTTCCTGGATTCTAGAACTTAGCTCGTTTACTTATTCCCAGTACACCTTGATTGATTTTTGAGTTAAAAGGTTCACATTGCTACTTTGATTTATCACGAGGAACTTACTGATAAAAAGTGATAGCTCTGGCTACGGTTCCTTGAGGTTAGGAATTTCTTGTCTCTTGCAAGAAGTCGTATTCCTTATCCTTGTTTAGGTAAAGACTTGAGGGTAGACATGGCAAAACGGGTTAGAATTTTTTGACCTGACCCGACCCGACCCGAAAATACTCAAACCGAATCCGATTTTTTTGACCCGAAGAAAAAACAGGTTGACTCGTGACCCGACTCGTGTTTTTACAGGTCAACCCGACCCGACCCGCAACCTGACCCGAACCCGAAACATTTTTTTAAAACTTTTTTTTAGTAAAAAGAAAATAGTAAAATTATGATAATATTGGTTTAATTGTTTATTGTGAGATTTAAGGAAACAATTGCTACATTTACATAACTGCATGCAAATAATTGAAAAATAAATAGTTGAGCATTCTGTAATGAGTAAAGATTTTTAGATATTAAATAGATTTAAAGATAATTTGGTTACAATAAAGTTAAAAAAATATATTTAAAATTGTAGACATGTGTGAGAAACATTCACAAGTGTGAACATAATGAAGCCAAAGTATCAAATTAATATAAATTATGAATGCTTTGACCTATTTTTTAACAATTTATGTCCAAAATAAATGGTTTTTTAATATAAATTATGATATTTCCTAAAGTGTGTATTACTTAACAATTATATGGTATTCATAAAAGAAACCATGAATAAATAAGTAAGCAAACAAACTTTAATGTATATTTCAAATTAAAATAGAGTATCAACCACAATTGATAATAGATTATAAAATTAATTTTCAAGATTGTAATTTTCTTATATGTTTTTATTCTTTATCAAATGAGTTATCCAATAAGTCATTTGTAATTTTGTTTTATATTTTGGAATGTTGATATTATGTAGAAATAAACTTGTGTATTTGTTTTACTTATCTTTGTGTTATTATGTTTTAGATAGCAATGTTAAGATTTGTATAATTTTAAAATTATTGAATAAGTATTAATAAGTTTAACTGAGTTCATTCTTGATATAAGTGGTGAATTCAAAATAATGCATTTTACATCAAGTAATTTGTTGCATAACTTTCTAAATGACAAATACATGTTGTTTTCTTTATAAAAAAAAAAAAAAAAAAAAAAAATTCATGTGAAAAATACGGGTCAACCCGACCCAACCCAACCCGACCCGTAACCCGATTGACCCAAACCCGTTTTTAACCCGCTAAAAATGACCCGTTTTTGACCCGTAACCCAATTGACCCGACCCGAACCCAACCCGACCCGCCTGTTTTGCCATGTCTACTTGAGGGGATTCCAAATTATATGTCCCATATATATACTTGCCCGCCTGGCCATGGATGGATGTGCCACTTGACCAAACATAAGCCAACAGCGCAGATTCACTCAAGCCAAGGGAGAACCTAAAGTCATGCAAATTTATTTCATGAATCAATAAGTATTGAAAAATACACATATTTCAACAATCATCTAAGTGCTAAATAACAGGTCATGTTAACGGTGCGCTTAGGATAATTGTTAATAAAAAATAATATGAAAGTATTTAATCTTAAATTTAGAATTCAGGAAGAGAAATACACTAAGATTTAATCTTTTATATATTATATATATATAGAAGCTTGTGACATGGTGTATACTATATATATATATATATATATATATATATATATATAACTGGAACAGTTGCATGCCTCTCATCTTCTTATATCATTTAAGTCTTCTTTGAACGACTTTAGTAGAATATTTTTAAAGTCTTTCTTGTTCAAGACAAAAATAATTGGACTCCACTCTCTCCAGTTAAATTCATCTCTCTTTGCCATGTCTAGATATTAAGGGTTATTTTAAAAATAACATACATAACAGGTTTGACGTGCATGCCTTCTGCTATACCATTAAAGTTTATTGCATAGTAGTACCAAAAATTTGTTTTTGGGCATACTTGATTATTTATTTGAGATATAGACCAAATTGACTGGAGGCAATTAGTTGGAGATAGTTTCTAAGTGATTTGGTTCAAATTAATACACTTAGAATTATGTAGTTAACTGATTAAATTTACAATTTCTAAACCATTGAAATTTTTGAAATGATCGGTAATTTAATATGGTATCATCAGGAGATCCTAAATTATATGATACTAATTAAAAATAAAGTAACACACACACACACACATACCAAATGAATAGATGAATAGCAAAAAAGATGCTCATTAGCATCCTCGATGGAGCTAGGTGCACAACTATGACTCATTCGAATCTCCTACTTACACAGGCCCGAGTCCAGCGAATAGAGTGTTACTCTGATTACACCCAGATGAAAGACATCAACTCAGATCATCCTGCTATCTATTTTTTTCCATAAAAATAAAAAATAAAAAAAAGAGCAAAAAAGATTTGGGTGACGGTCTATTTTAAACTACAGAATAGTCAAAGCTGAAGACAATACATGCAAGAACTTGAATGGTAATAGCTTTCAAGCTATAGGGTATTTAGAGATGAGGTCAAGGACTTCTTGTCTCTTCCAAGTTCCAACAATTCGTAGTTGACTCTAGCCAGGGTAGAACGTAGAAGCAATAAATCAGGAAAAGTCATTTAGTGAATTGGTAATGATTGACAAAGTGCACACTTCAGAAGTGAATTAAACAAAGGGACAAATAGGAAGCCAAAATTTTCAAAGATGTCATTGGCCTATATGAAATAAAAAATTTTCTGTTCCAAAGTGTGTTCCATTGGCCACTTTATTAGAACATGGTAATCACAATTCAAAGAAAGATACTTTTAAATAAAATAAAGGTTTTGAAGCAATGTTGAAAATGAGTTTTGTATAAAATGATTATTAGCTAGAGAGATTAATCTAGGTTTCTGTAAATATTTTATGATGTACAATATTGTGTTGTAAATATCATTTCAATTTTCTCCCTCTTTGATTCTCGATATATATATATATATATATATATATATATATATATATATATATGTGTGTGTGTATTTTGCTCCCTCTTTTGTTTAATGATATTGTGATCAGTGGCGGCTTCAGGAATATTTTTAAAGGGTCATTAAAAAACTTAAATTAAATATAATTTAATAAAAATATAATTTGAATATATCTAGTTATCGATTAAAAAAAATCTAAAAAACATGAAGTTTTACAATTTCTTTTTACGAGTTTTTATATTTTAAAATCATTACATGATAGTTTATTATCAGCTATCATTATCTATTGTCAATGTGGCTAAGTGTGACCATTTTATTTTATTAAGTTTATATATCTTTTTTAATTTTTATGCAATTTCCATTATCTATTTCTCATTTTTTTTTTAATAAAAATGTTTTAATCTAAACAACAAAACTCAATTCACTTGCATTGTATTAATTATTGATTAACACAACTACACTCATACATACATAAATAATATACTAAGTGTCTATTTAACCAATCAAATTCTTAAACAATTACTAACTTTATAACAAAAAATTATTATAACATAATAACAATATACACACGTGTGACAATCTCTCTATATTTTCTAATTATTAAATTATAGAAAGTTATATTATATTTATACTAAACATGAACAGATTCAAATACATCACAATTTACACAAATAACATTATAACCCAATATATATATATATATATATATTACACACACAGACATAATATAAATTTATAATAAAGGGAATTTATAATAAATAGAGATATATTTACAACTCACAAATATTCACTCTTTAATCTTAGAGTTAGAAGATATTGAGATAGTCAAATATAGAAGAGAGATGAGATGAGATTCATTAAAGAGAGATCCGTGATTTGGGTTGTTATTTGATTTTGGACTAGACTGATATGTGATTAGAGTGAGCAAGATTTAAGCCAGGGTGTGCAATAATACTTTTAATGGTAAATTAAACTAATAAAAAAAATATTGTATACATATATATATATATATATATATATATTTTTTTTTTTTTCAAGTCAAGGGAGTTCATTCGAACCCGTTGGAGTAGCTCTAGCGCCGCCCCTAATTGTGAATCACCACAAAGTTTGGATGTAAGATTTTCTCCAGACAAAATATAACAAAATTACTTGTCAAATCTAATAACAGCTCGAGTCTCAATTTATAATTTTTGTTGACAAAAATTAGTATCCATTGGCTTGGCTAAAGTTTTAGAAACCTCAAAGGATAGAGATTTTTGTGTTGTCAATTAAATCCAAGAGAGATTGAAATAACAAGACCTAGCTATGGATGTTTATTACAAATGATTATGCATTTTTCACTTTAGCGCACTGCCATCTCACCGATCAGTATTGCCACACGGCCATGGGATCCACATCTCTTTGAGTCTGCTAGCTCGTGAAATGGTTTTGCAATTCTTTCCGTGGTTTAATTTCTTCCTTTGGTTGTAATTAGTTTTCAATGGAAATATATACATGGGGAGGGGGGAATCAAGTTACACTTGGTTGAAGTTATTGTTCACCATTTTATTTATATATTTATTTTTGTTTATAATTTAATAGTTACTATGGAGGATGGAGATTTGAACAATGGATAATATTTTAAAAATTCTATTGTTGAATTATAAGTTCTCACTCTTTTAATACATATGCAAAATTTTGTATTTTTTGGATGTTAATTTCTATTTGATTTTGATCTATAAACTCATGTTTTAAGTATTATTTTAAAAATTTATAAAAAATTTACATTTAAATCTTTTATAGATAAACATGATATAGCTAGAAAATGAGAAAATTGGGGATGTAGCCCTTCAATTCAGCACTTATTTTTCTTCCCCCACTCGTCTAGATTCAAAATGAAAAATCTATATCATTAAGAACTTGCGGGATGGATTAAGCTAATAAAGATAAGAGATGATTACTATCTATAATTCAATTGTCACTTCTTGATATTTTGAATGAAGATTCAACTTAATTTACAATAATATGCATATCCTTAAAAGTCTTAAACCATAAAAGTTTCTATACCTTTCGATAATTTGCACTGGAGTGCTTTACTGCTAGTATAATTGTATAATCATATTTAAAATTACATGAATCACCAAAAGGGAATTATTTATTTATTTTTAAATCAGACAGTAATTGCATACAGTAAAGGGTTGAAGCTTATTATAAACCACCATGCAGTGGAAGAAAAAATCCTTCGCTCCTTGATTTTATTCATGAGCTACACATCTCAAACATTATTGGGCTTATAGAGAATCACAAATGGAACTCAAGGCTTCCTGCCTTCGTAGCAGCAAGGGGGACCAGATTGGGTGCCTTTACCCATCAGCTTTCGACCGTTAAAACCTGAAAGAGAGACATTAATGCCGAATAACTTCAAAAATTAATTCCATCAATTCATAATAGAGTTCCTGATAAAATTATTTAGTATTAATTCTTGGAACACAATGACTGATATTACTTAATCTCACATTAATAGCTGGTCCAACCATAAATTTGAGTAATTAATAAGACCCATAATTTATGTGAGAATGGGAGAGTCGTCATATTCCGACTAATTGAGTTTTATTAAGAAAAAAAATTGGAATAGAATTAACACCGTTAAGTCTTTTCTTTTTCTTTCTCCTTTTTTGCCTTAAATGAGCAAATATAGAGTTTTTTTATTTACTTCTTATTTTAAATCAATAATCATAATGGCAGATGGGAGGAGTTTGAATCCTAGACGTCTTTCGTGAAAACATCAAAAATTGCCAATCGAACTATAAGAATTATTGGGAGCCAAAGTAAAATTAGCTTAATAGAATATACTATATATCTAAAGATTTATTGTCAGTAAAATTTTTTTTATTTGAGAAGATTGTCAGTAGAAATATATATACACATTCACAATTACTAATGAGCATATACAATATGTTTGTGCTATTACTAATTAAAACATTGATAACATGTTTTTGACAACTAATGAATATCATCGTCCAAACACGATGACCCTAGCTTAATATGTATTCAATACCTATCTATTTAAAACCTACTAATAAATCTTTCATATTTTGATTGTTAAAACCTATCTATTTTTGATCTCTTTTTTTCACATTTTGGCTGAGAGAAAATCACAGTTTTTCCACTCTAATCCACCACCAAAAAAAAAAAAAATGGCTTCATCAAATATTGTCAAAAAGAGCTTTGACATTTTAAGAGAGAGAGAGAGGGGGGGATTCAAAATTTTCTTCTCCATTTGATCCACATTTTCAACAGAAAATAATACTCCTACAACTTTATCGTTTCTGAAAAATTAACAAATAGAATATAAAAACCAAGAGTAAGGACATCAAAATTACTTGTCACACCAAGCTTGGAAGTCTCGGTTACTCCCCTTATTTCCGCTTTTGAGGTAGAGAGAAGCATCAAAATGAAGAGAACCACCAAAATGAACTTCTTAAAGGCCATTGTTGTCGCACATAGAAGCATATATCTAGGGCTATATATATATAACCGAAGAGCATTTGCCTTTCATTTTCTTATCTCATTCAAAGTCTTCTTTGAATGGTTATGTAAAATTTTCAAAGTCATTCTTGCTCTGCATAAAAAGTCCTTCCTGTTCAAGGGCTCATGAAAAACGATTATATATATATATATATATATATATATTTATAAAACCGAAAAGCAGTTGCCTTTCATTTTCTTATCTCATCCAAAGTCTTCTTTGAATGGGTTAAGTAAATTTTTCAAAGTCATTCTTGCTCTGCATAAAAAGTTCTTCCGTTTTAAGAGCTCATGAAAATCGATTTGATTAAGTCAAAAGATAAAAATAACTGGACTCCACTCCAGTCCCCTTCATCTTTCTTTGGCATGTCTATTAAATATTAATGCTAAAGATTAAGGCTTATTTTAAAAATGTCAAAACACAAGGCTCATGGCCATTGAAGGTACTTCAAGTTTATTCTATCAATGCTACCGTTTTATTTGATTTTTTTTTTTTTAATTCTTGTACCTTAAATAGCATACAAAAGAGGTTTGATGTGCTGTCTGCATCCTTAAAAAAACTCCTATTATAAATGCACTAAATTGTTTATAAACATTTTAGACTCCACCTGCAACAAATTTTGATTATGTTCATTTACTTAGCAAATGAGTCGAATTCAAACCTAAGCTCAGGTTAGGTTATTAAAAAAATTAAGCTCAAAACATAATAATGTGTTCATGAACAAATTTTCACTATAAGACTTTATTTGAATATATATGTGTGTGTGTACCTAAAATTGGATTGTGTAGGAGTTCAAATGATAGCCCAATGATAATGGTATCATTTGTAGTATCTTATATTTGTTTTTCAAACGTCATCTTTCCCTCCCCCACAATCTACCCATTTTAAAAAACAAACAAAATATTGTGTAAATTTGTAAATAAGTTCATAATATTTCAAACGATTATTTATAATTAATTAATAATACAAATAGTTCATTTAGTAAGGTTGTGTGTGTGTGTGTGTGTGTGTGTTAACAATATAAGGTTTGCTTAATGTAATTTTTATAAGTTCAATAACAAATATCATTCTACCTAATGGGCTAAGTTTTAATCCAAACCAATTTGAAGACATCCTCCAACCCACTGCGTGGCAACTCAAATGTTTGTCTATCTATTCTTTAGTAATATGACATATTCAATAGTCATGCAACTTGATTAAATAATTTATTTATTATGTGATTAAATTCACATTGGTGGCGGTCTTATAAACTGCTACATAATTAATAGTAAAAAATTCCTCCAAGCTGGCTTGGAAAAATACTTTATTCTTATTAATAATTATCTCAAATAATATAATTTTCAAGATTTATTTATTAATTATTAATATAAATTAGTAAAAGATTGTGAACTAGAACTTGTTTAACAAGAAAATAAATTAACGTTAAAGATATACTCTTATATTTATATTTATATATATATATATATATAAAAGGGGATGAGTTCAAACTCAATTCTTATTTAAAACATAATTAGCCTAAATAAATAATTCTAAAAGTATACATGTATTACCCTTTACATAATTAACTTATATGCCAAAATGTTGTTTACATAAAAAAAATTAATTAATTAATATTTTGGCATGATAATAACAAGTAATTATCATAAAACGGACTTCATAAAAACATCTTCACAAAAAAAAAAGAAAAAAAAAAAAGAAGCCTATATGACCTGTTCTCATAGGAGACTGCTTCCGCATTTCCTTGTTAAACAACCACTACAAATATTTCTACTTAAAGTTAAAGACTGTCCGACTACCGAGTGTCGTGAGTTGATTGAAAACCGGTGTCGGCATTAAACTTCAGTTGACATATAACAAATAAAACTAGGTTGGCTGACTTTACTCTTGCAGATGCAATACAATTTTCCTCCACCAAATTTGACCAACTTATGATAATTAAAAACTATATTAATTTATAAATTCAATCCTATAATTTTGTTTAAATTCGATTTAATCGTGTTACTTTACTTTTATTCATTTCAATACTTTAAATTTTAATTTTATTAAACTCATGCTTTCCATTGGTTTCCCTCAGAATTGTATTATTAGTGACCTTTAAAAGAATGTAGTTTTGATTTTTTTTTTTTCTTAAATTAAAATTTCTGAATAATAAATTTTAAATTTTAAAAATTAAATTAATTTTATTTTCAAAACTAAACTAGTCATTTTAGCGTATAGGGCAGAAGTGGTTAAAAATTTTTCTTGGATCATTACAAGATTGGATTGTATGAGTGTGACTTATCCTTTTTTCTTATTAAAAAAACTATTTTCAAATCTTCAGAGGACAAAAAAAATTATTGGGGAAATTTATAAATTAAAAAAAAAAAACTAATTTGATTAAAGTCAATTACAAATCCTCTACAAACTAGTCAAATCAATCACATTTATTATTTTTTACCAAAAGACTCCTCTTTATTTATTTATTTTCCCATCAATAGGGGACCGCATCTATTTTTAAGAAAATAGGAAATATATATATATATATATATATGGAATTAAGCAAAAATATACACTTTGCCACAACTAAGCATTTTTGTTTGGGTTCTAGACCTTGATGATTTATTTGGGAACTAAATCATCATTGGCCGAAGGCCATATCAATTGGAGTTTGATTTCTGGGTAATTAGGTTCACTTTGCCAATTTTTTTAATTACTTTTTTCATAAGAGATGGAATTCATTAGAAATTACAAAGTAAAGTATAAAAAAGGATCAAGGGAATCATAGACTACAAAATAATGTTTAACAGACGATTTATTTATAACTTTAGGGGTTAAGTATTACATTTAAAACTTCATCTTGATTAAACAGATGATAGTAACTCATTCTTTATTTGTGCAACACAACCATTCAGCTCCCCTCTCCTCTCTTTGCCCTTCGTATCTTACACTAATCTCCAATCCTTCCGAACCTCCAAACAATTATTTTTGTGTTTTTGCTCACATAACCAATTTAACATTAAATTTAACAAAAAATAATGAGAGCTTACGGAAATTATATAATGAAAGCAGTAGGTTCCAATTGTCTTTTTGATTTCATGGGTTGATTACTTAATTTTAAAGATTTGAAAGGCATTCAATTGACCAAAAAAGTTATAGGATGGAAATATACAATTTCCCTCTGTATTTTTCCTTAAAATAATCATGGTTATATTATATGAGAGTGGGTTTTTATTGAAAAAATATTAACCCACTAGCATACATGGCTAAAATGCATTTTCCAAACACATGATAAAGATTCATGTTGCCTCGCTAAAATCTAAGAAAGGCATGGTATCATGTAGACTAGTAAATACAAAAATTAAAAGCTTGACCATGAAGTTCATAGTGACATAATTTGTACCAACTATAATTTCAAAGGTCGTAGTGTGGGTATACAAAATAGTACGATCATCAGCACTAATGACTCACTGTTGTGGGTTAAAAGATTTGGGGTTCAAACTCAAATCATCTATTCTAAATATTAATTTGTGTCTTGATCTAATTATGACTAAAAAAATTATTATAAAACGAACACTATAGGTTGAAATGCTTCAAATAAATGCTTCATACGTGGCATGAATTCATGTAGTAATTCTAATGCTAGTGACCATATTAGCAAAAAGGTATAGTTGTTCTCTTTTTTATTTAATAACTAATGTGTAATTCCGTGCATATGCATGCATGGGTATATTTAAAAATAATCACAATTACATATTATATATATGATTATGTTTTTTATGGTTTATTATATGGGACTCCTCATTTTTTACATTAAATTAACTAATTTGGCACAAAAATTTAAATTCTAATTAAAATTCAATTTTTACCTAAATTAACTCACTTGGCACAAAATTCTAAAATTTAGATTAGATGAGACACGTGACGTAAAATTAAACACTAATTGAATTTCAATTGAAAATTTAATTGAATTTTCTGTCTGCTTTACCTATTATTATATATATAGATTTCTAATAACAAAAGGTTGTAGCTTATTCAATCACCAACAAGAAGTAGTGGAGACAGAAGTATTCCATGACGCCTTTTATTCATGTGCTTCATATCTTAGGCGTTATGATATATATGGAGCTTATACAGCTTAGGATCACAAAGAAAGCACTCAAGTTGGACTACCCGGAGCTGCAGACATTTTGGGCTTCATATTACTGTGACTGTAACCTATATGGGTCCCAGGATTTGGTGAATCTGAAAGATTAAGACAATAATGCCGCAAAATCAAGGCTTTTTAAAATTGTGACATATTTAATTTTACCATAAAAAGCTTATAAAATGATATGTTAATGTCACCAAATTTAAAAAAAAAAAAAAAAAAAAAAAAAAGTACTCAAGTTCTGATACCTAAATTTGAGTGTCTGAATTGCCTATCGAGATAACTGTAACCTCCTCCAAAATAGGTCCCGGCATTTGGTATTGATGGAGGCACCGTTTCCGCACCACTTTCTTTCACCTCTGAAAGTACAAGACAATAATGCCACAATATTAAAACTTTTTAAACTTAAACGAAATTTAAATTAAAAAGCTTACAAACTTTTATGACAATTTATATGCCACTTTGATATACTTATCCTGACTGTAACAAAAACACATATGTAGCGTTTGGTACGGGGGAATCCACATTACTTCTGGCATCTAAATTCCTAGGAATGTAGCTATTCCTATGTTTGGTTTCATTAAGAGATTCTCGGGAATGTGAGATGATAATGTTTGGTGTATTCTCAGGAATCTTAAATGAATTATTTATTTTTCCAATTATATCTTTAGATTTGAATGTGAATTACTAAGTCCTTAAAAAAAAAAATCTTCCTCTAAATAAATAATGAAAAACAAAATATGAACTATTAATTAGCAACACATTCATTAAAACTCTAGTCTAATATTTCTAAATAAAACTTTGTTAAAAATTATATTGACAGAATTGTCTATTTTGTTTATGTTGTTTTGGCGGGAAACGATAAAGATAAGAGAAAATATATTGATAACTTGATTTATATTTTATCTTAATTGCTTAAATGATAAAAAAAAAAAAAAAAAAGGTTAAAATTGTCAATTTATAATTAATACAATTTCCTTTAACCTTGGGAATCTGGATACCCACCTGTTTTAAAGGGAATCCACATTCCTACTGAGAGGGGTTTAAGGGGGGAATTCAGATTCTCCTGGCATCTGATTCCCTGGCGTAATTTGCAACCAAACATAGGAATCTTTAAACATTCCTGGGAATCCTAAAACATTCCCCCGTACCAAACGCCACAATATTGTAATGGCATATTGGTGGGTCTCTTGGGTGGAGGTATATAAATTTTTTGAAGATTTTATCGTGGGTCGGTGTTGATTAGGCTTTTGGGTTGGATACTCTGTTGTGTTATTGAGAACTACTTACCACCACTCATACAAGCTCAATTGTGATAAATCGGTTATGGGTGCTTCTGATTAACTTCAATGACCTACTTGTTCTTTGTTTGGACGTGAAACTTGAACCAGAATTACTGCTTTTTTGTCATATATTTTAAAAGTTGACATATTATTTCGTAAAATTTTTTAAAATTTGTAATATTACTATCTTTAGAGTATCCACGCCAAAAATATAGCACTCACTTTGATAGAGTGTGAATATTCACACCTCTAATATCAACGACTTACTATTTCTATCAAAAAATTTCGAAGCTGTTTACCCCATGATATGAGACACTGTGTTTTAAGCAAGGTTTTGAAACCCGGACCGTTCATTGAACCGTAAAAGGGAGAGGTTCAAGGTTTTTGAGGTTCAACCGAGGTTGAGCCGGGGTCGAACCGTAATGATGTCATAATTAATTTAATAATTAATTAAAATACAAATAAAGGTATTTTAAATATATAAATAGTAGCAAAATTGACTAAAAATAATTGAAACAGAATTTAAAATAAAATTTATTGATATTATAAGGTTAATATAAAATAGTACAACATAAATAAGCATTAAAAAAATATTTCATAATAATCCTACAAGTCTAAATTATTTTGATTAAATAAAAAAAAATTACTTTTGATTATTTTAGTAAATTCACATGCAAATGCATTATTCTTTAATCAAAATTGCATTAATCAAAGGAAATAAATTTAGTAATATTTAATAAATTGAGAGAGAGGTGATAGAATAAGTTAAAAAATTAAAATTGACATAAATCTATAATAAATATAATACACTTCATAATTGTTCACAAACAGCATGTGTAGTGCATTGGTTCTGATGTTGGACATAAAGCCTTAAAAAAGGCATAGCACTCAAGTTCTACACTCCACAGCTACCTTTTCTCTATTTTTAAGAAATAAAAGTCAACACTTTGACCGGTTGAACCGGCCCACGGTTCGGCCGGTTTTTCCGATTGAACCCCGGTTCAAGGGGTTCACTGAAAATGTTTATTTTTCACACTTAAAAAACCGGATTTGTGACCGATTCACGGGTTTTCCGGTCCGACCGGCCGGTCCGGTTTTGAGAACATTGGTTTTAAGCAAATAAGCTAGTTTATTTCTTTTTCTTTTTCTCTGGATTCACTTTAATCAAATAGGAATTGTTAACGTGTATAGTGTTGTGGGCTTTAGGCCCAACTAGTTTACTTGTAGAGCACACTAGATTACTTGTACAGCACTCCTACTTGTACTACACTCATATGCCTCCTATATCAAGGCACACTCATGTATATTCTTTGATTGAGAAATACAATACAATTATTCGGTATTTCTAACATGGTATCAGAGCCACTGCTCTGAACCTTTCTTAGCAGTCTTGTCTTTATAGGTGTTACTTCATTCCCAACATTGCTTCCGCCGTCACTGTAGATGTCGTAGCCTTTCGCCGTTGAACCTCTGACATCATCCAGCCGTCGTCCTTGGGTTCCGGACCTGCAGTCGCTGCCGTTGAAGAGTTTCACACCGCGAAGACCACTGCCCTTTGCTTCACTGCCGCGACTATTGCTCCGATTAAATTTCTGAAGGTACCACTGAGATCGTCCTGCGTCGATCTACACAATCGTGGCAACCTCGAAGCCATCGGACACTGCACGCGCCCCCACGCGCCACCTAAAGATTCTGCGCACAAGCTCACGCGCACGCGCCGACTGTCCTTTTCACGTGCCACCACGCGCTTGCACGCGCCCCACGCGCCTGATTTGCACCTGCTGACGTCAGCCCTAAGTGACATCATCAGCTGACATCATCTCTGCTGACGTCACCCGCCACGTCAGCTGACGTCATCGTTGACTAGACCGATACTGGCGTTGACTTGACCGTTGACTAAGGGTTCACTTTGACCAGGTTTCACCGTTGACTTTTGGCCAGAGTTGACTTTTTACAGGCCAGGTGCTCCTTACCCAGTTTTTCGTGTATATTTCATTTTTGCAATCCATTTTTGCATATTTTGCTTCTAAATGAAGAATAAGGACAGATCTTCTTGTGGTTTCAATAATCGTCGTAAACAATCCAGCAAACGTTTTTGCAATTTTTGCAAACGTCTTGGTCACAATATTGAGACTTGCTATCATCGCAACAAATCAACTATTTCAAATTCTGCTGCTACTGTTGCTAACACTGACAATGTCCAACCAATGGCTCCCATCACTACACAGTCTCAATCTTCTAGATCCACTTTCACCATTTCTAGAGATGACCTTATAAACGTCATCGCAAATGTCATTTGTATGGTTGGTAATGCATCTTATTCCTCTTCTCTCTCAGCTTTATCTGGTATGTATCCTTGTGACACCCCATTTTGCAACCCGCATTTAACCTCACATGGAGGGTAAAAGGGTAATTTCACCTTGAAAATATGCATCTTGATTCTGGTCACTAGATCCTTAATCTCATTTCACCAAAATGATCTTGATATTATAACGATTAAATCGACTGGTCATAATCCCTAATTGGACCATCAGATTGAAAGTTATCATCAAATCAAGTTTTAATGACTAAGATGCACTATAACAAATTGAGTCCGACTATATGTGATTATAAACAATTGATTCCAATTGGTTATAATTATAATCAATTTGATATTAATGATGTGTCATAATTTGATTGGTTAGGACTACATTTTATGGTGAGGTTGCATATACCTAATTAATTAGATAGATAAACATTAATTATTCAATGAGCAATTTGTGCAATTATCTTCTAATTAGGGTAAATTTGGAACTAGTTAAGTCTGAAATGGGAGTGATTGGAGCCATTTAATGTTAATTGGGAGCTAATTTGGGACCTATTAATGTTGATTGTGCTGAAACCATTTTCTAACAAATGACCTCTGCTCACCATTTCATCAATATCTCTCAAAATATTTCGAATCTGTGAATAAGGTTAATTTTTCCAGAAACTAGACATTCAGGGCTTCAATTTGAGCACAAGAATGAGCCAATTCCGATCAGAATTGAGTCAGATATGATTTTTCGAAGTTGGCTCTACAGGCTGTTACAGCAGCTACGGGAAAACCGAATTTTGGCTTGCTCCCCACTCCTACCAATCTTTCCATTTAGTGCACCAGATTTCCCCAAAGGCTAAAATAAGGTCTAGGTTCATGATTCTTTGTCAACCCTCATTAAATGGCCTTCTATTCATATTTCCTCTACCACTACTATATAAAGCCCCCCTCTCCTTCATTTCAAGAAACACAAAAACCCCCTCTCTTCTTCTCTCTTGAGTTTTAGGAAGTTGAGTAATCTTGTCATATTTTAGTCTTCTTAAAACTCAAGGTATTGAGTGAAACTCACTTTTTCTCTCCTAACTCTTCTTTTCCTCCACCCTTAGGACTTCTACCAAGAGTCTCCTCCTCCACCATATGGATCTTGCATGAAGGTATAATCTCTTTCTCTAACTTGTTTTTTTGTGTTGCCATAATGAGAATTTAGAATTAAAGCATGATAGTAATCTTTTAAATTCCCTTGAATATGTTTGAACGCTCTTAATTGTTCTTCATATGTTCTTGGTTGTTCATCACATGTTCATACATTGCACTAGTTTTAATCTTAAATTCACATCAAAAATATGAAAAACATGTTTGTTTCATAATTCTTTCAAATCCTTGAATCTAGGTTATCACCATTCACACACATTCACTAGAATTTATTTTTCAATCCAAATGCAATACTTAATAAATTGAATTAGGGTTTATCACATGCATGCACATTAAATTCAAATTTATTGATTGACATATTGGATGATATGATATGAATGTTGGCCACCATAGTCTAGAAGACCGGTTTCACCGAGCAAGGTGGGTGCCTAACACCTTCCCACCTTGTAACATAGCCTCCGAACTTAGATCAAGAGTTAGTAGATCAAATGCTTATTCTTGTAATTTTTGATTTTTAGATTGTACTAGGAAACAAAGCCATGTACTTTATCTTAGATTGTATATAGGACCAAAGCCATGTAATTTCCTATGATCAATGTAAATTCAATTTCAAATTAATAAATGAGAAATTTTTCAATTATGATTTTCTTATTTTTTCAATAATTAAATAAGTAGCGACTCCATTGTAAAACCCTTAATCTAAAAGGGAAAATATAACTAGTCGAACCTCCATTTTGAGAGGCAATAACACGACTTCACCCATTCACATGGGTTTGGCCTAACACACCTAAAAAAAAGGGGGGGGCCGGGGGCGCGGTCTCTCACAGTGGCGACTCCACTGGGGATATTGAAGGCTAAGCTTCAATTAGGTTATGGTGGCCAACCATGTCATTGTTTGTTTATTACTTTTTGTATATAATATGTCTAATATGTTATTATATTGCATGTCATGCATCATTTGCTTGAATGAAATTTATTTTATTTGTGTGCGAGCTCAGAAGCCCGGTAGTATTAACCGTGGATTGTGGTCTTCCTGAGACTCGCATACCCAGCGGTGAACCTACTACCCACCGCGACAAGGATAATCATGGTTATGCCATGGTAGTTCATAGGGACAAACTGTACCGTTTGGACCAACGCGGCGCTCCTGGCGTCACAAGTTGGGAGGTACTACGTCCTAGCTTGTGGGGACCTTTAACCTACCTTCTACCCATGTTGTAATGACCCATAGAACCTACCTTTAGGTCAGTCCATGTAAATTGCATTTCATTACGCATTTTTTTTGCCATTGTTTGAGCCATCATGACCCAAGTCCAACACTTGGGCCCATCATAATTGTTTGAACCTTGTATGTTGTGAATGAACTCAAACTCAAAAGCCTATGATTGAACTCTACTTGAAATGGAAGCCCAATTTGTTTCTTGAATGAGTCTAAGCCCAAAACTTGAGCCCATCGAAGGTGTATACGCATGATCAACATCAAAGCCCAAAAACTCACAAGATGCATGCTTTTCAAGTGCAAGCCCAAGCCATTTCAAGCAAATACCAAAAGATCATAATCAAGGTTCAAGCATACCAAGCCTCAAGCATCCCAAATGGACCAAGAAGAAACAAGTGGCCCAACTTTGCCTCACTCCACATTTGGTTTGTAACATCATGGTTAAGTTTAAAGTTTGTTTGTTTATTTATTCCATGTTTCTATGTTTCTTTGAATTCTAAAAATCCATGTAGCATTTGATGTACTTTGTTCATGTATATATTTCAAAAAATTCCAAAAAAAAAATTTCAAATGAGAAAGTGTTTGGACTAGGGGCATTGGACCTTTGAGTCATTTAAAAAAAAAAAAAAAATCTTTGAACTAGGACCATTGAACTTTCTAGTGACTTTTTCAAAAATACCCAATTTTTTTCTTTCAAGATTTAAAAAAAGAAAAAGAAAAAAAGAAGAAGTCTCCTTTTCAAAATGGCACATGAGGATCCCTTGGACAAAATATTTTCTAAATCTTAATGTTTAAAGACTTGAGCAATCGACTTGTACTAAGGAATGATTAATTTCATTTGATCCATGTAAAGACTTTTGCTACTTGACTTAGAATGTAAGAAGAAATGGTCTTAAATGGCAATCAAAAAGAATCCATCCATCGGAAATCCCAAGAATCCATGCACTTGATCCAATTTTCAAAGATTTTTTGTTTCACCACATTAGAGCATTCATACTTTTTTTTTAAGATGAATTTATTAAAAGAGCTTAAGTCACTGTGCCTACAAGCAAGCATTACTAGGGATAGGAGGCCATCTTTGGTTAAACAAGATTATTCCCTAATACCTAGAACGATCATTATCCATTGCTAGCCCATTTGAGCCTTCAAATATTTAGCCTTTTTTTTTTTTTTTGCATGAACCCACTAAAATCTAAACTTGGGGTGGGAAAAACCAAAATATGCATGCTTTAATCTCATGTTAAGGAGGAGTAAACCTTGTAGCTTTGAAGCTAATTGATAAATCTCTCCTAGAAGCATGAAAGACAAGTGGAGAATTCATTAGACTAAAGACAAGAGATCATCAAAGAAAAATGAGGTTTCACACAATCAAGGAAAGAGAAATGAAATTCCATCAATGTGAAAAAAAAAAAAAAAAAGTTTCTGTCAAGTTGAAGAGCCTAAAATTTATTGTGCCAAGAGAAATACAAGATTCATCTAAAAGAAAGTTCATTAAAAAAGGAAAAGATTCATCAAGCATAGAAATATGCAAGCGCATTGAGGCAAGAAAGATGTATAGAGAGTGCATCAAAATGACTTAAGCTGAGAAAAACAAGGGAGGCATAAGATCCCTAAAAAGTTCGTTCATTCAATCAAGAGATAAAAAACAGCAAAAAAAAAAAAAAAAAGCCCGCTAGGCTAAAAACCCAAAAGGGTGGTCTAGGCAAAAGTTAGGGCCCAAAAAAAAAAAAAAAAAGAAAAGAAAAGAAGCCCGCTAGGCTGAAAACCCAAAAGGGCGGTCTAGGCAAAAGTTAAGGCCAAAGAAAAGAAAAAGAAGAAGAAAAAAAGAAAAAATTGGAAAATCCAACCAACTTGAAGATGCAACCTAAAAAAAGAATAATTTTACAAGATGAAAGTCTAGAGGTATGATTCAAGAGGAATGCGCATAAAAATGATTGTTGATACAAGTGACCAATGAAGACTAGTGAGAAGATGACAAAGAAAAAATGGGAAAACTCCTCCAATAATTGATTTTTGAGTAATGCATACTTGGGGGAAGCATCATAGGGAATCTTGAGCCTTTTATATCTTTCATTTTATAACCCAAATCCGGCCTACATTACAACCCATGAGTAAAGACCTCCTTGAAGTCTTGCTAATTGTAGGCACATCTTAAACTCTAATAATATCTTCTCTTGAATTAAAAAGGACAATGCTTAAAATTGTCAAACCCCATAGGATGATATGTCCGATAACAAAATTTCTCAAAACCTCAAAATGACTCAAAAGAACTTCCAAACCTGAAGCACTCTCTTTGTTTGCACCTAACAATGTAATTCATAAATATTATCACATTTCATTTATTGATTGCCTTTGGAGACTTAATTTGACAATGTTCAAAAGAAAGAAGCAAATTTTGATTACATGAGTTTAATGATCTTAATCCTTCATAATCAAAGAGATTTGTTTGATTCTTAAACACTTTGATTTGCCAAAATGGTTGTTCAAAGGATCATCTCTTGTTCAAAAAAGAAAAATCATTCTTTTTCAAAATCTAGTTCTTTTTTAACTACGTTTTGACCTGATCCTCTATGAAAGAGGTACGTAGGCAGCCTTTCAAAGGCTCGGTCCCAATCACCCAAACAACCTTGGAGAACAAAATCAAAACAATGTGACAAAATTGTTTGGGTGCATGTTAGGTTAAGTCCATTTGTTTGCATTAAGCATGTTTAAACTTGGAGCATTGCCCTATTTATATTGTGTGCAAATATGTTCTTCTTGTAGGGAAGTATGTTTTCATTTGAGGCATTAATCCATTTATTTGCAAGCATGTCCACACTAAGGACATTGGCAAAAAAATATTTTCACGATAATTGGATTCTAACAAGCTAGAAAAAGAAAGCCTTTTTTTGCAGGAATCAAGGATGGCAAACCGTAATCTTCTTTCATGTTCCCCAATGACCGCAACATCAAATGAACTTAGCTTCAATCTAAGCATGGAATATGCCTCAAACTAGGGGCATTGGGTAAGTACTTCCAATTCATTTGAATGAATAAATCCATTGCTAATTGAAATTACCTCTTTGTAGGAATTAAACAAGGACTTATCCAGCAATCCACATAAACTTCTAGCCAAAGTTGTTCTCATTCAAAGGATAGGTTTTTTAAAAAAAAAAATCACCATGAATAAATCTTCATCACTTTTACTCCATCTTCATCTTCATTTTCTTCACTTTTTGATAATGAACAAACTATCAAATCCCAAAAAAAAAAAAAAAAAAAAATCCTAGGTCCTCTGAAAACATGAGCCAGAATTCAAAACCTTTGGCTCTCCGAAAACATGAGCCAAAGCCCAAAAAACCCTTGGTCCTCTGAAAACATGAGCCAAGATCCAAAAATCCTAGGTCCTCTGAAAGCATGAGCCAGGATCCAAAAAAACCCTTGGTCCTCTGAAAACATGAGCCAAGATCCAAAAATCCTAGGTCCTCTGAAAACATAAGCCAGGATCCAAAACCTTTGGTCCTCTAAAAACATGAGCCAAAGCCCCAAAAAAAAATCCCAGGTCCTCTGAAAACATGAGCCGGGATTCAAAACCTTTGGTCCTCTAAAAACATGAGTCATATCTCAAAAAAAAAAAAAAAAGCCCTAGGTCCTCTGAAAACATGAGCCAGGATCCAAAACCTTTGGTCCTCTGAAAACATGAGCCAAAGCCTAAAAAACTCTTGGTCCTCTGAAAACATGAGCCAAGATCCAAAAACCTTAGGTCCTCTGAAAACATGAGCCAGGATCCAAAACCTTTTGTCTCTGAAAACATGAGCCAAAGCCCAAAAAACCCTTCGTTCTCTGAAAACATGAGCCAAGATCCAAAAATCCTAGATCCTCTAAAAACATGAGCTAGGATCCAAAACCTTTGGTCCTTTGAAAACATGTGCCAAAGCCCAAAAAACCCTTGGTACTCTAAAAACATGAGCCAAGATCCAAAAATCCTAGGTTTTCTAAAAACATGAGCCAGGATCCAGAACCTTTGGTCCTCTGAAAACATGTGCCAAAGCCCAAAAAAAAAAAAAATCTTAGGTCCTCTGAAAACATGAGGCAGGATCTAAAACCTTTGATCCTCTGAAAATATGAGCCAAAGCCCAAAAAAAAAAAAAATCATAGGTCTTCTGAAAACATGAGCCAGGATCTAAAACCTTTGGTCCTCTGAAAACACGAGCCAAAGCCTAAAAATAAAATAAAAATCCTAGGTCCTTTAAAAACATGAGCCAAGATCCAAAAATCTAGGTCTTCTGAAAACATGAGCCGAGATTCAAAACGTTTGGTCCTCTGAAAACATGAGCCAGGATCCAAAACCTTTGGTCCTCTGAAAACATGAGCCAAAGCCCAAAAAAAAAAAAAAAAAAAAAATCCTTGGTGCTCTGAAAACATGAGCCAAAATCCAGAACCTTTAGTCCTCTGAACACATGACCAGAATCTTCATATTTTCTTCACTTCAGGTAAGCATGTCTTGTACTCATTCAAAATAAAATAAAATAAAAATAAAAAAGAAAAAAATTGCATGCATGAACTACGTTTTGACCTGATCCTCCCACCGAGAGGTACGTAGGCAATTTCCCTCGAAATTCGGTCCACATTGTGATCCACAACATAACCATCTGCATTTTTATCTACATCCATCATACATTCACCGCGGTTAAATACTAATTGCAAAGTTAGGTGTCTCTTTCATACATTGACATTAGCTTTTCAAGCTCTGCCAATGAGGGGCATTCTGTTGACACCCCATTTTGCGACCCGCATTTAACCTCACATGGAGGGTAAAATGGTAATTTCACCTTGGAAATATGCATCTTGATTTTAGTCACTAGATCCTTAATCTCATTTCACCAAAATGATCTTGATGTTGTAACGATTAAATCGACTAGTCATAAACCCTAATTGGACCATCAGATTGAAAGTTATCATCAAATCAAGTTTTAATGGCCAAGATGCACTATAACAAATTGAGTCAGACTATATGTGATTATGAACAATTGATTCCAATTGTTTATAATTATAATCAATTTGAGATTAATGATGTGTCATAATTTGATTGGTTAGGACTACATTTTATGGTGAGGTTGCATATACCTAATTAATTAGATAGATAAACATTAATTATTCAATGAGTAATTTGTGCAATTATCTTCTAATTAGGGTAAATTTGGAACTAATTAAGTCTGAAATGGGAGTGATTGAAACCATTTAATGTTAATTGGGAGCTAATTTGGGACCTATTAATGTTAATTGTGCTGAAACCATTTTTTAATAAATGACCTCTGCTCACCATTTCATCAATATCTCTCATAATATTTCGAATCTGTGAATAAGGTTAATTTTCCCAGAAATTAGACATCCAGGGCTTCAATTTGAGCACAAGAACAAGCCAATTCCGATCAGAATTGAGTCAGATGTGATTTTTCGAAATTGGCTCTATAGGCTGTTACAGCAGCTACGGGAAAACTGAATTTTGGCTTGCTCCCCACTCCTACCAATCTTTCCATTTAGTGCACCAGATTTCCCCAAAGGCTAAAATAAGGTCTAGGTTCATGATTCTTTGTCAACCCTCATTAAATGACCTTCCATTCATATTTCCTCTACCATTACTATATAAAGCCCCCCTCTCCTTCATTCCAAGAAACACAAAAACCCCCTCTCTTCTTCTCTCTTGAGTTCTAGGAAGTTGAGTAGTTTTGTCATATCTTGGTCTTCTTGAGACTCAAGATATTGAGTGAGACTCACTCTTTCTCTCCGAACTCTTCTTTTCCTCCACCCTTAAGATCTCTACCAAGAGTCTCCTCCTCCACCATATGGATCTTGCATGAAGGTATAATCTCTTTCTCTAACTTGTTTTTTTGTGTTGCCATAATGAGAATTTAGAATTAAAGCATGATAGTAATCTTTTAAATTCCCTTGAATATGTTTGAACGCTCTTAATTGTTCTTCATATATTCTTGGTTGTTCATCACATGTTCATGCATTGCACTAGTTTTAATCTTAAATCCACATCAAAAATATGAAAAACATGTTTGTTTCATAATTCTTTCAAATCCTTGAATCTAGGTTATCACCATTCACACACATTCACTAGAATTTATTTTTCAATCCAAATGCAATACTTAATAAATTGAATTAGGGTTTATCACATGCACACACATTAAATTCAAATTTATTGATTGACATATTGGATGATATGATATGAATGTTGGCCACCATAGTCTAGAAGACCGGTTTCACCAGGCAAGGTGGGTGCCTAACACCTTCCCACCTTGTAACATAGCCTCCGAACTTAGATCAAGAGTTAGTAGATCAAATGCTTATCCTTGTAATTTTTGATTTTTAGATTGTACTAGGAAACAAAGCCATGTACTTTATCTTAGATTGTATCTAGGACCAAAGCCATGTAATTTCCTATGATCAATGTAAATTCAATTTCAAATTAATAAAATGAGAAATTTTTTAATTATGATTTTTTTTATTTTTCCAATAATTAAATAAGTGGCGACTCCATTGTAAAACCCTTAATCTAAAGGGGAAAATATAACTAGTCGAACCTCCATTTTAAGAGGCAATAACAAGACTCCACCCATTCACATGGGTTTGGCCCAACACACCTAAAACAAAGGGGGGGCCGGGGGCGCGGTCTCGCACACTCCTTTCTCTTGGCTTATGGATTCTGCTTGTTGCAATCACATGACACCTCACTCATCCTTATTCTCTGAACTTCAACCTGCACCACACCCTCTTAATATTCGCACAGCAAATGGTTCCACAATGTCTGGTCATAATATAGGTTCCATTTCGACCTCCAACCTCTCAGTTCCTAGGGTCTTTAATGTTCCTGACCTTTCTTACAATTTATTTTCTGTAGGACAATTAGCTAAGTTGAGTTATCGCATTATCTTTGATTATTCTGGGTGTATTGTGCAGGATCCGGGGACGGGACAGGAGCTTGGGACTGGTCCCAGAGTTGGACGTATGTTTCCCATGGACAACCTTCGTCTTCCACCTGTTGCTTCTATTTCTGTTGCTGCAGCTGCTGCAGTTTCTTCTATTCCTTCCCTTGCACTTTGGCATGCCCGACTTGGTCATGCATCTTCCTCTCGGGTACAACACTTGGCTTCTAGAGGTTTATTAAGCTCAATGTCCACAGAAAATTTTGATTGTGTTTCATGTCAATTAGGAAAACATCCAGCTTTGCCCTTCAATACTAGTGAATCAATGTCCACTGATATCTTTGACCTAATTCATTCTGATGTTTGGGGACCTTCCTCTGTCTCTAGTATTGGTGGATCTTAATATTTTGTTGTCTTTGTTGATGATTATTCCCGTTATAGCTGAATTTTTCATATGAAATATCGTTCTGAATTATTGCAAGTATATTCTAATTTTGCAAAAATGGTTGAAACTTAATTTTCCAAACGTATCAAAATTTTTCGATCTGATAATGCTCTTGAGTACACTCAATATGCTTTCCAAGCTGTTTTGCATTCCTATGGCACTGTTCATCAACTAACTTGTCCAGGTACCTCTCAGCAAAATAGTAGAGCCGAACGAAAACTTCGTCATATTCTTGATACTGTTCGTGCTCTCCTTCTTTCTGCCAAAGTTCCTGCTCCTTTTTGGGGCGAAACTGCACTCCATGCTGTTCATGCTATTAATCGCATTCTCAGTCCTGTCATCCAAAATCAAACTCCATATGAGCGCCTTTTTGGGTAATCTCCAGATTATCATCACCTTCACTCCTTCGGTTCTGCCTGTTTCGTTCTTCTTCAGCTACATGAGCATAACAAACTTGAACCTCGGTCAAGGCTTTGTTGTTTTCTTGGCTATGGCGAAACTCAAAAGGGGTATCGGTGTTATGATCCTGTTTCTCATCGTCTTTGTGTCTCCCGCAATGTTGTCTTTTCGAAACATCGCCTCTTTGTCGAGATCTCTCACTTTCGTGCCTTCTCTATCTTAGATCTTTTTCCAGATGAGGCACATATTCCTTCTGTAGCTGCTTCTGATCCTTCTGTAGTTGCTCCTGATTTTCATATAGAATTCTCAGTCCAACCACCAGATATCATTGATCCCTTTCCTAGTTCACCCTTTTCTAGTTCACCCTTTAATGAACAAGTGGAAGATGAACAGGTTGAAGATGAGCAACCCAACCCCAACCTTGAGCTTGGGTCCCCTGCTCTTGCTCCGCCTGAAGATCTTGCACAAGACATTCCACCTCGTCACTCAACTCGGGTAAGATCCATTCCTGCACATTTACTTGACTATCATTGTTACACTGCCCTTGCTACACTGCACGAGCCTCACACCTATCGTGAGGCTTTCACTAACCCTTTATGGCAGATTGCAATGAAAGAGGAACTTGATGCGTTATCTAAAAACTATACTTGGGATTTGGTGACACTCTCCCCTGGGAAATCTGTGGTTGGTTGTAAGTGGGTCTACAAGATAAAGACTCGCTCTGATGGGTCCATTGAGCGCTACAAAGCTCGTCTTATTGCAAAAGACTTTACACAAGAGTATGGGATTGATTATGAAGATACCTTTGCTCCGGTTGTTCGTATCTCATCTGTTCGTGCCCTCTTAGCTGTTGCTGCTGCCAGTAAATGGAACCTTTTCCAAATGGATGTCAAAAATGCATTCCTTAATGGGGATTTAAGAGAAGAAGTTTATATGCAACCTCCTCCTGGTCTCTCTGTTGAATTAAATTAGGTTTGTCACCTTCGACGTGCACTTTATGGCCTTAAACAAGCTCCACGAGCTTGGTTTGCCAAATTCAGCGCTACCATCTCTCACTTAGGTTACATGGCCAGTCATTATGATTCTGCCTTATTTCTTCGTCGCACTGACAAAGGCACTATTCTACTTCTCCTGTATGTAGATGATATGATCATAACTGGTGATGACCTCAGTGGAGAACTCAAGGACTTTCTCAGTAAGCAATTTGAGATGAAAGATCTTGGACATCTCAGCTACTTCTTGGGTCTTGAAATCACTCATTCTACAGATGGACTTTATATTACTCAAGCCAAGTATGCCTCTGAACTCTTGTCTCGAGCTGGACTCACTAATAGCAAGACTGTTGAAACTCTAGTTGAGCTTAATGCGCATCTGACTCCCTCAGGAGGGAAACCATTATCTAATCCCTCTCTTTACAGGCGCTTGGTTAGCAGCCTAGTTTATTTCACTGTCACTCATCCAGACATCTCCTATGATGTTCACCAGGTGAGCCAGTGTCTGTCTGCTCCTCGATCGACTCACTATGCTGCTGTTCTGCGCATTCTTCGATACTTAAAAGACATTCTCTTCCATGATCTTTTCTACTCTGCTCAGTCTCCTCTTATACTCCGTGCATTTTCTGATGCTGATTGGGCAGGAGATCCCACTGATCACAGATCCACCACTGGTTATTGCTTTCTTCTTAGTTCTTCTCTGATTTCTTGGCGAAGCAAGAAACAAACTCATGTGGCCCGCTCCAGTACTGAAGCAGAATATCGTGTCCTTGCTGATATCACATCTGAGCTCCTTTGGCTACGATGGCTTCTTAAGGACTTAGGTGTGCCCACATCTTCTGCTACTCCTCTTTATTGTGACAACCAGAGTGCCATTCATATTGCTCACAATGATGTCTTCCATGAACGGACTAAACACATCGAGATTGATTGTCATTTTATCCGTTTTCATCTTGTCCATGGTGCTCTCCAGCTCTTCTCCGTCTCCTCCAAAGATCAACTTGCAGATATCTTCACCAAGTCACATCCTAAAGGACGCCTTCGTGATTTAGTTGACAACCTCAAGCTGGTCTCACATCTACCTTGAGTTTGAGGGGGGCTGTTAACGTGTATAGTGTTATGGGCTTTAGGCCCAACTAGTTTACTTGTAGAGCACACTAGATTACTTGTACAGCACTCCTACTTATACTACACTCATATGCCTCCTATATAAAGGCACACTCATGTATATTCTTTAATTGAGAAATACAATACAATTATTCAGTATTTCTAACAAGAATAATATAATGAAGCAAACTAAAAGTAAAAAACCAAGGACGACAGACTTACTTGGGTTGTCAAGTTCGAAAGTCCCAGGTCTGGATGCCACTTTTGACGCAAACAAAAACATCAAAATGAAGAGAAAACCCAAAGTTATGAACTTCTTAGCTAGAGGCCATCATTTTGGCACATAGACACATATCTAGGGCATGATATTATATATAGGCCATATTAGCCCAATGAGCATTTTCCTCTTACTCTCTTATCTTATTCAAAGTTATTTTTTATTTTTATTTTGCCCCGCTCGAGGGGAAGGGGATAAATTTTTCTAAGAAAACATTATGCTCAAGAACACAAAACCAATCAGCTAGCTTAAAGTCATGATTAAAAATAGTTAAGGGTCCTCTGCATCATTATACTGGTGTTAATGGACTGGTCCTTCCATTACGGCAATTAGGCCATTGCTAAAGGCCCCAAGTAGAAGAGGGGCCCCAAAATTTTGAAAAAGAAGGTAATAAGAAAAAAATATATATTTAATTTTAGATAAAACTCAAAAAATCTAATATATCCTTATAATCAAAGAAAAAAAATTTGGTTCATCCTAGTAAACATTGGTACCCAAAAAATTCACAGGTCTAAACAAAATCAATTGTCCCAAAAATAACATCATTAACTTCTAACCAAAACCGAAATTCATCTAGATATAATACAAATCCGGTCTAAAAAATTAACTACAAAACAATCACAAATCAATTTAAAAATCTCAAATCCCTAAAATTTACTCATATTACCGTTTCTTTCTCTCACTCTTGCTCTCCAGCTCTCTATCTTAGCTCTTGCTCTCTGCCTCTCTCATTCTTTCTCTTCACTAGTCTTACTCTTAAATCCTTCTATTGCTGGCTCAGGCTTCCTCCGATCTGATCACATACTCTTCAAGTAAAGTTTTATTCTTTCTCTAAGTTTCTCTTTCTTATTCGATTTTTTCTACTGCATTCTGCAAATTCTGTGTTTTTACTGTGGATGGAGCCTTGTCTAATAATACTTCTAGATGGGGCCGTGGGCCTACTTGAGTGCTTGAGTTTTGGCGGGGGCTGCTGGGTCTTGAAGTTTTAGTTTTAAATTCTTGCTTTTTTTTGGTTATATGTAATAGGATCTATTTTGTTTTTTCGCGGGTGAGTCTTACGTAATAAGACTTTTGTGTCTGTGGGTAGACATGGCAAAACGGGCGGGTCGGGTCGGGTTCGGGTCGGGTCAATCGAGTCACGGGTCAATCGGGTCATTTTTTAAAACGGGTCAATCAGGTTGCGGGTCAAGTCGGGTCATGAGTCAGGTCGAGTCGGGTCACGAGTCGGGTCGAGTTGACCCGTATTTGTCAAACAAGTTTTTTTTTTTTTTTGAAATAGATGCAATCTGTCAATTGTTTATGAGTTCCTTAACTGTGATTAGATTCTCACTGGTGATACTGTTACCATTTATCAATTACCACTAAACACTTGATACCCAAATTTGGTGCAACTCTTGTTCTAGCTGCGGGTCAATCGAGTTGCGGGTCAAACGGGTCGGGTCAGAAAATTCTGACCCGTTTTGTCATGTCTATCTGTGGGTGGAGTTGTACAATTGTACTTTTGGTTGGCTTTGGAAAATTTTTTTTTAATTTAATTTTAATTTTACGTTTTTATATATGTTTTTTTTTATATATTTGTTATAGGTAATATAATAGATATGTATTTATTTATGCTAGTTGAGATTACTAGATACTTGTTATTGTTCGGTGAAATTACAATAGTACTTTTTATTTACATCAAGCTCATTGCTCTACACTTGAGAGTTATTTTTTATTCCAATCATTATAAATATATTACTAGATTAGAAATGTCTACTAGAAAGTATGCATCTAGATATGATAAACTTAAAAAAAAAAAATAATAATAATAATAATAATTTTGAATCTTTTCTCAAACATAATGTTTATTAGGGGTGGCAAAATTGGACACGACCCGTGAACCCGACATGACACGACACGAAATTAGCAGGTTATGGGTTGAGGCTTAATGGGTTCGTGTCATATTCAGGTTGACACGACGGACCCGTTTGATAAACGGGTTGGGTTAGGGTTCAACCTATGGAACCCGTTTAACCCGTCTGACCCGTTTAATTAAATAAAATTTTACCAATATACCATTCAAACCCTAGCTATATAAACTTATTAGTTATTGTAGTTTATTTTCTTTGACATATTGTGATTGATTATTTATGATATTGAAATATGCTTTAGTTTTGAATGATTATTTGTGATGCAGTTACTCATTAATTTTGAATTTTATATTTAAAATATTTATTTGTTTGTTTTTTCATAAATGTTTTTCTTTATTTTGATAAAATTAGATAAACAGGTCGACACGACTGACCCGTTTAATAAATGGGTCGTGTTAGGGTTGAGGAATCTTGATCCGTTTAATAAACAGATCGGGTTAGTGTTGACCCATATACTTGGATACGTATGAGTTGACACGACACGAACCCGACACGCGAACACGAATTGCCACCCGTAATGTTTATTATGATATTGAAGGTTTAGATTTATTTTCTAAGTTAAAAGTTTAAAAAAAAAATTTACAAATAAAAGAATATACTCCAATTGTCATACTAAATTATATAAAAAGGTTAGATTCATTTCTAAATACATGCATTGTTTATCGAATTTTACTAATAATACCTGTTACAATTGCTTTTGCAAAAAGACATTTTCAAAATTAAAATTAATAAAATCATATCTAAGAACGTCAATGTCCCAAGAAAGATTAAGTAAATTAGTTATATTATCGATTGAAAAATAAGTTGTTAAAAGAACTTGAATACAAAATTTAATTAGTCAATTTCCATATTAAAAAGCAAGAAAAATAGATTTTAAATTAAATATATTATAATATAAAAATATTAAATAAATATTAATTTAATTAATACATAATCTTAAAAAAAAAAAAATGCTTCATTTTAGTTCTCACCTAAAATCTCAAAATGTCCAGGGCTGGCCGTGGGTGTCATTTCCTTTTCTTTTGCTGGAATATTAAGGTACTACTAAGTCTTCCTCCGCAAAGAAACAAAAGAAGTGTTTCCAAATTCCTACAATATTGTGCTTGACCTAACTTGGTACCTATTGTGTTTGGCTAATCGTCACTCTCAATAGTGCAAGCCGTGGACTCAGAGAGCTAGATCCTTGGATAGTATAACGTATAACGGAAGTGAACTTGGCTTCATTTTTTGCGTTTAATTCTGCTCAGCTACACATGAAATCCCTTTTTTTTTTTTTTTTAAGTATACATGAAATATAATCTGTTGAAGATGAAGGAGGTTCTGGTTCTGGCTCAACGAAGAACGCACCGTCTCATTAAGTCAAGGAACGCACCGTTTCATCAATACTCCATGAACAAAACGCGTCGTTTAGAGTCAGTAGCTGAGTGTTATTGAACCTGTGACAAAACGGTGTCGTGTTGCTGAGTTCAAATGACAGTTATGGATGGCGCGAAAAACGGTTACAAGTGCGGCTGTAATTCCAGAAATCAAGGACTAGATCCGTATAAGTTGGGACTGATAATTATTCTGTTATAGTCATAATCTCTACACTATAAATAGGGTGCAAGTACTCAGATGTATTATTAAGCAAGATAATCATTCTTCAATACAAAGAATTTTCTCTCTCTTTCTCTCTTGCACTGTCTCACACTGTTTCTCTATAATCTCTGCTATTCATTCTACTTCAGTTCTTGATCTTGCTTCTCTAAGGAAATCTTCAGTATTCAGAATTTCTTCATAATCAACCTAAGTCAAGACTTACATGGCAAAAAAAACAATATTCCCCTCTTTTTTTTTTTTTTTTTTTTTGGTAATAAGAACGGCAGCATTGCACTTACACAATCTAAAAAGCCAGTAGGAAATTCTTTAGCTATGTATCACCAAAGGACAACTTCAAAACCTATAAGGATTGTCAACCTCACCAACAAGAGGCTTTGGAGACTCCAGGTCTAAGAGACGCACAAGTTTATGTACTTCAAACAAGAGGTTGTTCAGTTTTTGGTCAATTTTGATAAACCACATTCTTGGACAACTTCATTTAGTGTGTGTTTGGATGAACCTATCTTGGTTGATTTATTTTTTTAAAATTTTTTTTCCTTTTCCTTTGGGAAAAAGTTAGAAATTAGAAAAAAAAATGATTTAAATCTAAAAAAAGGTGAGGTTTAAAAAAATTTAAGTGAGACTTGTATGTATGTCGTTTGAGACGAGTCCAAGTTAGGATGAGTTCTCTCTTGGGACAAGATCAACACCATTTGATCATTTGCCCAAAACCATTAAATAGTGAATGAGACGTTGACTTTTATGATGCCTACTTGAACTGTTATGATCCTAGTGCCCCACATGAATTAAGTATAAGTTTAACTAAGTGTTTATAAGCTCTTGGGCACCCTTCCTTTGCAAATCGGTTTTCAAGAGTGAGTTCTTCCCATGGGTTCTTAACATTTGGTATTAAAGCTAACCACCACATCTAGTATCGGACGTCACTTATCGAGTATGAGATCAAATGAGTTGTAGCTTTCTGGTCAGATCCCGGAGGGGGTGACCTAAAAGCTAGATTAAAATAACTGATAGGTGTTTAGAACCACCAAAAGAGAAAGGGCTACCATTGGATCAATGTCGCTAGAGTGAGCTATCGTGGACATCAACTGCGAAGCATGATGGTATGTTATAATTTTAGTGTTCCACATGAATTAAATATAAGTTTAACCATGTGTTTATAAGCTCTTAAGCACCCTACCCTTACAAGTTGATTTTCAAAGGTGAGTTCTACCCATAGGTTCCTAACATGAACATAGTTTAAAGTAATGATATCCTTTATATCCATATGAGAAATGAATTAGATTTTGAATGAGTTTATATATAAGTTCGCTATTGGGTTGGTCCCTAAGGGGCACCCCACTTAAATGGAAATAGAAGGACCTACATAATAGTCCTTACACCACATGTATTTGTGCCGCTCTCACCAAGTCAAGACAAGTTAGATTGGGTTTTGCCATTGCACCTATTATGAACTAGTGCAAGTCTGTTTATAAATAGGATTCCTTCACTCCATTTAATTAGGTCAGTTTTTTGCATTCGTACATTGAGTCATTCAGAGAGAGAATGAGACACATTTTTGTCTGTTGTGCATGGAGATTATTGTACTCATTATGTGTGCTGTTAATCATTGTATTTTGAGAGACAAACATCTATAAGTCTCAAAGCACCACTTAAGAAATAATACAATAGGCAAAATCTATCTTAAGGAGATAGTGTTAAATACTAACATTGGTCAAATATGTAGTTATTATTCTACATTCATCCTGTCTATGTGTGGATTGGGTTGGATCCATCTAGTATTCACTTATCATTTTTATTTAATTTGTGTGTTTTTATTTTGTGTGTATGAAACGTTGTGGAATTAATGCAAGTGTGTTTATAAATAGGAGTCTCTCATTTCATTTAAGTCACATTAATAGTTGCATTCATGCATTGACTCATTGAGAGAGAGAGAGAGAGACAGAGAGAGAGAGAGAGAGAGAGAGAGAGAGAGAGAGGTTTTGTTCATTGTGCACAAAGATTGTAATGCTTCTTTTATGTATTGTTGATTATTATATCTTGCAATGCGGATAACCATAAGTCTTAAAGCACCACTAAAGAAATAGTGTGAGGGAGAAATTTATCTAAAGAAAGTAATGTCAAACACTAGTCTTGATTAGATATGTATTTATCATTTTGCATTCACTCGATCTGTAAGTGTATTTAATTGTTTGTAATTATTTATGCATTCAATAAGTTTGATTTGCTTGTTTTTCATGTTCATTGAATAACAAGAGTAAATTTTATGTGCAATATTTTCAATATTTATAACTTAAAGGAGTTAAGTGTTACATTTAAAACTTCATAGTGGTTAATCAGATGATAGAAACTCATCTTTCATTTTAACGGGTAATTAATGGTTTACACATTAAAAAAAAATGGATAAAGTTTAGTTACAAAATTGGTTGTAGCCTAAGACCACAATTTTACTCAATAAAATAAATATTGTTATATTTTTGAAAATCTAACTGTTAAATTGCATGTTCTTTACGCTCTTAATATACATGTAAATTTTGTATCAATTAGATATTATTTATTATGTGATCTATAAGCTTATATTTTATGTATAATTTTAAACTATAAAAACTTGCAATTTAAACAATTTATTGATGACATAACTATTGATTTTTATTTTTAGAAATTTTGCAAGCATAAAGGATATAAGAAGATGATATAATTTAATGATGGATTTGTCAAAATTCACCTCCAATAAAAAGATATCAAGTGAGGTAATAGCCAGGGCCGGCTCAAGGCCTAGGCAAGTTAGGCCTAGGCCTAAGGCCCCACCAAAAAAAAAAAATTCTTTAAGAAAAAAGGCCCTTCTTTCCATAGTTAAAGGCCCAAATTTTTATAAAATTATATATATATATATATATATATATATTCTAAAGGTTGTACTTTTTTTTTTATTAGTGATGTTAAGAATACTACAAATTTTACTATTAATTTTCAAATTGCCATGTTATTAATCACAAAAAAAGTGATATAAATATTTATTAGTTAAATTGATGAAGCTTATCAGTGAGAGATAATGTCACATTATATTTTGAACATTTTATAGTACTTTTAATTAGCGCATTTTTTATTTTTCATTTCTATTAAGACTTTCTAAGTACGAGACCAATAAAACCTTAACTAAATTGAAACTCTAAAATATTTCAAAAAGATGTTGCAAATGTGTTAAATCATCAATTATAGATTAATCTCCCTTGATAGTTTGAGACTTTGATTTTTGTAAACTAATATCCTACAAAACCACACACCAAATAACATCTATCTCTCTCTCTCTTAAAATCAAAATATAAAATTAAAAATTAGATTACAACTTTATTTAACTATGCAATATCTTATATTCAAAATAAAGTATCTTTTTCAATCGCAATATATTTTTATTTCTTTTTATTAATATTTATAACTCAACTATGATATTCAATTCTTTATATGAAATTAACATTAGTCTAGTTGGTATTATTTAGGTATTTAATGTATCAAATTAACCTTAATTTGATTAGTATTAAATAATTTTGTTTAATTAATATTTACATATTAAAGGCTCCGCATAAATTTTTCGCCTTAGGCCCCAAATTACGTTGGGCTGCCCCTGGTTATAGCCTAAGACTACAACCAATTTTGTAGCTAAATGTTATACTTAAAACCCTAGGGAGTTTTCATGTTTTACAAAAAAATCACATGGAATTTTGTAGATTTTTCCCAAAAATATATGGGATGGCCCTCATATCCCTTATCCACTTGAATCAACTCTTCCTTATTTGTGCAACACAACCATCCCCCTCCCCCCCCCCCCCCCCCCCCCCCCCCCAAAAAAAAAAAAAACCTTCCCTTCTCACCTCTCTTTTTCCTATGGGTTGGTCTCTTAATCGTAAGGATTTAGAAGACATTCAATAGACCAAAAAGTACTTTAGGATGAAAATATACAATATACCTCCATTTTGTTCTCATTAAAAACATGATTATATTATAAGACTGGAATAATTTATAATTTTTGGTGAAAAAATTAGAACTCATTATTCCATTAGTATGCATTGCTAAAAAAATATTTTGAGAGCCCGTGAAAAAGATTTATATGTGACCTCGCTTAACTCTAAGAAAGGCATGGCTGATGGTACAAACTAATTACAAAAATTAAAATCTTGACCATAAACCTAGGGCAACATCATTTGAAACAACATTACAATGATATCATTAAAACCACAAGTCTTTGTTCCTTTTCAAATCAATAATCGATAGCCCATATTTATCAAGAAGGTAGATGTTCTCCTTTTTATTTAATACTTTCTAATAACAAAGGGTTGTAGCTTATTCAATCACCAAGTCCAAGTAGTGCAGACAGAATTCTTATTCCTTTACTGCTTTTATTCATGTGCTACATATCTTAGACTTTATGATCCGATGCTGAATTATACAGACTGGGATGACAAAGAAAGTACTCAAGTTCGAGTACCCGAGCCTACAAAGCTTCCAGGTATATGGACCCCAGGATTCGGTGTTGCTAGAGGAGGCAGACCTTTAGCATCTGAAAGATTAAAGAAATAATGACACAAAATTAAGGCTTTTACCATTTAAAAAATAATATATATATATATATATATATATATATTTATGTCAAGGATCAACGAAAAAAAAAGTACACAAGTTCGAGTACCTGGACTTGCAAAGCTTCTGGGTATATGGACCCCAGGATTTGGTGATGTCGGAGTAGGCAAGCGTTTCACATCTGAAAGATTAAAAAAATAAAGACACAGAATTAAGGCTTTTTAACACAAAAATTAAAAAAAAAAAAAAAAAACTTACAAAATATGTCATGGATCAACAAATAAAAATATAAAAAATATTCTAATTCGAGTACCTAGACTTGGAAACGTTCCGGGTATATGGACCCTAGGATTTGGTGTAGCCAGAGGAAGCAAGCCTTTAGCATATGAAAGATTAAAGAAATAATGACATAAAATTAAGGCTTTTACCATTAAAAAAAAAAAACTTACAAAATATGTCAAGGATCAACAAAAAAAAAAAAAATTTCCTCAAGTTCGAGTACCTGGACTTCCAAAGCTTCCGGGTATATGGACCCCAGGATTTGGGGTTGCTGGAGTAGGCAAGCCTTTCACATTTGAAAGATTAAAAAAATAATGACACAAAATATAGGATTTTTACCATAAAAATAAAATAACTTACAAAATGTTTCAAGGATTAAAGATAATATATATATATATATATATATATATATATAAATACTCTAGTTCGAGTACCCAGACCTGGAAACCTTCCGGGTATATGGACCCCAGAATTTGGTGTAGCCGGAGGAGGTAGGCCTTTGGCGTTTGTAAGATTAAAGAAATAATGACACAGAATTAAGGATTTTACCATTTAAAAAAAAAAAAAAACAAAAAAAACAACCTTACAAAATATGTCATTGACCAACCAAAAAAAAGGTACTCAAGTTCGAGTATTTGGACTTCCAAAGCTTCCGGGTATATGGGCCCCAGGATTTGGTGTCACCGGAGTAGGCAAGCCTTTTACATCTGAATGATTAAAAAAAATGACAATAAAATTAGGGCTTTTTACCATAAAAAAAATACAAAATATGTCAAGGATTAACATATGAAAATATAAAAAATACTCTAGTTCAAGTACCCAGACCTGGAAACCTTTCGGGTATATTACCCCAGGATTTGGTGTAGCCGGAGGAGGCAGGCCTTTAACATCTGAATGATTAAAAAAAAATAATGCCACAAAATTAAGGCTTTTTACCCCCCACAAAAATAAAATCAAAAAACAAAACAAAACAAATAATAAAATAAAATAAATAAAACTCAAGTTTATTACCTAGAGTTGATGACTTCCCGGATTGCTTATTAGGCTAATCATTACCTCCTCCAAAATGGGTCCCAGGATTTGGTGCTGATGGAGCCACAACGCCACCTTTCTTCACCTCTAATAGAACAAGACAATAATGCCGCAAAATTAAAACATTTTAAAATTACAATATTTAAATTAAAAATCTTATAAAGGGATATGCCAATTTATGTATCACTTCAACACTTAATAGCCAAACTGTAACAACATCCGATTGTTATGTCCAAAAAATTATTTCCTCCAAAAATATTTCCACCCTATTTTTGAAGAATTTATAATGGGTTGGTGTCAATTAGGGTTTTGGTTGAATAATATGTGGGGTTACTAAGAATTGCTTACCACTCATACGAGCTCAACTGTGGTGAAATTGGTTATGGATGTCAATGAATAATTTCAATGACCAGCTTATTCTTTGTTTGGATATGAGACTTGAATAACAGTGACTACTTTTTTTTTTTTTTTTTGGGTATATTTAAAAGTTGACATATTAATTTGTTAGACTAATACAATAAAATTGGTAGAACCTCTAATGTTTTGAATAACCATCAAAGATATATTAACTATTTAAGTGCATCCAAGCATAAAATATAGTACTCACTTTTGATATTATATATTAACTATTTCTATTGAAAATTTTGAAGTTGTTTTAGTTTGTTAATCTTGACACCCAATGTTATAAGACAGTGTTTGTTTCTACTCTAACCAACCAATAGTAACTTCAAGCAAATCAGCTTTAGCTTATTCATTCTCAAGTTCACTTTTTTTTTTTTTTTTTTTTTTGAGAAACTTCTCATGTTCACTTGATTCACTTTAATTAAATGAGAATAATATAACGAAGCAAGCTAAAAATAAAAACAAAGAATAAGGGTATATAGAGTTACTAAATTGTCAAGCTCGGTTGTGGATGCCACTTTTGAGGCGAACAGAAACATCAAAATGAAGAGAACTCCCCAAGTGATGATGAACTTCTTAGAGGCCATGGTTTTGGGACATAAATGCATATCTAGGGCATGGTATTATATATATAGGCCATATTTTGCATTTCTACTTTAAAAATAAAATAAAATAAAAACTATTTGCCTCTTATTCTCCTATCTTATTCCTTTTCTTTCAATTATTGTTTAGTTTGCCCCACCCAAGGGGAAGGAGGTAAATCTTTCCAAGAACACAAACCAATTTATCTTAAATCATGATTAAGTCATGATTAAGATTAATAGTTAGGATGTCCAATACTCTGCATCACAAGTTGTCACCGGTAAACTTTTTACAGCTGAATTAAATTATTTTCAATGGTGTCATTCTTTTTCTTTTGCTGGAGTATCATTGATTGTGCTGAACTTCCAGTATTAGGTACTAATGAGTCTTTCTCCACAGAAACAAAAGGGATTTTTCTTTTGGAAATTAACGAATTAATTGAAGTATTTCCAAATTCCAACAATATTGTTTTTGACCTAACTTGCTTATTTGATTACTATGTATCACGTTTTCCTGTTGGAATTTCGATCAATAAGCTGAACCCAATGCCGTAGTCCAGAATTGTGTTTGGCTAATTGTCACTCTCAATAGTGCAAACCCTGGACTCAGAGAGTCAGAGGGCTGGTCCTTGAATAGTATAATGTACAACGGAAGTGAACTTGGCTTTTCATTTTCTGCTCATTCAAAAGCCTTTCTTCAACTACACGTGAAATCTCTTTTTTTTTATTTTTTTTTTTATTTTTTAAGTACACATGAAATATAATCAGCCAAAGTCAAGACCTAGAAGTTATGTATCTAAGAACTGCAATATTCCCTTTCTTTTTTGGTAATAAGAACTGCAAAATTGCACCTATACAATCTAAATAGCCATTAAGAAATTCTTGAAGTTATGTATCTAAGAACTGCAATATTCCCTTTCTTTTTTGGTAATAAGATAATAAGAACTGCAAACTTGCACCTATACAATCTAAAAAGCCACTAAAAAACTCTTGAAATTATGTATCTCCAAAGGACAACTTCAAAACCTAGAATTGTCAACCTCACCAAGAAGAGGCTTTGGAGACTCCAAGCATTGGCGGCTCCACGTTAGAGTTTAGGGTGGTCACAGGACCACCCTAGCCCGGAAAAAAAATCATTATTATATATTAAATTTAAAAATTTTATGATTTTTTTACCTTTGAAAAAATGTGTGACCACCCTAAATTTTTTTAGGCACAATATAATTAAACTTTGGACAAAATTTAGCAACAAACTTAGATGTAGACTAAAACTACAATTCCACTCAATATTTTTTTATTAGATATGAATTTTGACAATTCCACAATTAGATTACATTTTTTTTCTTATATCATCCATACTTGCAAAACTTCAAGAAGATTAAAGATCAATAGCTTATGTCATCAATCAAATGTTTAATTTTTTAGTTTTGTTAATCTAAAATTATACCCAAAAAATAAGTTTATGGATCAAATAGTAAATAGTAAATAACATCCGATTGACATGAAATTTGACACATATTTGAAGAACATAAAAAACAACTAATTTAGCTGTTAGATTTTTAAAATATGTAGTCATTTTAATTTGTTTAGTAACAGTTGTAATCTTATACTACAACTAAGTTTGTAGTTAAACTTTGGTCCTTTTAACAATATATTGGGTTTTTACAAACAAAAAGAAAAATCCAAGAAAAAATTTATTTAACTAAAATTTTGAAAGAGATATAATTTGCAATATTGATAATAAGATGTAGCTATCTTTTTAAAAATATTATATAATTTAAATTTCTTAACGACTATCCTAGAAAAAATTCATGGAACCACTACTAACTCTCAATCATAGATAAACACAAGTTTACGTACTTCAAACAACAGGCTGTTCAGTTTTTGGTCAACTTTAATAAACCACTTTCTTGGACCACTTCATTAGTTCATTTAGTGAGTGTTTCGTTGAACTTACTTTTGTTGATGTATTTTTCTTTTAAAGATTAGGTCTACTGCGGTCTACTTTAGTCCATTTCAGTCTATTACGGTCCATATCTGTCTATTGCAATCTATTCAGTCCTTTGGGTCTACTTCGGTCCATTCGATCGACTTCTGCCCATTGCAGTCCTTTTCGGTCTAATTTGGTCCATTGTGGTCTATTTCTAAGAAATTAATCAAATAGTTGGATAGTTCATTGAAATACTATCCAACTGTTTTGTGAAACTCAAATTTCCACCACTAAAAACAACAAAATAATAAACATAATTTAAATTAAACCAAAGTGATGAAAAGAGAGAACTTGTGATCATAAATTATGACATAAATCACCAAAATTTATAAACCATTTACAAATCTTCCAAAATAAAGAAAAAAATTATCCCAGAATAGAATTGAATTGAATAACAAAGTGTTTTTTAGGCAAAAAAAATCATTATTCTTTTTCAGGAAGATGGTCTTTTTGTGTCATAATTATAACTATTGTGGTTGTATGTTCATACGGTGATTGATTTTAATATTCAAATATGTGTACAAATTATTTCAATAATTTTACTACTATCTATAAGGACTATGCCTTAGGCGCAATTAACCAAATAGCTGCTGGTATGCACCTTGAAAAATTTATTCAAATATTGTGTAAAACTTATTTCTAAAAGGAATGTATTTTGTAAAGCTTAACTACCCACTTCCAATAACAACTAAATATTAAACAAAACTCTAAACAAACCAAAATGACAAAAAGAGAGAACTTTTGATCAGGAATTATTTTCATGTGATCGAAATTGTACTTTGGTAATCTATAATTGAGGAAAAGAACAATTAGAGGAAAGCAAAGTAGAAACAATGAAAAATCCATCAAAAGAATAACAAAATAGAAAAATAGAGAGAGAGAGAGAGAGAGAGAGAGAGAGAGTATTGCAAGCATAGAAAAATACATAGCGAACTTTGATAAGTGTGGTGTGTTGGATAACAATTTTTTATCATGTGAAGCACATCTCAATCTTTCGAAAGCAAATTAAACCACATTTTCATCCTGGGTCTTTTTTTTATTCTTGTTTTTGTTTTCATGTGAAAAACACATACTATTATTGTATAAATGTTTATAGTGGTGTTTTTCAATACAAAAATAAAGAACTTAAATTAAGGATGTAGTGGAAAAGACTTGAGCAAAGGATTAAAGGAATTTTAAACTCATTTCAATATTGAGGCTTAAGCCGAAATGTGATTTTGACCCAAATAAAAATGACAAATTAATTTACCAAACTAACGGACTGTCACTTGGGAACTTTGAGGTAGCCGAATAGTTGGCAGGGAAGTGGTTATATTGTATAAAGTACAGTCCTGCCCTTATGCATATTAGCAATTGTAATTGTAATTGTATTTGTAACGTTTTATTTTTAATGAGTTTAAACCCCCCCCACCCCTTTTTTTTTTTTTGAGAAGAATGAGTTTAAAACTTTAAATGTCAAAAGTAATCAAATATTTGTATGTATATGCAAAGGTAAAGGTAAAGTAATCAATGTGGATATTAATGATTGTAATTTTAGTTGTTTCAATATTTATATTTTAAACCTAAGAATTTTGTTATATTTAGTTTTGCTCTCCCTAGAAAAAGTTTCTGGCTCCACCATTGGTTATGGATGTCCTTGATTAACTTCAATGACCAACTTGTTCTTTGTTTATACATGAACCACATGCAATGGCTGCTTTTTTGTTATATATTTAAAAGTGAAAGTACTAGTTTATTAAGAAATTTGTAGTATTTCTAACATCACTAAATTCAAATTTAAAGAAGTATATGAAAGGTGCTTTTAATATATATATATATATATATATATATATATTGTAAGGACTCAAAAGAAAAGCCCAGGCCCACCTAGAATAGTGGCCCCCAGTCCTTCAAGCCAAGCCCAACACAATGAATTTTTAATTGAGTGAGCTTCTGAGTCGATTGCAATGCTAAGGAAATTGCAAGTTTAGGACCAAAGCGGTTAGTATGAGTGAAAAGAACTTCAATATAAGCTCCTCCTCAAGCAGGTTCGAGGATGGGTTTCTCATTAATAAACAAGGGCGATATGTTTATAGAATGATGCTATGCTCTCTCTCTCTCTCTCTCTCTCTCTCTCTCTCTCTCTCTCTCTCTCTCTCTCTCTCTCTCTCTCTCTCTCTCTCTCTCTCTCTCTCTCGTAAGGTGTTCATCCTCTCTTTCTGTGGGGCTCCTTTACTTGTATAATCCATTCCATTATATCTCAGTCCTCCATTTGTACGTCTTAGGAGAACAATTTGGATGCTTGTCCCATCAAGACCCTTTTGGAGGTGGGAAAGAGAGCTACGAGCTATGAAGTCATTGTTCAGGTGTCTTTTCCTTATAAATGCAGCTAATTCATTTGGTGCAGTGCTTTAAATGTGGAAGTAGTTGTCACTTTTCCAAATATTTCCTCCTTCTGTTGCTTGCACAACTCTGTTGTCTTCCCTAAAACTTTACTTTCCGATGTAGGGAGTTATAAAATACTCCCGAGGTGCATTTGCTCCTCGGGATCCTCGGTCAGTGGACCAGTCTGCCTTCTCTCCTTGGACCTCTCATTCACATCTTTCATCTGTTTCTGAATGATCTTGACGTCTTCCCTCCTCAAACTTGGTCCATGTGTCAGACTTTGGTTAACATATATATGGATCTTTGATCATCCTCGGACAGGGCCCATGCCGTAAAAATATGCTCAGATCATTTACTCCCACATACATATACATATATATATATATATATGTATGTATATCAAAGACATAGTAACTGTTAAATATTTCCAAGCATAAATATAGTAATTGCTTTTGATAGAGTATGGAATATCAAAGACTTGTAATAATATTTTTATTGAAATTTTCGAAGTTGTTTTATTTTGTTAACCCTATCTTAGAAGGCATCTTATATATTGAGGTATCAATCTACTGCTTATTTCTTTGAAATTACCTTTTTCAAGTCCCTAATGAACCCCACTCAGAGAAGTTCCAATTTTCAAAGAAATGTGTCATATTGGATTGGTATATCTTTTGTAACTCTATTCTTAGTGCATTTTGCATCTCACCCTCATGAAAAATAAGATTGTCCTAAATTTATTTAAGTTGTATTTAGCACTTTCCTTTGGTGTTTGGGTGGTATTGCCGTCATTGTGAATTGGAGGTGCTCTGTTACTTTTGAGTCAACAAGTAAATCTTTGGGAACTATTCTTTGCTCCCAAGTCATTTACATTACAAGTTCTCTAATATAAAAGTTTCATTTTCTCTAGTTAAATTTGTTACCTCAATTTATTGTAGCATACGTGGACCAAAGCAAGAAAAATTTTATGTTTTTTGGTTTCCTTCTTTTCCTATTACTAAGCAACCATACAGGTCCATACTGAGTTTTATGTTTGATACGTTGGTGTGCAATTTTGGTGATTAAAATCATAATGGTTGTTGGGGTTGTACTTTCTCTTTGTATTTCTATGATTGGTGACGGAGGGGTAACAACCATAAAGGAATTTGTTTCCTCCATGTTTTTGGGAAAAAAATATATACCTTTTATGTAAAGGAAAGAAGTTGCCAGCAAAGCCAAATACAACTGGTTTGCTTGAGACTTATGTGTTCTGAAAACAAAACCATAAGTAAGCATAAACCCCAGCATTTTGTCACTCATCCGGTTTCTATGAAAATATAGGATAAGAACACAAAATCTATATGTTCCAATGGGAACCCAGAAAGTTGAGAACTCAAGAACCAAGTATGGCACCATCATTTTAGACAAACTTTATGGTGATCTCTCTGCGATCTTTTTCAATCATTTGAGTTGCTGAACCAGTTCCACTCCATCATCAGCATCAACCGTAGGACAACCGTCTCTGCCATCTGGCATTGTGTGGCCTGTTTATCTAATATCGGTTTCGGAATGACAAATAATATGACGAAAAGTTTCTAATTCCAAATTGTCAAGAATCGTATCTGTATGCTCTCCAAGACTGTAAAAGAAGTGAATGGATAGCAGAAAAAACTGAATAAATAAAATAGAAGTTTGTTCTGAGTGCAACAATAAAGATGATTCTGATCAGCAATAATACAGCTAAAGACATTCAATTGATAGGAGATAATCCATCAACTACAAATATTTTAAGGAATGAAATTAATAATTCTGAGGGAGAGTTCACTTGGCACAAACATGAGGAATTCTAAACAAAAACTTCATTTCTAAAACCAAATTGTCAAAATAACAAAAAATAATGATTTTAAGTTTCTTATATTGGGATTCAGAAAAACAAAAATCTCTCCACCAAAAAGATTCTAATTCCACTATTACAAGCCCAATTCCAGAGCAAACTTAGCACACAATCCAAAAACCGAAAAGCAAAATTTCCACCACTTTCTAATCAACCAAACAGAACAAAATTCATTACAATCTCAGATACCATCAACAATACAACTGAAAAAAAAATTCTCAATTTTCAGATTTCGAAAGGGTTGACGTAGTTAGGAAAAAAATAATAATAAAAAGGTCACATGGCTTACGTATGAAAATACGACCTCTCAAGGGGTTTGATTTTATAACAACACTGATTGTATTCTCCTATGGAAAATAGTAGTAAATGCAATAAAAAGAGAGCAACAAGAGTTCCGATTTTACCTTCCAACATAATTGAATAAAAATGATCAGCACACAATCAGTTGCATGTCTTCTGAAGAAAATGCTAAGAAGATGAAATACGAAACAGAGGAACATGAAGCAAAGCAGAGAATGTTGAGAAATTGAATTTGTATTCTCACAGTAGACTCACACTATATTCGTAATACAGTGTGCAGAAGTAATAATAGGCAAATATATGTCGTTTAACAGCAGAATGAGTAATGGTTGAACAGAAACTCTTTGTCGCAGACATGGCTGAATGCATAACCCGCTTGTCATTGGCATCATCTCCAAACTCATTATTTTGACTGGTTTTAGTGATAGGTTTAACATCTTCTGTTCTCACAATCAGAGTTAACTTGTCCTTGTGTGCCTAAATTCCCAGTCCAATTTCCGAAATGTGGAATGAATCCGTTAATTAGATTAGGGAGCCGCATTCTCATCCGGTGTGGTGCGCGCGTGTATGTCATTCGCTGCGTCATCTAAATCATCCTCATAAGGAGTGCTTATGCACCCTGATGAAGAACTCAGTAAACAGAGGACTGAGTTCCAATGAATATCAGCAATTGAATCAAGAGAAACACAAAATTACAGTGAAAAGAAAGTCTGAGAAAATGAGGGAAAGAGCAAGAAAGTAAGAGAGAGACAGAATGTGAGAGAGAGAGAGAGAGAGAGAGAGAGAGAATGAATGGAAAACTTGTAATTTTCAATTTCAATCTCCCTTCATAAAATACAATAGTGCTCACAGAGCTGTTTATATACTACAAAACCCTTCTTAACAGCTTAATTTAACAACCCAAATTATACGGATATAAGTCCCTGGAAATTAGGAAATCTGTTAGGCTAACCAACAGAATTTCGCGCCTAAACTCAACGATCCTCTTGACAGAGTGAAGCGCACCGTTTTATTAAACTTTGATGAAGTCAGTCACTTAAATAAAACGGCGCGTTTTGATGCTTCCACTATGAAATGAAACGACGCGCTTAATCAACACGCAGTCGTTTTACCCTTCTTCTTCACAAACTGTTGTAGACTTCTTAGACGACTTCTACTTCTTCTTCTTCTTCTTCCTGATTTCAACACACCCAACCGTAGTTTTGTTGAGATCTTCAATGTTTTTCCCGTATACTAAATCATCCTCATAAGGAGTGATTCTGCTGTAGCTTCCCATAAAGATGTTAGAAAGAAGCTGTTTTCGTTTTAAAATTAGCCTTTCATGTATATATTCATCTGCTACCCTGATACTTCGTCCAGAGCTTGAAATTCTTTTAACGATTTCTTGGATAACTATTGCTTCATGCCTGCAAAGATACAATTTTAGCTTTGTTAATTAGGAGATCAATTTATAAGTGACACACCGTGCGAAGTGCATACAGATTACTTCAATCCACAGAGGAGATGCACCAAGTAAGTAGCTCCAGCCGTGGCGGACCTGTAGCAATTTGGAAAAATCTATGGCTGACCAATGTTCCACCTAAAACAAAAGACATCTTATGGAGAGCCATAACTAATACACTGCCAACAAAAGCCAATCTGCATGGAAGAGGAATTCCAATTACTGGAACCTGTGATCAACGCGGACGGGAGGTCGAAGACATTATATAACCACGCAATTTGGAAGTGTTCAGCAGCAAGAATTGTGTGCGAAAACTGCACTATAATGGAGGAGATTCGGGGTTTGGAAAACTAGGAATTCTCGGGTGTTGCAGAATTAGTTTTGACCGAGAAACACAAGGAAATCCGCAACCTTTTCATGATTATTGGTTGGACAATTTGGTTCAGCAGAAACAGGTTTTGTGCTAATGAACAATACAAGATACCGCCTGACATTGCACCATGGGCCTGCTCTTACTAGGCGGAATATCAACGAGCGAAAGAGATCTCAAAGCAACGGAGAGTTACCAAACAAACCAGATGCGTTGCCCCTGCCATTAGTTACTATAAAATTAATGTCGATGGAGCACTATTCAAAGAGTCAATGGTGCGGTCATAAGAGATAGATATGGCAAAGCGGGCCGAAATTCACTGACCCAATCCAACAAGGAGAAATTATAAGGTCTACATGATGGACAGGTGATATGGTCCACAATTTCATTAAAATACTCACATTTGTTTAAAATTGCTTAGTTGAAAATTTTTTTAAAACACTGACTCAGCAATTTTAAACAAGTGAGAGTTTTTTAGTAGAATGGTGAACAGATGACGTGGTCCACCAGAGAACTGTATAATTTCTTCCGAACTAGCCTGTTTTTATCCAGCCTGAACATGAATTTTTTGGCCAAACAGGCCGACCCGACCCGACTAACCCGTGATCTAACCTGTTATTAAACCTTTTTTTATTTTTCCTAAAAAATATTTAACTACATGGCAAGGTGCTAGATGCATAACATTAACATAAAGGCACAATGCACTTGTCTGTGCCCCCATTTATTATTTTTTTTTTTTAAGTTAAATGAAAGGAAAAATGTATATATAAAAGGCAAAACTAAAGTATCTACAAGACTACAACTTCTATACGTCTCTGTACTATCCACCCTAATCATCTAACAAACTAACACTTATAACTAAGTTAAATACTAAGTACTAACTAGCCAGAAATCTAAGACTTAGTTACTAACTATTACTAACACTGTAGTGACCCAAAAGGTGGTTTTGCATTCCATAGAAATCCCGCATCGCCTAGGGAAGCACATGAGAATGTGCTTATAAGGAATGACTTCTCTTTAATGTGTAGAGGCTTTTTGCCCCTATTGTTATATGCTTTGAGAAAGAACAAAACTGTGAGGGGTATGGGCAATGTTAGGGCAAGGTTATTACAAATGGTATCAGAGCCATACCCTAGCCAAAAGTGCGAGCCCCACACATGAGGATGCATGTACCCGTAAGGGGGATAGATTGTAGTGACCTAAAATGAGATCTTACATTCCATAGGAATTCCACATCTTCTTAGGGAAGCACATGATGATGTCCTTATAAGGAATGACATTTCTTTAATGTATAAAGGCATCACATCTTCCTAGGGAAGCATATGATGATGTCCTTATAAGGAATGGCATCTCTTTAATGTGTAGAAGCATTTTTCCCTACTGGTTTGTGCTTTGGGGTAGAACAAAATCGTGAGGGTATGAGCCCCAAAGCAGATAATATCTACACAGTTAGGGCGAGGTCGTTACAAACACTAAGTCTAAGTCTAAGTCTAAGTGTATAATACTATAACTAGCACAAAAAATTCTTACTCCATATTGATCACATCTTTTGCCTGAGAACGTGGAAGCTACATTGTACACTAAAAGTTGGTTATATGGATTTGAAGGTAATTTGATTTATTAATAGAGTCATAGAAATTATACATTTTTAACTCTTTATTGATTTGCTTTGATTTCCATTCATGGTTCACTTAAGTTATATGAAAATATTGTATTGTAAATGAAGATATTGATGAAATTGGCCAATTTGAGTTACAATTCACAAGTATGAATATTTGCAGTGTTGAATCTACTACCAACGTTGAGTAGATTGAAGTATAATTCTTATAAAATATTTACTTGTTCTTCTTTATTTAATATGTTATGTTTACTTTTAAAGCTTTTTTTTTTATTTAGTTTATCTTCCTATATAATCTAACCTTATTATTATTTTAAATGCAATAGGAATTTGTGCACTTAAGAAGGTTGATAACTTAACATGGTCCATGACATTTCATTTTTTTTTTTTTTTAGTTCTTTTATGGGAATGATATCATTAGTGAACTTTGAATCTAAAGTGTATAAACTTAAAATATATACTTTTTGGTGCTCCTTAGGATCTATTTCTCTCTCAAATTGTGAATTTGTAATTAAATACATTCTGGCTATGAGTTTTTAACAACATTATATGGAAAATTTTTGTTATCGTGACTATAAAAAATTTTAATCATGCTCAAAACTATCAGAATTGCAAGAATATAGAAACTTTTATATTTTTTGGTTTGTTTGTTTTTTCCCTTCACATGTATAATAGTTAGTAACAAATAATCTAATAATAGTAGGTACCCACTTAATGAAAAAAAAAAAAAAAAACTGAACAAAACAAAGGATATTAAACTATTAGGTGCAACGATTGATTTGATTCATTCTCTCTAAAAATGTGGTATTTGTTTGTTTCTTTTAGTTTATTTTTTAATGTAAAAGATATGGGTCAACCCTATCCAACCCATAACCTTTTTTTAGCCCATTTAAAATGGCCCATTTTGGCCCAGAACCCAATTGATCTGACCCGAACTCGACCCCATTTGACCCAACCGTTTGCCATGTCTAATAAGAGAGCCAATATTCTTCAATCAAAGCAATCTGTTTATGCGCACACACTCTCTTAAGCAATTTGTGGGCACAAGATTCTTTGACCAAAGTCTAACTTGAGCTTATAATATCCAAAGTTCATAATATACATATGTTGGGGACAACATGAAATTTTCTCTAGTTGAATTGGACTAAAGAAGTAAATAAATTTGTTATGTTAATTCGAGAAATTAAGCAAAATAGTTTGTGTAGAAAATTATAAAAATTGGTAAGAATTTGAACAAAATTACTCTACAAAAGACGCATGTTACTAGTCATGTACGTGCCATCCGGAGATATTGCCGACTTCTTTCAAGGTAGCTTTCCATGCCTGCACATCCATTATGTTAATCTCGGGATCATTTTCAAGTTTAGCAAAGGCTTTCGTAAGAGTCCCTGTCTGGTGTCGTACATGAGAGGGACGCACATGGTAAAAGACGGGCAAAACTGTCAATCCCGTCCATTCTATGCATTCAATCATCTTTACTAGTTCAATCAAGCACCAACTTGAAGAAGTATAGTTTGTTGAGAGATGATCATCATCCCTAAAGGTGATGTTGTCGTTCTGTTCCAAAGCAACATAAAGATGATCCGTAAAATTTTTGCGGGTGTCGTCACCGCAAAAACTAAGGAAGACATCGTATTTGTAGGGAGAAGAAAAGAAAGGAAAGTTTTTACTGGCCTTGGAAATAATATCAGTAATATTTCGTACTATGTTCTCCGCAAGGACCGCAACAAGGCTCAGAACGATTTCCGCCATGGAATAGCAACAAGAGATCGCTGAAAAGCTCTTTGCCTCAGGAAATAATGTTGGACTCAGTTTCTATCAGTTTTATAATAGAATTTTCCTTTTTTTTTTAGTGAAAATTTTCAATTGTATATTTTGAATCCGCGTTCATTTTCTATTAGAGTGGTTGGTACGCCAGTAGGCACTACCCCTCTTCTTCCAAGTATCTCCTGGGCTGACAACAACGTTTTGTATTTTTTTTTTTTTTTTTTTTTTTAAGGATCGCCAAGGTTGAATGGTAATACTATGGCTTTTGTTAATAGGTGCTTGGCCAGCACCTATTTAGGATGAATATTATCTTTACCTCTGGAAATAATGTTGGACTCAGTTTCTATCAGTTTTATAATAGAATTTTCCTTTTTTTTCTTTAGTGAAAATTTTCAATTGTATATTTTGAATCCGCGTTCATTTTCTATTAGAGTGGTCGGTACGCCAGTAGGCCCTACCCCTCTTCTTCCAGGTATCTTCCTGGACTGACAACAACGTTTTGTATTTTTTTTTTTTTTTTTTTTTTTTTTGGTTTTTCTTAAGGAAGGAACGCCAAGGTTGAATAGTAATTCTGATGGGGATAAAGAACTCCTTCTAGACACCGGCACCCTAGGCGGGATGACGGTGCGACGTATGATGACGGACACTAGACCCTGACGATACGACCCTCATATAGGGTGACGGGAGAGACCGACGACGGGAAGGACATGGGGGCACCACAGCCTATCTTGCCACGTACGCTTCCCTAAGAAAATGAGTCTTGTCGCGTACGCTACTATCTGGACAGGTGTCTCGCGTAGCACCACCGCTCCCAAAAGGGATGGCTTGTCCAGCACACTTGGTGGCCCAAAAAGTATCTTACGCTCCAAGCTACTCAGGGGCAATTCCGGTAAAAGTGGTATCTTCTCCAGCACGCCTTGGCCAAGGGCCCTTGCTACTACTATAAATACTTCCACGCCCTCCAAAATTGAGGTACGCATGTTACTATCCCGACTCTGGCACTCTAGAGTTGTGAGCAATACTAACTTAACCATCGGAGGGTCGTTGGCCGGTACCACGCCAGTACCTCCCTTTGAGGTTCATTCTTCTTGTGCAGGACAGCCCGAAGTACGTGAAGACCTTGCAGCTTACTGAGCTGATTCTTGGCATCATCAGTTGGTGCCGTCTGTGGGAAGCGCGCACGTAGACTGTGTTTCGTGCTTTCCGGACAAAGAGTTGCATGGTTCTCACACGTTCAAGGGCAACAACCATGAACGATCAAGGCAATGAACAATGCACCACGGCACTCGAGAGGTAGGTCCAGACTCTGGCAGCCGCGGTGGAACGCCTCACAAAATGTAACAACGACTTGGAAGAGCAGCTACAACAGAGGAACGCGACGCTTGATAACCAAGGAGAGAACCAGGAGGAGAGCAGTGCCGAAGATAGGAACCGTGGAGGCCCTGAGGGAAGCAATGCCATAAGCCGACCCGAAGGGCAGGAGACGAACCGTCCGTCGGCCGAGGGCAATATCCCGTCCCACATTGCCGTAGAGATGCAGGTGATGAAGGAGCGCATGGATTTCATGATGAACGCCCTCAAAGTACGAGTATCTAGCGACCTCGACGACCTCGTCCACCGCACGGACTCCCTGTTTACAACACCTGTCATCTTGTTCCCTACACTGCCAAAATTCCGCATGCCCCAGGTGGAAAGCTACGATGGGTCCAAGGATCCGCTGGACCATTTGGAGTCCTTCAAGACATTGATGCACCTGCACGGCGCACCGAACGAAATCATGTGTCGGGCCTTCCCAACAACGCTAAAAGGCTCCACAAGGACCTGGTTCGGTAGATTGGTGCCCGGCTCTATCGGTACCTTCAAAGAGCTGAGCGCTCAGTTTGCCTCGCAGTTCATTGGGGGACACAGGCACAAAAGATCCACCGCGTGCCTGATGAACATTAAGCAGCGAGAGAATGAGACGCTGAGGTCCTATATAGCCCGTTTCAACAAAGAGGCGCTATCGATTAATGGAGCGAACGATAGGATACAAGTCGCCGCATTCACAAATGGGCTGCGGAAGGGTAAATTCTTGTTCTCTTTATACAAAAATGACCCGAAGACAATGTCGGATGTGTTTTACAGGGCAACAAAGTACATGAATGCGGAAGATGCATTACTGGCCTGGGAAGAGAAGCCTCCCAGAAAAAGGGAGAGACAGGAAGACACACGACAAGATAAGGGGCGAAAGGCGCCTCGAACGGGAGAGGGCCGAGACCCTAGACGCCCGAAGCCCCCTACCGAGAAATTCACAAGCTACACCCCATTGACAGCTCCGGTCGATCAGGTCCTGATGCAGATCAAGGACGACAGGTCCTTGACATTTCCGGGAAAGATGAAGGGGAATCCGGACAAACGTCCCAAAGACAAATATTGCCGTTTCCATCGAGACCACGGCCACGACACCGCCGACTGCTACGATTTGAAGCAGCAGATTGAAACTCTGATCAGAAAAGGGAAGCTGCAGAGGTTTGTCAACAGAGAAAGGGCGGAAACACCTCGACAAGAACAGGTCTCCCACCGGGACAATGAGCGTCCCAGACCACCTATAGGGGACATAAGGATGATTGTGGGAGGTACATCGGCCGCCGATTCAACAAAGAAGGCTCTGAAATCCCACCTTAGGGCAGTTCAGAATGTCCAGGCTGCGAGCTCTATCCAGAAGAAGCCGCGAATCAACAGCCCCACTATGGAATTCACAGAAGAGGATGCCCAACACCTCCATCATCCGCACGACGATGCCCTTGTCGTCAACATCCAGATAGGAGACTATAACACATACCGGGTCCTAATCGACAACGGAAGCTCCGCGGATATCCTCTACTATCCCGCATTCCAGCAGATGTGGATCAACAAAGAACGCTTGGTCCCTACCAAGGCCCCGCTCACAAGATTCGAGGGGACGAGAGTATACCCCCTCGGCTCGATCACATTGCCCGTCACTGTCGGGGAGTACTCTCGGCAGGTCACTAGGGACGTCACCTTCCTAGTCGTTGATTGCTCCTTAGCGTACAACGCAATCATAGGACGACCCACCCTCAACGCCTGGAAGGCCGCAACCTTGACCTATGCCTTAAAGGTCAAGTTCCCTACAGAGCACGGGGTAGGGGAGCTATGGGGAGACCAAGTGGGCGCACGAGAATGCTACGTCGCAATGGTAGAAATGAATAGCCAGCTACAAACAATGAACATAGAGCAGAGAGCTGCGGCAGAACCTGTGGAGGAGCTCGAAGAAGTAATTCTCGACGAGTCCAGGCCTAACAGAACCACCAGGATCGGTGCCCTCAACAACCCGGCGGCTCGCCAGGCACTCGTGGCTTTCCTCAAGGAAAACCAAGATGTATTTGCCTGGAGTCATGAGGACATGCTGGGGATCAACCCTTCTGTCATGGTGCACAGGCTGAACGTGTCACCCACTTACCGGCCTGTACGACAGAAGAAGAGGGTGTTCGCCCCAGAGCGCGATCAAGTGGTAGCAGAGGAAGTCAGCAAGTTGCGAGAAGCGGGCTTCATCCGAGAGGTATACTACCCCGACTGGTTGGCCAATGTGGTGATGGTCAAGAAAGCTAGTGGGAAGTGGTGTATGTGTGTAGACTTCACGGACCTGAATAAGGTCTACCCCATGGACAGCTACCCCCTCCCTCGAGTCGACACACTGGTAGACTCTACGGCCTGGCACCAGTTTCTGAGTTTCATGGACGCCTTCTCAGGATACAACCAGATCCGGATGGACGAGGCAGATCAGGAGAAGACCTCGTTCGTCACCAGCCAAGGGTTTTTCTGCTACAAGGTGATGCTGTTCGGACTAAAAAATGCGAGCGCCACCTACCAAAGACTTATGAACAAGATGTTCGCTGACCAGATAGGAAGAAATGTCCAAGTATATGTCGACGACATGCTGGTGAAAAGCAGGAAGAAAGAGGATCATTTGGAGGATCTTGAAGAAACATTCGGAACCCTCCGCTCCTAAAACATGAAGCTCAACCCGTCAAAATGTGCCTTCGAAGTGACTGTCGGAAAATTCCTCGGCTTCATGGTGTCTCAGAGAGGCATCGAGGCCAACTCGGACAAGATCCGAGCTATAATAGAGATGACCCCTCCGAAGAGTACAAAAGAAGTACAAAGCTTGAACGGAAAAGTGGCCGCCCTAAACAGGTTCGTGTCAAGAGCAACGGACAAGTGCCTACCGTTCTTCCGCACGCTGAAGAAAGCTTTCGTGTGGACGGATGAATGCCAAAAGGCGTTCCAAGAGCTAAAGTCCTACCTCTCCTCGCCCCCATTGCTGAGTCCTTCGCAGCCAGGGGAGGAACTCTTCCTCTACTTAGCTGTCTCACCAGCGGCCGTCAGTGCGGCCTTGATCAGAGAAGAAGACGGGGTCCAGAAGCCCGTGTACTACACCAGCCGGGCGTTTCAGGGAGCAGAAGGCAGGTATCCGCCCATGGAGAAACTCGCTTTCGCCTTGGTCACCGCGGCAAGAAAGTTCAAGCCGTACTTTCAAGCCCATACGGTAGTCGTTTTGACTGACAAGCCATTACGGCGGGCGATGCACAATCCCGAAGCTGCTGGCCGCCTTGCCTTATGGGCAATAGAGTTGACCGAGTTCAACATTAGATACAACCCACGCACCGCCATTAAGGGGCAGGCAGTGGCAGACTTCATAGCCGAATTCACAAGTGGAGTCGACCAGGGGGCAAGCGACTACCCTCCATGGAGCATACACACAGATGGGTCGTAAACTAGACAGGCCGGTGGAGTAGGTGTCGTCCTTCACTCCCCCGAGGGAGACCAAATAGAATGTATGATCCGCCTGGACTTCCCCACCACCAACAATGAGGCGGAGTATAAAGCCCTGATAACTGGGTTGGACCTCGCCAAAGCGGCAGGTGCAGCCCGGGTGATAGTCTCTTGTGACTCCCAAGTCGTCGTTAACCAAGTGAACGGAGACTACGAGTGCAGAGGCGACAAAATGAAAAAATATCTCTATCAAGCAAGGAGAAGGGTGGATGAGATGAAGGCAGAGATAGTCCAGGTCCCCAGAGAAGAAAATGAGCAGGCCGACCGCCTTGCCAAAGCCACCTCGTCGGAACATAAGACCGCCACTAACGGTGTGCTCTCTTTTGTACAGGTTTCTTCGCTAATTGACACTGTCGGTGTGCAGGAAATAGGCTCCGAAAGTGATTGGACCGCGCCCTTAATTTCCTACCTGAAAGATGGCGTCCTGCCCGACGAAAAAGAAGCCGCCCGAAAGCTGAAGGTCCGAGCGGCGAGGTTCGTATTGATGAAGGACGTCTTGTACAAAAGGGGCTTCTCTCGCCCATACCTAAGGTGTTTGGGTTCCGAAGAAGCAAACTATGTCATGAAGGAAGTACACGAAGGAATATGCGGAAACCATTTAGGGTCGCGGTCATTGACGCATAAGCTTATCAGGGCAGGGTACTACTGTCCGACTATGCAAAAAGACACGCAAGCTTATGTCAAAGCTTGCGACAATTGCCAGAGGTTCAGCACCATCGTCAGACAACCCACCGAAGAGCTGACCCCTATGACGGCCCCATGGCCGTTCGCTCAGTGGGGACTAGATATCATGGGCCCATTCCCAACAGCTATGCGACAGTTAAAGTTCCTGGTGGTAGGCATAGACTACTTCACGAAATGGGTGGAAGCTGAAGCATTGGCCACTATCACAGAGAAGAACATACGGAGCTTTGTCTAGAAGTCCATTATATGCAGGTTCGGAATACCCAGAGTACTAGTCTCCGACAACGGCAAACAATTTGACAACGGTCCCTTCCGAGAGTTCTGTACGCAACTAGGAATAAAAAATCATTACTCTTCCCCCACCCACCCCCAAGCCAACGGTCAGGTCGAAGTAACGAACCAATCCTTGCTTAAGATTATCAAGACTCGGCTCGAGGGGGCAAAGGGGATATGGCCCGAAGAGCTGCCAAGCGTATTATGGGCATATAGGACGACAGCAAGGACCCCCACAGGAGAAACACCGTTCAGACTAACCTACGGGAGCGAGGCAGTCATCCCGGCCGAAGTGGGACTCACAACCTATAGGGTGAACACCCACGATGAAGGCAGGAACAACGAGGCCTTGCGCCTACAGCTTGACCTGATCGATGAAGATAGAGTAGTAGCAGAGCAAAGGCTCGCGCGGTACCAAGATCGCATGGCTAAACACTACAACTCTCGAGTCAGACACAGGAAATTCTAAGTCGGAGACCTTGTTCTAAGGAAGGCCATGGGCGCCACCAGAGACCCAGCCTAAGGAAAGCTTGGCCCCAACTGGGAAGGACCCTACCGGATTACAGCATGGCAAAGAAATGGCACCTACCATTTGGAAACACTGGAAGGACAAAAGCTGCACCATCCGTGGAATGCCAAGCACCTACGAAGGTACTACCAGTAAGAAAGAATGGCAACCCCCTACTTGTAACTAGTCTGTAATTAATCTGCTTTAATGTATTCCTGGAGCTCAAAGGGCATGTTTTCCCCCTTCTTAAAAAATTATGCGAGGCATACAGAGGTTTATTCAAAGTCTCTTCTATTTACTATTAAGTGTTGAACATCAGAACTTGCAAAGTACCAAGGTCGACGGGTAAAGGACTGACGACCCCAAACCAACAATATAAAAAGCCTTAGCATAAAATCCGTTCAAGCGTAAAAGCTGACGGTGTCAAAGCTGACGGCTCCATTCTACAAGGCATAAAAGCGTCGAGCTCAGAGGCCGACGGCTTAGAAGCCAACAATATAAAAAGCCTTAGCATAAAATCCGTTCAAGCCTAAAAGCTGACGGTGTCAAAGCTGACGGCTCCATTCTACAAGGCATAAAAGCGTCGAGCTCAGAGGCCGACAGCTTAGAAGCCAACAATATAAAAAGACTTAGCATAAAATCCGTTCAAGCCTAAAAGCTGACGGCTCCATTCTACAAGGCATAAAAGCGTCAAGCATAGAAGCTGACGGCTTAAAAGCCACTAAGAATCTACAAGGCATTAAATCGTCGAGCATAAGAGCCGACGGCTTAAAAGCCACCACATAATCCTAAAAGGAAAATTGCCAAAAAATCAAAGTCTAATAGACGACGGCGTAAAAGGGGCAACGGTCCAAAATACTATAGCCTAAGTCTGAAAGGCGACGGCCTAAGGTCGACGGTTCAAATAATGAATCCAACACAAAAACATCAAATATCCACAATCAAGCTACCATGAAGAAAATAAAAGAAAGGGAAACCGTCCACAAAGCTTGAATAAAAGTAGGCAATACAAAAATATATACATTAATGAAAATGCCCTTAAATGGCAACATTGTTCATGACGGTAAATAAAAATTTATACACCATAATTCGCCTTAACGGCAACTGTTCATGACGGACAAAGAATCGATATCTTTACAAAAAAGAAAGAAAAAAATAAGGTCACTGGACGGGAGAATCAACAATTCTAACATCAGCTTCGCTGTCCTGGACTTGAGCCTGGGTGCCAATATCTGCCCCGTCATCATCTTTCCCGTCGCCCTTGAGGTTTGGATCCTCGTCAAATAGACGCTCCGTGCTGTTAGAGGCGGCGGGAAGGACGGAAGTCTGTGCCTGGGCCTCGTTGATATTGACATTGGAGAAATTAAGCTCCGGGTGCAAGGCCTTCACTTGGCGGAGGGCATCATCGAAGCCATCCGCGAAGGTGCTGCCCAACTCCGTCAGGTAGGCTTCGAAGTCGCGGTACTCTCTGATCGAGTCCTCACTGGCCTGACGGAGTTGGTCCCTAACGGATGAAATCTCCGCCTCCTTGTCTGCAAGGACCTTCTGCAGCATGCCCATCTGCTTCTCCACCTCAGCCCTCTCCTACTCGGACACGGAAAGCTTCTTCTCCATCTTCACCCTCCAAGCCTTGTACTGCAAGAGCTCGTCCTCCGTCTCCGTTGCCTTCGCCCGTATACGGCTCATGGCCGTCTCCTCATGGACACAACGGTCCATTAGGCCCTTCATCATGACGACGGCCTAGAAATCAAAAACACCAAGTCAACATGACGGGCGAAGATAAATATGTATTCAAAAAGATTGATGTTGACGGAAAGCTGCTTACCTGGGCCAGGTTGAAAAGGCCCGTCTCACCCATGGCCTCCGTGGAGTGATTCCCAATATCCTCGTAGTCCTCTGCCGTAAATATTGAGGACAGCTGCTTGAGCTTCTTTCTTTTTGGCAGCTGCTTGTTGCCTAATGAAAGCTCTCCTCTTTGCTTCATCCATTTCTGCAAACGCAAACGGTACGTGAGTTGATGACAAAAAAGGAAACTTGAAATTCAAGAGAACGGACTTACGTGCTCGGACTTGTGTCTCGTACTTCAATGCCTCCTCGGACGGTTCAGGCCTATCACAATGCCAACAAATTGTCTTTAACGTCACCAAAGTGGCCCAAGATCTCTCCGTCAGTTCGCTTTTTTGGAAAATCTTCTCCAAAAAACTCCACTGTTCGAGAGAAACTTGTGGACGGTCTTGGGCTGTAAAAGAGAACGGTTAGAATTCGACGGTGTTTATAAAATGTGTGAAAGAATGTGAATGGAAGTATACCAGACGGGGGTAAAACGCCCCTTGTTGTGTCGACGAGCAAAAATTCAGTCTCCCCTGGGTGACACATCCACTCATCCCCGTCCATAAAAAAATACCTAGACTTCTAGTCCCTATTGGAATCTGGAGTATCACTCACCAACCTCAGCAACGGGCTCCTTGCCACGAAGCTGTACATCCCTCTTGACTTTACGATCTCTACCGAACGGTAGCAGTGGAAGAACTCCTCCACTGTTAACCTCTTCCTCCCCTTTGACATTGACCCGTACAGAACCTCCACCCCGAGGAAAACTCTCCAAGCATTCGGAGAAACCTGGTTGACGATAATCCTAAGTAATGAAGGAGATGACGGTGCAGCTGAGTCAAGGGAAATCTCAACCCCGCCTTGAGCATCTGCTCGTAGATCCCGACACCCTTGACCCCATGGTAATAATACTTCTCTCCTGGGCAGGGTAGACGGATGGGTATGTCGACAGGTATCTGGTACTTACTCCTAAGGGTTTTGAAGTGTGACTCTTTTATGGTGGACGTAAAATCGTTCACCGTCCATAACGAGAGCATGATGAACCTCCTCATCCCATCACTGCCTATGACGGATTGGATTTGTTGTTCATCCTCCCCTAGTCCGTCACTAAGGTTACTCTCTGTCCTACCACTACTCGATGAAGAAGAGGAGGTAGATGAGCTTTCTTCAGTTGTTGTAGGATCCTTTGGACCCGACGGGTTAACTTCATCGTCGCCCGCCCCCTCGCGGACAAACGATTGATTACTGGACGCGCTAGACATCTACACCTACATACGACGGAAAACCCTAAGTTCAAACTGCCCTAAAGAGGTACCTGACGGTGGTAAAATTGAACAATACAATGATAAATACTTACCAGTTGTTTTCGTTGCTGAAGGGTGCCATGGACGGTTACGAGGACGTGACGGACGACTGGGTTGACGGGTTGAATTCTCTTCTTGACTGGGTGAACGGCTGCACTCTGATCTCTTGATTTCGTTAAAAAGTGAAAAAATGAAGGGAAAAACGGAGGCTTATATATGAGGGATAGCACGAAAGGCGAGGGGACGCCTCGTTTTTGGCACATGGGCATTGAGTGACGACACGTGCCCTGCATTAATTACCAAGCATTAATTACTGAATGACAACCCATCTATTCAACTCTCATTGAGTCCGGACCGTCATCCCATTAGTCCGTCTCCTTTGTGTTCACGGACTGATGGGTTGAGGGGGCACCTGATAGGGATAAAGAACTCCTTCTAGACGCCGGCACCCTGGGCGGGATGACGGTGCGACGTATGATGACGGACACTAGACCCTAATGATACGACCCTCATATAGGGTGACAGGAGAGACCAACGACGGGAAGGACATGGGGGCACCACAGCCTATCTTGCCACGTACGCTTCCCTAAGAAAATGAGTCTTGTCGCGTACGCTACTATCTGGACAGGTGTCTCGCGCAGCACGACCGCTCCCAAAAGGGATGGCTTGTCCAGCACACTTGGTGGCCCAAAAAGTATCTTACGCTCCACGCTACTCAGGGGCAATTCCGGTAAAAGTGGTATCTTCTCCAGCACGTCTTGGCCAAGGGCCCTTGCTACTACTATAAATACTTCCACGCCCTCCAAAATTGAGGTACGCATGTTACTATCCCGACTCTGGCACTCTAGAGTTGTGAGCAATACTAACTTAACCATCGGAGGGTCGTTGGCCGGTACCACGCCGGTACCTCCCTTTGAGGTTCATTCTTCTTGTGCAGGACAGCCTAAAGTACGTGAAGACCTTGCAGCTTACTGAGCTGATTCTTGGCATCATCAAATACTATGGCTTTTGTTAATAGTAAATGGCCAGCACCTATTTGAATAGAACTTATTTTACTAAAATTAAAAATTGAAAATTGAAAACACTGCAGCAAAATAATTTTTAAATATGTAAATAGTACCGTAGAACTCATTTTTAATGAAAAAATTGCTGAAAAGTGAAATTTGTAGATCTATAAATAGTACACAAGTAGACTAAAAAGCCAAATATTACCACTACTGTTCATAAACCGTGTGTAAACAAAAACTATAATAGTGAAAACTAAATCTTGAAACGCGTGCAAAAACAAAAAAAAAAAAAAAAAAGAAAGAAGAAGGAACGTGAAACTAAAACGCAGACACGCAAATAGCCCAATCCAAACACATACACATGAACTCTAACTAAAGTAGACAAAGATCCAAGGGTATTTTGGTTCGGCAATAAAATGCTGAGATTTTTTTTTAATGTATTTATGGCCCTTTAAGTACCATTTTGACGTGATTTTTAGTTTTTTTTTTTTTTTTTTTTTTTTTGGTTTCTCACAGTGTTTTCTCAAAACTTTCAACCAGAGACTAATCACTGTTCACGACGGGTGGACCCATAGCGGGGTAAATCGCTGGCCTAGAGAGTTTGTTCAAAGTAATGGTGTCTGGACTTGAACTAGGGAACTCCTAATCAAACTCAAGATAGCCATATCATATTTTAGTTTTTTACTACTTCCAACGTAGCAACATGACTTCGCTAATATAAGTAACTTTGGATAAGATAAGAAAGTATGAGGCAAATACTTTGTTTTATCTTATTTTTTAAAATTGTAGAAAGGCAAGTGATCTTTGGGCTAAATACTTATATAGCCTATATTTAATACCATGCTATCATTATTTTTTGTTTTGTTTTGTTTTGATAATGTAATATGACATGTCTGTACAGGTGTTTATTGATGTGGCAAAAAAATAAATTTTTATTTAGACCGTTTGCTATGTTAGCAATTTTTGTTTAAGAAATAATTGTAGGGAATAAATTGACACAATATTTAAAATATTAAGAATTAAATTGATACAATTAAAATGTTAGAGACCAAATTAAAATATGATATAAAAGATAAAAATAAAATTTTAAATTACCCAAAAATAATATATTAATTGTACCTAAAAATAAAATTTTAAAAACTCATTTTTGCCTGCCAATTTATGACTCGGAAAAATAATTGATAGGGTTTGAAACTTGGAAAAATAATGATAGGATTTGAATTGAGAAGTTAGCAACATATTATAAATATTATTTTTCAATTAACTTGGTTATTTAATTACTAGTTATAATGTTTTCCTGTTCAAGATTCCTTTGGAATTCGATTACTAAGCTCCAATGCCGCAGTCCAGAATTGCGTCTGACTAATTACCACTCTCAACAGGGCTACTAGCTAGGCTTTAATTCTCTGCTAATTCGACGTCTTTCTTGTTCAACCAATCTTTTAAGAAATAAAATCTAAAGTCAAGGACTGGCAAAAAACAATATTCCCTTCTTTTTTGGTATTAAAGCAACCACGTCTGCTTGTGAACAGTATTTTTAAATATAAAAAGTGTTCGTTTTTATATATTTTAACCCAAAAACTCTTACATAAGTCTTTGTAAAAATATCTAAATATACACAATGATTTTATAAATAAACAGTAACCGTACATATATACACAATTACTGTTTACTATATAAATTTTTTTATTCTTTTTTTTCTCTCTCCTCACTCTCTTTTTCTCATTTCCTTTCTTACCTCACTCTCACAGTTATGTTCACAATGTTAAAGAAATGAATATTCTATTTGAATAAATGTGTATAATAAATAAACTTATGTTGGTGTTATGTAAAAATAGATATGTAAAATAATAAAAAAAAGTAAATTTTAGATATGCAAAATGAAAAAAATTTTACACATACTGATGACGATGCTTTAAGTCCTTCATCGTAACAATATTCTTTAGTGATGAATCTCAAAAGGACAACTTCAAAACCTAGAAGTATTTAAAAAGATTGCTTTAGAGGCTTTAGATAGGCTTTAGAGACTGCAGCCTGCAGGTCTTACAGAAACAGGCACAACTTGATGTACATCCAATTAGAGGGTTGGTCAAAAATGGATTCAACACATATTTGGTGATTTACTCAAAAAAAGAAAAGAAAAAAAAAAAAAAAAAGAACATATACAGTGTTGGGAATACAACAGCAAATATACAAACTATATATATATCAAAAGTTCCTTTTCGCGGTAACAAACTTCACCGGCCCTGATAATAGAGGTGACTGCAAAATGCAAAGCTCTCATCGGCTTGAATGTCATATAGCCATATGAACAACTATAAGAAAGATTGAAAATTAGAATAGTATTTTAAAGAATTAATATTAAACATCTACGTTATAGTCAAGCTTGGAATCTAAACCTCTAATGCAAAGGTGGGATACCTTATCGTTTCACAAAGTTGTTTATATTTGCCCCGCCAGAGGGGAAGGAGGTAAATTTTTCCAAGGCTTTGAGATTAGGAAAACTTTATTACGGTGCAAGAAGTTTGGATTGGGCTGATTTCGTCTGTGTTTCCTTTTTTTTTTTTTTTTTTTTTTTTTGAAGCGCGTTTTAGCGTTAAAACGCACTTTCAATAGGTTCCGTCATTGTTTACGGGACCCACAAACTTCTTTTTTATCAAAACTTCTATTAAAAATAGATCTCACGATACTATTCACACATTTAAAAATTATTTTGTTATAGTGTTTTCAGTAAAATAATTTAATGGGTCCCATGACTAAAAATTGTTTAAAGTGTCCAATTTGCTTAAGTCATGAGTAAAACTTTATTAGTGGGTTTGTTGGATGTACTACATTGGCACACTTATTTTAAAAGTTAACATACTATGATACTAATTTGTTAAGGAATTTGTAGTATTTCTAACTTCACTAGCTTTAAATGTGAAGAGGTATATTAAAGGTGCTTTGAAACAAAATTATATTAAAGATATATTAATGGTAAATTACATATTTGGTTCCTAACCTTTAAGCTATTTTTCAATTTGGTCATTAACTTTTTAAATGTGTCAATTTAGTCTCTAACATTTTGCTATTGTATTAAAATGGTCACTACCATTAAGTAATAGATGAAAATTACTGATGTGATTAACAGTCTTATTAAAATATTGCTTTTTTTGCCATGTGGAATTCTTCATAAGCTGACGTGTGATACTAATTTTTTTTTAAATCAAAGATAAAATTAATGAGCAATGCTACAGTCACAAATTATTTTACAATATTTTTACAAATTATTGATTTGACTTAAATAATTTTCAAATAATTATTAATAAATATAAATGTGATGTTAATAATAGACCCACGTCAATAGTTTGTAAAAATATTATAAAATAATTTGTGTCACATTAGGCAAAATCAATCTACTCTCTTTTTCGTTTGAAGACATTTGTGGAAGGACCTTGGCTGGTTGTAGGGGATTTTAACTCCTTTTTACATGCTTCTGAGAAGAAAAGTAAAAGACCACCACAATATTCACAGGTTGATGCATTTAGGACTACGTTGGAGTCTTGTCAGCTTCAGGATCTGGGTTTTAAAGGATATCCTTTTACTTGGAATAATAGGAGACCGGGTGAGGCAAATACTAAAATCAGACTGGATAGAGCCGTGGCCAATAATGACTGGATTAGGAAATTTCAAATGAGCAAAGTTATGCACCTTTCTACTCATGCTTCGGATCATTTACCAATTCTTTTGCAGGTTCAATCTTTTGTTCCACAAAGACGGGAGAGGAGATTTAAATTTGAGGAGGCTTGGCTTCTTATGGAGGACTATGAGGTTATGGTAAAGAAGGCTTGGAATAGTGGGTTACTTGGTGAGCAGCGGTTGGCTTCAATCTTGAAGAAGATACAAGTATGTGGTTCAGATTTAATGAAATGGGGTTTGGCAAGGGTAACTCCTGATGATGAGGCAATCAAACAGATCCAAAAGAGGCTAGACCGATTAAATGAAGAGGAGATGACTTCTGATAGCAAGGCTGAATACCTAGAGTTGAACAAAAAGATGGATGAGCTTCTCCAAAAACAGGAAATTTATTGGGCTCAAAGATCTAGAATTTCATGGTTGCAGCATGGTGATAAAAATACAAGGTTCTTTCACTCCAAGGCTTCACAAAGGAGGAGAAGGAATCATATCCGGGGTATCAAAAATAGCCAAGGGCAATGGGTGGAAGAAGTAGAGGAGGTGGGGGCAGTTGCCTCCGGTTACTTTGAAACCCTATTTCAGGCAGGAGCATGTGACCGGATGGAGGAATGCTTGAATGCTGTTCCACAGATAGTGACTGAAGATATGCAGGAGGTTTTGACTGGGGAGTTTACTGCAGAAGAAGTGAAAGTGGCCATATTTCAGATGGGACCTACAAAAGCTCCAGGACCTGATGGTATGAATGCCCTTTTCTTTCAAAAATTCTGGCACATAGTGGGTGATGATGTTGTTAAGGCTGTTTTTGATTTTTTAAATAATGGCCATATGTTACCTGAGATAAATCATACAAACATAGTTCTTATTCCGAAAGTGAAAAATCCTGAAAAAATGTCTGATTTTAGACCTATAAGTTTATGTAATGTGATTTATAAGATTATGTCAAAAGTTTTGGCAAACAGATTGAAACAGGTGCTTCCATATATAATCTCGCCCACCCAGAGTGCCTTTGTACCGGGGAGATTAATCACAGATAATGTCTTGGTGGCATATGAAACACTGCATACAATGCATGCTAGGAAGAAGGGGAAGAAAGGGTCTTTTGCATTGAAATTGGATGTTAGTAAAGCCTATGATCGTGTGGAATGGAAGTTTCTTAAGGGGATTATGGAAAAGATGGGTTTTCCAGCATTGTGGATAGAGAGGGTGATGAGTTGTGTCACTACACCAACTTTCTCTATTCTGGTGAATGGTAGACCTTATGGCATGATACACCCATCAAGAGGAATACGACAAGGTGATCCACTGTCGCCATATTTGTTTCTCTTATGTGCAGAAGGCTTTACGGCTTTGTTGGCAAAGGTAGAAAGTCAAGGGAGAATTACAGGGGTTTCCATCTGTAGAGGGGCTCCCAGAATTACTAATTTACTATTTGCTGATGATTCTTTGTTGTTTTGTCAAGCTATACAAAGTGAAGGGCAAGCTGTAAGGGATATTCTTCAAACGTATGCACAGGCTTCTGGGCAATGTGTGAATTTGGAGAAATCTTCAGTTTATTTCAGCAGCAATACCACAGGAAGTCAACGGCAACAGCTTCTGCAGATTCTAGGGGTAAAGGAGGTGGAGAGATTTGAATCTTATTTAGGGCTACCAACTTTGATTGGTAGAGCTAAGTATCACACTTTTTCTTATTTAAAAGACCGAATCTGGAAAAAGCTGCAAGGTTGGAAAGGTATGTTGTTATCAAGAGCTGGAAAGGAAATTTTGATAAAGGCGGTGGCCCAATCTATCCCCACTTACACTATGAGTGTGTTCCAGCTTCCTATAAAACTATGTGATGAACTGAATAGCATGTGTGCTAGATTTTGGTGGGGTCAAGTAGGTGATGAACGGAAAATCCATTGGAAGAGGTGGGATAAGCTGTCACTTTCTAAGAAGGAAGGTGGTATGGGTTTTCGGGATTTGAGAGATTTTAATTTAGCCATGTTGGCTAAACAAGGTTGGAGATTGATCCAAGGGAATGACTCTTTGCTATACCAGTGTTTCAAAGCAAGATATTTCCCTCGGTCTTCTTTGTTAGAGGCCAAAGAATCGCCTGGGTGTTCCTATGTGTGGAGAAGTATATTGGCTGCTTTGCCTATTCTTAGATTGGGTTCTTGCTGGAGGGTTGGTAATGGGTCTTCTATAAGTGTTGTAGGGGATAGGTGGCTTCCTAACCATCCCACAAATAAAATTATGTACCCAAGACATGAGCTGGTTGAAGATTTAGCAGTATCAGATTTAATTGATCCGGAGTTACATGCATGGAGAAGGGATATCATTATGGGACTGTTTCACAGAGAAGATGCTGAAGCTATCTGTCGAATCCCCCTCAGTCGAAGATCTATCCCAGATTCAATTCTTTGGCTGCATAACAGGAGCGGTAAATTTTCTGTTAAGTCCGCATATAAGCTTGCTAGACAGATTCCTCTTCATGGGGATAGGGCTGAGACTTCAAGTGGCTATGCTAGGAAGAAAATTTGGCTAGTATTGTGGAAGCTTAAAATTCCAAATAAAGTCAAAATTTTTGGATGGAGAGCTTGCCATGATATCTTACCAATATCCTATAATCTGGTGCGCCGAAGGATCATTGATGAAGAGAAATGTCAATTGTGTTCTAGAGAGGTGGAGACAACGACTCACGCATTGTGGGAATGTGCTGCAGTGCAAGATGTATGGGCTGGTAGCATTTTGAAATTGCAAAAAGGACCCTCTGTTTTTCATGACACACTTCAACTAATGGAGTTTTTAGTGGACAGGTTAAAGATTGAAGAGTTGGAGTTGTTCTGGGTACAGGCTTGGCTTATTTGGAACCAACGAAATTACGTTATGCATGGAGGTCAGTTAAAGGATCCTAAATGCCTGAACAAGAGAGCAGAGGATTTTCTTCTAGATTTTCAGCAAGCCCAGTTGCAGTTGACAGTGGTTCGGGCTGAGCATTTTAATTCTGACCAGTGGCAACCCCCACCGCCGGATGTTTACAAGCTAAACTTTGATGCTGCTGTGTTTTCGGGGCTGGATAGAACAGGTATAGGGACTATTATTCGAAATGATAAGGGGGAGGTTATGGCTGCAATGTCTTCTGTTGGACCAAGTGCAGAAAACAGTGAGGAAGCCGAGTTACTGGCCTGTAGAAGAGCCTTGGAGTTTGCTGTGGATTCTGGGTTTTCAAGTTTGATAATTGAGGGTGATAATGCTAATGTCATTCAAGCCATCTCTTCATCTCTGCCTGATCATTCCATTCTTGGTTGTGTGGTGGATGATATTCGGTATTTGATTCACGGGTTATATTGGGCTAGGACTAATCAGATTAGGAGGGAAAGGAATACAGTGGCACATGTTCTTGCCCAATATGCTAGACATTTAGATGAGGATTTATTTTGGATTGAGGATTCTCCTCCACCTGCTTTGGCAGCCTTGTTTCATGATGCTTCATTATTATAATTTAATGAAAATTTCCTATTCAAAAAAAAAAAAATCTACTCTCTTTTTCCTCTTTGTAATCTCTTTCTCCCCCTCGCTCTCTGCTCCGCCTCCATAAGCGAAGCTCACCACTCTCTAAGTTCCTTCGACACTGCTTGCCACCGGCGGATGATCTCCGAACCCAAAGCTCTTTGTTATTTTCTTTCTTGGCCTACTTTCTCTCTCTCCAAACCCAATTTGAACCACCATGGCCGAGCTTGAATGCCCTGTCACCGCCACTGCTATTTGCCGCAGCTCGCCACCTCCATCACGGTGGTGGTTTCCAAACCTAGACCCTCTTTCGCAGCCTCCTGCTCTCTCACTCTAACTCGCTCCCTCTCATCAATTTACCAAGATTGCAGCTCAGCCTCTATCTGTCTTTGATCTGGTGCCTAAGGAGAAGCGAGAGGAGATGGGTTTGGTGATTTCAAATGGGTCAGCTTCGGGTGGATGAAGCACTTTCTATTTATGGGTTTTGTTCATTTGTGCAAGTCGTGTAGGTGGGTATGACTTGATTTGGATTTTGGATTGTATTTCAAAATGGGTTTATGGGTGTGGATGTTTCATTTGGTTTGTAAACAGCTATGGATGTGAGTGTGTTCTTTGTGTAATCTAAAATTATTTGTTTGGGTTTAAAGGTCTAGGTATTGTTTTGGTTAGCATTTTTTTCTTTTGTCTAAGTGGAATAGCCAGGTTTTGAGCTTACTAGGGATTTTCTCTAGAATTAATCTATGTTTTTTTTTTTTCCCTAATTTTATCATTAGAAGAACCAGTTCTTAGAGAATTTTCTTTTCTAGGAAATGAAATGTTTTAAGGTTTGAGAGGAAGACCAACATGTCCAGATTTGGGAAAGCTCCCATGGTGGCACCAGGTTTAGAGAGTGAGGCCGACAAAAAAAAATAAGAGAGAACTTTGGTTTGGAGACCATAGCTGGTGGCATGCAGCATTGAAGAAGGTCAAGAGTGTGCTTCGGTGATGGAGGCAGAGAGAGATTTAGATTGATTTTGTCTTTGATTTTTTAAAAATTTATGTCACATGTCAGCTTATGTGGAAGTCCACGTGGCATAAAAATAATATTTTAATAACATCATTAACCACATCAGTATTTTCTATCATCACTTAATTATAGAGACTATTTTGACACCATCAAAAGGTTACGGACCAAATTGACACGTTTAAAAAATTAGGAACCAAATTGAAAAATAGCTTAAAAGTTAGGGATTAAATATGTAGTTTACCCATATATTAATTATTAAATATATCCAAGTATAATATATAGTAACTGTTTTTTTTTTTTTTTTTTGATAATTAATATAGTAACTACTTTTGATAGAGTATGAAATATCAATGACTCGAAATAATGTTTCTATTGAAATTTTCTAAGTTATTTTATTTTGTTAACCCTTTGTGAGTGTGTGTTACGACTCTAACCCACCAAAAAGTAGCTTTAAAGCAAATAAGCTTAACCTATATTCTTTTTCACTCGATTCACCTTAATCAAATGAGAATAATATAATGAAGCAAACTAAAAATAAAAACCAAGAATAAGGGTGTGCTTGGTAGAGTGGATTTTAGGGAGGATGAGAGAGAGAGAGAGAGAGAGAGAACTTTTTGAAGAGTGTTTGGTTTGAAGGGCGAGAGAGAAAAATGATAGTGAGGCTTAAGCATTTTCTCCTTGGGCTAACCAAAAAGTTTTCTTTCTAAAATGAAGAGAAAACTAGGTCGGGGAAGTTTTATAGATTAATAATGAAAATGCCCATATGCAAGCACATAGGCTTTGTACGTTGCTCTTCTTCTTCTACTTTTTTTTTTTTTTTCTTGGATGTTGCTTCTTTTTTTTTTTTTTTTTGGCAAGACTTAGGTATAGTACTTAAGTGCTATTCCTTAGATTCTTCTCTTAAGATTTTTCCATGTGGATTTTTTCTTATAAGATGGAAGTGCATTTTTTAGTTAAGTAGCTACATATCTGAATCTTAAGAGGAGATTTCTCTCTTTTTTTCTTCTTTTGATTTCCTGAGCAGTACATTGCTCTTCTTCTTCTTCTTTTTTTCTTTTGCCTTTTTTTTTTTTTGTTCTTTTGTTCTTTTTTTTTTAGATGTGAATTTTTTTTTTTTTGGATGTGATTTTTTTTTTAATAAATTCGGGTGATTGCTTTTTTTTTTTTTTTTTTGGTCACTTTTTTAGTTTAATTGGGCATCATTTTTTAACAAGTGTGTATGAGTAAATTTATACAAACTCACTTTTTTCTATTCCTCCACTTATCCACTCTAATCAAATAAAAATGAGAGAAATTAAAATATTTTCTATTCTCCCACTTTCCATCCTCCCACCATTTTTTATCTTCCCACTTTTCCACCCTTCCAACCAAACAAACCCTTCAGAGCAAAGTTACTTGAATTGCCAAGCTTGGAAGTCCCAGGTACTTTCCTAGATGCCGCTTCTGAGGCCAACAGAAACATCAAAATGAAGAGAAATCCCCAAGTGATGAACTTCTTAGAGGCCATTGTTTTGGTACACGGGCTCATCTCTAGGGCTTGGTATTACATATAGGCCATATAAATATTTAGTCCAAATATCACTTGACTTTCCACAATTATCTTGTCCAAAGTTACTTTTATTTTGTGAGCTAGTTTAAGACTGGGAAAAATAATGATAGGAATGCAACAAAAATTCACAACAATTTCATAAGATTTCTAAATTAAAATGTAAACTCATACATAGACCCTTCACATTCTCCGATTTACATTTTTTGACATGCTAATCTAAAACTATTGTGAAATTGTTGTGGCTTTTTGACATGTCCGTAGCATTACTCCAAACTTTATGCTCAAAAACACAAACCAATTAGCTTAAGTCATGAATTAAAAATAGATATGGATAGGGGTGTCAATGTTCGACCCAACCCGCGAACACGACACGAACCCGACACGGGTTTTTTCGGGTTAGGGTTGGACCTTAATGGGTTTGGGTCATAAACGGGTCGACCCGAAAGCGACACGATAAGAAACAGGTCATAAGCGGGTCAACCCGCATAACCCGCAATAGACACGTTTGACACGCCAATTTATTTGTGTCAAACCCGAAATGACTCACTTAACATAACCTGTTTAACTCGCATAACATAACATCCATAGATTCTTATTTATTTCATTAGTTATTATTACTCTTAAATTATTATTATTATTTAGTTCTTATAAAACTGTTGAGGCATGATCATATTTTGTAATACTACTAATACTTATTCATTTTTATTTTTTTGGCATAAAACTTGCACAAATGAAATTAGATGAGCTTGTGGAAGATGTTATGAATTTGGACAACAACAAAGAATCTATGGATGATAATCGTGGTCATAGTCAGGATTAGAATACTGTTTGCTCAAATTCTTTTAATATTGATATTTAGCATTTGGCGAGTTCCAAGGATATTATATTTTTGTTGAACTATGTTATTTTATTTTTGTTAAACTATGTTATTTTGAATTTGGGTTAAAGTGTTACACTTTTTTTGGAGTGTAAAGAACTTATTTCTAGATGAATGTTATATTTTTGTTGAACTATATTATTTTGAATGTATGTTGAAGACATGAAGTGTATGCACTGCTTTTTGGGATGTAAAAAAAAAATTATTTATAGATGGATGTTATATTTAATATTATGTAGGTTGAAATGGGTTGTGTTACATTCGTATCAACTCAACACGACTCGTTTATTAACCGTGTCAAATGGGTTGGGTCAGGTCAACCCGCCTTATTAACAGGTCGGGTTAGGGTTGAAGGATCCTGACACGATTATTAAATGGGTCGGGTTAGGGTTGAGCTATTTAGTCGAATACCCCTACCTCGACACGACACGAACCCGACACGCTAACCCGAATTGACACCCCTAGATATGGATGTCCAATCCTCTGCATCACTTTTGATCACGGCTAAACTTTTTAATGCTGAATCAAACCATTTTCAATGGCGTAATTTCCGTTTCTTTTGTTGGAATGTCATTGACTGCGGTGAACTTCCACTGAAAGATACTACTAAGTCTTCGTCCATAAAGAAACAAAAGGTTTATTTTTTTGAGGAATCCAACAAAGGATATCCAAATTCCAACAGTATTGTTCTTGACCTAACTTGGTTACTTAATTACTAGATATCACGTTTTCCTGTTCTAGATTTCATTGATATTTGATTACTAAGCTCCAATTCCATAGTCCGGAATCACGCTGGCTAATTGTCATTTGCCACTCTCAATAGTGCAAGCCGTGAACTCAGAAAGCTAGTAGTAGAGATGCAAGCTAGTCCTTGGGTAATATAACATACAAATGAAGTGAACTAGGCTTTTAGTTAGAACAGCATAACCAAACATTTTCACAGTTATGTTGTTAAAGATTTGCCTACATAATAAATAAAACCCGAGTTCGGTTGGTCCACAAAAAAAAAAAAAAAATGAAGTGAACTAGGCTTTCAATTTCTGCTTATACGATGTCTTTCTTGCTCAAACAGTCTTTTTAAAAAAACAATATTCCCTGCTTGTTTTGGTAATAAGCACTACAACGTAGCACTATTCTTTAGTGGTGTATCTCAAAAGGACAACTTCAAAACCTAAAAGGATTTTTAAAAATTGCTGTAGAGGCTTTAGAGACTGCAGGTCTTAGAGAAAGAGGCACAAATTGATGTACATCTAACAAGAGGTTGGTCAACAATGGATTCAGAAAATATACAGTGTTGGGAATACAACGGCAAATATACAAACTATATATCAAGAGTTCCTTTTTGCAGTAACAAACTTCACCGTCCTGGATTAAAGAGGTAACTGCAAAATGCAATGCTCTCATCAGCCATATAGCCATATGAACAACTATAAGAAAGATTGAAAATTAGAATAGTATTTTAAAGACTTAACATTAATAGCTAATATTAGTCAAGCTTGGAATCTAAACCTCTAATGCAAAAGTGGGATACCTTATCGTTTGACAAGGTTGTTTATTTTTCCAAGGCTTTAAGACTTGGAAAACTTTATGCTCAAGAACACATAAACCAATTAGCTTAAGTCATGACTAAAAATAGTTGAGGGTGTCCAATCCCATGCATCAGTGTCAGTCACAGGTAAAAGTTTTACTCTTGAATTAAAATATGAGAAATATTAACGAATATTCTAAAGACATTAATTTGAAATATATTTTTAGAAATATTTTACTGAAAAAAAAATTAATTTTCTTGACAAACTTCTTATATTTTCCATAAAAGTGATATTAAAACTTCCTCAAAATGATTTATTAACAATTGTCCTAAAAATATTTATAAACATGACTGATGACCCTTGAAACATTTTCAATGGTGTCTTTTCCTTTTCTTTTGCTGGAGTATCATTGATTGTGTTGAACTTCCACCATAAGGTACTTTTCCTTTAATAAGTCTCTTCCTTTTCTTTTCCTCTAATAAGTCTCTTCCTCCACAAAGAAACGAAAAGGTTTTTTTTTTTTTTTTTCTTTCTTTTTCTTTAAAGAGAAAATCAACAAAGTATTTCCAAATTCCAACGATATTGCTCTTGACTTGACTTGGTTATTAAATTACTAGATATCAAGTTTTCCTGTTCTGGAATTCATTGGAATTTCAATTACATAGCTGAACCAATGCGGTAGTCTAGAATTGTGTTTGGCTAATTGTCACTCTTAATAGTCTAAATCGTGGACTCAGAAAGCTAGTACTTCGTAGAGATGAAACTTTTTTTTTTTTTTTTTGGTAATAAGGATATTTCATTAAACTAAGATACCTCTAAAGCCGAGGGAACAATTCAATCATACAAAGTACCAGCAGCGTCTAAATTAAGAAGCATTACAACATCAAGGGCGGGGAGTGGGGAGGGGATTTAAATAGATGATAAAATTCTGTGAAAGCAGTGCTCCACGTCTTGCTAAGGCGTCGGCGCATTTGTTGACCTCTCTAAAACAATGCCTGATTCGGACCAAGGGGATTTTCTTTAGACCTTCTTTACAATCAACAACAATAACATATCAGTGCTGTTAGACCTGCTACTGTTACTGTTCACAAGATCAGCTACGACTTTTACATCCAACTCAATTTCCACTGCTGGCAAATTTAGAGCAATACACAGACGGATTCCATCCCTTAAGGCCCATAATTCCGCTGCCACACTCATGGTGACCCCAATAGCCTGAGCATATCCTTTCACCCAGCCTCCAGCACTATCTCGAATGATCCTTCCTCCTCCTGCTAGACCCGGGTTACCCATTGAAGACCCATCAGAGTTCAGCTTGAACCAATGGAGAGGTAGAGAAAGCCACTTCACCTGAATTCTAATGCGGTCTGACACTTGCTTCCCATTGATGCCCAGGTAAGCCACCTCCGCAGCTTTCACTAAGGTCTGATCTTGCAGGTCTCTGTGGTTACCTATTCTTCCAAATACCATATTGTTTCGATGGAGCTAGATAGACCACACTGCCATGGGGAAGATTATATCCCAATCAATCTCAGAGACACCACAATTGCGAGTGCTTTGACAATTCAGATGAAGCCAATCAATTATATTAGCTCCATAGAAGAGGGGAGGGTGAATTGCGGGAGAAAAGGAATTCCAAAAACCTTGAACCACGGGGCAGTCCCTTAAGGCATGATCAATGGTCTCGGTACCAGAATCACACACAGGGCAAATCGGAGCTAATTGCATACCTCTATCACGAAGAATGGCTCGGACAGGGATGCTCAAGTGACAGCATTTCCATAGAAAGCATTGCACCTTCGGGATAGACCGAACCTTCCACACCCATCCTTCTCTAAATGGTGATGAACTCCTACAACCATCCTCTTCTAACACAAGACGATAGGCATCTTTTAATTTAAAATCACCACTAGGAGAGGAATGCCAGCAGATACGGTCATCACCACGGTTTAGAAGAGGGAATGGAGTTGCCTTCATCTCTAGAAGGATTTGATTTGGGAAAGAGAAAGAAATATTTCCAAATTCCAACCAAAAAAATTGACAACATCCACAAGTTTAGTGTTTTTCTCACCTTTGTTAAGGGGGCTAGAGATTAGACTTCTAAGGGAGCCCCTATTCAGTCACTTATCATCCCAAAAAGATAGCCCACTGTTACTGCCCGCAATCCATTTAGTGCCCTTATTTAAAATGGCTTGCCCCTTCTGTAAAGCTACCTAGCTAGGAGAACACGAGGAGCTCTTATAAGGGGAACAGGAATTCCTTCTCTGAGGACGATACTTATGAGACAGCACACGTACCCAAAGGGAGGATTTTTCCGAATGAAATTTCCAGTTGAGTTTAGCAAGTAATGCGGTGTTTTTTGGTTTAGCCGCATGAATATCCAGACCACCATCTCCTCTTGGCTTAGTAATTTTATCCCAACCTATTAGGTGCACTTTTTTCTTGTTCTCTGAAGAACCCTAAAGGAAGTTACGACTAAGTCTATCTACCCTTAGAAGAATTTTAGCGGGAAGAACAGTACACTGCATTACATAATTGGGGATGGTGAACATCACAGATAGGGTAAGAATGACTCTTCCTGCAAAAGACAATAGATTGGCCTTCCACCCCGCCAACTTGTTCTGAACACGGTCAATAATGAAACCAAACTCTTGAGAGGAACCCATGTGTTTAATAGGAAACCCCAAATATTTTCCCAAAGAATGAACAGATTGAAAACCCAGAATACCGCACATCTCTGATCTAGAGTCAAGATCCATGTTTGGGGAGAAAAAAACCCGAATGTTTTCCCCACTAATTTTTTGACCGGACAACTCACAGAAAGGATTCAAGACCTCCTTTATGGCAGTACAGTTCTTACTGTCTGCTTTAGCAAAAAGCGTAAGATCGTCTGCAAAAAAAAGGTGCTAGAAGGAGGGGCCACCCTGAGAAGCTCTTATCGGATTCCAAAGTTTGGCTTGACATTTCTCTACAATAAGCGCCCCAAGAACTTCCATACACAAAATGAAGAGGTATGGGAAAAGAGGGTCGCCTTGCCGGATCCCTCTTGAGGGGTAGAAAGAGTCTAGGGTCCCTCCGTTAAATAACACAGAGACGGAGGTTGTCGAAACACAACTCATGATCAGAGAAACTAACCGGTCTGGGAATTTGAAAAGTTTCAGAATAAATCTCCACTCCAAACGGTCATATGCTTTTTCCAAATCCAGTTTTATAGCCATAATCCCACCTTTCCCTTTTTTCTTGGATATTGTGTGGACCAACTCTTGCATAATGATCGCGTTGTCCATGCCTTGTCTCCCTGAAACAAAGGCAACTTGAAGGGGAGAAACCAACTCAGAGAGGTACGGACAAATCCGGGCCACAATTATCTTAGACACCACTTGTACGTAGTGTTGCAGAGGCTGATGGGGCAATAATTGTTCAAGGATTCTGGATTTTTACATTTAGGGATCAAGGTAATAAGCATTCTATTAAGATAGTCTGGTACCACCCCAGAATTGAAAATCCCCTTGATCTCTGCTTCCACCAAGTCCCCAACTAGAAGCCAAAATCGTTGGAAGAAACCAGCATGAAGCCCATCTAGCCCTAGCGCTTTAAAAGGTTTAAGTGCCCAAAGTCCAACTTTAATTTCCTCATCCGTCACTAGTTTATCAAGAATAATTGCATCATCTTCATTCAAGAAGGTTTGCCAGCAAGGAGGATTCCATTGCATTCGAGAAGAGTAAGTAAGACTAGTAGTGAAAAGGTCCAAAAATCCCTCCCTTATAAAATCTGCAATACCCCTGTCTCCATCAATCCAGTTGCCTGCCTTATCATTCAAACATAGGATGCAATTTGTTCTTCTACACATCAAAGCAGAAGTATGATAGAGGTCGTGTTCCTGTCGCCCTCAAATAGCCACAAAATCCTGGCTTTCATAGCCCAAAACTCCTCCTCAAGCTTAGCCACTTCTGCAAATTCAACTCTCAAATTTTTTTCCAAGTTAACCAAGAATGTATTTGGATTCATAGCCAAACTTTTTTGGATACCTTTCAGTCTAGCTAGAATTCTATTCTTCCTCTGAAAGAGATTACCAAATTGGGTTTGATTCCAAGTGATTCCTTTCTCAGAGAAGGATGAGATAGCCGTCTGGAGATTTGAGGGATTTACCCACACTTCGCTGACCAGATCCGGAAAGGACGGATGAGATAGCCAGATAGGTTGAAACTTGAAAGGTCTAGGAGGGCGAAACCCTTGATTATTTTCCAAACACAGCTTTACAGGGCAGTGATCAGAGTGGGTTTTCTCTAAATGGAAGACCGCAGCCTCAGGGAAGAGACAATTCCACTCGGGGTTAGCAAATACTCGATCAATCCTTCCTTGAATTAACTGGGAGAGGGGCCTATGATTTGACCAAGTATACCGAGATCCATTAAATCCAATATCAATCATCCGACATGAGTCAAGGCATTCCTGAAAGCAGAGGGCTCTGCTAACACTCACTGGGTTCCCACCAAACTTATCTCCATTCTTGAAAGCAGGGCGATGTTTACGGATCATATCACTAACAACAATACTAAAATTGGGGTTGATAACACCCCTACAATTCCAGCTGAGCATATTCATTAGTAACAAAATAAAATAAATACAAAATCAAAGAAAATAAATCAATCAGAGAGAGCGATCAAAAACATTACCTCCCTTTTCACATTGCATATCCATGCCCTCAATGGACCCTTCATGTGGTTGGACATTGATGATGCTCCCTAGAGGCTCTTCCAAGTACCCATCTAAGCTCCAGGACTCCATATCTCTCTCTGCTTCTTTAGAACGAAGTTTTGGGTCTAATCGTTTCTGATTTCAGCATCCAAAGGCCTATCTGCCATCTCACCTTCTGATGAAGATTAATTGGAAGCTTAGAGAGGGGCTGCCTAAAATTCTCTTGAGGATCCGGAACTTGGGGGGAATGATGCTCCACTTTCGAGGCATGTGAATACACTGTAATCATATCAATATCATCACTAGGATCACGATTGTCCAAGGCTACCATTGAACGGGGCGAGTTGGAGGTGGTCAGAGGCGTCTCGGTGGTAGAGGAGCCTCTCGCTCTGAATTCCTAAATCTCCAAACTCACCTTGGGGTTCCCAGCTCTCCTCTCTTCCTCATACGACTCTTTCGTACCAAAGGCTTTCGGGTTAATCATCTTCCATTTAGGGGAAGTTTTTTGTAGACATGGCAATACGGGACAGAATTTTCTGACCCGACCCGACCCGACCCGACCCGACCCGAAAAATACCCGACCCGAACACGATTTTTTTGACCCGAAACAAAAACGGGTTGACCCGTGACCCGACCCGATTTTTTTGCGAGTCAACCCGACCCGACCCGAATAACCCGTGACCCGACCCGTTAAAAAAATCACTAAAAAAACATTTAAATTACGTCCTGATACCAAGTGCATAAAGCACAAAGTACCAAAACTAATAACTAATATATTATAAATATAAAACTATAAACAATCAAAACTCATGACATTTGCAAAAGAAAATCACTATTTAATAATTTTAATTCATCAAAAGATGTAAAAAGAGCTAGCTAGCCTTCTGTGCTTACTGCTTGCCATGCCAATATGAGTGATGAGACAAGACTACTCACACAACACAACTACACAAGGGCCGGCTGTCACTCAAAAGTCAAGACAAGTAGTAGTCCAAACAACCATTGAAAAAAAAAAAAAAAAATTTCAGCTGAGCTGTAGTCCACTGTCCAAGCTCCAAAGGCAAAACACAAACAAAACAATTGGACAAAAGCACAGCACAAGCACAAACGGCAAACCTAAGTTTCCAAAGGCTTTGTCCACAGCGCCCCTTTCTCACTTCTCTCTGTTCTGTCTCTACTCTCTCGCCAGTCACCACCCACACGGCCACACCACAAGCCACACAGCAAGCCACACAGCCTCTCTCTCTCGCTAGTGCTAACCCATCACCACCCACACCACAAGCCTCTCTCTCTCGCCACTTGCTGACCCATCACCACCCACACGGCACCACAAGCCACACAGCAAGCCACACACCTCTCTCTCTCTCGCTAGTGCTGACCCATCACCACCCACACCGCAAGCCACACAGCAAGCCACTCGGCCCACACAGCCTCTCTCTCTCTCGCTAGTGCTGACCCATTACCACCCACACCACAAGCCACACAGCCTCTCTCTCTCGCCACTTGCTGACCCATTTAAGAGGAGCACACACACAACCACAAATCATCAACTATGGTGAAGGTAAGTTAAATCCTTTTCATCTTCCTCTTAAATTCCTAAATGTTTTTAATTTTTGGATTAATTTTTTAATATTATGAATTTATGATTTAGCAATAATAATGTAGTATAATGCTCTGCCTTTGCTAACATTATATTTAATTGTTTGTGTGTTTGATTGTTGGAAAAATTGAAAATATCATTGACTCATTGTCATTTGGATGAATGTATTATGTTCACACTTCACAGCTTCTTTAGATGTTTTAAATATATTAGAATTTTAATTTTAATTATATGTTTTGCTTTGATAATTAGAGCACAGCAGCTTCTCCGGCTGTAAATTTGGAAAGTGATGATGATGCTGTAATTATGGATACTGCTACTAATCCTTCACCAGCTTTAAAAGTTAATTCAAAATCGAAGTTTAAGAAACCAAAAAGTGTTTTAGGGAAAAATAAAAAAGAAAAACATCACACTTCTACCGTTTGGAATGAATTTGTGAAATTGCCTATTAATGAAGAAGGGGTAAGTAAGGCTACTTGTCAATGGTGTGGGAAAATTTTTTTGGCGGATAGTCATTATGGAACATCAAACTTGCATCGCCATCTTCTCAAATGCTTAAAACGAAATGAAGTAAAACAAGATGATGAAGAAGAGAAAGAGAGTTCGATGTTACAAAACAAGATAACTCAAGAAAAGTTTCGTGAGATGATAGCGGAGGCTATTATTAAACATAATTTACCATTTAGCTTTGTTGAGTATGAGGGCATTAGAAAAGTTTTTAGCTATCTAAATTCAGATGTTAAACATATTTCTAGGAATACTTCAAAAGCTGATGTTCTAAAACTTTACAAGAAAGAGAAGGATGATGTTAGAAATAAGTTGAAATCAATTCCTGGTAGAATATGTTTGACTTCGGATTTATGGACCTCTGTTACAAGTGAGGGATATATTTGTCTTACGGCACATTATGTGGATGAGAATTGGAAATTGAAAAACATCATTTTGAATTTTTGTCATATGCCACCTCCACACACGGGAACTCTTTTATCGGAGAAAATTTATAGTTTCTTGGAAGAATGGGGTATTGAGAAGAAAATATTTTCCATTACTTTAGATAATGCATCTAATAATGATAATTGCCAAGATTTCATAAAGCAAAAGCTTAATGCGAGGGGTTTATTGTTATATGATGGTATATTTTTCCATGTGCGTTGTGGTGCTCATATATTGAATCTTATTGTTCAAGAAGGATTGAAAGTAATAGATGACTCGGTGATTAAGATCCGAGAAACTATGAAATATCTTAAAGGATCAGAGAGTAGAATGTGCAGATTTGATGAATGTGCCAAGATAATTGGTATGAAGAGAACAAAGGGTTTACGTTTAGATGTGTGTACAAGATGGAATGCAACATATGACATGATTGACAGTGCTATGAGATATCAATCTGTGTTGAACCGTTTAGCAGAGGAAGATGCTAATTTCAAGCATTGTCCATCAAGGGATGAATGGAATAGAGTTGAAAGGATAACTCGGTTCTTGAAACCTTTCAATGACATTACAACTCTATTTTCTGGAACTGAGTACCCTACAGCAAATCTATATTTTCAAGGTGTGTCTCAAATTGAATTGCTCTTACTTGAAGAAATGGAGAGCCAAGATTCATTTATCAGTAATATGGCTGAACAGATGAAAGTTAAATTTGACAAATATTGGGATTGTTATAGTGTGGTGCTAGCTTGTGCTATTGTTCTTGATCCAAGGTATAAGTTGGATTATGTGGACTTTATCTTTAAGAAAATAGAGCCAATTGAGCACATTGCTGAAATGAAGGTGGAGAGCATTGAGACTACATTGTATAAGCTTTTTTCAGAATATGAACACCCCAAGTCTATGGCCACTACAAATGTTTCATCTTGTGTTGGAAGTTCTAGTCATACTAGCGGTGCTGTGGATGATCCTGATGATGATGAAGATAAGCAAGATGATGTAAGTGAATTAATTGGATTTTGTTTGGTATATGTTGTGCTATGTTTTTTTAATAATAAAGATTGTAATGTTGTGTGGTATTATTTTTCATTGCAATTTTTTTTAATGATTAGGAATTTGATCATTATGAAAGTGGTCGTGGTTCTAAAACAAAAAAATCTCAGTTGGACTTGTATTTAGAAGAGCCTAGACTTAACAAAAAGGAAAATTCAAAGTTGGAAGTTCTCTCTTGGTGGAAAGAGCATTACAATCGGTTTCCAGATCTCTCTTTAATGGCACGGGATCTCATGAGCATTCCGATAACCACTGTTGCTTCTGAATCAAGTTTTAGCACTGGTAAAAAAATTCTTACTCCATATCGATCACGTCTTTTACCTGAGAATGTGGAAGCTACGTTGTGTACTAAAAGTTGGTTATATGGATTTGAAGGTAGTTTAATTTTTTTATAGTCATTATTATACAATTTTAATTCTTTATTGATTTACTTTCATGGTAGATTAAGTTATATTAAAATATTGTATTGTAGATGAAGATGCTGAGGAAATTGGCCAACTTGAGTTACAATTTGCAAGTATGAATATTTGCAGTGCTGAATCTACCAACGTTGAATAGATTAAGATTGAGGTATAATTCTTATAAAATATTTGCTTATTCTTCTTTACTTTATCTGTTATGTTTATTTTTAAATCTTTTTTTTTTTTTTTTAGTTTATTTTTCTAAGTAATCTAACTTTACTGTTATTTTATATGCAACAGGAACAAGTGCACTTAAGAAGACCGATAAATTGCTATTTTGCTAGCTTACTTGTTTTGTTTGTTTTAAAATTTATCTCTTTTTGAATATGTAAACCTGTAATTATATGCATTTTGACAGTAAACTATTAACATTGAAGACTTTTTTCATCATAAATTTATAATTATAAATAATTTTTGTCATGCTCAAAACTATCAGAATTGAAAGGATATTAACAAGTGGCATTAAGCGCAATTCATTTGCTTATTTGATTTTATTTATTCTCTCTAAACAGGTTGTCATTGATTTTTTTTTTTTTTGTAATTGAAAAAAAAAATTTTGTTTGTAAAATACGGGTAAACCCGACCCGACCCGACCCGACCCGTAACCCGATTGACCCGTAACCCGATTGACCCGTTAAAAAATGACCCGTTTTGACCCGTGACCCGTCTGATCCGTAAACCCGATTGACCCGACCCGACCCGCCCGTTTTGCCATGTCTAGTTTTTTGGCGTGTAGTTTTCGGTTTGGACTACACTTGAGAGGTCTTATTCAACTCCTGACCACGCAGATGACCTTCACCCTTCGCAGACTTGGATTTAGGCTTTGTCTTCTCTAGATGCGTGCTAGTGCGATCTACACCCATCGCACTATTCCTGCAATATCGCTCAGGTTCCGAATCCCCGAAGATTGTGATCCATCTACTGGAAAGATACCTGATTGTGAGCTGATAGGATTGGTGGGCTTTATTGGGCTTTGGAATGGGGACCCAAAATTAGCTACTGGACTAGCTACTTTAGTCAACTTTCTGTTGGGCTACCCTTTTCGGGCAACTAGTACCCAAGGCCCAAAAGCATTTGTCTCTGGTTCCTTGTTCTCCACCAATTTCTGGCTTGATGGAATCTCCACACCATTCTCTGGTGAATCATTCTTAGGCGACTGCTTCACACTGTAAAGGCAGCCATCTGCTTTGTGCCCAACACGTCTGCAAGAGAAGCAAAGAGAGCTTATGCCCTCATATTGAAACGGTTGGTCTATACCACCGACTTTTACGATTTTAACAATCGGTTTGTCAAAGTTCACCTAAACGCACAGCCCCGCAAACCACTCTCTCATCTCCAAAGTAGTATGAGTATCAATACGCAGCACTGGACCTGTCGCCTTGCCGATATCCCTTAGCATCCTCTGATAGAGAGATAATGCCCGCTAACAAACCATGGGCCACCTTTCAATACTTTGGCATGATCCTCCTTGAGTGAAAATTTAATGAGAAAGAAGTCATTGCCTAGATCAATGCAAGTCATTCTTCCTAAAGGCTTCCACATACTAGTTAAGCGAGATTGTAGGAAGTGATATTCCACAGTCCCCCCCAAAAACTTTCATGATTAGAGCGTTAGTCCAGGATGCTCTAATCTTATTTTTCCTTTCATTTGAAAGTTTGACAGCCACTTCCCCAAGAGGTAAGTCATCAAATACATCGTCCGACTAAGCATCAAATTCCATAGGATTGTCAACTATGAAGGCTTGCTCGAAAGCCCCAGATATTTCTCCATTGAGAGATATTTCTCCCATGAGAGATTCTTTATATGATAACCCTCCAGCTCCAACACCACGAGCATGGGAATCTTTTGCTGGTTTATCAAAATGACATTCCTTAACTTTCTTAGTACTCCTTTGAAGCTCCTCATCTTCTTCTCTGGACCTGACCGAAGGCTCCATCTGTCTCTCTAATTATGGTTGAGACTTTAACTTATAATAACTTGTAGAGATGAAACTTAAAAGCTAGTCCTTGTATAGTATTAGACTATTAGTATTAAGTACAAGTTACAACTGAAGGGCAGTTGACTTTCATAAGGCTTTGTTCTGCACGGCAGCAACCTGAGCAATGCATGTTCATCAGAATTTGGTGTTCTGGAAGAAGATATTAAATGGGCAGCTTCACATTTTAGGAATGTTATTTTCGATTTGATAAACTATATATGCTTGTAATCATACTACTCATGTGTTAAGTAAAGAAGCTCTAGAGTGAGAGTTTTCAGGGATTTGGGTTGAGGAATTTGAATCGAGTTGGGTATCGTGAATATACGAAAGTTACACAGTATACAACTCTTTTGGCCAAGTATAGAAATCTTTGAGTTACGTTTGACGTCAATCAAAATGTGTCAAACGATGTCTGATTCACTCGAATTAAGTTTCATTAGAAAGATCACACAACGAGCTTCAATCTGAGGGGTCATGAATATGAAAACTCTGAGATAATCCCAACCCAAGAAAATGAGAAATTTCTATGAAGCAAATGTGGATTGAAATTTTCTTATACCCGACTTACTGAAATCCTAGAACATTGGGTGCCCAAACAAAAACATAAACAAAAAATTGATATCTCAAGTTTTCCAACAATATCTCATTTGCATAAATCTGAGACCAATGAGTCTAATTACAATGTTCTAGTCTTATTACCGAAAAAGAAATAAAGTATTGGTTTTTTGCTATATAAATCTTAACTTAGTACTGTTTTTTTCTATATAAGTTTTTTTGAAAGCTTTCCCACGACATCTAAAAAATTAGGCGATGCAACTAGAAAGAAAAATTAGCCCTTTTCTAACTTAATAACCTGGCATCTTGAACACTGTAAAAATATAAGTGACACTTATCACATTGGAAACACACTATTATTATTGTGTTTGTGGAGCATTTTATCTGGCCTTTTCTAAATCAGTAACTCTAGTGAGAATGAGAATCACAGCAATAGATTGTACTCGTTAAAAAATGGCCAACTAGATCACAATCAAAGGCATAATCAAATCAAATTTCTTCAAAATGGTCACATTGCCTCATGAGGCCAACAAAATTATACTAATTGAGGGATTACAGTAGAGAAAACATGATTTTAAACAAAAAGAAAATAAGCACCGTGATTTTTGGGCCATTGTTGGGGTTTGTACAGTCCGGAGTTCTTGAATTGTTTTGAGGATATTGAAGGTTGTTTTCATGTGACTTTAGAAGTTTGCACATGATTTCAAAATTTTTTAGAGGTGTCAATTAAGCTATAATGCTCTTGGTATATTCCTTATCACATTATTTTATACATTTTTTGTAATAAAATTGATAATAACTTTAGGCATTTTTCATTATGTTTTGGTGACATGGAAAGTCGTTTAGCAATGATAGCTGCAATTGCCAATACTTCCACAATGACATTCAGATTTTGAATCCCTACTCGCTGTCAATGTAAGTATCAAATTATCAGCAACGACAAAATTTTAAAGGCCATAAAAGTTTAATAGAATTCCAAAGGTACAAAAATGTGCACTAAACGTGCGTTACTGCCAATATAATCACAAATTCACAAGTGAATTCAGATCGGACACGAACTACATGTAGTAATGCCAATGCTAGTGTTCGATAGAGCAAGGAAGGTAGATCAATATTCTCTTTTTTTATTTAATAATTCCTAATATCAATCAATCAATCAATATATATATAAAAGCAGAGACCTCAAGCGAGAGTGCATTAGGTTCTGCCATGTGGCGCTCTATATGAATTTTTTGCAATCCTCTTTATCACGAAACGATGTTTTCCAACCTCAAAAATTAAAACAATGCAGCTTTTATGTTTAGCACTTATTGCTTCATCAAAAATCAATCCACTTCTTCCTCTCTCTTAACTCTTCACTTCTTTCCATTATAAAAAACAAAGACTCTTCACTTCTTCCGTACAAAAAAAAGAATCACTTTCACTTCCCCGTTCAAATTTAAATGCACACTATGGATAAGCACCTGGCAACGTGAGACCAAGCTTTGCACTATCACCCCTTTACAATAATAATATACTTTCCAAGTAATTTCCGTTGAGATCAAACCCATCTTAAATTTTTTAAATTTCATTCATTCTCTTTCTTAACTCTTTAGTTCTTTCTCTGTCTCTTAACTCTTCACTTCTTCTAGCAAAAACAAAAACAAAAAACTCTTTCACTTCCCCTTTCAATTAAACGCACACTACACGTACCTGTTTCTTTTGAAAATTATATATTAATGGATCAAGGATTCCTCTATGAGTTCATGGACAAAAGCTCCTTTCTTAGTGTCTGTAAATAAATAAAAATTGCCAACTCTCTCTCTTTTTTTCTTTCTTTCAATTTTTTTTTTTTCAAAATTTTATTGGGGATATTGAGTTTGTGGTTTGCAATGTTTGAGGGAAGACAGACTCAAGGAGATTGAAGCTTCAACTTTACCTACTTTGGCCGGGGACTAAAGTCACTAAACCCAAGGAGAAAAAGCCACCGGCCCCTAATTTATCAAACCCTTCTTCAATATCTAAGAGGTGCAAAATACTAATAGTCAATTTTTTCGTTCTTTGCTGTTGTTTGGTAATGGGTTTTTGATAACCAAACTAGATGGTGGTTTGTTTCTTTTCATTCGAACTGTTTACTGGTTGAGATTTTAACTGAGCCACACCATTTTTGTAATTTATGATTTGGCTTTTGGTGAGTGATTTAAATATGTTACATGAGGATGTGATTAAGAAAATTAGTTGAATTGGGTACTAATTAGACCCTAATGCAAAGACAGGTTGAGTAAATAATCTGGTTTTGTTAGGCAGGTAGAAAGATCAATAAGGAAGAAGCTTAATCAATAAATCAAGCTCCTCCATGCCACATGTAGTCGGAGCACAAACTCATGTATCTATATGGATTGGGTCACATTCAAAGAGCCAATGGAGGCAAAACTTTTGTGGGATTTGAAGTGCAAAGAGCCCAAGAGTAATTATATATTTTATTTTGAATCCATAGTGTTTGATAAAATGCTTGACAGAAAATTAATAATTTTTATTTGGTTGTGATGGGGAAAATACCACTTGAAGATGTCGTCGCCCTTCGAGTGGATGACGGCACGGTAGGGGGTGACGGCACTGCTCCATTCGTCATACCCGACCGTCTCTCCAGCCGACTCCGACGGCGTCATCCACGCACCGACGGGGTGAACGGGTGACGGGAGAAAGCTAAAAAGCACTGAGATAGATATCTTGCACTCCACGCAATAGGGAGTGGCTCCGGTGAGGAAAGGATTCCGTAAAGAACACGCCTTAGGGCATGGCTCCGATCAAAGGTTATCTCCTCCGGCACGCCAAAGTCCCAACTCTACACCACTATAAATACCCTCGACCCTCATGAACAAAGGAACGCATGCTTCTATCCCGACTCTAGCACTCTGGAGTTGTGAGCAATACTAACTTGACCGTCGGAGGGTCGTTGGCCGGTACCACGCCGGTACTTCCCTTTGAGGTTCTTTTTACCTGTGCAGATCCATTCTGAACGCGAAGACCTTGCGGCTCACTGAGGGTGGTTTTCGGCATCATCAGTTGGCGCCGTCTGTGGGGAAGACACGTACGTAAGCTGCGTTCTGTGCTTTCCGGACAAAGAGTTGCATGGTACTCACGCGTTCAAGGGTTACCAAAATGAACGACCAAGGCAACGAACAACGTACCACGGCCCTCGAGAGACAAGTCTAGACTCTGGCGACCGCGGTGGAACGCCTCACAAAACGTAACAATGACTTGGAAGAACAGCTATTGCGAAGGAACGCGACGGCTGGCAACCATGGAGAGAATGAGGAAGACAGCGCCCAGGAGAGAGATCATGGAGGCCCGGAAGGGAGCAACGCATTGACCCAACCCGAAGGGCAAGGGACAAGCCGTCCATCGGCAGCTAACAATGATCCGCCCAGCGCTACCGAGGAGATGCGGTTGATGAGGGAGCGTATGGACTTTATGATGAACGCCCTCAAGGGACGAGTTTCCAGCGACCTTGACGACCTCGTCCACCGTACAGACTCTCCCTTTACCACGCACGTCATCATGTTCCCCACGCCGCCAAAATTCCGCATGCCCCAGATAGAAAGCTACGATGGGTCCAAAGATCCACTAGACCACCTGGAGTCCTTCAAGACGCTGATGCACTTGCATGGCGTGCCGGACGAAATTATGTGCCGGGCTTTCCCGGCGACGCTAAAGGGGGCGACAAGGACTTGGTTCGGCAGGCTGACACCCGGCTCAATCGGTACCTTCAGAGAGCTGAGTGCTCAGTTCGCTACGCACTTCATCAGAGGACACAGGTACAAGAAATCCACCGCATGCTTGATGAACATCAGACAGCGGGAGGACGAGACGCTCAAATCCTATATAGCCCGCTTCAACAGAGAGGCACTTTCGATCGATGAAGCGGACGATAAGATACAGGTCACCGCGTTCACCAACGGGCTGAAGGAGGGCAAATTCTTGTTCTCTCTATACAAGAATGACCCGAAGACGATGTCAGATGTATTTTACAGGGCAACGAAGTATATGAATGCGGAAGACGCATTACAGGCCCGAGGGGAGAGACCTCCCAAGAGGCGGGAGAGGCAGGAGGACGTAAGACAGGATAAGGGGCGAAAGAAACCCCGGACAGAAGGCCGGGACAACAGGCGCCCGCAACCCCCTGTCGGTAAGTTCACAAGCTTCACCCCGCTGACGGCCCCGGTCGACCAAGTTTTGATGGAAATCAAAGACGAAGGGTCCCTGACGTTTCCGGGAAAACTGAAGGGGAATCCCGATAGACGACCCAAAGACAAGTACTGCCGCTTCCACCGAGACCACGGCCACGACACCGCCGACTGTTATGACTTGAAACAGCAGATTGAGGCCCTGATCAGGCAGGGAAAGTTGCAAAGGTTCGTCAGCCGAGAAAGGACAGAAGTGCCTCGGCAGGAACAGATCCCCCGCCGGGACAATGAGCGCCCTAGGCCGCCCATAGGAGACATAAGGATGATCATCGGGAGTACGGCAGCCGTCGGATCGACAAAGAAAGCTCGGAAAGCCTATCTCAGAGCAGTGCAGAACGTCCAGGCGGCGGGCGTCGCTCAAAAGAAGCCGCGTGTTAGCGGCCCCGCTATTGAGTTCACGGAAGAAGACGCCCAACGTCTTCATCATCCGCACGATGATGCCCTTGTTGTCAATATCCAGTTGGGAGACTATAACACATACAGGGTCTTGATCGATAATGGTAGTTCCGCGGACATCCTCTATTACCCGGCGTTTCAACAGATGCGGATCGGCAAGGAACGCCTGGTGCCTACCAACGTCCCGCTCATCGGATTTGGAGGGACCAGAGTTTACCCCCTCGGCGCCATCACCTTGCCGGTCACGATTGGGAAGTACCCCCGGCAGGTCACCAAAGATGTCACCTTTCTCGTCGTCGACTGTTCGTCCGCCTACAACGCTATCATAGGGCGGCCCACCCTTAACGCTTGGAAGGCTGTGACGTCGACCTACCACCTGATGGTCAAGTTCCCCACCGAGGACGGAGTGGGGGAGTTATGGGGAGACCAGGTGGCTGCGCGAGAATGCTACATGGCGATGGTAGAAGCAGACAACCACTTACCGGCAATGAACATAGAACAACGGGTGGGGGCAGAACCCGCAGAGGAGCTCGAGGAGATAGTACTCGACGAGTCTAGGCCAGACAAGACCACCAGGATCGGCTCTCTCACCAGCCCTTCGGCTCGGCAGGCGCTCGTAAATTTCCTCCGAAAAAACCAGGATGTGTTCGCCTGGAGTCACGAAGACATGCTGGGAATCAACCCTTCAGTCATGGTGCACAAGCTGAACGTGTCGCCCACTTTCCGGCCCGTCCGCCAAAAGAAGCGGGTGTTCACCCCGGAACGAGACCGGGCGGTGGCAGAGGAAGTCGGCAAGCTACGAGAAGCGGTTTTCATCCGAGAAGTGTACTATCCCGACTGGTTGGCCAACGTGGTGATGGTCAAGAAGGCTAGCGGGAAGTGGCGCATGTGTGTGGACTTCACAGACCTGAATAAGGCGTGCCCCAAAGATAGTTACCCCCTCCCGCGAGTCGACACACTGGTGGACTCTACAGCCCGACACCAGCTGCTGAGCTTCATGGATGCCTTCTCAGGGTACAATCAGATCCGGATGGACGAGGCTGATCAGGAAAAGACCTCGTTTGTCACCAGCCAGGGTCTCTTCTATTACAAGGTAATGCCATTCGGACTGAAAAATGCGGGCGCCACATATCAGAGACTCATGAACAAAATGTTCGCCGGCCAAATAGGAAGGAACGTTCAAGTATACGTCGATGACATGTTAGTAAAAAGCATAAGGAAGGAAGACCACCTGAGGGACCTAGAAGAGACATTCGACACGCTCCGTTCCTACAACATGAAGCTCAATCCGGCAAAGTGTGCGTTTGGGGTGGCGGCGGGAAAGTTCCTAGGCTTCATGGTGTCTCAAAGGGGCATCGAGGCCAACCCAGACAAGATTCGGGCCATAGTGAAAATGGCGCCCCCAAAGAACATGAAGGAGGTACAAAGCCTGAATGGGAAAGTAGCCGCCCCGAACCGGTTTGTATCAAGGACGACAGATAAGTGCCTACCCTTTTTCCGCACGCTGAAGAAGTCTTTCGAATGGACGGACGAGTGCCAAAAGGCGTTCGAGGAACTGAAAGCCTACCTCTCTTCACCACCGCTGCTGAGCCCCTCGCAACCAGGGGAAGAGCTCTTCCTTTACCTGGCCGTCTCCCCGGCGGCAGTCAATGCGGCCTTGGTCAGAGAAGAAGACAAAGTCCAGAAGCCTGTGTATTACGCCAGCCGGGCGTTCCGCAGAGCAGAAGGGAGGTACCCACCTATGGAGAAGCTCGCCTTCGCCCTAATCACTGCAGCCCGCAAGCTCAAACCGTATTTTCAAGCTCATACGATAATTGTCCTAACCGACAAATCCCTGCGGCGGGCAATGCATAACCCCGAAGCGGCCGATCGCCTGGCCTTATAGGCAATCGAACTGACCGAGTTCGACATCAGGTACCGCCCGCGCACCGCCCTGAAAGGGCAGGCTGTCGCTGACTTTATCGCCGAATTCACAGGCGGCAAGGACTAGGGGGCAGACGAGCACCCTTCATGGACCTTACATTCGGACGGATCGTCGACCAGACAGGCCGGGGGAATAGGTGTCGTACTTCGCTCCCCTGAGGGAGATCAGATCGAATGCATGATTCGCCTAGATTTCCCTACCACAAATAATGAGGCAGAGTATGAAGCACTGATAGCTGGGATCGACCTCGCCAAAGCAGCAGGGGCCACCAAAGTGGTAGCCTACTGCGACTCCCAGGTCGTCGTTAATCAAGTAAGCGGAGACTACGAATGTAGAGGCGACATAATGAGAAGGTATTTAGATCAAGCGAAGAGAAGAGTGGATGAGCTAAGGGCCGAAGTGATCCAAATACCTAGGGAAGAAAATGAGCAAGCCGACCGCCTTGCCAAAGCCACCTCTTCAGAACACGTGGCCGCCCCAGATAATGTGCTTTCTTTTGTGCAAACGACGCCACTAATAGACATTGTCAGTGTGCAGGAAATAGGCTCCGAAGGTGACTGGACCACGCCGCTAGTCTCCTACCTAAAGGATGGCGCCTTGCCAGACGAAAAGGAGGCCGCCAGAAGGCTGAAGGTCCGGGCCGCAAGGTTCGTACTAATGAAGGACATCCTATACAAGAGGGGTTTCTCTCGCCCATACCTGAGGTGTTTGGGACCCAAAGAAGCTGACTATGTCATGAGGGAAATCCACGAGGGAGTCTGTGGAAACCACTCGGGATCTCGATCACTGGCGCACAAGCTGATCCGGGCGGGGTATTACTGGCCCACCATGCAGAAAGATACCCAAGCCTACGTCAAAGCCTGCGACCGATGCCAAAGGTTCAGCAACGTCGTCAGACAGCCGCCCGTAGAGCTAACTCCCATGACAGCCCCGTGGCCGTTCGCTCAATGGGGGCTAGACATTATGGGACCCTTCCCAACGGCTATGCGGCAGCTGAAGTTCCTGATTGTAGGCATAGACTACTTTACGAAGTGAGTAGAAGTTGAAGCTCTGGCCACCATTACTGAGAAGAATGTGCGGAGCTTTGTTTGGAAGTCCATCGTATGCAGGTTCGGGGTCCCTAGGGTCCTAGTCTCGAACAATGGCAAACAATTCGACAACGGCCCCTTCCGAGAATTCTGCTCGCAGCTGAGGATAAAAAACCACTACTCTTCCCCCGCCCACCCCCAAGCCAACGGCCAGGTCGAAGTAACGAACCGATCCCTGCTAAAGCTTATCAAGACTCGGCTCGAGGGGGCAAAGGGGATATGGCCTGAGGAACTACCCAGCGTACTTTGGGCGTATAGGACGACGGCAAGGACCCCAACAGGAGAAACTCCATTCCGGCTAACTTACGGAAGCGAGGCAGTCATCCCGGCCGAAGTGGGACTTACAACTTACAAGGTGAACGCCCACGATGAAAGCAGGAATGATGAGGCATTGCGCCTACGGCTGGACCTGATCGACGAAGTCAGAGCAGTGGCCGAACAAAGGCTGGCACGGTACCAAGATCGCATGACCAAGCACTACAATTCCCGAGTCAGGCACAGGGACTTCCAGGTCGGAGACCTTGTTCTAAGAGAAGTCATGGGCGCCACCAGAGACCCTATCCAAGGAAAGCTCGGCCCAAACTGGGAAGGACCTTACCGGGTCACGTCATGGCACCGAAGAGGCACCTACCATTTGGAAACTATGGAAGGACAGACACTACCCCATCCGTGGAACGCCGAGCACCTACGAAAGTATTATCGGTAAGAAAAGAGTGGCAGCTCCTACTTGTATGCCTTAATGTACTTTGGGAACCCAAAGGATGCTTTCTTTTTCCTTAAAATTTATGTATGCCTTAATGTATTTTAGGAACCCAAAAGATGCTTTCTTTTTCCTTCTCAAAACTTATGCAAGGCTCAAAAGTTTATTCAGTCCCTCCTGTACTGTGTTAAGTGCTCGACACCCAAGCTGACGGCTCAGAAGCCAACCTAATATCTACAAGGCATAAGAGCGTCCAGCGCCCAAGCTGACGGCTCAGAAGCCAACCTAATATCTACAAGGCATAAGAGCGTCAGACACCCAAGCTGACGGCTCAAAAGCCAACCTAAAATCTACGAGGCATAAGAGCGTCCAGCACCCAAACTGACGGCTCAGAAGCCAACCTAATATCTACAAGGCATAAGAGCGTCAGGCACCCAAGCTGACGGCTCAAAAGCCAACCTAAAATCTACGAGGCATAAAAGCGTCGGGCACCCAAGCTGACGGCTCAGAAGCCAATCTAAAATCTACAAGGCATAAGAGCGTCCAGCGCCCAAGCTGACGGCTCAGAAGCCAACCTAATATCTACAAGGCATAAGAGCGTCAGACACCCAAGCTGACGGCTCAAAAGCCAACCTAAAATATACAAGGCATAAGAGCGTCCAGCACCCAAACTGACGGCTCAGAAGCCAACCTAATATCTACAAGGCATAAGAGCGTCAGGCACCCAAGCTGACGGCTCAAAAGCCAACCTAAAATCTACGAGGCATAAGAGCGTCGGGCACCCAAGCTGACGGCTCAGAAGCCAATCTAAAATCTACAAGGCATAAAAGCGTCAAGCACCAAACTGACGGCTTGGAAGCCAACCTAATATCTACAAGGCATAAGAGCGTCAGGCACCCAAGCTGACGGCTCAAAAGCCAACCTAAAATCTACGAGGCATAAGAGCGTCGGGCACCCAAGCTGACGGCTCAGAAGCCAATCTAAAATCTACAAGGCATAAAAGCGTCAAGCACCAAAGCTGACGGCTTGGAAGCCAACCTAAAATCTACAAGGCATGTTAGCCTGTCAAGCGCGAGAATAAAAGGCCTCAAAACGACGGCACTATCCTAAAAGGTTAAGCCTATATTCCAAGTGCGAAAACAGGTCAGGCCTTCAAGTTGACGGTTTGTAAGGTGACGACTCGAAAAGAATTCTACCCTAATCTAACAAGGCGCGAGCTCGTCAGATGCAAAAATTAGCAATCACATCCTAAAATATTCTCAAGGCATGATTCAAAGCTGACGACCCCGTTGGAAGGTCGTGACGGTGCCAAAAAGCGTTAAGTCCCAAGTAGGGCCACCGTGAAACAAGAAGAAGAAAGTCATGCATAGTTAATGAAAACAACATATTGCAAATTATATAAATAAGATCAGCATGTTACAAGAATGTCTTCACAAAAAGCCCTCGAAATGACGGGGCACCAATTACAAAAGGAAAAGGAAAATTCTACAAAGGTTTAAGCAACAGGGGCGTCGGACACAGCCTCGTCGCCCTGAAGGGGATCCTGGATTGCAGGAAAGCCCTCAAAACCAGAAGGATCAGATGACGGGAGCTTCTGAGCGCCGGACGGTTCGAAGGCAGGCTGGGCAAGGACGATTCCATCGGCCTTCTGGTGCGCCCCAGACTCGCTGAAGGTGTCATCATCCGCCACGACGGTGTCACCTACAGGGGTTGACGGCACCGGATCGTCCATCGACACCCTTGACAAGTCCAAGTGGGGGTAGAGAGACTTAACTTGTTTGAGGCAGTCCTCAAACCCCTTACCGTAATACTCGGCGCAGGCGTCGACGAACGTCTGAGATGTCCTGAATTCGGTGACGGCATCGGCCTTTGCCGTCTCCACTTGGCCCAGTAAAGACGCCAGCTCCTTCTCCGCCGTCGTCTTAGCCTCCCTCTCCTGCTCCAACTGACGAGCTGACTCCTCAAGTTTTTCCTTCAGCTCCGTTACTTCCCCGTTCAGAGTCCGGCAGGCGTCCTTGTACTGATCCAACCCGTCAGAAAGGTTTGTGATGCGCTTCCTCTGACGGGCCATCAGCTCCTCGTTCTTGGCCCCTTTGACTTGTATGGCCCTCATACGAACCATGGCCTGCAAAAATCGAACTCCCGTCAGGACATCAACACTGAACCAGACGGGGCGAATTAAAAGTGCCGGAAATAAAGGCATACTTACCCGGGCCAAGTCAAAGAGGCCGGAATCCCCAAGTTCCTGGACGGGCTGGCCGGCGCAGATGTCGGCGTCCTCCTTCCCCAGGATCAAGTCCAGGCGCTCAAGGGCGAACTCCTTATGGGTAAGCAGACAGCGTCCATCCTCTCGGGCGACGGGACCCTGGGCCATCATTGGCCCTTTCTTGGCTCCATGCTTAGGGGATGGGGGTTTCGAGGAAGCACCCCCAAGGGTGACGGTGGGTTTCTTGGCTGGACGGTCTTCAACACCGTCACCCTTCCTCTTGGGCACACCCTTGTTGGCGACCTTCGGGAGGGACCTGGACGACCCCTCCTTCCCCTTTTCTTCTTCTTTCTTCCGCGCAGCAGCAGCCCTGATCTACGCCTTCAATCTGCCGGCCTCCATCTCTGCAAAAAAAAATAAATAAATAAAATAAAATATCAATTACATCACATGTAAGACTAACGGAATAAGGAGGGAACGACAAAGCTTACGCTGACGGGATAAGTTGTGCAGGCGACGAGCCTCTTCTGTAGGGACGGGTCCTCCGCAGTACGCGTGAAGGGTGTCGGGCGTGATGAGGTCGTGGCACTTTCGCTCGTCCAAAGGAATATCCGTCACCTTTAGAATGAAGGCCTCTTGTTTATAATCTCCGGGCGAATGCTAGCTAAAAAAGAAGAAAGGAGACGGGTTAGAGTTGTGAAATAAAAGAACTACAAAGAGGGTGACGGCGACGACCTGACTCCCTAACATACGCCCATGTGTTGTCAAAGCCTTGGGATATCGTCTTCCATTCCTCCTGACGACACACCCAATTCGTCCCCTCTACAAAAAAATACCGTCCTTTCCAGTTTCGGTTGGAGTCGGGCATGTCGGACACCAGCCGTAACTCCTTCTTCCTTGCCGAGAAGTGGTAGATCCCTTGAGAAGAGACTATGTGGTGCGGACGGTAGCACCAAAAGAATTCTTCAAGGGTCAACTGACGGTTTCCCCCACTTAAACTACCCCACAAAATCTCGGAGCCAATGAATACTCTCCAGGCGTTGGGGGCAATTTGGCTGACGAACAGACCTAAATAATTTGCCAGCCGACGGTGGAGTGCCGTCAGAGGCAACCTTAAGCCGGCCGCGAACATGGCATCGTACATGCCCACGTCTGCGGTCCTTCCCGAATAACATCTCTCCTTCTCTAGGGGGAGACGGATCGGGATATCGTCAGGTATCTGGTAGCGCGCGCGTAGGTAGTTGAAGATTTTCTCCGTCATTGTCGGCAAGAAGTAATTAACTGACCACTCTTTGGGAAGGATGAATGGACGGTCGTCCCCGAACCCCCCGGATGTACTCTCCTCATCGTCCGAGCTGCCATCACTCTCGCTATCGTCCACTTGAATCACATCAACCCGACTCCCCCTTATACCGTCATCCTTCGCCTTCCCAGCAAAGGATTGGGCCGACGACTCATCTCCTGACGACCAAGAAGAGCCCACCTCGGGCTCACGGCCTATTTGAAAGACCTCGTCGTAGCCCGCTCCATCGCGGACTGACGACTACTCACTCGTCGTCTCCCTAGACATCCGACCACCTACAAGGGACGGAGGCGATCTAAGAACCCAAGTGACGGCCTTCCCACTAAAACCTAATCCGATGTTCAGTATGAGAACAAACGAAACACAATAAAAGCAAGAACTTACCAAGTTGCGCAGACGACCTTGAAAAAACCGACAGTTTCACTGAACAGACGGGGGCAGGATCACGCTCGACAGTCTTTTAGTTCTTCGAACTGACGGTTTCGCTCTGATCAGATTGATTAAGATGAAAGAGAAAAAGGAGGAAGCACAGAATACGTATATATAGGAGGCTTGGGGCGCGGAAGACGAAGCGACTTTCCCGTCCAGCTACCTGCCAGTCCCTCTACGACACGTGTTCCGACACTAGGCCTGCTCGAGATGACTAGCCATTAATGCATTGTCCGCCACACGCTATACTCCCCAATCCGTCAGACGTGACCGACGGGATTAAGGAGTGGGGGGCAACTGATGGGGAAAATACCACTTGAAGATGCCGTCGCCCTTCGAGTGGATGACGGCACGGTAGGGGGTGACGGCACTGCTCCATTCGTCATACCCGACCGTCTCTCCAGCCGGCTCCAACGGCGTCATCCACGCACCGACGGGGTGAACGGGTGACGGAGAAAGCTAAAAGGACTGACATGCCTTGTCACGCACGCCAAGCGCTGAGATAGATATCTTGCACTCCACGCAATAGGGAGTGGCTCCAGTGAGGAAAGGATTCCGTAAAGAACACGCCTTAGGGCATGGCTCCGATCTGAGGTTATCTCCTCCGGCAAGCCAAAGTCCCAACTCTACACCACTATAAATACCCTCGACCCTCATAAACAAAGGTACGCATGCTTCTATCCCGACTCTAGCACTCTGGAGTTGTGAGCAATATTAACTTGACCGTCGGAGGGTCGTTGGCCGGTACCACGCCGGTACTTCCCTTTGAGGTTCTTTTTACCTGTGCAGATCCATTCTGAACGTGAAGACCTTGCGGCTCACTGAGGGTGGTTTTCGGCATCATCAGGTTGTATGATGTAGCAGCCTATACAATTGACATGAGTGAAACAAATTAAATTAGCTATGGGTAAGAAAGTTGTTATTATTTTTAGGTGAATAATTGTCTTTTACCTATTGAGGGGTTAAGTATTATTTGGTAGCAAAGTTTTAAAATAATCACCACAATCTATACATATTCTATGTCCTTCTAAATGATAGAAACTCAATTGATAAAAATAAGAACAAAGAAAGAAACAATAGAATAGCAAAGGTACAAATTAAGAACTAAGTGGGCAGAAAAAATTATGTGGTGTCTCCATTATTCGAAGGTTAGCCTAGAATCTATATAAACTCAAAATGGTATTAAAAATTTTTTAAATATATTATACTGGTACACCTTTGTTAAAAAATTGTTAAATATGTTGAATCATGTCTACCTCAACCATCATTGAAACTACTTGCTTTATTTATTGGTCAAGTATCATGTACAGCTGTCCGCAAGAGCCTTGACAATATCAAAGTGTGTTTGTTGCTTTGCCTAGACATGAATCACTATGCAACCTTAGCACTGCTATAGTTAAAATATTATTGAAAGTGCTTCATAAGATCAACGCCTTAGTTAGACATTTTGTATGACAAGGGATAGGTTGAAGGAGTTTGATATGCATAATGTATGCTTACAATTAATTGGTTTACGATCAACTGATGGTATGCAACAAAATATGCCTACATGCTTTGAAGTTTCTACTATAATTGTAGGTGATTTTAGCAATAAAAATATCCACCATTTATGCTATAATATATGTACAAAAATTTCAAAAACCATTTTACATAAAAGCTTATAGCATTATCCGCGCAACGCGCAGGCAACCTTCTAGTATCATCAAAGGATTGTGGCTTATTAATAAATCACCAAGTAGTGGAGGCAGAGAATTCATTCACTCCTTTTATTCATGGGCCACATATCTCAAACGTTATCGTGTATCTATATATATATATATATATATAGATCGCAAAGAAAGCACTCAAGTTTGACTACCCGGAGCTGCAGGTGTTGTGGGTATAAAGGCGCGAGGATTTGGTCCTGGCGGAGTTACAGGGCCTCTAGGTTTCTTCGCTTCTGAAAGAGTAAAACAATAGTACTGCAAAATTAGGGCTTTTTAATGACATATTAGAAATTCTATCAATTTATTTTTACAATAAAAAGCTTACAAAATAATGTGTCAAGAATTACGAAATAAAACAATATATATACTCTAATTCCAATACCTAGAGTTGATGACTTTTTGGATTGATCATAACCATAACCTACTCCAAAATGGGTTCCGGAATTCAGTGTTGTTGGAGGCACCACACCACCTTTCTTCACCTCTAAAAGAACAAGACAATAATGTCGCAAAATTAAAATATTTTAAAATTACCACATTTAAATGAAAAAGTTTACAAGACTTCTCTTTTTTTTGGATTCTGCTCCCTTGCCCCCCCCCCCCCCCCCCCCCAAAAAAAACAATAATTAGTTAGAGTTGATTAGGGTTTTGGTTGGATAATTTGTGGAAGAGCAAGACTTAGGTATAATACTTAGGGTACATTTAGTAGACTGTAATAAACACTGTAATGTAATAGATATTCTTATGGCTTAACTATTCGGTTGTTTAGTTATATTTTTATTACAATGAATAGTTATTCCTTATGAATAGCTATTCTTCAAAATGAGGAATAAATATTCCTTATTAAAAGTACTGAATATTTATTTCTTCTACTTATGTAATAACTTTTTTAAAAATTTTCTTAAAAAGCCATTAGTTGCCACATCTTTAAAAGAAAAGAAAATAAATTTTCCTTGTTGTTAATTATTAGCTCTATTTTGAACACCCTAAAATAAGTGTATTTAGGAAATTTGACTTAAAAATGATTTATTACACCTTCTTTTTATACTCTACTAAATTGTGGATGCATATCTAGGATTCTATTCCTAAATGATCACCAAACTAATGAATAGTAATACTTATTACATTTCAACTTAATGTATTCCTTGTAATACTTATTCCTATTCCCATGTAATAATCATTACAGTGTACCAAACGTGCGCTTAGGTGCTGTTCCTTAGGTTCCTCTCTTAAGATTCTGTCATGTAGCTTTTTTCTCATTAATGAAAGTGTATTTTTTAAGTTAAGCAGCCACATGGCAGAATCTTAAGAGGGGAACCTAAGAAACAGCACCTAAAGTACTGTACATAAGTTTTGTCCTTTGATGGATTGCTTGCCAATGACCACTCATTCTAGCTCAACTGTAATGAAATATGTTATATATGTTCATGATTAACTTCAATGACCAGCTTGTTCTTTGTTTGGACATGAATCGCTTTTTTTTGTTGTATATTTAAAAGTTAACATACTAGTTTGATAAGAAATTTATAGTATCTCTAACATCACTAGCTTTAAATGTAAAGAAGTATACGAAAGGCGCTTAAAAAAAATAATATCAAGATATATTAACAATTAAATATATCCAAGCATAAAATATAGTAATCGCTTTCAATAAGAGTATGAAATATTAGTGACTCATAATAATATTTCTCTTGAAATTTTCAAAGTTGTTTTATTTTGTTAACCCTATGTTATGAGAGAGAAAGAGAGAGTGCGTATGTTTTTCCACTCTAACCCACCAAAAAGTAGCTTTAAAGAACATAAGCTTTAACTTAGTTTATTTTCTTTTTCACTCGATTCGCCTTAATTAAATGAGAATAATATAATGATGAAGCATCCTAAAAATAAGAACCAAGAACAAGAGCAGAGTTACTTAAATTGCCAAGCTCGAAAGTCTCAGGTACTTTTTAGAATGACGCTTCTGAGGCCAACAGAAACATCAAAATGAAGAGAAGTTTTTATGTGACTTCAGAAGTTTGCACTTGATTTCAAAATTCTTTAGGAGATGTCAATTGAATTATAATGCTCTTGGTATATTCGTTATCACATGATTTTATAAAAGAAATTTTGCAGTAAAATTGATAATAACTTTTGGCATTTTTCCCGATATTTTGGTGATATGAAAGTCCAGACTTTTCATGTCGACATTCATAATTCAAATCCTTCCACACCGTTGTAACCATCAAATTACCAACAACAACAAAATTCGAGAGGCCATATTTACATGGAAAAAGTTCAATAGAATTATAAAGGTACAATAATGTGCACTAAACGTGAGTCACTGCTACCATAATTACAAGTCACATGGCATGATTTTTCAGATCGATAGCTACTAGTGACTGTTTTATTGAGAAGGTAGAGATGTTTTCTTTTATATTTGATAACTTGTAACATCAAAAGTTTGGCGCTTATTAAATCACCAAGTAGTGGAGGCAGAGAATTCATTCACTCCTTTTATTCATGTGCTACATATCTCAACTTAAGTTCGACTATCCGGAGGCGTTTTGGGTATATAGGCACCTGGACTTGGTCCTGCTGGGGGTACCGGGCTTTTACTTTTGTTCACCTCTGAAAGATTAAAACAATAATACTGCAAAATTAAGGCTCTTATAAAATTGTGACATATTAGAAATCCTATCAATTTTGCTATAAAAAGCTTACAAAATAATATGTCAACAATCAAAAAGAAAAAAGTGCTCCAGTTTTAATACCTAGAGTTGATGACTTTCTGGATTGCTTATTACCATAACCTACTCCAAAATTGATCCTAGGACTTGGTCCTGTTGGAGTCAACTTTTCGAATTTCGGCTCTAAAAGAAAAAGACAATAATGTCACAAAATTAAAACATTTTTAAATTACAACCTTTAAATGAAAAGGCTTACAGACTTTTTTTTTTTAATTTTTTAAAGAATAAAAAAGCTTACATACTGATATGTCAATTTAAAAATAATCTCTCTCTAAACTACATCAACACACTTAAGCATTCGTTTGGATTGGGCGTTTTGCCCAATCCTGCGTTCTGGGTTTTGTCTGTGAGTCCCATGAGTACTATTTACGGACCCACAAAAGTCATCCAAACATAAATTTCTAATAAAATTTGGGTCTCACAGTACTATTCACAATTTAAAAATTATTTTGTTATAGTGTTTTCAGCAATTCAGCAAATAAACGGTATTCAAACACACCTATTAGTGGGTTTGTTAGATGTAGGTATATTTTTAATGTTTTTATCGTGGTTAGTGTTGATTTGGGTTGTTGGATAATTTGTTGGATTGCTTACCACTCATTCTAGCTCAACTGTAATGAAATCTATTATGAATGTCCTTGATTAACTTCAAATTGTTCTTTGTTTGGACGTGAGCCACATGCAATGACAGTTTTTTTTTTTTTTTTCCGTTTATTTAAAAGTTAACATACTAGCTATAAAGAAATCTGTAGTATTTCTAACATCACTACCTTTAAATGTAAAGAAGTACATGAAAGGTGCTTTAAAAAAAATTATTTAAAAGATACATTAATTATTAAAAATATATCCAAGCATAAAATATAGTAATCGCTTTTGATAAGAGTATGAAATATCAAGAGTATGGAATATCATTGACTTGTAATAATATTTCTACTGAAATTTACAAAGTTGTTTTATTTTGTTAACCCTGTGTTATGAGAGAGTGTGTGTGTGTGTGTTTCCACTTTAACCCACCAAAAATAGCTTTAAAGCAAATAAGCTTAACTTATTTCATTTTCTTTTTCACTTGATTCATCCTAATCAAATGAGAATAATATAAAGAAGCAAACTAAAAATAAAAACCAAGAATAAGAACAGAGTTACTTGAATTGCCAAGCTCGGAAGTCTCAAGTAATTTCCTGGATGCTGCTTCTGAGGCCAACAGAAACATCAAAATGAAGAGAAATCCCCTAGTGACGAACTTCTTAGAGGCCATCGTTTTGGTAGATGGGCTCATCTCTAGGGCATGGTATTATATATAGGCTATATAAGCATATAGTCCAAAGATCACTTGCCTTTCTACAATTTAAAAAAAAAAAAAGAGGAATTTGCCTCCTACTTTCTTATCTCATCGAAAGTTACTTTTATTTTGCCCAGTCAGTTTAAGACTTGGAAAAATAAGGCTAAGGACACAATAAAAAGTTACAACAACTTCGTAAAATTTCTAAATTAACATATCAACTCATTTATGTACTCATTACAATCTTCAATTTACATTTTTTGACATACTAATTTAAAATATTGTGAAATTATTGTGACTTTTTGATATGTCTATAACATTACTCAAAACTTTATGCTCAAAAATACAAACCAATTAGCTTTAGTCATGATTAAAAATAGATATGGATGTCCAATCCTCTGAATCACTATCTATCACGGGTAAACTTTTTACTGCTGAATCAAACCATTTTCAATGGCATCATTTCCTTCTCTTTTTTCTGGAATGTCATTGATTGCACTGAACTTCCACCAAAATGTAAAAATCTTCTTCCATAAAGAAGCAAAAGATTTTTTTTTTTTTTTTTTAAAGGAATCCAACAAAGTATATCCAAATTCCAACAATACTGTTCACATTTTCCTGTTTTGGACTCCATTGGAATTAGATTAGCTCCAATGCCGTAGTCCGAAATTGCGTCTGGCTAATTGTCACCCTCAATAGGTCTACTCATTTTCTGCTTATTCGATGTCTTTCTTGCTCGACCAATCCTTTTTTAAAATAAAATCTAATCAGCCAAAGTCAAGGGCTTATATAGCAAAAAATAATATTCCCTACTTTTTTGGGTGTTAAGGACTACAACATAGTACTATTCTTTAGTGATGTATCTTAAAAGGACAACTTCAAAACCTAAAAGAAATTAAAAAGATTGCTTTAGAGGCTTTAGAGACTGCAAGTCTTAAGAAAGAGGCACAACATGATGTACATCAAACAAGAGAGGTTGGTCAAACAATGGATTCAGGAGTGAATACAACAGCAAATATACAAAATTACAAACTATATGAAGCATGGGTTCGGATTCGGGTTTGGGTACAATGCGGTGACGTGGCAATTCTTGAAAAAAGAGGACACGGGTGCGGTGGGATATAATGGTAAATATATATCAATTTAAGAGTAATAATAGATAATAAAGTGAATACGTATTACTATATTAGTATTATTATATAGTAATTAATAGAATAATATTTTACTAATTGCTATTATAAAGTCAAGTAAATTAATGATGTTAGGTTCTAAAAGTTTAGAATAATTGGCAAACCGTGAGCACAAAATTATCAAGATATAGATTCCTAGATCTATAGGTTTGATTAGACAATGCTCAATGTGATACAAGTTAAAAATTAAGAACATACAAGCTGTAGAAAAAAGAATTCAAAACATGCCAGGTTCAACCGATCAAAGCACAGGTCTGTAGAATTTTAATTAAGCCCAACTTCTCATTAAGCCCAATAAGTGATTAGGGTTTCAAATCTATTTTACGTAGTATTTAAAGGAAACCCTAAAGCACATTTTGAAGAGACTTTGGAGGTACTCTTGTGAGATCTAAAAGGTATTGTGCCTTTCTCTATCAAAGTCACTACCGGAAATCATTCTCATATCATTAGATGTGGTAAATCTAAAGTTGCTACAACAAGATCAACAACTGCTGATGATCAAAACCTCCAAGAATGATCTTAGAGTCACAAATTAGAGAATTTGTGTTGTTAAACTTTTGAGTATGATCTTAAAGTCATAAGCATGGCAGTTTGTGTTCTGCAGATCCAAAAGAGGAGTCCCTGGATTCAGAGCTTGCACATGATCGTGTCAGTAAGTTACTACTGGATGTAGCAATAGATTTGGAGTTAAATCTTATTGTAAAAACTTCGATTCTCTTATAGTGGATTTGTTTTACCTTAAGGATAATTAGGTCAAATCCTCCCCAAGTTTTTACCTTGAGACAATTCGTTTCATTGGTTTTTCTAGGTCATCATATCGTGGTGTTATTTACTTTCCGCTGCTTTGCATGATATGATTTATTATTGCTTGACCTAGATCTGAATAATTAACTTAAGTAATCACTTAGCTAATATATTTGGTTAAACAATTTGGTTTAAGGGATCTAAACAAACAAACAAATGAATTATTATTATAGTTTAAAAAGAGAATCAAAATAAAGGAGATTACATGGTTTTTTGGAAATTAAAAAATATATATATCATTAATGGCATTTTTGTAAATAAAGTCAACATTTTGAGTGATTAGAAACCAGGAAACTTCTTGAAATTCACTTTTCCCAATTCCCAAACCCACCCACGTGAACCACTCAACCACATCCACTCTTTCTCACCTACCCACTCTTTCTCACATTCCTAATCCGTCATTCTCTCTATTCTTATTTTTCTTTTTCTTTTCTTAGTTTCTCTGCTGCCTCTATCAGGGAAAGGTAGTGGCTTCAGAATTTAGGTGCGTTTCAGGCTTTTGTTCTCACCTTGTTCTTATTTTTCTCTTTCTTTTCTTTTTTTCTCTTCTTCCTTCAGTGCGTTTCAGGGTTTTTTTTTTTTAAAACGGACCGATTCGAGGCCTTTTTTAACCCGAATCGGACCGTTTTGATCCAAATCAGAAACAAACAAAAAAAAACAAAAAACAAAAACAAAAACAAAACAAAAACAAAAAGTTCGGCCACAAACACACATGCAGCCGCGTCCACGGCCGCACAGCGCATTCATGCTTATACAACTTGGATGCGCTGGCCCAATCAGCGAACCCGTGCTTCCTACTATATATAAAGAGTTCCTTTTTACAAACATCACCATTCCAAATAATAGAGGTAACTGCAAAATCGAAAGCTCTCGTTAGCTTGAATGTCATATAGCCATATTGTTAGAAGTATGTAGTTAAATTATTAAATTTACCATATTTCAATAACTTAAACTTTTGAGAAAATCAGTAATGTAACATAATATCAGAGCATGAGATCCTATGTTTGATCCTTGTCTCCTCCACTCTACCTTCCATTTAAATTCACATGTAAGAGGAAGTAGAAGTATGTGATTAAATTTACCATATCTCAATAGATTAAGATTTTGAAACAATCGGTAATTTAACACATATGAACAACTATAAGAAAGATCAAAAATTAGAATAGTATTTTAAAGAGTTAATATTAAGCATCTAATATTAGTCAAACTTGGAATCTAAACCTCTAATGCAAAAGTGGGATACCTTATCGTTTCACAATGTTGTTTAATTTGCCCCGCAAGAAGGAGGTAATTTTTTCCAAGGCTTTAAGACTTGGAAAACTTTATGCTCAAGAACACAAACCAATTAGCTTGAGTCATTAATATCAATTAATCAATATATATATATATATATATATATAAAAGCAGAGACCTCATGCTATAAAGCACGAGTTTCTGCCATATAGCACACTCTATGAAGAGAATTGAAATATTCTTCAGCCACATTAGAGATAAATACAAATTAAAAAAATAAAGACTCTTTTTTTTCCTTTGGTTCAATGTTTCAAGACTACTTTTTGTTACATTTTTTATTCAATGTTTTAAGACTATTATTTCTTTTATTTGGTTCAATATTTCAAGATTTTTCCTCTCTCTCACACATAAAAAATTCTTTGCATTTCTATTCACCCTTTTCACTTTTACTCCTTTATATACACATGCCCACAACCCTTCATGCTATCCTATCTCAAATACACTCAGACAAAAACAATGTCATTTACCTTCAGTCTTTCAAAGACACGTACATAACTTAAACATTGTGATACCATTTGATTCTAACCCTATAAGTAGGCTATGACCAAGGAAGGGGGGTTGTGTTTTTTATTCAATGATGATAGTTTACGGTTTTGATGTTGAAGTCAAAAATTGTGGATTTTGTGAATGTTGTGATTCACTTTGAGTCTTTGGGTGTTTGAGATTTTGATTAGGGAAAGTTATAACTGTATTTTGTTTTAGAACTAAAGAAAAAAAAAACATTCTAATTAATTATTTATGAAGTAAAATTTTTTTTTTATTTGTATTATAACTCATAATTTGTAGGTTTCTTTGTAGGTTTTTTTTACTGTTGTTTTGTGCGATTTGAGCCATAGTAATAAAAATAAAAATTGATGATGATTTCAAAGTATTTTCTGCTTTTTTTTAAAGGATACGAAAGCCTAGCTAAAAACAATTAAATTTTAATAAATTGATGTGTTTTTAGCCAATCTCTTTTTTAATTATGTTTTCTTTATGTTGATATTTAAAAATGATTTCCTTGATTTCTTTGAGATAATGAATTGGGTGTTTGTGATTGAGGTCTCCATATTTCGTTGTGGGAATAGAGTGGTTGAGGAGGTGTTTGGCAAGTTGCTTAAATTTATGTAATTTTAGAATATAAAAATATTTTATGCTTTAAATTCTTATTTATAGATTTCAAAATCATTTAATTAGTTCAAAAAATAAAATATACTTAATTTTAACGATAAATATTATAATATGTTATAGTCTTACAATGTTATAAATTTTTTTTAATAAAATATTAATTAAAAAAATCAAGTTTTAAAGTATTCAAAAATATTGTGGGCAAGCATAAATAACTTTTTGACTTGTATACAGCGTTACCAAACTTTATGCTCATAAACACAAACCAATTAGCTTGAGTCATGATTAAAAATAGATATGGATGTCCAATCCTCTGCAAGTCTGCATCACGATCTATCACGGGTAAACTTTTTACTGCTGAATCAAACCATTTTCAATGGTATCATTTCCTTTTCTTTTTCTAGAATGTCATTGATTGCACTGAACTTCCACCGAAATGTACAACCAAATCTTCTGCCATAAAGAAGCAAAAGATTTTTTTTTTTTTTTTTTTTTTTTTATAAAGGAGTCCAACAAAGTATATCCAAATTCCAAAAATATTGTTCTTGACCTAACTTGGTTATTTATTAATTACTAGACATCACGTATTCCTGTTCTGGAATTCCCTTTGGAATTTGATTACTAAGCTCCAATGCCATAATCCAGAATTGCATCTGGCTAATTGTCACTCTCAAGTCTCAATAAGGCTACTGCTCAAACAATCTTTTTTTAAAATAAAATCTAATTAGCCAAAATCAAGGACTACAACACAGTACTATTCTTTAGTGATGTATCTCAAAAGGACCACTTCAAAATCTTAAAGGATTTTAAAAAATTGCTTAAGAGGTTTTAGATACTGCAGGTCTTAGAGAAAGAGCCACAACTTGATGTACATCCAACAAGAGGTTGGTCAACAATGGATTCAAGAAATATACAGTGTTGGCCAATACAACAGCAAATATACAAACTATATATCAAGAGTTCCTTTTCGCAGTAACAAACTTCACCGGACTGGATTATAGAGGTAGCTGCAAAATACATAGCTCTCATCAGCTTGAATGTCATATACCCATATGAACAACTATAAGAAAGATCGACAATTAGAATAGTATTTTAAAGCGTTAATATTAAACATCTAATATTAGTCAAGCTTGGAATCTAAACCTCTATCGCAAAAGTGGGATACTTTTTATCTTTTGACAAAGTTGTTTTAAGTGGGATACCTTTTCCTTTATAGTTTAAGGGGGTAGTCTTTATTTCTAAATCTTTTTTTTTTTTTAAGGCAGTATAAAAACAGGTGAGACATCCACATGGCAAGCATTATAAGCACTACCAGCAACATGATTGAATATTTTTCTCATTCTTCTACTTTTTTTGAGATAAGTAAAAGTAATTATACTTCATTAACTTAAAAAACACAACATCTTTAAAATTTACATATTCAAATTATAATTTATAAATTATAAGAATATGAGTTATGGTTGGATCTTAAATATTATAATTAGGAAGTAGGAACGATGTATTACTCTGCCATCGGCTGATTTCTACAGTGTTATCAACTAACCTGATTGACATGGTTACATGACTCACATGGTATATGAATACTTAATTTGGGAAAATATTTAACCAGAGACTTCAGGTTGAATTGTCATAAACTAAATACTTCTAGGAGATAGCTGCTAGAAAAATACTGAAGAGTAAACGCATGATAAGCTAATGACCTTTGGGTCTAAGGGCACTACCAACCCATAAAAACAGGGTGTTGAATTAGGTTATGGATTCAAATCCTATGGAATGCATGAGCTATCAGGGAAAAAAATAATAACAAGCAATAATAATATTTTTCTCAAAAAAAAATACTAGAATTAAATGCTAAGACAACAGCAATCACTCTCAATAATTTTTATTATTAGTCAAATCAATGATAGATAGGCCATATTCATAATTTCAAAGTCCATCAGCAGTGCTGATATACGCAAAATAGTACAATAATGAGCACTAATTCAGATGGCATAAATTCAGATCAGACACCAACTACAATCTACAAATGTAGTAATGCTAATGATTGAGGCCTATTAAATATATAAAGTGTGAGAGAAAGACTGAATAGTCTGTATATTGATGTGTCAACAATAATGTAAAATAATCCGCAGGGGTCTTTGTTGTTAGCCTTTGTGCTAATAGTCTCTCTGTCTCTCTGGAAGCCGGGTCTTCCATTGGACAGTAGAAGTGTTTGTCCCTTCTTTCTGAAGGAGAGTTTGTTTTGTTGTTTCTGTCTTAAGAGTGCGTTAGGTTTTCTGCTTCTCTTTTTCTTCTCCTTTTCTCTTAGGGTAACACTGTTATCCATAGAGCTAATGATCTTTCCTTTGTGAGGGATGGGGAAACAGTTTCTGATAGGTACTACACTAGGGATTCTTTCTCTTCTCCCCTTCTTTCCCTTGGCCCTTCACACTACGTACGATCTTGTTATTTTCTGCCACCCTACGGAGGTGGAGGACGGCGGCGACAATGAATCTCAGACAGGGGTCATTCCAAATATGGAAATTGATTTTGGTGGGGAAGACAATACTGCATACGTTACAAACGTTACTCATGGTGAAGATACAACTAATCTGTCCAATACGCAAGCATTGAAACACAACAATGATACGAAATCATTGGCACAGCTGGAGGGTATTAACTCCGAATTATTGGTGCCAAATTTGGAGAGCATGAAACACGGCATTAAAGAGCCCGAGGTGATAAGGTCTGGTAGTGATAAGGGGAGTTTGGAGGGATTTAATGCGGAATCAAATACCGGGTTTCCTGGAATTAAGGAGTCATCCGTTAAGCCAGCCACCTCTCAGTGTAGAGTAATTTCAACGACTGAGATTGAAGAGCAGCCAACCAATGTCCGAACGTGGACGATCTGGCATTGCAGGAACAGTCTTCGAATTAGTGACAAACCATTCCCAATCCTACGGGTTCTGCAAGATGCTCGGTCTGTCCAAGCATCTTATGTATGTTCAATTCCTCCAAAACCTCCAGACCGTGGCAGCCTTGCTCATCAACACACGGGGTGGATTGCATCCATGGCAGATAGTATTTCTCTGCCCTTTTCTGTTGAATTTACGCCCACGGTTTGGACAATATGGACACACAGGAATCAAGTCAGAACTAACCATCCTTGTTGCAGTCCAAATCAGCTCGCAAACAAGGCCAAAGAACTCCTAACGAAATTCCAGGCGGTGCAGCAACCTTCTCTACCACTGTCCACACCAATCCGAGTTCGTTGGAGAGCTCCTATCTTGGACATAGGTACCGGAGCTACCCAAACGGATCAAGGCTCAGGGGAGCTACCGCTGAAGGAAGGCCCAATAAAAGCGCAATCAATGGCACAGTACCGAGCGAATGTGCAGGTTCCAAATGCGGTTCCGAATGTCCAAGTAATAAACAGTGGCAGTGGAGGGACGAGGTGGAGATGCCCACAAGTTGAGTTGCTGAAAATAAATTTTGATGGTGCTGTATTTAGTGCCTCCAATATGTCCGGTTTTAGAGTGGTGATACGGGATAGTAATGGAGCTGTTTTGGCTTCTTGCTCACAAAAAATCCCTCAAGCTTACAAGGCTAAAGTGATTGAAGCGCTGGCAGCCCTCAAGGCATTGTCTTTTGCGTTTGAGTTGGGATTTTGTAGTGCTATCCATGAAAGTGATTCTCTTGGTCTGATTCAAGCTTTGAAGTCAGAGGAGCGTAGCTTATTACCAACGAGTTTACTGATTGAAGATGAGAAAATGTTTTCTAACAATTTTGTAAAATTGTTGTATTCTCACGTTAAGAGAAACGGCAATAGGATTACTCATAGTCTGGCTAAAAATGCGTTATGCATACCAGATTTTCAAGTATGGATGGAAGATGTCCCATCACATATTGTTTCGATTTTACCATTGGATGTAGTTGAATTACATTAATAAAATCCATCGGTTTCTTTCTCAAAAAAAAAAAAAACAATAATGTACAATAGAGAGTTTTATATAGGCTAGGTATGTGTGCAGTACAAGTAATATGAATAAACTACAAGTACAGTATACTGGGCCAAGCCCAATGGACTAATCTAGTCTAAGCTATATACTAACATCCCCCCTCAAACTCGAGGTGGCAAGGACGAAGCCAACTGGAGTTTGGATATAAGATCTCGAAGACGACCAGGCGGGTGAGTCTTGGTGAAGATATCAGCAGGCTGGTCAACAGAGGAGATGGAGAACAACTTGAGATTTCCTTTCTTAAGATGCTAGCGAGTGATGTGGCAGTCGATCTCAACGTGCTTAGTGCATTCATGAAAGACATCATTATGAGTAATGTAAATAGCACTACGATTGTCACAATAAAGAGGAGTGGCAATAGGCTGTAGAGCATCCATGTCAGCCAAAAGCCAGCAAAGCCAGACAAGCTCGTAGGTGGTGTCGGCAAGGGCACGATACTCAGCCTCAGTACTGGAATGGGAAACCACATCCTGCTTCTTGCTACGCCACAAGACAAGAGAAGTACCCAACAGGAAACAGAAACCTGTGATAGAGCATCGATCAATCGAATCACCTGCCCAGTCCGCATCTGAATAAGCATGAAGCTCGAGAGAAGATCAAGAGGAGTTGTGGAGACCATGATAAAGTGTGCCCTTGACATATCGAAGAATCCGAAGAACGGCAGCATAGTGGACAGAACGAGGGGCATCCATGAACTTACTAACCATACCTACGGCATGTGAAAAATCTGGACGAGTAATAGTGAGATAAATCAGACTACCAACCAACTGACGATAGCGAGTAGCATCAGATAGAGGTTCACCATCCAAGGGTGTGAGCTTTGCATTGTATTCCAAATGAGTGGAAGCAGTCTTGTTATCAGTGATACCGGCTTTGGAAAGAAGATCAGAAGCATATTTAGCTTGGGAAAGATAGTATCCATCAGAGGACGAGGTAACCTCAAGCCCAAGAAAATAGCTGAGAGTGCCAAGATCTTTCATCTCAAAATGCTGACTAAGGAAGTGCTGAAGAGAGCGGATACCTGCAGAATCATCTTCAGTAATAATCATATCATCAGCATAAAGAAAAATAAGAGTGATACCAGCAGAGGATCTTCGAACAAAGAGAGCAGTGTCATGAGGACTCGAAGTGAAACTCTGCTGAGCAACAACTGAGCTAAACTTTTTGAACCAAGCTCGAGGAGCCTACTTGAGGCCATAAAGAGTACGACGAAGGCGACAAACTTGACTGCCTGAGTGTGGATAGCCAGGGGATGGCTGCATGTACACTTCTTCTTAGAGGTCTCCATTGAGGAAAGCATTCTTCACATCCATTTGATAAAGAGGCCAACGGCAAACAGCTGACACAGCAATGAGACATCTGACAGATATAAGGCGAGCAACAGGAGCAAATGTCTCCTCATAGTCAATGTCATACTCTTGAGTAAAGCCCTTGGCAACTAGGAGAGCCTTGTACCATTCAATAGATCCATCAGCCTTGGTCTTGATCTTGTAAACCCACCTACAACCTACTATAGACTGACCAGGAGGATAATCAACCATATCCCAAGTATGATTCTTATGAAGGGCATCTAGTTCTTTGTTCATAGCTTGCTGCCAAAGAGGGTCAGTATGGGCCTCACGATAGTTGTGAGGTTCATAAAGGGTGGCAAGAGTAAAAGAGCAGTGATAATCAGTGAGATAAGGGGGAGGAATGCTTACTCGAATGGAACGACGAAGTTCAGGACCAACAGGAGACTCAGGAGAAGGTGGTGCCACAAGATCCAAGAAATGAGGGTCATATGCTAGGGACAGAATCGAAGATGAGTCATCTGGAAAGGCAGCCGATGTTGATGAATCCTCCATAAGTTCAGAATAAAGGGGGAGGAAAAGATCAGTAAAAATGGGAGACTCTGAGGAAGAGGATGCAGGAAACTGCTGAAGACTCGTGAAAGGACGATGTTCCCAAAACTCAACATGACGGGAGACACGAAGGCGATGAGAAATGGGATCATAGCAACGAAATCCCTTTTGAGATACACCATAACCAAGGAAACAATAGAGACGAGCACGAGGCTGGAGCTTTGTTCGTTCATGAGGAGGAAGAGAGACAAAGCAAGCACAACCAAAAACTCGAAGAGAGGAGTAGTCAAGAGTTTGACCATAGAGAAGCTCGAATGGTGATTTGTTGTGTGTAGTCGATGAAGGAATACGATTAATGGTGTACACAGCAGTGAGTGCAGCCTCACCCCAAAAGCGCTCAGAAAGAGAGGCAGAAATGAGAAGGGTGCGGACAACATCAAGAATGTGACGATGTTTTCATTCTGCACGACCATTTTGTTGAGAGGTGTAAGGACAAGACTGCTGAGGAAGGGTACCATGACTGTCTAAAAAGGACAGGAAAGATTTATCATTATATTCTTGAGCATTATCTGATCGAAAGACTTTGATGGTGCGACTGAACTGTGTTTCAATCATTTTATGAAATGTTTGGTAAATAGACACAAGTTCAGACCTATGGTGAAGCAGATAAATCCAAGTATATCGAGAAAAATCAACCACAAATATGACTAAATATTTAGATCCCCCCTCAATGGGAACAGGTGCAGGACCCCATATATCAGAATGTATAAGATCAAAAGGTGCAGAAGAAAAGAAGTCACTATTATTAAAGGGCAAATTGTTTGTTTGCCAAAATGACAAGAAGTACAATCAAATTTTTGAAACCGAACTGAACCTAAATGACCTTGAGAGGATAACAGCTGAAGGCGAGATAAGGATGGATGACCAAGACAAGCATGCCATAGATCAGGTGAAGGGGTGGCAGTGGTAGCAGCTGCAGAAACAACTTGTGAAAGAATCTTCAAGTCATGAACCTCAAACATGCGACCAACCTGACGGCCTGTACCAAGCACTTAACCCGTCCGGGGATCCTGCACATCCACACCATGATTAGTAAAAAGAAGATCTATGCCTAATTCATAAAGTTTACCAACAGAAAGCAAATTGAGGGGTCACTTTGGAATATGAAAAGTATCACTAAGGGATAAACAAGGAGAAGAGATTGTTCCTTTATGACTAACAGGCATAGGAGTTCCATCAGCAGTGAAAATGGTGATTGGATGTTCTAAGGGTGTCTTTTCAGAGAATTGAGATTCATCAAAAGTCATATGGTTACAACATACAGTATCAAAAAACCAAGGTTGTTTACTTGAGGTGACAGAAAGGGCAGTGGAAGTGCAGGATAAAACCTGTTGAACTACTGCCTCAATATCAGCCGTAGTAAGTGAGGAAGCCAAAGATGGACCTGTAGGAACCGATGGATTTAAAGGACATACAACAGCTGCCCGAGAAAGAGAAGCTTTATCCTGCTCTTGCATAAATTTCTGCAGTTTGCGACAAACTGAGATGTCATGGCCTTTGGCACGGCAAAACTCGCAGCAAGTACCTTTGGAAGACTAAGAGGTGGGATGCCCAGAGTTTATTCGTGGAGGAGCAGTGAATGCAGCAATGGAAGGCTGTGGAGATGGTATAGCCAATACATGATCAAATAATGACATGTGATGAGTAGGCCAACGGTTCTCCTCAGAAATGAGCTCCTTGACTACAGCATCAAGAGAAGGAGTAAGAGACCGGCTAAGCAAAGAAGCCCTAGGAGGCTCAAAATCCTCATGTAAACCCATCATAAAGTGCATAAATTTACGACAATCCCGATATTTGACAAAGAGCTCAATGTCCTTGGAACACACTAGTGGAGGATCTGCAGCAGAGAGTTGTTCCCACATAGTAGAAGTCTGAGAATAAAAATCAGAAATAGACTGACCTGGCTCTTGTCTCATTTGATAAAGCTTTGATTCAATGTGGAACTCCAAGCTTGAATCATTAGTGCAATTATAGCGATCAGCCAGAAATTTCCAAGCAGCCTCAGCAATCTCAAGACGAGGAAGAAGATTATGAATGGAGGGAATAGAGGTATTGATAAACCAAGACAAGATCTTACTTTGAATACTCTCCCATTCCTTTAGGCGTTCTTCATAATCATCCACTGTAACAACAGTCTTGGAGGCATCTTCAATAGCTGTGGCTTTGGACTGAGGTTTTGGTACTGGTTTAGGAATTGAACCAGTCACATACCTCCACAGTTTACGACCCTTGAGAAAGACAGTCATATTCTAAGACCATGCATGATATCTAGTAGGACCATCCAACATAATGGTGATAAGACGTATGACATATCGTTCGTTTTGTTGAGCCATAATGAAGAAAATGACCAAAAAGTGGAATTTAGAGACCTCAAATGAAGAAACAGAGCTCAAAATCGGAATCTACGCGAAAAACTGAGCAAGACAGGCCCTGTTGAAAAATTTTGACTTTGGTCAAAAGTCAACGGTCAACAGTGGTGGTCAACGGTCAAAGTCAACGGCTGACGCGTGCTGACGTAGCGGATGACGTGGATGCTAACGTGTGCAGGATGATGTCAGCTTAGGGCTGACATGGACAGATGCAGATGGTGTCTGGCACGTAGAGGCGCGTGAAGCGCGTGTAGGAGAGTGACCGGCGCGTGGCAACGCGTGTGCATAGCTAGAGGCGCGTGGCGGAGCGTGGAGCACGTGTTCAACAGTCAGGAGCTTCAGGCAACGCGTGTAGGCTCGTGTGAGGTCCTTTCTGGCTTTTCTTGGTTGGGTTTTGCTCGGGATTAACTGTTTTCTCACTCTGCGGCTTTGCTTTGGCAGTTGGATGAATAGAATGGTGAGATCCGAGAGTTGCAGGGACTGTGGGAGTGACGGCGGTGACTCGCTTCTGACAGTGACTACTGGATGAAGGCGAGGGCAGCGGAAGAACGCCGGAGATGTTCACAGGAACCAGAAAGTCAGAGGAATGGCTCTGATACTATGTTAAATGTATAAAGTGTGAGAGAAAGACTGAATAGTCTGTATTTTGATATGTCAACAATAATGTACAATAGAGAGCCTTATATAGGCTAGGTATGTGTGCAGTACAAGTAATATGAGTAAACTACAAGTACAGTATACTGAACTAAGCCCAATGGACTAATCTAGTCTAAGCTATATACTAACAAGACCATTATCAAGAAGGTAGATGTTTTATGGGTCCAGTTAATGTATGCCCTCAGGGCATACATTAACAAATCCGTTTTTGAAATTTTTTATCGGAAAATGAAAAAATTGTCAAAACTTATTCAATTCCCAATAAAACTTTATCCAAAACTGGTATACTATTGTGTCACACATTAGTAAAATCCTTTCTAATAACAGAAGGTTGTAGCTTATTACATCACCAACTCCAAGTAGTACTTGGAGAGACAGAATTTTTTCTTTACTGCTTTTATTCATGTGCTACATATCTCAGACTTTATGATATGGTGCTTAATTATACAGACTAGGATCACAACAAAAGCACTCAAGCTCAACTACCTAGAGCTGCGGGCATACTTATGGTGGTATGGGTATATATGGATTTGGCTTCGCCAGAGGAACCCAGGCCTTTCCCATCTGAAAGATTAAAAAAAATAATGCCACAAAATTAAGGCTTTTTAAAATTGTGACATATTTGAAATAATCTTATCAATTTTATCATAATAAATTACAAAATGATATGTCAAGGATCACTAAAAAATAAGTACTCAAGTTTGATTACCTAGAGTTGATGACTTTCTAGATTGCTTATTAGGATGACTATAACGTTCTCCAAAACCAGTCCAGGGATTTGGTGTTGATGGAGCCATAGGGCCAACTTTCTTCACCTCTAAAAGAACTTGACAATAATGCTACAAAATTAAATACATTTTAAAATTACAACATTTAAATTAAAAATCTTATGAACTGATATATCAATTTACGTACCATTTTGATAATTAAGTAATAACCAAATTGTAACAATAATTGTCGTTATATAGAAAAATATTTCCTCACACCTCCAAAAAAAAAAAAAAAACTAATCTCTCTCTCTCTTTCTAAACTAGGACAACACACTTATTTGTGAGTCTGTTGGGTGTAGGTTTATTTTTGAAGAATTTAACATGGGTTGGTGTCGATTAGGGTTTTGGTTGAATAATCTGTAGGGTTGTTGAGAACTGCTCACCACTCATACGAGCTCAATTATGATGAAACAGTTTGGATGTTGTGGGGTACAGGAATTTAAATAAGGTAATTGCGCCACATGTCATACTTATGGCCGAGGGGGCCATTATTATGCCGAGGAGGTCACACCCTCGGGCAATAACGCCACGTCAGTGGCATGTTACTAGAGGAGGTCATACTGTGTAGAAAGAGCTTCGAAGATGGGGTTAGCCCTAACATGACAGAAGGAATGGTGGATGTCACCACATTATTGCATCCCATCAAACCTCCTGACTGCATTTATGTGAAGAAGACCTATGAATAGTACTGTCTTGGCTGCCGCAACTCACAAGGGGTTTAGGAAGGTGTCTGATGGGACAAGCACTCAAGTAGTGGCCTGAATGATCAACTAATGAAAGGCCAAGATCATCTAAAAGGAGCTGACCCTCCAAGGAGAAGGGATTAGAAAATCTATAAAGAAAACACTGTAGCGAGAGGAACTAAAATTGTATCCAAGTTTAAAAGAAATATATATATATATAAGCACCACTCTCCTCGGATTTGGCCCACTTTCTACAAATTCATTATATTGAGCTCTTTGAGCCTTAATCCATTCATCTTTTGGGCTTAGGAACCAAAAACTACCCTTACAGATGTCAATAACTAACTTCAATGACCAACTTGTTCATTGTTTGGACATGAGACGAGATCCCGATGACTACTTTTTAATTTTGTTGTATATTTAAGAATTTGACATACTTATATTAGTTTGTAAGATTAATATAATAAAATTGGTGGAATCTCTAACAACACTATATTAAAATGTAGAGAAGTATATCAAAGATATATGAAAAGTGTATTCTACTTTAAAAATAAATAAGATATAAAGCATTTGCCTCTTTTTATCTTCTCTTTTCTTTTCTTTTTTTGCCCCGTCAGAGGGGGAGGTAAATTTTTTTCCTTGGCTTAAGACTTGGAAAACTTTATGCTCAAGAACACATAAACCAATTACCTTAAGTCGTGATTAAAAATAGTTGAGGTTGTCCAATCCTCTGCATTAGTGTCTATCACGTACAGTAAAACTTTTTACTCCTGAATTTAGCTATTTTCAATGAATCAATGGTGTCATTTCCTTTTCTTTTGCTGGAGTACCATTGATTGTGTTGAACTTCCATGGTAAGGTACTAGAAAGTCTTCCTCCACAAAGAAACAAAAAGGGTGTTTTTTTTTTTTTTTTATAAAGAGAAAATCAATGAAGTGTTTCCAAATTCCAATAATATTGTTCTCGACCTAACTTGATTCTTAAATTACTAGATATCACGTTTTCCTATTCTGGATTCTATTGGAATTTAAATTTTACAAAGCTGAACCAATGCTGTAGTTTGGAATTGTGTTTGACTAATTGTCACTCTTAATAGTCTAAACCGTGGACTCAGAAAGCTAGACCTTCGTAGAGATGAAAGCTAGTCTGTGGATAGTATTAGTATAACGTACAAGTTACAACTGAAGTGCAGTTAACTTCCATAAGGCTTTGTTTTCTGTACTACTGCAGCAATCTGAGCCATGTTTATCAGAATTTGGTGTCCTGGTGAAATATGTGCCAAACAATGTCTCACTCGGTTTAAGTTTCATTAGAAAAACCACACAACGAGCTTCGATTTGAGGGAATTAATACGAAAACTCTGAGAGATGATCCCAACCCAAGAAAATGAGAAAAAAATTTTGAAGTACATGTGGATTGAAATGTGCTTATACCCGTGACTTGTCGAAATCCTAGAACATTGGATGCCAAAAAAAGAAAACATAAACAAAAAATTGGCATCATCAAGTTTTCCAACGACATCTCATTTGCATAAATCTGAGACCAATAAGTCTAATTACATTGTTGTAGTCTTATTACCCAAATAAAAAAGTATTGTTTTTTGCTATTTAAGTCTTAATTTAGTTACTGAGAAGACTTAACTTAGTACTGTTTTTTGCTATATAAGTTTTTTGAAAGCTTTCTAACAACATCTAAAACACTGGACGGTGCAACTAGAAAGAAAAATTAGCCCTTTCTAACTAAATAACTGAGAAGAGTTTGAAGGGAACCAAACCAACCTATCGATATATTGAACTCTACAAAAATATAAGTCACACTAATCGCATTAGAAACCCACTAATATTATAGTGGGGCCTTTTATCTGCTTTTTTCAATATCAAAAACTCTTAAGGCTTCGTTTCTCCAAAATGGCCAACTAGACCACAATCAAAAGCATAATTAAATCAAATTTCTCCAAAATGGCCACTTGCCATATGAGACCTGCAAAATTATACTAATTGAGGAATTACAGTAGAGATAACATTATCCAATACAAAAAGATAATAAGCACCACGATATTTGGGCCACTATTGGGGTTTGTACATACGGTTGCGGAGGATTTTATAGGTTGCTTTTATGTGACTTTAGAAGTTTGCACATAATTTCAAAGGTTTTTAGGAGGTGTCAATTGAATTATAATACTTTTGGTATATTCATTAGCACATTATTTTATAAATTTTTTATGGTAAAATTGATAATAACTTTAGTCATTTACTGTGATGTTTTGGTGACATGTAAAGTCCAAGTTTAGCGATGATAGCTACAATTGCAAATAAATATTATGGTGACATCCAAAGTTTGAATCATTCCTCGTCGTTGTAACTATCAAATTATCAACAACAACAAAATTCGAGAAGCCATATTTATATGAAAAAAGTTTAATAGAATTCCAAAGGTACAATAATGTGCACTAAACGTTCGTCACAGCTACCATAATCACAAGTCACATGGCGTGAATTTTCATGATCGGATAGCTGCTAGTGACTGTTTTATCAAGAAGGTAGAGATGCTTTCTTTTATATTTATTTAATAACTTGTAATATCAAAGGTAGTGGAGGCAGAGAATTCATTCACTCCTTTTATTCATGGGCCACATATCTCGAACATTGTCATACATATATGGATTGCAAAGAAAGAACTCAAGTTCGACTACTCAGGACTGCAGGCCTATCGGGTATATAGGCGAATGGATTTGGTCCTGACGGAGGTACAATTCCATGTTTCTTCGCTTCTGAAAGAGTAAAACAATAATACTGCAAAATTAAGGCTTTTGAAAATAAAGAGATATTAGAAATTCTATCAATTTATTTTTACTATAAAAAGCATACAAAATGATATGCAAGAATTACAAGAAAAAAATTTAAAAAAATTATATATATATATATATATATATATATACTATAATTCCAAATACCTTGAATTGATGACTTTTTGGATTGATCATAACCATAACCTACTCCAAAATGGGTTCCGGGATTTGGTGCTGTTGGAAGCACCACGCCACCTTTCTTCACCTCTAAAAGAACAAGACAATAACGTCGCAAAATTAAAACATTTTAAAATTACCACATTTAAATGGAAAATTTTATAAGACTTCTCTTTTTTTGGATTCCCCCTCCCCACCCCCCCCCCCCCCCCCAAAAAAAAAAAAGAATAACAATAATCGGTTGGTGTTGATTAGGCTTTTGGTTGGATAATTTGTTGGATTGCTTACCAGTTACATCTCATTCTGGCTCAACTATAATGAAATCTGTTATATATATGTTCTTGATTAACTTCAATGACCAGCTTGTTCTTTTTTTGGACATGAACGGCTTTTTTTTGTTATATATTTAAAAGTTAACATACTAGTTTGTTAAGAAATTTGTAGTATCTCTAATATCACTAACTTTAAACGTAAAAAAGTATATGAAACTAAGGTCCTTAAGATACTAATATCAAAGATATATTAACTATTATTTATATCCAAGCATAAAATATTGTAATCGCTTTTTATAAGAGTGTGAAATATCAATGACTCGGAATAATATTTCTCTTCAAAATTTTCAGAGTAGTTTTATTTTGTTAACCCTGCGTTATGAGAGAGAGAGAGAGAGAGAGAGAGAGAGAGAGAGAGAGTGTGTGTGTGTGTGTGTGTGTTTCCTCTCTAACCCACCCAAAATAGCCTTAAAGCAAATAAGCTTACTTATTATATTTTCTTTTTCACTCGGTTCACCTTAATCAAATGAGAATAATATAGAGAAGCAAACTGAAAATAAAAACCAAGAATAAGAACAGAGTTACTTGAATTGCCAAGCTCGGAAGTCCCAGGTACTTTCCTGGATGCCGCTTCTGAGGCCAACAGAGACATCAAAATGAAGAGAAATCCCCAAGTGATGAACTTCTTAGAGGCCATCGTTTTGGTAGATGGGCTCATCTCTAGGGCATGGCATTATATATAGGCTATATAAGTATATATATAGTCCAAAGATCACTTGCCTTTCTGCTATTAAAAAAAAAAAAGAATTTGCCTCCTACTTTCTTAATCTCATCACAAGTTACTTTTATTTTGCCCAGCCAATTTAAGACTTGGAAAAATAAGGTTAGGGAGAGAACAAAAAGTCACAACAATTTCATAACATTTCTAAATTAACATGTCAACTCATTTATGTACCCACTACAATTTCAAATTTACATTTTTTGACATGCTAATTTGAAAATATTTTGAAATTATAGTGACTTTTTGTTATGTCAGCAACTCAGCATTACTCAAAATTTCATCCTTAAAAACACAAACAAATTAGCTTGAGTCATGAACTCATGATTAAAAAATAGATATGGATGTCCAATCATCTGCATCACTATCTATCATGGGTAAACTTTTTACTGCTGAATCAAACCATTTTCAATGGCATCATTTCCTTTTCTTTTTCTAGAATGCAATGCAGGATGCAGAAACGTTAAGAAGCAGAACATGTCTACTTCTAAAAAACAGAAAACAAAACACATTTACTTCTGAAAATAACCTCGAATCCACGAGGGGTCCTTGAATCCACAAGGAGAAAAGGTCTAGAATCTACTAGAAAATAGAAAGACAGTTTGAATTTTCTTGATTGAAAAATTGTTTAAAATCATGTACAAACTTAGGGGCCAATTTAAGGGCCCCGTAAAACTTAACATAAAAGAAAATATATTCTAAATAATTCCTAATTAATATCTAACCATAACAAGAACCAAATTTGACCTAAAAAGCATTAAAAGCACCTAAGTACAAGGAAATAATAACCCTAAACCTAAAATAACGTTTTTTACATAAAATACCAAAATTAAATAATTACAAATTAAATTGTAGATTCTGTCCTGCATCAGACTCCTTCACTTGGAATAAACTCGTCCTCAAGTTCATCTTTGAAATTTGAAATCTTCCATGCCAAGAGAATAAATACTTTGAATACTTCAACTTCCTTGTCTTCTTGCCAAACTTGAGAGTCATCAATTGAGCAAATTGAGCTTCTTGTCCTTGATTTTAATGCAATTGATAATATTCATCAAATAAGAGTGAATAATCAAATCAAATCTTTCCACCACAATAAAATCAATCAACTTTGTTTCGATGTCTCCCACTAAAATAATAGGAGCTTGAACGTTGAAATCATCTAACTCGACTTCATTGAGGACGTTGACAACTTCCTCTATAATTTGTTCTTTGATAGTCTCTACTACCTCGACTTCGAGATCTTTCTCTATAATAAGGTCTTCATTAATCTCTTCCACAATCTTAATTTTAGATTCTTCTTCTATAACAATGTCTTCATTAATTTTTTCAAAAATCTCTTTATTTTCTGCAGAAATATGTTATTCAACATACAGTTCTTCTCTTATTGGTAGAATATATGGTTCTCCAAAATAATTCAAGTGTGAACTTCTTAGCCAAAAATAGTCTTGTTTTATATACGACAAAAGTTCATCACAATCCAAAGGATAAAATTTGATAGCAAGCATCTTTCCATCCTTGGCCATGAACAAATTTTGTTTTCACCTTGTCGGATTCTATCAGTCTATATTCGTTCTCATCAACGTAAGGCATACTCTCTAAGTTTATACAAAGCAAGTTTAACATTTTCCTCATCACAAATATTCTTATATTCAAATAAATCCTCTAGATCAAGTAACCGATTAAGAAAATCTACTTTATAAAAATAACCATTAAAACTTTTAATTCTCTTATAAGGCATATATGAAATTCGCTTACCAATATGTTGCCCATGAGTTATGTCTTCGCAACAGTTATCCCTATTGTTTCCATGTTTCAACGACGACATCCTAGCAAAGATATTTTGTGAGTCCTAGTTGTACTTCATGTAATACTTGCTAAGTTTTCTATCACCGAAATTGCTACCAACTCATACGTTAGCCACCAGACCAAGATAAGTCAAAGCTCTAATATCAACTAATGCAAGATGCAGAAGCATCAAAAAGGAAAACACATCTACTTCTAGAAAACAGTAAACAAAACACTTTTTTTGAAAGTTTCAACTTAAAACAAGAAACAAAACACTTTTTCTTTTAGAAAATTTCAGCCTATAACGTCTGCTCCTAATAATAACTCTTTATCATTAAACCAAGACACTAATCAATTTTTGGTGTAGGTAAGAATTAAATCTCAAATCTCTTATTCAATCATTAAAAACTTTACCAGTTAAACTAATTGAAACCCACTACATCAGAATGCCATTGATTACACTGATGACTGAACTTCCACCGAAATGTACTATTAAATCTTCTTCCATAATAGAAGCAAAAGATAATCTTTCTTTAAAAAAAAAAAAAAAAAAAAAAAAAAAAAAAAAAAGAATCCAGCAAAGTATATCCAAATTCCAACAATATTGTTCTTGACCCAACTTGGTTATTTAATTACTAGATATCATGTTTTCCTGTTCTGGCCTCCTTTGCAATTCGATTACTAAGCTCCAATGCCAAGGCCGGAATTGAGTCAGGCTAATTGTCACTCTCAATCGGGCTATTAGGCTTTCAATTTTTCTGCTTATTCGATGTCTTTCTTGCTCAACCAATCTTTTTAAAAACTAAAATCAAATTAGCCAAAGTCAAGGACATATAGCAAAAAACAATATTCCCTGCTTTTTTCGGTAACAGGTACTACAACATAGCACTATTCTTTAGTGATGTATCTCAAAAGGACAACTTCAAAACCTAAAAGTATTTTAAAAAATTGCTTAGAGGCTTTAGAGACTGCAGGTCTTAGAGAAAGAGGCACAACTTGATGTACAACCAACAAGAGGTTGGTCAATAATGGATTCAGGAAATATACAGTGTTGGGAATACAACAGCAAATATACAAACTATCAAGAGTTCCTTTTTGAAGTAACAAACTTCACCGGCCTGGATTAAAGAGGTAGCTGCAAAATGCAAAGCTCTCATCAGCTTGAATGTCATATAGGCATATGAACAACTATAAGAAAGATCAACAATTAGAACGGTATTATAAAGAGTTAATATTAAACATCTAATTTTAGTCAAGCTTGGAATCTAAACCTCTAATGCAAAAGTGGGATACCTTATCTTTTGACAAGGTTGTGTTTTAAGTGGGATACCTTTTCCTTTATAGTTTAAGGGGGTAGTCTTAATTTCTTTCTTTCTTTCTTTCTTTTTAAGGCAGTATAAAAACAAGTGAGACATCCACAAGGCAAGCATTATAAGCACTACCAACATGATTGGATCTTTTTCTCATTCTTCTACTTTTTTTGAGATAAGTAATTATACTCCACTAACTTAAAAAACACAATATCTTTGAATTTTTCATATTCAAGTTATAATTTATAAATGGAAAGCGCTAATGGATGCCCTTAAGGCATTAGTTAACAATCCATTTAAAGTAAGTTTTTATGAAAAAAATAAATAAATAAATAATATTTTTACAGTTTTTTTCATTTTTCATAAAAGTAGTGTCAAAACTTTTCTAAAATAAATTATTAACATAACCTTTTATAAGAATATGAGGTATGGTTGGATCTTAAATAATATAATTACTTCAAAATCTCTAGAGAGATCATGAATTAAATGGTTAGGAAGTAGGAATGATGTATAACTCAGCCATCGGCTGATTTCTACAGTGTTATCAACTAACCTGATTGACATGGTTACATGACTCACATGGTATATGAATACTTTATTTGGGAAAATATTTAACATGAGACTTCAGTTTGAATTTTCATAAACTAAATATTTCTAGGAGATAGCTGCTAGAAAAATACTGAAGAGTAAACAAAAATAAAAGCATGATAAGCCAATGACCTTTGGGTCTAAGGGCACTTCCAACCCATAAAAATAGGGTGTCGAATTAGGTTATGGATTCAAATCCTATGGAATGCATGAGCTATCAGGGAAAAAATAATAACAAGCAATAATAATATTTTTCTCCAAAATAAAGGGCGAAAAAAAAAAAAACTTACTAGAATTAAATGCTAAGACAACAGCAATCACTTTCTCTATTTAGCTGCAACTGTCCTTTGAACAGTAGAAACACCGTCCACAAATTTTGTTCGGAAAAGAACATTAGCATTATTGAACATGCCTTCTTTCAATGAGACCACAATAAACTGCAGAAGCAAAAAACAAAAGAGAAGATTACTCAAACCAGGCTAAAGGCAACAGAAAGCTGATTTTATCTAACAAGTTCCATTATCAAATTGGATGTATTTGACACCTCATTCTTCAGCATATGTTTCCTCAAAGATATTTAAGCATTAATGCATTGCTATTTGGCGAAAAGAATCTTCTCATTTTTTCTGTAAGAGTAGGATGCAACACATGACATGACATGGCAGTTGCCATGTTAATGTATGCATAGAACTTGTAAAGAAGACTTGTAAACTAGCATCCCCCACCCCCCTGCTAGGGATGCTTTACTATATTGTTTAGTACCATTGAATCAAGAATTCAATAGTTTTGTCAAGCAAAATTTTCAGAAATTATTGTTATTAAAATTTGCATATGACTTACAAATGGAATGCATTTTGCATATTCTAGCTCAATGTGCCTTGTATCATATAATGTAATTAAAATTTAAATCAAAGTTTCATAATACTACATTTCTCCTTCATTACGATACAATTAAAATGCAATTCATACTACATTTATCCTTCATTTCACTTGTATCACATATACCATATCATATTTTGCAGAAGCATACATAGCAATAAGTTTTACTTTCAAGTTTTTTTTTTTTTTTTTTTGGTAAGTTACACATAAGAGGAAGGAGTAGCAGTTGAGCTATAGCTCATTGGTTTTTTTAAGATCTTAAAAACATTGTGATTCCTTTTTTCTGCTTTCTTGAGTCAAGCATTTATACTGTGACAAATGAGTAAATATTGATCCAAGCAAGAATATTGACCATCTTTTAAGACAGAATTGGGAAGTGTCCAAGCAGTATACATGCATTTAAAAAAAGTATACACACTATATGAAGTTATGGCAACTCACCTCTCAATTACCAACAGCCAAGTAAACAACATATATATGGTGCCAAAAAGTGTTGAATAACAGTGTTCAAGAGGGCCAAAAGAATATATGTTTCACTGTGTTTCAAAACTTCTGCTTCAAACAGATTAAAAATAAAACAATATGCTTTATAAATTTGATATGCTTTATATTATATAACTTTTATGCTTTATATTTTACAAAGATGAAGTGGAAGAGAAGAAAACAAAACATAAAACATCACATACACCACAAACAAGTCATCAAACCTGGGAGTGTGGAAAGTGAGTTTTTATCATTCTCCCTATGTTCTGCGTGTGGCTTAGATCAAGAGCTGCATCAACCTGTATAACACCTTAAGAATCAAATCGTTTGTAGATCCGAGAACTACTTTTTTGTACAAGAAAACTCAGTATGGAAGGTCTCATGTGTATGTATGGGTACAAGATAATGAAAAGCCGTAGCTATTAATTTGCAAATCACACACAGATTTTTTTTTCTGTAAGTTGGATTAAAGATTCGTTAAGTTGAAAGAATTATGATAGAGGTGTCCCAATTGATTAATCCGATAGTAGTAGGATTATCAAGGGTATATCAAATCATTTGGAAGAATTAAGTACCTCATCCAATATGTAAAGCGGAGCTGGTTTAAAGAGTAGCAGTGCCAAGATTAGAGAAAGTGCAAGTAGAGATCGTTGGCCTCCACTGAGTTCTGACAGGGATTGTTTCCAAACAGATCCAAATGCAACACGAACCTCAAGACCGTCAAGGAAGCTGCATCCTTCAGGAGGTTCTAGCTTTGCCATGGTTCCAGGCAATAGGGTAGAAAAGATGGATCCAAAGTCACTGAAGAAAACGGACAAATTTCTGAGAGTAAGTCTGATCAAATCTTTGAGAAATAACAACCAGATGAAACATCAAAATACATGGAGGACATAGATTACTAGTTCCAATCTCCACTACAACTTAGAAAGCAGATCTCAAATAAAACACAACTTACCTGTTAACTTTTACCCAAGTAACTTTTAGTGTTTCCTTCTTCTTCTCATCTAGCTCTTCAATGACCTTCTTGATTTTGGACTTGTCATTCTTGGAAAAACAAACTTTTATTAAGTGAAGAGAAAGCAAAGTATAACTTCAGACAGATCAGGGGTACAAACCTCAATGATGTTTTTCTTGGACATCAAGTCATTGTACTCATCTTCTGCTTTCTCAAACATTGCCATAACTTTCTTGTTCACCCTTTTCTCAAGGCTTCATAGATGAAACAAGAACAAATATATGATCGCCACTTTGTGCGATGAAAGTCAATAAATTATTGGGGAAAAGCTACTAATAGAAGAACATAAAAATAACCAAAAAGATAATAATAATCAATGAATTTTAATCAAACTCATAACAATGAATTTTCTAAGTCACACACCCAGATTGTTCCACCTGCAGTCTCTCAAGTTCTTCCCTTGCCTTAATAGGATCACGAGATGCAAAATCATAATCAGTCCCACTTCTTCCAAATAGCTGTTTCTCAGGTGCAATCCAAGCATGCTTCTCAATAAGCTTGTCTACCTTTGTAGAGCAATCTTTCTGTTCCATCTCCATTCGTTTGACCTAATTCAGAAAACCAAAAGCCGATTGATTCAGTATATCAAGTTATAGGGGAATACCTGTGCAGATAAAAAAGCAAATTACCTCATTTTCCATCTTCTTCCTCTCAAGATTAGTCTCACTAAGTTTATGTTGAAGTTTCTGCTGGTCTTTAAGAATATAACTAATTTGGGAATCACATTCCTTCATCTTCTGTCGAATCAAATTGAGTTTGGATTGAGCTTGATCATGATTATTCCTAGTGGCAGCAACCTGCAACAAAGAAGTATGAGACGGTAATTTCAACACCACATAAATTGTCAAAGTATCTGTGTTTACCTTGGCTTTATGTTCCTCTAATTCAGCAGTGAGATTGTCAATTTGTGTTCTCAAAGAAACTAGTTGAGCCTCCAAGGAGGCACGTTCCTGTACAACAGCTTCCATTTCCATAACAAGTCTCTCCTTTTCATTTTCATGCCCCTACTAGCCAACAAAAACATGTGACAAGAAGTTAAAGAGCAAGAACCAAGCACTTATTAGATACCTAAAGCAAATGGCATTAACACTTAGTAAATGACAATACTATTTAGCTACCCAAAGATTTATGAAATAACTGTGAGGCCAAGACCTCTACGTGTATGTCAGCATCACCAGTTATTCTGTGTTTTGACTAACATCTGACTTCCCCATCCTTAATGACATTTCTTCTAATAATAACATAGTGATTATTGACTAAATAACCTATAACAATTTTTAGTTAATGAAGTAAATGGAAGATAATTTATAAGTTCCACCATGATATATGACCATGAAATTACTCTTATTGGCAGAAACCTCAAGGAGTGTTATAGGTACCTCCTTGAGGTTTTTACATGCCCACTGGGTTCTTTTGTCTCTGGAGGGGGAAGAGTGGGACAAAAGAAAATTTCATTGCAATAGAACTTGAACTAGCCAATGCAAAACAATATTTGACCATCACAATCGGTAAGAGTAGGTTGTGAAAAGTAATTATACTTCGACTGTTGCACGTTGGAAAACAGTAGGATGATGAAGATAGAAGGCAGGCATACCTAAAGATCATACGCAATATTATAAGAAAATTCAGCAACGTACCTTGACAGCTTTTGAAGATGACTGCATTTGAGCTTTTACTGCCTTAATCTTTTTCTCCAAATCCTTGAGCCTGCCCTCCCGATTATCACCATGTTCTTTGATAGATTTCTCAAGCAATGAAACTGTATTTACACAGTTTTCATATACAAGTTGCTTTTCCTTAGCCGCAGATTTTGCTTCTTCAAGCTCCAGCTCGATTTTCTTCACTAATTCACCAAGCTAGATTGCGCCCAAAAACAAATATCAAAACAAAATATTATTCATAAGTATATAGGCCACATATGAGAGACAGAAATAAGCAGAACCTTATGATGCTCATTTTGCTCAGCCCTGCCCTGAAATAATGAAAGGTCATATGATTTAAGCTCCAACTGTGTTTTAAGGCTGGTGAACTTTTTCTGAAGAGGCATGAGTTGTGCAATCTGCAATGTGAGGACAAGAAGCCGGCAACAAACAAAGAACTTCAAAATTTGCATACAGCTAATGCACTTCAAGAGTCCATATGTAAGAAATGAAAACAATGATAGTAATAGCTACGAAATCACAACAGGTTCGATACACCAAAAAATAAATGACTGATCAAAGATAATACTAGAGGTAACAAGATACAAAAACGTGAATATAGGTTATAAAGTATCAGTTCAACCTAATTATATAAAATTTATGTACTCTTCAAAATAAAAATAACATAAAATAAGAATACAGGCCCATTTGGTAATGCTATTCTAGTAACGTTGTTTGTATTTTTTGGAAATACATGTGGGTAAAAAAGTATGTAGAAATACGTGTAATATTGTTTAAAAACTGAAAATTGTTATTTAAGTACATGTACCAAACGGGCCAATGTTGCAATGAAGAAACTAAATTTTGCACTAAGAAATAATATGGTTTGCTAAATCAATTAACTGCAACAATATAACAAAGTGATGTGAACTCATCAGGTGCAGCCTAGTGGTTGGAGGCTTGGGACAAGCTGGAGACCCAAACCTCCTGGATTCAATCCCCACTAGGAGTTTCCCCAAATTACCTTATCAGCGGTACTAGTGGGTGGGGTCGTGTATCCATAGTTTACAGTTTACTCCCCAGGGGTGGGTCCAAAGGGCCCTTCCTTGGTGAGGTTCCACACCATCCAAAAAAATAAATTGAACACACTAAAGGCATAAGGGGATGATCAAAAGGAAATGGTTATAGGCAGTGAGATTGCCATGCCTTCCACAAGATGTGGCTCTACATGAGACTATGACAACTAAGAAATTATGTGTTCAACCCCAACGAATTGTTGGACTGACATAAGTGTTGCACTCCAACACTAAAAAGCGAACTGTGAAGATAGGCATATATTTTGCATTCGGCATCCCAATAAAAGATGCACAATGCTGGGCACACAATGCTTCCAAATCCAGACACCAAGCACAAATAAAGCATGGGTTCATAAATGTATCACATTAAAAAACATTTCTACCATTATCTGTATCATTAGCCATTGTGTTTATCTTTATGAATGTAGTTGACAATACAGCAAAGAAACTAATAACTGGTTCAGCACCAAGGGCTTTTTTTTTGTCTCACTAAACTTCTTTTGCATGCTAACAAGGATTATTTTGACAAGTGACTGGTAGAGCAATTCTCTAATGAAAATGTTTACTGCAAACTGTTTCCAACTCTACTTAGAACATGCAAAATGCATTTGTCATGGATAAACATATCAAACATCAAGGATATGAATGCACTCATATGGCCCACATAATTATAAGTCTTTAATCATGTCAAAAAGAACTTGGAGAACTCGGATTCCTCCAATTAACTATCAACGCAAAGACCGAAATGTAACACGCATCGTTAAAAGTGTACACATAAAGAAATTTCCCTGATAATCACAAGAAAATTTTATTCTGGCAAAGACAATAGGCTGTTCAAGGTCTACCTTTGCTTCAATTTCAGACAAAATTTTCTGATGTGCATAAAGTTTTGATTCAGCCTCCGCCAAATGATGAAGTTGCCTTAACAAATCACCACCACCCCTAAAGCAACAAATGGTTATTTTAAAAGGTCATCTAGAACATCTATAAAGAAGAAGACACAAATACTTGAAAGCATATTCTAACAAGCATAAAATAACAATACCTTTGAGTTCGTAGGCAAAGCACACAAACCATGCAAAAGAACAATATTGGTTCTATATAATTAGTCAGGAAACCTATGAATCTTATTAGAGAGAGAATGTTTGCAATAAATTTAAGAATGCCTGATACAATTATCAACTAGAGCACAAGGAAAAATAGTGCCTTACTTGCGGCTTCCACCAGTCAAAAGACCACTTGGCTGAAATATATCCCCTTCAAGAGTGACACTTCGGGTGCGAATTTCCCTATTAAAAGCTACCTATGAAACATTCAACAAAGTGCAAGTCAAATTGGGCAAAGCCATAAGAAAATGCAATATGCAACTAATTATTGAGAAATCTCAATTTTAAAAATAAATAAATAAATGAAAAGGCATCATCGGAAAAGCATGTCCAACAGAGCTGGATACAAAACCTATAATGATTACCTCATTTACACTTCTCAAAAAGTACCAAGAACAATAACATTAAAAGTGACAATGATTAGAAGGGGAAACATCAGATAATTTAGCATTTCAAACACTTTAGGTCACAACACTTGTGTCCAACCATGTTTAAGATTGATTTGGAAACAAATAAAAGAATTTCTCAAAATTGTATAACAATGTGAAAGTCAAGCATTTTTGTCAAGGCTACTAGAACACCAAATAAAAGATGTGAACATGCCATCACCAAAGCAAGGACAACCACCATGAGTTAAATCAAGCTCTTGAATTGATGCCCTAGATGAAAAAAGAGCCAAAAAGGAGCGTACCTCCTTTGCAGCATCAACAGTCTTGCAAACAAAGGTTGAACCAAATACATATTCCATAGCAGTCTGCAATTTACAGTACACAAACTTTTAGAATTTGATGAAATGTATATTTAACTCATCCATGAAAGGATAAAGAAAAGGTACAGAAGTTGATCACAAGTCTATGCATCTGCCGTTTGTAACTAGCAAACAACCAAAATGAAAAATACATGCAACAAACTTCAGCACCCAAATTTGTTTAGGTGCAGAAAAATGCATCACAAACCTTACCGCTAATTACTTGAGTATTTAACAATAATACCACAGAAAAATGCATCAACAATTCAAAATAAGCAGCTCACAGTTTTGAGGCTTAAAACATCAATTCAAATGGGGCCATTGGAAACACACCTTCAACTCCTCCTCATAACCAACCAAGGAAAGAGCCAGTTCTGCATTATCATTGCCTACCTAAAATTGAAAGAATAGTATTATTCCCAGAACAATTTATCTGACAAAGATGTTAGACTGTGGAGAAAAATTAATGCAGTGACTAACCAATCTAACGGCAGAATGTTGAACCCTTGGGGGAACAAGGTGGGATTGTATTTTGTTCAAAGGTATAATTGTCACTCTTCTTCGAAGATCACCATTCTGAAGCAGTTGTTTCCCAGTATTTTCTGTGTCTACAACAACATTAAACAACTTTCCACCAGCAGTAACCTGAAAGTTCACTAAATCTGTAAGAGTCAACTTACCAAATTTCAGATATGAAATGAACAATGATGTATCATGCATTCTAACCTCTAAGGCAGTCATCGTGGAGCTATCCCTTACTTTGATAAGCTTTGCCACCACACCTTTTACCTTTGACCTATCAAAATTCCTCATAGGGTCACGGTATGTGAACTCAACATTTGCTAATTGTGCTGACAGATTACGTATTTCATCCTTCAACTTCTGCACCAGCTCCAACTCAGATGCACGATCCTGAAGAAATATTTTAATTTACAGAATTATTGACTAAATTGAGATTTATATACTATAAGTCTATATAAGTGGTGGATATAACCATAGCAACCTTTTGTAATGCCTCCATCTGTCCCTCTTTATATGGAAGAGACTCTAATGCCTTCTTAACATCTTCAACATCACTTGTTCTAACCTTAAGCTCTTTCTCTACAGAAACAGCTTCTTCACGTTTTGACATTAACTGACGTCTTTTCTCTTTCAGCTCCTTCTCACAGTGGCTTATTTTTGTTTTCAACTGTTTCAATTCTGTTTCAGCACTTCCAACGGCTACCTTGGCATCACCTAGTTGATCTTCAAGGCATTTCTCCTCATTTCCACTGCTCTTGCCAGCTAATACACCCTAACCATAGTTTTACATAATCAAATTCAAAAATGCAATCTGATTTCCAATCAACTGAAAGCAGTACCAATGTCAATAGAATAGCACACACAATATAAGCATATATACCTGGTAATCATTTTCATACTCCTCCAAACTCTTAGTAAGTTCCTCAAACCTCTTTTTCAGATCAGATGCCCCTTCTTCAGCCTTTCTAACAGCAGAGGCCTTCTCTTCCACAGAATGCTTCAAATCTTCAATATTATTAACAATCTGGAGACATCAAAATGTAAAATCTAATTACAATATTCACAAAATTGGCAAAGAAAAGGGGAAGGGGAGGAGATACTATGGAACAGAAAGAGCAGAGAATGTGAACCCTTTATTTTTTTTACAAATACACAAAGCTTGAAAATATGCAAAACAAATCAAGCGAGTTTGAGAAGTGAAACTCAGTTACCTTTTCAGCATTTTCTTTTTCACTTTTGAGAGTGTCTTCTTTATTGTTCAGTGCAGACACTTCCCTCACAAGATCTTGAGAAATAGCGTCTACTTTCTCTGACAAAGATTTAACCTCCCCACCCATACTTGCTTCCTTTTCAGCAGTCAATTTCGATACTTCAGTCTCCATCTCCTGTATTTCTGCTCGCATAGTTCCCATATTGTCATCAGTCTCGGCAATCTTGGCCTTTACCTGTTCCACCCCACATACTGCATTATCTTTAATCCTCTCTGCTTGAACAAATTCGTAAGCAATGCAAAACCTTTTAAGTCTATCCAACTCAGCATTTCCATTGGCCCATTGCATATACTGCGTCCGTTCTTTCCTCAACTTCTCCAAAGCAGGCAGTATTTCCTGGTCAAGAAGCTTGTTGATCTCATCAACCTTACTCTGCTTCTTCTCAAGTGTTTTCAATGCAGACTCTTTCTTTGTCTCATACATTCTTGTACCAGCAGCCTCTTCAAGCATGGACAGGATCTCGGGGGGTTTCATATTTAAAACCTTGGTAATACGCCCTTGCATTATAAGAAAATGCGGATTGTTAACATTAAGCTGCACCGAATGGAAAAGATTCTGCACCTGACTAGGCTGGGCAAGTTTTCCATTGATCAGATATTTGTTCCTTCCACCAACCACAATCTGCAGAATATAACAATATATGATCAAAAAATATAATAAAGTATACATCTTATTACAAAAAAAAGATTTACCATTAATTTATGATATATTCAGTTGGTGTGTAAAGTGGAACGTTAAACAAAAGAATCAATTTTTCATTTGTAACTTTGTAAGCAAAACAGAATGATATACCATTGACTTCATCTTAGAAAAAGTTACATTAATTACACACTAAAATACAATAGCACATCACAATTGTACTTAGTTTATTAAAATGGATCCATCACCAAATTCGCCAAAACAGCACTATAAAAAGGCCATTTCCCAACATTGTCCCCACCTAAGCATGATCCTCAAAGGGGCAATTTGAATATGGCACCAACCTCAAGCAGTATTGCACAAACTGACTGCTGTTTCTTTTTCTGTTTTCCATGACCTTACCCTCCACCCATACTTGTGCAAGAAGGAAGTGCCACTAGAAGCAGAGCTCAAGTAACCACTCTTAAAAGAATCAAACATGCTCACTAGCACTTGATGGCCCAGAGCTAATACATTTGCACTAGAAATCCTATTCATAAGCCCATCTATATACAATTACCATTTTTAACAAACAACTCCGCTTGCAAAACAGTTAGCAATTTAGCACTGAAACCCACAAACATTTACATCTTGCACTTTTGATCCTAACCCATCTTATCCACAACTACACTTATGAAATACCATTATCCCAAAAAAAAGCACAAGCTCAAAATCCAAATTTACACCATCATTGTTATACTACAATTAAGCTCTCGTGGTAAGTGACAAATTTTCAACTTTATTAATCCAAAAGCCACCTTCCTAATTACCCAAAATTTAACATGATTAGTCACAAACTAACTGTAAAATAGCAAGCGAAACCTGTCGAGTTTTTCTATTACAATTCACTTAAAGGGATTATTTGTACATTTGCTTTTACAAGACCCGCTCAATTCTTCCTTAACGAGTACAATCAAACATGGGTTTTAACATATTCCATAGTTATATAATTAAATTCATCATTTCCTAACAACTTAAGCTATCACCGATAATTTATCAACTATATTAATCAAAAACATAATTTCCACACATTATTCTAAAATAAATCACCTAAAACATAATAATTGAAACTAATTACAAAGTAATTACGAAATAGGAAGCCGAACCTGTCGAGTAACAGTGATTTCGCGGTGGTCCTCGTACCCGAGAGGGCTCCGAGTCCGGTCGGAGTTATTGAAGACGATGGACACAGTGGCCTTAGTAATTCCCGCTTGGCCTTGCTTGTACACGAGCTCCTGAAGATTCGAAGCCCTAACCTGCTGCAAATTCGTGATCCCGAGCACGAAGCAAATCGAGTCGAGGATGTTGGACTTGCCGGACCCGTTGAGACCCGTAATCGCGTTGAAAAACGGGTCGAACCCTGGGACCACGGTTCTCGTCGCGTAGGATTTGAACCCTTCCAAGCATATCTCCTTGATGTGCATTGTCTCACCAAAAAACCTTGAGAGTGAATGGGAAGGGAATTAGGGCTTTGGAGATCGAAATTTGAAACCCTAGAAGTGGATTTGGTTTCTTTTTTTTTTTTTGTGTTTTGGGAAGTGAAGTGAGAGAGAGGGGTTTGAATTTTGAAAGTGTAAAATGTTTGGATCTATGAGCTCTGTGTACTGTGTGTGTCAAAGGCGGGAAAATGCTTTTCGCTTCGGTTCTCTGAAAAAAATTAACGTTGATTCATTTTTGGGCCAAGACACGTACCCAACTGTGTTGGGTTGGGCTTTTTATGGACCAGTTTGGGCTGAATTATAATTTCAAAGTAATGCTAATTCAAAATTAATCATCATAACTATTTTTTTACTACAATTTTTTTTTTTTTTTTTGGGGAGAAACAAAAGTAGTGGTTGTGTGAGGAAATTTTTTGCTACCACTCCGTTTGGCAAAATTACTTCTGCTAACTTATTTTACTATTTAGTTTATTTTTGTTACTATTTATAGGTCTTATTACACTTTTTAATATTATTTATGGGTCCTATTATACTATTTTAACTAACTTTTACATTTATCTAAAGTATTTTTAGCAAAAAAATTTCAGCTTCAACAAAATAAGCGGATCCCAAACAGAACCGTAATTGAGTTAATATGTTTTTATTGGTTTATCCACCATTAAACACTTGTCACTTCAATCATTATAAAATATTGTGTGAAAATTATTATGACTCAGAAGTTATATAATATATTGATTCTAATACCTTGCCAACTCTGAACTGAAAGAATAAATAAAATAAAATAAAATAAAATTATATATATGTATGATGCAATATCATGTTATTCTAGTTTTATTTTTAATATTTTCAATCAAAGAAATCAATTTAAAAAAATGTTGATTCAATTTCAGAGTTAGTTTCAATTTTGGGCTGGGTTAAGGCCAGTTTCTAGTAGGCTTAGGCTGTCCAATAGCAGACAGGCACTCTTTCACACTCTCTTCTAGATATAGATTCATGATTCATAAACATTCTCTGTTTTTTCTACTGAATAATTCACAAACATTCTCAATTTTTACTTAGCTAACGAGTGATGTTTTCTTTTGTTCTCATTTTTTTCTCAAAAGATAACCAACAATCTTTATAGCTAGCTTAGTGGTATTGCTCAATTTCCCTCATTTCCCAAACCACCGATTATTCTGATAAGCATAATAATTTATGATTTCATTTTAAAGTAAGCACTCGAATAGAGTCTTATTCAGTTGCATGAATATGATGTGTTGGATGAACACTTTGTTGATTTAATGATATGGTTAAAGTTAGTTAAAGTTTAGTTGTACAAAGAGAGAGAGAAATTTTAAGTTTTAGGAGAGGTGATTAGTAATTTCTTTTAGAGAGACTGATTCCCAGACTCGAGTCTGCAACTTATCATTGTTGGTGAAAGGTACTTGACATATCACTAAAACTCAACCTCTTCCCTTATGACTATGGCATGATGCTAGGTTGATGTTTTATTTCAAATTTGTAAGTTCGTTTAGACCCCTTAAACCCAACAGATTAATCTAGAGAATTAGCCAAGTGATTAATTTAGGTAATTTAAACAAATCTAGGTTAACACAAATATATCAAATCATGCAAAAGTGCGGAATAATAAAGAACACATGATATGATGACCCAGGAAAACTAAACCGGTAAAAAACCTGGGGAGGATTTAACCTAGCTATCCTCAAGGTAAACCGAATTCACTATGAAAGAATCGAAGTTTACACAATAAGACTTAGACTACTAACATCCTATTGCTACTTGCCTGTAGGAAACTTACTATCACGACCACGTGACAACTCCGAGATCCACGGACTCCTTCTTTCCTTGAATTCTTCAGCAATTCATAAGCGCACCTGCTTGTATATCTTGAAGCTCTTTTGATTCTGCAACTGTATGATTTACCAACCTCTTGACATGAATCTTGAGTTTGGAAACCCTAAGTGTATGTGAAGGTAAACACCTCTAGATCTAACAAATAGATTCACAAACACAGCATTTAGAACTTACAAAAACGTGGCTAGGGTTTTTTCTTATATACTTAGGGCAAAACATAAAACCCTATAGATTAAATGGGTTAGGGCTGAGTTGGAAAAATTCTGTAGAAAAACGTTCTGCACGATTTTCGATCGATCGAGTCTAATTCTCGATCGATCGAGTTAGGCAAAAAATGCACAGTAACTCTGCAGTCAACTCGATTCCAACTTTACATAAAAAGCCATACTTTGAGCAAGTCTAACACACAACTTAAAGAATGTTTTGATCATGGTTTGCCAACATTACAAATTGAAGTTTTAATACATTAGTTCCTAATTCTTAGAACCTAACAAAATTCATTGATATGTACTAATTGGTGGCGTTTTAGTATGGCAAGAGGAAATGAAGAACAAATACAAGCATCTCAAATTGCATCGAGTCAACCTTGGTTTAGGTGCTTGGTTGTTTGTTAGGAATTTGGGTTGGTGAATTTGGGTGACCTAAGTTTGCCCATGGGGTTTGGATGAATAGGTTCTCGAGGTTTATGTGAGGGACAGACCCAAGTGGGGGCCCGGGCCGCCCTTGGGTCCAATATTTTTTTTTTTAGTTATAATATATTTCATTTTTATATTTGGGTCCCTTTTTAAAAACCTTAAGCCTCCTTTCTCCCCAATCAACTTAACTAGTCTAACCCAAATAACAACTATCTAACCCAAAAACTTAACAAAAACATTCACAATGGTGATTGTGTTTTAGCAAAAAAAACTATTTTATCACCAAAGAACCAAAAAATTATATGTTATTAAAGAAGCTAAAGCTAAATATTTTGCAACTACAGTAAACTGATATAACTACCAATTGACTGTAGTAAGTTGTTAAAAATAAAATAAAATATTTTCTTAAGATTATATCTCTTCCTTCAATTAAAAAGCTCAAATTTTATTTCTTTATTTATTATTTTAATGAGTTGTTTATATTATTTTAAATGAAGTGATAAAAAAAATAGAACATTTTATATTGGGTATATTGTAAAGTGAGGTGGTAAAATAGATAAAATAGTTTTTTGAGATGCTAAAAGTTAAAATTTTTATTACCACCACTGTGAATGCTCTAGCTTCAACCCAAAAAAAAAAAAATATCCTAGCCATCCTAATATTAAAAAAAAAAAACATTATTTTGCTTTTGTTTTTGTTGGTAGATGATTGCATCTTAATGTATTTAGAAACAATAATTTTGTGTATTTATAATTTTTTAATACCATATGGATGTCTATTTGGAGGGTTTTTTTTTTCTTTATACTCCGGCCACAGCTAGCTTAAAATCCTAGGCTCGTCCCTGGTTTATGTGTTGGCTAACTTTGTGTGTTGTTCTGTTTCACTATGTCTATATTTGGAGTGTCTGTATGTGTTGACACTTATCGGAGAAAGTTTATGTACCTTTAGATATTGCATTCCAGACAAACTCTACAGGACTCCAATTCACAGTGAATTTATTCAAAAGATCCTCAACATGTTATGCATAGAAGAAAAATTAACAATTCATTCTCACATGATGCATTGTCTGCGTTCAACATATGCATCACATATTTTTTATTGGTTTTACTTACATGCACAACAAACAATACATGCACACATAGGGCAATAATCGAGAGAGACTAAGATGATTTTTAGTTTTTAGCAACGTGCATCTCCAGCTGCCTACACACACTACTCATGGTTGGGCGAGATTGAGGATTGGTACTTAAACATGAAAGTGATAAGTTCTGCATTAGAGCTAATTCATCAGCAATCTTTTGATTTTTGGGAGGTGGGACACGATCATCTAACACATCTTTGAGGGGGACGCTTGTACCAATTGAGAAATGTAGATTAGTTATGAGTTCGCCTGGATGCTTTCCCATAAGAACTTCAAGCACTAAAACTCCAAAGCTATAAACATCACATTTTTCAGTCACTGCCATTGTGTAAGTAAACTCTGCAAAAAATCAAACAAGGTGTACAACAAATGGAAGTTGTAGAAAAAAATAGATGAATGAATATATAGGTAAATGGTAGTTTAATATCTGATAAAAGTTTGATGCACCCCCACTTTAAATTAGCCACAAAAAAAAAACACCAATAGATGTGACTTTAATCACTTCATTAATATATAACAAGCAATAAAATGCACGTATATAGCAATCAGAATGGACATAAATTAAAGTTCTAAAACAAGCATGTTCAATTCAAGCAAAAAAAAAAAAACCATTAGAGAGAAGCTGTAAAGCTTACCTGGGGCGAGATAGCCGTAAGTGCCTGCAATTGTTGTCCAATTAGACGAATCAGGCTTCAAGATCTTTGCAATGCCAAAATCTGAGACATAGGCTTCAAGGTCTGAGCTCAACAGAATATTCTTGCTTGAAATGTCACGATGAATTATAGGTGGAACACAATCACAATGCATATAAGACAAGGCATATGCCACACCTTTAACTACTTGTACCCTAGTTGCCCAGTCTAGCTCCTTTGCTCCTTCACTACACAGCATATCAGCTAAGCTTCCTCTTTCCATGAACTCATAGACCAAAAATGAGTGCTCTTCTTGGAAACAAAACCCAAAAAGCTTCACAATGTTCCGATGTCTTATTTTTGTTAAAGCTGCTACCTCATTTGTAAAACTTTTTATATTTTCAGTCTCTATGCCTTCAACCATGGACCTCAGCTTCTTCACTGCAAACACTTGAGCTCCTGGGATTTCCACTTTATATACTTTTGCAGTCCCCCCCACCCCAATACAGTACTTGTCATCAAAGTTTTCTGAAGCTTCCACGATGTCTTCAAACATGGTCTTCCCATCAAAGTACCATGTCAAGAATGGATTTTCACTCTTCGATGTGCTTTCATCTTTCAGCATATTTCTTGAGAGCTTCTTTTCTAGAAATAAAAAAATCCCAACAGACATAATTGAAAGTGACAATGCACCAACAAAAGAAGCAACAATGATTATTACAAGTTTTCTTTTCATATTTCCACCACGCTTCTTTTTAACTGAGGAATTGCATGGTCGCAAACCTTGGATTTCGCCACATAGATCTTTGTTGTTACTGAAAGCCTCTGGCGTAGCTGACCAAAAGATTTTGCCCTCAGGAAGAGGACCCTCCAAATTGTTGTTTGACAGATTGATGCTTATCAAGCTCATCATGCTGCCTAGTGAAGTGGGGACTGAACCATTGAGTTTATTGTTGGAGAGATTCAAGTATTCCAAAACTAAAAGGCTGCCAATCTGGGGCGGTATACCTCCCATCAGTGAATTGAAACTCAAATCGAGATCTTGTAAGGCTCGAAGATTTCCAATTTGGTAGGGAATCGACCCATTCAAGTAATTCTTGCTCAAAGATAAATTTTGCAGCTTCCAACAGTCCCCTATTTGATCTGGAATCGGCCCACCAAGCATGTTTATGGAAAGGTCAAGAGATTCCAAATTGGACAGTCCTCCAATTCCTGCCGGTACCTCACCAGAAAGCTTGTTGTCTTTCAAGATTAGCTTGAATAATTTGGATAACTTTCCAATATCTGCTGGTATTTCACCAGATAATTGATTGGAAGAAAGGTCAAGGTATCCCATTTTGCTCAATTGAACAATCTCTTTGGGGATTTTACCATTTATCATATTCCCAGCAAGTTTCAGCGCTGTCAAGTTTTGGCACTCTCCCCAGTTTGGTGAGAGTTTACCTCGCAACCTGTTGTAACTCAATTCAATATAAGTGAGATTTGGGTACACTCCAAAATCCTGGTCTATATATCCTGTCAGTTGGTTATGTTCAAGCCGAACCCTATACAAGGTTCGACAGTTTTTAAGACTAACTGGGATAGGACCAGTGAAATTGTTAAAGGCTGCAGTAAAGTTGACAAGCTTTCCACCTTGACAAACTTGTTGGGGTAACTGGCCAGTGAAGTTGTTCAAAGCCAGTTGTAGATTAACTAACGAAGAAAGGTTTCCTATTTCATCCGGTACAGAACCAGATAACCTGTTAATGAACAAGCTCAAAACTTCTAGTTTTAAACTCCCTAAGCTAAGGGGGATTTGTCCTGAAAGCTCATTTTGGAAAAGGGCAAGTTTGGTTAAGTGACTCAAATTACCTATGGATGGAGGGATTGGACCACAAAAGTAATTCTCACCAAGGGTCAGTCTTACCAGGTCTTTCAAATTTCCTATCTCTTCAGGAATTCTGCCACCAAGCTTGTTAATGTCGAGGAAAAAAAATTTTAGACTAATGAGTCCGGTTTTAGACTTACCAGTTACATCAGGGAACAGACGGCTATCTAGTTTTCCTGTTATATTGTTTTGGGAAACAGAAAGCTCATAAACCTGAGTGAGATTAGCAAGAGAAAGAGGTAATGAGCCATTGAGGGAATTTGCGGAAAGGTCAAGATGTTGGAGTTTGGAAAGTGTGCCAATGTTTGTTGGTATATTGCCTGTGAGTTTGTTCACACTGAGATCAAGGTGAAGAAGGTTTGGAAAGGAAGAGAAATCTAAGTTTTGGAGGTTACCTCTCAGTCCTGCGTGTGCAAGGTTTATTTCAGTTATGCTTCCTTCATTGTTGCACGCTATTCCACGCCATTTGCATGGACTTGAAGCAGAGGAATTGGTGTGTGCTACCCATGACTTCAGAATTGGTTGGTCTGGGAGGCTTTCTTTCCATTTGAGTAGAGCCTCAATTTCTGTCTTTGATATTGGATTAGCCTTGCAGGAGGAAAGCAAAACAAACCAGCATGCAACTAAGAGTGCAAGTGAAACATGTTTTGACTGTTTTCCTTGGCTAGCCATCAGGAATCCTCTTTTCTATCGTTTTGGTAGGGGAATGTGGTGAAAATACCATTTTTAGTGCCATTAATAATTTTCAGTCCTATCATATATACAAATTAAAAAGTCAGTTTTTTTTTTTTTTAATCAATAATTTTTGGCTCTGCCGGAGGGGGTAGGGTGAATTTTTTCAAGTCTTAAGAAAGAAAATTTTGGTCCTTGCTCAAGAACACATGAAAACCAATGAGCTTTAAGTCATCATTAAAAATAGTAAAGGTTGTCCAATCCTCTTCGTTTCTGTCTGTCACTGGTAATCATTTTACTGCTGAATTTAACCATTTTCCATGGTATCAGTTCTTTTGCTGGAATTTCAAAATTGATTGCGTTGAACGTCCACTGTAAGTTACTAATTAGTCTTCCTCAACAAAGAAACAAAAGGGATTTTTCTATTGGATATCGACAAAAATTTCCAAATTCCAACGATATTGTTTTTGACCTAACTTGGTTATTTAATTACTATATAATATATCAGTATTTCCTATTCTGAATACCTTTGGAATATGGATTGCAATGCCAATGCAGAACTAATACTGCAATCCAAAATTGTGTTTGGCCAATTGTCACTCTCAATAGTCCTTGGATAGTATTAGTATACGTTTAAATGAAGTGCACTTGGCTTTCGTTTTCTGTTTATTCAAAATTATTAGTGTCAACTACTCAATTATGTTAAGTGTTGGCAAATTCAAAATCCTTTTTTCTTTTTTAATTAAAAAAAAAGGATTATTGAGAGTGACATAAATCAAGTAAGTATATAGCTAACCCTAACTATCTTCTGCGGTTCCAATACTAGGCATTTGGTTTACCGGGATGTTACATTACATCGTAATATTACATTATTGTAATCTCACGTTATTGTAATATTACATTAATGTAATCTCAATACAAGAATACAACATTATATTGTTTAAGAATGTAATGAGATTAAGGTGATGTAATATATTTTGTAATTTTAGATTATGGTAATGTTAGAAAAAATAAAATAAACCAAAAATTTTAATATCATATCATCGTAATATGCATCATATCAAGAACACATCACAGTGAACCAAACGCCCCTAAGTGATTTCTCGTCATTTCACTTAACAACAAGACTAGTGAATCAAACAAATTTATAAGCATTTCATAATTGTTGAAATGACATGTTGTGATTAATATACAATAAAAATAGTTAGTACGCGGTATGAACATGTGAATGTGAAGTTGCACAAATCACAACTTCCTACATGGTAAGAGTTAGAATCTTATATATATAAAGACACTACACAATTATTAGGGTTTTGATAGGTCTAGTTCAAGTGATCTTCCCACATGGAAAAATGAGAAGACTAAGAATATGAATTTCTTTTAAGACCAATTTGGTAGTTGATCTATTGCTAAAAGGTGCCTACAATTTTTCGGATTAAAAGATACCACATGTGATTTAAGGATTTGTTTATTGTGTTAATTTGAGAGGAGTAATGGATGTACTGGGGTTTTGGACTAGTGAAAGTGTCAAGTTTGTGAGTTAGAGGTTTAAAGTTTATTTTGGGGTGTAATAAATTTGTGTTAGGCTATTTTTGTAAAAAGTTACGAGTATATCTATCAGATTTGGTTGAATGTGTTTATAATCCATTTTTTTTATAGTAAATTTCTGATATGATGACAATGCATCAAGTGAAAAAAAATGTAGGTATAGTAGTGTTAATCATTCTAAATAAATAAATGGAACTTTTTTTTAAATAGTTATAATATGCTGCTAACTCCACTGCTTGAATATTTTCTCCCCAAAAATTTTAAGCACTTTATGGATGAGAAGATAACAAATAAGGTACAAGGCTCTTTGTAATAAATGGAACTTAAATGAAGGTTTTTTCTTTTCTTTTCCAATGACATTCGAATTGATGTGGATATTCTTTTGTGCTATGGCATAAATATGAGTTGGTCATCAATTTTTTTGCGTGTTTTCATTTATGGTCCTCACACAATTTTTTGTTTCATTAGTCCTAAGCTATTTTTTTTTTAATTTATTTTAAGTGGAGAGAGATATTTGAACACTAAATATCTAGTTTAAAACATCAAAAAACGCTAATTGACCTAAAAGTCATTGGTGTTTCATTTTAGTCATTACTACTTTGAAGCATATTTCATTGTTATCCTTGCCATCACCCTAAGTAACAGAAATTGATATACATCACTATAAGTTTCTTTAAAAAAAGCTTCTCTCTTCTTTCCGTATGTGTGTGTTAAAAATACTTAGTATTCTAAAAAAAAAGTAATAAAAATTGATGACATGACTAAAAGGATATTTACATGTCATTTAATTACAATTAAAAAATGGCAATAATACTCTCACACAGTCACTCGTTTTTTTTATACCCACTTTTTATGTTTTAAATGTTAACATTTCTACAATGTACGTAATATGATATTTTTCCTAATAAAAGACCATTTAATAATAAATAAATAAATAAAACTCATAAAGAGTTTGCCTTTCATTTTCTTAACTTATTCAAAGTCTTCTCTTTGTCTTTGTGTGTGTGTGAGGGGGGTTTCCAAGTCTTGGTGAAGAACACATACAAACCAATTAGCTCGAGTCATAATTAAAAATAGTTAAGGATGTCCTATCCTCTTCTATCTGTTACGTAAACCTTTTGCTTGACTATTTTCAATGGTGACATTTCCTTCTTCTTTTTCTTTTTTCCTGGAAATAATGGCATTGAATGCGTTGAACTTCCCTCGCAAGGTGATAGAAAGTCTTCTCCACAAAGATACAACAGGATTTTTCTTTTCTTATAGTAAACCAGCGTTTACTATAAGAAAAGAAAAATGGACCAAATTAGACCATTTTTCTTTTCTTAGATTCTTTTATTTATTTTTAATTTAAACTCACACAAAATGGACCAAATTGACCGATGGACCAAAATGGACCAAATTAGACTGAATTGGATTGAATAGACCAAAGATAACCTAATTGAACCGAAGTGGGTGTTTATTATCTCTATCCCTTGAAGTTAATAAAAACAACATATGGTTATCTAAGTAGGAGCGGAATAAGACCCTTCAACCTAGCTTTGAATACTACATTAGCATACGAATATAAATACAGTGGTAAAATATGATTTTTTTTTTCTTCCAGGCGAGTATAAACTAAAAATAAATAAATAGTGTCTCTATCCAAGTTGTTTGTATTACATGTATTTTCTATTATAAATTACATTTAGGTTCAAGAATGTGTAAAGTCATAGTAGTAAAAAGTGATGATTCTATCATGATTGGTAAGTTACAATTGGTTTCGAGAATGAGTAAAGGCATAATGCATAATTGCATATATATAAAGATGAAAAGAAAATGATAACATGGCTGCTAATATGACTCAACAGAAGTTTAACAATAATAAATATTAAGTTTCAGCTTTTAGATATTATATAAATTTCCTTGACTCAATAGATATCATTTTTGTTATCTTGTGCATTTCTTAACTTGTACTTTTTTTGGATGCGACTTTTTGCTGATTGTTTATTGTTTATCTTCTAAAAGTGCGTTAAATTATAGATGTACCTAGAAAAAGAGCTATAAAAAAAAAAAAACACAAAGAAAAAACTCGATGGCAAACAGACCATATTCTCCAGCAACACTGCCTTGGCATTTTAATTGAAAATTAACTCTTCAAAAACAAAATGGGGAATGATCTTTAAGATGTATTATGTTTGGATCAAAGATACTGCACTGACCATATTGATTAGACTGCCTAAGATGACACCACTTTTCATATTGATTAGACTGCCTAAGATGACACCACTTTTCTGGATTGGGTTGGACTTTCGGCTTTTTGTATTCGTTAACTTGATGTAGAATCTGAGGACAAAATTGGCCTATACTCTTTTCACACAAACTAAGCAGCATTTTGCTCCCTTTTCCAAACTAATTAGGGAAATGCCCCTCTTTTGAAAATCGATTTTTTAAAAATCGAGTTAGGCCCTATAGCGGCGTTTTTAAGGAGCCTATAGCAACGTTTTCAGGACCTATAGCGGCGTTTTATAACTCGATCTTTACAAAGTCGAGTTATAGGCAAAAAAAATGAAAAAAATTGCATATAACTCGATTTCATGGAAGTCGAGTTATAAAACGCTACTATAAGTCTTAAAAACGTCACTATAGACTTCTTAAAACGCCACTATAGGGCTCCAAAATTTTTTTTTTAAAACTCAATTTTGAGAAAATCAAGTTTCAAAAGAGGGCAAAATACTGCTTAGTTTGTGTGAAAAGGGCATTTGCCCATTTTGTCCCAGAATCTGAACCACTGCTAATCTTTTACTTAAAATGCTTCTGTTCAATCTCTATAGCCTTTTCAACTGCTGTATCAAAATTTTGAAAAGTGCAACTCTTGGAACAACCTTTCAAACCCACATTATATATTGAGAAAAACACTACAACATCCTTTAACAGTATGCAAATTGATTACATACAAATACCTCATTAAATCACATGCATCAAAAGAACCACTTTGGTCTCACTTCTTCTTCCTTATCTGTCAACTCCCGATATTGGTACCATTCTGCTCCCAACTTGCCTACAGGTAGTGGAGGCCTAACAAAAACCTCTACCGGCTTGGGAACATGGACAGTTAAATGCAGTTCTCCGGCTTTGTCCTTTAAATTTAAATCTGAATCTGAATCAGATTGTCTAATTGATCTGCTCACTGGTTCAATAGAAATCCATCCTAGACCAGATATAGCCACATCACATGCAGGCCTGTCCAAGCCAAAAAAATAAGAAGTTTATGTTTACCGACTGAGGAATCAGAAGAAAATATCAGCATTTGTGGCTAGAGTGAAAAAAAAAAGCTCATCAGGGAATATATATATACACGTAAAAGCTTCTTAAGATAACAACCAGAACTAAATACAAATGCAAACAAATGGCTCTAGCAACATAAATGCACTATGAAAATTCAACTACACCTTTCCACATCTTCATATGGTATATGCAACAGACGCTCAGTTTCCAATCCTCTCCAGTCATCTGCTCTTTCTTTTCCAGTTGGAGGTGTTAACAGAACCCCAAGTTCTTTCTACAAAAAAAAAAGGTATAGGCCACTTTATTCATACTGAATAGAGATACGAGAAAAAAAAACATCCCACAAAGCACAAATAAGAAGAAAACCAATGAACATATAGGAAGGTGAGAGAAACAAAGAAAGAAAAAGAGATTTCTTCTAACTTTTAGAATCATGGTAGAAATACAGATTCATGAACTCCACTTCAGACGAGATATAAATTTATTGCTGGTGTATAAATCACGCATGACTGTTTAGGCTTCAATATGAGATTTTCTAATGCAGCTTTATTTTTAATGACAAAAAATTCTTGTACAATTCAAGTAACAAAAACAGTCCCCTGATACACACATCTGTTGCTCTGCTACAAGAGTAAGTGTTCAAAATTATTATGCAGCTGCTTTACCAACAATCAGAAATAGGAAATATTGGAAAACATGACATGAAATTAGCTATACATTTGACAAACAAACTACAATTTTTTACTCTCTTCTCCCCGCTCCCCTTAGGGCCAAAACTTACTTTAAAAAATAAAACATTTTTTTAGTGAGTCATTTTGCAAGAAAAAGAAAGCAGACAATTCACAAATACAACAATGAAACTGTCACTAATTCCAGTGATCTGGCCAAACACAAGCACCAGCAAGTATTTGGTACTTTTTGTTATGTTAGTTATGTGAAAACAAAAAATTGAATGGCTGCCTTGAGTAACCATTCCTTTACCTGCTTAGAGGAATTTCTAGATTTATGTACTTTTCGCTAGCATTACAGATTTTTCTGATACACAGCCTGTGTACAGGGGATTCTGTTTTTGCTCTTTTGATGCAATGAGATTTCTTATTTTTTCCGATCAAAAAATAAACAATAAAACAATTGAAACCCAGATTATTGCCACTAAAGAAACTTGGACCAAATGCAAGCACAATAAAAACTAGCTTCTTCATTACCTGGTAAAATTCATCTGCTTCATCTGTGGGTACCATATGAATCCGCAAAGCCTTTGGCCCATAGAATGTCAAGCATGTTTCTGGGAGAACCTGAAAAAAAGAAAAAAGAAAAAAAAAAGAACCAAGAAAATTGTAGAACATCAAGTTTGACAACTTAAAATACATGAAAGTGCAAGCCAAACTTTCAAAATATCAATTCTCACATGGCCTCCCCAGAATATTGAAAACCCATTTAAGTCACTGGATTGAACTTCGCTTGCAGTCCCATTATCAGAGGCTACCCGAGAATTCTGTCATAGTAGAACAAAAAACTAAATTAATGGGGGATAAATGATTATGCAGTATTCAAGGAAATACGGAGAAAACATACAGGAAAAGAGTGACCCCTAAGCCGGCTTTGGGAAGCAAGGACAGGTAGATCTTCTGAATGAACCACTGCAGCTTGCCTATGGTGGAGATGTACACCAGGTGTGTCAAATAATTTCTGCACAAGCCAAAAAATACCATTCGTGAAATATGAAATATAAAAAAAAAAAAAAATCAATATTTTCACAAACTAGATTCTCTGTTAATACCAAAGAAATAAAACTGCTTAGATAAGTAAACACAATATGTATTCAATCATAATACAAATGCTAACAGCACACAGAGCATACAGATAGACATTTAATATAAATGGCTTACCCCTCCTCCTAGGAAAGCATTAATTTGAATTGGACCTAAGGTGGTTCCAGGAACAGCAGATTGTATGGGTTTGTACTTCTGCGCTGCTGCAGCAACTGGGTCCTTTTGTCCAATCATTTCTGAATCAGAATATAAAAGAGTTCAACAAAGAGGAAGAACTATTGTATTTAGAGAGTAAAAGCTTATTCCATAACACTAGCCAAGAGAAGAATGCAAAAACAATTGGAATTCCAAAATGATTTCTAGTCACTAACTAGCCCGTAACAAAACAAGGAAATCAGGTGTGCATATACAGTTCCATCAGTGGAGCAGCTACCCTTTTTGTTAATAGGTATATAAGGGCGAAAAAAACATTTTTTTTTTCAAGAGTTTGGGCCTCGGTGCAATGGCAAGTGCCTTTTACCAAAAGCAACAGGTTGTACTTTTGAGTCCAAGAATCACACTTTTCCATTTACTACACCAGCTTTATATATTACAATTCTCACTAGTTTCAGTAGCATTCCTTGGTAAATCAGAACTCAGAAGAGTGACATAATTGGATAAGTGCTGTTAGTTAACGCTTCCAATTAAGAAACTTGAGTTCATTTGAATTTTTTATAAACCCATGATATATGATGTTAACGACAATACATATAAATTTTAAATTCACATTATGAGTAAAGCATTGATGAATGCAGATTTCCCAACATTAGCTAAGCCCTGTAAAATTGGTAAATAAACAACCATAAGCGCAAAATCACTTATCTCAACCAGTAAAATATTAATTTTGACTAATTACAAAACTACTGATAAGAGCTCTTAAAAGCCAAAAAACTAAGTACCAACAAATTAAAAGCAAAAAGAAGAAGCCACTAAATTTTGGCCTCAAGTTAAAAAGTAAAAACCAAAGGATGGGCTGGAAAAGAGTTAACTTTAATAATGCCACGAGATATACAAATAAACATTATCTTATTAAGAAAAGAAGATCCCTAAAATAAATATATATATATATATATATATATATATATCTGTAAATCTACATATCATGCCAGCCACTATTTCCAGGTATCAAGCATGACTTCTTCCTTTTTCTTTTTTTTTGAAAAGTAAATAATTATTAAATTCAAGAGTATGGATATTTTTTAATTGGTATGTTACACATTAATTCAACAGGTTGTAAAAGCAAATCTAAACCTCCAGCTCCACCCCATACTTATTGGGGAGGAGGTCCAAATTGAGCTATAGTAAATCAATAGAAGAATATATAAAAATTCATTTTTTATTAGCTGACTTGCTACTAGTTACTAGCTTCTCGGCCTCTCATTTTGTCCAAATTTATAAATAATTCATAGAAAAACTAACGAACCTAACATACAACCGAATCAATGGTGAAACAATGCTGAGATGAGATAAAAAATTTTTTTATAACCAAGATAAGATGAATATCTTTGAAAATGGAAAATATATATATATATATTTTTTTTATGAGATGAGATAAAAATTATAAAATATATTTTCCATTTTCAAAGATATTCATCTTTATGAGCAGAATTCAAACAAAAGGACCAATGTCCTGATAGTTCAGTAAGAACGGTACACTTTTTGGTCCTACTCTGTGCATCAATTGGGAGTTTCAAATTCGGAAACTTACTAACCAGAATGTAAACATCCCGCACCTGCAACAAAAAATCAACTCAAGAAATTAAGTTGAGAAAAAAAAAAGAACTAATAGATATCTAAAAATTGCTTCAAGCAGCTGTTGAGTATAAGCCATATTCATACTGATGAAAATGACATATTATATCATGAGCAAGGAATTAACTTCATAAACGCAACTTATGAGATATCAAAAAAAAAAAAAAAAAATTTTAAAAAGGGTTTCTACAATAGTTCTTTTTATTATATTTATATGTATACAACATTAACTTCTGTGTGTTTGGTTCACTAAACTATAAGCCATACCCATACCCCAGTGACCCCATTTTAAACTGTAAGCCATAGGTTTGGGTATTTTTCTGTGCTATCAATTGCTTAATTATTCTCCCAATGGATGGGGAGTATAAGGGTATTTCACGGTGAGATTTGTAGCTGTTTGAACCTAAATAATGGCATTGCATAGTGTAAGTGAGAGGACATCCAGGAAAGTCCATCTCCTTCATGTCTTTTCATTTTGACAATATGTGTAGAAAATAGATTTTCACTCACAGGAGGGGAATTTTTTCTACCTCAACTCTTGAGGATTTCCTCCATCTTGTTTCATAAAGACACAGGTTCAATAGTCTACATCCTCTAATTAAGGCACTAGATAAACCATACATCTGGAGACACATCTAAGTCAGATGCCCATACCCAAGTCCCAAAAAAAAGAGCCTCCCACCCATAATGGAGATCAATGTTACTGATTTGGACTTTGGAGATATTTCCTGAAAATTAGTTACATCTTTCATATTCTCTAAAACACCACGAATGAAGATCAGTATACCATTTATTTCCAGCAACAACCACTTTCTTTCATTCAGTTATATCAGTAGCTTTAGGAAGGGAGTTGATTGAGTGAAAAATCTTTTTTTCCTTTTGAATTTCTGATGCGACTCCCACTATTCCAACCAAAGACTTTGAACTTGTCAGATGGACACTTAGAACGCTGCAAAAATAAGCCAACTTATAAGTATGCGGCATGCTGCATATATTTTTTTGGTCATAAAAAAATTATTAAAAAAATAAAAACTATACATGAACCTTGAACTTTATTCAATCAGTCCTAATTTTAGCTGTGAGACTTGGGCTACATGAATCTTTATACGGACTTCTTGTGAACCTAGCTACTTAAGTAACAATGTAGCATAAAGATGTAAAAATAAAAAAAAGGTTTGCAGAGAGAATCAATGTTGTTTGGGGGGTAGGGGGAAAAGAAAATAAAATAGAAGAGTCCAAACTTACTTAAGCTTCTTCTTTGTAATGGCCTCTACTACCCAATCACCAACACAATTAGAATCAGTCCCTTTTGGTAGGAGATCAACCTAAAAGTGAAAAGTATGATTGTTATCTAAATCAGTTTATAGTAAAATCCATGCATCAATATGACAATATTCAATACCAATGTGCAGATTATTTACCTTTGTTACAACTAATATTATTGGATTCGCACCGGCCAGATCACGCACACGAGCCAAAAAGCTGCCATTGAAGTCAAAAATATCAACCTAAAAGTGCTTAACAAAAAGAATTAGAGAAATCTTCCTATTATATGCTTAACGAATTTACGCCATATGAGATCACCAAAACAAACTGTATATATAATCATTGCAGAAAATTGTGATCTATTGTTATTTGATGGTGGATAGTATTCACATCTTTAAGTCATTTGTACCGTACGAGACAATCTTTTTGATAAGTTTTTCTTTTTATGCATCTGTAAAATATGAAACTATGACCCCTTCCTACCCCAGTCCAACCACTTTATCACCTGAGCCAATGTCTCTAGGTTATCTTTTTGTCAGAGGGTTACACCCTTTGTCCAATATATGATTTACTATGATGTAAGATCTATTTGTTATCTGAAGTTGAAAATTTTACACTACAAGTGAGACATGAAAGGTTTCTTTGCCATTCTCAGGTATTATTTGAACCATGTACAGTTTGGAAAACAGGCAATATTAATGTCATTGACACAAAATGAAATATATTCACTTTTAGGAACAATACATCAGAAAGGCAAAAGAAAGAAGATATTCTCATGGTTCCACATACATGCTGAGATGCCTCAATTGCTAAAGGAGTGCCTATGAGTATTAAGCTTGACGTTCACTTAGCAAATTAGCATTCTGTGTGCACACCAAAGTTCATCTCAAAGTGATTGATTGAAGTTCTCGGGTGATGAGAACAATAACAATTAACAAATAGGGGAATGGAGCCTTCCAGTTACATGTGCCGTCAACACGTAGAACCCTCCCCACCCAACCCCCCCCACCCCTTTTTTTTTCTCCTTCCGCCTACTTCCTCTCACTTTCTTGTTCTATTTTTAACACACATAAACTAACAATCTTGAATTAATATAATTTACATAGGTGATCATTATGACAACAATATTCTCCATAAAAATAAAACCGCTGCCAACCTACAAAGGAAAACACAAAATAAAAGGAAAAGGTTTTAAGAAATTTTTTTTTGCTTCTACAAAAGCAAGCCTATATTCATTAAAAACTTGCAAGCCTAGGAAAATTAGCATTCAGGTAATAAGCCAGCCAACCACAAACCAGCAGTTTAATGACAGGAATTCAAATTCTTCCACAGATAAAGCAATACCAAAACTAAGGCACCACTACATATATTAATCATATTCTAGGGGTTTCAAGATAATGCACTAACTTCATAATAAAATGAAAGTCAAATAGCCCGCACTAACCAGTTTAACAATCAAGGCCTTCTCATAGCGTAAGTGAGACAGCTTCTCCCTAAGCTGCTCAGCTGTCACAAACTGCTTCCCACCAGAATAACCTCCATTTCCACCAACTGCAGTTATCATATGCCCATGAGACAATAGCCGGCACCTTCCACATAGAATAGTTCTAAGCTGGTGGTGCTCCTTCTGCACAATCACATACATTCTGTAAGAACTATCTTATAACTCTCAACTCAAAATATTCAAAAACCAATTAATGCAATTTGATAAACTCAATTTACCAAAAATGAGGGGTGCAGAAATGCCCAGTAAAAAATCATTCTTTGAGACAGCAATTCATAACCAATCGTCAAAGTTAATTTCTAGTCTTTCTTAAGCAAAAAGAAAAGCAAAATTTGAGCTTAACAATAACAGCAACAAAAGGAAATTTTGCTTGAAAAATCAATGAAGGGGCTTATAATATTGCTTCAAGGTTCAAACTTTGATATACCCACCAAAGCAAAAGCCATTTAAAATTCAATTTGCAATTTTTTTTTAAATAATTCGATAGTTACAATGGGGAGGGGGATTTGAACCTTGGATGTCTTGGAACACCAAGAGGTGCCAACAAGTTGAGCTCTTTGGCTAAATTAAATTTGCAAATTGCCCATTACCATATTATCCCAAAATCACTTACTTTTTATTCTCATTCAAGCTATTATATAAATATTCCCTCTTAAAAAGCAACACTTTCAAAGAGCTAAATCAAAAGTACTATGCAAAAACAATTCAGACCACATAACCCACTTACAGGGCAATTCATAAACTTTTGTTTGAAAAGCAATAAAAGGACATATTACAATTCAACATTGTTTCAAACTTTGACATGCCCACCACAGAAAAAGCTTTCAAATTCAATTTTTTTCAACTACCCATTACAGTATAATCACAAAAACACTTACTCAAGCTCTTAAAAAGCACTGACAAAAACAATTCATACCAATTCATAGGTCTCGATGTCCACGTAACCCGGAGCATCCGAATCCGAAGTCGGCAACAGAGCCCCACACCCGTAACAAGTAGCCACCGCCATTGAAACCTTCAAGACGTTCTCTTTCTTCGTCATCTTCTTCTTCCTCTTGGTCTCAGCTTTCTTTTCGGTCATGGCCTCAAGGGACAACTGGTGCTCAAGGAATTTCTGGCCTCGGGTCCGGGCAGCAGCCCCGGTTCCGTCTGGTCCGGATACGGACTCTGAGGAATGTGTCTCTGAGATTGAGGCTTTGCAGAGTACGAGAGTGGGTTTTGTGTAAATTTTTGGAAATTTGGGGGCAGAGATTTTGAGATGGTGAGGAAGGGAGAGTGGTGAGAGGGATGCCATGGATGATGACCGTTAATGGGGAGAGGTTTAACGGTTGGAAGGGTTTAAGGCTTTATAAAGCTTGTGGTGTTCGTTGTGGAATATGATAGACACTTCAGTTCAAAGCGAGCCTGATAAGTCATGAGTTTAGCGTGTACTAGTCATAAAATGAATGGTCTAAATATGGTTTTACATAGAGTTACACAATCTCGTACACAGTACACACTAAAGCAAAAACATGATTTCAGATACGTGAGATGGTCGGCCGAATAAAGAAAAAGCAAAGTGCTCTCGTGCTCAGGCGCGTGGTAGCAAAAGAGTCTTGCAGCTGCCTGCAAGAAGTGGAGTGCCCTCCCCGGTGAGAGGCAGTGGTAGTTTTTCTGTCATAGAGTCCATTTTGTGGTCTTGTTTTTCCAAAAGTCCTACACAGGCAGATATACTCCGGCCTTGTTAACCATGGCAGAGGAGTTAGAGGAGCTGTGGAAGAAACTAACGTTTACAGAGGAAGAAGACACGGGAATAGAACTGGATAGCACCAGCACAAGAGCGGCAAGGAGGGTGGGAAAGTGCTGTGTTGTGATGAAGATACTGACTCAAAGGAGCATAAATGTGTTTGCATTGAGGAAGAATTTAAGAATGCTGTGGAAACCTAATAAAGGTATGCAGATCTCTGAACTAGAGGAGGAACTTTTCTTGGTGGAGTTCGGAGATGAGAAGGATAAAAAGAAAGTGCTGGATATGTGCCCTTGGAGTTATGAGAAGCAACTAATTCTCATCCAAGAATATGTAGGGGAGTAAACACCGAAGGAGATTGAAGTAAAATGGGCCCCCTTCTGGGTCCAGATCTACAACTTACCCTTGAACAGCAGGACAAGAGAGACAGTATGGGCCATTGGGGCATGTTTAGGGTCAGTACTAGATGTGGATGTTTCAGATGCTGGAGTGCAGTGGGGTAAGTGTCTCCGAGTTAGAGTGCGAATTGATGTGACCAAGAGATTGGTGCGAGGAAAGAAAATCTCAACAGAAGGAGACGAGCAAAAATGGGTCAACTTCAAATACGAGCGTTTACCCAACTTTTGCTATAGGTGTGGGTTCCTTAATCATTCCTTAAAAGAATGTAGCGAAGAGCAGGCACAAAGTAACAGGGAAGGAGTTAGCCAGCTTCAATATGGTGCCTGGATGAGGGGGGAGCCTATGTGGAGGGGAGGAAAGGAAGGAGTAACACAGGGTGGACAAAGAGACATAGGGGAAGGTACTGGGATTGGTGTGGGTGGTCCGACAGTCTCACCACGGCAAAGGAACGAAAGGAGGGAGGAAGCAGTCACGTGCTTGCTACGTCAAATCAAGCAGCCAGTAATCCTATACATGATGTAGGGGCAGAAACCACTCCTAGGCCTATGGTAGAGACGTTACATGAAAAGGGTAGGGTCAAAGAATTGGTAGAAAAGATAGAAGAGAAGAAAACTGATTCGGGAAGATTCGGTGAGGAAAAGTCAGCTGACAAGCCCGGTTTGGTGGAAGGAATGCAGTGGGAGACAGCTTCGTATCAGGAGACCTGTTTAATTCCTAAGGAAGGGGTGACACTAAAGGATGAATTAAATCTGAAAGAAGGTGGGCCGGGTGTAGACGGGCCAGCCTTAGGCCCACTAGCGTTAACCTTTGATGACAACAAAGGTTGGACTGCTGAAACATTAGGCCCAGCAAGCAGGCATTGGAAGAGGCTGGCTAGGGAAAATAACAAGCAGGCAACTCAAGTGTATGAAAGCCCAACCAAGGGTAAGAGGGATGGCCCAACACCACCTCAGGAGCTTGATCCTAATTCGGGAAACTTAAAACGTAGGAAAGGCAGCAAAGGAGGAAATCACGAACCAAATGGCGAGGAGGAAAAGGTTGGCGGTGTGGCGATGTCTGCTGTGCAACACCGCCAAGCCAAATGAGTTTGTTAGCCTAGAACTGCCGAGGATTGGGATCTTCCTCGGCAGTTCGGAAACTCGCCGATGAGGTGAGAGCGAAAGATCCTCTTTTGGTTTTTCTATCGGAGATGAAAGCCGGAATAAATCGGATTAAGGGTATTCAGAACAAGTTGGAGTACACTCAAGGTATTACGGTTCCAAGTGATGGGCGAAGTGGGGGTCTAGCTTTGTTGTGGAAAGAAGGCACTGATGTGCGTTTCAAGAACTGTTCTAATTCGCATATCGACGTGGAGATTCATGATAGTTCAGCTCCAAGCCCGTGGCATGCAACTGGGTTTTATGGGCAACCCGACGCGGCTAAGAGGTATATTTCATGGGAATTGTTAGACGTATTAAAAGTTCAAAGTTCATTACCGTGGGTGGTGTGTGGGGACTTCAATGAAATTACCCACTCCGACGAAAAGATAGGGGGTCCGGAGAGAGATGCCGGGCAAATGAAGGATTTCAGGGAATGCCTAAGTCGATGTGGACTAGTTGATCTAGGATATGTCGGGTAAAGGTACACTTGGTGCAATGGGAGGGCAGGGGAACAGAGAACTAAGCTTAGACTGGATCGGATAGTGGCGAGCGAGAGCTGGATAGACATTTTCCCGGATGTAAGTGTCCATCATACCTCTATGTCAATTTCTGACCACTGTTTGCTATCACTTTCTCTTAACAAGAGACAACCTCGTAAACCAGCTAAGAAGAGGTTTTTCTTTGAGGCCATGTGGGTAAGGGAGACAGGGTGTAGGCAGGTAATAAAGGATGCGTGGGAGCCCGCTGAGGCATGACAATGGTGTTACTATTATGGAACGCTTAAAGAGTTGCCAAGTGCAACTTCGAAGATGGAATTGGAGGGAGTTTGGGAATGTTAACAATAGTCTGAGGCAGAAAAAAAACCTTCTTCAACAACTTGAAGCTGTGGATGGTATATTGGATAAAGCACAAGAAATTCAGGGGCTGAAAAAGGAAATCAATGAGATCCAAATCCGGGAGGAGATTATGTGGAAGCAGAGATCCAGGGCTTTGTGGCTCAAATGGGGTGATCAAAATACGAAGTTTTTTCATGCCACAGCAAGCCAACGGAGAAGAAAAAATAGAATAGAGGGTTTGCAAAATCAGCAAGGGGAATGGACAGATGACCAGGGGGGTATTGAGACCATGATCTTAGACTATTTTGCGAAGATTTTTAGGTCGGATAACCCGTCAAATTTTGAAGCTAGCCTGAGTGCAATTTCCAAGCGGGTCACCCTGGAAATGAATGAGGTTCTGGTGGCAGAATTCAAGGCAGAGGAGGTATGGCAAGCTCTTCAACAAATGCACCCCACAAAGGCCCCGGGCCCCGACGGTATGCCTCCCATCTTTTATCAACAATATTGGGATATAGTAGGCTTTGATGTGGTAAACTGTGTAAATTCTGCTTCAATGCCTAGTATCCTCAATGAAACATATATATGCCTCATCCCAAAGGTAGCATCACCACAAAAAATTACAGAGTTCAGACCGATAAGCTTATGCAATGTAGTATACAAAATTATCTCTAAAGTGCTTGCAAATAGGTTGAAAAACATTCTGAAAGAGGTAGTTGAGGAATCATAAAGTGCTTTCGTTTCGGGGAGATCAATAATAGATAATGTGCTAGTCGCATTTGAAACGATGCACTGCATTGATCAAAAAAGGAAGGGGAAGGAGGCACTCATGGCAGTGAAGCTCGATATGAGCAAGGCATATGATCGAGTGGAATGGCCCTACTTGGAAGCTATAATGAGGAAAATGGGATTTCATGAGAAGTGGATTGCTTTAATTATGATGTATGTCTGTACGGTTTCATACTCAATCTTGATCAATGGGGAGCCAAAAGGGAAGATAGTTCCCTCAAGGGGCCTACGGCAAGGCGACCCAATCTCCCCATATTTATTTCTATTATGTGCAGAAGGGTTGACAGCCATGTTGAAGAAGGAAGAGAAGGAAGGACACATTAAAGGAGTGGCAGTAAGTAGAGGAGCCCCGAGTGTTTCACACTTGCTATTTGCCGATGATAGCATTATCTTTTGTAGAGCATCTGTTTTGGAATGCGAAAGGGTAATGAAAGTATTGGATGACTATGAGCGGGACTCAGGACAGAAATTGAATAAGGAGAAAACAGCCCTATATTTTAGCAAGAACACGAATACAGAAGTGCAAAACCAGATCAAGCAACGGTTTGGGGCCGAGATAGTCAAACATCATGAGAAATATCTGGGGCTTCCATCATTAGTTGGGAGGGGGAAAAGGAAAGCATTCAATCGAATAAAGGATCAGGTGGGAAGGAAAATTGCGGGGTGGAAAGGCAAGCTCTTATCCAATGCGGGTAGGGAAATACTCATAAAAGCTGTTGCCCAGGCCACACCTACATACATTATGAGTGTTTTCAAACTTCCGGACTCTTTGTGTAAGGATTTGAATTCAATGATGGGTAATTTCTGGTGGGGGCAAAAAGAAAGGGAAAGAAGAATGGCATGGGTGTCATGGAAGAAAATGTGCAAGCCAAAGTCCGAGGGAGGTATGGGGTTTAGGGACCTTAAGGCCTTCAATCTAGCTCTCTTAGCAAAGCAAGGCTGGAGAATTTTGGAGAATCCAAACTCACTTGTTCATAGAGTTTTCAAAGCTAAGTATTTTGCAAAGGAGTCCTTCCTAAGTGCTCAAGTGGGTAGGAGGCCCTCTTATGCGTGGCGTAGTATTATGGCAGCAAGAGATATAATCAAGAGGGGCTCTCGGTGGTGTATTGGTAATGGGCAAAAAGTCAACATCTGGAATGATAGGTGGATACCAAGACCTAACTCCTCTAAAGTTCTCAGTCATCGGCGAGCTCAGTGTAAGGAAGTAATGGTTTCAGACCTCATTGATATAGATAGGAGGTGCTGGGATGCGGCTAAGGTCAGAAGCATTTTAATCCCGCATGAAGCAGAGGTAGTGTTAGGCATCCCAATCAGCTATAGACTACCTGATGATTCGATCATATGGGCTGGGACATCAAATGGGAAATTTACAGTGAAGAGTGCCTACGGAGTAGCGCAAAATCTCCTAGAGGAGGGAGCTACAAGGTCTGATTTGGGTAGCTGTTCCAACAATGTGAAGATGAATGCTATATGGAAAATGGTTTGGAACTTGGAGTGCCTGAGGAAAATAAAACATTTCATGTGGAGGGCATGTAAGAACATTCTTCCCACTAGAAATAGACTAAAGGAGAGGGGAGTAAGGTGCGAGGACTGCTGTGCGCTGTGCGGCTCTAGTGAAACATCGGGGCATATCCTTTGGGACTGCAAATTTGCAAAGGAAGTATGGAGTGGAACGAAAATTAAACTCCATGTTCTGCCTGAACCTGTGAATGAATTCTTGAATTTAGTTTGGCAGGTAGTGGATTCTTGCCCAAATGTTAATTGGGTGCTGTTTGCTGTGATTGCGTGGAGCTTGTGGAATAATAGAAATTCGGTGATACATGGTGGTCAAAGCAAAGGGAAGGAGGGTCTCATCAAGGCAGTGGTTAGCTATGTTGAAGAGATCAAATGTGAGAAGACACTGCAAAGAAGAGCTCAATCGGATGCTGCACAAACATGGAGGCCACCAAAGCAAGGTTGGTATAAGGTTAACACTGATGGTGCAGTGTTTAAGAAGGCAGGGAGCTGTGGCATAGGAGTGGTGATCAGGAATGAAAAAGGACAGATTATGGGGGCACTAAGCAGAAGACTGGAGCTGCCACTGGGAGCATTGGAGGTTGAGGCAAAAGTTGTGGAAGAAGGTGTCCAATTTGCAAGGGATCTTTGCCTTGGCCAGATTGTAATTGAAAGTGACTCTCTGGTGGTGGTCAACTCATTACACGATCTAGACGCGACTCAAAGCTGCATCCAAAAAGTAATTGAAGGCACAAGACTGGGACTGCGAAGGTTCACTGCATGGGAGGCTTCTCACACTAGAAGAGGCTGCAACAATGCAGCTCACATATTGGCAAGACATGCCAAAGGTGTACACAATTGTGACATCTGGGTGGAGGATACTCCACCCATGATCATTGATCAAGTTCAAAAGGATGTAAACTGTATGACGTCCATTTCGGCTTAAATGAAATTTACATGTTGACAATCAAAAAAAAAAAAAAGATACATGAGATGGTCATTGATCGGGTATGAGTCGGGTTTGCCCAAATCTAACTCGATAATTTTATTCATGAATATCCGATTCTTTTACCCTATTAGTCAAGTTTCTGTCATTATTTTTTACTAGCTTGTAACTCCATGCATATACATAAAAACACTTAAAAATATACAATAAGATGCATAATTTAATTCTTACATATATAATTTAAATACTATTAATAGTCATTTTTATATTTTATTAATTCTTTAAAAAATTTTGTAAGGATATTATTAGGTATAAAATATAAATTGTCTTTTTAAAAAAAAAAATTATTGTGAAACACTTTTTTTTTTTAAGATTCATTTATTCTAGACTTTTTGGTTTTTGTACTTAATAACTCACTTGGATGAATATTTATGGTGTGATACCACATCTGATTCTAAAATTAAGAAATAAAACTCTTTAAGAATAAATAATTTAGGATACATGGCACAAAATTAAAACTCTAATTTAGAATTCTAATTTGAGTTTCTCTTAGTTTCACCTATTATTATATATATAAATAATGTTGAAACCTGATTTTAAATGTTAATTTTAGTGAGTATATGACATTATTTCAAAAATGATTCAAAGAAAAATGATTCAGCAAAAAAAAAAAAAAAAAAAAGATTTAAAGAAAAATGGACTGAACTCATGTACATAGGTGAAGAAAAATCACCAACATAGCAATATAACACCACTGCTGTGAGTGCTCTTAGTATGAGAGATGTTAGGCTAGAGTATTATTTCTATATTATATCAAAACAAAAAAATTGCATTTCAGTCAAACTTTAGGGGACTCCAATTCATAATGAATTTAGGTGAAAATACACTTTTGGTCCCTATATTTTGGTCCAATTCTCATTTTGGTCCTAAAATTGATTTCGTTACTAATGTTGTTCCTAAAAAAAGAAAATCGATTTTATTTTAGTCTTTGCCGTCAACCCACTAACGGAAACCTCCTACGTGGCTGACGAAACACCTACTTGCTGATGTGACGCTGGCGTGGCCTTGATATAATGATTAAAATATTATTAAAAAATTTTATTTGGCATTTTTATATACCAAGTCAGCATTTTAAATTTTTTTTTTAAAAAGCCATATTAGAAAATTTAAACCAAAAAAAAAAAAAACAAATTAAGGGTCCATTTGGGATCCGCTTATTTTGCTGAAACTGAAAAATTTTTGCTGATAGTACTATAAATAAAGGTAAAACTAAACTGAAATAGTATAGTGAAACTCATGAATAGTACTAAAAAGTGCAGTGGGACCCATGAATAGTAGCAAAAATAACGGAAACCTCCTATGTGGCTAACGGAACACTTACTTGCTGATGTGACGTTGATATAACGATTAAAATTTTATTAAAAAAATTTATTTGGCATTTTTATACACCAAGTCAGCATTTTAATTTTTTTTTTTTAAAAGCCATATTAGAAAATTTAAACCGAAAAAAGAAAACAAATTAAAGGTCCATTTGGGATCCGCTTATTTTGCTGAAACTGAAAATTTTTTACTGAAAGTACTATAAATAAAAGTAAAAGTAAGCTGAAATAGTACAGTGGAATCTATGAATAGTACCAAAAAATGTAGTGAGATCCATAAATAGTAACAAAAATAAACTGAATAGTAAAATAAATTGGCAAAAATAATATTTGCCAAACAGACACTAAAAAAAAAACCTTTTAATTTCTTAATTTTAATTTAAACTGAAAATTTAATTTCTCAATTCTCATAATTTCTCAATTCTCAGTTTTAAAATTTTTTATCACAATCCTCCACACCAAACCCCAATCCCAACCCCACGAACCCAAGTTACCCAACCCAACATCCAATTTTCTTAGTCACCAACATCACAGCATCAATTTTAATCCCTCTCGCTACCCATTGTTCTCTCACTCTCTATCTCTTTGATTTCTCTTTGATTTGCTCCAAACCTAGACACCCATGGCCAAAGACACCAACCTCCAAACTCAGAAACCCATGGCCAAAGACCCTAAGAACCCATGGCTAAAGACCCCAAGCTCTACCTCTCAAGATCACGAGCCGAGGAGGTGGATTTCTTCGATTGATGAGGACAACAGCAACAAGGCCAAACACTCTCTCTTCGATTGATGAGGACGACGATGACGAGGAGGTAGTCATTTGTTGGGACGGTGTCGTTTGACAGAGTGGCTAACGAGGCAGAAACGATGGGGTTTGAAGGCGTCATTGGATTTGAGGAGGTAGAAAAGGTGCCATTGGATCTACTCCAAACCCAAAAACTCAGATTTGCTCCAAACCCAAAAACGATAGAATGTGTTGAGAAGGTAAAGTGCGGGAAGCAAACATTAGAAATTTCTTCACAAAGCTAAGATTTTTGAGAGAGGGAAAGATATCTTAGTTAGATTTGGGTGGTGTTGGGCACGAAATTGAAGGTAGGGACGAAGCCATTCTCTGTCTTTGGGGGGCCATGGCCCCACCTAAATTTTGGAAAAAAATCAAGGAGTATATATATAGATTACAGAGTTGAGCAATTTTGCCCAAAACAAACACACTTGCACCCCTAAGCAAAATCTTTTAAACAAAAAGAAAAAGCCCATTAAAAATTTACAAATCTATAATCCCAAAAAAAAAAAAAAAAGGGTAAACCCAAAAAATTAGGCCAATAACAAAGTCACCAAAATCGAAAGGCTAAATAAAATTGAGTACAATCATACAATTTACCAAAAAATTAGCCCAGCCCTTAAAAAATTTGAAACAAAACCAATCTGGCATCAAATCATTCCATCAAATTGCCCCCAAAAAAAAATAAAACTCTAACCTAGAGAGAGACATTAGTATTGAGACATGAGGCAAAAGGAATGAAAATTGAGACCAAAAATGCAGCAGCACCGCATGGCATGTCGATAGCAAATCTGCTTCTGAGAGAGACCAAGAAAGCACCAACACGGTATTTCCCTCTCTCATCTTAGTTAAGCAAAGGTAGAGCCTCTTTTCTCTCAATCTTTCTCTCTCTCTCTCTCTCTCTCTCTCTCTCTCTCTCTCTCTTTTCTCTCTTTTTCAACAGAAGATGGAGAACTTTCATAATTATTTTTTTGTTTTGTTGCTAAATGAAGAATCACTGTTTCTATATCAATACTTTGGTGAAAATGGCCAAAAATCACCATTTTCAGAAATTTGTAGCAAAAAAGCACTGTTTAGGAACTAAATGGGAATCTACCACTTTTTATGTACTCGAGCTCACTAAACTCGAGTTCTAAATGGTACTCGAGCTCACTATACTCGAGTTCCTAGATTCATTCCACTGTGGCGCTGCTGACCTGGAATTTGTGCAATAAAAAAAATAATGTGGTACTCAAGGTTGGTAAACTCGAGTTCCTTGAAATATGGAACTCGAGCATACCAAGCTCGAGTTCTTTGTAAATAAAATGCTCGGTATTGTTTTTCTAAGGTGCTAGAGCTCACCAAACTTGAGTTCCTTACAATTTTTTTTTGGATAATCGACAAATAAACATAAACATAAAAATAAGTAGCATAAAATTATTTCTAGTATTCTGCATAAAATTATTTTCTGTTCAGCATTATTTAAAAAATTGTTCACTCTCTTTTCTACATAAATTATTTTATGTTCATTATTTAAAAAATTGTTCATTGTTTTCTCATAAAACACCTCCTGCAATTGTGTACTCTAAATTTAAAAACCAAATCTGTATGCTTTTAAAAGTCAAATCTGTATGCTTTTTCTGTTTAAATTTCGCAATAATCAAATCTGTTTTTCTGTATTGATAAAATATGTTCTATATTAATAAAATTTGCTCTCTGCACATCATGTTTACTGTATATTCAAATCTGCTTACTACATTCATAAAATCTGTTTTTTGCATTAATTAAAATTGTTCACTGTTTTCTCATAAAAATTATTCACTGTTTTCTGCATAAACTATTTCTAGCATTCTGCATAAAATTATTTTCTGTTTAGCATTATTTAAAAAATTGTTCACTCTCTTTTCTGCATAAATTATTTAATGTTCACTATTTAAAATAAGTAGTTTTTTTTTTTATGGTTCAAAATTATTTTTGTTCAGCATTATTTCTAGTACTCTGCATAAAACTATTCCTTACAACTTTTTTTTTTTGGATAATCGACAAACAAACATAAACATAAAAATAAGTAGTTTTTTTTATCTATTAATTTGTCACTGTTTTTATAAAAATATTTTAAACTAATGCTCTGTATGTTTCGCTGGAAAACTTTCTATAAGGATAGTTTTCCACATTTTTCAGTGTTTGGTAGCATAAAAAAAGGTTGGTCAACGGAAAAGTATCTTTAGTCAACGGAAAAGTCTTATGAAAATTAGGCTTATTTTCTATAGGTTGTTTTCCAAAAAAAATTTTTGGAAAACAATCTCTCTCTCGCATAGTGCATAACTCCTATAAATATTATATTCTTCTGACCTAGGAAAAAATATTTTCGTTCACTCATTCAGCCTTTCTCACAATAAACTCTCTCACTTCTACTCCTCCCTTTGTTTTTTCTCTCTTCTCACACCCTCACTATCATCCCCTCTGGCCTCTTCTCTTCCCACAGATTCTCTCTTTATCTGCCTCTCTTCTCTTTTTTCTCCCTATTTCTTCTCCCCTCTATAACACCGTTCTTTAATAAGGTTTTTTTTTTTTTTTCTCCTTACAAATTGGTCAACGGTTCTATAACAATTTTTGGTATATTTTTTATACTATTTGTACTGGATTAGTTTACCAGTAAAATTATTTGGCCTATATGGCATTTTGAACTATTTAAAATGGAACTTAAGGTTATAATGGTTATTTTGAATTATAAGAAATATGGTTTATATATATATATATATATATAATGTACGTTATTGTTCATATACATGACTAAGATGAGTATTTGAGATCATGAAAATTGGATAGGTAATTTTGATTGTATTCGTTGTCAAAATTTTAGTTTGAAAACCAAATTCATTCTTGGTTTTTTTTTATATTATTCATTTATATTGATTACATTAGGTGGGTTTACACAATACACATATTATACATGTTTTAAATTATACAAGAAATGTTATAAAAACTGTGGATATCAAACACCAGAAAACATTCTCAAGCCCATTTTCAAAGTTGTTACCAAATACCAGAAAATGAGATAGTTTTCCAAAAAATGCTCTTTGAAAAATTAATCATTTTCCAGAAAATGTTAATGCCAAAACAAACAGAGTGTAAATGAATAAACTTAACTCATTGGCTCTGTATTAATTATTGACGCACACAACAACACTCATTCATTCATAAAATAATACATTACGTGTCTACTTAACCAATTAAATTCTTGAATAATCACTAACTTTACAATTTTTCTTCTTGAATTTTTCTGACTTTATAACAAAAAGTTATTATAACATGATAACAATACACACACATGAAATAAACCCTCTCTATTTCCTAATTATTATATTATATTTATACTTTACACACAAATATCCATATACACATTATTCACACAAATAACATTATAATAAAAAGTAATGCACGCAATTAATATTAGACACACACACACACACACACACACACACACACACACACACACACACACATATAATACAAATTTATAGTAAAGAGTGACACTTACAGTTCACAAACACTTATACTCTTAAAGTTGGAAATACTTGTAGTAAGAGTGTATAAGATTTAAGTTAGGGTGTGGCAAAATATTTTTAAGAATAAATTAAAGTATTAAACTAACAAAAAAAATTATTATATATATATATATATATATTTGAAGTCATGGGGTTCATTTGAACCTATGAACAACGGGTAGAGCTGCCCCTAGTCAAAGTAGCCAAATATAGGAACAACTATTTCCTCTCACATCTTGATGTCATAAAATATTCAAATAGAATCCCAAAGAGGCCTATCATTTAAAAAAAAAAAAAATATATATATATATATATATATTCAAATGTTGATAGAATAAATTTCATGTCTTCTAATGTTTGTATTTTTACAAAACAAAGATATTCATAAGTACAAAATTATTCTCGTGTTTCTATATATGTTTATGTTAATGTTTATTTTGTTTATAAAAGTATGGTCATTTTTATTTTTGTTAATTTAAATGTTGTCTTCAAAATAATAATTTTATATGTGATATACCTATAACTTTTTTATAGGCTTTTTTAATATATGGAAAGAACACTACATTTTTCTAATGATTTATTTTAGCTATATACATAACGTAATTCCAAATGAGTCTGGTTTGAAGAAACCATTTTATTAGAAGGGCAGAGGTGGAAAAAAGGCAAAAGATAAATTATTTATACATACATACATATGTGGAAAATTATTGAATACTCCCGGAGTACACACATCATGTTTATAGTATATTTGAATCTGCGTACTACATTTATAAAATCTGTTTTTTGCATTAACTAAAATTGTTCATTGTTTTCTCATAAAAATTGTTCACAGCTATCTGCATAAACTATTTCCAGCATTCTGCATAAAATTATTTTCTATTCAAAATTATTTAAAAAATTGTTCACTCTCTTTTTTGTATAAATTATTTTCTATTCACTATTTAAAAAGTTGTTTACTGCTTTCTCATAAAACACCTAGTGAATTTGTATTTTTTAAATTTAAAAGCCAAATCCAAATGCTTTTTCATGTTTGAATTTCACAATAATCGAATCTATTTTTCTGCATTGATAAAATCTGTTTCTACATTAATAAAATTTGCTTTCTGCACATTATGTTTACTGTATATTCAAATCTGCTTACTGCATTCATAAAATCTATTTTCTGCATTAATTAAAACTATTCATTGTTTTCTCATAAAAAATTTTCACTATTTTCTGCATAAACTTTTTCTAGGATTTTGTATAAAATTATTTTCTGTTCAGCATTATTTAATTGTTAACTCTCTTTTTTGCATAAATTATTCTCTGTTCACTGCAAAAATTGGTCACTATTTTCTTATAAAACACCTAGTGAAATCGTATTTTTTAAATTTAAATGCTAAATCTGAATGCTTTTTCGTGTTTGAATTTCACAATAATCGTATCTATTTTTTTGCATTGATAAAATTTGTTTCTACATTAATAAAATTTGCTCTCTGCACATCATGTTTATTGTATATTCGAATCTGCTTACTGCATTCATAAAATCTGTTTTTTGCATTAATTAAAACTGTTTACTATTTTCTCATAAAAATTGATTACTATTTTCTACATAAACTGTTTTTAGCATTGGCGCAATTATTGTACTTAAATGGTTTTTGTATTTTTTTTTTTTTAAATATGTAACCATATGGATAATGAACAAACTCCATGAAGGAAAAATGAATGATTCATATAAATCACCTAATGGTAAATGCCTCGAATAATTCGAATTTGTAAAAAAGTCCGAATTAGTTGAATGTAGAAATTCAGGAAAAATCAATGGAAAATCAATGAACGTACCAAATCGTGAAGGTGTACATAAGATGTATAGGTAGTCTAGACTTGTTGAGAAATTTGACTTCATTGAAAGTAGAAAATAATGAAAATTCAATGGAAAAGTATGTACGTTAGTTGTACAGATTGTATGAATTTGTTTAAAAATTTGAATTCGTTGAATGTACAAAACTGTGAAAACTCAAGGAAAAATTGTGTACGTTAGATGTACAGATAGTACGAATTTGTTGAAAAATTTGAATTCGTTGAGTGTGTAAAATCGTGAAAATTCAAATGAAAATCGAAGAACATACCAAAATGAGTAAACTCAATGGAAAATTAATTACATTAGATTTACAGATCGTCCAAATTTGTTTCCAAATTTGAAGTCGTCAAATGTACAAAATCGTGAAAATTCAATTTAAAACTGTGTACTAATGTACTAATCATCCTAATTTGATGAAAATTTTGAAATTGTTGAACGTACAAAATCGTGAAATCTTAATGGAAAATTGAAATTGTTGAATGTACCAAATTGTGAAAATTCAATTAAAAATTGTGTATATTAGATGTACAAATATTCCAGACTTGTTGAGAAATTTGATTTCGTTGAAAGTACAAAATCATGAAAATTCAAGAGAAAATTGTGTATATTAGATGTACAGATCGTTCAAATTTGTAAAAAACAAAATTTATTCGTTGAATCTATAAAATCTTGAAAGTACAAAATAAAATTATGTAAATTAGATGTATAGATAGTCTGAATTTGTTGAAAAGTTTGAATATTGGAAACAGAATTTGTGTAAAGTGTGTAACATTTCAAATTACTCAAACAAAATATTGGAAACATCAACATATCTAACTGGAGGCATTTCACTTCCTAAGATGTTTCCTACATTACAAAGCAGAGGACATTGTCCAACCAAAGTACAAGAATCATATGTAGCAGCAAAGAACAGCAAGGAAAAAATGAGCAAATGATTTCATATAAACTTAGCCAAAACTAATGAACAGTTAATCTTTATATTTGCACAAGTTGAATGTACATAATCATCAGTTGTCAGACATTAACAACAACATTTTGTATTGCACAGAACGTGTAAACATTAACAACAATGTCTAATGTTAGTAGGTAGAAATTTTTGGAAATTATCATTGCTTGAATCTGAGAAGTCTGAAATATCTCTTTCATCATCTAATGCAGTAACTTCATTAATAAACTTGATGGCTTACTCTTGCGCCTTCTTCTTTAGATGCTTCCTAACTTTTTGGATTGCATGAAAACGGTCTAATCGCCTTTGCATTTGATTTTTCTCTTGTTCAAGATGAGCAAGTATGTTGGCAGGTTCATCTCTAGGTAACTCGACTGAGCGTGCCTTAGGAACTTGTAACCCGTGCCATCAACAATACACCTCTAACTCACACCTCTTCTCGTATAGGGTTGACCATGGTGGTTCTGCTACGGTGAACTCTATTGCGGTGGTATCTGTACTTAGTTTTGTAGGTTTGCCAACCATGATATGCCTGACGCTTTCAAGACTCACATACGTGTATATTTGCATATTAAGGAAATCTCTCTTCTTTCCAACCCATTTCCCTCCATAGTGGTCTATGTATGTCTATAATTATTGATCTATTGGAACTTGTGACAATCCATTTGTTGAAGTAGATCCAAACTTTTTTCGTATTGTGTGATTTGATGTTGAGGCGTTGCGACTCATAGCTTAGTCAATCTACAAAGTTAGCGGGGTAGAAATAAGGTCATTATTGTGGTGCATTTATAACCTCATTTCATGTTCCAAGCATTATAATTTCAGTTAATAGGGCTTGTCATGTCAATACAGGCTGGAAAAATACTAAATGAACAAAGTTTTAAATGTTTCAAATGTCATAGTGAGATTTGAAGATGTGGGCGGTAGTTGCAGTGTTCGACATATGGCGATAAAAGAAGACAAACATGTGAGGATCATGTTTAACAAGATGCAAAAATGGGAACAATGTGCAGATTTTGAGTTGTACGTCACTTTGGAGCCGCGTGCAGAAATTGTACAAACAACTGCTTCTCTACAATTTGCAGCCCTAGATGATCAGTGCACCACATTGGGAGGCTATACACCTCCTTTTCAAGAGACACCAACGACTATTGAAAGCGAACCTGGCAATAGATATGAAGATCAATTTTGTGCACATCGAGGTGAATCCTCAACATTTCCAGTAGTTGAAGATGAAGATGAAGACTATGTTGATCATGCTGCCATTAATGGTGAAGATCTTGATGATAGAGATGAGTACGAAGAGAGGATTGAGCAAGACAACTTTGACAGGGGTGTTGATGACCATGAAATTACTCCCAATCCTCATGTTCATGATATGGCTGAATGTGATGAAGATGATATGGGCGCTACTATTAGAGTTCAGCATGTTACAAATACGACCCCTGTTTATGAACCTCCTGCCTCATCATTTTATGCAAATACTTGGGAAAATATGGTTGATCCTGAAGTTGTTCATCAAGCATTTGCTTCTTCTTGGAAAGAGGACATGAAGTTTCGTACAGGGTTGATTTTTGCGAATAAAGAGGCTGTGAAATGTGCACTGACAATTTACGCCGCAAAGCATAATAGAAACGTTGTAACTAGTAGGTCGACCAAAACTAGACTGTCTGTGAAATGCATGGATGAGTCATGCAAGTGGTACGTTGGGGCAGTCGTGAAGCCTGAACTCGGACTATGGAAGGTCACATCTTATGGGGGTCCTCACAGTTGTATGCCCCTTAGCACGGCCCTTGATGGTAGAATGATGGATTGTAATTTTCTTGCAGCAGAATTTGTGCCAATATTGCAAAAAAATCACATGGCCACAATTGATCACCTCAGAGACTTCATTAAAGCGAAGTATTATGGACATGAGCTTTCTTACTATAAGATATGGGATGCAAAACAAAAGGCTATTGCAAAGATATTCGGGAATTGGGAAGAGTCTTACCAAAGGTTGAGAAAGTTGTTGTTGGCATACTTAGATCAACAAGTTGGCACCCGGTACTGGTATCACACCGAACTTAGGGCCGAGTTTGGTGATTCAATATTGCGCTATGTATTTTGGGCTTTCGCTCCATGCATTGAAGGATTCAGACATTGTAAGCCAGTGATCAGTATTGATGGGACCCATTTGTATGGTAAATATCGAGGGGTGTTGTTGATTGCAATGGCAACCGATGCCAACAACAAGGTTTTGCCTCGCCTTTGCCGTTGTGGACAAAGAGTCAGGGCCTAGTTGGGGGTGGTTTTTAGAATGCTTTAGGATTTCAATGGGGGATGTGATAGCAAATAAGGACATCTGCGTAATTTCTGACCGACATAAGGGTATTCAAAACGCAATTGCAAACTGGTCTAGAGATGATCATGGACGAATACGAGTATTTCACAGATATTGTCTTCGACATGTTGCTAGCAACTTCAACACGCATTTTCAGGATGCCACTTTAAAGTCATTGGCCTTGAAAGCAGGGTATGCTACTCAAGAAGCTAAATTTGAGTTGTACATGCAACCTATCAAGGAAGCCGAGATTGAGGCCCTTAGGAAGAAACTGAGAACCGAGCGACAGGAAAGTGAACCTGACTCATCCATCATGCCATAAACATATCTAATGAACGAGGATCTAAACATGTGGACCCAGCTACAAGATGGTGGATACCGTTATGGGGCTATGACAACCAATGTCTCAGAGTGCTTCAATGGAGTACTCAAAGGTGCCCGTGGCCTGCCCATTGCTGCAATGGTTGAATTCACTTGGAGCAAACTTGTCGCGTATTTCCATGATCGACACAAAGCAATTACTCATGATCTCTCAAAGGGTAAGGTGTGGAGCAAATATGCCTTAACAATCTATGAAGAAAACCTAAAGAAATCTATAACACACCAGGTAAATGCGTTTAATAACCAGAATGGTATATTTCAAGTAATTACCGCATATAACATCCATAGCTCCAGAGGGGGACACCATATAACACCGTGCATACTGATGCACAACCACCTCTGCTGCACCATCGGGCAACCCTTGGTCAACTTTTTGAAGTAGCCTATTAATTTCGATCCTTTGTCCTTTAAGCACCACACCATTAATAGGAATTCCAAGCATATCCCGACATTCAGCAGCCCATGTCAAGTCAGTTGTTCCAACAATTGCCTCACCATCGATTGGAATCCCCAAAATAACTTCCACATCTTGTAATGTGATCGTTGTCTCACCATGTGGCAGGTGGAAGGTGTGGGTTTCCGGCCGCCATCGCTCAACGAATGCCGTTATCAAGTTATGGTCAATCTCTCTAGATGGGGTCCTATGCAGCCCCTCTAATCCAACTCTCTTGACAATGTCGAGGACGCGATCATCCACCATCGGGAGTCATTTTCGGAACTCGTTATTACGACCACGACATGTCAGTGCCCCTGGATCCTGCACATGATAGAACCATGGTGATGAGATGCAATATGCCATAACCTTTGTATATATAATTGTAGCTATTGATCCCAAAAACAAAAAATAAAGCAGTTATCAAGGGAAATTAAAATATCATCCAAAACAAAAAAAAACAAAAACGCATCCAACAATGGGAGAAAAATAAAAGGATGCAATGGACATGATACATTTGTTTTTAGCCATTTATCCTGCTACGTATGCCGTGCATGCTAGTGTAAACATTGCCATAATAGCAATCAAACCCATTACCCACCATGTTTACAACGAATACATACATCAAAATTTGGTTCTCATTGGCTCTCACAATTCAATTTCGTTATCTTAGTCTAATGCTAAAAGACAGAAATAGTCAAACCTCTCTAAATCTTTTCAATGTTAATGTCTTTAATTATCTAAGTGTAACCTTTATGTAAGGGTGTGCAGCAGTCAACCAATCTAACTCAACCCAACTAATAGGCATGACTATGCATTCCAAGTAATACCATTGACAAACTTAGAATTTTAGAAATGGAAAAAAAAAATCAACATAATGTAAAAGGGTAAGAAGAGAATATTCAGCAGGTGGTCGGTTTTAATTTTACCTTGCCTTCCCAAACAGCGCATGATCGATGTTCTTTTAGAGCCCTTAACACTAAACCCTCAATGGGACCAGGACCGAACTCATCAGGGATCTCAGCTGCAACGGCAGCCATACTGCACGAAGTTTAGGGAGTCAAGAGTAATATAAGCACGCGTTGAACATAAATTGGCAAGGATCTCAAGGTATAGCCTAACTTCTTGCACAAACAATAAGTATGACAATCAACAATAGTTGATAAGTGAGCGAGCAAACCAGTGCTGTTTTGGTTGTACATTAAATATCTTTGTGCTTCTTTTTCACTGTTTTTGCTGACCCTAGGATATTATGTTTCATATATGTCAATATGTTATGGCCACAAATTAGATAATTTGTTATATATTTTCTATGTTTTTGATTTATTGTAGAGAGAACCAATCAAATGGTGTTTCTGATAACTTTAGAGTGGACCAAACTAGTTATGTGCCACTTTCGGAGGACATGTTGGCCATGTTGTATTGCATGGCAATCATAAGGTAACATTCCTTTTATTATTTCATGTATTCCTTTCCTTTTCTGGGTGATGGGGTAGAAAAAGGCCTAGTTGTGAGGTGACAATCGATGACAGCCACTGGCATCCATCTTTAATTTAATGTTATTTGTGTTATCTTAACTTATAAAAAAAATGTTATTTGTGCTATTCTTTGCACCCCTTTTGAACTTTTTAACAAATTTTTATTACTTAGTAAACAAATTTTATATTCTATATAAGTTGTAGCTAGTATGGGGCTATACCTTTTGCATTGAATTCAATTATCCTTGGAAAAGAACATACTATTTGTGTTTTAACGGTCATTCCCTACTCTAAGTAGCTTAATAAGAAAATCCATGTCTCATTCATAGCTATGGAAGATGTTAACTGATCTATATTTTCACTTGGTATATAGTTTTGAAAAAGAAAGTGTGAAACTTTGCAGTGGTGACTTTACTAGTTGTTTAGTTTCCCTTCCATCATTTGAGAAAGAAAAATAATAGTAGTGCATCGCAACAAAGAAAGGGGGGAAAAAAGAACGTTTCTGACAAGGATGGTGTATATTGAAGATTGCTAATTGGTGGTCAAGAGGAGTTATATGCACAAGTTTTTTTTTTTTTTTTTTTTTTTAAAATCCTTATAATGATAACTTGTGAGTGGCTACTACACTGCTTTTAAGTTTAGCAGTGGGCTTGCATGGGTGCAAAGGTAGATCTAGTTTTTGCTCACTCTGGGGTGTTGGGTTGTGTTGGTTTAATTTGGGTCTAACGACAAGGGGAAAGGTTTTTTGCTTGCTAGTAAGGTTGCTAAAAGTATTCCTAGCATTAATGACTGACGCTTTTATGATATATTATGAGTTTGTGCACAAAAATCAGGATAAGTTTAGTCCTTAACCAATGAGAACCTGCATCAATGGTGGGAATGACAAAAACTCCTAGACCTATAAATCGTATTTAGTAATTGGTTTAGCTCACCATGTCCAGCTCTAACTGTGTGTCTATATATGATGCATCTTCCCATTGATGCAATCAAGAATAATGCATTCCATCAACCAAAGTGACAAAAGCCAAGACATCACACCATGCATAAGTCAAAAAGCAAAGCGCATCCCATAACATTCTATTATATATTTTAATAATACAATTTATTGATTTTTTTCTAATAAATACTTTCAATTTAAAGAGTATTAGTTTAGTAATTTTTCCTACATCCTAACGGAGGTGGGACCTTTTTAAAACCTCCTTAGCGAGTGTATAAGGGCTCCCATTAAAACCTCCTTAACATTTAAACCAGATTTACTAGGGTAAAATGAATTGAGTTATGCCTCAATGAATGTCATATATATGTTTTACCAGCTGAAACAATGATTTATACCTTGGTACTAAAAGGAAAAATCTTCAAGAAGGCAATTCTAAAAGTTGTGTTAAACAAAACAAGCTGAAGAAAGGGTGAGCTTATTAGAATAATGTTGTATTTGCATATTTTAAAAATTATGTAAAACAATTGATAACAGCAAAGCCTGGTCTGGCTTGTACTTGCAAGGTTAAGTTTTTCCGACCAACCACCAAAGCATGAATTAAACAGCAAAAAAATAATATACAACAAAATAACAATCCCTAGACACATAGCAATATGATTGGACCTTTCTAAACTTTTCGAAGACATAGCTGTCACATGTTAAAAAATTTTAAAATCTTTTCTTATTGTTGTTACTGTAATATAAATTATTTTATTTTTTGTTTTTGGTAAACTGCAACAGATGTATATTAATTGAATAATTTTATTAACTATACCACATTGCACCACATTCAAAGCATCTTTCTAGTAATTAAATTACATTAATCTGCAGAACAAATAGACCCCTTAACTGGTTAAGGCTGCAGTGCAGAAATCTTTTGCTGAACCCCTCATAAAAAGATTGGTATACTTATTAATTTTTAAGGGTATCTTTACAAAGGTTCTTTTGATTCATTGGGCCTAGTCAGAATCTCACCACTTGAAAACCTGGGATTCCCTATTATGCTCTTTTGTTAGAAGAATAACCTTTTTGTTTGTTTAAAGGAGTGGTTATAACTTACCTTTGCTTGATTGATTTTTTATTATGTAAAAAAAAAGGGAACAGAAGTGAAATCAATCGAAATGGCCGGTATAGGCTGAAACATTACAGTATTAACTGGTGGTGATTCAAAAGGCTAAGTACACTAGTTTGGTAACCAGTATGAAATTTTCCAGCTGTACCGACCGGTATGGTACAGTACAATTTTCATAACTTTGTTTACAAAAAGAGTTATCTCGATCCACTTGGCTACATCTGCCCTATACTCTATGTTCTCAATATAAGTGCTACATAAACGAACAATATGTTCACAACAAAGACAACTATCACAACAAAAACTACTATCACAACAAAGAACCTTCCTTCTTAGCAACAAAGACATCAGTTTGTTCATACCCAGTAAACCAAAAAAAAAAAAAATTTGAAACAGAGAATCCAATAACCCAAATACAAAAAGCATATTCAACAAACAATCTAATTAAAGAGAAGAACTATGTGGAAAAAAATTATTTTGATCTAATCCCAAGCAATTGAGAAGGGGTACCTACCTTCAGATTGAGGTTGAGCAGTAGCGCAAGGTTTGAAGAGTGACGAGTGATGAGGATGAGCAGTGGCGCGACGCGAGGTTCAGGAGAGTGAGGGTTTGAAGAGTGAGAGTTTGAAGAGCAGTGGCACGGCGCGAGGTTCAGGAGGATGAGAGTTTGAAGAGTGAGGAGCAGTGGCGCGGCGCGAGGTTTAGGAGAGTGAGGAGTTTGAAGAGTGAGAGACTGTGAGGACTCGGAGTGGCGTGCGAGTGAGATCAGTTTGAAGAGTGAGATTGAGATCGGTGTCCTCTCGGAGTGGCGCGAGAGTGAGATCGATTTGAAGAGTGAGATTCAGATCGGGTTAAAGCGTGAGATCGGTGTTGAGATCGGGTTGAAGAGTGAGAGAGATAGATCGGGTTGAAGCGTGAGTTGAGATCGGTTTGAAGAGTGAGTTGAGATCGGTTTGAAGAGAGACTGTGAAGGAGTGTGTCTGTTGAGCGTGTAGTTTTGAGAAATGAGTGATCTGAGTTGTTTTTTTTTCCCTAATTATGTGTGTCGTATGAACAAAAATCGAGCTCAAAAGACTCGATTTCTATGTACAATAAACAAGTCCAAGAAACTCGATTTTTATGTATAAAAAACAAGTTCAAAAGACTCGATTTAAATGTACAAAAAACGAGTTCAAAAGACTCGATTTCAATGTAAAAAAACCGAGTTCAATAGACTCGATTTCTAGCCCACGTGGACAATTTGTCCCAGCTCAGCCTGACGGTCAGCCAGACGCTCAATAGGGAAATCGAGTTCTATGGACTCGATTTATAACTGCAAAAATCGACTCCTCTGGACTCGAATTGTTAGAAACCCAAATTGTTTCAAACCTTTGTTAACTAATAATATAGTTATGGTTTTATAGTTATTTAAAAAAAAAAAATTCTTCGCTGTGGAAGATGACAGACACTCCAGCTCAAAGCAAGACAAATAAGTCAGGAGTTAAGTGTGTACTAGTCATAAAATGAATGGTCTAATTTTGGTTTTACACAGAGTTACACAATCTCGCACACAGCACACACACTTAAGCAAAAACATGATTTCAGATATGTGAGATGGTCATGGATCGGGTATGAGTCGGGTATTCCCAAATCTATCTAGATAATTTTATTCATGAATACCTGATTCTTTTAATGATTAGTCAAGTTTCTTTCGTTAAAAATATACAATAAAATGCATAATATAATTTTTATATATATAATTTAAATACTATTAATAGTCATTTTTATATTTTGTTAACTTTTTAAAAAAATTTTAAGGATATTATCAGATATAAAATGTAAATTGTCCATTTTTTTAAATTATCGTGAAGCACTTTTTTTTTTAAGATTCATTTATTCTAGACTCTTTGGTTTTTGTATTTTATAACCCACTTGGATGAATATTTATGATGTGATCTCATATTTGATTCTAAAATTAAGAAATAAAACTCTTTAAGAATAAATAATTTAGGACACATGGCGCAAAATTGGAACTTTAATTTAGAATTTTAATTTGAGTTTCTCTTAGTTTCACCTATTTATATATATATATATATATATATATATATATAGATATATAGATAATGTTGGGACCTAAATTAAAATGTTAATTTTAGTGAGTACCTGATTCTCTTGTCAGATTAGTCAAGTTTCTGTTATTAAAAATATACAATAAGATGCATAATATAATTCCTATATATATAATTTAAATACTATTAATAGTCATTTTTATATTTTATTAACTCTTTAAAAAATTTTGTAAGAATATTATTAGGTATAAAATGTAAATTGTTCATTTTTTAAAATTATTGTGAAGCATTTTTTTTTTTAAGATTCATTTATTCTAGACTTTTTGGTTTTTGTACTTAATAACTCACTTAGATGAATATTTATGATGTGATCTTACATTTAATTCTAAAATTAAGAAATAAAACTCTTTAAGAATAAATAATTTAGGACACATTACGCAAAATTGAAACTCTAATTTAGAATTCTAATTTGAGTTTTTCCTAATTTCACCTATTATTATATATATAGATAATGTTGGGACCAAATTTAAATGTTAATTTTAGTGAGTATAAAATTGCTGCTGCATATATGAGTATATGACATTATTTCAAAAATGATTCAAAGAAAAATGATTCAGCAAAAATAAAAAATGATTCAAAGAAAAATGGATTGAACTCTTGTACGCAGGTGATGAAAAATCACCAACAAAAAGTAAAGTGTACCAAATCCAGGACAAAAAAATGTGGGCCCCGCCCATTAGAAGTAAATACAATTTCCTAAGATAAAAGCTAAAACTAAGCCACAAAAGTAATAAAAGTAGATCCAATTTGAGAAGATAAAGGCAATAATTTAAACAAGAATGAGAGAGAGATGTTATGGAAGAGGATCATTGAGACTTAGTATGAGAGATGTTAGGCTAGAGTATTATTTCTATACTAGGGTGTAACTCCGTGCATATGCACGGGTACATTTAAAAATAATCACAATTACATATTATGTATATGATTATGTTTTTTTATGTTTTATTGTATTGGGCTTCTCGTTTTCTACATTAAATTAACTAATTTGGCACAAAATTTTAAAAATTTAGATTAGATGGGACACGTAGAACAAAATTAAACTCCAAATGAAATTTAATTTTTACCTAAATTAACTCACTTGGCACAAAATTCTAAAATTTAGATTAGATGAGACACGTGGCGTAAAATTAGATACTAATTGAATTCCAATTGAAAATTTAATTAGATTTCCTCTCTGATTTACCTATTATTATATATATAGATTATATCAAAACAAAAGAATTGCATTCAGTCAAACTTTAGGGGACTCCAATTCATAATGAATTTAGGTAAATTATCTTTTTGGTCTTTATATTTTGGGTCAATTCTCATTTTGGTTCAAAAATTAATTCCATCACTAATGTCGTTCCTAAAAAAAAAATGATTATATTTTGGTTCGTGCCGTTAATCGACTAACGGAAACCTCCTACGTGGTAGACGGAACACTTACTTGCTGATGTGACATTGACGTGACACTGATGTAGCGATTAAAATATTATTAAAAAATTTTATTTAGCATTTTTATATACTTTTAATTTTTTTTTAAATGCCATATCAAAAAATTTAAAAACAAAACAAATTAAAAAACAAAACTTAAATCTAATTAAAAAACAAACCTTTTAATTTCTTAATTTTAATTTAAATTGAAAATTTAATTTCCCAATTCTCGTAATTTCTCAATTCTCAGTTTTAAAATTTTTTTATCACAATCCTCCACACCAAACCCCTACCCCACGAACGCAAGTTACCCAACCCAACATCAAATTTTCTTAGTCACTAACATCACAGCATCAATTTAATCCCTCTCTCTGCCCATTGTTCTCTCACTCTCTATCTCTCTGATTTCTTTTTGATCTGCTCCAAACCCAGACACCCATGGCCAAAGACACCAAGCTCAAAACCCAGAAACCCATGGCCAAAGACCCCAAGAACCCATGGCTAAAGCCCCCAAGCTCTACCTCTCACAATCACGAGTCGAGGAGACGAATTTCTTTGATTGATGAGGACAACAGCGACGAGGGCAAACACTCTCTCTTCGATTGATGAGGACGACAACGACGAGGAGGTAGTCATTTGTTGGGACGGCGTCGTTTGATGGAGTGGCCGAGGAGGCAGAAACGATGGGGTTTGACGGCGTCATTGGATTTGAGGAGGCAGAAACGGTGCCCTTGGATCTACTCCAAACCCAAAAACTCATATCTGCGCCAAACCCAAAAACGATAGAATGTGCTGAGAAGGTAAAGTGTGGGAAGCAAACCCCCTAGAAATTTCTTCACAAAGCTAAGATTTTTGAGAGAGGGAGAGATGTCTTAGTTGGATTTGGGTTGGTGTTGGGCACGACATTGAAGGAGATGTGTTTTTTTTTCTTTGTGTTTGTTGTTACTTGTTGCTGTGTTTGGTTGCTAAGAGATGGGTTTGTTTGGTTGGGATCGACTTGCTCTTAATCGATGGTGGTGGTGGGTTTGATTGTGAAAACGTGAAGTTTGCTTGGTTGCTCTTGTTCTGGGTTTGTTTGGTTGGGTTCGACTTGCTCTTAATCGATGGTGATGGTGGGTTTGATTGTGAGAATGTGAATTTTATTGGGTATCTTGATTGTGAGAACGTGAAGTTTGATTCTGGGTTTGCTCTTGTTCTGGGATTTGGGAAGAACATGAAGAACAAGTTTTTATGTTTTGGGTATGCTCTTGTTGTTGATGTTGGATGATATAGGTGTTTTGTTGTTGATTTGGTTGGGTTTTGATTTACTGGTTTTGGAGATATGTTTGGGATGAAATTCTATGTATTTAGTTAAATTTGTGTCATGAGAAATGTTGGAAAAGAAAATCTTTGAATACTATGTTCTTCGTTCTTGTGATGTGGGATTGTGTTCTTGTAATCTGAGTTAAGTCCTTGTTTATTCATGTTCTTCAACATGATTTGAATTTACGTGTTCTTACGTTTTTAATTTTGTTTTTCTGTTTTTTAATTTTGCTAAAATTGATAAATTAATTTTAAAAAAATGCTGATGTGGATGTTGACGTGGTATTTTTTAATATTATTTTAATAGTCATATCAACATTTTTAGTGCCACATATGCCTCCGTCTGCCATGTAGGAGGTTTTTGTTAGTAGGATGACGTCAGGACCAAAATAGAATTGATTTTTTTCTTATAGGGACGATATTAATAACGAAATCAATTTTGAGACCAAAATGAGAATTAATTCAAAATGTAGGGACTAAAAGTGCATTTTGTCGTGAATTTATTCAAAAGGACCTCAACATTTTATGCTTTAAAGGAAAATTAACAAATAACAATATATTTTCACAAGACACATTAAGTCTGCGTCACATATTTTTATTGGTTCTACATACATACATACCAAAGAAGACATGTACAAATGTCATGCCCAAGTAACGCAATGGTCGAGAGAGAAGATGATTTTTAGCTAGTAGCCGCCTGCATCTCCAACTGCCTACACACGCTACGCATGGTTGGGCGAGATTGAGGATTGGCATGTAAACATAAAAGTGCTAAATTTTGCATAAGAGCTAATTCATTGGCAATCTTTAGACTTCTGGGAGGTGAGAGACGATCATCTAACACTTCTTTAAGGGGGACGCTTGTACTAGTTGAGGAATTTAGATTAGTAATGAGTTCGCCTGGATGCTTTCCCATTAGAACTTCAAGTACCAAAACACCAAAACTATAAACGTCACATTTTTCAGTCACTAGCATTGTGTGAGCTAGCTCTGCAAAAAATCAAATGTGGTGTAAAAAAAAAAAAAAAAAGGAGATTGTAGTTCTACATAATTATAAATTTAGTGCTGGGTAAATAAATAAATCTATAGCTAAATGGTTGTTTAATACCTATTAAATCTATGAGGCATCCCTCGCTTAAAATTTGCCCAAAAAAAGGAGTCATCAATGAGGATGTAACTTTAATAACTCCATAAAGAGCAATGATAGTCACATGCTCCTTATTACACACTCATAATATACACACTACCACATGACTAAAAATTATGTTTTAAGACATGATTTCACATATTTAAAAATTGTGCTTTAATCGATTTCAAATGTATAGGGAGTGTGCAATGAGATTTTTTGTTCCATAAATACATAACAAACAATAAGATGCACATATATAAACCAGAATAGACATAAATTAAATTTCTAAAATAAGCATGTCAAATTCAAGCAAAAAACCATTGAGGAAAAGCTTTGAAGCTTACCTGGGGCAAGATAACCGTAAGTGCCTGCAATTGTTGTCCAATTAGATGAATCAGGCTTCAAGAACCTTGCAGTGCCAAAATCCGAGACATAGGCTTCAAGGTCTAAGCTCAGTAAAATATTCTTGCTTGAGATGTCACGATGAATTATAGGTGGAACACAATCATGATGCATATAAGATAAAGCATAAGCTACACTTTTAACTACTCGTATCCTAGTTGGCCAATCTAGCTCCGTTGCTCCTTCGCTGCACAGCCTATCTGCTAAGCTTCCTCTTTCCATGAACTCATAGACCAAAAATGAGTGCAATTCTTGGAAACAAAACCCCAAAAGCTTCACAATGTTCCGATGTCTTACTTCTGTTAAAGCTGCCACCTCACTGGTAAAACTCTTAATAATTTCACTCTCTGTGCCTTCGGCCATGGACCTCAGCTTCTTCACTGCAAATACTTGAGCGCCTGGAATCTCCACTTTATAAACTTTTGCAGTTCTCCCCACCCCAATACAGTACTTGTCATCAAAGCTTTCTGAAGCTTCTACAATGTCTTTATACACGATCTTCCCATCAAAGTACCATATGGAGAATGGATTTTTACTGTTTGACGTGTTTTCATCTTTCACCATATTTCTTGAGTGCTTCTTTTTTAGAAATAAAAAAATCCCAACAGACGTAATTGAGAGTGACAATGCACCAACAAAAGAAGCAACAAAGATTATTACGAGTTTACTTTTCGCATTTCCATCAGCCTTCTTTAAAACCGAGGCATAGCAAGGTCGCAATCCTTGAAATTCGCCACATAGATCTTTGTTGTTACTGAAAGCCTCTAGCGTAGCTGATCGAAAGATTTTGCCCTCAGGAAGAGGACCCTCCAAATTGTTGTTTGACAGGTTGATGCTAATCAAGCTCACCATGCTGCCCAGTGAAGTGGGGACTGAACCATTGAGGTTATTGTTGGAGAGGTTCAAGTATTCCAAATCTGAAAGGCTGCCAAGCTGGGGCGGTATTCCTCCTATCAGTGAATTGAAACTGAAATCGAGATCTTGTAAGGCTCGAAGATTACCAATTTGGTAGGGAATTGTCCCATTCAAGTAATTCTTGCTCAAAGATAAACTTTGCAGCTTCCAACAATCCCCTATTTGACCTGGAATTGGTCCACCAAGCATATTTATGGAAAGGTCAAGAGAGTCCAAATTGGACAGCCCTCCAATTCCTGCGGGTACCTCACCAGAAAGCTTGTTGTCTTTCAAGATTAGCTTTAATAATTTGGATAACTTTCCAATTTCTGCTGGTATTTCACCAGACAATTGATTGGAAGAAAGGTCAAGGTATCCCATTTTGCTCAATTGAACAATCTCTATGGGGATTTTACCACTTATCATATTCCCAGCAAGTTTCAGCGCTGTCAAGTTTTGGCATTCTCCCCAGTTTGGTGAGAGTTTACCTCGCAACCTGTTGTAACTCAAATCAATATAAGTGAGATTTGGGTACACCCCAAAATCCTGATCTATATATCCTGTTAGTTGGTTATGTTCAAGCCGAACCCTATACAAGGTTCGGCAGTTTTTAAGACTAACTGGGAAAGGACCAGTGAAATTGTTAGAGGCTGCAGTAAAGTTGACAAGCTTTCCACCTTGACACACTTGTTGGGGTAACTGGCCGGTGAAGTTGTTCAAAGCCAGTTGTAAATTAACTAACGAAGAAAGGTTTCCTATTTCTCCTGGCACAGAACCAGATAACCGGTTTATCAACAGGTACAAATCTGTTAGTTTTAAATTCCCAAAACTAACGGGGATTTTTCCTGAAAGCTCATTTACGCCAAGGGAAAGTTTGGTTAAGTGACTCAAATTACCTATGGATGGAGGGATTGGACCACAAAAGTAATTCCTATCAAGGAACAGTATAACCAGGTGTTTCAAATTTCCTATTTCTTCAGGAATTTTACCACCAAGCATATTCTCTTGGAGGGCAAAAACTTTGAGACTAAGGAAGCCTGTTTTGGACAGACTGGTTCCATCAGGGAATAAACGCCGGTCTAGTTCACCAGTTATATTGTTTCGGTAAACAGAAAGCTGACGAACCTGAGTGAGATTAGCAAGAGAAAGAGGTAATGAGCCATTGAGGGAATTTGTGGAAAGATCAAGATATTGGAGTTTGGAAAGCGTGCCAATATTTGTTGGTATGGTGCCTGTGAGTTTGTTCACTGTGAGATCAAGGCGAAGAAGGTTTGGAAAGGAAGAAAAATCTAAGTTTTTGAGAGTACCTCTCAATCCCGTGTATGAAAGGTCTATTGCAGTTACGCTTCCTTCATTGTTGCATGCTATTCCGCGCCATTTGCATGGACTTGAAGCAGAGGAATTGGTGTGTGCTACCCATGACTTCAGAACTGGTTGGTCTGGGAGGCTTTCTTTCCATTTGAGTAGAGCCTCAATTTCTGTGTTTGATATTGGATTAGCCTTGCAGGAGGATAGCAAAACAAACCAGCATGCAACTAAGAATGCAAGTGAAACATGTTTTGACTGTTTTCCTTGGCTAGCCATCAGGAATCCTTCTTTCTATCGTTTTGGTAGGGGGAATTTGGTAAAAATACCATTTTTAGTGCCATCAATCTACAGTCTTATCATATATACACATAAAAAATGTCATTTTTTTTTTAAATTATTAAATTTTTGGCTCCGCCGGAGGGGGTAGGATGAATATTTTCAAGTCTTAAGAAAGAAAATTTTGGTCCTTGCTCAAGAACACATGAAAACCAATGAGCTTTTAGTCATCATTAAAAATAGTAAAGGTTGTCCAATCCTCTTCGTTTCTATCTGTCACTGGTAATCATTTTACTGCTGAATTTAACCATTTGCAATGGTATCAGTTCTTTTGCTGGAATTTCAAAATTGATTGCGTTGAACGTCCACTGTAAGTTAATAATTAAGTCTTCCTCAACAAAGAAACAAAAGGGATTTTTCTATTGGATATCAACAAAAATTTCCAAATTCCAACGATATTGTTCTTGACCTAACTTGGTTATTTAATTACTATATATAATATATCAGGTTTTCCCATTCTGAATACCTTTGGAATTTGGATAGCAATGCCAATGCAGAACTAATACTTCAGTCCAAAAATGTGTTTGGCCAATTGTCACTCTCAATAGTCCTCGGATAGTATTAGCATACGTTCAAATGAAGTGCACTTGGCTTTCATTTTCTGTTTATTCAAAAGTATTAGTGTCAATTACTCAATTATGTTAAGTGTTGGCAAATTCAAAATCCTTTGAATTCTTTTCTTTTTTAATTAAAAAAAAAAAGAAAAAAAAAAAGGATTATTGAGAGTGACATAAATCAGGTAAGTATTTCCTAGCTGACCCTGACTATCTTCTACAATTCCAATACTAGGCGTTTGGTTCGCCGTGATGTTACATTACATCGTAATATTACATTATTGTAATCTTACATTAATATAATCTCAATACAAGAATACAATATTACATTGTTTAAAAATGTGATGAGATTAAGGTGGTGTAATATATTTTGTAATTTTAAATTATAGTAATGTTAGAAAAAAAAAAAAAAAAACCAAAAACATTAATGTCACATTATCGTAATGTTTATCACATCAATAACACATTACAGTGAACCAAATGCGCCTAAGTGATTTCTCGTCATTTCACTAAACAACAAGACTAGTGAAAGAAAAAAATTTATAAGTATTTCATAATTGTTGAAACGACATGTTGTGATTAATATACAATAAAAATAGTTAGTTCCTGCTATGAACACGTGACTGTGAAGTTGCACAAATCACAACTTCCTACACGGTAAGAGTCAGAATCTTATATATATAAAGACACTATACTATTATTAGGGTCTTGATAGGTCTAGTTCAAGTGATCTTCCCACATGGAAAAATGAGAAGACTAAGAATATGGAATGAATTTCTTTTAAGACCAATTTGGTAGTTGATCTATTGCTAAAAGGTGCCTACAATTTTTTGGATTAAAAGATACCATATGTGATTTGAGGATTTGTTTATTGTGTTAATTTGAGAGGAGTAATGGATGTACTGGGGTTTTGGACTAGTGAAAGTGTCAAGTTTGTGAGTTGAGGTTTAAAGTTTATTTTGGGGTGTAATAAATTTGTGTTAGGCTATTTTTGTAAGGAGTTACGAGTATATCTATCAGATTTGGTTGAACGTGTTTATAATCCATTTTTTTATAGTGAATTTCTGATATGATGACAATGCATCAAGTGAAAGAAAATGTAGCTATAGTAGTGTTAATCATTCTAAATAAAAAAATGAAACTTTTTTTTTAGATAGTTATAATATGTTGCTAACTCCACCGCTCGAACACTTTCTCCCCTAAACCTTTAAACGCTTTATGGATGAGAAGACAACAAATAAAGTACAAGGCTCTTGGTAATAAATGGAACTTAAATGAAGGTTTTTTCTTTTCTTTTCCAATGACATTCGAATTGATATGGATATTCTTTTGTGCTATGGCTTAAATATGCATTGGTCATCAATTTTTATGCGTGTTTTCATTTATGGTCCTCACACAATTTTTTGTTTCATTAGTCCTCAGTTAATTTTTTAATTTATTTTAAGTGGAGAGGGATATTTGACACTAAATATCTAGTTTAAAACATCAAGAAACGCTAATCTATATCTATATATTACTAAAAGTTGAAGCGTAACGTTTAATGCTGCTACGCTCACGTTGAGCCACGTCAGCATCCACGTCATTATCTTTTTTCTTTCCATTTTCTTATAATTATTTTTAATATTTTTTTATTTCATATTTACACTTCTCCAACCTTTTTTCTCTTCCTTACCTTTTCATCTCCCCACTACTTCTCCAACCTTTCTCCTTCCCTCACCTTCTCATCTCCCCACTACCATTTACTTTAATATCATTCTTCATCTTTCTCTATTTTTGTCTCTTCTTATTCACACCCTCTTACTATAAATTCGTGACTATCTCTTTCATTCTATGCATAATTTTTCCTTACAAAAAAAAGGTTCTCTCTCTCTCTCACACACACACACAATTTTTGGGTGGATTTTTATTTTTTATTTTTCATGCATCTTCGCTTTAGGTTGATAATTTTTTATATTCTTTAATTTACTTTAGGTTAATGCGATTCTGTTTTATTTTTTTTAATTGTTTTATTTTTCTCTCTTTTTAATTGTTAAATGTTATCCTATATTGCGTTATAAAGGATTAAATATAAAATTATAATATTATTCTACTACATAGCATTATTTGGATAATTTAATTTGGTAGTTATTGTAATTTAATAGCATGATTTTAATAGTGCTCAATTTAGATGTTAAACTATGAAACTTTAATCATTTTTGTTTATTTTTTAATCATTTGTGGTGGACAAAGTACTCTTAATAATTGTATTAGAAGTACTCTATAATTCCATTTATTTAGAGAAAAGCATAGGTTGGCTAAACGAAAATTATTGGATGAGAGACAAATTTTATCTTTCGCAATTTTATTATTATTATTATTATTATTATTATTATTATTATATAACAATGCATATATAGAAATTTAATTCTTAGATTTTGCTAATAATTGTTTATTTGATAATATGTTTTGGGTGGATGAAATTACAATTTCTGCAAAGAAAATAACCTTAGTAGATTATAAACAACAAATTATTTTCCTAATTGGTCTAATTAATCATAGTTAAGTTTTATTAATTTTTTTTAGTTACTTTTTCAGTGTTTTGGATTGTAGGCAGAAAAAATAAGTCTGAGAAAGTTTGTTTAAAACTAAAAGAATAATTTCCAAATTTTATATTTTTTTTTAATTGTGGGGACAGGGGCTCAAGGTCAAGCATCGGGTCATGAAGAGGTTGAGAACCCCAAGATCATGTGATGGACCTGGTAGGGCTGAAGGCCCATAACGGTATGCTGAGCCCCTAACCATGCCCGAGGGCGTGGTATGGTCCGAGGAGGAGGAAATGAACATGCAAGGTCCCATACTGCGGTTTGTTACGTTTGAAGTAGGAGAGGCAGTCCGAGGAGTGACTCCAGCTTTGGAGAGATGGGAATCCCCAAAAATACCCAAAGTAAGGCTGACACCACTGCATTAATTGTGCTGCACCAACTCTTCTGACCGTATTTATGTGGAGAAGACCCATAAAGAGTGAAACTTTGGCCACCGTGACTCACAGCAGGCATAAAAGGACACACGATGGGACATGTACTCGAGTGAAGAATCAGAAGGATGACAAGTGTAAGGTGGAGATGGTCTAGAGGGAGTTATATAATGTGAAGGAATTCCCCTCTGAAAAGAGGAGGCACTTTTTGTAAGGAAGAGAAAGAAAGGAAGTGTGAATAGTAGAATTTATCTCCTCGGACCTTTGTGGAGAAGAGTTGGTCAAGATTTGGGCCTCTTATTTTCTCTTTCTGGAAACCTCAACCTATTGTATTAGATGTTTAAATCATTCTAGCCCAACTTTCGCACCTCACTCTCTATAAATTCATTGTTTAGGGATCAATTGAGCCGTCTCATCCAGTTTGGGCCGGCTCACCAATACGTGTCCTTACAGTTTGGGCCTCTTATTTTCTCTTTCTAGAAACCTCAACCTATTGTATTGGATGTTTAAATCATTCTAGCTCAACTTTCGCATCTCACTCTCTATAAATTCATTGTTTAGAGATCACTTGGGCCGTCTCATCCAGTTTAGGCCGGCTCACCAATATGGATCCCAAGCTACGCTGGGTCCTCGGACCATTTGCTTTGGAATTTTTCTAAGTATAAACTGCACCTATGACTATTTGGAGTTCCACAAATATATGGCAAAATGCAATTCAACTACAAGCAATAAAATATGAAATATGAAGGAAGAAAAATATTTTCATTCATCAAAACGCATATTACATTCCTTTTCGAAATAACGTGCATGTACCACCAAGTTGAAAACACAAAATGAAGCTACAAAAACAAAAAGTAAGAAAACCCTAGGTTCTAAGCCTTGCCCTTGAGGGCAAAGGGGTCTTCTTCTTGGGCCGGCTAAGCAGCGAAGACTTCTTTAGCCTGGGGATCATCTTCCTTCACCTTGGCCTCCGTCTCCTTTGCCTCGGCAGCAACTCCTCTGGCCCCTGGGTCGGCCTCGCTAGCCTCAGCATCCTTGGCCCCCTCGACGACAGTGACTTCTGGGAGATCGGCATCTGGAACTTCGCGGATGTTGGGATGATAGTAGATGTTCTCATTATGCCTCAGGGCCGAGTCGGCAGGGACTCCAGCAGCATGACTTGGGACGAAGCTCTCAATGCTTCGTCCCAAGTCATGCTGCAGAACTCCCTACACGCCTCGACCAGCTTCTCAGTCAGCCTAGCCTGCGTCTCTTCAACTCCAAGCTGATATGACGCTTATTTCTCGGCCTCAGACGCTTCCTTGGCGAGTTGAGCGGCCTCCTTCGCCTTTTGCAGCTGCACCTTCAGATCAAGCACAAGCTGCCTAGATGTAGCCAAGTCCAGCTCCGTCTTGTAAAGCAGCTTGCGTTGATCCTCAGCATGCGCCTCGGTGCTCTTCAACCCTGCCTCTGCGCTTTTTCTCTCCCTCTCCTCGTTCACTAGCTTAGCATGAAGCTCCTTGTTCTCGGTCTGGGCAGCTCCCATGGCTTTCTCGGCATCGCAACGAAGAAGAACTTCGTTCTTCGCCTCGCCACGAGCCTCCTTTACCCACTCCTCGGCCACGAAGACCTCCTGGGTGATCTGCATAAAAATAATGCAACCACGTTAATAAAGTATGAGTAGAGAAAAATTGATGCAAGTAGAAAGTAAGGAGTTTGAGGCTCACCATTGCGAGGTCCTTCAAGCACAGGAAGAGGTTATGCTGCCTTAGGTTCCTCACGGCCTCCATATCTTTGGGCAGCAGAAGCGGCTGTTCAAGCGCCTCCGCCACGTAAGCAGCCTAGCCTTTGTGGTACTCTTAGACTGAGGCGTCCCTGGGCACAACCGCCCCATCTACCTCCAGCCGAGGGGCCCAGACCCGCGGTGCTATGCACACGTCAGCCCGGTTCTAGTCTTCTCGGCTGTCCACAGAGGAGGACCTCTTGTCCCGTGCCTTCTTGGTCGTCTTCTGTTGCTTGGCCCCCTTTTGCTGACCAACCTCCCCCTCTTCGAGGTCCATGATTGGCCTCTTCTTCTTTAAGTCCAGGCACGGAGTCAGACCCAGGCCGACCGGAGGAGGAGGAGGAGGAGGAGGAGGGGGAAGGGTAGAAGGAACCTTAGGTTTGGGGGCTCCTTTTGAAGTCCCCGCCTTCGTCCTTCCCGCCAGCAGCTCCTTAAGGCCCTTGCCCTTCTAGATAGAGGCCATCTCTTCCTCAGAAGTGCTGTCCAAGCAGGTCACCACAACCGCGGCGGCGTGCAAACTCGAACGATCGCCGGCCTCGGCTTGAGGATCAAAAGCTCGGACTGACTCTGGTGCCAGGCCCTCCTCCTCTCCGAATTGGAATCGGTCTATCTCCTCGTCAAGAGACAGACGAGATGAGCCGGTTTCCTCCTCAACTACGCCCGACGCCGCTGGTGGAAGTTGTTGTAATGGAACCACAAACTGAGGGGCGTCCTGGCGGGTCGACAGCACAACCGGGGGGAGATTGTTTTAAGCTAGGAAGTCCGGGCGAGATACGTCTACATGGCGTATCCGAGGGTCACCTTTCCTAATGCCGTGGCCAATCTCTTGGAACACTTTGGAAATGGGCTTGAAGCCTAAGATGAGATGGACTGCACGCAGCTGACCGTCCTCGTTGACAAAGATCTCTGATCTGAGGAGGAAGTTGAGTGATGGGACGTTGCTTAGGCTGAGCCGAGGAGCCACGTGATTCTTATCTGCAAACATACCAAGTAAAGGGGTATAATTAGTAAGAGGGAGCCAAAAGCCATCGTCAATGGAGAGACAGAAATAAAAGGAGAAATGACTCAGCAGGGGGTAGAAAAGGGGGCAATCTAAACTCTTTCTAAGACACCTAACTCTAAGGCACCCCACCTAGCTCTCCCTCTCGGATGGGGCAGTGAACGCCGTCGTGCCATGCTCCTGAGGCTATCAGGTACTCGTCCTTCATGCCTTTGTTTGATTTAGGAAGGCATGAGATCAGCCTGACCACATTCGAGCGGGACTTAAGGTAGTATCCCCCCTCGGCTTATGAGTGGCACTCATACATGTGCACCATGTCGTGCCAGGTCAGCCCCAAACCCATATGCTTGCTCAAGGCATTGACGCACCCTAGGATTCTAAAAACATTGGGTGCGCACTGCGCGGGGCAGAGTCTGTGGTTGAAGAGGTAGTCACGTGTTATTTGTCCCATGGGGAGTGTCATCCCTCCTTCTATGAAGGCTATCATCGAGATAACCACCTCCCCTTCCCTCCTATCGAGATCTATCTTATCCGGGTCGTAGTACCGCAGGGCTACCCCCTGCGGAATCAGGTATTTATCTTTGAAGAGCTCTATCTTCGCCGGGGAATCTACCAAGTACTTAAACCTACCCATAAGGGACGAGCTAGAAGGGAGCAGCAAAAAAAAAAAAAAAAAAAAAGAGAAGAGAGGAAGTCTTTTCTTCCTTTGAAAGGCCGAGGAGAAAACAAGAAATCTAAAAGACTCGACAACTTACTAACACTAGTGAGTGATGGTTTCTAAGATCCTTAAAACTACAGTCAAGGAATCAAAAAGGAAGTGACGAACGTTCGAGTTTTTCAGGTTCTTAAACTCTCTGAAGCTCTGAAGAATGTGAAAGCTGAAGAAATGGGGAAAATAATCCCCACGGGGACATTATATAGGGGAGTGGAATGAGTGGGAGTTACCCAGCTCGAAATTCTTGGAGCAATGTGCACCATAAAATCAACATCCCACCGTTAGATAAGGGGGACAAAGCGTCGCCTGGAGCAATCAATAGCGCTTCTCAAGTTCCGAAGCGTCATTATTCCCCACGAAGTGCGCGCAACGTCGAATTGGCACGTGCTAGCAAGGGGGTCAACTGACGCGTCCCTTGTAAGTCAAAACTCCACCTTTTCTCCTCGGATCAAAGAGAAAATCAGGAGTTTTGAGGGGCTATTGTAGGGACAAGGGCCCAAGGTCACGCATCGGGCCATGAAGAGGCTGAGAACCCCAAGATCATGTGATGGGCCTCGTAGGGCTAAAGGCTCATAACGGTGTACTGAGCCCCTGACCATGTCCGAGGGCGTGGTATGGTCCGAGAAGGAGGAAATGAACATGCAAGGCCCCAGACTGTAGTTTGTTACGTTTGAAGTAGGAGAGGCAGTTCGAGGAGTGACTCCAGCTTTAAGGAGATGGGAATCCCCAAAAATATCCAAAGTAAGGTTGCCACCACTGCATTAATTGTGCTGCACCAACTCTTCTGGCCGCATTTATGTGGAGAAGACCCATAAACAGTGAAACTTTGGCCACCGTGACTCACAGCAGGCATAAAAGGACACACGATGGGACATGTACTCGAGTGAAGAATCAGATGGATTACGAGTGTAACGTGGAGATGGTCTAGAGGAAGCTATATAATGTGAAGGAATTCCCCTCTGAAAAGAGGAGGCACTTTTTGTAAGGAAGAGAAAGAAAGGAAGTGTGAATAGTAGAATTTGTCTCCTCAGACCTTTGTGGAGGAGAGTTGGTCAAGATTTGGGCCTCTTATTTTCTCTTTCTAGAAACCTCAACCTATTGTATTGGATGTTTAAATCATTCTAGCCCAACTTTCGCATCTCACTCCCTATAAATTCATTATTTAGGGATCAATTGGGCCGTCTCATCCAGTTTGGGCCAGCTCACCAATACGTGTCCTTACATTAATAATTCACAAAATGTTATAAATAACTTTTATTAAAAAATAAATATTTTCGTTAACTTGCCTTTTGAATTTCTGAGAAAAATTATATTTTTTTTCATTTTAGTACAACAAAAATTATTAGATGTATGATTTATGATTATTCCTATATTATTTTTAAGATTATTCTTATAAAAAATATACATTACTCTTTATTAAATTAGTTTAAATTGTATAAAAAAATTAATAAAACCACTATAAAAATAATTATTATGCGCAACGCGCAAGTTCGCAACTAGTTGACCTAAAAGTCATTCGCATATCATTTTAGTCATTACTATTTTGAAGTGTATTTCATTGTTATCCTTGTCGTCACCCTAAGTAACAAAAATTGATGACATGACTTTTTTTTTTTTTTTAGAGAGTTAACCTACCGATGATAGCTCTTATCATCAGACCAAGACACCAATCATTTTTTAGTGTAAGCAGGGGATTGAACCTCAGATCTTTTATTCAACCATCAAAAACTTTACCAGTTAAGCTAACTGGAACCCACAAATTGATGACATGACTAAAAGGATATTTACATGTCATTTAATTACAATTAAAAAATGGCAATAATACTCTCACATAGTTACACTCGTTTTTTTTTACACCCACTTTTCATGTTTTAAATGTTGACATTTCTGAGGTGTACGTAATAGGATATTTTTCCTAATAAAAAACCATTTAATAATAAATAAATAAATAAAACTCATAAAGAGTTTGCCTTTCATTTTCTTAATTTATTCAAAGTCTTCTCTTTGTGTGCGTGTGAGGGGGGTTTCCAAGTCTTGGTGAAGAACGCATAAAAACCAATTAGCTTGAGTCATCTATATATATATATATATATATATATATATATTAAAAATCGAAACCTCTGAAACTCTCACAATTTTCCACATCATCATTTTAATTTTTAATTTTTTTTAATTTTTAAAATTAAATAGTGAGAGAGTCCTGACAGGAGTCTCTCTCCCTCTTTTTTTCTCATCATTTTAATTTATAAAAAATTTTAATTTGTTAAACTAAATAGTGAGAGAGTCCTAATAAGAGTCTCTCTCTTTTTTTCTTAATCCTAATAGGAGTCTCTTTTTTTTTTTTTTTTTTTTTTTTCACGTGAGTCATTTTTTTCTTTTAACCTAAAGTGAGCCCTTAAAAAAAAAAACTAACGTGAGGTCTAATTTTAAAAAAAAAAATTATTTTTTTTAATCCTAATTTTAACGTAAGTCTTTCAAAAAGTTAAAATTTTCAGTTTTATATTATATATAGATATTATATATATATATATATATATATATATATAACAGAAACCTCTGAAGCTCCTATAATTTTCCACATCATCATTTTAATTTATAATTTTTTTTTAATTTTTAAAACTAAATAGTGAGAAAGTCCTAACAGGGGTCTCTCTCCTTCTTTTTTCCTTATCATTTTAATTTATAAAAAATTTTAATTTGTTAAACTAAATAGTGAGAGAGAGTCCTAATATGAGTCTCTCTATTTTTTCCTTAATCCTAATATGAGTCTCTTTTTTCTTTTTTTTTTTCACGTGAGTCTTTTTTTTTTTTCAACCTAAAGTGAGCCCTTAAAATAAAAAAATAAAAAAAAAAACTAACGTGAGGTCTAATTTTAAAAAAAAAATTATTTTTTAATCCTAATTCTAATGTATGTCTTTCAAAAAGTTAAAATTTTCAGTTTTATATTATATATAGATAATAACAATAATGTGGCAAGCTCTAAGAATACGAGAATGCAATTTGTAGATATACTATCAAGATAACATAGATTAGATTGGTAGTGGATAGTAGATATAATTGCAGTTGAATATTATGTAAAGTTATCACCATAGAATAGTCCACGTCGAAATGTGTTATGTGAAACTAATGATATGAAAGAAAAAGAATTTTTCTAAATCATTATATTGAAGAAATTAGTTTTTTACATTCATTTTCAAATTATACATTTTTAAAATTTAAGTCATATACTTTTAAGTAAAATAAGTACTTTTAATTTTTATTTAACTATCCTGTGCATCGCACAGGTTAACGACTAGTAATTAAAAATAGTTAAAGATGTCCTATCCTCTTCTATCTGTTACGTAAACCTTTTGCTTGACTATTTTCAATGGTGACATTTCCTTCTTCTATTTTTCTGGAAATAACGGCATTGATTGCGTTGAACTTCCCTCGCAAGGTGATAGTAAGTCTTCTCCACAAAGAAACAACAGGGTTTTTCTTTTCTTATAGTAAACCAGCGTATTATTTCCAAATTCCAACAATATTGCTCTTGAACTAACTTGGTTAATTTATTAATATCATCTTTTCCTGTTCTAGATTCCTTTATTTATTTTTAGTTCATACTCACACAAAATGGGCCAAATTGACCAAATGAACCAAAATGGACCAAATTGGACCAAAGTAGATTGAATGGACCAAGGAGAACCTAATTGAACCGAAGTGGGTGTTTATTATCTCTCTCTTGAAGTTAATAAAAATGACATATGGTTATCTAATTAGGAGCGGAATTAGACCCTTCAACCTAGTTTTGAATACTACATTAGCATACAAATATGAATATAGTAGTAGAATATGATTTTTTTTTCCAAGTGAGTATATACTAAAAATAAATAAATGGTGTCTCTACCCAAGCTGTTTGTATTACATGTATTTTCTATTATAAATTACATTTTGGTTCAAGAATGTGTAAAGCCATGATTGGTAAGTTACAATTGGTTTTGAGAATGTGTAGAGGCATAATACATTATTGCATACATTAATATATATATATATTAAAAAGATGGAAAGAAAATTATAACATGGCTACTGATGTGACTCAACAGAAGTTTAGTAGTAATAAATATTAAGTTTCAGCTTTTAAATATTATATAAATTTCCTTGACTCAATATATATACATATACATACATATATATATATATATATATATATTATCTTGTGCATTTCTTAACTTGTGCACTTTTGGATACGACTTTTTGCTTATTGTTTATTTGCTAAAATTGAGTTAAATTATAGTTGTATCTAGAAAAAAGCTAAAAAAAACACTAAAAGAAAAAACCCGATGGCAAACCGACCATATTCTCAAGCAGCACTGCCTTGGCCTTTTAATTGAAAATTAACTCTTCAAAAACAAAATGGGGAATGATCTTTAAGATACTGCACTGACCATATTGATTAGACTGCCCAAGATGACACCACTTTTCTGGATTGGGTTGGACTTTCTGTTTTTTGTATTCGTTAACTTGATGTAGAATCCGAACTACTGCTAATCTTTTACTTAAAATGCTTTTGTTCAATCTCTATAGCCTTTTCAACTGCCGTATCAAAATTTTGAAAAGTGCAGCTCTTGGAACAACCTTTCAAACCCACATTATATATTGAGAAAAACACTACAACATCCTTTTAACAGTATGCAAATTGATTACATACAAATACCTCATTAAATCACAAGCATCAAAAGAACCACTTTGGTCTCACTTCTTCTTCCTTATCTGTCAACTCCCGATATTGGTACCATTCTGCTCCCACCTTGCCTACAGGTAGTGGAGGCCTAACAAAAACCTCTACCGGCTTGGGAACATGGACAGTTAAATGCAGTTCTCCGGCTTTGTCCTTTAAATTTAAATCTGAATCTGAATCAGATTGTCTAATTGATCTGCTGACTGTTTCAATAGAAATCCATCCTAGACCAGATATAGCCACATCACATGCAGGCCTGTCCAAGCCAAAAAAATAAGAAGTTTATGTTTACCGAATGAGGAATCAGAAGAAAATATCAGCATTTGTGGCTAGAGTGAAAACAAAAAAGCTCACCAGGGAATATATATATATATATATATATATATATACACACACACTTAAAAGCTTCTTAAGATAACAACCAGAACTAAATACAAATGCAAACAAATGGCTCTAGCAACATAAATGCACTATGAAAATTCAACTACACCTTTCCACATCTTCATATGGTATATGCAACTGACGCTCAGTTTCCAATCCTCTCCAGTCATCTGCTCTTTCTTTTCCAGTTGGAGGCGTTAACAGAACCCCAAGTTCTTTCTACAAATAAAAAAGGTAAAGGCCACTTTATTCATACTGAATAGAGATACGAGAAGAAAAAAAAACATCCCACACAGCACAAATAAGAAGAAAACCAATCAACATATAGGAAGGTGAGAGAAACAAAGAAAGAAAAAGAGATTTCTTCTAACTTTTAGAATCATGCTAGAAATACAGATTCATGAACTCTACTTCAGACGAGATATAAATTTATTGCTGGTGTATAAATCACACATGACTGTTTAGGCTTCAATATGAGATTTGCTAATGCAGCTTTATTTTTAATGACAAAAAATTCTTGTACAATTCAAGTAACAAAAACAGTCCGCTGATACACACATCTGTTGCTCTGCTATAAGGCTCCATTCGTTTGGAGTGAAAATAGGGAGGATGGAAAATACTGTTTTTCACTGTTCGTTTGGGAAAGGAAAATAGAAAGGAGAGAAAACTCGAGAGAAAGTTTTCTCTCCGGACCCACATTTTTTTTCTTTCCAAATCAGAAGGAAAATCTAGAGAGAAAAGTTCTATAGCAGTACTTTTAAAAAAAAATGCCCTATTTCCATCTATTTTTTTCAACGTTCTCTTCTCTTTTTCTTTTTTTTTTTTTTTTTTTTTCAACGTGACCTGAATGTTTTTTTTATTCTTTTTTTTTTTTTTTTTTTTTGTTTCAATGTGACCTGAAGGTTTTGTTTTTGTTTTTTTTTTTTTTTTTTTTTTTTTTGTCTTTTGTTTGTTTGTTTCAACGTGACCTGAAGGTTTTTTTTTTTTTTTTCCTTTTCTTCAATGTGACTTGACGTCCTCTTCTCTCTCTTTTTCTTTTTTTTTTTTCCAACGTGACCTGAACTAATTTTTACATTATAATAATAAAAGTAATAATATAAATTTTTATATATGATGTGATAAATTTTATATTATTTAATGAGTACAAATAAATTTATTTCTTACATATTATGTAACAAGGATATAATAGTCAATTTATATAAATTACATTTTCTATCCTTCCATTTTTCTCTCCAACCAAACAAAAGAGTTTTTCATCCTCTCACTTTTCCACCCCTCCAACCGAACACACGAGGGAAAACTAAATATTTTTCATCCTTTCACTTTTCCATCCTCTCACAATTTTCCATTCTCTCACTTTTCCACTCCTCTAACCGAACGGACCCTAAGAGTAAGTGTTCAAAATTATTATGCAGCTGCTTTACCAACAATCAGAAATAGGAAATATTGGAAAACGTGACATGAAATAAGCTATACATTTGATAACCAAACTACAATTTTTTACTCTCTTCTCCCCCCTCCCCTTAGGGCCAAATCTTACTTTTAAAAAAAAAACATTTTTTTAGTGAGTCATTTTGCAAGAAAAAGAAAGCAGACAATTCACAAATACAACAATGAAACTGTAACTAATTCCAGTGATCTGGCCAAACAGAAGCACCAGCAAGTATTTGGTACTTTTAGTTTTGTTAGTTATGTGAAAAAAAAAAACAATTGAATGGCTGCCTTGAGCAGCCATTCCTTTACCTGCATAGAGGAATTTCTAGATTTACGTACTTTTCGCTAGCATTACAGATTTTTCTGATACACAGCCTGTGTACAGGGGATTCTGTTTTTGCTCTTTTGATGCAATGAGATTTCTTATTTTTTCCGCTCAAAAAATAAACAATAAAACAATTGACACCCAGATTATTGCCACTAAAGAAACTTGGACCAAATGCAAGCACAATAAAAACTAGCTTCTTCATTACCTGGTAAAATTCATCTGCTTCATCTGTGGGTACCATATGAATCCGCAAAGCCTTGGGCCCATAGAATGTCAAGCATGTTTCTGGGAGAACCTGAAAAAAAAAAAAAAAAAAAAAAAGAACCAAGAAAATTGTAGAACATCAAGTTTGACAACTTAAAATACATGAAACTGCAAGCCAAACCTTCAAAATATCGATTCTCACAAGGCCTCCCCAGAATATTGAAAACCCATTTAAGTCACTGGATTGAACTTCGCTTGCTGTCCCATTATCAGAGGCTACCCAAGAATTCTGTCATAGTAGAACAAAAGACTAAATTAATGGGGGATAAATGATTGTGCAGTATTCAAGGAAATACAGAGAAAACATACAGGAAAAGAGTGACCCCTAAGCCGGCTTTGGGGAGCAAGGACAGGTAGATCTTCTGAATGAACCACTGCAGCTTGCCTATGGTGGAGATGTACTCCAGGTGTGTCAAATAATTTCTGCACAAGCCAAAAAATACCATTCGTGAAATATGAAATATAAAAAAAAAAAATCAATATTTTCACAAACTAGATTCTCTGTTAATACCAAAGAAATAAAACTGCTTAGATAAGTAAACACAATTATGTATTGAATCATAATACAAATGCTAACAGCACACAGAGCATACAGATAGACATTTAATATAAATGGCTTACCCCTCCTCCTAGGAAAGCATTAATTTGAATTGGACCTAAGGTGGTTCCAGGAACAGCAGATTGTACGGGTTTGTACTTCTGTGCTGCTGCAGCAACTGGATCCTTTTGTCCTATCATTTCTGAATCAGAATATAAAAGAGTTCAACAAAGAGGAAGAACTATTGTATTTAGAGAGTAAAAGCTTATTCAATAACATTAGCCAAGAGAAGAATGCAAAAAGAAATAGAATTCCAAAATGATTACTAGTCACTACCTAGCCCGTAACAAAACATGGAAATCAGGTGTGCATATACAGTTCCATCAGTGGAGCAGCTACCCTTTTTGTTAATAGGTATATAAGGGCGAAAATAACATTTTTTTTCTCAAGAGGTGGGGCCTTGGTGCAATGGCAAGTGCCTTTTACCAAAAGCAACAAGTTGTACTTTTGAGTCCAAGAATCACACTTTTGCATTTACTACACCAGCTTTATATATTACAATTCTCACTAGTTTCAGTAGCATTCCTTGGTAAATCGGAACTCAAAAGAGTGACATAATTGGATAAGTGCTGTTAGTTAACGCTTCCAATTAAGAAACTTGAGTTCATTTGAATTTTTTATAAACCCATGATATATGATGTTAATGACAATACATATAAATTTTAAATTCACATACTGAGTAAAGCATTGATGAATGCAGATTTCCCAACATTAGCTGAGCCCTGTAAAATTGGTAAATAAACAACCATAAGCGCAAAATCACTTATCTCAACCAGTAAAATATTAATTTTGACTAATTACAGAACTACTGATGAGAGCTCTTAAAAGCCAAAAAACTAAGGACCAACAAATTAGAAGCAAAAAGAAGAAGCCACTAAATTTTGGCCTCCAGTTAAAAAGTAAAAACCAAAGGATGGGCTGGAAAAGAGTTACCTTTAACAATGCCACGGGATGTAAAAATAAACATTATCTTATTAAGAAAAGAAGATCCCTAATATAAATATATATATATATATATATATATATCTGTAAATCTACATATCATGCCAGCCACTATTTCCAGGTATCAAGTAAGGCTTTTTTTTTTTTTTTTTTTTTGAAAAGTAAATAATTATTAAATTCAAATATGGATATTTTTTAATTGGTATGTTACACATTAATTCAAGAGGTTGGAAAACCAAATCTAAACCTCCAGCTCCACCCCATACTTATTGGGGAGGAGGTCCAAATTGAGCTATAGTAAATCAATAGAAGAATATATAAAAATTCATTTTTAATTAGCTGACTTGCTACTAGTTACTAGCTTCTCAGCCTCTCATTTTTTCCTAAATTTATAAATAATTCATAGAAAAACTAACGAACCTAACTTACAACCGAATCAATGGTGAAACAATGCTGAGATGAGATAAAAATTAGAAAATATATTTTCCATTTTCAAAGATATTCATCTTTATGAGCAGAATTCAAACAAAAGAACCAATGTCCTGATAGTTCAGTAAGAACAGTTCACTTTTTGGTCCTACTCTGTGCATCAATTGGGAGCTTCAAATTCGGAAACTTACTAACCAGAATGTAAACATCCCGCCCCTGCAACAAAAAATCAACTCAAGAAATTAAGTTGAGAAAAAAAAAAAAAAAAAAAAGGAACTAATAGATATCTAAAAATTGCTTCAAGCAGCTGTTGAGTATAAGCCATATTCATACTGTTGAAATGACATATTATATCATGAGCAAGGAATTAACTTCATAAAGACAACATATGAGATATCAAAAAAAAAAATTTTAAAAGGGTTTCTACAATAGTTCAATTTATTATATTTTATATGTATACAACATTGACTTCTGTGTGTCTGGTTCACCAAACTATAAGCCATACCCATACCCCAATGACCCCATTTTAAAAACTGTAAGCCATAGGTTTGAGTATTTTTCTGTGCTATCAATTGCTTAATTATTCTCCCAATGGATGGGGAGTATAAGGGTATTTCACGGTGAGATTTGTAGCGGTTTGAACCTAAATAATGGCATTGCATAGTGTAAGTGAGAGGACATCCAGGAAAGTCCATCTCCTTCATGTCTTTTCATTTTGACAATATGTGTAGAAAATAGATTTTCACTCACAGGAGGGGAATTTTTTCTACCTCATCTCTTGAGGATTTCCTCCATCTTTTTTCATAAAGACACAGGTTCAATAGTCTACATCCTCTAATTAAGGCACTAGATAAACCATACATCTGGAGACACATCTAAGTCAGATGCTCATACCCAAGTCCCAAAAAAAAGAGCCACCCACCCATAATGGAGATCAATGTTACTGATTTGGACTTTGGAGATATTTCCTGAAAATTAGTTACATCTTTCATATTCACTAAAAAACCATGAATGAAGATCAGTATACCATTTATTTCCAGCAACAACCACTTTCTTTCATTCAGTTATATCAGTAGCTTTAGGAAGGGAGTTGATTGAGTGAAAAACCTTTTTTTCCTTTTGAATTTCTGATGCAACTCCCACTATTCCAACCAAAGACTTTGAACTTGTCAGATGGACACTTAGAACGCTGCAAAAATAAGCCGACTTATAAGTATGCAGCATGCTGCATATATTTTTGTGGTCATAAAAAAATTATTAAAAAAATAAAAACTATACAAGAACCTTGAACTTTATTCAATCAGTCCTAATCCTAGCTGTGAGACTTGGGCTAGATGAATCTTAATAAGGACTTCTTGTGAACCTAACTACTTAAGTAACAATGTAGCATAAAGATGTAAAAATAAAAAAAGGTTTGCAGAGAGAATCAATGTTGTTTGGGGGGTGGGGGGAAAAGAAAAAAAAATAGAAGAGTCCAAACTTACTTAAGCTTCTTCTTTGTAGTGGCCTCTACTACCCAATCACCAACACAATTAAAATCAGTCCCTTTTGGTAGGAGATCAACCTAAAAGTGAAAAGTATGATTGTTATCTAAATCAGTTTATAGTAAAATCCATGCATCAATATGACAATATTCAATACCAATGTGCAGATTATTTACCTTTGTTACAACTAATATTATTGGATTCGCACCGGCCAGATCACGCACACGAGCCAAAAAGCTGCCATTGAAGTCAACAATATCAACCTAAAAGTGATTAACAAAAAGAATTAGAGAAATCTTCCTATTATACGCTTAACGAATTTATGTCATATGAGATCACCAAAACAAACTGTACATATAATCATTGCAAAAAATTGTGATCTATTGTTATTTGATGGTGGATAGTATTCACATCTTTGAGTCATTTGTACCGTACGAGGCAATCTTTCTGATAAATTTTCTGTTTTATGCATCAGTAAATATGAAACTATGACCCCTTCCTACCCCAGTCCAACCACTTTATCACCTGAGCCAACGTCTCTAGGTTATCTTTTTGTTAGAGGGTTACACCCTTTGTCCAATATATGATTTACTATGATGTAAGATCTACTTGTTATCTGAAGTTGAAAATTCTACACTACAAGTGAGACATGAAAGGTTTCTTTGCCATTCTCAGGTATTCATTGAACCACGTACAGTTTGGGAAACAGACAATATTAATGTCATTGACACAAAATGAAATATATTCACTTTTAGGAACAATACATCAGAAAGGCAAAAGAAAGAAGATATTCTCATGGGTCCACATACATGCTGAGATGCCTCAATTGCTAAAGGAGTGCCTAGGTATATTAAGCTTGACATTCAGTTAGCAAATTAGCATTCTGTGTGCACACCAAAGTTCATCTCAAAGTGATTGGTTGAAGTTCTCAGGTGATGAGAACAATAACAATTAACAAATAAGGGAATGGAGCCTTCCAGTTACATGTGCCGTCAACACATAGAACCCTCCCCAACCCCCACCCCACCCCCCTTTTTTTCTCCTTCCTCCTACTTCCTCTCACTTTCTTGTTCTATTTTTAACATAAACAAACTAACAATCATGAATTAATATAATTTACATAGGTGATCATTATGACAACAATATTCTCCATAAAAATAAAACCGCTGCCAACCTACAAAGGAAAACACAAAATAAAAAGAAAAGGTTTTAAGAAAATTATTTTTGCTTCTACAAAAGCAAATGCCTATATTCATTAAAAACTTGCAAGCCTAGGAAAATTAGCATTCAGGTAATAAGCCAGCTAACCACAAACCAGCAGTTTAATGACAGGAATTCAAATTCTTCCACAGATAAAGCAATACCAAAACTAGGGCACCACTACATATATTAATCATATTCTAGGGGTTTCAAGATAATGCATTAACTTCATATCAAAATGAAAGTCAGATAGCCCGCACTAACCAGTTTAACAATCAAGGCCTTCTCATAGCGTAAGTAAGACAGCTTCTCCCTAAGCTGCTCAGCTGTCACAAACTGCTTCCCGCCAGAATAACCTCCATTTCCACCAACTGCAGTTATCATATGCCCATGAGACAATAGCCGGCACCGTCCACATAGAATAGTTCTAAGCTGGCGGTGCTTCTTCTTCTGCACAATCACATACATTCTGTAAGAACTATCTCATAACTCTCAACTCAAAATATTCAAAAACCAATTAATCCAATTTGATAAACTCAATTTACCAAAAATGAGGGGTGCAGAAATGCCCAGTAAACAAATCATTCTTTGAGACAGCAATTCATAACCAATCGACAAAGTTAATTTCTAGTCTTTCTTAAGCAAAAAGAAAAGCAAAATTTGAGCTTAACAATAACAGCCACAAAAGGAAATTTTGCTTGAAAAATCAATGAAGGGGCTTATAATATTGCTTCAAGGTTCAAACTTTGATATACCCACCAAAGCAAAAGGCATTTAAAATTCAATTTGCAATTATTTTTTTTAAATAATTCGATAGTTACAATGGCCAAGAGATGCCAACAAGTTGAGCTCTTTGGCTAAATTAAATTTGCAAATTGCCCATTACCATATTATCCCAAAATCACTTACTTTTTATTCTCATTCAAGCTATTATATAAATATTCCCTCTTAAAAAGCAAACTTTCAAAGAGCTAAATCAAAAGTACCATGCAAAAACAATTCAGACCACATAACCCACTTACTGGGCAATTCATAAACTTTTGTTTGCAAAGCAATAAAAGGACTTATTGCAATTCAACATTGTTTCAAACTTTGACATACCCACCACAGAAAAAGCTTTCAAATTCAATTTTGTTCAACTACCCATTACAGTATAATCACAAAAACACTTACTCAAGCTCTTAAAAAGCGCTGACAAAAACAATTCATACCAATTCATAGGTCTCGATGTCCACGTAACCCGGAGCATCCGAATCCGAAGTCTGCAACGGAGCCCCACACCCGTAACAAGTAGCCACCGCCATTGAAACCTTCAAGACCTTCTCTTTCTTCGTCATCTTCTTCTTCTTCTTCTTGGTCTCAGCTTTCTTTTCGGTCATGGCCTCAAGGGACAACTGGTGTTCAAGGAATTTCTGGCCTCGGGTCGGAGCGGCAGCCCCGGTTCCGTCAGGTCCGGATACGGACTCTGAGGAATGTGTCTCTGAGACTGAGGCTTTGCAGAGTACGAGAGTGGGTTTTGTGTAAATTTTTGGAAATTTGGGGGCAGAGATTTTGAGATGGTGAGGAAGAGAGAGTGGCGAGAGGGATGCCATGGATGATGACCGTTAATGTGGAGAGGTTTAACGGTTGGAAGGGTTTAAGACTTTATAAAGCTTGTGGTGTTTGTTGTGGAAGATGATAGACACTTCAGTTCAAAGCGAGCCAGATAGTCATGAGTTTAGCGCATGCTAGATAAAATAAGGGGCATTTGGTAACGTTTTAGTAACATTATTTGTATTTTTTTTAAAATATGTATGGGCGAAAATATACCGAAAAATATATAGAATATTGTTTAAATTTTAAAAAAATATTTTTCAAGTTTAAACACATGTACCAAATGGCCCTTAAAATGATCTAGTTATTGTTTTACATAGACTTACACAATTTCATATACACACTTAAGCTAAAACACGTTTTAGATGGTCATAGATCAGGTATGAGTCAGGTATGCCCAAATCTAACTCGATAATTTTATTCCTAAATACCTGATTCTCTTATCCGGTTAGTCAAATTTTTGTCATTACTTTCTTTAATGTTGGGACTTGAATTTTTTTTTTTTTAAATGCTAATTTCGGATTTGTTTGAGATTCGCTTATTTTGCTGAAACTAAAAAAATTTAGCTGAAAATACTGTAAATAAAGGTAAAAGTTAATTGAAATAGTACACTGAGATTTATAAATAGTATCAAAAAATACAGCAAAACTCATAAATAATAGCAAATATAAACTAAATAGTAAAATAAGTTAAATAATAACAAATATAAACTAAATAGTAAAATAAGTTGGCTCTTTAATTTTTGCCAAACACAGAAATATAATTGCTGCTGCACATGAGTACGTGACATTATCTCAAAAATGATTTAAAGAAAAATGGACTTAAAGTGTACCAAATCCAAGACAAAAAAGAGTGGGCCCATTAGAAGTAAGTACAATTTCATAAGATAAAAGCTAAAACTACGGGTCAGTTTGGATACTGTTGAAATTGAAAACTGAAAAATACTGTAATAGAATAATTTTTTAATATGTAAATAGGGTAGTGAAACCTATTTTTAATAAAAAAAGTTGCTAAAAAGTGATATTTGTGGGTCCATAAATAGTGAAAATAAGAACTGAAAAGTTAAAAGTTGTTGTTACTGTTTATAAACAGTAGCCCACAGTAGCCGTACAGTACAATTTGGGCTGAAACTCACACGTTCAAAAAAAAAAAAAAAAAAAAAAAAAAAAAAAAAAAAAAATGGAAGACGCGGACGCAAAACGCGTCCGCTTTATCCAAACTCAGCCTCCACAAAAGTAATAAGTAGATACAATTTGTCAAGATAAAAGCATTAGTTTAAACAAGAATGAGAGAGATACTATGGAAGAGGATCATTGAGACTAAGTATGAGAGCAACTGGGGGGAGTGGGGAACTGGTGTTCAAAATCTGTCTCCTACCCCTATGGTCTTTGCCTTTGGAAATCTATTAGGCAAGAGTGGGAGACTTTTTTTGATTCACCCATTTTGAAGTGGGTTACAGCTCTAAAGTAAAATAAAGTAAAATTTTGATATGACTTGTTGTGTGAGGATGCTCTTCTAAAGGAGGAGTTCCTAGAGATCTTTTTGATCAGTTGTGATCAAGATTCTTCCATAGCAGGCTTATTGCAATTCAACAATGGGATGAAACATTGGGATCTTCATTTTTCCAAGTCGGTACAAGACTGGGAGCTGGATTCCTTGGATAGGTTTATGGATTTAATTAACTCATTTTCTGTGTCTGGAAGGGGGGATGACCAGTGGGTTGGAAGCCTGATAAGAGTAGGGGTTTTGAGGAAGGAGGATGTTACCGACTTTTATGTTCCTCTAATTTAGTTCTTTTCCCATGGAAAATTATTTGGAGAACTAAGATCCCTCCTAGGGGTGCCTTCTTCTCTTGGAATGTAGCATTGGGAGCATATTGATGATATATATTTTACAGTGCTGGTTTTGTTAATTACTTTCCTCTAAAATTATAGTTTGTGAGCTTAGAAGTAATATTTCTTTCAAAATAATGAAGAGAAATTCAAAAAATTCCTATATTTTGTGTACCTTAATCTATTACAAAATCTATATCTTTTATGGGCATCAATACGAGTTCAATACTTGGTTTGTGAGATCAGTTGGTTGATCATATTCTTTCTTTCTTTCCTTTTTTCTTTCTTTTTTAATGGATTGGGTTTGGGTAATACCCGTACCCGACCAGAAAAATTCAAGTATTTATCCAGACCAAACTGATTGTCTTTACCCATGAGATATGAATAAATATCCGAATGTTTCGGGCCGAGTAAGGTTGGGTACCCACTACCCATTGGATTTGACTATTCCCAAATATCACTGCTCAAGAACAAAATCAAATATCAAATATCATTTGATATTTGATATTTGATATTTGATTTTGTTCTTGAGCAGTGATATTTGGGAATAATCAAAATGTTTCTCAAAAAAAAAAAATATCAAAATGAGGTTTTTGAAATATAATGGATTAATTTTATATTTTAAGGACTAAAAGTATATTTTAATTTCATCTAAAGTTAGAAAATTAGAAAACCAGTTGAAGGCAACAAAAGTCATAAAACCAGGATTTTTTTTTTTTTTAAATGAAGAATTAGTTGTAGTTCAAAGAGTCAAATCGATTATTTCCACTGGTCATGAATGAATATGAATATGAATATGAAGTAACAAAATTGATCACCAATGCAATTGATAACTTGCTAATATCATATTCCTATAAGAATGAAGATACTCTTTCTTTTTTGGGCTATTTTATCCTTTTAGTATCCAATAGTTTTTTTGGTAGCTTATTTATTAAATGTGAGACAAAATGATAAAAGTTTGTCATAAATTGATGGGACACACATGAAGATGCATGTTATACAGCACACCAAAAAAAAAAAAAAAAAAGCAATATGGAAGACAGAGAATCTAGCTACGCAATATTCTTGACTTATTTGTGTTGCTTAAATCTAATCATAGAAGCATAAGATAAATAAGAAACATATATATAAGAATGCAACTTTTAATGAGAAAAAGAATCATTTTCATTTGAAAATGATAAATTTTATAGTTCAAATTAAATATAACAAATATAGAGGTGTATCTTGTGCCACAATATATAAACGGGGAAATGGAGAGAAATTTGTTCCTCAAAAGGGTCGGTGGCACATAGAACCGTTAAAATGTTGAATTCACATGATTTGTGAAAGTTCCAATACGTATTGGTATAGAATATCTATATAGCTTCTCAACACTATAGAACAAAAAGGAAAATGCAGAGGCTAATGCAATTAATTAATAGTCATTCAGCAATTCAATTAATAAACATCTTAAGTACAAATTAGCAGATAAAACAAACGAAAAGAAGCAAATGTTTGAAGCATATAATTACACCCCAGTTCCCTCAGTGACGCCCCTAATAGAATCTGGAGCTTGAGAAGGGAACACCACATTGTCATAGAGAAGGCCTGCAACTGCTGCACCAATCAAGGGTCCAACCCAATAAACTGCTTGATTCTTGAAACTGCCTCCAGTGACGGCAGAACCGAAGGCACAAGCTGGGTTCATTGATCCACCAGAGAAGGGTCCTGATGCTAACACATTGGCTCCTGCTATGAACCCAATTGCCATGGGTCCAATCACTCCCATTGTACCACGCCTGGTATCCCCGGCGGCATAAACAGTGTACACTAAACCAAATGTCATGATACCTTCCATGATAGATGCTCCAAACCCAGTCATTTCTTCTGCAATAATGTAGGGTTGAACATGCTGCAAAACTCAAATGATTACAATGAACACTTTTCATTAGTTGTCATATTTTGGTATGCTTAACAACATCGTTTCAAGTTTCAATCAGATCAACCCACTAAATAAAAAACATTCGGACAAATTACACCAGTCTCCTTAAGGTTTCATGGAACGACACTACTTTTGAGGCTTGTATAAATTACTAGGATATTTTTTTAAAATAGAATATTTCTTTAGTAAAAGTCATACTATTAGAGGATATGAACTTATGGAAATGTCATTCTTGAAACATTTGGGGATGTCATTTCATGAACTAAAGAAGTTTTGTTCGTTAAAATACCCAAATCATTTTCTAGTCTCAAAAACTGTACATGCATGTTTTGTTACTAAAAACACTCTTGTTGGTAGATTAGGATTCACAATAATTCCTATAATTAGAGGTATAAAAAAGGTCAAAACTTGAAATTATAGTGTAAAGAATGAAAACGTGAAAACATCCTTAAAAGTTAAAATCCAAACAAACATTGCACAGACCAGGTAAGACACTTAAATTAATTCACAAATAACACGAGTCACTAGCATGGATGTTTCTGTTACCTGTCCAACAACAGCTACCTTCAAGACAAGGCTAGCAAAAACAGCAGCCAGTATCTGAGAAACCCAGTAAAACAGAGCGGTTGGGACACTAATGTGGCCTCCAACAGCCATTCCAAACGTGACGGCCGGATTCACATGCCCACCTGAGATGTTCCAAGCAGAATAGACAGTAGCTGACAATGCAAGGGCATTGGCGATAGCAACCACCACCAGACTTGATGGGTCTGAGGCAACATTAGGATTCAATTTCCCTGCCACATTACAAAAATCAAACAAGGGGCACGTGAATTTAAAAAGCAAATTCAGTCAAACAGCCATGTAAACATTTAATCCTTCATAGAAAAAAGCCTAATATTTCAAATTCCTCTTTTAAAGTTGCTGTAATTGTTTTCCACACTATATAGAATGAAAAAATGGCCACCCATTCATAATCATACGCACTCTTTTAGTAATGCAGGACCCGACAACAAGAGGCCACGGCATTTAAATCAAACAATCTAATTCAAATGATTATTCTAAAGTACACACTTTTTATAAGTACCATATCTACTTAACCTTAACCGTTTATATATTATTATAAAATATATACGAAAAAGACAATATCTTGTCTTTACAATTAAGATTAGGTACGCATGTAATGAAAAAAAAGATTAAGTACGCATGGTACAAACAAACAAAATTGTAACATAGAATTCTTCATATCTTCAAGAATCAACATAACTTGAGAATGATGCCCTTACACACTTACTCCATAAAGTCATTGATCAAAGTTCAAAGTAATTGACTCATACAACACAAAAGAAAGTGATTAATCACATGTATTATTCAAGTAAAAGAAAAGAGTAAGAATGAACTTTGAAACCCCATTTACGTAACACTAAATCTACACCATTTACACTAACAAAAAGTATCAAATTTCAAAGGACTCACTCGCTGACATGGAAGATCCCACAACTGCAAACACATAGAAGAATGTGGAGAGGAACTCAGCAAGATAAGACCGAAACGAATTGGCAGTGACGGATTGCTGAAAACGCTCTCTTAGCATAGTTGGGGCCATATTGTTAAGACGCATTGAACAAGAATGGGAAATTGATTTCAGGGTGTGAGAGATTCTATGCATAAATCAAAGAAAGTTTGAGACTTTTGTCACTGTGAGAGAGACTCGTTTTGATATCAAATGTTTAGAGAGAATGGAATTTGTTGATATATATTGCACAGTTTTGAGACAGTTTTCAAATCACTCTCAAATATGCAACGTTTCAGGGAAAGTGGATTTTCAAGAATTAACCGCTAAGCCACGTGGCGGTGACTGGTTGGACCTTTTGAGTACGTGTGGTTTTTACAGTTGTTATCATATGCTTCCGAAATTGCAGAAATACCCCTTTTCCAGTGTGGGCCTGAGTTTAACCTGACACACAAACTTACACAAGTTATTGGGCTAGATTCAAAGTGGCCTAATATATTGGGCTTGGTTACACAAAAATGGAAAGCCAAAGCCCATTACATTCCTAATTTCTATTTTCTACTAATGTCTAATAACCTTCTCATATTCGTTCTCTCATGGAATTGAGGCCTTGAAATCCTAGCTGAATTTGGGTCAAATCCAAAGTTATCTAAACAAAGTATTTGAATATTAACCCCCAAATCTAAATTCATATAACCCAAATTATGAAATTCCCAATTATAACTTTTTTTTAATGAAAAACATAATCCAATTATAAGTATAAGTTTATAATATGTAACGCATGCTTGTTGTGTTATATTGTAGAATTATGGACGATTCGTGGAGGGCATAATAACTTTTCACATTTTTTCAAGCGGGAGACGTAAGATCGAATCGACAATGAGCAGAGCCCTCCAAAAATTTTCATTTTTCTTCTAGAGTAGCTAGAAAAATGATATGGGCCCCTCCTAAAATAAATATCCGGCCCCTAAAATTATTCCCAAACTTCTTTAATTTCTTTTAGTCCAATAGACATTTTTCCAGCAAAAGAAGTCCAGTAGACATCTATTATTGTACTCAAATTAAAGCAAAAATTGGCCCAAAACAAAACTTCATACTTCATTCCCAATATCAAGAAACCTAGGTTATTAATTTTTGTTTCTCCTCTAAAGCACTGCCAGCCCAGCCAGCCCCAAATCCCAGCTCAAACAAAACAAAACCTTCATCAGTCTCATCTCTCATGCCTCCTCTGCTCCTCACTGTACGAAAAAAGGAAAAAAAAAATTGACCTCTTTTTTTTTTTTCTTTTCTTCCTTCTCACGTTGTGATGCCGCAACCACCACTGGCCCACTGCCAAACCTTCATTGCCTCTATCTTAAGCCCTCACATCAAGTTATCTCATTCTCGTCTCAGTTCTCTCTCTTTTTCTCTAGAACTAAACTTAATATTGAATAGCCAAATAGGAATCTATAAGTGTATGTGATATCCCTTTGCCAACAATGTACGCTTATTTGACTTATTGTTATTATATTTCTTTATACTTAACCCACTAATTCTGTGACTCTTTTTTATGCTGTTTCTCTTTAAAAGGTGAAAAAAATGTGAGGAAAATGAGGTTCTAAAAAAATGTACATAAAAATTAAAAGTTAAAAGTTAAAACTGGTCATAAACAAGCTCTTAATTAGTATATCGCTGCTACAAATCGGCCCCTCCAAGAAATAATTCTTGGCTACACCCCTGTCCATAATAAGGGAGAAAGGAGAGAAAATAAGGTGCATAACTTGGTTAGCAAATTTATAATATAATAATACCAATTGAATCTATCCTAATTTTTGAGTTTCTTAATTCTCAAATCTTCTTTTGTCCCTTTTTAGAAATAGAATAGTGTTCTGGTTCAGTGGTTTGAGTTGTAAAAGTCATATTTGGATCATCCTTATATGTTTGGAACTGTGTTTTCACATTTTTGGTTTGGGAAAAATAGAAACCAAAAAAAAATCCTATTTTGATAGATTTTAAACTGTTTACCATTCACGCAAAACTAAAGGGGAGAATATTGCTTAGACAAATCAAAGTGAGCGGCATTTAAATAATTTATAACAAAAATACAAATGTCTAGAGTTTAGTTGAATTACAAAAGGCTAATATTAAAAAAAAAAATTTAACACAAGAAAAGTATAGTATGGGAAGTTGCTATTGACAACTAGTATACAACAATTGAAAACTCTAGTGGTCATATGCTATATCCTCAAATTAAATAACTCGGAGTTGCTATGTCTATATGAACAATTGACACGTTGGTGGCTAAGCATGCAAAAACCGCAATTTCTTGCAGCCTAAGTAAAAATTCTTGGCCATAAAACCTCTCTCCTAATTCCTATACCGACTCGAAGTCGAAGTCCTAAGCTCAATAGGATTACAAACCGACTCAATTTTTTCTTCTAATATATAAACCCCGGTTCAGTCTAGTACACTCCCATCACTAGCATTATTCAATTTAATTACTCTATTCCAAAATTCTATTCTCTCTCGGTGTCTTTTGCATTCAACAATGGAGTTCTCTAGGGGTGACAAGGTGGAAGTTAGCAGCAAGCAAGAAGGCTTTGTGGGTTCCTACTATGCAGCAACAGTGATCAAGAATTATGGGAACGAATACGCAGTGCAGTACAAGAACTTGGTGGCTGAAGATGATCAATCTCGCCCGCTCATTGAAAGAGTCGGTGCAAACGAACTGAGGCCAAGGCCACCTAAAGTTTTGGCAACTGGGTTTCATGCACTTGATGTGGTGGATGCGTTTGATAACGATGGTTGGTGGGTGGGCAAGATTTCTGGGAGGAAAGGGTCCGATAGTTACTATGTTTTCTTTGATGCTTACAGGGTTGAGATTTCTTATCCAAGCTCTTGTTTGAGGCCTCATCTTGAATGGGTCAATGGCAAGTGGGTTTCTTCAAAGAATAGGGTGTAATGAAAAACATTGTTTTGGTCTATGTAATTTGTTTTCCATTAGCAGTAGTTTTTTAATTTTCTGTGAAGTTTCTTTGGGTGAATGAAAGTATGTAACTAGCTTGATGAGGTAATCTTGCTATGTTTAAGTCAGGTTTCTTTTCAATCTTTCTTGATAATTTGTAATTCTCTTGCTTTAATATCTATGGTTCTCTCTTTTTCTATTGTTTTGCTTAATTCTTGTACTCTTGATTGGTATTTTTTTTTATCACCGAAAAACTAAAGAAACTCATTCCTTTCCATTAAAAAAACTTTAGGAAACTTAAAATAAGCTTTGATCACGGATTCAAGAGTTAGCCTTTTTTTAAAAAAAAAAAAATAATACTACTACTACTTTTTTGGAGAAGACCAAATAACTCAAAAATTATAAGATTTGTTCTAGTTGGGTTAATAGGCTTATTAATGAGCCCGTTCATGTGCTCTATAATTGAACATTTATGAGAGAAATTTAAAGAACATTATCGGTACACTTGTCTCCTAACTCAAGACTCTTTAAGGTCTTGAAGTATTATGCTTTTATTTTGTAATTATGGTCTAATGAAGCTTTGCCTTCGTTGGGATCATTTTTGTGCCTTGAACTCTGTTTCAAGATGGAGAGTCAAGAATATAATTCTCCTAGTGATGAAGGTTAGTGACATATTTTAAAAGTTGTACAAATAAAATGACCGAACTCATTAACAATGGGATAAAAACATTGATTATTAACTATGATTCACATTAATAGATCATAAAAAGGGGTTAAGTTTGGGGGATGTGACGAGGAAGGAAGATAGAATTTTTTGTACTTATAGAGTGACCTTTACGTCACAGGGTGCATGGTGGTATTGGTTTGTTTCTGCTGAAAGGATTGACACCTTGAAACTACTAAATTTGAGGCATTATGTCAATTGTCATTAATGGGGTGATGGGGAAGCATTTATACTGGGTTGTGTTTTTTGCCAAAATTCATGGTCGTTTCAGCAGCTTTTGCTAGTTCTCAACGTGTGCTTGGTTTGCACGGTACATTACCCTTGGGCTCACAGTCTTGCAAGCATTCCAAACCCATTTACAAATTTTTTTTTTCTACTCCCAGAGGTGTATGGAGCAAATCTCTCTTTCACCCTTCATACCAAATCTCTCTAAATTCCCCAAATGGCTTTGCATTGCATGACTGCTTCAAGCACATGGACATAGAAAAAGATAAGGATAATAGTCTTGGGTTCATTTGGGCCAGTTTTTTGTAGTATTGGGCCACTTATTTTTGCGTGGGATAGTTGGATCAGGCTATATTGGCTTATTTGTAATGGCCGGTCACATGCATCAAATCCTTCCCCTTTATGTTTTTCCTACTGCCATGAGAGGGAAAAAGGATATATATCATTTTTTCTGAATATTTTTTTAAAATCCTCTTAAGTTATTTGGTGAAATCTTCCGGTACAGGCCAGAGACATTCCCAAAACCCAACCAATGCAGACAAACAACACCTGCAAATTAAGGTAAAAACATTATAAAATTGACCTTATGGTAACATATATATGTACCATAAGGTCAATTTATTAGGCCACTTTGAATTTCTACAACAACATATATATGGGTTCTAGTTTAGCTTCTTCTTTTCTTTTTCTTTTTTCTTTTTTTATAAAAATTCTCAACCCAAATAAAAAAGAAATACATGTTGATTTTTTTGGTTTGATAAAAAAACAATCCTCTAATAAGAAACTTGGTTCCCTCAACATAAAATAGAAACAGAAAACTACTAGTGTCTTGCATCTTGGCCTAATTAATGAGTAATCATTGTGGAGAAAGAAATCCATTGGTATCTTAGTTTGACGTATGAATAATCATAATAAAGTAATCTCATAGGTTAACAATAAATAAATGATCAATTTACATTTAAAAATGACCTATATATTGATCAATATTACCTTTCTTAAAATATTCCACCGGGTGGATCATGGATGACTTTTTTTTAGAGAACAAAACTCATTCAGAGAACAAGACGCATCAACAGAAAGAATTATAAGACTAATTAAATCCTCAATGCTCATAGGTAATAAAAAGAATTTTACCTGCTATAATTCATTCATAATTCAACATATATATAACTTCTATCATCTAAAAGAATTTCAATGTTTACATTCACATCGATTCTTTTTCTTTTTCTTTTTCTTTTTTCTGAATTTCACAGTGACTATTTCACTTTGAAAAAAAAGAAGAAAAAAAAGAAAAGAAAAGAAGAAGAAGACATTTACACAATTTTCTTGCTTTATCGTGAAGAAGAATACAAGCACAACTTGAAAAGCTTCAAAAACTTGAAGCACTCTGTGAACGTGAACAAACTCTTGCGTCTTTTACTAGGTTTCTTTTCCCTTCTCATGCCTTCTAAGTCTTCTCTGTACATATAATCTACATCATCCCCGGTGCCGGTGTCAATCATGTCATCTGACCCAAAAAAGCTATCCCCCATGATTTGATAATTCTTCTTAGAAGATATACATGGCTTTGTACTCGTCCTATCAGCCTCACAAGCACTGTCTCTATATGAAACGCCTGAATCCATGAATGAAACAAAACTCAGCTTTTGGTTTCCTTGTAAACTGTGAAAGAGTTTTTTTTTTTTTTTTTTTTGGGTAGAGTTTTATACGAGCACGCATGTGCATGCCAAGGAAAACGGATACAGGCTAATACTTATACTACTCGGATTTGAGTTATTGATTTTTAAGTTTAATTATATTTCAAGATAAAGCAAAAAGAAATAATGAAGTTTTGGTTTGTAGACGAAGAAATTGGAATGAAGGATCGAGTCCTAACTTGTGCTAATACGCCATGTGTTAGGAGTTGTTCCTCTATTAGAGATCCTGGAGAAGTGTTCGGAGTTGTTCTTCAATTTTTTTTACAAACTACTATTGTGGTGAGTATATGGCTATTGGTCAATAAAAAAGTAATATTAATAGTGCATTCATATAATAATCAGTAAAAATTTATCACATTAATAATTCGTAAAAATGTTATAAAACAGTCTGTGTGTATTTGTAGAACATAAGAACTGAGCTGAAAATGTGCAAGGCCCAATCCAAATAATCAACTGCTTATCTACTAAGATCGAGCTTTTGAGCCCAATATCACTCTCACTACATGGATTGAACCTTGTGCTCACAATTATTTCGGGCGTTATGAGTTATGAGTCTTATGACCCATGTTCTCCTCTGACAAAATTATCCGAGCTTTACAAAAAGACCCTTTACTCGCACAAAATAGACTACCGGAACCAAAAGCCCACAATAACATGGAGAGTACATTGAAGCCTTCAACTTCAATGCATGGATCAAATACATGTGTCTTTTATGGGGGTAAAGTTGCATTTTTATTCTTAAGATAGTTTTAATTTATGACGTCTACTCTTAATAATAATTTTTTATTATCAGATTAAAAAATTTATTTGACGATATAAGAGTTTATCGATTAAACTAATTGAAACTCACAGTAAAATAGCATTTGTGGTTTGGAATGTGTAAATGTGTTTCAACAGTTGACTAATAAATTTAGTGATGAGCTCATTAAGGTGCCACATATGTGAACTTGGGAGAATAAAAAGAACCACGTGAACTCATGGCAGAGGCATATATATAATGTAGTATTTGATTAGATCAATTCCCCATTATCAGCCTTTCTATCAAAAAAAGATAAACACTTCCGCATTATATATTCATTTGATGCCTTGATCTTTGGTTTATCAATAACCTTACATCGTTTCTTCTTTCGGCAATTTCCAAGGGGACTTAAGTAAACTGCCCCTAAAATAAAGAAACTGCTACACATCATCATGCCTACCTAAGGCCTAAGTATTCTTCTTCCTTTTTTTTTTTTTTCTTTTTTTTGAAGGGCTAATTAAAAAAGGGGAGGTCCCTTTGTTTGAGCAACCAAGACAACAATTAGAACATCCTAAAATTTAGTCACTTTCATAAAAGATACACTATGCATCTATGCCATTACAAAGACCAAAGATGACTTTAATTCCAAATTCTACTCTAACTCTCTAAAGGGACCTTAATGGGTTATTCTAAAGAACGAAAACAGACATTGTATCCAATTGTGCATGTCATAATTGTAATATGTCCATGCAAAGATTCAAGTATAGGCTAGATTAGCCACTTCAACAATGCATTCTATTACTATTTATTAAGTTTCAGTAGCAAAGGAGGAGACTTGACTGGTCGGACCACAGTCTTGAAGAGAAGAAATGAAAGCTTGTCAATGGAGAAATATACAAATCCACCAGTAGAGTGAGTCACAAAAGATCCAAAACTCTTCCCAACAATGCAGTGCCATGCTGGACCATATATTGCATCAAATTCCTACAACGACATAAACAAATAAATAAAGTGAGACAATTAGGAGGCAACTCCGAGGAATTGTTAACTTTATGACCTGTATACATATATATTTTTAATGTGCTTTCCCTATAATTAGCATTGAGTTTTGAACTTTTGGCTTTTCATATAACAGTTCAATTGGAAATTAATGAGGAGGCCAGCTATGTATGTATCCATTTGTTTGTAATCCATATAGTCCATAGAGATGGTTAAATCTCTTGCCTTGTACTCCAAGTTAAATTTGTCCCTCCTCAAACAAAAACAAAAAAAAGTCCCTGCTTTCTTTTTGCAAGTTGAATACAAGGGGAGGGACCATTAATTGAACACCAGATCTCAAGAGTTAAGACTTAAGATCACTACAAATTTGTCTCATTTTGATAATGCTCAGTTTCAACCAGACCCAAATCAAATTGAGATTAAACTAGGGTCATGAAAGTTGGGGTTTTGGGTGTGATAGAACTGGGATACAAATCCATATAAACTCAAAAAGTAATAACTAAATAATAAATTAAATTTTAAATTATACCCTTTAATTTTGACATGTTTCAATTTAGTACTTTAAAGTTTTATATTGGTTTCTAACATAATTCTTTCGTTCAATCCATACCCTTAAACCCACAAATACAATGTCGTTTAAGAGATTAATTAAAGTTAAAAGTCTTGAAAATATTCACAAAGTTAAAGTCTTGAAACAAAAATAAAAATAAAAATAAAGGACCCAATTAAAACCCTACTATAAATCCTTTAACTATTGATCTGCACTAATTAAACAAAACATCCCATAAAAAAATATTAAAAATTAAAAAAAAAAAAAAAAAAAAAAACCAGCCGCATACAAATTCAACAACTTAAAAAGAACCAAAAATAAAATAAAAATATAGAGTACCATGTTTGTTTAAGAACTTGATTCATAAAACCATGATTCAATATAATACTTTTGAATTTTGATTGAGTTCTGTAGATACCTTCTTGAGGCACATGGCAAGGTGAGTAGGACTGGGTTTCTTTGTGTTGGAACTTGAGTCAAGCAGTGATCTGGTGTGTCTGAAAGCAAGCTCTTGCCTAGTAGGAGGCATGTCAGCCAATCTCAGCCTTACATTCAAATCAACGGCTACAGCTGCCAGAGCCAGCTTCACCTCACTAGGCCTAGATGGAGCCGATGATCTTGTTGGCTTTGGGTGCTGCAATGGTGGCAAAGCTAATGACTTGTGCCCAGTTGGTGGATGTGGGTATAGGCATAGCACCCCTTCGCTTTTGTTCTTTGCTGCCAGTGCCACTCTTCTTGTAGTTCTTGCTTTCTCTGCCTCTGAAGGCCTCTCCATGCGAGAGAGAGAGAGAGAGAGAGAGAGAGAGTATGAGAGTGGGTGGCAGAAATGTTCGAAAAAGTTTGAACTTTGCACCTTTGACTGGGATACCTGTGTCTATGTGTGTCTATGCTAGTTTTGAAACGTTGAAAGAAACATTAAAATAGAAAAATTATAGATCCACAATGAAACAATCAATTTTTCAACCATTTTTACAACTATTTATTAAATAGTGTTGTTGAGTGTGAATAATGAAAAAAAAAATGTGATGAGTTAATATAAAAGTGAAAGCTCTCAATTATGACTTACTACAAAAAATAATTGTGAAAATAGATGAAAAATTTGTTGTATACTAGAATAATTCCAATAATAATGTAGAATTTTATTATTTATATATTTTAAAAAAATTTAGAGGGTGCTTTGGAAAGAGTAAAATGTTACCTAATACCTTTTTTATTTTTCATACTATTCTTCAAAATTATTGACATTTGATTCAACATTGATCCCTTTTTCTATGCCAATAATAAATATCAATTATTATGAAAAATCTTGTATTCTTATACATATTATTTTGAAAAACAAGATAAAGATGCCTTACCATGATTTAGTTATTTTAAGTCCATTTGTTTGTCATAATTTTTATCATAATTGGATGATATGTATGACCACGATTGATAAATGATCACTTTAAAATATATTTTTCTTGCACTAGTGGTAAATATCAAAATTATGATAATAGTTACAACACAACTTATGTCCACAATTTTCTCAATGCCATGTCATGTCTTTCAACTCTTTCTTAGCCTTACTTTTTTTTTTTTTTTAAAGAAATGTTATGTTCATAACATTTTCACAACATTTTTTATAATAAATTCTATGTAACAAGTTGTTATGGATTATTATTAGTAAGGTAGAAAAGTAATTTTAGTAATAAATTAAAATTAAAATTAATAATAATTAACCGTCTATAATTTGTTGTGAAAATATAATGAATGTAAAAAAAAAATTTTTTTTTTTTTTTTTACATGATACGGAGCAGTATAAAAGATAGGCTGATTGATCTACCATTCCTAGGCCCCAGTAGAAAGTAGGGCCAGCCGGCCCGATTTGGACATATATCAATAGTAAAAACAAACCTCACAGATTTTCTGCAAAAGGTAATGTTGAATTGGAAAAAGGACAAACAAAAGAGAGGAAAGAATATGCAAACTGATAGAAATACTCACATGAGAAATACTAAAGACTATACGGCCAATAATGCAAAGGCAACATGGAATGCTTGGAAAAGCATCTAGTCTTCCACGAGTTCCCAAATTCTTGCAGTTAACTAAGGATTTTCTTTTTTTTAAATAACTATAAAAGCCAAACAATTTTGTTAGTTAGCAATGTTTTCAAACTATTTCGGAAAGTAACAACTCGAGTATATTAGACTCAATTTCACTGTAGAAAATCGAGTCTCAAATACTCGATTTCCATGAGGTGCATGGCTGAGATGGATGAAGAAAATCCACGTGAAACTCGAGTCTTAGAGACTCGAGTTCCCTCCCAGAAAACACGAACTAACGGACCAACCCAACCTAGAAAACACGAACCTTTTTTGCTCCGATTGAGATCCCAACCCAGAAAGCACGAACCTTTTTTGCTCCGATTGAGATCTTAATTCAACAATTTTTGCTCCGATTGATAAAACACGAACCCACAATAGTTTTTGCCCTGATTAAGATCGTGATTTGGGTTTGAGATTTTGAGAAATGGGTTTAGATTTTGAGAAATGGGTTTGGGATTTTGAGAAAAATAGGTTTGGGATTTTGAGAAATGGATTAGATGAAGAAGGAAGAACTGAAAACACAAATAGATGAAGAAGGAAAAACTGTCCTAGGTTTTTGGGGGAGTGGGACGGCAGATTGAGGGGGGAAAAAAAGAAGAAGAAGAAGGAGGAGGAGGAGGAGGAGGAGGCAAAAGGAAGAAGATGGTGAACAGGAAATCGAGTCTTAAAGACTCGAGTTTTATGTAGATCTTTTGGTCCACCTCACCTTTGCCAGCACATAGAAATCGAGTCTCTTAAACTCGATTTGCTACAGAAAATCAAGTCTCTAAGACTCGAGTTACTAGTTTCCTAAATAGTTTGGAAATGTTGCTAACTAATAAAATTGTTTGGCTTTTATAGTTATTTTATAAAAAAAATCCAACTAAGTTAACTAAAAACAACTTTGTTTGGAAACTCTAATAAGTAATTTACATAGACTATTTTATAAAATCCTTTTATAATTTTTGACATGACTAATGTGCTTAGAATAATGGCGAAAATCACATTTTCATCTCTATATTTTCAGCTGATTCCCACTTTAGTCCCCAAATATTATTTTTACCGTTTTTAGTCCTTATTTTGAAAAACGTTTCCCGTTTTAGTCCCTGCCGTTATATCAGAGACGAAAAATGCACACGTGGCAAACGGCAAGAGCCAAAATGGCCAAATACCATTAATTTACAAAATATTTTGCAAAAAAACACTGTTTCAGAAGTAAATGGCAATCTACCACTTTTTTGCATACTCGAGTTTACTGTTCACGAGTTCACCCTTTTCTATTCCACGCTGGCACTGGCTGACATGGAACTGGGCAATAAAAAAATAATACTTGGTACTCGAGTTTCTCAGACTCGAGTACTGTACATGTAGTACCCGAGCCCTCCAAACTCGGGTACCAATCTGTATTGTAGCGTAATTTTTGAAATTTTTTTCCATTGCGTTGGACAGTACTCGAGTTTATTGAACTCGAGTACTGTGCAAGCTTTAGTGGCCCACCCCTTGCTTTTAGGCGACAATAAATTTGTTGAATTAGTGGCCCACCCCTTGCTTTTTAGAATGAATTTCCTGCATCAATAGACAAAATATCTTTGGATTTACTGGTTATAATATTCTAATTGTAGGTGTTTGGTAAGAGCACTATAATTGGACTGGCCATAACATTCTTTGCTGGAATTTGCTTCTCTCTATTCTCTCCAGCGTTCAATTTGGCAACAAATGATCAATGGCACACTTTAAAGGAAGGGGTTCCTCACTTGTCTGTCTATACTGCGTTTTTCTACTTATCAGTTTCTTGTTTTGTAGTCGGCATCATTCTAAATATCATCTTCCTTTACCACCCTATACTAAACTTACCCAAATCATCCCTTAAGGCTTACTTGTCAGACTGGAATGACCGAGGCTGGGCCTTTTTGACTGGGTTCTTGTGTGGGTTTGGAAATGGCCTTAAATTTATGGGAGGTGAAGCAGCAAGATATGCAGCAGCAGATGTGGGTTTGACTGGGTTCTTGTGTGGGTTTTTTTTGATACTATATTTCAACAATTTTATTGTCGCCTTGCACGGGGTGGGTCACTAATGCTTGCATAGTACTCGAGTTCAATAAACTCGAGTACTGTCCAACGCATCGGAAAAAAATTTCAAAAATCACGCTGCTATACAGATTGGTACCCGAGTTTGGAGGGCTCGGGTACTACATGTACAGTACTCGAGTCTGAAAAACTCGAGAACCAAGTATTATTTTTTTATTCTCCAGTTCCATGTTAGCCAGTGCCAGCGTGGAATTAAAAAGGGCGAACTCGTGAACAGTAAACTCGAGTATGCAAAAAAGTGGTAGATTGCCATTTACTTCCGAAACAGTGTTTTTTTACAAAATATTTTGTAAATTAATGGTATTGGGCCATTTTGGCCATACGGCAAAATTAAAAAAATATTAAAAATATTTTGTTTTATTTTAAAATAAAATAAAATTTTAGTTATCAATAATTTTAAAATAAAAATATTAAAAATTTTAGTTAAAAACAATTTTTCTTCGTGTTCTTCCACCAACTTCATGTTCTTCCACCAACAACATGGTTGCCCAGAAAATAAAAATTTAAGATTTTCTTCTCTTTTATTTCATTTTCTTAGCATCCAAACAAACAAAAATACATACAAAACCATGATCAAACTCGGATACTCCAACACAATCAACTAACAAAATCCAAAAAAAAAAAATATTTTTAGCAACTATGGTCTGAAGATACTCCAACACAATCACTCTCTCTTCTTTCCATCATACAGTCACTCCTCTCTTTCATTTCTCATCTTCCTTTCTCTCTCCCCTCTCTTTGATTTGGTGTCTCTCTTAGATCGACGTGGACTGGAGATCGACATCGGCAGTATGGACTAAAGATCAGCGGTGACAGCGTGGTGGTTTGGAGATCGATGGCGACGGCGTGGTGGTTTGGAGGAAGCGGAGGAGGCTAAGAGTTAAGGCCACTAGTGACCGAGTCGGGACGAGTAGCTGCTCTGACTCGGTGGTGCCGATCCGGAGATCGAGCAGGTCGGGTAAGAGCATTGAGAAGTCCGAAGATTGGCAGTTCGATCCGAAGAAAAGTTCTCACAGTCACAGTCACAGTCACAGAGTCCGAGTCCATGCCTCCCCTGCATTGCCTTTCACTTCTCCTCAATCCAAGTCCAAAGATTGGCGATGGTGGATTCTCTTTCTCTCATTCTGATTCTCTCTTTCTCTCACTCTGATTCTCTCTTTCTCTCACTCCGATTCTCTCTCTCAAATTGGATGTGGGTTTTAGTTTTGCTTTGAATTTTTGTTGTGGATTTTGATGTCAAATTTGTGGTGGCGGCATTTGGGGGTTGCTGTGTTGTTGGTGGGGATGGCTTCACTGTGGGTTTACGCAGGCTCCTATAGATGTGGGTGGCGATTTGGTGGCAGTGGGTCTATGGGTGTTCCGATTCTCTCTCTCAGATTGGGTTTAAGTTTTGGTTCTGCTTTGAATTTTTGTTGTGTATATCTGAGTTTGATCATGTTCTGTATATCTTTTTGCTTGTTTGGATGCTAAGAAAATGAAATAAAAGAGAAGAAAATCTTGAATTTTTATTTTCTGGGCAACCATATTGTTGGTGGAAGAACATGAAGTTGGTGGAAGAACATGAAAAACAATTGTTTTTAACTAAAATTTTTAATATTTTTATTTTAAAATTATTAATAACTAAAATTTTATTTTATTTTAAAATAAAATAAAATAAAATATTTTTAATATTTTTTTAATCCTGCCGCTTGTCACGTGTGCATTTTTCGTCTCTGATGTAACGGCAGGGACCAAAACGAAAAGTGTTTTTGAAGATAAGGACTAAAAGCAGTAAAAATAAAATCTGGAGACCAAAGTGAAAATCGGCTGAAAATGTAGGAACGAAGATGTAATTCTTGCCTAGAATAATATCATTTACACTTAATCCATCATTAGCATAACTTCCACTTTTATTAATGGTGATCGAATTTGTGTCCTTAACCTATTAAAATTGAAAATGAGATATAGGAGACAGATGTACCAACTAGGGGTGGCAATTCGTGTTCGCGTGTCGGGTTCATGTCGTGTCAACTCATACGTATCCAACTATATGGGTCAACGCTAACCCGACCTGTTTATTAAACGGGTCAAGATTCCTCAACCCTAACACGACCCATTTATTAAACGGGTCAGTCGTGTCGACCTGTTTATCTAATTTTATCAAAATAAAGAAAAACATTTATGAAAAAACAAACAAATAAATATTTTAAATATAAAATTCAAAATTCAAAATTAATGAGTAACTGCATCACAAATAATCATTCAAAACTAAAGCATATCTCAATATCATAAATAATCAATCACAATATGTCAAAGAAAATAAACTACAACAACTAATAAGTTTATATACCTAGGGTTTGAATGGTATATTGGTAAAATTTTATTTAATTAAACGGATCAGACGGGTTAAACGGATTCCATAGGTTGAACCCTAACCCAACCCGTTTATCAAACGGGTTCGTCGTGTCAACCCGAATATGACACGAACCTATTAAGCCTCAACCTATAATCTGCTAATTTCGTGTCGTGTCGTGTCTGGCTCGTGAGTCGTGTCCAATTTTGCCACCCCTAGTACCAACCTGATATATATATTTTAATAAAAACATAAAAAGGGGGATCGTTGGGTGTGATCAAACCAACTTCCTAGCTGATGAGGATTTGACATCCTTTAACTTCCTTAACTGCTGATTATCTGAGTTTAACATCTTATAAGCTTCTGAAAATCATGACAATGTTGTTTCAAGTAGGATTACAGGCTCTAATGCATAATTTTTTTTTGGGGGGGGGGGGGGGGGGGGGGGGGGGGTGGGTGTTGTTTACATCAATGAAGCAACTAAGAACAAGAACATGGTATATATTTCATCAAACCAAATGGTTCAAAAATCCTCTAATATCTGTATATGTGATCCACTCTTCTAAAAACAATTAGAACCTTGCAAACAAAATCCCTGTTAAGATAGTACATATTTATTTACTCTGTATCAACACATGCTTTTACTCGGTATAAACACATGTGGATCTACAAAGCCTGCATTTCCAAAGTGGTGTGCTCATTGTTTGCAGAGGATTGCGCAGAGTCTTGGTTATCATCATTAGGCTTCATCTCTTGAACAGGGGGAGGGTTGACAATGGTCATTGGCATGACAACATTATCTGAGAGGCGCCCCTTCATCTCCCTGTGCTCCTGACACAAGGCACACCAGTGCATGCAACAATGCACCAAGCACGGGTCACATGGCGAGTTCTGCATTCAGCAAGAACATGAGTTAGCAAAATATAAGCCTGAAAATCATCTGCCACTCCTTCCTTTTCAAGATCAACAAATTCTAAGCCTCAAGACAACATGGCTATCAGCAAAGCATGTTTAAAAGGCGCGGAGGCTCAAACTCAGCACCCAGATAAAAGGAGTGTTTACATGACTTGGTTTCCCTAATGATGCTTCATGCAGTAGAGGCAAGAAGCATTTCTTCTCTGGCGCTTTAAGTGCGCCTATTAACAACACCAAGAAAAAGTTTAAGAAAATAAATGGATAGAAATAAAAAGTCACTAAAGCAGAATGTCTCACAAATGTCTTAATTATAGCACTTTTTTGTATCATCGAGTTAATATATATAATAATAATAATAATAAAAAGTAAAAAACCACTCCCTTTTCAAATCCTTTATGCCAGTCAAAATCTCTTGATGGTACTCAGTTGGCATTCTGTGCAACAATGATCCAAAAGTTCAGTTGATAGAACTTTTGAAGCCACGAACACCAGGACATAAAAGAAAAAAGTAATAAAAGAAAGGCTTTCATCTGACTTGACAGAGAAGAAAAGGAATCAAGCAGAGGAAAAGGATGATGTTGATGATGATGATGATAACAATGTGACAGTATTTCTCTCTCTCTCTCTCTCTCTGTCTCTGTGTTAAGGCAGAAACATTATAAGCCTTTAGAAGATTTTAGTATTACAATAATTTCCAGGAGATTGGTGTTTTGTCTCTATTGCTTCATGTCAAACACCTAAAGAAACCAACATGGAAATCTTCTAAAGGCTTTAGATGATAACAATGTGACAGTCTCTCTCTCTCTCTCTCTCTCTCTCTCTCTCTCTCTCTCTCTCTCTCTCTCTCTCTCTCTGTTAAGGCAGAAACATTATAAGCCTTTAGAAGATTTTAGTATTACAATAATTTCCAGGAGATTGGTGTTTTGTCTCTATTGCTTCATGTCAAACACCTAAAGAAACCAACATGGAAAGAGATTTCTCAGGTTCATGCTAAATGAACAAAACTTTCATTGGAATTTCAAACAGAATGCATCACCATCTAAAAGGCACCATCTTCACTGCAATCCGAGTATCAATGCTGGCCTAGAACAACAGGATTCTCACCTTAAATTTCTTAGTCAAAAGATTATGCCTGGTTGAGAAATCAGACTTTTAATTGTTATGCAAGGGCGCACGTCTGAGCCACAAGACAACAGTTGTTTACTACAACATTCTTTATGTCAGTGGGCAATGGTGTAACCACAACTACACTAGCAATATTCATTCATGACAGCATGCTAGCCAGCCTATAGCATGTATCAAAAGGGAAACTGATGCATGGGGGCTTGATGTTTGAGCCTTTTAGGCAAGACATGCAATCTGCATTGTCTGCCATAATAAATACAGGTTACCTAGTTGTGTACATAGAAACCTTAAAATTACCTTCAAATGATATTTCTTCTGTAAGGATTGCCGAGCAAGACCAGTGTATATACCACACATCCACCACGCAAATAATAGACCCTCACAAATGAGAAATGCAGTCCTTGGGTCAGAACCATGGAAGATTGCAGTTGCTGCTGCCAGAGCCATACCACCTTCAACACATACAGCATGACACATGCATGGCGTGGTCCAAGGGGTATCTTCTCTCAAGCTTTCCACATTTCGCCCAAACAAAACACATGGACAAAACAGACCTGTCCAGCCTGTAAAAGGCAGGAGACAAGGAATTCTTACAAAACTGAAACATGTATTAGTAAAAGATACTGCAGTAGAATGAAGCATTGGTACCAGACAAGCCCATTTCAAGGATATGATAAAAAAAAATTAACAGAAGCCGTTGGCAAAAATCTTTTTTCTTCAAGAAAAGCCAAAAATCAAGAAGATTATTGGGGCACAGAAACACTGCCTCAAACAAACTAACTGACATTGTTAGTCAAATGGTACTTTATTCACTCTTGGAAAAACTAATGGTAAGGCCAGATGATATTAATAGAACTGGTCTGATAAGAAACTAAATAATTGCAAAAAATTGGCATCCACAAATGTTTTCATTTGTATCACATAAATTTAATAAAATCATGAAAAGGAGAACCTTTTGAAAATAGGGAAATTTATCCATCAGAACTAGTCCAGACTCAAGAGTGACAAGTAAGAAACAAAATCCATATTGAAGTTAATATCTATACCATTCCACATTAAAGAACAAAATTGAGAATGGGTTAATATAAACTTACAACTTTCCCTGTCTTCTGCACAGCCAAAAATCCCTGTTGTCCAAGGTTCATCTCCAGGTGGCTGAAAGCTTTCAGGTAGCGGCTGCCCACATTCATAGCACTTGCGAACGGCCAACTGCCCAATAATCAGAGGATTAGTAAATAGATAATACATATGTGTTTATATCCATCCTCGTGAAACATAAAAGATGGAGGGCACAGAGAGTGAAAGTTTAATTCTCCTTAAGGAGTAATAACAAATGCTCATCTAACCTCACTAAGCAGGAAGAGGGAACCAGTATAACATAGAGCACAGTCAAAGCTCAAGGATGTATGGTAAAAACCAATGTAGATTTGTCAGATCACATGGACCAACAACCAATCAAAATTCAGGCCCAATTCAGCCCCTGGTCTTACTAAAATTTACTTGTTTCAAACTGTTTGAACTGCCACTCAACTGGAAAACTGTTGTACTGTAGTGGTTAAGCATGAACTAGATAATTTCTTTGGTCAAGTAAAGTTGGAGAGAAAGTTTGGACCCTTTCCTTTGAATTCCCTTTTTTATTTTTTCCTTTTTTTTAATAAGAACATCTGAAGTCAATAATTCATATGCAGACCATTAATCCATGCACTAGCTGGCATTAACAGTCTGTAGTTATCCAAGCCATATCACTAAATACTCAGCAAATTACCAATACATTCATGTGCAACAGATCGTGTTCGAGTACATGTCCATAATCATATATTGATTTCCCCCTTCAAATTAGATATCTTCTTATTGGGATTGGGTTAGGAAAGAATAGGAAAGCCTTAGAAGGATGAAGTCTGTCATGAAGTGACGTGTAAGCAGCATAGGTGCCAGGACTGACTCCAAAACTAAATGGGGTGTGAGCTGTGTACTTGTGTAAGGGGAAAGAAAAGGGAGTGTGACAACAATACTTTATCATTTCCTCTTGAGCCCACCTACGAGTTTATTCTGTTGTTCCCCTAATTTTATTTTCCGTTGTAAAAACAGAACTAAACACTATAAAATCACAAGTCCAGGCTACACTTATTCATTTTAAAAGAAATTGTTAAATGACTAAGAATGCACGAAGGTTCTAGTATGATTTATGAAATCTATGTCGGATTACACCTTTACCAATTTGAGTTACTTCTTCTCTTGTTGTCGAAGTTAATACTCACTTTAGAAATCCACAGGACTGGAAAAGCTTATAAAACCCTACAAGGATGAAGTTCACTATGAAGTAGTGTGCGGTCTTTGGTACCTCCTTAAAGGAGCCTCTACTGGATATAGGAATATCAACCAATCAACTACTCCTCCACAAATTTTTACCCCATCACCAAAATTATCCTAATCCAAATCATAAAGCATCACCTGAAGTGCTATAATTTAACCCAACTACCACCAAATGCTCCAACCAAAAGGCAAATGCTATCAACCAAAGTTCAAATCTTTCTCAAATCATGAACACTAAAACAGTCAACACACATTAACAACAAATGGGTCCAATTCCAATTCCAAAAATAACAAAAGGGTTTTACAGAATTCCCATAAAAACCGCTAATTTCACAGAGAGAGAGAGAGAAAAAAAAATTACCTGAGGAACCTCTATAGGCTGATTAAGTTCTCCAGGCTTAATATCCTCCAAAGGCCCCTGATCCTTAGTCAGCTTCACATACCTTGAGTGTGCTGTTCCTTCCGCCATCTGATAACCCTTATAGTTTGCGTTTGTTTCCTGAGACTCTGCAAGCAAAAATAAACAAAACCCAAAATTTTAAACCCTTTACTCAGAACCAAAATCCAAACAGAACCGCCCCCCCCTTAAAAGAAAAAAAAAATGATAACTTTAAAGTTTAAAGTATTTTCTTATCCTCAGCTCCCACAAACACTAATGACTAACCTCAAGAGATCTGAATTCTTGTACCAACTTCGTGAATTTCGAAGAAAGGTAAAAAGGAAGAAACAGATCTAAATTTGTGTGAGAGGGAGTTCTATACAGGAGTCACAGTCAACTCGTCTATTGTGTTTGTGTTTTCTTAAACTTGGGATTGACTCTTTGTGTTTATGGTAAAATATTGAAAGCGGTTAGCAACAAGCTTCAAGTACTCTGCTATGTCCCATCAAAAAAAAAAAAAAAAAAGTACTATGCTATGTGGTTAAGGATTCGCTGTGAACAATGCCATTTGTATTTGTTCCTCCACGATCACATAGCCAATAAATGAATTCCATGTCAACAATTTTGCCGTCAGAGGTCCAATGAATCAGTTACATGTAGGACTGTTTAATGTATGTACTGAATGTGATCTTATTTTATCTGATATATATATATATATATATATATATATATATATTCCTGTGAATCCTTTTTTTTTTTTTTTTGATGTTTTTTTTTGGATTTTGTTTTCGGATATTTAGGGGAAAATATTTTTTTTAATTATCAATATGGAAAAAAAAGAACATATAATTTTTTATATCTCTAAGGTGGTATCAATTTTTTTTATTGTTCTTTAACGTCTCAAGGATACTCATTAACGAGATATACATATATTTTTTTATAACTTATTTAAATGATTCTTAGAGTTTTTTTTTTTTTTTTTTTTTGAGGGGGAATTTGTAGTTAATAGGCGTGAATAGTAACGGAGAAAATTTGTTGTAACTTATAATTGAATTCAACCATCAATGCATGATACCCAACCTCATGTTACCCAAGCAAACCATCCATACATGATTAAATTCAACCATAGGCATGACTTAATTTAATTGAAGAATCTAAGGTGGAATATCTAAGCAAATACCAAGAGTCTTATAACTTAATTGACATATGCACAAAGTGCTCAGGAGTTCACGGGAAAATGATTCCAATTGTGAGATTAAAAAAAAAATAGATAAAGTTTAGCTACAAAATTTTAAGACTACAACCTTATTAAATATCTATTTATTAGAGGTGAATTTTGACAAATTCACTATTAGAATAGATTACATCTTCTTTTTATATTCTCTATGTTTGCAAAATTTCTAGAAAATAAAAGATTAATAGCTAAGTCATTAATAAATTTTTTGAATTGAAAATTTTTGTAGTTTAAAATTTTGTATAAAATATAAGCTAATAGATCATATAGTAAATAATATTCAATTGACACAAAATTTAACACGTGTATAAAGAGTGTAAAGAATATGTAATTTTACTATTAGATTTTCAAAATATGTAGTAATATTTATTTTATTAAGTAAGGTTATAGTCTAAGGCTACATCTAATTTTGTACCTAAACTTTATCCCAAAAAAAAAGGTGTACAGGGTATGAGACAGGGCTCATTGAACTTTGGGCACTGGTCTTAAGGCACGGTGCACGATCTCATGCCCATTGGACCTTTGGTCTTAATCCAAACACACTTTCAGGCCCAATTTGAGCCCAAATACCAAAATAGGTTCGTCTTTTCCTGAAAATATCATAAGTAAGCTCATGCCAATCAGTATTGCCTAGAGGAGTATCATTGCTGAGCAGTCATTTGGAGGCTGGAACTAGTTCCAATGCCACTACTACTGTTCCCAACAGAGCGTCTACTTTTCAGAAATGATGAGATTAGACCCCATCCACACAAGTGAGATCAGGGAGTAATCATAACCCCTCCACCCATCTAAGGCTATAAATAAGAGAATAGAATGAGAGGTGGGGGTTGGGAATTCTGGAAGGAAAACAAAAAATAAAGAGTGATAAGTATCAATATCATTAGCGAGGAGAGCAACCCAGAGAGGAAAAAGAAAGGAGTTCACAAAAACCAGGGAGGCTATTGGGTCACTTGGCAAGAGACTACCCAAAATAGGAAACTCTAAATCTACTATACAAATAAGTTGTGAGCCCAAATAGAGACCCAGTCCGTTAAAGCTATTTTGGGTACGCACAAAAGGTCTTACAAAAAAAAAAACATGTAGATTTACCTAAATTTTACTTATTTGGTAACGTTATCTTCTGTACAATTTTGGGAGATTTTGTTGTTAGATAAGCTTTCTATATTTGCATATGAAAAAAAATAGGTTATGTACTTATGAGTGCCGAGCAAGTGGTAGTGGTTCTTTTCTTTTCAAAAAAGCCTTTAATGTTTTTTTTTTTTTTAATTAAAAAAGGCCTTAATGTTTTGAGGTATGCAAACCTTCCTGTTAAGGTGGGCTTGTGATTGTAACACGCCAAATGCCCCCATGCCCTTCATCCCTCCTCTTATTTGGAGAGTTTAGCTCTCTCACAAAATATGGACCCTATACTTGGTGGATTTACGTGATGTGAAAAACTCACTAGATACAACGAAAAATCAAAGCTATATAATCACTGACCCTTAAAAGAAGCCTTAAATAAAACTCAAAGAATTCTTTTTTTTTTAATAAATCAATTGTTGAATAAAAGAGAATCTGAACCTTAAACGTTTTTATTAAAAAGATTTAGATGTGCCAGTTGAATTAGAAGACTTTTGACAAAACTTTATGAATTTACTTAAGAAACAATTTAAATTTTAAAATTATTCTCAATGGTCCAATTAAAAGAAGTTAAAACTTATTTTTTTTTATAGAAGTATAATTCTAACTTAAAAAAAGAGGATAGGGACCATAGTAACAGTTAAATCTATAAAAAATAAAAAAATAAAATCTGCCAAACTAACTTTAGCTCACTCTAAAATGTGCCTAATATATATATATAACTCGTGTGTAACTCCGTGCATATGCACGGGTACATTTAAAGACAATCACAAGTACAAATTATATATATGATTATGTTTTTTATGGTTTATTATATTGGAATCCTTGTTTTCTACATTAAATTAACTAATTTGGCACAAAAATTTAAAAATTTAGATTAAGTGAGACACTTGGCACAAAATTAAACTTTAATTGAAATTCAATTTTTACCTAAATTAATTCACTTGGCATAAAATTCTGAAATTTTGATTAGATGAGACACATGGCGTAAAATTAGACACTAATTGAATTCCAATTGAAAATTTAATTCGATTTTCTCTCTGCTTTACCTATTATTATATATAAATTTTGTGCCACGTGTCTCACTTAATCTAAATTTTTAAATTTTTGTGCCAAATTAGTTAATTTAATGTAGAAAATGAGGAGTCCAATATAATAAATCATAAAAAAACATAATCATATAACTAACAAAATTCAAATATATATATATATATATTATATGTAATTGTGATTGTTTTAAATGTATCCGTGCACATGCACGGGGTTACATACTAGTATTATGTAATTGCAAACTCTAGATATACACATCTAATAAAACCAAAAAAAGAAAAAAAGAAAGAAGAAGATATAAATAAACTTATTAGTTGAGAATGTTATCATATCAATAAAAATTAGAATTTACAAAGAACCATAATTGAAAAGCTAGGCTCCATGTGTGATTGGGAAGCACCAATTTGTATTCCTAACTGAAGAGAGTTGGGAGAAAATGAATATTTTATTTTTGAATTGTTGTGGGGAAGGCGCCGCGGGGGGGGGGGGGGGGGGGGGGATGGTGTAGAATGAATATTCTTTACTTCCAAAACAAGTAACAACAAACCATTCTATATTTCCTACACAGAATATTTGAAAGATGGAATAGTTAGACTATGTCATATACACTGGTGCAACTTTTTTTTTTCTCTTTTTTTTTTTTTCCCACTTACAATAAGTAAAAAGAGGGGATTTCAGCCCCGTTCTCCTTCATTGGAAAACTGGCTATAATGCATTGAGCTACAAGACTCTGTTGGTGCAATTGTACACACTGATTTTGCCACATATATATGTCATGCACAATTATGCCTTAATCAGAAACAAATTAAAGGTACATATATAGCCCTCTTCAATATACAATATTCTTCGAGTTATGAGGGCCAATTTCTGTACCAACCAGCCCATGCAGAGACCAATCCACTAATCCCAAGAGTAACAGCATGGTTGCAAAAAGGGTTGGGTTCAATATCTGCCACTCCTATAACCAAGTCAGCAACATTAGCTGCCACTGCCATCAGCCTCATCACCCTATCAGCTTTAATCTTTCTTATACTCTCTTTAGCATCCTTTGATTCTTCTTTTGAAGTGACAAGCTTTTTCTCTGCCTCCAGTCCCTCTCTAATAATAATGAAATCAGATATAATAAAGAAAATATAGCCAAAAGACTCACCAAATGCTGATATGAAGCTCATCTTTCTTGCTAGCTTGGGGTCCAAGGTACCAATTCTTGATAGCCATAGAAAGTGGTCAAAAAAGAAATAGACCATTTCACCTGCATTAGCAAGAACTGCTAGGAATTTGAAAGTAGGAGTTGAGCCAGGACTTCTTCTCAGAGCATTGAAGCCAGTAAGAAACCGGCCAGTTCTAAAGGCTTTTCGGCTAAGCCCTGAGGCAACCTCCCATTGCTTGATTCTATTAGCGATTTCCGGGTGTGTAGCTTCAGTGTGCCAATGAACAAGTTTGGAGACATATTGGAAGGTCTTGACAAGCTTGTCAATGCCATCTCTCTTTGCTAGGAAGATGACTAACTTGTCTACTGTGTCATTCTTCATGGTTGACGTGAGTTAAGGATTAGGTTGTGTTTGATGAATGAGCCATTCTGTTTGCTCAAGAGATTGGGTAGAAATTATTAACAAAATCAAAGGAGAGCCACAGAATTTGGTTTTTGGATAATACTTGAATGTTATGCTTGTGGTTGGTTGGACCTTGTTTTGCTCCTTATAGCAGTTGTTTTTTTGTGCCACTAATTTTAATTTATATATTAGCTTTCTTTGTCTCATGCTACAAGAATTCCTCACCGCCACCAGCTAATATCGTCTTTTTCATTTTGGGCATTTATCAAGAAGTGAATTTGGTCAAATTAATTTTTAAAATTTTAATTTTGAATATTTTATTAAAACACACTTTTTAACTCACATTTGTTTTCCATAACTTTAGGCAACTTTAGCTTTTCAAACTTTTCTTTGATTAAAATTTCTCAAGGAAATTTGACATTTATCTTTGGACTAAGCCTTTAAATGAAACCCCACTCATTAAGACAGTAATGTAAAACGAAAAGTAATTTATTTTTGTAATTTTACAATATACAATTTTAAAACCCACATTTTTGCTCACGTGATCATTTTAATATATATTTTTAATTTAGTTTTTAGAATTTTGAAATAACACTAGACTATATTAGTTTAAAAACTAATTACAACTTACAATATTTTTCGATAAAGTAGGGTAATACAAAAAATACATATATAATATATTAAATATGTTATTTTCTACAAATTCTATAATTGACTCTTTATTTGTTAATGTTTCTGAAATAAATACGTAATATAAATAATTTGTGCAAAACATTTTCTTGCATTACACAGATTATGAATGAAGGCATACATGTTTCTTACAATAACAAGTATATGTTGATACAAATAAATTACTTTTTTCCCTCGGAAACATAATTGGGTTTATTGTTGTTAAGAGTATTAACATCCTGGTTATGCAAATTTAAACTTTAACTATAATAATTGAGGTTTTTTTTTTTTTTTTTTCCTGCTTGCTTGTACAAACTTTAACCAAAATTAAAGTTGATAGCAATTTTTCCCCCTATTTAAACTACCCAATTTCAAATAAACCATATATCCCATTTTTTTATTCTTTATACAGCTAATTAAAATATTCATAATATAAATTATTGTTTTAGAGAGCGAGAGAGAAATTTGAACTAAAAAAATTGAATAAATTTTTTATAAAATGATACAATGCTCTTTGAAATAAATGAAACAGTTTTTTGTTTCCGATTTCAAACTCAAACATAGATTTGTTTAGAGAGAGATTTTTACAGCAGCTTTTGAAAACCTTACCAAACTACCCTATGCTTTTAGACTTTAGCTGTTACTTGTTAGAGCATCCCCAGCCGGCCTTGGAAATGCCAAATGTTAGCAACATTTGGCATTTAGGCCCAAAATACACTCAGCAATTGGGAGGCAGGGCTGTTTGGTAAGTGTTTTTAAATAGCAATTTTTAGTTTTTAAACAGCATTTTACGTATTTCTACACACTTTTTCACCCACACGTATTTCAAAAAATAATAAACAACAATTTTCAAATTACTTTACCAAACACCTAAAAATTGCAAAATTTTTTGGCATAGTGCTACATTGCCATCTTACATGTGAGATGGCACTGTAGCACTATGTCAAAAATAATATTAATATTTTATTCAGTTTTTTTTCTCTCTCATCTTTCATCTCTCTCTCCGTCTTTCTCTCATCTCTCTCATCTCTCACACTTTCCTCTCTTTCTCCCTCTTCTCTATCACACTCTTAGAGGCTCCATGGCGTCTAGCATCACGCACCACATCGGAGCTCTCGCTCGAACTCCAAGCCAATCTCTCCGTGACACGAGCCGATCTCTCCATTTTTCTCTGTCTCTCACACTTTCCTCTCTTTCTCCCTCTTCTCTATCACACTTTCAGATACTCCATGGCGTCAAGCATCACACACCACATCGGAGCTCTCACTGGAACTCTGAGCCGATCTCTCTGTGATGATGTCATTGGATAGCATCACGATGAACAACACGGTGATGATTGGGTTGTTTGCAGGCGCTGAAGAGTGACGACGTGGTGGGGATTGGTGGAGAGAGAGGCGATTGGATCGTGAAATTGGGGTTTTTTTTTTTTCCCTTAATTTTGGGTTTTTGGTTCCGGTAGGATGTTGGTAGGAATGGACATGGTGGCGTGGTAGGAATGGTGGCGTGGGCATGGTGGCATGGTGGCGGGGATTTTGGCAGTGGGCATGGTGGCATGGTAGGAATGGTGGTGGTGGTGGTGTGGCGAAGATTGGGCTATTTGGCTGTTGAGAGAAGGACAAAGAGGAGTGATAATAACTGTTAAATATTATTTTATTCTATAATTTATATTATTTTAATGTGTAAGATTGTAAAATAAAAGTTGAGATGTTGGAAGAGTTAAAAAATGGTATGGTATAAGTAGTAAAGTAGTTTTTTGGGATGGGAAAATAAGATGGTATGACATTTCCTGATGAAGATGCTATTAGTTGTTACAACAAAAAAAGGGTTTGCCTTCAAATAATAATAATAAATCTACAAGTAGGGGGACATGTGTTGAGGCTCATTTTTGTAATAAAACCCAGAAAGAAGAAAGAGCCCATAGTCAAAGAATAAGCCCAATTAAATCTGAGCGGCAGGAATAGGTCCGTAAAGCACGCAAACGGGTCTTGAAGAGGTAAGCGGGCCTGAAAAGGCCCGGAAAGATAAGAACCATGGGCCGTGGTTGTAGGAAAGTAAGTATGGGCCATGCCCATTGTGGCAGACCCAAAGTAAAGCAAGAATGCGGAGCCATAATTTATGGGCTCTAGAGAAAATAAAGAATGGTTGGGCCGCGGAAGCCCAACAAGGTAATAAAGGCCCATGGAAAACGTGAGATTGTAAGGGGCCAAGGATGCCCCAAAGAAGGATGAATGGGACAAAGGAGCCCGCAGACTTAAGAGGCAATAAAAGCCCAGTGGGCTAACTAAGCCATTGAGAAAGGAATCGGTGAGCCTAAAGGGTGCAACCATTTCAATACGGCAGGGAGGAAACGGAAGGCCCATAGCCAGGATGAGCCCAAATCACAGACGGAGAGCCGATGATTTGCACAGAGGCGGGAAAAGTAAATACTCAAGCCATGGCAGGCGACTAACTGACGAAGGGATTTTGGACGGACATAGGCACGCGCAAAGCCCAGGTTCACCAGCCTGTACCCAGCCAATACAGGCAAAGGTGGGCCACGGGTCAGAGGTAAGGGGGATGTGGTTTGGCGGAGGGGAGAGGGGGTAACCCATTTCGGGGTTTCCACTCAGGCCACTTTCGGGTGAGTGTCCTGCTGGGATGACATAGCACCCGAAAATGGCAAAACTGAGTTGGAGCCTTCTGGTGTATGCCATGAGAGAGAAAGAGTGCTCTGCCGTGGTAGGAGAGAATGCCACGGCGAACTAACGAACAAAATACCCTTATATTTGTCTGGAGATGTAATGCGCCGCGGCCAGCGCAGGAACGTGGCGCTGGCCGGGTACCTGACCAACCAGTAATGGTCGGGTAGGTACACACATCAGACAAAGATGGTTACAGGGGTAAAAGGGTAAATGCAACGCATCACAAAAATGCTATATAAGGTGCTCCCTGTGCACGGAGATGAGGAGGAGGGAACCAAAAGAAAAGGGAGAAAAAACAGAGTAAAGAAAAAAAGAAAGAAAAAAAAAAAAGAGTAAAAAAAGAACGAAAGAAAAACAGAGTGAAAAGAGAGGCGAACTAGGCATGCACCAAGGTGGGTTGTCGATTCCTCTCTCCCTCTTGAGAAACCACGTTCTCCACGGACTCGTATTCGGAATAAAGATCATCTAGGACCATTCCTTCAAAGTCACTAATTTCTCTTTATAGAAATTAGTCGCATTGAGGGAGTGTTGTCTCCTTTTTGATTTGAGTTTTCTCTGACATATTACCGCAGGCCGAAAGCCTGACTGACTAGCCGAAGTGCCTAACTCCTTTTCTTTCTTGTGTCAATCCTATTTAAGTCTATCTTTATCAGCTTTATGTTTTTACCCAGATATTTGTTTATTTCAAGCACAGCAAACTAGTTATATGTGTATTTGTAGTGTGCTTGTCTGCGGTAGCCGTTTATAAAAGATTCACCCGCCACAATTTCAAAACGTGATCGTGCTGGACTAAAGCATAGCTTGCGCACAAGCCGGGCCAGGGTGAAGTACAACTGAGCCGGTCCCGACTCTCCAATCCAAAACACACTTGGGCTTAGTACGGTAGGAGGGAATAATCCAGCCCAATACAAAACCAGCCCAAAACGCAGCAAACAAATTTGGCGACTGCACTGGGGAGTTGGGAAACAGATAGGGACCGAGATTCCTCGTAAGCAAATGCCGCCAAAGTCCAGGGTGACGCGAAACATGAGCGCTGTGCCTTCTCAAGCAGAATCCCGACCAACAACACCCCGCCAGCATCAGTCCAACCGGGTTGAGGATGCTACGGGAATGGGGGCTGGGCCTCAGCCGCAGGCCAAGAATCCCAACGGTGACCCCAATGACTTCGTGGAGGTACTACAGGCGCTCCAACATTCACAGCAACAGATGATGGAGGAAATTCGGTAGTTAAAGATGGACAGGACAAAAGAAAAAGGAAGCCAACATGACCCAGAGCATGCGGCAGACAAAGAAGAAACACCTGCTGGGGGTGTCCCGCCAAACGCTGAGCAACGCTACATTACAATGGCGGAAGTAGCTGCTCTCTTGGAACGTGAAAGAGCCAGAGTGCTAAAAGAAAGGTTTTACGCACGAAGACCGCCTTACCCGCTGAGAGTGCTCAGCAAGCCATATCCGGAGAGATACGAACCTCGGACGTTCGCGCAATATGATGGCAGGAAAGGGAGTGCCGTTGAACATGTAAGCAAGTTCATCGACACCCTCGTGCCATATGCAGCAAACGAGGATCTATGCTTGCGGGAGTTTTCAAAGTCGTTATGTGATCGAGTCTATACTTGGTACACCGGTTTAAAGCCGGGGTCGATCCCGACTTGGGATGACATGGTGGATGTATTTTGCACTAAGTATTTCCATGGAGAAGAAATGGTGATGCTCGCAACCTTGCAAGCTACCAAGCAGAAGAGTGGTGAAGATTTGCTGGAATATATCAAGAGGTTTAGGGACATAGCACTTGACTGCTATGATCACTGTGAGGAAAAGACGTTAGTGGAAATGTGCATGACGAATATGATCAGAGAATATCGGGCTGTCCTAGAAAACCTGGAGATTTCGCAGTTTGCACAGCTACTGCAAAAGGCCAGAAGGACTGCTCAATCAGTAAGACCAACTCCTGACAAAAGGAGCGGCCCGCAGGCCATGACAGCTTCCGCGGGCGAAAGGAAGAGGAAATCAGAAGGGAATGAGCGTGACACTCCACCACCGATACCATGCACCCCAAGGGAATTAGATGTGCTCTTGGATAAGTGGATAGTTGATGGGGTTTTTAAGCCCAACCAAGTCTCCAGAGAGCCCACAGAGGAAGAGCGAAGGGACCCACGCTTCTGCCGATTGCACAATTACGTGCAGCACCCTACCGCAGAGTGTTGGGCACTCCGCAGGCTGATACATCGCAAGATCAGAGAAGGAACCTTGGAGTTGACGCAATCAGAGGTTCAAAGAAACCCATTCCTGAACCACAAAGGGAAGGGTGTGGCAGCGGCAGTAATCTGTGCAGATCCTAGAGAAGATGAAGAGGAGAGCCCAAACTTGCCTACCGCAGCAATCAGCACCCTGCAGAAGAGCTCAAAGTTCAAAAACCTGTTTGATCAATTGGGCCTCACGGCAAGCGAACGAAAAGTGGCTACGGAGGCCCTAGTCAGCATTGCCTCTGGAACAGGGATCGAATGCTTAACCGCAGGAGTTACAGATGACAAAGCTTTCTTGCAAGAATCAAGTGAAATCACCTTCAGTGATGAAGACATGGAGGTGGGAAGTCCTGACCACAGAAGACCCCTTTACTTGGCCGCATCGATAAATCAGATCCCTATCAAAAGAGCCCTGGTAGACACGGGCGCTTCGGTGAATCTAATCCCGTTAGCAACTCTACGGGCGGCTGGGATTTCGGAAAGAAGGATCCAGGGATGTCCGATGGAAGTAACCGGGTTTGGAGGAAGTGGAGAATACACCGCAGGCCATATTCAGCTGTGGCTAAAAGTAGGACCCATAGCTTCCTTAGCTCGATTCCACGTGGTAAAAACAGAAGTCTCATATCACGTGTTATTGGGACGACCATGGCTGCACAAGCACAAGCTAGTCCCGTCCACCTATCACCAGTGTGTGAAGGGAAGGCTAAATGGCAGAATAGTACGAATAACGGCTAATCCATCACCGTTTGAGCAGGCAGAGGCCCATTTGGTGGAAACCATGTTCTACGATCAGTGGGCACCGTCGGGGGAAAGCCTAGTGTCAAAGCCGCGAGGTACTTTTGTTCCCAAATGGGAAGATATACGGGATGATCCCGAACCTGACCTGAGAAAGCTCCTGTCCCAAAAAAGGAAGAGGAGAGAAACGCCTGCTGCAGAGATAGACGATGTACCCCAATATGTCAGGATACGAAGCCCCGACGGCAGGATTGTGTACCGATTATGAAGGTACGCGGGGCCCACAAATGAAACACGCACGGGCCCCGGACAAGAATGGGGACACGAAAGCCCTGTATGTTGCAACGTTCAGGAAAGATTGAAGGAAAGAGATGGTGACAAAGAAATGGTGGCAGAAGAAGACCCGCAGATTACGGCAGAAGAAAAGTTGGAGGAAGTGAACTTGGGAGTCGATCCACAGAATCTAAAGCCAATTTCAATCAGTTCAAAGTTGTCAGAAAAGGAAAAGAAGGAACTAATAACGCTATTGAAAGAATATAGAGACGTTTTTGCATTGGACTACAGTGAGATGCCCGGGTTGGACCCAGCACTAGCAGTACACACGCTAAATGTAGACCCGGGAGCCAAACAAGTAATTCAGCCTGCCAGGGTGTTTCACCCCGAGATAGAAGAGCAGATAACCAAAGAAGTGCAGAAGCTGCTAGCCGCAAGATTCATCAAACCCATTCAACATCCTCGTTGGTTGTCTAATATTGTGCCAGTAAAGAAGAAGAACGGGCAGATAAGATGCTGTGTAGATTTTAGAAGTCTTAACAAAGCGTGTCCAAAGAATGAGTTCCCACTGCCAAATATGGATCTGTTGATAGATTCTGCGGCAAGAAATGCCATGTTTTCTTTCATGGATGGTTTCAGTGGGTATAATCAGATTAGGATGGCACCAAAAGATGCAGAAAAGACTGCCTTCAGAACACCCATAGGCAACTTCTACTACACAGTAATGCCGTTTGGATTAAAAAACGCTGGGGCGACTTATCAGCGGACAATGACAGCCATATTCCATGACATGATGCACCGGGAATTAGAAAACTATGTGGACGACATAGTGGTAAAGTCAAAAGGACGGGAAGAGCACACTTAAGTGCTGAGAAAGGTATTCGAAAGATGCAGGGTTTTCAAGCTAAGGATAAATCCTTTTAAGTGCGCGTTTAGGGTGTCCTCTGGAAAATTTCTAGGCTTTCTAGTCCATAGCAAAGGAATAAGTGTGGATCCAGCCAAGGCTACAGCCATAGCAACTATGAGACCGCCAACCACTGCTAAAGAATTAAAGAGCTTCCTAGGAAAAGTCTCGTATATTAGGAGGTTCATCCCGGGATTGGCATCTATTACCTCAACTTTCGGCAGGTTTCTCAAGAAAGGGCAAAACTTTGAGTGGGGTAGTGCACAGCAGGTAGCCTTCCGAAGGCTACAGGAGCACATGATGAACCTCCCCACTGTGCAAGCCCCGATTCGGAGGAAGCCGCTGTTGTTATACCTGGCCACCAATCAATACGCTGTAGGCGCGTTAATTGCCCAAGAAGATGTAAATGGCAATGAACAACCAGTGTACTACATCAGCCGAGCCTTGAAAGATGCAGAGACTCGTTACCCAAGGGCGGAAAGGGCATGTTTAGCCATTGTGTACGCCTCCCAAAGGCTACGACATTATTTCTTAGCCTACGAAGTATGGCTGATGACCAAGTCTCACGCTATAAAAGCTTTATTGCAGCAACCCATCCTCTCCGGCAGGATATCCCAATGGCTGTTACAATTATCCCAATACGACTTGAAGGCAGGAACACCCAAGGCAGTGAAGAGTCAAGCCATAGCTGATTTGTTAGCACAATTCCCGGGAGAAGAAGAATTCCCGCTGAATGACGAAGTCCCAGGAGAAGTAGCTGTGGCGGAAGAAGAAAGGGAATAATGGGTGATGAGGTTTGATGGGTCATCCACTGCCCAGTCAGGAGGAGTGGGAGTAATTCTATACCATACAGAGGACGAAACGGTGGCACTGTCCTTCAAATTGGAGTTTCCGTGTTTAAATAATACGGCAGAGTATGAGGCTTATTTGATTGGGCTAGCTACAGCCCTTGAAATGGGGGTTAAGCACTTGAAAGTGATAGGGGATTCGAACCTGGTAGTCTGCCAGGCCAAAGGAAGTTTCTCCTTAAGGGAACCTAGCCTGGCCCCATATAGGACAATGGCCCAGAAGATGGAAGAAGAATTTTCGACCTTTGAAATAGAGCATGCACCGAGGAACAAAAACCGGTTCGCAGATGCATTGGCCGCGCTGGGATCACAGATAACTTTCGAAGGAAACAGCGCGCACGTGAAAGTTAGCAAAAGAAAACAGCCCATTATTGAGCTGTTAAGAGAAAGATTTCGAGAGGAATGCTGTGAAGAGGACTGGCGGAACCCGATAAAAGAAGCCCTAATGAACAGAGAAGAGAACATGGATCTAAAGTTATTGAAAGATTATGTCCTGGTGAAAGGGGAGTTATACCGCAGAATGCCCGGGGGAATCCTATCCAGATGCGTGGGACAGATGGAAGCTCAGAGAAGATTAAAAGAAGTACACGACAAGACCTGCGGATCCAGTGGGGAAGTCAGCCTCTACCGTAGGCTACAGAGGGCAGGTTTCTATTGGTCGAATATGGGAAAAGACGCAGACCAAACCCAAGTTCAATGCGAGGCATGTCAGCTGGCCACCGATAGGGAGGAAAGCTACGCAGTATTTATCTGCGAAGACTGGAGAAAGCCGTTCATTCAGTACTTAGCAGAAGGAATCCTACCGCAAAGGCACAGCGAGCGGTACAAGCTCAGAAGATTGACGACGCGCTATTTTCTGCACAATTGGGTTCTCTTCAAGAAGGGATTTGATGGAGACCCGCTACGGTGCCTGAGTCCCGATGAAGCAAAGGAAGTGCTAAAGGAGGTACACATGGGGGAATGTGGAGAGCACCAAGGAAAGAAGAAGTTATATAGGTGCCTGCTGCAAATGGGTTATTACTGGCCCGCTATGAAAGGGATGCGGCAGAATTTGTAAAAAGGTGTCACAGCTGTCAGGTACAAGCTAATTTAATCCATATCCATCCGCAGAACCTGCAAAGCATGGTCACCCCATGGCCTTTTCATACTTGGGGGCTCGATCTAGTGGGGCCGATCAACCCGCCGTCACATGGTTATGTATGGATCTTGGCAGCCACTGAATATTTCATGAAGTGGACGGAAGCAATACCACTCCGAAAAGCTACAGGAGGAGCAGTGGCAAACTTCATCAAAGAAAATATAATTGTAAGGTTCGGCGTACCCCACAAGATCATCAGCGATAACGGCACGCCTTTTGTTAACAAGGACGTAAGAAAAATGTTGGAGTTTTACCAAGTAAAGCATCATCGCTCATCACCTTATTATCCTCAAGGGAATGGGCAGGTAGAAGCAACAAACAAGGTCCTCATAAAAATCATAAGTAAGATGAGTCAGGAGTACACGGGAGGATGGGCAACACACCTACCGGATGCTCTTTGGGCTTACCAGAACTCTTCAAAGTCAGCTACTGGCTTTTCCCCTTTTTCTCTAGTCTACGGTACAGAAGTAATGAGCCCAGCAGAAATAAAAACTCCATCATTTCGAACCATGCAAATGCGCGAGAAGGAACAAGAAGAAGGAGTCTTTGCCGTGGAAAGGTATGAAGACTTGGAGGGACTTGATGAAAAAAGAGAAGAAGCCCAAGAGCGTAGCTGCAGGTACAGACAGAGAATGGTGGAAGCCTACGGCAGGATGACCAAGGAAAGGGTGTTTGCAGAAGGACAGCTTGTGCTAAAAGTGGCAGACTATGTTAGAAGAGGTATGGCAGGACCTTCTAAGTTCGCGCCGAAATGGGAAGGACCCTTTGTGGTACGAGAGGCACATCCAACGGGGTATTACCGATTGGCACAAGTGGACGGCAAGGACTTGAATGATCCCATTAATGGGAAGTGGCTAAAACGTTATTACACTTAAGGGAAAAAGTATTGTAGTTCCTTTATTTATTTTTTATGTTTCTTCTGCATTTCTTTTGTTTGTTTCCTTAAGTGACCGAGTCACAAAGTATGGTTGTAATGCATTTTCCATCACAATGAAAAGAAATATGAAAAGAAAATCTTACAAAAGGAAAAGGAAAAGCATTCTATGTCATGACAAGTAGCAAGCTTAGCATCTTAGTTACAAACCCAAATTGTAGCAAGTTCAAAAGAAAAGAGAAATAAAAAGAAGGGAAATGGAGAAATAGCGTTCAGGGAAACAAAAGAAAGAGAACATAGAAACTATGTCATCAACGAAGTCCAGTGATAAGGGATCGGTCCTCAAAGCGGCTAGACTGATCAACACCTGAAAGGAGATGCTCACGGCGAGCCTCCAAGTCTGCCACCTCTTTTTTCAGCACCTCAATACGAGCATCAATAGCATCAATGGCAGGCTGAATCTTTCTCATGAAAAAGGCACGAGCAATCTCTCGCAGGTGATCAAGAACAAAGTCCACGGCGAATCCAACACTGATGAGCTCTTGAATCGCAGCCCTCCATTGAAGAATTCTCTCGGGAGAAACAGTATCCACAAAATTGTGCTCAATATCGTTCAATACGCTCCCAAGCATCTTCAGGAAGTGCTCTCTAACTGAACGGCCCAGGCGGAACCTCTCCATAAAGTCACCACGACTGCTATAGATGGCTTCCAAGTGAGAGATACAATCCTCGGGGACTCTAAAACCATGGAAATCCACATAAGGCGGACCAGAGCCCCAGAACTCCACAGGATCAAGATCGTTGGTCTCCGGCTGATCAAAACGAATAAAAAAGGCTGTGGCCTTGCTGGCCGGATCGATAGATGTGGAAGAGCTACTGCCCAATTCAAACTAGGAAGGAATAGGAAAAGGTGGACCTGGCAAAAAAAAAAAAAAAAAAAAGAAAAAAAAAGAAAGAGAGGACAAATCAATAAGAAAAGAAAGGAAGGCACAAAAAAAAAAAAGGAGAAAAGAGGGAGCAAGGATGAGGAGAAGTGGATTAAGACCTGTAGAAACGGGGGCTGCAAAGGTAACAGGTGCAGCGGGTACAGAAGGAGGAATAGTAGTGGACGCACCTGCTGTAATCTTTGGCTCAGGGGAAGTCTCTGCAGAAAGGAGATGAAGCACAAAGTAAAAGGGTGTTGCACAGAAAAGAAGAAGTGAAAAGTAGAAGCAAGACTCAGTGAGGAAAAGGATACGTACCCATAAACTTAACCTCATGCTCAATGTCCTCTTCCTCCTCAGAATCGGAAACTACCTTCTTCACCACGGGTTCATCATCACGATCCTCAAGGATGTCTTCAGAGCCTTCGGAAGACAAGTCCATGTCAGGACCCCGTATGGCAGAACTTGGAATAGAAGAAGGGGTGACAACTAGGGAAGAACCATCCTTTGCCGCTTGAGAAAGAGCAAGAAACGGGTCACCGGTGGAAATAACGAGGGGAGTAGCAGGAGAAACGGTCTCAGCCTCAGCAATATCCGAAGGATCAGTCTTCTCAACTGGCTCAGAAGGGACACCCTCGCTCATGAATGATGGCTCAGCAGGAGAGGTGTGCGCCTCAGTAAAAGCTCTTGGTGCAGTAGTAGCAGGAGTAGGAGTCGCGAAGGATGTGCCAGTCGTACTAAGGGGACCTTCCAACAGCACCCCCTTTGAGGCAGAAATCTCCTCAGCAGAAGGACGATATATGAAAAGAGGTTCAGGTTCATCCTAAGGAACGAAAGCAAAAAAAAAAAGGAGAGAAGAAAGGAGTGGAAAGATGAAACATAGTCAAATGAATGAAGTATAAGCAGGAGGCATGGATGAAATAAAACAGAGGAATAGCAATGGACATACTTCAGACTTGGGATCATCAACCGATATGGGATGCGTAGCGGACGTATCCTCCTTGAACTTAGACTGCAAAGGAAAGTAAACGACAAAGATCAAGAGATGTATTAACAAACACAAGAGTTAGCAAAAAAAAAAAAAAAGGGGGGGGGAGTAAGGTCAAAGGAAATTTACCCGTCGCTCGGTAGGAGGAGCAGACTTCCTTTTACTGCCTCTCGTCCTGCTAGAAAGAGGAGTCCCGGAAGAAGGCTGTGAGGCAGAGGACTTAGGCTTGCGGGTTTTGGGTTGCACATCAGAGGAAGTTTCAGAAAGTTCGATCTCCTTCTTGGCGGATTTGGACTTGGCAGACCCTCTCTTAGTGACCGGGATGTTAGTCATTTTTACCTTCTTCTCCCAACCGGAAGGATAATCACCAGCATGCCAAAACCATCCTTTCTCTTCAGCATCCCACTCGAAGATACCAGACCGGTTCTGCTTTCGGGCATAAGCCAACACGGACCTGGAAGGTAAGAGCAAGCGAGGATTGGCGGAGATAACAGCGCTAAGCCCCTCGGGGGGAATAAGTGAGAAACCACGGCTACCCGCCAATGCTTGCTGAAATGAAGTCATTACGGCCTGCCAATAGCCATGCATCGCAGGAGTGTAAATGCATTCCCTCGAAGAACTTAGAATGGTGACTGCGGCAAATCTTTGACCCCAAAAGGCAAAAGCAGTCTGCCTCAAAAATGGGCGAACAGATGTGGGGGACTCCATAAGAAAGGAAAGATTGTCTGGAATGTCTTGGTCCAACCCAAATTGCCTCCTCACTCGGTTAGCAGGGTAGTGAACAAATCGAAGACCCTCGTCAGCAAGATAGGGTAGCCACCCAGCATTGGTGGCAGCCAAATAGGTAATGCCAGTTTCATCAAAGGCGGTCAAAGGGGTGGTAGTACTGGCGGTGTCAGTAAATAAGCCCATGACAGAGTCATCACAAGTATACCCCACACCCAAATCCCTATAGGCTCTCCAAGAAAAACCAACCTCTTGATCAAACGACTCAACAATAGAATAGTCGATGGGCTTCAAGCCCACCCAACGAAAGGCCAGCGGGAAATCAGATTCAAATCTACCGCAGAAATCAGAAATAACCTAAGGGCAGGATTGGTACTTCTCCTTGGCAAAACGAACGGGCCTACATTTCGCCAGATACTTTGCACAACGCTCATAGAGTAGATGCTGTAAGATGGTGCTGTGAACACAGGAAGTAACTATATGGCAAGAACCGGCTTGGCTCTCATCACTCCGCAGGATGTCAAGTTGAACATATAAGTTCCCCAAAAACATCGGGTTCAGCGGAAAACTTACCCCGGTTGAGATTTTAATGGCCAGCCGGAAGTACAGAGGCTTGATGGCGTAATAAGGATGGGAAGCAAACACAAACTTACATAGCCAAAAGGCGACAAAAGCCGCACGGCGGGCTGCAGCGGAAAGCTTGGCAGGAGAGCTAATCCAAAACGACAACTTGGCGTTACCAATCATCCTTTTCTTCAACTCAGCCTCAATAGCCTCTTCCTCCGGCGAAAGCTCTAAGGTACCAGGATCAGCCTCACCAAGGATGGGCAAGAGTAGTTGGTTGGCCACGTCTTCCAAAGTGACAATAATCTCACCGCAAGAGAAAAAGAAGGTATGAGTGGTAGTACACCACCAGCGGACCAAGTGTCGGAGATTGAAGAGGTCTCTGAAATTTGACAAGCAACGGGAGGAAACGATGGCCTTCAACACGCCGGCTCGTTGAAGCAAGCCCATAAAACCCGTGTCTGATAACTCCCTATCAACCCACTCTTTCCAACCTAAGGCGGTGCCGGAACCATACTCGAAGTGAATGGGCACAGGAAGCGAAGCGCCTTCGCGAATGACAAGGTCATAAATCGAAGAAGCTAAGGGAGCCCACGAAGTGTTCGTGTCTCGCCGGCAAAGGGCTAACCACACACGGCTGGATGGAGGCAGCGCGTACTCACCAGGAATCTTGGGGAAGTGTGGATGGATGTCATACCATGGGTCGAGGAGGGGGGCACACTCTCTGTCCGGAGCGCGTTGCGACTCTTCCTCCTCGGATTGGTCCGATTCGGAAAGAACGGGCTCCTCACCAACGTCGTGAGAAACCGGAGGATCATTAGCAACTCCTTTCCCTTTACGGCGCACAGAACTCTGACCTTTCATCGGCGTCATGTGGCGGAGTTTCGATCGGAGTAAGATGGAAGGAAATGATTTGGGAATGAAGGGCGAAGGAGCAGAAAGAGAAGAAGTAATGTTCGAACTAAAAGGAGAGAGAATGTTGGAAGGAGGATTACGGTGGGAATGATCATCAGGTATCAGTGTAATTAATAGAGGCATGAAGGAATGCGACGGGTCGGCCATTGGAAATAGAATGAAATTAATGAAGCACCAGGATAACTGCTAAATGAGGAATGCGAAGAGACAAAGCTGTTCGTAGCAGGAGTGTATATATTTGGGTATGTCTGAACAAGCGCATAAGTTGGGACCACTGTTTAAAAAACCCGCGAAGGAAAAGGGAACTACAAGGCAGAAAGGGCAGAAAAGTCTTTTCATTCACATATGAATTGCAGGAGCACTTCATATGCTCAGGGGGCTAACTGTTGAGGCTCATTTTTGTAATAAAACCCAGAAAGAAGAAAGAGCCCATAGTCAAAGAATAAGCCCAATTAAATCTGAGCAGCAGAAATAGGTCCGTAAAGCACGCAAACGGGTCTTGAAGAGATAAGCGGGTCTGAAAAGGCCCGGAAAGATAAGAACCATGGGCCGTGGTTGTAGGAAAGTAAGTATGGGCCATGCCCATTGTGGCAGACCCAAAGTAAAGCAAGAATGCGGAGCCATAATTTATGGGCTCTAGAGAAAATAAAGAATGGTTGGGCCGCGGAAGCCCAACAAGGTAATAAAGGCCCATGGAAAACGTGAGATTGTAAAGGGCCAAGGATGCCCCAAAGAAGGATGAATGGGACAAAGGAGCCCGCAGACTTAAGAGGCAATAAAAGCCCAGTGGGCTAACTAAGCCATTGAGAAAGGAATCGGTGAGCCTAAAGGGTGCAACCATTTCAATACGGCAGGGAGGAAACGGAAGGCCCATAGCCAGGATGAGCCCAAATCACAGACGGAGAGCCGATGATTTGCACAGAGGCGGGAAAAGTAAATACTCAAGCCATGGCAGGCGACTAACTGACGAAGGGATTTTGGACGGACATAGGCACGCGCAAAGCCCAGGTTCACCAGCCTATACCCAGCCAATACAGGTAAAGGTGGGCCACAGGTCAAAGGTAGGGGGGATGTGGTCTGGCGGAGGGGAGAGGGGGCAACCCATTTCGGGGTTTCCACTCAGGCCACTTTCGGGTGAGTGTCCTGCTGGGATGACATAGCACTCGAAAATGGCAAAACTGAGTTGGAGCCTTCTGGTGCATGCCATGAGAGAGAAAGAGTGCTCTGCCGTGGTAGGAGAGAATGCCACGGCGAACTAACGAACAAAATACCCTTATATTTGTCTGGAGATGTAGTGCGCTGCGGCCAGCGCAGGAACGTGGCGCTGGTCGGATACCTGACCAACCAGTAATGGTCGGGTAGGTACACACATCAGACAAAGATGGTTACAGGGGTAAAAGGGTAAATGCAACGCATCACAAAAATGCTATATAAGGTGCTCCCTGTGCACGGAGATGAGGAGGAGGGAACCAAAAGAAAAGGGAGAAAAAACAGAGTAAAGAAAAAAAGAAAGAAAAAAAAAACAGAGTAAAAAAAGAACGAAAGAAAAACAGAGTGAAAAGAGAGGCGAACTAGGCATGCACCAAGGTGGGTTGTCGATTCCTCTCTCCCTCTTGAGAAACCATGTTCTCCACGGACTCGTATTCGGAATAACGATCATCTAGGACCATTCCTTCAAAGTCACTAATTTCTCTTTATAGAAATTAGTCGCATTGAGGGAGTGTTGTCTCCTTTTTGATTTGAGTTTTCTCTGACATATTACCGCAGGCCGAAAGCCTGACTGACTGGCCGAAGTGCCTAACTCCTTTTCTTTCTTGTGTCAATCCTATTTAAGTCTATCTTTATCAGCTTTATGTTTTTACACAGATATTTGTTTATTTCAAGCACAGCAAACTAGTTATATGTGTATTTGTAGCGTGCTTGTCTGCGGTAGCCGTTTATAAAAGATTCACCCGCCACAATTTCAAAACGTGATCGTGCTGGACTAAGGCATAGCTTGCGCACAAGCCGGGCCAAGGTGAAGTACAACTGGGTCGGTCCCGACTCTCCAATCCAGAACACACTTGGGCTTAGTGTGGCAGGAGGGAATAATCCAGCCCAATACAAAACCAGCCCAAAACCCAGCAAACAACATGCTCTATAATGGGATTTGAAGCTAGCTCCAAGGACCAAGGCATCACTCACACTTGGAGCATAGTGGCAGATAACAGGATGAATTATATTTTTCATCCAAGATTTTTTTTTTTTTTTTGGGCAACTAATGGATGTTGAGGCACCCTATTTTTTAAGAATCAATTTTTAGGGAATAAAAACTTAAAAAACCAAAATCAAACCAACCCGACATTCACGGGACCAAAATCTAACAAACCCACAGTTAAGGGATCAAAATCGAATTGACCTCAATTTTTAGGGACAAGTATGAATTTCTAAAATTAGATGATAAAAATTGAATTTAACCCTAAATTTTAAGATCAAAGGTAAAATATAATTTGCCCTAAATAATACAATCTCATAGTTCAAGTGTTCCACCACCAAGTCAAGAATTTTGTAACTCAATTGTCATAATGTTTCCAACCTAAACTTTTAGGTAGGGTTATAAATGAGCCAAAAATTTTCAAGTATTAAATGTTTAAGCTTTCGACTATAAAAGAAAAGTGTTCAAACTTGGCTCAAGCTCAAACCAAAATTACAAAAAAAGTTCAAACTCGAGTTTGTCTAAAAGTCAAAAAGCTTGAGCAAGCCAAGCTCGTGCTAAATATTAAACTCTAAAGCTAGCAATTCAATACAAGTACATTATCTAGCACATATTAAGCATTTTATCATATTCATTTGATTTGGAATAATGCTCTTAACTTCCAATTAATTAAAAGTTTAGTAAGATATATGAGTTTATTTTTCAAGCCTATATCAAGCTTATTAGCGAGCCTGTATATGAACCTATACTCAACTTGTTCTTTATAAAACTCTATTGTCCACTAGCCCATTCATGAACAATTGTTTTTCTTAGGCTTTTTATTAAATAAATGCTCAATTTTTAGCTTGTTTAAAACTAGTCATGAATAGGCTTTTTATTGAGCTTGTTAAAAAGTCAAAAAAAAAAAAAAAAAAAAATTGCCCCTGGGAATGTGGTGTGTTGGTAGGAGTTCCAAATTGGGTCACACTTGCGGATCCAAGAGTTGCTTGATTCGAATCGTGCACTTTGCAAAAATGCTGTACCACAATGTAGATAGTCCTAATGCACCCAAGGGTGCTCGACTCTATGAGTTTTGTAGGTTCAAGTGAGCCGGGTTAATGATTACATGTGTGAAGCTCTTTTTTGTTCATAAAAAAATGAAGTAAAAAAGCTTTAACTCAGTTTAATTCATTAGTCAAGCCCAACTTGTGCTCAATATTAAACTCTTGAGCTAAAGATTTAACACAAGTACATTATCCAACTTGTATCAAAAGCATATTATCAAGTTCATTTGATTTGGACAAATGGTCTTAGCTCTCAATTAGTTAAAGGCTTATTAATATATGAGTTTATTTTCCAAACTCATATCAAGCTTATTAACGAGCCCATAATTGAACTTAAGCCTAACTTGTTCTTTATAAAACTCCATTGTTCACAAGCCCATTCATGAACAAATTGTTTTTCTTAGGCCCTTTATTAAAGAAGCTAACATACTCAATTTTTAGCTTGTTTATAGAGAAATGATATGTTCACAATATTTTTCACAACATTTTTACAACAAATCCTAAGTGGCAAGTTGTTATTGATTATTATTGTTACTGGTTATTATTAACGAGCCCATAATTGAACTTAAGCCTAACTTGTTCTTTATAAAACTCCATTGTTCACAAGCCCATTCATGAACAATTGTTTTTCTTAGGCCCTTTATTAAAGAAGCTAACATACTCAATTTTTAGCTTGTTTATGGAGAAATGATGTATCCACAATATTTTTCATAACATTTTTACAACAAATCCTAAGTGGCAAATTATTACTGGTTATTATTGTTGGGGCAAAAAAGTAATCTTAGTGTTAGGTTCAAATTTAAATCAATAACAACTAACCACCTATAATTTGTTGTGAAAATATTGTGAAAAATATTGTGGATATTGTACCTCTCTTGTTTATAACTAGACATTAATACACTTTTTATTAAGTTGTTTATGAACGATTTAATTCGTTTACATACAAGGGTCCAAATTCACCCCTACTATTAAAAAAAAAAAAAAAGGTTCTAATCATCAAAAGTTATGAAAGAATAAAACATAAAAACAGCCTTGCTCCCATAAAAAAATAAAAACAACTTTGCCTAGTTGGATTGGACCTTTCTTGCAAAATTGTGTGAAAATTGAAAATTCTTAACCCTCTCTTGAAGGCAAAAACCACAAATCATTCACACTTCACAGTTCACACACAGCTCACTTTTCTCTCGTCCCTCAAATACTACTACTCTTCCTCTCTCTCTATCTCACACAAACACCAAACCTAACAAACCCCCAAACCCAAACACCACAAATCCCCAATTTCTCAAGGAAACCCTAAATTGCAATTCACATCAAAATCTCTCACTTCAGATTACTCCCTTAGCCATGGACGCTCAACGAGCTCTGCTAGACGAGCTTATGGGCGCAGGTACTCTTCCCATTAAACCCTAATTTCCACTTCCACCCCCCAAAATTTTCAAGTAATTATTCCAATTTAGGGTTTCTAATGCTCAATCTTATCGATTCTGATTCAAATTTGGTTAATTTTTTTTATTTTTTATTTTGTTTTTAGCTCGGAATTTGACGGAGGAAGAGAGAAAAGGATACAAGGAAATTACTTGGGACGATAAGGAGGTTTGTGCTTTCTATATGGTTCGGTTTTGTCCGCACGATCTCTTCGTCAATACGAGGAGCGATCTGGGTGAGCTGAAATTTATAGTTTTTATTAGTTTTGAGGTTCTGTTTGGTTGCTGAGAAAACATAGGATAGGAAACGAAAGGAAAGGAAAAGAAAAGAAAAGATTAAATTTATAGTCTATCAGACATATTGAGGTAGTTAAGTTAAATCAGTTTTGATTGCTTTTATTGCCAATTAGTTAAAACTTAAAATTAACATGAAGCATAACTAGAATCTTTTGGGGGAAAAAATATATCATATAATTTCTTAAGTTACAAATTGAACATTGAAGTTTAAGACTGTTACCAATTAAATTTGATGGTTTCACTTGTTCCAAATTGAACAATGAACTTTAAAAATCATGTTATTTTAAAGTAAACCCTGTGCTTTTCAAGTTTGACTAGTGGTTTAAATTGATACAATCTTAAGAGTCTATGTTTTGTTTTGAAAAAGAAATATAGGATTTATTTTGTAGGAGCTTTGAACCTCAGGGTCTAATTTGAAACTTTTGAAAGTGTAGGGTATTAGATTCTTTGCTGTTTTGGTTTTTGGAAGTTGAGGATTCTAATTTGATGTTGCCAATGAGTTTTGATTGGCTGAGTTGCAGAAAGGTTTTCAATTACTTAGCTTCCAGATCTAGGTAAAAAAATTTTAGATAAAATTTTGATTATTTTCTTTCACTAAAAGTTATCAGCAACCAAATGGAGCATTTGTTTTGATGTTTAGTGAGTGTGAGGTTTGACTAATCATTGTGTTTTGTTCATTTGGATCAGGACCATGCCCTAGAATACATGATCAGAAGTTGAAAGAAAGGTGATTGATTTGGATGAATAGTTGTGCAGTTGTTTTTATGAATATTTTTTTTTATGTGTTGTGTTTCTCTAGGATTCTTACTGGGTTTACGTTGTATGGGTTTGCAACTCATGCAATAGGAAAGCACTATGCTTGTATGATTGTCAGCTGTATTGTCTTTAATTTGTGAAACATTTGGTTATATATTGTAACAGCAAACTTCCTAAGCTGTTAAAGTTATAACCTTTGGTCAGAATGATCAGTTTCTGTTAAGAGAATGTTCTTGATATTGTATTTATATGATTAAGTTTGCTACTTCTTATGTGTACTGTAGGATGGAACATAGAAATGCCTAACTTGGTATCCTAAGCTGTTACTGGTTTTTCCTTTTTGAGGTAACCGATCTTAGCATTATGATCAGATCAGTGAACGAAGAGGAGACTAACAACTAATTCTTCTAAACCAATGAATTAATTTAATGGTTTGTTTACTTGGATTATGTTGTAAATCTTTTTGTTGGGAGTTTCCGTGATGCATGAGGCATCTTGGAAGTCAAGTGCAGAGCCCTTTGTCTAAGTGTGAACTTTCTCACTAAACACAAATATTTTACTACTTTTCATTCATAAGTTTTGTGAATAGCAGATGCCAACGTCCTCTAGCTTAATTGGCGCCTCTTCACCTTGCAAGGGCTAGGTGGATGGTGAAGTCGTAGGTTCAAGACTCATTGGGTGCATGTGTAACTTACTGGTTAAAAAAAATGGTTTGTGAGTGGCAGATAGATTGTGATTTTAATTTGGCTTGTGAATAGCAAATGTTTTTTTTAATAATAAAAAAATGGCTAGGAGAGATAATATTGATATATCTAAATGGTGACAATTTAGCTTAAATTAATTGGTGGCATGTTATGTCCTAGTGCCATGTTCCTCTTGTGTGAGTGCTCCTCCTCCTCCTCCTATACTTCAGCACTTTATAAACTTATCTTCTCAACCTTGTCCTAACTGTGTATAATGCATGTGTATGACAATAGTTGATGCATTGATGTCTTTAGATTCTTTACATAAATTGGGATGGAAAGGGTGATTCTGCCATTATTATTACTTTTGCATAACATATTGATATTGCCTTGTTGTTAAATTTAATTTCCCTTTTTGTGTGAAATTGTGACTTGATAATTGGTATATAAAATTTCATAATCATTGCTTTTTGTTATTGGGTTTGTCAAAGTATCGAAATTGTTATATTACTTATATATAGTGTGCGTTTGGGTGGAGATGAAAAATTAAAATTATTTCACTATTCAGCTTATTTTTGCTATTATTTATGGACCCTACTGCACTTTTTAGCACTATTCATGGACATTATTGTATTATTTCAACTAATTTTTATTTTTATCTATAGTACTTTCAGCAATAATTTTTCAGTTTTAACAAAATAAACGGTATCTAAATACTCTCTTAGTGTGTGTTTGGATACCAAAGAAAAATTAAAATTATTTTACTATTCAGCTTATTTTTGTTACTATTCATGTGTCCCGCTGCACTTTTTGGTACTATTTATAGGCTCCGCTGTACTATTTCAACTAACTTTTACCTTTATTTACAGTACTTTCAGTAATAAGTTTTTAACTTCAACAAAATAAGTGGTATCCAAATAGACTCATACTCATGAATACAAATGTTTGCCAAGGCGTGTTCATTTTAGAATAAAATATTCTCCAGGGAAAGTGTTATCTGCGTTTTCTGCTGATTGGTGTGATTGAAAATTTTAGTCAACGGAAAATTACACCCGAATGGCAGAAAATGTTTGATGTTTTAATATTAGCAAAATGGATATTTTGCATTGTCATAGTGATGCTACTTATCTTTGTAGCTTGAACTGATACTGTATCCTAATGTTTGCTGTAAATTACCATAAAAAAAAAAAGCACTGAAAGTTGCAGTTCGGGGAACTGATAGTGTTGCTACTCTCCAACTTATCAAAAAAAAAAAAAAAAAAAAACCTACTATCCTAATATTTAGCCAAAATTTGTCTTGTTATGAAGCCCTTTGTTAGAATACATGATAATTAGTACTTTCATTCCTGTTTAGTTTCTTTTCTTTGTTGCCTTTTAGTACACTGCCTGTGTGCCCTGTTTTATTTTATTTTTCATTAATATCGATTTTCAATGAAGCTTATTATTTATCAAAATACATGACCAGCTTCTATAAAGAAACATGTTAAGGTGTTTTTACATATTAACTCTTCAAGATCTACCTAAATTTCTCGATCATGAAGAAAATTTATCTTTTATTATTATTTTTAATGTATACTGTCAAAATTAAGGTTTATAGAATTAATTCTGATCAGTGTTGTGAGATCAGATTTGTTTTAATATCTCATGTCATATTACGGCCTTGTACTTACAGTTTTGAGTGACAAAATGTAGTAGAATGGAGGTTGGGGTGCAATTATCCAGTAGTTGCATGAACATATTTATTATGGGTTTTAGGGGTTATGCAAGGGGCTTTTATTACACATGCAATTAGCTTGGTGTCTCATTCCCTTGGTCTATGTGCTGTTTCTCATCCATCAATTTGGTGTCTTGCATGACTTATAGCATTTAGAAAACTCAGGACTTTTCGGTGCAGCAGGTGTTGGTAGTCTTTACCATATACATTTGTGTACATTTCACACTGATGTTTAATGTCTGGTTAATGCCCACCTTACATATTATAATTGTTTTTATAGGAGAATTTGATGGGTATTTGGGCATTGTTTCTAGCTCACGACTTGCATCAGATTTTTTTCCTCCCCTTGTGCTAATATGATAGTTCATTATATTATTATTTTTTTCTTGGATTTAATGGTTGATTTCTATTTTGTTGGCTTTAGTTTTGAGCAGTCTCCAAGACATGACAAGTACGTGCCAAGATTTGAAGCTGAGCTTTCTCAGTTTTGTGAAAAATTGGTGGGTTACAAATTTACTTCACCGCCACCCCCCCCAATCCCCACAATCCTCCAATATTTCCAGTTGTCTATGTATTTCTTAATCATTTTATGTGTTCTATTGCAGGTGACAGACTTGGATAGAAGAGTTAGGCGTGGGCGAGAGCGCCTTGCTCAGGAGGTGGAACCCACTCCACCACCTCCACTATCAGCAGAAAAATCTGAACAGTTATCTGTAGTGGAAGAAAAAATAAAGAATCTACTGGAACAAGTGGAGACCCTTGGTGAAGCTGGGAAGGTGGATGAAGCTGAAGCACTCATGAGAAAGGTTCTGTTAGTAATGCCCTAAATGTTTTTGTTGTGCATTGAAGCCACAACTAATAATCTCTTGATTGAATTACGAGTATTGACCAAACAAATAAAGGGGGAGAGAGAGGGGGGAGTGAACTTCCCATGCCATTTCCAAACTGTATCACATTAAGGTTTCTAGTTATTAATGTCAAACTTTTTGGTTATTTTCTTTTAGGTGGAGTTGCTTAATGTTGAGAAGACAGCCTTGACTCAACAACCCCAGACTGATAAAGTGTTAATGCTAGCACAGGAGAAAAAAATGGCTCTGTGTGAGATATGTGGTTCTTTTCTTGTAGCAAATGATGCTGCTGAGAGGACCCAATCTCATGTCACAGGGAAGCAGCACATTGGTTATGGCATGGTCCGGGATTTCATAGCAGAGTACAAGGTGAGTCATCCTTCAGAAACAAGTTTAAGGATGAAATATATTTATTCTTTTTTTGGTCAATAAAGAACATGGATTATCATGATGCAGGCTGCTAGAGAGAAGGCTAGGGAAGAGGAAAGATTAGCCAAGGAGAAAGAAGCAGAAGAACGGAAGAAGCAAAGAGAGAAGGAATCTGAAAGGAGAAGGAGAAGTGATTCTGGTGACAGGGACAGGGACAGGGACAGGGACAGGTATCATGATCGTGATAGAGACAGAGAGCGGGATAGACACCGAGAACGTGATAGGTCTAGAGACTGGAATGCTCGAGGAAGTCGGGATGGAGGGAGAGGAGTGGATTGGAGGTTGAGGAACGGAAGAGAAGGTGGCAGGGATAGGTACCGTGATCGAAGCAGGTCACGTTCCCCTGTTAGACATGGTCACTGAAGGGCACCTAGAAGTCCAGTTCGCCCATATTAGTGGATTATTTCGATAGATGTCTGAACATGTGTTTGAGGTAGATTTTTATCCTGGAAACTTTTATGAACATGTGTTTGGAGTCCTGAGTTTTTTTTTTTCATCATGGGTGAAACTTTTTTTTCCTATCTCACAGCTTTGTTGAGACCATACCATCTCCCTTTCATCAATATTATTAATGGAGAAAAGGGTTGAGGTAGGTACAACTTCATTGTTGTAACTCTTTTAAATCTAATTTAGGCTTTAGTGGAATTCTTTTTTATGCATCGGCTCTGAAACATTGTTTTCAGAGCCTCTTATCTTTTGGGAGTCATATCGGGCTATTTAATTTGTTCAGAGTATTTTTAGTGGTCAGACACAAAGTTATATGCATGATTGACATTGCTGCTCAGAGAGATGATGCGGTTTTTTCTCATTTTTGAGGTAACAATTAGACCTTATTTCTATCAACACAACCCCATGGATTGATATTTCCTTCTCAGATTCTCTTCTCCCTTATTTTATGGTTCTTAGGTTGAGTTAAACCGGTTTGTTTGCAAATTCTGCTTATATTACCATATGTTTGACCTCAAAGTACTCTTTACCAGTTTGGAAAATATTGGATGATTTAATCATGCCTTTAAGGCAACACTTATGGGCCATCCAGATATGGTTTCATACAATCCTATGCAGCGTTTCATCCTTTCTACAATGATCTTTAAGGTAGGAAGACTTATTCATTTCTCCCATCCGTCCCCTGCCCTCGCTATAGTTTTTGATTCAAATGATAACAAGGTGCATCCAGTATGCCATGAATGGGCAATTACTAAGGTGCTATAGAAATAAGAGGGACAGCAATCACTGTATTTTATTCTTATGTGAAATTTGTTACTTGTTTTACAGAGTTGAGGTTAGTTTTGGAGTAATCAGGATCAGACAGGTATAGGTAATTTACTTTGTGTTTGCAGAGTGATTCTTTATCCGAAATGTTGTTGCCACATTCATGAAAATCTACTTCAGTGCGCTGGGATGCGAGACCTTTTTGCAAACATTAAACTTGCCTGTTTGTAGGTGCCTGGAGGTAACCAAAAATTATAATGTGCAGAATAGTTTGTTTCCATTTAGTTTGCAGGAAAAAGGAGGTAATCTGGTGATCCTTGATGGTCAGATTGCTGCTAGTAAGTAAATATCTTATGCTAAGGAATGATTTGCCCAGGGAAAACTCCAAAATGTCTCAAGCAATTTTATAAGTAAATATCTTAAGCAACTTTAGAAGTAGTTGCTGCTTGTGAAATAATATTCTAAGATATGGGAAATGAGAAACCAAATGTAATTACATTTATTCAACAGAAAAAAGGAAAGGAGTAATTACATTTGGATTTCAAGATCACATGAGTATTCTTGTCTGCGTGAAATATTATTTCGTTGGCTATGAATAATGTAAATCGTTAGATTAACATATGTAGAATTGAAGTAGTATAGGATCAAAGGATTTTTCATTCTACAACATTGCCATTCCTAAGGATAGCCCAGCATAATATTATGTATACTTTTTAGTTAACATATCAATTTTTTTTTTTTTTTAATTTTTGGTATTAGAATAAAACGAGATTCCATAGTCTCAAATCTCAATTGTTAAATTTCAATCCTTTTGTGCCCCATTTCAATAATGATGTGTGTTAAGCTCTTTTGGGGATGATATATGAATAGTTTTCGTTTTTGGTCGTAAGGTTTGAAAGAATCTGAACCTTCTTGGCTTCTTACTCGACCAAAACACAACATATTCATATCCTCTTTCAGTTAAAATATCCCTTAAAGCAGCTAAGATCCAAACTTTAGGAGCTTTCCGTGAGAACTTTCTCCATCTGTGGTAAACAGTTTCATGATGAGAATTATCTTCTTCCTCATTCGGCTGCTTGTGACAGCAATTTGGATATCCAAACGTTCTGTAGTCTGGAAAAGCACAATAGTTGCATAGTTCTCTGATCATATATATTCTTTCCACTTGCATAAAAGCAACTTCCAAAATATAAGGAGTAGAAGAGAAATCAATATTTAAAAAAAAAAAAGAAAAAGGATCTCTTCATTTTCTTAAGCTAAGTGCATGCTACTTCAACTACTGGGATGTATGGCTCGGGTAAAAAATGAGGTTGTCCCATTAATACCGTACCAAGTCCATCAACTGTAATTGAAGGCGAGAAAATACATCGACTGTATTGAGCTGTGAAGGCTTATATTGAAAATGTCAAGATTAAGTAGTGTCCACTGTCCAGTCCACTCTCTCAGATAATGAGATTTGAGTTCCGGTAATGGTTAACTTGTGAGTTGTGAGGGAGTGCTTGAGTTGGAGCTTGCTGAAACTTCCAACGACTCGCATAATTTTTCAACTAAACGACTTCCAACAAAAACCTAATTTATTTTTTGATATGTAGCCCAATTAATAAACTACTCGCGTTTGATGTATTTATTCCGAAATAACCTTGTTGCTCAACTAACGCTCTTTGCAGTTTTAATGGAGATGTCCAGGCTCTAGGATTACTATTATTTTTTTTTTTTAATTCTTTTTTTAGAGAGATTATTTTTATAATTTAATGGTTACAACAATAGGGTTTTGGTGATCACCATCTTTTTACTATAAACAAATTAGGATCCAGATCCTCTCCATTTTATTGAGATTCGTGGAGAAGTATCCTTCTTCGATTACGTAGAAAATCATTTTGAGTGGCACAAGTGTTGTGTCCTCACAAAAACCAATTGGACTAAAGAAAATAGGTTGGGTGCCCAATCCAGTCATCCACCCTTGGAAACCATTATAATTAAACACCAAGGTAGTTGAGTTGTTGCCTCACCCTTAAAGCTTCATACCGAAGAGGAAAAGCTAGTAAGAAAAGTCATAGAACAAAACTACACCAACTAGCGTCTAGAGGTTATAGAACTATAGTCACATTGGTATCAGAACACTATTTACTGTCAGCAAAAAAAGACAAAACCAATAAACAGTATCTCTGTTGACACAAAAAGACAAAACCAGTAAACAGTATTTTGATAAAACAGATTTGCTTTCAGCTCTAACAGTAAAAGCAAATTCGCTTTCGGTGCATTTCACTCCAATAAAAGCAATTTACTACTGGAATTTGCAGGATCTTCAAAGGATCCAATACTTCCCCAGTCTCTATAAATTAGAAGTTCAATCCCATTCTGAAGGCTTTTGATTTTTCTTTTTTGTAAATAGTTTAAATATGTGTTCAAGCTTCCATTCATTTGTATTCATGGTTTTAGTCAACCAATAGTAAACTAGTTGTAAGTATTATGCTCAATATTATTAAGCTTTTCATTTAGTATATTATTCCCCCTTCTTAGTACATTATTTTAATTATAAAGCTTTTCCTTTGGTATATTATTCCCCCTTTCTAGTATATTATTTTAGCTTTACATTCAGTATACTCCCCCTTGTTTTCATTACCACTTTTATCATTTTGTTCTAGAGTTCTAAATAGGAGAACCTTCTAGGTTTTAGAAACTCTACCAATCTTACCGTCATCAGTTTAGTGAAAAGTTTGGTGCTTCTTTTAACCACACAACAAAGTCATCAACTTAAAGAGTTTGCTACTTGTGTCATTGTTTTATCTTATTAGCTATTTTGACTTTTTGAGTGCTTGTATGAAAATATATATATGATCATTCTTATTAGAGAATGAAGAGGACAATAAATTTATTTATAAAAGAATTTCTGCCATGGTATGTTGAATAATTTACACATTTCAATATGAGCTTCACATGTCAATAGAAAAAAAGTTTTCATGTGCTCAAGTGAATCATTAAAAGTTTAAGAGAACCATACTTATAGTAATTTCTATCTAACTTAGGAATTAGTCTCCAAATTCAAATTATATCATATCAAAACACTAAAATTATGTAATTCACTCAAAAAATAAAATACTAATATCAACTAATGGAAAAAAAAAAAAAAGAATATAAAGAAAGATAATACCACATATCCTTAAATTAAAAAAAAATTAAAAATAATAATATTACTTTTTTCCATCTATATTTTTAATAAATTTTGATTTAGAATAAGTACTCTCAATCCAGACTTGTATTTTTCCCAATCTTAAGTAAGTGCATCGAAATGGAACAAATAGACTGAATTGGACCGAAATAGACTGAAATGGACCAAAGTGGACTGAACGGACTGAATTGACTAAAATGGAAAAAATCTACCAAATTGGACTGAAATGGACCGAAGTGTACCTAAATGAACCAAATTCGATAGAAGTGTACTGAATTGGACCGAAACTAACCAAATTGACCTAATTGCAAATCATTGTCCACATCACCATTTTTTTTTTATTGATTTATTGTTCTAATTTTTTTTGATATATTAATGTAGGGGCCTGAGCCCAACTCTAGTGTTGGGCCTTGGGCCTATCTGAGGAGAGGTGCCTCCTCGGATAGCTTGGTTATTGGCCGTACCCGGATCTCTTTGGCCAAAGTAGGCCTTTAAGAGCCTCCAACAATAGATGGACGCTTCGGAGGCACAAGAAGAAGCAGAAACTAGGGGAACGCCTAAAGAAGAGTTACTACTTCCACATTTAATGCACATCCGCTATTTTCCTGATCGCATTTATGTGGAGAAGACCCCCTGAACAGTGTTGCCTTGGCTACTATGACTCACAGAAGTCAGAAGGGGTGTTTGATGTGATAGATAATCAAGTAGTGACTTGGATGGCCAACAAGTGGAGGCTCCAGATCATCTAAAGGGGAGTATATAATGTAGGGGACCCTTGAGTAAGAGGGGGAGAGAAGAAAATCTGGAAGAAGTCTTGAAAGTAAAAGAGAGATAGGACCAATCTCCTCGGACTGTGCCGAGGACACCTCTTACAAGAAATTCCCGTAACTTTCCTTTTTATATTGACATAACAGTATTGGTTTATCATCCAACTCACTGCAGCCCAGCTTTTCAATTCATTTCTCTACAAATTTATTGTTCGGGCTACTTGGGCTTGAGTTCACACATTGCATTGGGCTTAAAACTCAAACCCAGTCCCCACAATTAAATATATTAACTAATTGATGTTACACATTCATTCTGGACACTTAATTTTTCCTAATAATATTTTGGACAGTTAATATATTTACTATTATAAAAAACTTAGAAGAACAAAAAAAAAAAAAAAAAATGATGTAGCCAATGATGTGGCTCTATAGGAGTGTGGCAACCTTAAATATATCAACTGATTGACTATAAAAATCCATCTTGAACAATTGTGTCCCCTAATAATATCTTGGACGGTTTAATATATTTAATATTATCAAAACATTAGAGGAACAAATCAATATAAAAAAATGGCAACATTGCCGATAATGTGGCTCAATAAGAGCATGGACTACATGGTAACATTAAATGCTACACTTTGATTTTTAGATATTTTACAAGTGAAGAGTGTCTAGCTAATAGCTTATATTGATTTAAAACCAATCCATGATGTGAATCCTGCCAACAAGTTAATGGTAATTCTTTTCACTTGGGAAACCTAACCAAAGTCTCCATCTTGATCTTCAAATCACATTTACTCTTTCTCCCCCACTTTCTAAATAAAGGTTAAAATAAGAGCTATCCTCAAGTTTGAAAGAAATTTTGTAGCTCAGTAATATTTAGTTTTTCATTTCTTTTATACCAATAAGATTGTCAATCACAATTCACGAGAACTCCAATAAAAGTATATGATTATGATGCAACGTGAAATCACTTAATATATATTTTTTTATAGGTAACGAAAAAATATTAAGAAAAAAAGCCAACCCGAGTACATTGGGGATGTACTATTAGGGCAAAAATCAAGAACCAAAATTACAATAATTAAGTAAAACAGGAAACGGAAAACAAGAAAAAAGCGATAGAACCATACTCCACACTCCAAATTTACTGTACAACACAGCTCAAAATTTTCAAAACTTTTTGACTAGGCAATATACATGTGCTTGCTGAGGGGAAAAAAATCTGTATACATCAAAATATCATGTAATACCTTTTGTCTATGGCTTTAATTTCAAATGCAATAAACAACAAAGGCCAAAATAACAGCAGTCCAACCTGAACATATGATAAAAGGGGTGTGTACTCTATTGCATCATTAAAAAAATTTCCCAATGGGTAAACTTCACTAATCTAAATTTACACGCCGCATCTTACATACAAGGTTTGCTGTTGGAAGATCAAGCTGGTTTCCTGAATCTGATGTCAGAAGATCTTTCAGCTGATCTCTTGGGGTAGAAAGGCAAGTGTGGAATGTGGAAAGAACTGGAGGGATTGGCATCGATAGAGCGGAAAGCACATTACTAAGATATTCAATGTCAACTGATAGCTGTTGTGCTCCACGATCTGATATGTGCTGAATCCCACGCAACTGTTCCATGTAAAGTGCAGTTGCGCCCTCTGCAACCTATGATAGAGAATAATCAACATCCATGGGAAATTTGGTCACTCTAGTTCATTTACAAACATGATATGAAGGATTTTTATACTGAAAATAGCATAATTATCAAAATACAAATTGAAGAAAGTTACTTGTATTTAAGCTTCAACAAAACCATTTGGTTCTCAAATACCATATCCAGGCATCATATTTATAGCAGCACAAACCACCTTGGCCAAAATTATCTTATCTTACAAGAAAAAATTCAAAGAATTAAGGGGCCAGTTAGGAAGTTCCTGAAGAGGATAAGGTCGGGTCCCCAAGCCTTTCCCTCTCTAATCCAAGTTAAACCACCAACTGATTTTCTGGGAGAATCTAACTATACCGTGCTATTTTTGTTTAGTACATACATACATACATACATACATATATATATATATATATATAGAGAGAGAGAGAGAGAGAGAGAGAGAGAGAGAGAGAGAGAGAGAGAAGGGAATTCTAAGCCAATAAGACTATCTTCAGTGCCAAGGCTTCACAAATGGCACCTATACTCTATATATATGTATATAGGTTGGGACCAATTTGATACAGCACCATCCTCATTATTAACAAGCTAGAAATTAAAAATAATACTAAATGAGAAAAACACACATGGTCAACTGGTCAAAAACTTTTGGCAACTCGACTAAGAATTTTCCCCTTACCTTGAACATCCATTCAGTAGCAAAGAACTGTGCCTCATCATTATTGGCATCATTGTTGGAGATACCTTCAGCAAGAGGCTCCAACTGCTGCGGTAAGGTTAGTAGATATTCACCAACATTGGTCACATAGGACTGGGGGTATGCACTGAAGGTTGGAAGATGGAAAGCAGTTTGTTCCTCAACTGATGACCAGACTGGCAAACGAGAAACATCACTGAGGCGTTGCCGTACTTTAGATATGAGGACATCATATACAAGTTCATTCACTGTGTCAGCAAATGCTGTGACTCTCTGAGATGCAACTGGAAGTGCATGGAATCGGGGATCTTTAGACTGTATGATAACATAAGATTGTTAATTTTTTTTAACTATGAGAAGAAAAATGCGAAAATCTCCCCCCCTTCCCCCCCCCCCCCCCCCCCCCCAAAAAAAAAAAAAAAAAAAAAAGCAAGATGAGACTGCTCATACCTGATTTAAGAGATTAAAGAGTTTCCTAGCCTTCTCAGGAACATCAACAAGCCGCACAGCTGCCACATCCAAGGCAGCCCTTCCACCCAAATGTTGTTCCCCAGTTCCATCATCACTTACATGTGACTGGTTTTGGTCCAGACTTGAACCAAATACTGAAAGAGACAAACTTGTGCTCAACCTAGCAAGGGTAGCTCTCAAGGAAGCTTCAAAGACAGAAGATCTGCTTGTTAAACAATCTGAAACTGTGAGGATCTGTAAAGCCCCTTGGACAATGGACCACTCCTCCTCATTGGAGACCAAGTCAACTTTGCGTGTACTTTGAGTTCCATCCTTTTTGTCCAAAATCTCCTTCTTTGAACTGACACCATCACCACCATGATCCACTCCACATACAACTCTTAACGATTTGAGTGTTTCTTGCAGGGTAGAAATGTACTGTAACATTATGTCATCAAGTGCAAGTATTAGCTCATCAGCTTCGGAACCACCAGTAAAACTGATACACCTCTCAACAGCTGCCTCAAGAAGTACAATAACTTGGGGAATAGATTCCTCCATTCTGCGAACTGTCTCACTGAGTTCAATTCCCTGGGCTCCCACACCACGAGTAACTGCTCCCCTCAGATCCACCCCAGCGATCTCAGACGAGAGGATAGCACGCTCCATCTGCCCATACCTAGGACACATTTCATTGTAATTAATTAATGGAAAACACTGGAATACATTCTCCAATCAGTTATAAAAAAAGAAAATCAAAAGCAGATCAGTGATGAATTGGATTTATGTAAAAACAGCATAACTTTATGTTGCTCGAAAGCCAATGTTCTAAACTCAAACCATCATATAGAAAATACATTGTAAATATCAGCAATACAGCAGTGTACTTCCAAACTAGTATCTCTTTATACATGACAGTGTGAAGCCTTCCATAGTACATATCATTGTCCAAGAGACCTTGGGAAGATGCAAAACATTCACAGTGAAAAAGTTTTTGGTAGTTCAATTTATATGTGACGACAATTCACATTCTTAAGTCATTGTCCATGTGCTTTTCACATATTCATAATGATTTCTGGAATCACAATTCTTTTGGTTTCCCATTTGTATCTAAAGTTGAAACTATAATGTCAACCTAAGCATACTTCCGTGTCTAAGCATAAGAAAATCCCAATTGAAAACCCAAGTGGAACAAAAACTTCTACATATTTAGGCCAACAACAAGAAGTTGAAACAACACATTTCGTTTGGTTTATAATTTCACCTCTGTTTATATGATTCATAGGGAGAATACACAGCCTTCATGGTATCCATCAGAATTCGGAGATCAGATTCTGAAAACAAGTGCTGAATATTCCTTGCAAATATCCCCGTCATATTGTGTAATTCAATAAGAGCCTCTAGATGCTTAGTCTGAATCTTAATACCCTTAGGCATATCTCCAGATAGAATATCCAAAATACCTGAAGTTATAAAAAGGAATGTAAGGATAAGACATTAAAGAACTGATCCCAAAGTAAAAAAATAAGAGAAAGAACTCATTCTATTTATACAACAAATCTGACCACAACTTGGAACCAAACCTAAAATCTCAAGCCAATATACATTCAAAAATTGACTAGGCAATAATAATAAACAAACAAAGATTTAAAAAAAAAAAATTTTTTTTAAAAGGAAAAGGAATTGCAAGTCAAATATGGGATTGGCAAATCCACCACGCACAAGATTGATCATGCCAGTCAATCATGGTATGATCATCAGTTCTAGAAACACAAATTCAGGTTAACCAGCCATGTGAAAAAGATGTAACAGCTTCAAGGAATGTTAGCCCCATCATACTCACAGAACAAGGGCATGAATAAATGGACCAATTGATTATCCCAGCTCAAAAGGCAGGGGAGAGGAGCTATTGCTGTTGACAGATGGACCAGTTACCAGAAGAAAAAAGAAAGGAATTCTTTGCTGTACTAAGTAAAAATCATAGTGGATTGTCACCTTACTTTGAGAGCAGATCAACAAGAAATGCCAGATGGATAAAATAGGCTGCATCTTATGGAATCCAACTTCTTTGTAAAGTTTAGCATACAAATTCAGACCATGTGATCAAAAGAACTTGTATCCAGCTTCAACATTAAAATATGAAAAGTTTTCCAAAACTTAACCATAATCAAAACTGACCCTCTAGTATGCTGTGTTCGTTTGTCAAGAAAAACATGCAGGGAAATACTTCTTAGGAAAACCAGAAAGTGGAAAGAGACTTACTCTTTTTTCCAACAGTTTGTTTTGCAATAATATTTTGTAGGAAATGGTCTCGTGTCTTTCCCATCAGACATAAATAATCTTGTTTAAAATTTCAGGAGTAGGATTTGTGGGAAATTATTTCCTACAGGAAAACAGTTGATGGTGGTATCCAACCATTTCTTGACAATCAAATGCAGGAAAACAGTATTCTTTTTATTTTCCTCAGCAATAAGTTAAATTTGATTCTCCCTAAGTAACCATCTCAAAGTATCATGGGATAGAGATGTGTAATCATGGAGGGACAATGAATGAGAAAATAATCTCTCCTAATTCTCCGACCAAAAAATAAACTCTTCTATTTAGTCCGCATTTATTTTGTTATTCTGACATAATTAGTGATCAGGAATTAAAAGTAAACTAACTTGGTTTAGTCATTGCTAAGTTTATAGCCTAGTTTATAGCCTGTCAGCAATTCTTAGCAGCCTAATATTTTTACATACAAAAGAGTGAATTCAAAACCAGAGTTAATGCTTATTTTAACATGCCACGCCAGTTAAGAGGCAGAACACTCTATCACCATCAGATAATGTAGAACATTTAATACCAAAAGAATAATTGTCATTTTCACAATGAACTCTGAAAGATATAAAATGCAACCTTTAGCTAATGCTTTTGTTTCAGGAACAACAGTGCCAGTTGCAAGGTTGATACGAGAAACAAAACTTGATCCCACGGCTGCCATTGTCTCAATTAATAGTTTTGGGACCAGATTTTTATAATCATCGGGAAAAGCAACCATACACCTGCAGACAACAGTTTAGACTAAACAGTCAAATTCCACAATTGGAAGCTAACAGGTATGTTTACATGCAAAATATTTTACATTTGAAAATATTTTACTTCAAAACAAGTGGAGCATTGATATCAAGTAATGCATTCTGAAAATGCAATGTTAAAATTAAGCATGTAACAAAAAATATGTATGGGGAACATGAACTAATCTGCATAAGACATCCATAATACTCAAAATGTGAGATGCATATCATAGAAATTAATCAAAGTTAAATTTCACTTCATCAACCAGGGAAAAGAAATCAATTTATCTTGATAAATCTATATAACTCAGCAAATCAATCAATCTATAGTTCAGAAAATTCTGATAACTGAGGGGGGAAAAAGGCAATGATATGTTCTAACAGGTAAGGTAAGTATGAAATAATGCAATGCACTGACCACTTATTTACTCACTACAGGTTCCCTTTTTTTGGCAGAATTAGGTAAGAAAATTTTGTTTACCATTACTTGTTTAGAAAAACTTATTTTCTTCAAGAATATAGGACAATGTGTAAGTTAAAAAACCAACAAATACCCTTTGAAATATATATTTTTTTAAACAAAGGTGAAATAATCTCCTCTACCAGTGAACAATAGAAGATTAGAAGTTCAAACTACCACTAAAAAGGACTATGGCGAACTTTCTCACATAAAGCAAGTGTCAATCAAAAGGGAACGCACTTTCTATTGAAAATTGTGAAGAGAATCAGATACTCTCATAATAACATATTGAGAAGAAATCTAAGAGAGTACAAGGTGCCACATTATTTAAGATTGGGCCCACCAAATAAGGAATATAAAACTAACTTTAAATGACCTAACACCATGTACACCTTTAGATTTTTAAAAACTAAAGCATGATCACGAAATAGACCATGTTCATTTAAAAGAAAAATGGATACAATCCTTTTCCTCACAAAAATAACTAGCTTCAGCTGTTAATGGCAACCAATTTTATGTGATGTTATCATAAAATTTATAAAGAAATAATCAGTCTATTTCTATACTTTTGAACAAACAACTCTTCACAAAATGTGACTAAATATTTAGGTTCTAAAGAAGAATGAACTGTACCACTTCCATTCTTGCTCAAGATAAAGTAGCAACTCGTCATAGAAACTTGGCAACCAACTGGAGAAAGAAATTGAAGGTGAACTTGATTGAAACTCGTTACTACTTGATAGCCTTTCCACTTCATTCCTCTCACTAGAAAGCTTACTAGTTCGCTGTCTTGAGTCAAAATCTTCCCAGAGCTGCTTTATGGACTTTAAGTGAACTTTTGAATAATGTAGCTCTAAAGACTTGAATCTTCCAATTCGAATGAGGATTCCACGCAAATCTTGAGCAACATCAACCTGCATAATAATAATAAGTGGAAACACAAAATAATCTATCATGTGTAAGACAAGGAGTTGAGAAACAGATAGCTACAAATGACAAGAAAAGGTTCTGCAGGAAGATCTGACCTTGCGGTTGGATATGGCATCTGTTAGACGAGGCTGTACCATTGAATCTAATCTATCCTCTAAGACCTCAAGTTGCTTCCTAACATTAGCAAATTCAGCGACCTAAAATGAAGGGGTTGAAGGAGAAAAAGTTAAATGGTGAAACTTCATGAATAACAAACCCACTACTTGATGTAACACAAAGAAAAAAATGTCACCTCCCCAACAGCAGACAAGCAATGCCTCATATTAGCCAAAGTTTCTGCAGCCCGAGGAAGATCACCACTGGCAAAAACATCTTCCACAGTAGAACTTAGTTGAGTTAACCCAGCAGCATCCTGTTCTTACATGCAAATAAGTATACCTGATTAAACAAACAATCTTCATTTGCTACACTTTATCAACTCCTATGACTAACACATACAAGAAACCAGGATTATTCTACCTGCAAAGTCTCATACGCGGCTTCCATTCTCTGTTTGACAGTATCAACTTTAGCAAGGGCAGCTATAGATTCTGCTGAGCTTCCCTCTGCCTGAAGATGACAACAAAATGGTTGTGAGAGAGAGAGAGAGAGAATCTTGCCATGTAATATCCATCTAAATTTGGATAAATTTGATACCTTGCTGGCAGATGCTATCCACCAGAAAGGATCAGTAGCACAATGTAAATAAATGTAGAAAAAAATTACAAAAACAAACTTAAGCCAAAATAAATATATTATATAAGAGAAAGTCACTGTTAAGCGCATGTTGTATCCATGTGCCATGATGAAACTACTCAAAGCCAGGCAAAGAACCCAATAACTTGATGATGATATTATTCACAATCTCCTCTTAAGAATTTAGAGATTCTGCAAGCTGTCACTTGCCCTTCTCATGATATTGGGTATGTCCAAAAATGAAATGCCAAGATGGCATCAATTTCAAAAAGATCTAGAAATGAGATATTTCAATTTCTAATTTCTAATCCCATGTTCCTTTTCCTGGAGTTTTCCTATAATTAGTAGGTCACCTAAACTGAGCCCCAATTCTATTACCCTCACTATACATAGCACATGCATATTCTCAACTCCCAAATAATAAAAACCCCAGTGCCTCAATGCCTCCCTTGGTCACATTTCCTCATCGGTCAAACTAAACTAACAGCATTCTAACACAAGTCTATAACACTCACCTTTAGATTTGTTAAGGAGAAATGAGATCAACTGGTTGTATAGGCAAAATTTAGCGAACAAGTTCACACTCTCCCCAACAAAAAGCACATACTTGCAAGTGGCATAATTCAAAGAGCAATGATACACTCATCTACCAAAGCTCTAATCTCCTTAAATTTGCCACATTTCCCCAATAACCAAACAATACCCCAAAAAACATAAACAAGAAATTCTAATTGGCATAATCCAGTGACCAATTATACACTCTCATCCACCGAACATTGCAAATCTGATAAAGCAAACTCTAGTCCCCGTATAATTGACACATTTCCTCAGTGACTAAACATTACCACCACAATAATATTTTAAAAAGTCGTTGTAATTGGCACAATTCAGTGAGCAATTATACACTCTCAACCATCAACAGCGCAGATCTAATAACGCAAAACTCTAATCTCATTAAATTTTTCACATTTCTCAGTAACCAAACAATACCGCAACAAAAATATACAATTTTTCTTAAAAAAAAAATTGTAATTGGCACAAACTGAACAATGATACACTCCGATCCACCAAGCAACACAAATCTAACAATGCATTCTCTAATTCTCCTTAGATTTGGCACAGTTTCTCAGCAACCAAACAATACCAAATCAAACGATTACAATTGGCATAACAAAATCCTAGGTGAACAATGAATACAATAATCACGCAAATCTCACAATGCAAAACTCTCTAACTTGTTCAAAAAACCGAACCGAATATTCATTCGTATATACATAATAAACAAAAAGTCAAGAAATGCACCTTCTTGAGCTTCTGGAGGATTCCGGCGGCGACGGAGCGGAGCGAAGCGGCGTCGTCGCGCAGTCGGACGACGTCGCGGTTGGCACGCGGAACGCGGAGGAGAGCGGAGGCGCTCTGCTCCTCGAGCGAGGCGGCGATCTCCTCCGAGACCATCTGGAGCTTCATCTCCAGATCGACCAGGTGGTTGTCGAGCGAGTCCTGCGGGTGGCGACTCTGAGTCGCCGAGTTTATCCATTTCTTCGCGTCGAAGCTCTCGCTGGAGAATGGCCCTAGATCTAGCATTGTTGTAGGAGACTGAGTTGGATTGGATTGGATCGGGCGAGTGAGTTGAAGGACTTCTCACTCGGTGTTTTTTCAGTTGGGAAACTGGGAATGAAGTGAGAGAGATGACGGTTGGGCTAACGGTGTTCACATATGTGATATTTTAAAGATTTGCGGGTTGGGACTGTTGGAGTGATATTTACATATTGCTGTACATATTAGTATTCTCTCACTTATTATTATTTTAAAAATTATTTTTTATTTTTTATTTTAATCAATGTATGATTGTATATTTCTCATAACACTAAAAACACTAATTTATAAATTCCGTTAGATTTAACTCAAAATAGAGGACAAAAGGTTAAGTATTATTATTACTTTTGGAGGTTAATTGTAAATTTCGAGATATATATATATATATATATATATATATATAAAATATGGATAAAATATAAAATAGGGTGTAATTTTATAGTGAAAAAGCGTAATTTTCCAATATATATGTGTCATTTTTGAGAGAATTAAGTTATAAGTGTTCCTTTAACAATCATTAATTGGACCCTAATTTTTGTAAATTTTTTTTTGAGAATCTAATTTTTGTAATTGATCTATAGGAAAGTGGCACTTTCTATGATTTCATACAAATGGTTTATAGGATTTTTTAAAATACAACTTATTAAATTTATAGGTCAATGGTAAAAGAATTAAAAAAAAATTAGTATACATATAAAACACTTTATTAAAATTAACATGTCTAATCCGTCCAATTATTTTACCGAGTCAAAACTATTCAAATTTTCAACCAACTAGTCATTTTTGAAAAGTTAGGCATAACTTAATCGAAATTTCTTTAACCCGTTAATGGTGATTTGGTTGAAAATTCTCCTCAAGTGTTGCTTGGTTTTTTTTTTTTTCTTTTTTTTTTTTCATAATAATTGGATGACCTGATGTCTCCTTAATTCAATGCAGATAAAGACAGATTTTAGAATTATTAGTGATAAAGAAAAACCTGATATGTTTCATACTTGATAACAAAACCATTTCATTTCATGATCAGGAAACTACTGAAGGTGACACCCATGATACCACAGCATTTCTGCTAGGCCTGCCGAATGCACACATACTAACAGGACATAATTCAAGTATGAAGGTTGGAGCAGATTACTCTCAATGATAAAGCACGCACATAATGTGCCATTCACTGTCAACAAAAGGTAAGAGAATTTTTAAAGGGTCTATATATACAGCTCCAGATAAGAATAGGACCCATAAGAAACGATATAATTTTTTCCCAGAGAGAAGTGGAAGTCAGTTGGCCCATTACAAAGGCAAAAATGAGATTCACACAAAGATAAGCAGGACTGACTCCTGAGGGGGATAAAATGAGTACTGCATATTTTCTTTTGAAATTGAGAACTTGATTAAATAGAGGGGGATAATGACCAAATTGATAAATAAAAAATAAAAGGAAAGTTAAAATTAAAGTTAACACAACAAATTAGTGAGAGTATCTTTTGATTTGTTCATCATTAATTTCCTTTTAACTGTCAATAATACATAAGTTTAGGCTCAAATCATTCGACTCTAACCTTCAATTTATCAAAGAAATTAAAGTGTGTTTGGATGCGTTTTATCGATTTTTTCTTTTTTCCTGATATTATGGTAGAAATAAAGTAGAATTTTTTTATAACCCGTCAAAATAAGCTTCAAAAACCGTACAGCTGATATATATATATATATATATATATATATATATATAACTATTTTTTTGGAAGGGCCAATCCATATTCAATTTATAAAGACCCCAGCCCATTGCAAACTAAACACAACCAGTTAACTTAAATAAAAGGAAAATGTTAACCATTTATTTTAAAAAAATTTTTATAAAAAAAGAAAAAAAAATGTCTTGAATGATTTTTCTATTTCTCATAAAAATAATGTCAAAAATTTCTTAAAATAAATTGTTAACCTAGATAAAAATACACCAGCCCACTTGAAATGCAAATCCACTCAACCCAAAAACAATACACCAGCCCACCAAGCAAACTTTCACTTTTTTACATTATCTCATAAAAGGAACCGTCCTAAGAAAGTAACTATTTTGTGATATTACAACTCATGCATGGTTTCCAATGGCCTTTTGGTCTGTTGGTTTGGCTCGCAGCCCTTTATTGGTTATATATCAATTAAATAATATTTATTCAACTTACTTTGTTATTATTTGTTATTATTATTTAAAATCTATCATTCTTGCGCTTTTAGACGTAAACTTGCTAAACAAAAGTTTTCATTCGTTTCTCAAAAAAAAAAAAAAAAAAAAAAGAAAAAAGAAAAAAAAGAAGAACACTACAAAAAACGGGGCCTTTTGGCCCCGTTTTTTTGGGCCGCGTTTGCAAAAACGCGGCCCAAAACGGCTTCAGGCCGCGTTTTTGTAAACGCGGCCCAAAAAAGTGCTTCAGGCCGCGTTTGTTTAAACGCGGCCCAAAAAACACACTTCAGGCCGCGTTTTTTTAAACGCGGCCCAAAAATCGTGCTTCAGGCCGCGTTTTTCCAAACGCGGCCCAAAAAAAAAGCTTCAGGCCGCGTTTGGAAACGCGGCCTCAATTGTTTTCTGAAGCTTTTATTTGTCTGAAGCTTTAATTTTCCTCAAGCTTAAATTTTTCCATCTCCCACACACCTCACCTCACCCTCATCACCCACACACCTCACCGTCACTCTAGAGCTCCAAGCCCTCATCACGCCGGTCCGATCGAGGCTCGGAGATGGAGATGGAGGCGCTCCAACCCTCGATCTCCGATCCGATCGGAGATCCAACCGGCGTGCAGAGATCGAGGCTCGGATCGGATCGGAGATGGAGGAGATCGGAGATCGAAGGAGATCGCGCGAGGAGATTGCGCCGGAGATCGCGCGAGGAGATCGCGCCGGAGATCGCGCGAGGAGATCGGAGATCGAAGGATAGGAGATCGGACCTCGTGCGAGGAGATCGGAGTTCCAAGTGCTAGGTAATGAAAAAGTTTTTGCCTTTGGTTTCTGGGTGGGCTTGATTTTGTTAGATTTTATCTGGGTTTTGCTTGGAATGCTTGAAATTGTAGACTTTTTTCTTTTTCTTTGGCAACTGATTAGATCTGACAGAGTAGTAATATGTTCTTGGTGCTGGGTTTGTTCAATTTTTGTTCCGTTTATGTTCTTGGTGCTGGGTTTGTTTAATTTTTGTTTCGTTTATGTTCTTGTTAAATTTTACTGTGTTCATGTTCAAATATTTTACTGTGTTTATGTTTTTGTTCAAATATAACGTGTTCATGATTATGTTCTTGTTCAAATATAATGTGTTCATGTTTAAATTTGCTGGGTTTGTTTTCTTGGCATGAATTTTAATTCTGAGTTTGTTTTTTGATGTGTTTGTTTGTTTGTTTCAAATTTATATCTTTTTCCTTTATTAAATTTTTTTTTCAGAAAAATATTGCGTTGAAAATTAAAGCAATAAATATAATAAATATAATTATATTTATTGCTTTAATTTTCAAAATTATTTTTTTTAAATATTTTTGGCAGTAGCCGCGTTTTAAACGCGGCCATAAGCCTTGGTTTTAGGCCGCGTTTTGAAAAGTGCGGCCATAGACCCAGGAGGCCTATAGTCTCGGGGTTTAGGCCACACTTAGAAACGCGGCCTAAAAAAACGTGGCCATAGCCTATAGCTGCGTTTTTTGGACCTTAGGCCGCGTTTTTCAAACGCGGCCTAAGGTCTTTTTTTTTGTAGTGGAAGTTTAATTCAATTTTAGCTAACATTTTTTTTTTCAATTGATAAAATGACAAATTCTCTTAATATCTCTTCTCACATAATTAATTTTAGATATAATTTTATTAAATTAATTTTTAAAAAAATTCTTCCACAAAAGCAATCTTAACCGACACAAATCTTAATGAAATTATGTAGTGATACATGCATTCGAATGAGAATCTAATATTTTTATATTATTTAGTACTTTGATTTGATTTATTTAAAAAAAATTGTAAGACTTCTTTTAAAACTTTAATTCTTAAAATAAATATAAACTATAAATATTAGAATAAAATAAATTTAAAACATTTAACAGTAGATTATTTTGTTGCTGTTGAGAAGCATATAAAAATAGAATTTGAGTTATCATTATAGTTTCATTCCACAATGTAATAACTCAATAATCTCAACTTTCACAAGCAATGACCATCTTCACTTAAATCAAATTCATGATATATGACCCAAGGAAACAAGTTTAGGAGTAAGAGAGACAATGAGTTATTTGATGATCACTGGTCATCGATAAATGCTTTTAAAGAAAGAGAAAATATATGCGGTTTAATGGTCACTAGTAAGAGGAGTTTTTTTTTTTTTTTTGTTTTGAGAGAGAGGGAGAAGAGACTTGGGAAGATAACCCTTTTCTTTTTGTCAATGATGAATACTTTTTAAAATGAGATAGATAAAAAAATATATGCATATGGATTTCTTCAATTTTAGCTAAATGTAGACACTTCTTCTAAATAAATATAAACAATCAATATGAATTATATTTTATTTTATTTTTTGACTGAGAAATATATTATTTTTTAGGTTATACAAGAAATTGGATTATTCTTTTAAGACCAAGATCATGGGGACTTTTTTTTATTTGGGGTCCAAGGCAATTGCCTAGTTGTTGAGCCAGCCCTAGAGCCTACATGTGTAAAAACGCTTGATGATAGCGATAAAAGAGTGTGATAATGTAAAATACGTTGTGTTTTTTTTTTTTTTTTTTTTTTTTTTTTTGTGTGATAATCGATAGTTGCAACAAAATTATAAGGCTATTGACTATTATATTACAGTTAGTAATTGTGTACACATAGTGGAAACTTCAGACTTTGCTTATTCTTAATTCCGCTACACATGTACTCTTTTTAATGAACAAAGTTGAACTCTAAAGAAAGCCTAAGACTATTGACTAAAAAATTATGTTGATGCTTATATTTCAATTTTAGTTTTTCAAGGACTGATCTAGGGTACGGGTAAAGACAGGACTAACCTCACTTGTATTCTCCAAACCATATATCAATTTAAAAGCTAAAACATATATACTCACGATAAGTTTTTTCCTATGAAATACTTTAAGAAACTTGAAGTTTAAATGAAATATTTTCAACGTTAATTGGTGGAGTTTGGGTGTAGGCACCAGACAATAATAAAAAAAAAAAAAAACTAGGAAAGCACATAATTTCTTATAGGATTTAATTTTCCAATGTCACTAGAAATAATGACTTCCCTTTACGTAGATACGTCCTTGTTCGATTAGTTAGTTTTAGTGTGTACTAGAATCGTTGACCAGAGTGTGGAGCAGATCAGCATCAACTGCTGCTAGGAAATGTATCTACACTTGTTTCTATTTTCTGGTGTTTTTTAAGCTCCACTTGGAAGATGCTTTAGAAAGAGAGGACAGTGCATAAATGGAAGAGCCCACATTTGATCAATATCCGTTTTTGTAGCCATGGCAATATTAATGGCGCTATCACCCTCTTCTCTGACCTTCACAGTGCAAAGGTGTGAACCAGAGCTGGTGACCCCGACCAAGCCCCACTCCCCATGAGTTCAAACAACTCTCTGATTTGGATGACCAAGAAAGTTTTCGCTTTCATATTGGGTAATACAATTCTATAGGTGTGATCCATCTATGAATGGTAAAGACCCTGTGAAAATCATCAAAGAGGCACTTGCACAAGCACTTCTGTTTTACTACCCATTTACAGGGAGGCTTAGAGAAGGACCTAGCCGAAAGCTTATCTTAGAATGTACTGGTGAGGGTGTCATCTTCATTGAGGCTGATGCCGATGTTACACTTGAAGAGTACGGTAATGCACTTTATCCTCCAATCCCATGTATGGACAAACTCCTCTATGATGTTCCAGGCTCAAAAGAGATCCTTCATTGCCCATTGTTGCTCATTCAGGTACTCATCTCTCTATCTCTCTCACTCTTAAATTTTTTAAGGGGTGCTTCACATAATTTTCCTAAACGCACAAAGGAATGACGACCTACATGCATACATGCTTAAGTTAATTGGGGTTCTTTTGTTGTTTTACAGGTCACACGACTGAGGTGCGGGGGTTTTATCTTTGCCTTACGCCAAAACCATACCATTTGCGGTGCAATTGGCATAGTTCAATTCATGAGTGCCATGGGTGAAATGGCTAGAGGTTATTGTACCCCTTCTATCCCCCCAGTTTGGCAAAGGGATCTTCTCAGTGCAAGGAACCCTCCAAGGGTGACATGCACACATCACCAATTCGATGAACTTCCTGATACGGATGACTGTCCTCTCCAAAACATGGTCCCTTGTTCTTTCTTCCTCGACTCAACCAAAGTAAATGCAATTCATAAACATGTCCTTGGCCACTTGAACCATTGTTCAACATTTGATATATTAACTGCTTGCATTTGGCGATGCAGCACAATAGCACTTAAGCCTGACCTAGATAGCCAAGTGCGTGTAATATTTCCAGTTAATGTGCAAGCCAATTAAACTTAGCCCCTCATTACCAACTGGGTATTATGGCAATGCTGTTGTATTTGCGGTGGCTATAACAATGGCTAGGAAGCTTTGTGAGAACCCCTTGGGATATGCAATAGAATTGCTAAAAACTGCAAAAGCTAATGTGACTATGGAGTACGTGTGGTCTTATACAGATTTGGTGGTGATTAAAGACAAACTTGATGTCAATAGGGTTCGGTGCTATTTACCAACAGATGTGACACGTGTGGGATTTGAAGAGGTGGACTTTGGGTGGGGTAAGGCTGTTTATGCTGGACCAGCCAATCTCTGGAATGGATCCAATCCTAAGCTTGCAAGCTCTTACACATCATTTAGCTAGCAATGGTAAAGGGAAGAATGGCATTGTGGTGTCAATCTTGGTACCAAATGTGACCCATAAAATTTTCATGAAGGAGCTTGAGGGCACCTTAAAGAGCCATGCAATTGGTGATTTGTCAACAAGTCCTATTTGTTAGGTTCTAAAGGTTAGGAACTAATGTATTTAGAACTTCAATTTGTATGTTGGCAAACCATGATCAAAACAATGTTGAGTCGTGTGTTAGACTTGCTCAAAGTATGGGTTTAATTGTAAAGTTGGAATCGAGTTTTTATGCAGAAGTACTGTTCACTTTCTGTATGACTCGATCGATCGAAAATTAGACTCGATCGATCGAAAATCGTGCAGAACGTTTTTCTGCAGAAAATTCCAACTCAGCCCAAGCCCGTTTTAATGTATAGGGTTTTATGTTTGCCCTAAGTATAAAAGGGAAAACCCTAGCCACGTTTTTAGAGTTCTGTTTTGCTGTGTTTGTGAATCTTTCTTTGAGATCTAGAGGTGTTTACCTTCACATACACTTAGGGTTTACAAACTTGAGATTTATGTCAAGAGTTGTGTAGATCGTTACAGTTGCAGAATCAAGAGAACACAAAGATATACAAGCAGGTGCGCTTGTGGATTTGTTGAAGAATTCCGGAAAGAAGGAGTCCGTGGATCTCGGAGCTATCATGGGGTCATGGTAGTAAGTTTCTTACACTCGGGTAGCAATATGACGTTAGTGGTCTAAGTCTATTGTGTAAACTTCGATTCTTTCATAGTGGATTCAGTTTACCTTGAGGATAGCTAGGTCAAATCCTCCCCAGGTTTTTACCGGTGTGGTTTCCTGGGTCATCAGATCTTTGTGTTGTTTATTTTTCCGCTGCTTTGTTATTTTTGCTTAACTGTGTTAACCTAGTTTTAATTAAATTACCTAAGTTAACAACTTGGCTAATTCTCTAGGTTAATCTGTTGGGTTTAAGGGGTCTAAACGAACTGACACTATTAAATCTTCCATGTAGTGCAGGATTGACATCCAATATTAATATATGCCATAGGTAATATCATTAGGGGTTGAGGTTAAAGGTCCGTTCGGTTGGAGGAGTGGAAAAGTGGGAGGATGGAAAATTATGGGAGGATGGAAAATATTTAGTTTTCTCTCTTGTGTGTTCAGTTCGAGGAGTGGAAAAGTGGGAGAGTGGAAAACTCTTGTGTTCAGTTAGAGAGAAAAATAGAAGGATGGAAAATGTAATTTATATAAATTGACTATTATACCCTTATTACATAATATGTAAGAAATAGATTTATTTGTAATCATTAAATAATTTAAAATTTATCACATCACATATATATATATATATATATATAAATTTATATTATTATTTTTATTATTATAATGTAAAAATTAGATCTAGTCATGTTGAAAAAAAAAAAAAAAGACAACGATCAGGTAAAGATGGAAAAAAAAAAAAAGAAAAAAAAGAAGAAGACAACATCCAGTTAACGTTGAAAAAAAAAAAAGAAAAAAAAAAGAAAGAAGACAACGTCCTGAACGTTGAAAAAAAAGAAAAAAAATACACACACACACACACACACAACGTTCAAGAACACCTGAACGTTGAAAAAAAAAAAAGACAATGTTCAGCTAACGTAAAAAATAAAAATAAAAATAAAAATAAAAATAAAAATAAAAATAAAAATAAAAATAAAAATAAAAAGTTGAAAAAAAAAGGTAAGAAAAGGGTATTTTTGTAAAGGTACTATTATAACACTTTTCTCTCCTGATTTTCCTTCCGATTTGGAAGGAAAAAAAATGTGAGCCCGGAGAGAAAACTTTCTCTCTAGTTTTCCATTCTCCCTATTTTCCTTCCCTAAACGAACAATGGAAAACAACATTTTCTTCCCTGTTTTCCATCCTCTATTTTCCATCCCCTTTGTTTTCTTTCCAAACGAACGCACCCGAAAAATCAAACTTTTTAACTTTCTTTTTCTTTTGTCAATGAATAAAAAAGTTAAAATGTTCTAGGACATAAGGTTGAGAAAAATAGTTATTTTTTTTGACTTTTTAATTTCAACCCTTAGATGGTGTTAAACATGGATCTCAATCTACCATGCTTTAGGGAGCAATTAATTAAAATGCACGTATCTTTTACTTGCTAAACTATTATGTGTCTAGTTTTAAATTAGTATTTTGTTTGCATCCATGAATAAGATCTGAGTGATTGATAATGTTTCACGTAATGATATTTTACTTCTTAAATGAAATTATTTTCATTGCAACGATGTTGATGAATGTGAAATAAAAATTTGGGCTCTTTAGTATTAAATGAAGGAGAAAATGGAAGAGAAATATAATATATAGTGTTTGACCACCGCACACGTTTGGTGTAATGGTTACTTCATAAGTATAAATGCTGGTAGAGTGTAGGGGGCAAGGGCCGGGGTTCAAGTCTTCAGAGGAGTTTCACACACGTATATACTTAAATTAAATTATATTAGAATTTCTATTTTGTGTGTGTGTGTGTGTGTGTGTGTGTGTGTGTGTAGTGTTTGACCACCGCACACTCTTGGCGTGATGGTCACTTTATAAGTATAAATGTTGGTGGAGTGTGAGGGGTAAGTGCCGGAGTTCAAGTCTCTAAGAGAGAGCTTTACACACGTATATACTTAGATTAAGTTAGAGCAGAATTTCTGTGTGTGTGTGTGTTTGACCACCATGCACCCTTGGCGTGATGGTCATTTTACAAGTATAAATACTGGTAATTAAGGTGTTTGGAGGGGGGGGTAAGGACCGAGGTTCAAGTCTTCAGAAAGAAGTTTCATACACATATATATTTAGATTAAGTTAGAGTAGAATTTCTATTTTGTATAAAAAATATAGTGTTTGAGAGTATTAATGAGCTTTTGTCACAATGGAATTTTTATGTATGGTTACTTATATGTATATTTTAGGGAGCTCAAATTATTTACTATAAATCCACAAAGTTTAGTCACTTTTTTTTTATAATTCCTAATATTAGGATTTAAACCTTATAGCTTTCGCACGTGCTCACCTCATTCCCCCCCCCCCCCCCCTAGCTTTTTTCTCAATGGAATTTTTATGTATGGTTATCTAGGGCAAAACTTAGATATAATACATTACATACTGTTCCTTAAGTACCCCTTTTAAAATTTAGACACCTGTCTAATTCAATAATTCTTGCTAACGTTGTTAATACTATTTATTTCTCTGTTTCTTTCTTTCGTTCTTTTTATCACTCTTTGTAACTAAAAACAAACCCTTTTAGAAGGCTAAAGACCCACGAGAATACCCAGACCCTAACCTATCTAGCTTTTTATACTCTTGAACTTCTAAATTTTTAAAGAAATCAGAATTTCAACATTTTATTTTTGTTTGTCTGACTTGTCGTCTAGGAAAATAGATCATATTCTTTTGGAATAGAACATTGAAGAGAAGCCAAGATGTTTTACAATCCTTTGGGTCAAAGACATTGAGAAATCTTTGATGCTTTTGGTAAAACATTCCCTCCATATCAAAATGGCATTCAGACTTGAGAGCCTTTTGCTTTCTTCAAGTAGTGGCGTAGTTTTGGCACTGTCATTGATTCTCAGTGGCTAAGACCACTTTATCGTTTGGGAAGTTGAGATTTGGATTTCTTAAAAAATTTTGAAATCAAGAGAGTGTGAGAAGTTAGAGAGGCTGGGATTATGGTTTTTCAAACGGGTTTTCTAACTTTGTTTTAAGCACATCTAGGGAAGAGAAAAAAATGAGGTTAATGGTGTTAGCAAGAGTTATTGAATTAGATAGGTGTCTAAATTTTAAAACGGGTACCTAAGGAACAGTATGTGAAGTACTGTATTTAAGTTTTGCCCAGTTACTTATATGTATATTTCAAGGAGCTCAAATTATCTACTATAAACCCACAAAGTTTAGTCACTTTTTTTTTTTTTTTTTTTTATAATTCCTAATATTAGGATATAAACCTTACAGCTCTCGTGCATGTTCACCTCATTCAAAACCCATCTTTTCTTTCTTTCTCTCAGATTGGTTAACCACCATTTACTCCAAGCTCCACCCCTCACTAGTTATGATGATGGTTCCTGAAAAACAATCACATAAGACAATATTTACATAGTTTAGCAATTTGCCTAAGTCCATGGAGTTGTAGGGATTTCACTATTCACGGGGAAATAATACAAGATGCGGCAGTACAATATTCTCTCTAAAAACAACACTAAAACCCCAATTTCTAAAATAACAGTTTTTCTATTCTGTACACACGATTTACGATGGACTAAGCCTCAAAAAATATTCTGTCAAAATATTATAACACTTTCATTTCGGTTCGGGTCATAATCCGGATTAGCACATAACTAGGTTCTACAAAGCTCAACAACTCCCACACTCTCTCTCTTTGACCCAAACCCATGACTCAGTCTTCTTGCTCCACCTTTCATTTCTCTCTCCAAACCTAAAATTTGGTTCACTTTCTCTTTGACCTATTATGTCCAAACCCAAATCTGGTTCACCAGAATTTAAATGTTTATCTAATTAATCTAACATGACATCTAGCATGAAAACAATATCAGTTTGTTAGATGATTCTAAGGAAGTGTTTTAGAAAGACAATGCCTTAAGATCTTATACAGTTTACTCAAAGAGAAGTTACACATTAAAGTGATTGTTGAGTTAAGGTACAAGTAACAAAGCTATTTGTTATCATGCTGATAGGGAGGGCAATTGTTTGGTCATTGTGGACACGGGGGGAGCTGCTACCTAGTTATATGGTCTAGAAATTATGAATATAGCATCCTTTCGAGGAAGGACCTTTGATCTTACTACCAGAGTTTGGGTTCGAAGTTTAAGTACGCTCTTGGAAAGGTGTTAGGCACCCAAGATTGCCCAACCCTAAGATTGACCTCCCATCATTGTGTCTTACGTCTTAATCTTATTAAAAACATTCTCAACACTTGTGTCTATACTCACACACATACTAACATACATATAAGCATATAATCATAGCATCTTTCATCCTAAAAAAAACATACTTATTTATCTACCCAAATAAAGGGAACCTAAAATATCAAAGAAGCCCTAGCATTCATCTCTCATGTGAAGACTTATCATACATCTAAAACATATCATACATATCATAAACCCTAACCATACATCTAAGCATGTTCTATCATGTCATCAAAGTGAAACCCTAACACAAATGCATGGACATTGCTAATGCATGACTTACCCTTTATTTACCTCTTAGTAGCACAACATCTATGGCATCAATGCATAAACATGTGAATGAATGATATTAAAACTAAGAAACCCTAAACAAATATGTGAATGCAAAAACAAAACAAATAAAAAATTAGGGTTTTTGGATAACAGCATCATGTACACTTGAACTGGTCTGCGTACGCATGAGTTTAGCCTGCGTGCGCAGGCTAGATCATGCGTATGCAGATCTTTACCCTAGAAAACATAATTAATACGAAAACATAGCAAAATCCAAACAAATTAAATAGAAAACGTAAATCTAGCAACTTAACATGCTTAAAAACATAAAGAAAACCTAAAACTAACCTGAACAAACATATATAAACATAAACTAAACAAAGAAATAGATTAAAGAAACGATTAAAGGCAGAAAAGGAAACAGAAAAGTTCAAAAGAATACCTTAAAGTAAAAGCTCCTAGATTTGATTTTTTACCGTTCCTTTCAGTCAAATATATCACAATTCAATAAAATAGTAATTCGCAATCTTAAACTCAAAGGATTGGAGTCAGAAAATTAAAGGTCTCAATCAAATAAAAATGACATGAGAATGTTTTGTGAAAAACTCTCTTTTGATTCACTATTTTCTAATGAATCTTAGATTTTTCTCTTGAGATTTCTGTGTATTTTGAAAATGTCCTATGTAAGGCTTTTCATAATGGAAAAAATTGGGGTTTGGAATGGCTCCCAGATGATGTGGGATTCGTTCCAAACTTCAGTCATTATTGTAGAAAATTTGCTTTTTTTATGTTTTTGAAACCCTAGCTGCGTACGCATGCAAGAATGTGCCTGCGTATGTATGCTCTAGCTTTTGTACGTAGGTCGCAACCCAAATACGCAGGCCAATGGCTACTTTGGTCATTTTATTTAAAAAAATAAAATTTTTGCTCATTTAAAAGGTTATATTTTTTATTTTAACACTTCTCAAGTCACTTTAATATCTAATTGGCCTTCAAACTGGCATTGGATCTTAGAGTTTAAGCATCATTAAGGAACGGGGGCCTGAGTTATACGAGGTACAAAATGCGGTGTCTACAGTCATGGGTTTGCTAGAAAGCAAATTTAATTGGTGGAGTTTGGGTGCGGGCATCAGGCAACAATCAAGAAAATACGAGGAAAGCACATAATCCTAAACTAAACATTATTTCATTTAGTATTTAATTTTCCAATGTCATTAAAAAATAATTACTTAATTCCCTTTAGGTAGTCTCTTTAATTCCTTTTTATTTGTATGGTTATATATATTATATAGAGTAAAATATCATCCTTTTCAATTAGTTTAGTGTTAGTGTGTACGAGAATCGTTGACCAGAGTGTGGAGTAGATCGGCATCAACTGCTAGATGCTAGGAAATGTATCCACACAATTCTTTCTATTATCTGAGGTTTTTTAAGCTCAACTTGGAAGATGCTTTAGAAAGAGAGGAAAGTGCATAAGTGGAAGAGCTCACATTTGATCAATAGATTCAATACCCGTTTTTGTAGCCATGGCAATAATGGCGCTATCACCATCTTCTCTAACCTTCACAGTGCAAAGGTGTGCACCAGAGCTGGTGACCCCAACCAAGCCCACTCCCCATGAGTTGAAACAACTTTTTGATTTGGATGACCAAGAATATTTTCGCTTTCAAATTGAGGTAATACAATTCTATAGGTGTGATCCATCTATGCATGGGAAAGACCCTGTGAAAATCATCAGAGAGGCACTTGCACAAGCACTTGTGTTTTACTACCCATTTGCAGGGAGGCTTAGAGAAGGACTTGGCCGAAAGCTTATCTTAGAATGTACTGGTGAGGGTGTCATCTTCATTGAGGCTGATGCCGATGTTACACTTGAACAGTTCGGTAATGCACTTTATCCTCCAATCCCATGTATGGATAAACTCCTCTATGATGTTCCAGGCTTAGGGGAGATCCTTCACTGCCCATTGATGCTCATTCAGGTACTCATTTCTCTCTCTCTCTCTCTCTCTCTCTCTCTCTCTCTCTTAAATTTTCTTTTCACATCTTACTTTCATGGGGTTCTCACGATTAATTGGGTCAGTGGTTTGCAAAAATAAAATCACAATTTGAACTGTCTCTTTTGTTAATGTGTATAGTGTTGTGGGCTTTAGGTCCAACTAGTTTACTTGTAGAACACACTAGATTACTTGTACAGCACACATCTTGTACTACACTCCTACTTGTATTGCACTCATATGCCTCCTATATAAAAGCACACTCATGTATATTCTTTAATTGAGAAATACAATATAATTATTCAGTATTTCTAACATGGTATCAGAGCCACTACTCTGATCTTTCTCTTAGTAGTCTTGTCTTCCTTGGTGTTACTCAACCCCTATCGCTTCCGCCGTCACGTCCTACAGCCGTCGTCATTGAGGAGTCCCGCACCATAGACTACTGCACTCACTGTCTCCGCCATGCGTCTTGCTCCGATAAATTTTTTAAGGCACCACAGTGATCGTCTCGCCTCGATCTACTTAGTCGTAGAAACCTTGCAGCCATTGGAGCCCGCACGCGCCCTCACGCGTCGTCCAAAGAAGTAGCGCCTCAGCCATGCGCCTACCTCAGATCTTGCTGATGTCATCAGTGACATCATCTAGGCCTGACGTCATCATACACGCCTCTACTGATGTCATCCATCCAGACAGCTGACGTCATCGTTGACCAAGCCGTTGAACTGACGATTGACTTTGATCGTTGACTGTTGACTTGACAGTTGACCGTTGACTTTTCTCCAGTGTTGACTTTTGCTGTCTAGGTTCTCCTTGCCCAGTTTTTCGAATAAATTTCATTTTTGCAATCTATTTTTTTTGCATATTTTGCTTCTAAATTAAGAATAAGGACAAGTTTTCTTTTTTTTTCAACAATCATCGCCGAAAATCCAACAAACGTTTTTGCAATTTTTGCAAACATTTTGGTTATAATATTTAGACTTGCTATTAACGTAACAAATCAGCTGTTTTATTTTCTGTTGCTACTGTTGCTACCACTGAGAGTGTCCAACCAATGGCTCCCGTCATTGTACAGTCTCAATCTTCTGGATTTACTTTCACCATTTCCAGAGATGACCTTATAAACATCATCGCTAATGTCATTCGTATGGTTGGTAATGCATCTTATTCCTCTTCTCTCTCAGCTTTATCTGGTATGTCTTCTTCCTCTTGGCTTATGAATTCTGCTTGTTGCAATCACATGGCACCTCACTCATCCTTATTTTCTAAACTTCAACCTGCACCACACCCTTTTAATATTTGCACAGCAAATGGTTCCACAATGTCTGGTCATAATATAGATTCTGTTTCGACCTCCAACCTCTCAGTTCCTGTGGTCTTTAATGTTCCTGACCTTTCTTACAATTTATTTTCTGTGGGACAATTAGCTGAGTTGGGTTATCGTATTATCTTTGATTATTCTGGGTGTATTGTACAGGATCCGAGGACGGGACAAAAGCTTGGGACCAGTCCTAGAGTTGGACGTATGTTTCCCGTGGACAACCTTCGTCTTCCACTTGTTGCTCTTATTTCTGTTGCTGCAGCTGCTGCAGTTTCTTCTATTCCTTCCCTTGCACTTTGGCATGCCCAACTTGGTCACGTATCTTCCTCTCTGGTACAACACTTGGCTTCTAGAGGTTTGTTAGGCTCAGTGTCTACAGAAAGTTTTGATTGCGTTTCATGTCAATTAGGAAAACAACCAGTTTTGCCTTTCAATACTAGTGAATCAGTGTCCATTGATATCTTTGACCTAATTCATTCTGATATTTGGGGACTTTCCTCTGTTTCTAGTATTGGAGGATCTCGATATTTTGTTGTCTTTGTTGATGATTATTCCCGTTATAGCTGGATTTTTCATATGAAACATCGTTCTGAATTATTGCAAGTATATTCTAATTTTGCAAAAATGGTTGAAACTCAAGTTTCCAAATGTATCAAAATTTTTCGATCTGATAATGCTCTTGAGTACACTCAATATGCTTTTCAAACTGTTTTGCATTCCTATGGCACTATTTATCTGCTAACTTGTCCAGGTACCTTTCAGCAAAATGGTATAGCCGAACGAAAACTTCGTCATGTTCTTGACACTGTTCGTGCTTTCCTTCTCTCTGCGAAAGTTCCTGCTCCTTTTTGGGGCGAAGCTGCATTTCATGCTGTTCATGCTATTAATCGCATTCCCAGTCCTGTCATCCAAAATCAAACTCCATATGAGCGCCTTTTTGGGTCATCTCCAGATTATCATCACCTTTGCTCCTTCGGTTTTGCCTGTTTGGTTCTTCTTCAGCCACATGAGCATAACAAACTTGAATCTCAGTCAAGACTTTGTTTTTTTCTTGGCTATGGCGAAACTCAAAAGGGGTATCGGTGTTATGACCCTGTTTCTCATCGTCTTCGTGTCTCCCGCAATGTTGTCTTTTGGGAACATCGTCTCTTTGTCGAGTTCTCTCACTTCCGTGCCTCCTTATCTTCTTCCTCTGTCTTAGATCTTTTTCCAGATGAGGCACATACTCCTTCTGTAGCTGCTCCTGATCCTCCTGTAGTTGCTCCTGATTCTCATGTAGACTTCTCTGTCCAACTACCAGATATCATTGATCCCTTTCCTAGTTCTCCCTTTAATGAACAGGTGGAAGATAAATAGGTTGAAGACAAGCAACCCAACCCCAACCTTGAGCTTGGGTCCCCTGCTCCTGCTCCGCCTGAAGATCTTGCACAAGACATTCCACCTCGTTACTCAACTCGGGTAAGATCTATTCCTGCACATTTACTTGACTATCATTGTTACATTGCCCTTGCTACGCTGTACGAGCCTCACACCTATCGTGAGGCTTCCACTGACCCTTTATGGCAGATTGCAATGAAAGAGGAACTTGATGCATTATCTAAAAACCATACTTGGGATTTAGTGACTCTCCCCCCCTGAAAAATCTGTGGTTGGTTGTAAGTGGATCTACAAGATTAAGACTCGCTCTGATAGGTTCATTAAGCGCTACAAAGCTCGTCTTGTTGCAAAAGGCTTTACACAAGAGTATGAGATTGATTATGAAGAGACTTTTGTTCTGGTTGCACGTATCTCATCTGTTCGTGCCCTCTTAGCTGTTGCTGCTGCCAGTAAACGGGTCCTTTTCCAGATGGATGTTAAAAATGCACTCTTTAATGGGGATTTAAGTGAAGAAATTTATATGCAACCTCCTCCTGGTCTCTCTATTGAATCAAACAAGGTTTGTCACCTTCGACGTGCACTTTATGGCCTTAAACAAGCTCCACGAGCTTGATTTGCCAAATTCAGCTCTACCATCTCTCGCTTGGGTTACATGGCCAGTCATGATGATTCTGCCTTATTTCTTCGTCGCACTGGCACTATTCTACTTCTCCTGTATGTGGATGATATGATCATAACTGGTGATGACCTCATGGCATTCAAGAACTCAAGGACTTTCTCAGTCAGCAATTTGAGATGAAAGATCTTGGACATCTCAGCTACTTCTTGGGTCTTGAAATCACTCATTCTACAGATGGACTTTATATTACTCAAGCCAAGTATGCCTCTGAACTCTTGTCTCGAGCTGGACTCACTAATAGCAAGACTGTTGACACTCCAGTTGAGCTTAATGCACATCTGACTCCCTAAGGAGGGAAACTATTGTCTAATCCCTCTCTTTACAGACGCTTGGTTGGCAGCCTAGTTTATCTCACTGTCACTCGTCCAGACATCTCCTATGTTGTTCACCAGATGAGCCAGTATCTGTCTGCTCCTCCATCAACTCATTATGCTGCTGTTCTACGTATTCTTCGATACTTAAAGGGCACTCTCTTCCATGGTCTTTTCTACTCTGCTCAGTCTCCTCTTATTCTCCGTGCATTTTCTGATGCTAATTGGGCAGGAGATCCTACTGACCGCAGGTCCACCACTGGTTATTGCTTTCTTCTTGGTTCTTCTCTGATTTCTTGGCGAAGCAAGAAACAAACTCGTGTGGCCCACTCCAGTACTGAAGCAGAATATCGTGCCCTTGCTGATACTATATCTGAGCTCCTTTGGCTACGATAACTTCTTAAGGACTTAGGTGTGTCCACATCCTCTGCTACTCCTCTTTATTGTGACAACTAGAGTGCCATTCATATTGCTCATAATGATGTCTTCCATGAACAGACTAAACACATCGAGATTGATTGTCATTTTATCCGTTTTCATCTTGTCCATGGTGCTCTCCAGCTCTTCTCTGTCTCCTCTAAAGATCAACTTGCAAATATCTTCACCAAGTCACATCCTAAAGGACGCCTTCGTGATTTAGTTGACAACCTCAAGCTGGTCTCATATCCACCTTGAGTTTGAGGGGGGCTGTTAACGTGTATAGGGTTGTGGGTTTTAGGCCCAACTAGTTTACTTGTAGAGCACACTAAATTACTCGTACAGCACACATCTTGTACTACACTCCTACTTGTACTGCACTCGTATGCTTCCTTTATAAAGGCACACTCATATATATTCTTTAATTGAGAAATACAATATAATTATTTAGTATTTCTAACATCTTCATTTTCATGAACATGGAATTTATAAATGATTAAAAATTAACCACAACCCCCTAGCTAGGGCTGCTAGGCTATATTTTCTCTAAGTGTAAGTAATAAGTAGTAGATTACAATAAGGGCTGTTTCACATAATTTTCCTTTTACCATACGCTTATAACCATGGATGAAATGTGCCATATAGATTGGTGAAGATCGAAGCCATCTCTTCCTATGTTCAAAATTCATATATGGTGTAACTTTTATTAATATCATTTTTGTTGATATTACTCTAATTAGTAATTTTGAATTACATTAGTTGAATAACATACCTACAAAATAACTATATTATTTATAAAGTGTTAAATTCCAGGTTTTATGCACTTTAAATTATATATAGAATAATAGTTTATGGATCGAAGAATAAATAATATGTTATTGAGAATGAATAGGAGACCTAATCCAATGGTGAGATTTTTAAAATTAAAACTTAATGGTGCATAATTAACAAAGAGTTATATTAGTCAAAGTTATCAATTCTGTTTCATTTTCGTTGAAACATATGTAATATTTTGGTACTAACTACAAAACCAATACACTAAAATCCCCTTGTTTTAACTTGGCTTAAATTTCAATGGATTTGAGTGTGTTCGTACCATTTTAGCCAATTTTAAACGGTGTTTGAATTTTGAGCATTACGCTTATGCTTTGTTTTGTGTTTTTTTCCCTCCCTAGCTCGCTTGTCAGATTTTTATTTTTATTTTTTTACCATTCTCCCTCTCTCATGTTTTGAAAAAAAAAAAATTCAATCTATGCATTTTGAAAAGAAGACATTTTTAAATTATTCTAAATCAATTTCTAGGCATGAAAAAATAAATTATAATTTAACACTTACATTATATTTTATATATTAATCAAAAAAAATTTTACTGATCAAGTGTTTTTTACTTTTTATTTACTTGTATTAATTAAAAAAAAATTAGAATCAATTTTGTCTTCAACATTTTATTTTCATCTTAATTACCCCCATGAATTAAAATTTTGGCTTTGCCACATATAGAAAGAATGTCAAATGATTGAAGTAAATATATAAACACACAAAGAAATAATCAATATGCTTAAGTTAATGGGGTTCTTTTGTTGATTAACAGGTCACTCGACTAAGGTGTGGGGGTTTTATCTTTGCCCTACGCCAGAACCATACTATGAGTGATTCGATTGGCATAGCTCAATTCATGAGTGCCGTGGGTGAAATGGCACGAGGTTATTGTACCCCTTCTATTCCCCCAGTTTGGCAAAGGGATCTTCTCAGTGCAAGGAATCCACCAAAGGTGACATGAAACCATCACCAATTCGACGAACTTCCTGATACCAATGACTACCCTCTCCAAAACATGGCCCCTTGTTCTCACTGTTTTGAAACCCGGACCGGACCGGGCGGTCCGACCGGGAAAACCGGGAACCAGACTCAATTCCGGTTTTTTAAGCCTACAGAACCGGGTATTTTATGCAATTCCGTGAACCGCCCAAACCGGGGTTGGACCGCACGGTTCATGCAGAACCGATGGCATGAACCGTGCGGTCCAACCCGGTTCAAGCATGCTAGTCAAATGGGAAAATTTCAGAAAATGCGGATACAAGGAATAGAACCTTGGCCGGTCACAGGTGCAGCTGGAGCTTAACCACTAAGCCAAGCTTGCCATTTGATGCTCAACAATAAAAAAAAAAATACTTGAAGTAAACTTAATGCAATTTAAAAAAAAAAAAAAACAACTTAACACAATTATATTCTACTTAATTAAATTATCCATCTCTTACAAGGAATATAAAAAAATTATAATTAAAATCCTTCAAAAATATTCAACTTTACTTCAAAAATTAATCATAAATTTTAATGTTTTCATGGTTATTATTTTATTTTATTAACTTTTTTATTTAATTATTAAATATATGCTTGAAAATCATTAAGTTTCCCTCACATATAGAGATATATTAATCAATTTTGCTAGTTTTATAAATTTAATATTTATATTTAGGTTTAAATTAATTATTAAATTAATTATAACATCATCACGGTTCGACCCCGGTTCAACCTCGGTTGGACCTCAAAAACCTTGAACCTCTCCCTTTTACGGTTCAATAAACGGTCCGGGTTTGAAAACCTTGCTTGTTCTTTCTTCCTCGACTCGACCGAAGTAAATGCAGTTCGTAAACACGACCCTAGTCACTTGAACCAGTGTTCCACATTTGATATATTAACTGCGTGCATTTGGCGATGCAGTACAATAGCGCTTAAACCTAACCTAGAGAGCCAAGTGCGTGTGATATTTCCAGTTAATGTGCGAGCCAAACTTAGCCCCTCATTACCAACTGGGTACTATGGCAATGCTGTTGTGTTCGCAGAGGCTATAACAATGGCTAGGAAGCTTTGTGAGAACCCTTTGGCATATGCAATAGAATTGGTAAAAACTGCCAAAGCTAATGTGACTATGGAGTACGTGCGGTCTTATATAGATTTTGTGGTGATTAAAGACAAACCTGATGCCAATAGGGTTTGGTGCTACTCTCCAGCAGATGTGACACACGTGGGATTTGAAGAGGTGGACTTTGGGTGGGGTAAGGCTATTTATGGTGGGCTAGCCAATCTCTGGAATGGACCCAATCCTATGCCTGCAAGCTCTTACACATCATTTAGCAATGGTAAAGGGAAGAATGGCATTGTGGCGTCAATCTTGCTACCAAAAGTGACCCATGAAATATTCATGAAAGAGCTTAAGGGCACATTAAAAGGCCATGCAATTGGTGATTTGTCAACAACTCCTATTTAATCTTTCATGTAGTGCAGGATTGACATCCAATGTGCAATGAGTAATATCATTAGGGTTTAAGATTGAAAGTTAACTTTTCAATTTTTTTCCCCCTTAGTTGATGAATAAAAAAGGTTAAAAAGCTCTCGGACTATTAATTCCAACCCTTAGATGGTATTACATATGGATCTCAATCCACGAATGCTTTAGGGAATGTACAAGGCAATTGATTAAGATGCACGTTGTCTTTCACTTGCTAAACTATTATGTATCTAGTTTTAAATAATTATTTGGATAAATTGCAAATTACACTCCTAGAGTTTAGAGATATTTAAATTTTACATTTTGAAGTTTTAGAATTTGAATTTTACTCCTTAGAGTTTAGGAGTGTTTGGATTTTGAATCCTAACGTTTCAAAATTTAGATTTTACTTCCTGAATTTAATTTAAGGGTGCATGTTTTGATTTTACTCCTTAAAATTTGAAGGTGTTTAAATTTTACATCTTAAAATTTCAGAATTTTGAGAATAAGATTTAAACACTCCCAAATTTTAAAGGAGTATAATCCAAATTTTGAAATATTAGGATGTAAAATCCAAACATCCCCTTTTCAGGGAGTAAATTTCAAATTTTGAAACTTCAGAGTGTAAAATCTAAGCACTCCAATTTTAGGAGTGTAATTTGTAATTTACCCTTATTATTCTGTTTGCATCCATGAATAAGAATTTGAGTGATTGATAATGTATTACATAATGTTATTATTTCTTAAATTAAATTATTTTCATTGCAGCGATGTTGAATGTGAAGTAAAAATTTGGACTCTTTAGTATTAAACGAAGGAGAAATAGAATAGGTAGTTTTTGAGAGTTTCATTGAGCTTTTATTCATAATGGAATAATTAAGTATGGTTTTATGTATATTTCAGGGAGCTCAAATGATCTACTATAAACCCACAAAGTTCTGTCACTTTTATTTTAAATCCTAGTATTAGGATTTAAACTTTACAGCTCCTGTGTTCACCTCATTCCCCCTTACTTACAACTGATCTCTATCTATGAAAAGGAGGAGCACTTCAACTGGATATTTAACCACATCAAAGTTAATGTTGGCCAAAAATCCAGTCCTCTTCATCTTTAAAATATATATTTAATAATTTATTAATATATATCTAAAAGTTAAAGTGTAACATTTATTGTTGCTATGCTTTTATTGAACTATATCAACAACCACATTATCCACCTATTTTCAACATTCTCTCTCTTTTTATTAATTTTTTTTCTTATTAATTTCTCAACTTATTATTATATTTTCTTTATTACTTCCACTCGCTATTACATTTTCTTCTTCCCACTACTATCTACCTTAATATCACTTTTTCTCTATTCCTTTATCTTCCTTTATTTTTTTGCTTTTCTTATTCCACTCCCCTGACTATAAATATACAATTCTCTTTTCCATTTTATCCATAGTTTTTTCAAGCACAAAAGCTAATTTCTCTCTCTCATTTTTTTTTCACTTTTGGTGGATTTTTTTAATATATTTTTCTTGCATCTCTATTTAAGTTGATAAAATTTTGTATTATTGGGAACTATATTGTGGCTCCCACACTCACTCACTTTCTCTCATTGACCCAAACCAACGGCTAAGCCTTCTTGCTCTACCTCTCAATTTCTCCCTCCAAACCTAAAATCAGGTTCACTGTCTCTTCGAACTGCTCTCTTTAAACCCAAATATGGATCACTGGAATTTAAACATTTAACTTAATCTTACATGTCATCTAGCATGAAAACTATATCAGTTTGTTAGATGAGTCTAAGGAAATTTTTTAGAACATTACAAAAAAAAAAAGGCTATATCTGGCATTTGCAAAAGCACTGGGATAGTCCCAAAAAGCACCGGAATAGACCAAAAAATGCCTATCCTGGCGCTTTAAACTGCCGCACAGCGACAGTCGGTATAGGATTGCCAGTTTTGTACCAGCGCTTTTCAAAAGCCCCGGGATAGGTCCATCCCATAAGGGAATAAAGTAATCCTATCCCAACGCTTTCGAGAGTGCTGGGATAGGGTTAACTTATTACATCGCTTTTGAAGTGCCGGGATAGTATCTTTTCAAATAAGAAAATAATTTTTAAAAAATCGGTAATTATGACCTATAGCGGCAGTTTGAAAACGCCGCAATAGGGCTTCCTATACCAGCGGCTTTGGAAACTGCCGTTATAGGTCTCCTATTGCAGCGATTTATGAAGTGTCGGTATTGAAATGCGGTAGTAGGATTTCGTATACTAGCAGTTTCAAAAAACACTGCTACAGGCTCCTCTATTATAGTGGTTTTTAAAAGGGTCGGGGAAAAAATACTGTAATAGGACGATTTTTTTGTAGTGGAAAGACAATGCCTTAAGATCCTATACAGTTTACTTAAAAGAGAGTTAGACATTAAAGTGATTTCTAAGTAAAAATAAACAAAATAAAGTTATTTGTTATCATGTTAAGAGAGAGGGCAATTGTTTGGTTATGCCTGTGTAAGAAAAGCAGTTTTGTTTGTAGATATAGATGTGCGAGTAGAAGAGCTACGACCTAATTTGGAGGACATATTCCAAAAATATATCAATTAATAAATGTTTTCTTACCTTCTCCTTAAATTACGAAAAAAAAAGTAAAAGGAAAAGAAAAGGAATCAAAGTTAAATGCCATATAAAAAATTGATGTGCAAGGCAAGCAACTTATATATGGCTACTACATATAATATTTAGTATTATCACAAATATCTACTTCAATATATAAAATTAATAATAATAAAAGAGGTAAATTCTTTGTTTACATTGCAAGTACAATGTATATCAATAAAGTCCATAATAAAATTTATAGTACACATGTACCACTCAAAGTTTTTATTTTTAATTGCTAGAAAGTTTTTAATTTTTGTTGCAACTATATGCTCTAAAGAGACAAAAAACCACCCATTAACTCTATTGAGATTTCAGACACTGAAATACCTCCCCTAACACAAAACAACATTGCATTGATTTTAAACTAGCTCCCAATATATACTTAAATACATGACAAAATAATGCTACATTCTCATATGATGCCTTTCTTATGCTTGTTGAAGGCTATTACATTATAAAATTGGACATTGAATCACCTCACCAAATAAATTTGTTGGGTGCATTACTCCCTCCTCCCACGTGTGAGGCCCACTACTCGTGTAAGAGAAGGAATGAATGCTCCCGAACTAAACAATAATTACTCCATCACCGGTAGCTGGGGCCTAATAATATATAGAGAATTCCAATCTCGCTGCTTCCAATGATGTGTCTTTTTGTCTTGAGGTTGATTATTAATGCTTGGCAACTTAGTGCCCGTTTGTTTCGACTTTCTCAGCCCAGAAAGCCCGTTTTGAAAAAAGCAAATGTCCAAAGCCCGTTTGGTTAGTATAAAACACAACTTTTTGGAAAAAGTTGCGTTTTGGGTTTGTGAAGAGAACGCGCAAGCCATAAAAGGAGCTCAAAGGTCCATTTTGAGCAAAGTTCGTGCGCGTTGTCATATATCCGTTGGAGGAGCTTGAGCAATTACCAAATTACCCTTCACATTTTACTGAAAATCTAACTTTACCCTTTGATCTTGGGCAAACCATCTTTCTCTCAAACATCTCTAAACTCAAGCATAATCAAAATGCAAACTCAAAAACATAATCTTAAAATTAATCAAACCACAGCAATAAAAGCAAAAAAATTCTTGCTCTCATAAAATTGATATAATTTAAACAACAAATCTAAAATCAATACAACAACAACAACAACAACAACAACAACAACAACAAATCAAGAATAGAAAAAAAAAAAAATTAGAACAGCAATAAATGATCAAGAAAAAAAAAATAGAAGCCGATCTGACAAATCTAAAATTAGAAACAACAACTAATCAAGAACAAGGAAAAAAAATAGAAGCCGATATGATCTTTGGTTGCAAGCACTCCACAGTGAGGTGGAGGAGCAGCGGTGGCGGTGTGGTGGAGCAAAAGTGATTTCTCCTTTCTCTCCATGCGTGTCTATGTGTGTTTGAAGATAATGATACCAAAAGGCAAGCAAGATTATGTGAGACGTATCACCAAGAGAGCTAGAGAATTTATGGAATCAAGTAGGAAAAAAAAAGTAGAAAATGAGAGAGCTGGAGAAAGAAAGAGAGAGGGAGGTTTTGGAATCAACTCAATCAAGTGGAAAGTAAAGGAAAAAACAAAAAGGAGAGGATGGAATCTTATGAGTATACGTGTGTGGTGGACAAAATGCAAGAGAAAAAAAGAAAAAGAAAAGGAAACGTATGGATGAAAGAAAGGCAAAGAATCAGAAATCACAATTTAAAAATATTACTACAATATTTTCACAATAAATTTTAAGTAATTAGGTAATATTAGTGAGTAAAAATATAATTTCAATGGTGGGTTCAAATTAAAACTAGTAATAATTTTCCATACAAGATTTTGTTATAATTCTTGTGAAAATATTGCAAAAAATATTGTGGATGTAATACTTTTTGTTGAAAAATATAATTGTTGAGAATGAATAGAAAAAAAAAAAATAAAGATTAAAAAATAATAAATTTGATTAAAAAATAAAGATTAAAAAAGTGAGTAGGCAAAAGGTAAATGTCACTGTTGATTGTCCAAACAGTACAAAAATTTGCCTAACCTACTAGAGATGCTCTTATATATACATTGTCCTTTTTGGTAATTTATAACTCAAATCGCTACTTTTATAAGTTCTAGCCAAACATTCAGTTAAAAAAAAAAAAGTACTTTTTCATGCTGCATTTTTCAAAAACTCCACTTTTTCAAAAACTCTAACTTCAAAAAGCTAGACCAAACTCATAGGTGGATGCATTAAAAAATTTTATAAAAAAAAAAGAAAAAAAAAAGAAAAGAAAAGAAGATAAAACTAGATGAGTACGACAGTCCCCTATCCATTCATGAATTCAGCTACTATCTCAATTGAAGTACAGTGAGTGATTTAGCAAAATAATGGATGAGTGAGGGTGAGAACTGAGAAGAGAAGAGGAGATGCAAATTTCTAAAAGCAATCCCCTTGTATGTATTATTTCGACTCAGCAGGGACGGAGGCATAGTTGGACGAAGGGGGGCAATGGCACCCCCTAAATTTTTTTTTTTTTTTTTAAATACTAGTATTATATTGGTACTAATTTTAGCAATTTTGTTCTATAGCCACAAAATTTTCTACAATATTTTTACAAACTACTGAGGTAGCAAATTCTTATTGGTTTGCATCTAGGCTCATCACTTACATTACTTTTTAACTTACCAATAATTACTCACTCCATTAGCAATTTGTAAAAAAAGTTTGTAGCTCTAGCATTTTTCTCTTTTTAAAGGCCAAAAAAAAAAAAAACATAATCTAAAATCTAAACATAATATACAACCCAAAAAAATTAGCCAAACAACAAAATTACCAATAGTAAAGCTAAAAACAATTAAGTTTAATCAATAATTTTACCCAAAACAAATAGCTCAATCCTTTAAAAAAATTTTAAATGAAATAATTTTGTCGTTACTTAGAAGCAAGGCGCACATCAAAAACACACGCACACACAAACCATTAGCAATTAAGCAGCAAAGCTAAAAGCTAAAGCTTTACACGCAACAGTAAAGTTGCCCCCCATATTTTAAGTCCTGGCTCCATCCCTGCGACTCAGTCACCCTTTACCAAATACCACCCCAACCCCAAGTACCCATTTACTGTAACTCAAAAAAAAAAACAAAAAAAAAAACAAAACACTTGCTCAGACTGCAACTGGCAAGAGAGCAATTGCTCAGACAAGAGTGAGATGGTAGATCTGACAGTACTTTTGGATTATTGATGGGGGAATATTTCAGGTAATCAATTTTTTTATTTTTGAGTTTTGGAGAGAGAGAGAGAGAGAGAGAGAGAGAGAGAGCATGATCTATGTTTTTAGAGTTTGTAGGAGCTCAAAAACTAGATTTTCTAGGTTAATACTTGATATTTTTTTCAAAGTTTTTATTGAACAACTGACTTAAATTTCACTGCCTTCGTACACGTTGCACTTGCAGTGTCACCTATCCCATTTGATCACACCTTTTTTTGTGGCAAACTGGTAATTAATGTCAATTATTGCTCCTCCACCCACCTCTCTGGCCTTAACAGTGAGAAGGTGTGAACCAGAGCTGGTTGCTCCGACCAAGCCAACTCCCCATGAGTTTAAACGGCTCTCTGATTTGGATGACCAAGAATGTTTTCGGTTTCAAATTCAGTTGATACAATTCTATAGGTGTGATCCATCCATGCATGGGAAAGACCCTGTGAAAATCATCAGAGAGGCACTAGCACAAGCACTTGTGTTTTACTACCCATATGCAGGGAGGCTTAGGAAAGGACCTGGTCGAAAGCTTATCTTAGAATGTACTGGTGAGGGTGTTATATTCATTGAGGCTGATGCTGATGTTACGCTTGAACAGTTCGGTGATATAATTCATCCTCCAATCCCATGTATGGACAAACTCCTCTATGATGTTCCAGGCTCAGGAGAAATCCTTGACTGCCCATTGTTGCTCATTCAGGTACTCATCTCTCTCTCTCTCTCTCTCTCAAATTTTCATTTCACATCTTATTATCAATGGTTCACACAATTAATAAATAGTCGATTCTCAAAAAAAAAAAAAAAAATAAATAGTCACTTGTGCATTTTAAGTTTTTCCCCAATTTGGGAATCTTCAAATGATTAAAAATTAACCTCAAACCCCAAAACTATAAGGTGCTTTCGTTTCACAAGATTTCCCATATAGATTGGTGAAGACAGAAGATGTCCCTTTTCTTTGTACCTATACGTACCTACAAACAATCCAGAAAATTATAGATCAATAATTTTCTTAAAGTTGTGTATTTTTAATATATATATATATATAAAATATTAACTTATAAATCAAAAAGTAAATAATATTCAATTGAAAATATAGAACATATAAAGTGAAAATTTTTAAAATTTTAATGGTGCATAATTTATAACAAAGAGTTATATCAGGCAAAGTTATTAATTTCGTTTCATTTTAGTAAACAGGTGGAATATTTTGTACCAATTATTAAATCAATACACTACACCTCCTTATTCTACCTCAGCCTAATTCCAATGGATTTCAGTGAGTTCTGGCCATTTTGACCAATATTTGAATTATGGGCAGAACACTTTACCCTTTGTTTTGTGTTTTTCTCTTCTCCCTCACTTTCTCCACCTGTCAGATTTCTTATCTTAAATTTTTACTCTTCTCTCTGTCTCATCACGTTTAAATTTAATCAATCATTTTAATTTCTTTTCTTTTTTCACTATCTCAGTCACATCACTCTCGTATGTGTGTACATTTCTCTCCTCTTTCCTGTAATCTTTTTTTTTTTTTAATCTCTCCAGCACATTCGCATCTCTCTCTCTCTCTCTCTCTCAAGAAAAAGTCCACGCTCAATTCATTTTTGTCTCCCCTTTCTTTCACTTATTATGTGAATATTTATTTTATTTTAAATATATATATATATATATATATATATATATATTGAGTTTGTAATATATAGAAGGAGAATGCTAATGAGTGCCATTAAAGTATTAGTTAATAGTATATTTTAAGAAAATTTTGACATTACTTTTATAGGAAATAAAAAAAACTGTCAAAACATTAATAATTTTTTTTTTCTTCTTTTTTCATAAAACTTTTTTAACTGGATTGTTAACCAATGTCCTAAGTAGGGATGGCAATGGGGTGGGGCAGGGCTGGAGGATGGGATTTTCATCCCCACCCCGCATGGTTGTTGCCTTTCCCCGTCCCCGCCCCGCTCCGGGGTGCGGGGCAAACTACCTTGCCCCATCTCTGCCCCTTGGGACCCCGCGGGGACCCGCCCCGCCCCACTCCTACTATAATTTTATATATATAAATAAATTTTTTGCTACAATAATATAAATCACAACAAAATAAATAAAATCCAAGCATTTAAATAAACCAAGTATTTAAATAGTCTAATACGTAACAACATAATTCAAAATTTTTTATAACAAAATAAACATTGTCTTTGCATGAACAAAATCATCAAGGATAATTGACTAGTTTTTTAACAAAATAAACATTGTCTTATAACAAATAAAAATTGACTAATTCTTTAAGAATAAGTTTCGCTTTCTCATAATGTAGTGACACCACTTTCTTCTTTATAGATTCAGTACTAATATGATTGCCCCTGCTTCTTTTCTTACTATAGTAGCAATTAGGATAGCTTACTAATATTGTAAGAAACAAACCTACTGCCTACTGGAAGCATTACATGACCAGCCTTTTTTCCTTCCAACTGTGTTTCTTCAAACTTTAAGAGCACTCACAGCAGTGGTGCTAAATAGTCATATTGCTAAAATTATAGATATTTAGCACAAAAAAAGGGCTGCAGCAGTGGAGCTAAAACCTTAAATTTTAGCTCCACATGAACAGTGCACATTTATAAATAAATGTGCACTGTTCATCACATCTAAAAATAAAAAGATTATTTTATTACCTTCTTCTCTCCTACTTTATTTAAAAAAATATTTCTTTCTTCTCTCTCTCTCTCTCTCTCCGGCTTTTCTGCTTCTTCCTTCTTCCTTCACATTTTTTTTTCTCTCCTTCACCCACTCTCTGCTTCGCTGATCTGTTCAATGTCACCGTCCTACGCCAGCCCACGTCCTCGCTGAGTCACCGTCCCACGCCATCGTCGCCGATCTTCATCGCGGTTCACCGTCGTCGCCGATCTTCATCTGGGTTCGCAGTTCACTGTCCGCCGTCGTCCCACTCGCCGTCCTCCATCGCCGTCCCACCTCGCCGTCCCACCTCGCGGTTCTTTGGGTTTCGTTGGTTTTTTTTTTTTTTTTTTTTTTTTTTTTTTTCTGCTGTGAACTGGTGATGGTTGTGCTGTGATGGTGGTGATAGTTGTGCTGAAGTTTGCTGTGGTGGTGGTGATGGCTGTGCTGAAGCTTGCTGTAAAATTTTTTATTATTATTGTAATGAGTTTTTTGTATTATTTTAATCAAATAGCTAAAAATATAGATGTACTGCTGTGGAGTGTGAAGAGGTAATAGTTAAAATTATAGATAAAGTAACTTTTAGATGAGAGAAATATAGATGTGCTGGGCTGTGAATGCTCTAATAACTATAAACAAAAATACCAATTTTAGATATAAAAAAATATAACCAAAATTTAAATTGAAAAAAAAAAAAAAACTGATTTAAGAAACACTAAAACAAAAAGAAGATAGTGAATGAGATGAACTTAAAAGGCAATGTCTTGGACTTGGAATGGAGTTTGGCTTGAAACTTGAAAAAATCGTATAGACTATAGAGCAAAGGGATGGGTCAGAGGGCGGCAATAGCATTAGGATTTTAGAATAAAAAATATTTTATCTCATGTCTTGTACTCTTATGATTCACTTTAAATATTAGTGATTTAGGATTTACTAAATTTACAATTATAGTCCTTATTAGTGCGGGGCGGGGCGGGACATGGGATAAAAATACTAAACCCATCTCCCCCCCCCCCCCCCGGGCGAGGTGCGGGGACAAAATATTGCCCCATCCCCGCCCCACCACCTTTGCGGGGTGGGAAAAACCCGCACGGGACGAGGTGGGGCGGGGCAAAATTGCCATCCCTAGTCCTAAGGGTATTTATTAGCATGACCCTATATAAAATATATTATTATTTGATTTTAATTTAATATGATACATTTGTTTTTATCTATAACAAAGGGAAAAAAAACTGATATCATTAAAAAAAAAAAAAAAAAAGCAGTAACCAACGTGCTTGAATACATATTATTGAAATATTTCATTCCAAACCAAAACGGTCATCAAAACAGAACTGATCAAGCATAGCTTAAACATAGTTGAAGTAGAAAGAATGTCAAATGGTTGAAGTAAATAGCTACCCAACAAAAAAGACACAAAGGAATAACCAATATGCTTAAGTTAATGGTATTTTTAGCTAATTAACAGGTGACAAGATTGACGTGTGGGGGTTTTATCTTTGCCTATCGCTTGAACCACACCATGAGTGATGCAATCGGCATAGCCCAATTCATAGGTGCCGTGGGTGAAATGGCTCGAGGTGAATGTGCCCCTTCAATCCCCCAAGTTTGGCAAAGAGATCTTCTCAATGCAAGGAATCCACCAAGGGTGAAATGCACACATCACCAATTCGATGAACTTTATGATACAAATGACTACACTCTCCAAGACATGGTCCCTTTTTCTCTCTTCTTCGGCTCGATCGAAGTAAATGCAATTCGTAAACATCTCCCTAGTCACTTGAAAAAATGCTCCACATTCGATATAATAACTGCGTGCATTTGGCGATGCAGTACAAGAGCACTTAGACCAGACCTAGAGACCCAAGTGCGTGTTATGTTTGCAATCAATGTGCGTGGCAAACTTAGCCCCCCATTACCAACTGGGTATTACGGCAATGCTATTTTAGCAGCAGTGGCTACAACAACAGCTAGGAAGCTTTGTGAGAACCCTTTGGGATATGCATTAGAATTGGTAAAAATGGCAAAAGCTAATGTGACTATGGAGTATGTGCATTCTTATACAGATTTGGTGGTGATTAAAGACAAACTTGATCTCAATAGGGTTCAATGCTACTTACCAACAGATTCGACACGTGTTGGATTTGAAGAGGTTGACTTTGGGTGGGGTAAGCCTGCCTATGGTGGGCCAGCCAATCTCTGGACTGGACCCAATCCAAAGCTAGCAAGCTCTTACACATCTTTTAGCAACGGTAAAGGGAAGAATGGAATTGTGGTGTCAATCCTACTGCCAAAGGTGGCTCACGAAATATTCAAGGAGGAGCTTGAAGAGTACACGTTGAAGGGCCATGCAATTGGTGGTCAATATCTATCAACTCCTATTAAATCTTCCATGTAGTGCAATTAAACCAAATTATCAATGTAAGATTAATTAAAGAGTTAATTTTCAACGAATCAGAAAAGTTTTTAAAAAAATTTTGATTCTGATTCAAGGATTGAGAGAAAGATCTAGAGTTGGTTTGTTAACTTTTAAAGAAGTGTCGTAGAACAACAAAGAGGTAAAAATTTGTGACTTCAAAATTGTTTTGATTCTCAAAAAAAGAAAAAAAAGAAGAGGTAATATCTCTATCCCCCATTACTATGACTAAAGCTTTTGCTCAATATATCTATGCATTAGACAAAACAATGAACTGACACATTACTATTTTAAGACCTGTGTCACCAATGCACGAGAGTACTAGAGAGATAGACCAAAAGAATGAAGTTCCTCTCCAAACAACCCATGAACAAATTAGTTTAGAAAGAAATTCTTTAAATTTATTATATATTTTTATATTGAGTGTGAAATTTAAAAATCTAACCATTGGATTACATATTTTTATTATATCCTTCAAACTTGCAAAATTTCAAGAAGATTAAAGATCAATTGTTATGTTATTAAATAAATATTAAAATTTCAAGTTTTTATAATCTAAAATTGTGTATAAAAAATAAGTCCATTGATCAAGTAGTAAATAAAATCCGATTTGAACTAAATTTGATATAAATGTTAAGAACATAAGTAATATGAAATTTAACGGTTAGATTTTCAAAATTTACACTCGAAAAAGAGATATATGATAAATTTGATGGGTTTTCCTTTAAACTAGTTTGAAGAGAAACTTTGTTCAAACCAAAAACCCCAAAAGTACTATATTCAAAAATTATAGCTTCATAAATTATTGTTCTTGTATATTAACAAAAAATGGAAAATAATATATATGATTGATACAGTTGATAAAATGGCCTACACATGTTATTTATTGTCTCCCCTCAATTATTAATGACATTATCTACTCATCTCCCTGGATCACTTAATAAAAGGAAAAAAAAAATCACCCATATTCTACCGTTTGTAAATTATTTATTATAGGCTGGTGAAAACACTTAATTAAAAATAAAAACTCTGATATGACTTATCCACGTCTGTGTGGAAATCTTTAAGAAGAAAAGAAGAGATCCGAACAGAGCAAAACAATATAGGAAAAGATGAACTTCAGGAGAAAAAATTAATAAACAAATGGTCTACATTCTCTTCCACTAATTCATAAAGTAGATATAAGATTCCCCCAATAAAATTATAGGCTTAAAACTTTAAATAAATATGCTTTTTATTTTTTATTGTGGATTGAAAAAAATACACAATTTAATTTCAATTATGCACATGATAATCGAAAAATGTCTATTTGTTATTGCTGATGTCAAGAACTTTGTAACTCAATTAACTAGCAATTTTTTATGTTTAGTTTCTATCAAAGACATTTAAAGTTCAAATCTTATCTTTTTAATTCAACTATCGAATTATAAAAAAAATTTAAAAATATATATATATATATATATATATATCCACTTATCTTTACTAATTATAGTAAAGGATAGGTAACCCACCACTTTGGCACTTTGTTAGACCCTAGTGCACGCTCGCTAGTGGCGCATCAAAACATAAAGACTCGACTGGACCTCGCAATCTATTGATAAAGGAAAAAAAAAAAAAAACAGTAATATCGTATAATCTTGAATACACATACAATTTATTTGATGGTATCTAACTAATAAATTATAAGCACCAAATTTGAGTTTCTTTTTCTGTTTGAAATTGACCATAATGTCTTCCTTTTTGACAACGATTTTTTTTTTTATATAGTTAAAAGCAATATTTTTTTACAGCAAATATAAGAATGAATTCTCGTTGTGAAAAAAGAAATTATGCTAGATAATTTGTTCTATTAGTGATAATTGAAATTTCAAATAACTAATTGTCAAATCTTGATCTTGATTGGTAGGTGGGGAGACTAGATCCAAGATCAATAACCGAGGACCGAGCTCAAATAGGGACTGGTCCAAAGTCATGAGGTCGGATATTAAGACATTTACTAAGATAGTCAAATTTGCTAACAAAAAGTGATTCATGCATTACCATAAAAAATTAATATAAAAAAGAAAAAAAACTGAAGTGTTGGATACGCTAGAAAACTATTTTGCAATAATGACATATTCACTCACTTTGCCTTTAGCCTAACGATTGAGGCTGGAGGGAATTTGATTTTTTTTTTTTTTTGATGGGATGGAGGGAATTTGATTTGATAGGGGTGAAATCACTAGAGAAAACAGGGGACATTCATGAACGCTAGTTCAGTATAAATAAAGGCTTGACTGAACTATCTCATTGCTCTCACGTCATGAGTCCATTTGGTTATGCGTTTTAGGAGTTTAATTAAAGAGCGTTTTTAAATCTCAAAATTATGTTTTGCAATCATAAATTCTTGTTACTATTTTTTACAAACATTTATTTTAAACTTGGAACATAGTTTTCTAATGGCTTATACAAACATACTCATATGAACTTAGCATTTAAGCTTTCTTAATGGACCTACGAAGAAAGAACCTCATGGGACCACGAAGAGGAACATGATGCTCCTCGTATGCTCATGGGACCACTAATGCATCACATTTAAGATAAATCCAAATCTCCACATTAGCTAAAAATTCACTTAAATATATTCTGAATAAAATTACTCAATCTTTCTTCTCATTAATTTCCCTCCACTTTCTTAGCAACCAGATAGTGAGAAAGAAGTTCAAGATCAAATCATTACACATTCTCACAATAATTATAGGATAGAGTCAAAAATCAGATGCCCCAACTCAAAGTTGTCCCACACTCAGAAAACAATGGAAATATAGATTTTCCTATGTTTTACACCATTTCCCTGCACTTTCCTCGCAACCAAATTAACAATGAGAAATCAATTCAATATCACATCATTTTACACAATCTCATTTTAGCTAAAGTATATAATAAGAAAACATGGTCTTCAACTCAAATTTTGTCCACACTCAATTGACAAAATCACAAAACAATGGAAACATGGATTCCAGATAGTTATTTGCTCCTATCTTTTTATCCTCTTTGTTAACAGCCAATCAATAAAAAGTAATTCACGATTAGACCAAAATCAAATATTAAAGACCACAACTTTTACTAAAAAGCTCAAAATTTCGAATCCAAAGAAACAGGAGTTAAAGAAAAAATCAAAAGATCACTTGACTAGTAGTTGATTAGTTGCTTTCTTGGTTGCAGATAGGGACAAATTATAACCTGAACACAAGTTGGATTAAATTTACATAAGGAATAACTTGAACCAAATGTTGGGTAAATCACATTTAATGTAACTTTAAAATTGTTACACCATTTAATAGTTTTTATTTATTTATTTATTAGTTGTGAATTTTGACAAGTTCGTAGTTGAATTATACTTTTTTTTTTTTTTTTTGAGAAAGAATAACTTGAATTTTCATTAAAAAATTAACCGAAATCAGCTGCAAGTACAGGTAAAAGGTGTGGAGGAACATCCTCCATCCACATTGAAAAACCTCGAACATGTCTAGCATTTTTCACTAGGTTGTAAGCAACAAAATTACCAAGCCTACGAACGTGAGAGAAGGAAATGCAGCAGCTAGTCTTTGCTTTTTGTTTGGCCAAGTCTAGAATGCGGCCGAAAGGTCGTCGCTCTTGGGGCTCTCTATCACTACCTTTGAGTCTCCTTCAAGGATAAAGGATGAGAAGCCAAGTTCAAGTGCAAAGGAAATGGCTTATGCCACTGCCAAGGCTTTGACGATATCCGATGTGTGTGGGAGAGGAGCCTGCTAAAATAGGGATATTTAATTTTTTTTTTTAATGTTTTTATATTTCAAAATTATGTATAAAAGATGTTTATGAATTGATAATATATAACAGGAGGTGTAACATTATTATTCATGATCTAATTCATATATATATATATATATATATATATATAGGCAAAACTTCAATTAGAATTTAAAATTAGTATTTAATGTTACGTCATGTGTATAAATTTATATGGGGACCATAATTATCTACCATGTGCATGGAGTCAATTTCGTATTGTACCGACCAGTACGGTTGGTATTTTTGGTGCCGGAACCTTGGCCGGTATAGAAACTCTACTATTTCATTTTGGCTAAAATACCGGCTGTACCGAAGTTGTTCTGGCCATACTAGAATGAATACCGGATTTCGGCTGGTAATTTGGTACGGGGCTAAAACCAAAGCCTCTAAGGGAGGGCTTAGAAGAAGAATAACAAGAATCTTGTTATTGCAGATCGACCAAACTCTACTTTTCACTAGTCATTGCAGATCGACCAAATTTGCTCAGTTCTCAGTTTCATGATGTCTATTGCCTCCTCGCCTACTCCTCCTTTTACTTCTTTCTTCTTTTGTTTTTCTTTTTCATTTTTTGCTCTCCACCACACCCCCCCACCCCCTTCCTTTTTCCTTGTTTTTTCCGCTGTGAATATCTATGCACATTTTGAAACTTGTGGTCTGATGGAAAGTGAAACAGACTATTCTTTTGTTCACTTTTTACCCATCCATATGGACATGTGGCTTGTGGAGTTTGTTCTATGTACAATATTAGTACAATTCTAATCTTTAACTCAAAAAAAAAAAAAAAAAAAAAACTACTTACGATTATCCCAAAAACAAAAAAACAAAACAAAAGTATTTACATTAGTGTGTATATATATATATGCACACTAATTGTCTACTTCTTATTGATATTATAATTATTATATAGTTAGCTGTAATTTTGAAATGGTACACTGGTACTGACCGGTATTGAAATATATCATTCCTTTGGCTAAACTGATACAACCTCTGGTACGAAATTAACTTCCTTAATCATGTGTCCACTTAAGTTTTTTAATCTTTATGTTAAGTGAGTTAATAAGTGCAAAATACTAAGAATCTTGTGCGTACCCAAATTATGGCTATTGGGCTTAACCTCTATTTGGGCTCACAATCTATTTATTTTGTAGGCTTTTGAGTTTCCTATCGCGAGTAGTCCTATGCTCGGAAGCTCAGGGACAATCCTGTTTCCATATATCCCTTTCTTTATCTCACAGAATCACTGTCTTCCTTTCTTAGAATAGTTGCTCTCTTATCCCCATATTTTCCTCAGAATTGCCCCCCCTCTTTCCTTATCATCTTCTCCTAGGCTAGGATAAGTGGAGGTGCCATGATTACTCCCCCTTGATAGTGCAAATGGAGGTCCAATTCCATCACCTTTAGGTGGGTGAGGTGATAGTGGCATTGGAACTAATTCCCACCCCCGAAAGCCTGCTCGGCAGCGATATTACCAAATGCAATACCGGGAAGCCGAGACATCGTTCTTCCAAGCAACTACACACTTGACCAAGTCGAGATTGATTAGGAGTGGCTCGCTTTTGACGTTCAAGGCGAAATGGTCCTGTCACGTTTATTGGGCAGTTTCAAGGGAAGTTTGGATCAAGGTTATAAGTTCAATGGGGAGAGGGCCAGATGTTGTATCTTGAAGTCAGGGCCCAAGGCCCAACGAGTTTGGAGCCCTGTCCCGTATAATGCCATAAGGCCAGATTCCACGGCCCAATGAACCCGAGGCTATCCGGGAATCACCACACAACAAAGTACCACAAATTCTATCTTATTAAAATTTAGAAAAAAAAATTATCATAAGTAGTATTAAATTTGAGTAAGAATTTTAATATGTAACTAATTGCGTTCACTTTTTTTAAAAAATCATTTGACTAATTATTTATATTTTTAAGATAAAAATTGTGTTTAATTTTACACGTATCTATACGTATGCATGTGTTACACGCTTTTTTTTTTTTTTTTTAATAATTTGAGTCATTTGACTAATCATTTATATTTTTATAGTAAAAACCAGTGGAGTTAATACCATACCGGCCGGTACGGCTAGTATTTCTCGTTCCGATGAGTAAAACGATACAGAAGTACCCTTAAATCGTACCGCTCAAAATACCAGTCCATACCGGAGTGTACCGGACATACCGACAAATATCAGCCATTCTGGCCGGAAAATAAAAATCGGCCGGTAAAAAAAAAACCATTAAAATGACAAAAAAAAAAAAAAATGAAGAACAAAAGTTACTGGTGAATGGCCCACGTTGCCGTCGCCACCTTGACTTCACCAGTCTTTGTTATCATATCTCTGGGCATCTCCTCATCTTCCTCTAGTTTCATTCGTTGGCTTCGCTCCTCCTCCTTCTTCTTCTTTTTGTTGTTTTGTCCTTTGATTGAGAGTATAGCCAGTTTGTTCCTTTTTCTCTTATTTTGTGTGGCTCTCTTAAACTTGTTTTGTGTGTCTGACACCACATGTGGAGAGCAAACCTAGAGATGTTGAATTTGAAATGTGTTTTGTCCTTTGAAAGTTCCGGTACAACTTTAAATTTAATTTTTACTGCACCGTTGTCAGTACCTTCTATTTTATATATTATTCTCATTTATTTTTGTATATTCTTTCAATGAAAATATTATTGTATAGTGGGTTGACACTATTGACTAGATATGTGAACTAAAGATTTACATATTAAGTGAAATATATTCTTTTATAAAAAAAAAAGAAAAAAAATTATACTACAACCATAATTATTAATATTTAAAACAATTATTATGTCAAACTTTAAAATTATTTTATATTTTTAAAAGAATGTATAAAATTTTTAAGAGAATATATATATTTAGCGATAAACCCGAAACGGTACGCCGGTATTGACCGGTATCCGAAATATATCGTACCGCTGGCCAAACCGGTATAACCTCCGGTACGGTATTGTCTCCCTTGGTAAAAATTGTGTTTAATTTTAAATGTATTCATATATTTACATAAGTTACATGCTAGTATGTATATAAAAGATGGGTTCAATAGTTTTTTTTTTTAAGTAAAAGGATGGATTTAAGTTATGTATAGTGCAATTTTACAAGAATTATACTTTTTTTTTTTAATTATTGATTTTTGCTCTAATCTAATGGTAGAAAAACACTTAGGGATCACGTCATCAACATGATTAATTAATGATTTTAAAAGAGCATTAACAATTTAGCACTCAAAAAAGACCCTTGAATTCTATTTCATGCGTTCACACACACACATGAATTAATGTTAATAGAATTAGGTATTACTTTTTTTTTTTTTTTTTTTTTGGACATTGGAATTAGGTATTACTTGGACCGTTGGACGGCACATGAATTAATGTTAATAGAATTAAGTATTACTTGGACGGCAGCATCCCAGCTAGTATTTAATAAAATTTTATGGAGTTTACAGCTTCCGAGGCCTGGAAATTGCTCCAGTGCAGTACTTCCTGGCTACCAAACACCTTTCTGTCATTTACTAACCTAATCTATAATTAAATCGTACACTAACGTTACTTAGGGTGTGTTTAGCTGGGGATAAAAATAGAGAAGTTGAAAAATAGGAAGAAGAAAATAGAGTGAAAAATCATGTTTTTTACTATTTGGTTGAGAAAAGAAAATAGGAGAGATAAAAAATAGGGGAGAAAGTTTTTTCTCCTAGACCTATTTTTTTTTATTCTCCCAAATTAGGAGAAAAATGAGAAGGAAAAAGTGATGAGAAATACATTTTACACAAAGATATAATAGTCACACACTCTTATTACACTCACCCACTCTTCTTACTTTTTCACTATTATATAACAAAGACATAATAGTCAATTTATATAAACTACATTTTACATCTTTCAATTTTTCTCTCCAACCAAACAAAAAACTTTTCCACCCTCTTACTTTTCCATCCTTTTAACTAAACACATATGAGAAAAAATCAAATCTTTTCTGTCCTTCCACTTTTTCATTTTTCCACTTGTCTATTCCTCCAATCAAACGGATCTAGAAAAGATTATGGTCTAAACATTGCTTATATATCTATTAAAATGATATGAATTGAGTCCTAATTAGTTAAGTGTACCTACTTTTTCGAAACAAGATTGAAAGCATTAATTATAAACTAGGACAATACCATTGAAATAACTTAAAGAAAATACATTGATCTTGGACTCCTAACCTCATTTATCTAATGTCTATTTTTTAAGGCAATTCTGAGGTCGTCATGAATGTTCGTCTTGGTGATATGTCTCACCCTTCACTTGGCCACGTTTATCAAAGACACTCTGTTTTTAATCAGTTCTCCTCGTCACTTTTCTTTCTCTCATATTAACGTACGAGACAATGAATGCAGTTATATATGCTTTAGTTAAAAGAGTAAAACTTTATTATCTATTATTAGTTTAGATTAAGTATGCGTTTGAATTCCGCTTATTTTGCTGAAAACTGAAAATTGAAAACGGAAAAAAAAAAATTTACTGTTTGATACAGTATTTGTCACTGTTCATTGGCCTAAAATCATTGTTCATGGCTGATGATGCCGAAGATCAACTCAGTAAGCTGTGAGGCCTTCACATACTTCGGACGAACCTGCACAAGTAGAAAGAACCTCAAAGGGAGGTACCGGCGTGGTACCGGCCAACGATCCTCCGATGGTTAAGTTAGTATTGCTCACAACTCCAGAGTGCCAGAGTCAGGGCAGAAGCGTGCGTACCTCGATTTTGGAGGGTGTGGAAGTATTTATAGTAGTAGTAGGAACCCTTGGCCGAGGTGTGCTGGAGAAGATATCACTTTACCGGAATTGTCCCCGAGTAGCGTGGAGCGCAAGATACTTCTGGGACAATCCAGCGTGCTGGGCAAGACACTCCTTTGGGAACAATCATATTCCACAAGATATCTGTCCAGATAGTAGCGTGCGCGACAAGACTCACCTTCTCAGGGTAGCGTGCGTGGCAAGATAGGCTTAGGTGCCCCCTTGCCTCCCTCCGTCGACGGTCTCTTCTGTCACCCCGTTCGAGGGCCGCGTCGCCAGGGTCCACCATCCGTCATCATGCATCGCACCGTCACCCTGCGCAGGGTGCCGATGTCCCAGTGGAAGTTTTATCCCTATCAGGTGCCCCCTCAGTCCATTAGTCCGTGAACGCACAGGAGACAGAGTAAGGGGATGACGGTCCCCATTCGCAATGAGAAAGCTGAATAGATAGGCTGTCACTAAGTAATTAATGCGGGGTAATTAATACAGGGCACGTGTCGTCGACTTAATGTCCGTGTGCCAAAAACGAGGCGCCCCTTCGCCTTCCGTGCTACCCCCATATATAAGCCTCTCTTTTTTTGCCTCATTTTTCACTTTTCACTCAAATCAAGTGATCAGAGCTCATCCGTTCACTCAGCCAGAAAAGCATTTGATCCGTCAACCTGTTTGCCCCATCACGTTATCGCAACCGTCGTTTACATCCTTCAGCAGCGAAATCGACCGGTAAGTACTTATCATTCCCTTGTCCACTTTTACCACCGTCAGGTATCTTTAGGGCTGTTGAATTTAGGGTTTTCCGTCATATGTAGGTGTAGATGTCTAGCGCGTCCAGTAATTAATCGTTTGTCCGCGAGGGAGCGGGCTACGATGAAGTTAATCCGTCGGGTCCAAAGGATCCTACAACTTCAAGTGAAGAGAGCTCGTCTACCTCCTCCTCTTCTTCAAGTAGTGGTAGGACTGAGAGTAATCTTAGTGACGGACTAGGGGAAGGTGAACAACAAATCCAATTCGTCATAGGCACTGATGGGATGAGGAAGTTCATCATGCTCTCGCTATGGATGGTGAATGACTTTACGTCCACAATAAAGGAGTCGCACTTCAAAAACACTTAGGAGCAAGTACCAGATACCCGACAATATACCACGGCGTCAAGGGTGTCGGAATCTACGAGCAAATGCTCAAGGCTGGGTTGAGATTCCCCTTGACTCAACTGCACCGTCATCTCCTTCATTACTTAGGATTGTCCGTCAACCAGGTTTCTCCAAATGCCTGGAGGGTTTTCCTTGGGATGGAGGTACTGTACGGGTCAATGTCCAAGGGGAAGAAAAGGTTAACTGTGGAGGAGTTCTTCCACTGCTACCGTCCGGTAGAGATTGTAAAATCACGGGGGATGTACAGCTTTGTTGCTAGGAGCCCGTTGCTGAGGTTAGTGAGTGACACTCCAGATTCCAATAGGGACTGGAAGTCTAGGTACTTTTTTATGGACGGGGATGAGTGGATGTGTCATCCAGGGGAGACTGAATTTATGCCCGTCGACACAACATGGGGTGTTTTACCCCCGTCTGGTATGCGTCCTTTCACATCCTTTCTTTTATGTAAACACCGTCGATTTCTGACTGTCTTCTTTTGCAGCCCAGGACCGTCTACAAGTTTCTCTTGAACAATGGAGTTTTTTGGAGAAGATTTTCCAAAAAAACTAAGTTGGCGGAAAGATCTTGGGCCACGTTGGTGACGCTAAAAACAATCTGTTGGCATTGTGACGGGCCTGAACCGTCCGAGGAGGCACTAAAGTACGAGATTCAAGTTCGAGCACGTAAGTTCGTTCTCTTGAATTTCAAGTTTCTATTCTTTGTCATTAACTCACGTACCGTCTACTCTTGCAGAAATGGAGGAAGCAAAGAGGAGGGCTTTCATCAGGCAACAAGCTGCTGCCAAGAAGAAGGATGCACAGGTAGGGGGGACGGGCGCGCCTAAGACATCCTTACCAAAGAGAAAACCCGGTCCAGAGGGAGACCGTCACCCTAAAAAGGCGAAGCTTACGCCCGAGACCGTCGTCGGCCTCGAGGCAGAGGTAAAGAAGGCCCCCGTCAAGCACGATAAGGGGAAAGGCTTGATGACGGGCGGCCCGGTATCTCCTGCTGAGAAGCCACTCGTCCTCCTTCACGAGGATTCCAAGTATGCCTTGGAGAAGTTGTCTTCCATAATGACGGCGGAAGATTATGAAGACTTGGGGAATCACGTGACGGAGGCGATGGGTGAAACGGGCCTCTTTAATCCTGCCCAGGTAAATTCTCTATCCATCACCATTTCATCATCATTCTTTTCTTTTTATCGTCATGTTTGGCTAAACACTTCTCTGTTTCAGGCTGTCCTTATGATGAAAGGCCATATGGACCGTTGTGTTCATGAGGAGACGGCCCTAAGCCGTCTACGGGCTAAGGCAGCCGAGACGGAGGACGAGCTTTTACAATACAAGGCCTGGAGGGTGAACATGGAGAAGAAGCTTTCCGTGTCTGAGCAAGAGAGGGCTGAGCTGGAGAAGCAGATGGGTATGCTGCAGAAGGTCATTGCTGATAAGGAGGCGGAGATTTCGTCCGTCAAGGACCAACTCCGCCAGGCTGGTGAGGACTCTATCAGAGAGTATCGTGACTCCGAAGCCTACTTGACGGAGTTGGGCAGTACCTTTGCGGATGGCTTTGATGACACCCTCCGTCAGGTGAAGGCCTTGCACTCGGATCTTGATCTCTCCCACGTGAGCATCGACGATGCCCAGGCTCAAACGTCCGTCCTCCCTGCCGCCTTAGATAGTACGGAGCGCCTATTTGACGAGGACCCGAATATCAAAGGTGACGGGAAAGGGGGTGACGAGGCAGACACTGGCGCCCAGTCTCAAGTTCCAGACCATGAAGCTGATGTGAAGATTGTTGATTCTCCCGTTTAGTGACCTTGTAATTTTTTGTAAAAATTTTTTTACCGTTATGAACAGTTGCCTTTTAAAGCATTTTAATGTGTATTAATTTTTTACCGTCGTGAACAATGTTGTCGTTTAAGGCATTTTAATGTGTATTAATTTTTTACCGTCGTGAACAATGTTGCCGTTTAAGGCATTTTTATTAATGCACTTTTTATTTCATACTTGTTCTTGTGTGTATTGCCTGTTTTTATTCAAGCTTTGTGGATGGTTTCCCTTTCTTCTTTTATTTTCTTCATGGTAGCTTGATTGTGGATCCTTGATGCTTCTTGTATTGGATTTGCAACCGTCATGTGCAATGTTACCAGGCTTTTATATTTGAACCGTCGACCTTAAGCCGTCGTCTTTTAGACTTAGGCTCCTGTCTTTTGCCTTTTTTAAGGTACCTTCGTGGTTTTGGGCCGTTGCCTTTTTACGCCATCGTCATTTAGACTTTGGATTTTTCCGTTTCTGTTCTAGGACATTGTTTTGGCTTTTAGGCCGTCGCCCTTTGAATGCCGTCGTCTTTTGAACCGTCAGCTTTTTATGCTTGACCGGTTTTATACTTTGTAGATTCTTTTTAGATTGTTGACTTCTGAGCCGTCAGCTTTTATGACCGACACTTTTATGCCTTATAGATTTTTGGTGGCTTCTAAGCCGTCAGCTTTTATGCTCGACGCTTTTATGCCTGGTAGATTCTTAGTGGCTTCTAATCCGTCAGCTTTTATGCATGACGCTTTTATGCCTTGTAGATTTTTGGTGGCTTCTAAGCCGTCAGCTTTTATGCATGACGCTTTTATGCATGACGCTTTTATGCCTTGTAGATTCTTGTACCGTCGACTTTACATGTTTAGATGTTCAACACTTAACAAAATATAGAAGAGACTTTGGATAAACCTGTATTTTGCATAATTTTTTAAAAAAGGGGAAAACATGCCCTTTGAGTACTAAAAATGCATTAAAGCAGGTTACAAGTAGGGGGTTGCCATTCTTTCTTACTGGTAGTACTTTCGTAGGTGCTCGGCATTCCATGGATGGTGCAGCTTCTGCCATTCCAGTGTTTCCAAATAGTAGGTGCCCTTCCTTTGCCATGCTGTGATCCGGTAAGGTCCTTCCCAGTTGGGGGCCAAGCTTTCCTTGGGCGGGGTCTCTGGTGGCGCCCATGATCTTTCTTAGGACGAGGTCTCCGACCTGGAATTTCCTGTGTCTGACTTGGGAGTTATAGTGTTTAGCCATGCGATCTTGGTACCGGGCGAGTCTTTGCTCTGCTGCTGCTCTGTTTTCGTCGATCAGGTCAAGCTGTAGGCGCAAGGCCTCGTTGTTCCTGCCTTCATCGTGGGTGTTCACCCTGTAGCTTGTGAGTCCTACTTCGGCAGGGATGACTGCCTCACTTCCGTAGGTTAGCCGGAATGATGTTTCTCCTGTGGGGGTCCTTGTTGTCGTCCTGTATGCCCATAATACACTTGGGAGCTCTTCAGGCCATATCCCCTTTGCCCCCTCGAGCCGAGTCTTGATAATCTTCAGCAAGGATCGGTTCGTTACTTCAACCTGACCGTTGGCCTGTGGGTGGGCGGGGGAGGAGTAATGATTCTTTATTCCCAGTTGCGAGCAGAATTCTCAGAAGGGAGCGTTGTCAAACTGTTTCCCGTTTTCGGAGACTAGTACTCTGGGTATTCCGAACCTGCATATGATGGACCTCCAGACGAAGCTCCGTATGTTCTTCTCTGTAATAGTGGCTAATGCCTCAGCTTTTACCCATTTCGTGAAGTAGTCTATGCCTACCACCAGGAACTTCAGCAGTCGCATAGCCGTTGGGAATGGGCTCATGATGTCTAGTCTCCATTGAGCGAATGGCCACGGGGTCGTCATGGGGGTCAGCTCATTTGACGACTGCTTGATGATGTTGCTGAATCTCTGGCATTTGTCGCAGGGTTTGACATAGGCCTGCATGTCTTTTTGCATATTCGGCTGGTAGTATCCTGCCCGAATCAGTTTATGCGTCAGTGACCGCGATCTCGAATGATTCCCGCATATTCCTTCATGGACTTCCCTCATGACGTAGTCTGCCTCTTCGGATCCCAGGGATCTTAGGAATGGGCGAGAGAAACCCCTTTTGTACAGGACGTCCTTTATTAATACGAACCTTGCCGCTCGGACCATCAGCCTTCTAGCGGCTTCTCTTTCGCTTGGCAGGACGCCATCTTTCAGGTAGGAAATTAAGGGCGTAGTCCAATCGCTTTCGGAGCCTATTTCCTGCATATTGATAGAGTCTATTAGCGGAGAAACTTGCACAAAAGAGAGCACACCGTCAGGGGTGATCCCATGTTCCGACGAGGCGGCCTTGGCAAGGCGGTCGGCTTGCTCATTTTCTTCTCTGGGGATCTGGACTATCTCTGCCTTCAGTTCGTCCAACCTTCTCTTCGCTTGATGGGATATTTTTTCATCTTGTCGCCCCTGCACTCGTAATTTCCATTTACTTGGTTGATGACGACTTGGGAGTCGCAGGAGACTATTACCCGAGCTGCTCCTGCTGCTTTGGCGAGGTCCAACCAAGTTATCAAAGTTTTATATTCCGCTTCATTGTTGGTTGTGGGGAAGTCCAAGCGGATCATGCATTCGACCTGATCTCCTTCGGGGGAGTGAAGCACGACACCTACTCCACCGGCCTGTCTAGTTGATGACCCATCTGTATGTACACTCCATGTGGGGTAGTCGCTTGCCCCTTCGTCGTCCCTGCTGGTGAATTCGGCTATGAAGTCTGCGACGGCCTGCCCCTTAACGACGGTGCGTGGGTTGTACCGGATGTCGAACTCGGTTAACTCTATCGCCCACAAGGCCAGGCGACCGGCGGCCTCGGGATTGTGCATCGCCCGCCGCAAAGGCTTGTCGGTTAAAACAACAATGGTATAGGCTTGGAAGTACGGCTTGAGCTTTCGTGCCGCAGTAATCAAGGCTAAGGCGAGCTTCTCCATGAGCGGGTACCTTTCTTCTGCTCCCTGAAACGCCCAGTTGGCGTAGTACACTGGCTTTTGAGCCCCGTCTTCCTTTCTGATCAAGGCGGCGCTGACGGCCATTGGGGAGACAGCTAAGTAGAGGAGGAGTTCCTCCCCTGGCTGCGAAAGACTCAATAATAGAGGTGAGGAGAGGTAGGCCTTTAGTGCTTCAAACGCCTTCTGGCATTCGTCCGTCCACTCGAAGGCTTTTTTCAACGTGCGGAAGAATGGGAGGCACTTGTCCATTGCTCTTGATACGAATCTGTTCAGGGCTGCCACCTTTCCGTTCAAGCTTTGTACTTCCTTTGCGTTCTTTGGGGGGGCCATCTCTATTATGGCTCGAATCTTGTCCGGGTTGGCCTCGATGCCTCTCTGGGACACCATGAAGCCGAGGAATTTTCCTGCAGTCACTTCGAACGCACATTTTGATGGGTTGAGTTTCATGTCGTAGGAGCGGAGGGTGTCGAATATTTCTTCGAGATACCCCAAGTGGTCTTCCTTCCTTCGGCTTTTTACTAGCATGTCGTCGACGTATATTTGAACATTCCTTCCTATCTGGTCGGCGAACATCTTGTTCATGAGTCTTTGATAAGTGGCGCTCGCATTCTTCAGTCCGAATGGCATTACCTTGTAGCAGAAGAGTCCTTGGCTGGTGACGAATGAGGTCTTTTCTTGATCTGCCTCGTCCATCCGGATCTAGTTGTACCCTAAGAAGGCGTCCATAAAGCTCAGAAGTTGGTGCCGGGCTGTAGAGTCTACCAGTGTGTCGACACGAGGGAGGGGGTAGCTGTCTTTGGGGCACGCCTTATTTAGGTCTGTAAAGTCTACACACATTTGCCATTTTCCGCTAGCTTTCTTGACCATCACCATATTGGCCAACCAGTCAGGGTAGTATACTTCCCGAATGAAGCCTGCTTCTCGTAACTTGCCGACCTCCTCTGCTACTGCTTGGTCTCACTCTGGGGTAAACACTCTCTTCTTCTGTCGCACGGGTCGGTAGGTTGGTGACACGTTCAGCTTGTACACCATAACTGACGGGTCGATTCTTGGCATGTCCTCATGACTCCAGGCAAATACATCTTGGTTTTCCTTGAGGAAAGCCATGAGCGCCTAGCAAGCCGCAGGGCTGTTGAGAGCACCGATCCTTGTGGTTCTGTCAGGCCTGGATTCGTCGAGTATTACTTCTTCGAGCTCCTCCACAGGTTCTGCCCCCGCTCTTTGCTCTATGTTCATTGTTTGCAGTTGGCCGTTCATTTCTACCATCGCGACGTAACATTCTCGCGCGGCCACCTGGTCTCCCCACAACTCCCCTACCCCATGCTCGGTAGGGAACTTGACCTTTAAGGCATAGGTCAAAGTTGCGGCCTTCTAGGCGTTAAAGGTGGGTCGTCCTATGATTGCATTGTAGGTGGAGGAGCAATCAACGACGAGAAAGGTAACATCCCTAGTGACCTGCCGAGGGTATTCCCCGACAGTGACAGGCAATGTGATTGAGCCGAGGGGGTATACTTTCGTCCCCCCGAATCCGGTGAGCGGGGCCTTGGTTGGGACCAAGCGTTCTTTGTCGATCCGCATCTGTTGGAACGCTGGATAATAAAGGATGTCCGCGGAGCTTCCGTTGTCGATTAGGACCCGGTATGTGTTATAATCTCCTATCCGGATGTTGACAACAAGGGCGTCATCGTGCAGATGATGAAGGTGCTGGGCGTCTTCTTCTGTGAACTCCATAGTGGGGCTGTTGATCCGTGGCTTCTTCTGGGCAAAGCTCGCAGCCTGAACATTCTGAATTGCTCTGAGGTGGGATTTCAGAGCCTTCTTGGTTGAACCGACGGCTAGTGTACTCCCAACGATCATCCTTATGTCCCCTATAGGTGGTCTGGGATGCTCACAGTCCTGGCGGGGAACTTGTTCCTGTCGAGGTGCTTCTGTTCTCTCTCGGCTGACGAACCTCTGCAACTTCCCTTGCCTAATCAGGGTTTCAATCTGCTGCTTCAAATCATAACAGTCGGTGGTGTCGTGGCCGTAGTCTCGATGGAAGCGACAATATTTGTCTTTGGGACGTCTGTCCGGGTTCCCCTTCAGTTTTCCCGGAAATGTCAAAGACCCATCGACCTTGATCTGCATCAGGACTTGATCAATCGGAGCTGTCAACGGGGTGAAGTTTGTGAATTTCCCGGCTGGTGGCTTCAGGCGTCTGTTGTCTCGGCCTTCTCCTGTCCAAGGCACCTTTCGCCCCTTATCTTGTCGTGCGTCCTCCTGTCTCTCCCTTTTCCTGGGAGGCTTTTCTTCCCGGGCCAGTAATGCATCTTCCGCATTCATGTACTTTGTTGCCCTGTAAAATACATTCGACATAGTCTTCGGGTCATTTTTGTATAGAGGGAACAAGAATTTACCCTTCCTTAGCCCGTTTGTGAATGCGGTGACTTGTATCTTATCGTCTGCTTCATCGATTGAAAGTGCCTCTTTGTTGAAGCGGGCTATGTAGGATCTGAGCGTCTCATCCTCCCGTTGCCTAATATTCATCAGGCATGCGGTGGATTTTTTGTACTTGTGTCCCCCGATGAAGTGCGTAGCGAACTGAGCACTCAGCTCTCTGAAGGTACCGATGGAGTCGGGCATCAGCCTGCCGAACCAGGTTCTTGCCGAGCCCTTGAGCGTCGTCGGGAAGGCCCGACACATAATTTGGTTCGATACGCCGTGCAAGTGCATCAATGTCTTGAAGGACTCTAAGTGGTCTAGTGGATCCTTCGACCTGTCGTAACTTTCTATTTGGGGCATGCGGAACTTCGGCGGTGTGGGGAACAAGATGACCGGTGTTGTGAAGGGGGAATCCGTGCTTTGGACAAGGTCATCGAGGTCGTTGGATACTCGTCCTTTGAGGGCATTCATCATAAAATCCATGCGTTCCCTCATCAACCGCATCTCCTCGGCAACGTTGGGCGGGACATTGTCAGCGGCCGATGAACGACTCGTCTCCTGTCCTTCAGGTCGACTCAAGGCATTGCTCCCCTTAGGGCCTCCATGGTTCCTTTCCTCGGCATTGTTTTCCTCCTGGTTCTCTCCTTGGTTATCAAGCATCGCGTTCCTGCGTTGTAGCTGTTCTTCCAAGTCGTTGTTACGTTTTGTGAGGCGTTCCACCGCGGCTGCCAGAGTCTGGACTTGCCTCTCGAGTGCGGTGGTGCGCTGTTCATTACCTTGATTGTTCATGGTGGTTGCCCTTGAACGTGTGAATACCATGCAACTTTTTTGTCCGGAAAGCACGAAACACAGTGTACGTACGTTCCCACAGATGGCGCCAACTGTTGATGCCGAAGATCAACTCAGTAAGCTGCGAGGCCTTCACGTACTTTGGACGAACCTGCACAAGTAGAAAGAACCTCAAAGGGAGGTACCGGCGTGGTACTGGCCAACGACCCTTCGATGGTTAAGTTAGTATTGCTCACAACTCCAGAATGCCATTGTCGGGGTAGAAGCGTGCGTACCTCGATTTTGGAGGGCGTGGAAGTATTTATAGTAGTAGTAGGAACCCTTGGCCAAGGCGTGCTGGAGAAGATATCACTTTACCGGAATTGCCCCCGAGTAGCGTGGAGCGCAAGATACTTCTGGGACAATCCAGCGTGCTGGGCAAGACACCCCTTTGGGAACAATCGTATTCCACAAGATATCTGTCCAGATAGTAGCGTGCGCGACAAGACTCACCTTCTCAGGATAGCGTGCGTGGCAAGATAGGCTTAGGTGCCCCCTTGCCTCCCTCCATCGACGGTCTCTTCCGTCACCCCATTCGAGGACCGCGTCGCCAGGGTCCACCATCCGTTATCATGCATCGCACTATCACCCTGCGCAGGGTGCCGATGTCCCAGTGGAAGTTTTATCCCTATCAATGGCCAATGAACAGTGACAAACACGTTGACTTAAAAAAAAAACGCCACAAACGCAGCCTCCCAAAACGCTATTCAAATGAAGCTAAAGTCTATTCTACCAAACATTCATGTCTTTTTGTATTTGATTCTATATTTCTACGTAAGTTGAATAATAGACTTATTGGTTTGGTTTTAAAAAAAAAACATTTTTTTAATAAAAAATGTTATAGGTATTATAATTTTTATCAGCACAACATAACAATGAATATAATTGGTGTCACTTCATTGACAATTCAAAAGTTTATTAATTTTATTATTTATTTATATAATAAAATTTGTAATATATATTATATGAGAATCAAGTTTGCAGTAATGCAGATTAGAATGTATATTTTAATGGTCAAAAAGAAAATGGATAAAATCATTGACCCGTTAATTGATGGAGTTGGGGTGCAAGCACAGGGCAATTTCCAAGAAAATACTAAGAAAGCACACACTCGTATATGGTCACAAACATCATTTCTTATAGGACTAAATTTTCAAGTGTCACTAAAAAAATGACTTCCCATAGGTCGTCTCTTTCATTCGTTTAATTTTCCAATGTCACCAAGAAAAAAGAATGACTTCCCTTTAGGTCGTCTCTTTAAGTCCTTTCTATTTGTATGCATATAACATTGGCCAAAATGGCGAAGTATTCGTGTATTACTGTATGGAAAAATCTACCACTATTTGTGAAATAATTAGAGATCTATCACTTTTTCAAAATTCAAGTTTGTGAAACAAGAATTTGCAATGTAATTCGAGTTTCACAAACTTGAGTTTCATGAAAAAATTTTATATAACTTGAGTTCCATAAAAAATAACATGACAAATTTGAAAACTATTTTTTCAAAGAACTCGAATTTCTAAAAGTCGAGTTATATGATAAACTTGAATTTCAAAAAAGTGGTAAGTTGCTAAATATTTTGCCGAACAGTAATATATTGCTAAATATTTTGCTAAATAGTGATACATGACCATTTTGGTCTTATAACTTAATATAACATAAAGTATCACATTTTCCAATTATTTTAGTGTGGTTGTGTACTAAAAATCGTTGACTAGAGAGAGTGGATCAGATCAGCATCAATTGCTGCTTGGAAAGTATGGGTGCTTCTTTACATTTTCCGGGGATACTTTAAGCTCAACTTGGAGGATGCTTTAGAAAGAGAGGAAATTGCATTAGAAGAGCTCATGTTAATTTGATGTCCTTATGTTATAACCACCAAATCCCCCCAAAAGTTCGCATGCTACTCATGTACTTTTTAATGTTTTTGTCTTTTTTAGGACCATATAGTTCGGTTTGGAATAAAAAATTTTAAGGCTACAAACTTTTACCCAATTATCTTATATGGTTAATTGTGAGGGATGGAGATAAAATAGTGAGTTTATGTAAAAATGATAAATAGTCGATCACAATTCACTATTTAATAATATTTATAAGTGCACCCTAGGGGCGTGGCGCGTTGGTAAAAGTCTCGGACTTAGTTACACTTGTGAGTCTAGAAGTTGGCGAGTTCGAGTTGTACGTTTTGCAAAATACTGTGTCACGATGCACATAGCCTTAATGTGCTCACGCCATCATTAGTAGGTTTAAGTAGACCAAATTAATAATCACATGCATAAAGCCATTTTTTATTCATAAAAAATAAAAATAATAATCCTTATAAGTATTATATATATTCGTCGGCATATAGACAGAGTCATTCACACATATATAAAATAAATTTTATCTGCATCAAATCAAATCCAGACTGGTGTGGAACACGAGAACCATAGGGTGTATTTTCTCATGAAACACGTTGTAATTTACTTCTTTTCCCACCTTCAACAGTGATTCTGTGAACCAATTTTTAACTTTTTTTTTTTTTTTTGAACCAATTTTTACCTTTACAACCACATGTTTTCGTTTCAGACTTTGTATCCGTCAGATATTTCATATATAAGAGTACCCTTAGGGGCTACCAAGTAGATTCCAGTGGTTTTCTGTTCGGAGTTCACATTGTGGTTGCTCAATCGGCCAAGCAGTTGATTGTTGAGTCTTGTGTCCACTGTTTGAGCCATAAGCTATGGTCGCCCATTGGCCATTAGTCAAGTCCCCGATTATTGAGTCAATTCGGTCATCGCACCGAGAAAAAAAAGGTCTCAATTATTCACAGCGCTCCCTTTCTCTCACTTTAAATTACAAAGCACTTTCTCACCCAACAACCATAATAGAAAAAAATCTTGTATACGCCAAGTGCATACATCCTTGTCATAGCAAAGTAAGCTCTACAGGTCAGTCAGGTGGATCCCACACTTGTGGGGTCCACTTGGCTGTGAGAGAGATGTCGCAGATGTCTGATGCGCCTACCCTCTCCCGCAATAGAATAGTCCACACTAACATCGAAAAAAAAGAAAAAGAAAGGTGAAGCATGTTGTGTAGGCCATCCTTTGTTGTTTTCACATTTTGCTATAAATTCTACTTCCGAAAATAATCATAAACCACACAACAACAGCAACAACCACTAAAACTAAAACCTCCCCATTATTCTTGATACTCTCATCAAACCCACCCTTTCTTCTTGGCATGGCGCCACCAGCCACCTCTCTTGTGTTTACAGTAAGAAGGTGCAAACCAGAACTGGTTGCTCCTGCTAAGCCCACACCCCATGAATTCAAACAACTTTCTGATATTGATGACCAAGAGGGTCTTCGATTTCAAATCCCAGTCATTCAGTTCTATAAATATGATCCCTCAATGCAAGGTAGAGACCCTGTGAGAGTCATTAGAGAGGCACTTGCAAAAACACTTGTGTTTTACTACCCACTTGCTGGCAGGCTTAGGGAAGGACCTGGCCGTAAGCTTGTAGTAGAATGTACTGGTGAGGGTATCGTGTTCATTGAGGCCGATGCTGATGTTGCACTTGAACAGTTTGGTGATGCACTTCAACCACCATTTCCATGCTGGGAAGAGCTCCTTTTTGATGTTCCTGGCTCTGGAGAGTTCCTTAATTGCCCATTATTGCTTATTCAGGTACATATTTGGTTTTGTTTCAACCAATTGTAGCAAAAGTGTGGAAAAAAAAAAAAAATGCTAAAACGGCATAAATATGCAAAATTTTTGTGAAGAATTATGGTAAAAATTGTGTACATTTACGTGGCCATAGCATTGCTTAAAATTATGTAAGCAAAACAATTACAATAAATTATTGAGTGAATTTAAATGACTTCTTTTATTAAGTGCAGCTTTTAGTCTTTAAAACTATTTTAGCTCCACTAAAACGCAAAAATAACATATAACAATGGAGTTATATTTATTTTTTTTAGTTTTATTGCTACAGTATATATCTAAAGATAGTTATGCACTGTAGCTCAAAGGAAAAAAAAATTGTTTTATTTGTGTTCACACTAGGTTTATAATAGATATATTATTTTATTGTAGTAGATATATTATTTTATTGTATTAAAAGCTAAAATAGATCCACTGCTGCAGTATGTGTGTAGATAAAATAAATAAAGTAATTTTTTGTGGTACCAAATAGCTAAATTTTTAACTCTACTACTGTAAATTCTCTTACTTTTAGAAAGTATGGTTTTGCTGTTTCTTAAGTTTTTATTCTAAAATTCATTTATGTGGCTTTTTTTTTTTTCATGGAATAGAAGTGTATATTTAATTAACTAGTCACATGACTGAATTTTAAGAGAGGAACTTAAGGAATAGTATTTAAAATTTGTCCAAAAAAAAAATAGATTTAAAAAAAATAAATGAGCTTATTTTCTAGAAAACGAAACAAACAAACAAAGTTAATTTAAACAAAAAACTAATAAAAAATACTCATTTCTAGAAATTTGATTATTAAGCTTAAAGTATTTGTTTCCAATAGGTTTAACATTATTTATTATTTTGTGGAAAAATGGTATACAACATAATTATCACATAAGATGTATCCTACAAACAGTAATCATAAAACCCACTTCATGTGAGACATACATATAACAGTTACTCATAAAGATAGAAGCATAAGATTTTTTTTTTTTTGACATGTTCTCACATCATATACCAAATTTATTAAAAAAAAAAAAAACGACAGTTCTTATCTTATTTGTTTTGCATGATCTGATTTGAAAGCTGTGGTGGCCCATTAACTGGTATGTTTCGATTAGTCATAGTCTTGGAAATTAGTCAGAGATGGAATAGAATTTGGCAAGGATTCCGATTAATCCAATGGCTATCAGATAATTGGCCACGCAACACAATTCGTAGTTGATTTTATAAACTTGTTATCACAACCTAACGTACATATGGTCTGGCGTTGTCTTTAGAAGACAATTTTCATCTAAATCCTACTCAGCCCAAAAAAAAAAAAAAAAAAAAAAAAAAAATTTGTCCAACTCTAAATTTGGACTAACAAAAGCCAATTGTGAGTTTTGTGGATGCACTGCCAAAGTGATTAATAGTTGGGCTTAGGTCTGGGACTGGCTTATGGGTTTAGGTCTTCGTTATAGAATATTTTGGTGTGCACACATTTTTATTTTTATTTTTTATATTTATCAAGGTATTATTATATTATCAAGTTGATAGGTTTATGTCTCTTTCATAAGAAGGCGTCTTGCGTTTGGTTATTTGGTGTACGCATATTTTTTTTCCATAACCTTTGGATCTCATATAATAGAATATCCGTTATAATAATTCTAGTATCACACAATCTTTGTCATAATTATTTTATATGAATGACTATAATTGATTGTCTGTTACTATCATATAAACTTACTATTTTTTGTCTATTATTCACAATCTACTACATAACATAGTTATATTTAAAACGTTTGTAAAAATGTACGGTACTATAATTATTTGTATACATATACCCGAATAAGATAATTATTATATTCATACATACCCACCATTGTCAGACTTTTGCACACACCTGTTGCAATATATTACATACTTAAAATAATATTCATATTATATAAATTATTATTATATCTGTAAAAAAAAAATCTGTATTAATTAAATTTTAATACTCAACATGCAATATAACAACGGAGAAGCCAAATGTTAAAATTTATCTGTTTTATATATGTTCTTAATTTATGTTTTTTGTTTTGCTCATTTATTTTACATTTTAATATATATATATATATATATATATATATATATATATATATATTCCTTTACATTATGCTCAGTCCTGGTCTAGTTATTCCAAAAGTCCAAACTAATTTCATATTTTTCCACAAAGTCAAAAAAAATCATTCGTGATCCATGGCTGTGAGCAGAGCACTTCTAAAAAGTGGAATGGGCCAATCCATCCAAAGTCACATCATTAGAATGGAAAAATAGAAAATGAATTATGTACCCTAAAATGTCTTTTTCAATAATGCTATTGTACAGATCTGGACTGCTTAGTGACGCGCCTCAGGTGCGTGGTCTCATCTTACACGTCTATTTCAATAATGCTATTGTGCTGGTTTGAATTCACAGGTGACGCGCCTCAAATGCGGTGGTTTCATTTTTGCCCTACGTCTCAACCACACGGTGAGCGACGCAGCCGGATTGGTCCAATTCATGGCGGCTGTGGGCGAGATAGCGCGTGGTGCGAGCTCCCCATCCATTTTACCAGTATGGCAAAGACGTCTCCTTGACGCGCGTGACCCACCGCGTGTAACATTCGCGCATCGTGAATATGACGAAGTTGCTGACACAAATGGTACACTTATTCCACTCGACGACATGATGCACAAGTCCTTCTTCTTTGGACCCACCGAAGTGTCTGCACTTCGTAAATTTATGCCACACCACCTAGGCAAATGCTCTACATTCGAGTTACTCACAGCCTGTCTCTGGCGTTGTCGAACCATAGCTATCAAACCCGACCCGAACGAGGAGGTCCGCATTATTTGCATAGTTGACGCACGTTCAAAATTTAACCCTCCTTTACCAACTGGTTATTATGGTAATGGCTTTGCATTTCCAGTGGCAGTTACAACTGCTGAGAAACTATGTAAAAATCCATTGAGTTACGCTTTGGAATTGGTAAAGAAAGCGAAGAACGAGGTAAATGAAGAGTACATGCGATCGTTGGCTGATACGTTGGTGATTAGGGGTAGGCCCCACTTCACTGTGGTGAGGGCCTACCTTGTGTCAGATTTGACACGTGCCGGGTTTAAAGATGTGGATTTTGGGTGGGGCAAACCGGTTTATGGTGGGGCAGCCAAAGGTGGGGTTGGGGCTATTCCTGGTGTGGCTAGCTTTTTAATTCCATTCAAGAACAATATGGGAGAAGATGGGATTGTTGTCCCAATTTGCTTGCCAGCTCCAGCTATGGAAATATTCGTAAAGGAGTTGGATGGGTTATTGAAGGGCCAGCCAGAGATTGGCAATTCCAAGTTTATTGTCTCTAGCCTGTAAAATGTAAATCCAATTTATCATTGCTGCTTGTGCGTGAGAGAGAGAGAGAGAGAGAGAGAGACTCAATGTGATCAGTGAAAGAAAGCATGCATTACTATATGTGTGTTGGGCTCCTTTGTAAAAATTAATAAATAAAGTGATTGTGGTTTCCGGTTTAAATGGAGAAAAACAAATTTTTTTTCTTCAAATAACTACTATTTTTATAAATGGATAAATAAATTAAAAATTGTTGTTTTTTTTCCCCTTTTATTGCAAATTTGGCACTAAAGTTATTTTGGACAAATAAGGTGACAACAATATAATATTTCAAAGTGAAATACAAATCGATATGGTATATATATCAAATTATTTAAATTCAATCTCATGAATCCGTATGAAATATATGAAAGAGACTTAACTTGGAAAATTTCAACTACCTATTTTAAGTGTTCACTATGCCGCTAATTCGTAGTTTCTCCCACACGCATTAAAAATCGACGTGTGACAATGTAGTACTAATTGAATATCATCACTAATAAGACTTCCAAAAGGACTTATGCAATCAGTTTAAAACCACTGATAGCAAAGATTGAATATTAGCACTTTCTCACTTTGTGATTGCTTTCATTTATGCTTACTGCAAACTTTATTTCCTAAGGGCATGTTTGGTACGCTATAATAGCTTCTAAAATGGAATAGTTATTTATGTGTAATATCAATTTGGTCATTTGATTGCATCTTTATTACATGGATTAGTTATTACATTGGAATAACTATTTTTTAAATTGAGAAATAACTATTTTTCTTTAAAATGGATGTAATAACTATTCTTTAGTGCAGATAATACGTTTTAAAATTAATATATTTCCAAAAATATAAAGTTTCTTTATACATCATTTTTTATGTTGGGTTAAAATGAATCGACTCCTTGCAAATTAATTAATTACCCAAGTTAATTAATTAGGTTGAATTACATACAATAGTGTAGTAGCATAAACAAATTACCAATTATACTAAATGCAGCAGAAAATAAATTTGGCACAGGTGATTTGTTTACGAATGGGAAAAACCGCTGAGGCAAAACCCCACCGGGTGATTTTAAGATCACCACTCCTAAGAATCCACTATTATCAATCACAAGTTGTTACAAGTATAAGAAATCTTATTAAATCCTTTGACCTATCTCGGAATACCAACCTACAGTTAAACCCTTACTCCAATACCTAATTGGACTTGTATTATAGTGGCAATCTTTCCCTTAATGCACGAATCCCAGTACGTGACTAACCAATGTGCACAGATCTCAGTATGTGACTAACTCTAGCCACTTGAAGAAATTGTTGACTGCAAAAATCTTTAGTTCATCAATGATGAAGATCAATGTTAGGACATATGTGAATCATGCTAGGAACATATGTCAATATAGAATTAGCTAATCCTTTAACAAAACACATTTTACTTGTAATTGGGTAGATCTAGGATGTGTTTAATACTTCAAGAAAATTGTTGTTTAAGACAAGTATTAAAACCATGAAGATTGGACCAAGAAACAAGTGAAGAAAAGCTGTTCATTAAAGTTGGACAGATTCCTAACAGCTCTCGCTAGATAATATCTATCGAGGTTTAATGAGTCTCAACAGCTCTCGACAGATTCTATCTATCGAGAATTACGAAAATCAATTTTTCAGATCTGATTTTAAGCCCATGCTTATGTATTTGTGTAAGATTTCTTTTCTCACAATCTTAGACATATATAAGGCTTATTTTAAAGGCCATCACATAAGAGAATACAAGGAGAACACAAGGAGAATACATGCAAAAAGTAACCGAGGCCTTATTCTCTTTGAAATAAGCTACTGCATTTTTGTGCCTTAGGATTTTGTAACAAAGTGCTTCTTGATCTTCATTGTTGATGAAGTGAAGAACTTTGCAGCTAACATCTCCTTCAAGTTGGTGAGTTAGTCACGTACTGAGAGCTGTGCATCATTGGTTAGTCACGTACTAGGATCCGTGCAAAAGGGTAGTGTTCATATATTGAAGAGTTCAGAGGTTCTGAAGCGGTAGAAGGTTTCTACTGTAAGTTTATCTACAAGGATTGTAAAGTCTAAGGACAAAAATTTTGTACTAGATCTAAAACTTCTCTTTATTATAACGGATTGCTTTTTGGGAAGGTTTTCCCTCTAAGTTTTTTACTGTGAAACTAGTTTGTTTCGTTGGTTTTCTTAGGTTATCATATCTTGTCTTATTTATTTTTTCCGTTACATGATATTGACATGATATTGATGTTTGTTTTTTTTAACAAGTTTTATTCATAATTAATCTAATTAACAACTTGAGTTTAAAACTTGTTAATTCTATCAACCGGGGTCTAAATTTTCCAACAATCAAGAAGCTCTTTAGTCACAAAACCCTATGGTGCAAAGACGTAGTAGTTTCTTCAGAGAGAATAATGAACTGGGTCACTTTCTCCACACATTCTCCATTATACTACGGCCTTTAAAATAAACCATATATATGTCTAGGGTTATGAGAAAAGAAACCCTACACATATATGTCAGCTAAGGCCAAAAATCAGATTTGGAAATTCTAATTTCGTAGATCTCAACAAATTTAGCTTTTGTTGAGCTTCATTTTTAAAGCTCGATAGATACTGTTTCTATCTAGGTATTTGTCGAGTTTTAATTAACAACTTTTCTTCATTTGTTTCTTGGTTAGATTTTCATGGCTTTAACACTTGACTTGGACAACATGTTTTTTGAAGTCTTAAACCCATTCTAGATCTACCAAATTATAAGTAAAGTGCATTTTGTCAAAGGATTAGCCAATTACATAAAATATGTCCCTAACATTTTACAAATTTTTCATATGTAACAACCAAACTTATAAATAGTAATATTTATTTCATTACAATGTCTTCTATTCAAGGTGGTCGATACCGTACCGGTACCGGCTAGTATGTACATGTATACCGGTATCGAAACACCAACATTTCATACCGGTTTAAATACCGACTGATTTTGGGCATTACTGATCGATATAGCGAAAAAGCTTTTATTTATTATTATTTTTTTTTTTTAGTTTTGTAATTTTGAAATTTTTGTAAGAGCAAAATAGTAACTTATTTACATTAACTTATTAGTATTATTTGTTTTCTTAGTATGCAATGAACAATTAAGCTTTTTATTTTTTATATTGTGTTTTTTTTTTTCTTCTTTTAATTGATGCTAAAGTCTAAAATTATGAATAATTTGTTCTGAATTGAGATAATATTTTATAGTAAACTTTTATATTTATTATAAATATAAAAAATAATGGTAAATTTGAAACGGTACACCGGTATTAATCGGTACCGAAATATATTGTTCCACTGGTCAAATCAGTACAGCTTCCGGTACGAGATTGACTCCCTTACTTCTATTCCCTGTAATAAAATTGTTATTCTTAATATAATTTACATTCAGTGTACCACACGTACCATAAAATTAAAATAACTATCATAGATTACTGAATTAAGTCCCTTTTTTTTTTTTTTGGCAATTCCAAAGCTAGAAAACAGTATCCTACTTCTATGAATGCCTAATTTCGAATATTGAAAATCGTACCATTAGATTCCTCAATTAATCACTGGACAATTTCTCTCCACCGTTTTTATCTCAACTCTCAAGAGTCAAGACACCCTTAATTGTACCAAACTACTACACGGTTAGAAACCTTTTCAGTGGGTTGAGGGTGGTCCATTTAAAAATGAATTAAAAAATCAAACAAAGAAAAATTTCTTAGATGATGTGGATAAGCTTAGGAAACATATGGCTAACTCAGATAATAAAGTGACATTCATCATCACTTTCACTTTTATCATTTTTAGCAATTCTTTTTGGAAGTATGTAAGTTTAACAACTCTGCTCTTTCTATCCCTTATCATCAACAAATTCAAGTGCAATTAATAAATAAGCGACTTCATTCACACACACACACACACACTCAGAGAGAGAGAGAGAGAGAGAGAGAGAGAGAGAGAGAGAGAGAGAGAGAGAGAGAGAGAGAGAGAGAGAGAGAGAGAGAGAGAGAGAGTTGGATGGCAATATTGTAAAGTAGAATAAATAGGATTTTAGATACTATCACAGACAACCAAAACAAATACCACATTCTCCATGTCTTTTTTCTTTTTTAAGGGTAAATTACAAATTACATCCTTAAAGTTTGGGGATGATTGGATTTTACATCCTGAAATTTTAGAATTTGAATTTTACCCCTTGAAGTTTGGGGTGTTTGGATTTCACACCTAGATGTTTCAAAATTTGGATTTTATTCCCTAAATTTTAGGGTTATTTGGATTTTACACTCCCAAATTCTGAAACTTTAGGGTGTAAAATTCAAATACCCTAAAACTTTAGAAAGTAAAATCCAAACACTTCTAAAATATAGGGGGTAAAATCCATATTTTGAAAGTCAGGGTATAAAATCCAAACATCACCAAATTTCAAGAAGTAAAATCCAAATTCTGAAATTTTAGGATGTAAAATTCAATCACACCCCATACTTTAAGGGAGTAATTTGCAATTTACTTTTTTTATTATTATTATAAATAAACAACCATTAATTTGCCCACACACATATATATATATATATATATATATATATATATATTACAATAAGTCCATAACAAATTTGAATATTGAATATAATACATTGGTACATGATTCATATTATTATAATAAATCTTCGAACACTATAAAAAAGAATGAAATGAGCATGCATGCATGTTCCTGCAAGGAGAGTTACACCTGCACACAATAAAAAATAATGAAGTGGAATTTGGGAACAATGGATTTTGCATTAGGTGGAATAATGTAATTTCAACCCCTATGATTTCCTGCCCTTGATATTAAACCTACGGGCTATGAGTCTATGACCCCCCATAAGGTTAAAGACGGCATATTAATAAGAGTCTTCAGCGGAACTACAACACTAATTCCTGACATAGTTTGATAGTTTCCTTATGGAAGAAAAAAATATGTGTAATTCTTTTAAGTTCGCTTGTCCCTCGTTTTCCATGTGAAAAACATACTTGATTGTTGTTCTTCCATCTTTTGCACGTGGAAATGAAAGCATATGATTCAGTGTATGTGAAAAGCATACTTGATTTTTGTTCTTCCATCTTTTGCACGTGGAAATTAAAGCATATGATTCAGTGTATACTATATATATAGATATATTGAAAAGTCAAAAGACGATAAAAATAAACAAGAGATTCAAGAGGTAGAAGACAGAGGTTATTTGGTTCATTATTTCCATAACTCAATTCTCAGTTTCCATAACTCATAACTCAAAAATGATGGGACCCATAATAAGAAGTCCGTCACCTGCACACAATAAAAAATAATGAAGTGGAATTTGGGAACAATGGATTTTGCATTAGGTGGAATAATGTAATTTCAACCCCTATGATTTCCTGCCCTTGATATTAAACCTACGGGCTATGAGTCTATGACCCCCCATAAGGTTAAAGACGGCATATTAATAAGAGTCTTCAGCGGAACTACAACACTAATTCCTGACATAGTTTGATAGTTTCCTTATGGAAGAAAAAAATGTGTAATTCTTTTAAGTTCGCTTGTCCCTCGTTTTCCATGTGAAAAACATACTTGATTGTTGTTCTTCCATCTTTTGCACGTGGAAATGAAAGCATATGATTCAGTGTATGTGAAAAGCATACTTGATTTTTGTTCTTCCATCTTTTGCACGTGGAAATTAAAGCATATGATTCAGTGTATACTATATATATAGATATATTGAAAAGTCAAAATACGATAAAAATAAACAAGAGATTCAAGAGGTAGAAGACAGAGGTTATTTGGTTCATTATTTCCATAACTCAATTCTCAGTTTCCATAACTCATAACTCAAAAATGATGGGACCCATAATAAGAAGTCCGTTTAGGAGCACAATAACTCTGTTTCCATAATTCTGTTTTCATCACTCAATTCTCTGATTTTTGAGTTGTGAGTTATAGAAACTGAAAACAGCCAAAATGTGTTTTCAGTTTCCATAACTCATAATTTAATGGTATTTTTATAATTAAACACACATAAGGGACCCACTCAGCCACAACTTTTGACCAGTCAACTTTCTCTTTTTTCTTTTTCTTTTTTCCTTTTTTCCTTTTCTTCTCATCCATTTCATCTTCTTCCTTTTTTTTTTTCTTTTTTTTCTTTCTTCTGATCTCGTCTTCTTCGTTCTTCCTTCTTTTTTCTTTTCTTTTTTTTTTTTCCTTTTCTTCTGATCCAATTCGTCTTCTTCCTTCTTCTTTTTTTCTTTTTTCTTTCTTCTTTCATTGGTTCGAGTGATCTGGGTTTCTTCTTCTTTTTTTTCCTTTCTTCTTTCTCGAGTGATCCGAGTATTGGGAAAAAGAAAAAACAAAGAAAAAAAAAATTGTACCAGTGACAGATATGAGACCTACAAATAGTGTGAAATTGTGTGATGATAACTGAGTGATAATGTTGTTTGGGTGTGATATTTTAGAGTGATGAATGATGAGTGATAAAAATTGAGTGACGAAAATTGAGTGATGAAAATTTTTGAAGTAACTCACTAGTCCATTTGCAAGTTTGTTTGTTTCTTTGAAGTAACTCACTCCATTTAGAAGTATGTTTGCTCCGTTATTAATGCACAACATTATACAACTTTTTTGATAATACAATTATATGGGAGTAATGTGTGAATAAGAGATCTTGAGTTCAATCTTCCCATACACTAAAAACTGATTGATATCTTGATCTGACGATAAAGAACTATCATTAAGAATAAATGCCATAGATTGAAAATCTCTAGAAAATATATAATAATAATAATATGGGAGTAGGAATTCAAACCCTAGTTCCCCTAATAAAGAAGGTTAGACTGTGTTCTTTTTAATTTGATGATTTTAATGAATTCTCTTTTTTTAAGCATCGATTTCAACATACAAACAAGTAAATTAAGAAATGTTAAGAACATCACATTTTTCATGATTTTTTTTCCCAACAGCTTATATGGTCTTTTGTGAAAAATTGTTGGGTCTTTATTTGAATATATCATATTAACACTACTATTATTATTTACTAATTACAATAAAACATATCATCATTCTGAAAAATGTGATGACCTTATTTTTATTGCATGAAGATTTGAAATTCCATATTGTTGGCAAAAGATACGAAATAACTCGTCTTTTATGGTCCATGTAAGATAGTGATGTCCAAATTCTCGTTGGCAAGCATAATTTGTAGATCGAAGGTACAAGAAATCTGTTAATCCTGCCAAACCAGTGTTGTTAAAATTGTGGATCGAAGGTTGAGGACTAAATTTATTGTTAAAACAATAATTTATAATATAAAATATCCAAAATAAATGGCAACAGAGACAAATCTATGAAATGTTACATTAGGACCAGCAGGTGGCTCTCTTATATAAAATGCGTCACTCGTAGTGGTTTAGACTTTATAGTTCAGGTGACAAAATGGGCAAATGCCCTTTTTGTGTAAAAAAAGTGGCATTTTGCCCCCTTTTCCAAACTAATTAGAAAAATGCATTTCTTTTGTAACTCGATTATTTAAAAATCGAGTTTAAAAAAAAATTCCTGGAGTCTTATAGTGGCGTTTTAAGGAGCTTATAATGATGTTTTAAGGAGCTTATAATGACGTTTTAAAGACCTATAGTTGCATTTTGGAACTTAAGCTTCATGAACTCGAATTATAGGCAAATTTTTTTTTGTTTTTTTACCTATAACTTGAGTTCATGGAGATCGAGTTCCAAAACGTCACTATAAACTCCTTAAAATGTTGCTATAGGGCTTAACTTAATTTTGAAAAAATCAAGTTTCAAAAAAGGGGTATGTCTCTAATTAGTTTGGGAAAGGAGGCAAAATGTTGGATTGTTTTTTTAAAAAGGGCATAGGCCAATTTTGTCCTAGTTTAGGTATACGATACCAAACCAAAACACCCTTATTCAGTCTAATACATATACGGTGAAACGATGATCTAGATGTCATTTCTCTTATCAAACCTGAAACATGGTCCTCTCAATTTTTAGTTTTTATTATTACTATAATTTAATATATTCAATCACAAGAATGCCCAATGAAATTAATTGGATTTGATAATTAGAATTTATTTTTAAAATAAAGAAGATTTAATTTAATCAAAATTTATTTTGTGTAGGGTTGATTTATTAATTTTAATTATTTTTTTAAAAAAGGTTAAAAATATTATTTTACTTAATTTAAACTAACATATATTTACGTTTTTTGTAATTTTAAACACCAAATTTTAAAATATACACTAGAATCTTAATGTATAAGAAAAATATAGGCTTTCAAATGTTTACAGGACTAACTCAAAGATTCGAATTTAATATTATTGTATGGGAAAATTGAACCAATCTCTCGTGAGACTTACTAAAACTACATTGATTTCCATCATTTTTTTAATTTTATCTTAGGTAGAATACTACTCTAGTTTAACCTATGTGTATGTGAAACTCATTCTTAGAGACTTAAACTTTGATGATTGATCATTGCTGTTAGGGTCATATTTTGTATAATTGGCTAATCCTTTGACAAAATGTACTTTACTTGTAATTGGGTAGATCTAAGATGGGTTTAGTACTTCAAGAAACATGTTGTTCAAGTCAAGTATTAAAGACATGAAGATTGGTCCAAGAAACAAGTGAAAAAAAGGTGTTCATTAAGTCTCGACGAATTATAGGGGTGGCAATTCGTGTTCGCATGTCGGGTTCGTGTTGTGTCAACTCATAGGTATCTGACTATATGGATCAACACTAACCCAACCTGTTTATTAAACGGGTCAAGATTCTTCAATCCTAACATGACTCATTTATTAAACGAGTCAGTCGTGTCGACCTGTTTATCTAATTTTATCAAAATAAAGAAAAACATTTATGAAAAAACAAACAAATAAATATTTTAAATATAAAATTCAAAATTAATGAGTAACTGCATCACAAATAATCATTCAAAACTAAAGCATATCTCAATATCATAAATAATCAATCACAATATATCAAAGAAAATAAACTACAACAACTAATAAGTTTATATAGCTAGGGTTTGAATGGTATATTGGTAAAATTTTATTTAATTAAACGGGTCAGACGGGTTAAACGGGTTCCATAGGTTGAACCCTAACCCAACCTGTTTATCAAATGAGTCCGTCGTGTCAACCCGAATATGACACGAACCCATTAAGTCTCAACCCATAACCTGCTAATTTCGTATCGTGTCGTGTCTGGTTCGCGGGTCGTGTCCAATTTTGCCAGCCCTAACGAATTAGATGCCTGCTATCGAGACTTAATGTAAAGCTCGATAAATAGCTCGACAGCAGTTCGATCTATCGAGAATTATGATTTCAGAATTTCTAGATCTGAAATTCAGCCCAATCTTGTGTATTTGTTTAGAGTTTCTTTTCTCACAACCCTAGATATATATAAGGCTTATTTTAAAAGCCGTCAAACACGAATACAGAGACCAAGAGACTTATATTCTCTATATAAAGCAACAACATATAATTTGTACGCCATAGGGTTTTGTAATCGAGTGCTTCGAGATCTTCATTGGTGATGAAGTGAAGAACTTTGCAGTCAACAACATTTGTTCAAGTTGATGGAGTTAGTTACGTACTTGGGATCCGTGCAATGGATTACTCACAAATTGGAGGTCTGTGCATCAAGAGAAAGAAGGCTATTACAAGATCAAGTCCAATTGCATATTGGAGCAAAGGTTCAATTGTAGGTTGGTATTTCGGGATAGGCCAAGGGTAATTGGTAAGATTCCTTATACTTGTAATAGCTTGATTATTGACTAGTGGATTCTTAGGAGTTGTGACTTTAAAATCACTAGATAGGGTTTTTGCGTTGTGAGGTTTTTCTCATTTGTCAACATATTACCATGTCAAATTTATTTTTCACTGCATTTAATATTTTTGGTGATTTGTTGGTGCCTCCATGATTTGCATGCAATTGAACCTAATTAATCAACTTAGGTAATTGATTTAATTAACTGGGGTTCCCTCACACCTCACAAACACTTATACTTGTGAAATGACTATCACACCAATGGTGTGCGATAGTTATTTCCATCCTTGTTTTAAATTATACACAATCTCTCACAACCAAGGGAGTTAATCTCGTACTGGAGGTCGTACCGATTTGGCCAAAGGAACGAGATATTTTGGTACCGGTTAATACCGGTGTACCATTTTGAATTTACCGCTATTACATATATATTGTTAGGTTTTAGATCCCTGTAAACTAGATTGTTTAACCTAATTAATTAACCAAGTGAATACTTAGGTTTATTATTCATATCTAGGTTAAAATAATAAAGTCATATCATGTAAAGTAGCAGAAAATATAAAGAACACAATGATATGATCATCTAGGAAAACCAAACTGGTAAAAAACCTAGGGAGGATTTAACCTAGTGTTGAGGTACAAATTTTTGGGCCCTAATTTCTTTAACCCACTCACAAAAATCCCCACACAAGCCCATAAATTATTTCGAACCCACATAAATATTTCTCACATATTACTTGAATACCCTATTTTATTGAACTCCCACAAATATTTCCTATATAAATCTCATAAGTTACCTTGGGCCCTCTCATACATATTATCCACATATTATCCAATTTAGATTTTCCACAAAAATACTTATCACATTACTACAAAAATTGGACCATAATGTTACACTATCTCCACAAAAAGCCCAAAATCATATACCTTGTGGGAAAACACAAAAATCCAACAAAACTCTCTAAAAGCCCATTGCTACACGGCACCTATCAAAAGTCCGTTGCTACACAGCACCTCTTAAAAGCTCGTTACTACACGACAATATTTCTACAAAATCTCAAATTATTTTTACAAAACCCAAATACTAATTTGGCACTATTTTACTAAGCCAAAAAACTATTTTGGCATTAGTCTTACAAAGCCCAAATACTAGTTTGGCTCTATTTTACAAAGCCTAAATATTAATTTGGCACTACTTTACAAAGCCCAAATAATAATTTGGCACCTATTTTACTTAGCCCAAAAACTATTTTGGTACTAGTTTTACGAAGCCCAAGTATCATTTTGGCACTATACCCATTTTTGCAACTATTTATAAAAGCCTAAAAATACTAGTTTGGCAAAAAACATTTACATTATGCTCAAAGCTCAAAGCTTTTTTTTTTTTTTTGGGCAAAATATGTATTTTCATATACTAAAATCCCTAACACACGGGAAATATAAATACTCATCCCTCAAGGGATACCTCTTTTAAAAAATTTATAAAAATCCATGTATATCACCCACGGCAAAACTCTTCATTTTATAGTGATAACCAAGCCCAAAGGAGCTCAACTACAAAGCCTAGCTGAGCCGGCCCAGCCCACACACAAATCCCAGCAGCTGGAGATCACGTGAGCTAACCAGCCAAATTCCAGCAACAACTGAACAGCTGGAGCCCATTCCTATCAAGTCCCAACTTGTCCAATCAGACCAGAAGGGTGACATGTGTCCATCAGGGGTTTAACCATTCCTTCACAAGCTAAAATCTCATCATTTCTCATGTATCACAAAGCTGAAACTGATGTGACAGAAAGCTGGGAAGCTTCAACCAGCTATCCCTTCTTTCTTCTCCAACCCAGCCGATCAAGACCTAAGAACAGCAGTGATCAGACCACTAAAGTTCCTGAAACAACATAAAAACAACTCATTTTCATACTAAAAATGTTTATTCTCTGGTTCATGGACCAAGCACATGAACCTCAAATGGGGAAACTTAGGGAAATATGGTTTGGAAGGCACCAAGGGGATCCCAGCAGAATTCCCAGCAAGGGCTCCAAGGTTGACACCTGGCTTGGGGTGATTCAACCTGCCCTAAGGAACTCTGATTCTAGCAGCAGTATAACTAAGATCATTAGCCTAATACATGTTCTAATCCCATCAGCCAAGGCTAATCAACATTCAATGCTAAGGCAGAATCCCAACTGATCTTACCCAAAACAGCAAGAATCTTCTTACCACTATTAGCTAAAATCCTAGAAACGATTTGCTAAGGATTTTCTGAAGATTGAGAAAGATTTAGCAAAGATTATTTGCTGATCACCCCCCTAAAACCCACCTATAAATGGAACCTTCCATTAATGCTTCACCAACAGACAAGAAGGTACATTAAGATACACATCTAGAATGAACTTCCTCTTAACCTTTTTGCTTAAACCTTCTCTACGTTTGGAAAAAGTCATTAAGTTCTAAGTTTCAAGCTTAGAAACTAAGTTCCCTAGCTCCTAGCTCGAAACACTCCTCATACCTCTACTCACAAACACTTATCTACCCCAGTAGAAAGTCCCAGCAGCTTCACTGAACACTCTTTCATACTACTCATACTACCCGAAATGTCTCTCACTACTCACTGCTTATACTATATCCATGAGCATGCCTTGGCACCATAATGATCTTGCTGCGCTAGCTGGAATTTCTCTCTTTCCCTCCATCTCACACTAAGTCTTCTTCATTATTTGTCATAATGGAACCTATGATATTTATTTATTCATTTACTATCAATGGCTATGATGTAACTATTACTATAGAATTTTTCCCTCATATTATTGTATTAGAAGACTCTTCTCCAGAGCTAACGGATGATGAGTTTGAAATATATATACTTTCCTTAGTCTGTGAAATAGCTGCATTCTATTCTGTCTCACTTTACCGTTGGGCTATTTTCTGTATAAACATTTTACCGTTGGGCTATTTTCCAGCAGAAACATTTTCCCGCTGGGCTATTTTCTACAGAAAAATTTTACTGCTGGGCTATTTCTTGTAATATGCTTTTTGGCCATGCTGACATGTTTGCTGCAGGGATTGTTTATGGGCCATTCTTGTTAGTCTCAATCTAGACCCAAGGCATAAAACACATTGAATTCTTTGGATCTTCATCGATAGCCTTTGGGCTGTGCATTAAGCCTATAGTCGAGTTTCGGTTCAGGCCCCCGACACATCATAAATCACATTTGTTGGAAGGAAAACTTTTCCGCCCCCGACACCTAGCTATTCTCAAGGTAAATAGCAAATCCACTAGAAAGAATTGAAGTTTACAATAAGACTTAGACCATTAATATCCTATTGCTACTACACGTAGAACTTACTACCATGACCCCATGACAGCTCCAAGTCCACGGCCTATTTCTTTCCTTGGCCTTTGCAACACAAGCAGCCACACTTGTGACTTTGAGATCCCATTCAAAGGTTTATCAACACAAACTCTCCTGTTTGTGACTCCAAGATCACCCTTAAAGGTTTAGATTATTAGCACCTTTGATGACTAAAGAAGGCAGCAACTTCTACAATATCGGATCTTGAGATTCTTCAAGGAATAACACCGGTAGAAGACATGAGAGTGCTTTTTGGGTACAAAACCCTAGATATAAAGGAGGCACACTCTTCTCTCTTTGAATAGCCTTATTAAAAACGTGCTTAGGGTTTCCTTTATATACCAGAAGAAGTAGATCTAAGTCTCTAATCCTTTTAGGGCTTGAATTGCTATTCGGGCTTAATTAAAATTTTGCAGATATGACTCTCGATCGTTCGAGCCTGTCTCTCAATCGGTCGAACCAAGTAGATTTTGAATTCTTTTTTCTACAGCTTGTATGTTCTTAAATCTTGACTTGAATCACCTTGAGTATTGTCTAATAATACCTATAGACTATGGGATCTATATCTAGACAAGTTTGTGTTCACGATTTGCCAATTGTTCTAAACTTTTAGAACCTAACAATCTTCCCCTTTGGCAATTCGTGACAAAACTTACATACAAAATGAAATGCTCAAATACAAGAACAACCCAATACAATAAAATGCCCAAATACATCACAAATCCCAATCCAAGACTCCTAACCTAGAACTTGCAAGAAGAGGTAGAAGGTCTTGATTAGTTAGTACTTGTCTTTCCTGAAACACTTAAAAGAGCACATCACCGCATGTGTGGAAAGAAAGACATATAAACAATAATATGAAACACAATATAAAAACAAAAGTAAATTCTAACTCTCCCCCTAAGTTAGATACATGAAAAAGTTTTTATATTCTCCCCATTTCAAAAACAATTTTATCTCCCCTTAAACAAAACTTTTTAAAAACCTTTTTAAACAGGATTCCCACACTTCATCTATTTCTCGTCCTTTTTGTCACGTATTGACAAAGACAACTCAAACAAAGAGTAAACAAAAAACATACGCAACAAAAGTCAAGAGAAAATAGAGAATCAAGGAAACAAATGAACCTAGCTTTACAGAGAATAGAGGCAACTCCCCATATGAAGAGCAACAACTCCCTCTATGAACAACAAAGGTTAAAAAAACTTTTCTCCCCCTATAAAAATAGGTAAAACAAAACATGTTCTTAGAAAAACAGTTTTGGGGAAATTTTAGGACGTGGGGAAAAACTAAAAGAAACATAAGTTGAGGATACACTTAAACAAATATTATCTTTTTCAATAAATGCAAACTTGACACTATGTGACTCATAAATATATGCATGCAATGTGTTTAAGAGAAAATATTTGCACATTGATTATCTATCATATCTCTTAAGAAAAATATTTTCTGCAGTTTGTCGAGGGAGGAAAAAGTTCTTCCTTCCAACAAGTGAGATTTGTGCTGGGTTGGGGGCCTAAACTGAAACTCGACAATGGGCTCAAAGCACGACCCAAAAGCTATGGATGAAGATTCGAAGAATTCATTTTATTTTATGCCTTGGGCTTAGATTGAGGCTGACAAGGATGACCCATAAACAATTCCTACAGCAGACACGTCAGCATGATTAAAAAAACATTCTACAGAAAATAGCCCAGCAGTAAAATATCCTAGCGGTAAATCATCCCAGCGGTAAAATAAGACAGAACAGAATAAACCTCTAGCTATTAGCTATTTTACAGATTAAGGAAAGTATTTACATTTTTAAACTCAACATCCATTGGCTCTGAAGATTAGTCTTCTAATACAATAATATGAGGGAAAAATTATATGGTAACAGTTACATCATAGCCTTCAATAGTAAATGAGTAAATAAATGTTATGGGCTCCATTATGACAAATAATGAGGAGAACTTAGTGTGAGATGAAGGGAGAGAGAGAGATTCCAGCTAGTGTAACAAGATCATTATGATGCCAGGGTATGCTCATGGATATAGTATGTGTAGTGAGTAATGAGGGACATTTCAGGTAGTATGAACAGTGAGAGAGAATGTTTAGTGAAGCTGCTGAGACTTTCTGCTGGGGACGGGTAAAAGCTTATAAGTAGAGATGTGAGGAGTATTTGTGAGTTGTTGGCTGAAGAGCTTAGTTTTTAAGTTTGAAACTAAGAGCTCAGAGGCTCAAAACTTTTCTAGAGCTTGGAGAAGGCTCAGACAAAGAAGTTAAGGAAGAACTTCTTTCTATTAGTGTCTCTCTTAGTCTGTGTTAAGGTTTTAATGGAGAGTTCCATTTATAGTTGAATTTGAGGGGGTAATCAGCACATAATCTCTGCCAAATCAACCTCAATCTTCAGAAAATCCTTAGAGAATCATTCCTAGGATTTCGACCAAGAGTGGTAAGCTCAGCCTTTGGAAAGTTCTTGTTGTTTTGGGGTAATAACAGCTGGGATTCTGATTTGGCATTAAATACTGATTTGTCCTCAGCTAATGGGGTTAAGGCATATGTTAGGCTAATGATCTTGGTTTTGCTGCTACTAGAATTAGAGCTCCCTAGGGTAGATTGTATCACCCCAAACTAGGTGTCAATCTTGAAGCCCTTTGTTGGGAACTCTACCGGGGATCTCTTTGGTGCCCTCCAATTCACATTTCCCTAAGTTTCCCCATTTGGGTCCATATTCTTGGTCCATGAACCAAGAAGTACACGTTTTTGGCAAGATAATGAGTTATTTTCAAGTTGTTGCAAGAGCTTTCATGGTTTGGTTATGGCTGCCCTTAGCCCTTGACTGAATGAGTTGGAGAAGAGAGGAGATATAGTTGGCTGAAGCTTCCTAGCTTTATGTCATATCACCTCAGTTTTATGTCACGTGAGAAATGATGAAAATGAGCTTGGCAAGGAAGGGTTTAACCCCTACTGGACACATGTCCTCTTCTAATCTAATTGGACAAGTTAGAACTGATGGCAATGGGCTCTAGCTGTTAGGTGATGCTGAAACTTGGCTGGCCAGCTTACGTGAGCTTTAGCTGTTGGGATTTGTATGTAAGTTGGGCTGGGTCATTTGAGTCTTGTAATTGAGTTTCTTTGAGCTTGGTTATCCCTACAAGAATGAATAGTTTTGCCATGGGTGATACAAATGGGCTTTTATAGTTGGTTGATTATGGAAAAAAAAGAAGCATGGTTCCCATAAATTTTGTGAAAGAAATATTTTTAAGTCATTTATATTTCCCATGAGTTCGGGACTTTAGTATATAAAAATATATTTTTGCCAAGAAATAGCTTTGGGTTTTGAGCATAATATAATTGTTTTTGCCAAAATAATATTTGGGCTTTTGTGAATAGGTGCCAAAGCATTATTGGGCTTTATGGAAATAGTGTCAAATTATTATTTGGGCTTTATGAAAATAGAGCTAAATTATTATTTGGGCTTTGTAAGATTTTGTAAAAAAAAAAAACATTGCCATGTAGCAATGGACTTAGTAAGAATGTCGTGTAGCAACGGAATTTTTTAGAGGTGCCGTGTAGCAACGGGCTTTAGAGGTGCCGTGTAGCAACGGGCTTTGTAAAGGGTTTTGTTGGGCTTTTTGAGTTTTGCCGATGAGTTAAATGATTTTGGGCTTTTATGTGGAGATAGTATACTCTTGTGGCCCAATTTTGGTAATAATGTGATGAGTATTTTTGTGAAAACCCAAGTTGGATAATATATAGGATATAATGGGTAATATTTGTGAGAAGGCCCAAGGAAATTTATAGGGCTTATATAGGAAATGTTTGTGGGAGCTCAAGTTGGGCAATAATGTGAGAAATATTTATGTGGGCTCAAAATAACTTATGGGCTTGAGTTGGTATAAATATATATATATATATATATATTTTTTTTGTGAGTGGGCTAATGAAATTAGGGCCCAAAAATTTGTACCTCAACACAGTTCACACATAAAAATAGCATATACTAAAAAGTACATAACTTAAAAATTAATCAATCAATTTTTAAATCAAGTTGAGTACCCAATTTAATAAAGTATATGCATGATATGTGAGAAAACAATGAGAGATATAACTGCAAAATTGCAAGATGGATACAGAAAACAATGCAATGCATGTAAATCCTAAACATAATTGATCCATGAAAAAAAATTTGGTCAAAAACTTAGTGTTCAGGGACCTTTTTCAGTTGCTAGGCCACGTGTGGTCCTTTTGAGGGATGACCTTGCTAGACCCAGGTTCTTTTTGGGGAGTTGCCTCCGAAACTCAACATTGGGCCACGTGGTCCAACGGCTACCGGCGTACTTTTAAGCTTATAGAGCCATTAAAGCCAAACTCTAAGAATCACAATAGTGGTTGAATAAATATGTAATACGTGTTTGATATGATAGCTTTGATTAGTAGTTGTAATAACAGTTGAAATAAAGTATTATTTATTTAGAGGTAAAGTAATCATGTACTTAATAACGTAAATTTAAGGATATGGAAGCAAAATCACTTATCTTTGTATGATTTATAGCTCCAGCTGTCACGCCCCAAACCCGATACCCGGATTTGTAACCATGAGCGGCATGTCAATATCAAGCTTAAGCCTGATATTAACAAGAAACAACTTAACTTTTACAAAACTTTTACAAAAGCTTCCCTCTTTCTTTTCATTCCTGTTTCTTTACTTAAATGATATAACTTTCCACTTGACATTTAGAGCATCTACACTGTACTCAAAGAATAACATAATCTTCCAGTTACTCAAATTCTAAATTTCACATAATACATTGTTTAATGCTTTAAGGTACACAACTTTCATTAGATCCTAAATACAAAATACTACAAAGCTAAACATCAAATTGCTAGTTTGGGATCTATATTTTTAAAACTAAAACCAGCTCCTTCCAAAACTCGACTAAGGCTCCCTCTGCTCCAAAATAAAACCTGCTAACTGAAAGAGTGGAAGGGGTGAGCTACACAGCTCAGTAAAGCTAAGATATATGAGAATTTAATAAGGATGCATGTAAAACAACTCATTTCATTCTATAAATATGCAGATAGGAGAACATCTGTTCATGCATAGTATTTTATACTATTTATAATAATAATTTATAAGCTTTTCGTAGGAAAATATTTGTTCTCCTTCTTCTTATTAGAATAATATTATCAAAACCTTTCGGATTGAATTTCTTTCATTTCTTACAAAGTTACCATATATATATATATTCTCATTACAAAATAATCATTTTAACTTAAATCAGATAATCGGTAACTTTGTCTTAAACTAGAAACATCTTAAAGAATAATAAAACTTTCCTTCATAAACTTCTTCTCGTAAAATATTATAACTTCCATAATCATAAAACTTAACGTTTCATAAAGAAAAACAGATATCTGATAACTTCTTAACATAAACTTGTACTTTCATTAGAAGCTTTATCTTTATAGTACAATATAACTTCATAAACTTTTATCTTTTATAAACAGTTTTCTTTTCATTAGAAACTTCTTCTTTTCATGAGAGATTTTAACTTTTCACAATGCATTTAAACAAAATTATTCTCTCATGATTAATAATGATAGTGTAGAGAATCAGTAGGTTGAATGTTCCGGCTTCAATGACTAACGGTTATTGCGAAGACTTGTAAGGAAGAACACAATCAAAAGGCGACCGAGGTAGACCGGCTAAGTTCCCTCCGATGACTAAGTTAGTTTCTCTTTTCAAGATTACGTTCTGACTTAGGGAGTAATATTAGGAAAAACTTACCTTGATTTGATGCAGGCCGATCTTTATATAGGGAACCTTGGAGTGGTTATTCACTTTGTAACTGCCTCAAGATTTGTGGGAATCAATGAGTTCCGACATAATTTTCTCAACGGCTATAGAAGTTACAACTGTTGAAGGAATTTAAGCATTTGTGAGGAATTTGTGGCGACATGTATGGGTTTGGTTCTCGCTCCTGAATTCTGTGGTTCGAATTCTCAAGACATGTGAGTGGAATTATACTTCAAAATTTTTCAAGTGTCATATGGTCGTCCGTACGCTTCGTCTATGGACGACCCCTTTGTTTATAGATGGTGCACTTGAATTTTTCACTTTTGGCTCATAGACGACCCCTATGGACAATCAAGAGATGGTAATTTTTTGCTATCTCATCAGTTGCCCCCCTTGTCCAGGGGTCGTCCAAGGTTGTTGTTAGGGTTTGTTGAACATCTTTATGATCCTGGCCTAAACCCTTCCCCCCCCCCCCCTTTTTTTAGGGCCACGTGCCAAGATTCTATAGGTTGACCTGCTTTGTTGATTGCTCTTTCCAAGGAGCTGCCACGTGTCATCTTCTTAATGGCGGGCGTCGTTTCACTGACCTCCCCTCTGGGACCTATAAATAGGTACATTCCCTTTCTTGCCCGTCACCTTTCTCATAATCTCCTCAGCTATCTCGTCCAAGAGCCTCGTCTTGCCCTCGTCCTAGATCTGTTAGGTATTCCCTCTTCCTTCTTAGCTTTTCGTCTTAATCCTTTATTTGTCATGTCTTCGTCTAGTAGTAGTTTAGAGAGAGAGATAGACGAGTACCAAGACGTTTCTGTAGGGAGTTATGAGAGTGGTGAGGGTAGCATTAGTTATAGTAGCAGTTCCTCAGAAGGGCCATACTCGTCTGGGGTTCCTGGTATTCCCTTAGAAGAATTCCAGAAAATGCAACGCAGGATGGCCTCTGGGGCTGGGACTAGCTCGTCCAGAGAACCAATCAGCCCTTCTCTAGACGAGTAGGAGGAAGAGAATGTGATCTATAGCTATGCTCCTGAAGTAGCGTCCACTTTAGACACCTTTAAATTAAAAAATCTTGTAGATAGATACCAGATTCCTAGGGAGTTCGAACCTCGTCTACCCAAGGAAGGTGAATGGTGTTGTTCTCCTTCTTCTTGTTTAGGGGTATATACGTCTTACCTTTTAGCTGGCTTTAGGTTTCCCTTAAATTCTTTTTGTAGAGGTCTTCTCCATAGGTTGGGTATTGGACCTAACCAGCTCAACCCTAATGGATGGAGGACGGTAGTTGCCATGCAAGTGTTATGGCGTAAGGCATTGGAAGGGGACCGTCCTATCATAGTGGACGAGTTCCTCTACTGTTATAAGCCCTCAGAGATAAAGAAGTCTGCTGGTTTTTACCAATTTTCGTCTAGAGGCTCTCCCTATAGCTTGATAAAGGGCCGTAGCTTGTCTAACAGGCTCTGGAAAACAGAATTTTTTATTATTTCTGGAAATTGGGCTTGGGACCCGATTGACGTGGCTAATGCCCCCTTCCCACCTTTTACTAGTCCTCTAAGTCATCTTCATCCTGAGGGTATGTTTCCTTTCCATTTTATTTCGTCTTGTCTCTTTTCTTTTTCTTTTATATATATATTCTCCAACTCTTTGTCGTCTAACCCTTTCCTTTATTTGTGCAGCTGTTATTCGTCCACACTTGGACAGATTTCATTTAGACCGGATCGACAAAGTTCGTGCCTTCCCTGGAAGAACCTTCCACGACCTAGTCACTCTCAGTAGTTTAGCTGAGTGGGGTCTTGGACCAGTGCCTACTGTTGAAAACCACGGGCACAAAGAAACAACTCGTCGAAGTAAGTACCGTCCTTTTCCTTTTCTCATTTTTTTCTATTTCATTATATTTTTGTTTTTTTGTTTTTTAACTTTCTTTGTTGCAGGAGTGGCTACTATGAGAGAGAACAAAGAAAAGAACGTGACTAGCGGGGACGAGGATGTTACCGTTCCTCCAGTCGTCCAGAGGACCGCCGTCCTTGGAGGGAAGAGGAAGTCTAAATCCATCTTAAGTTCAGTGGATCTTGATGACCTTCCAAGTCGTCGAGGTCCTAAGAAACAAAAGCCAACCAAGACTCCTCTTCCTAAGGTTCCCAAGTTTACCCCTCCAACGGTCAACTTGGACGATCCTGTGGATGACGTGGAGCCCGTCCAGATTTTACCACCTGTCCAAACTGATCCTACTCCCCCTCCAACCAAGACTCCTCTCAGGCCTCATCCTTTTGAGTCGTCTGAGCGACCTCCTAACCTGGTGTTGGACGAGAGTTATGCTTGGAGGATGGTCAAAGGACTTATTTCTGACAATGAGGTGAACTCGTGTTACAACATATCAATAAAAGACTTTGAGTGTTCTGCCATTCATGACCTCTTCAAGGTAAGCTAGTTTTACTCGTCTTTGTGTATCTTTAAGTTCTGAGTAAAATTTTTTTTAACTTCTATTCGTCCATACACAAGCTATGTCCAAGTTTTACACAGCAAATTGCTAGGTTAAGGAACTCTCTGAGGAAGCCAAGACGGCTAAGGAGAAGGCCAAGCAGCTGAACACTAAAGTCTTGCTGAAGAAGAAGGAGGTGATTAGGTTGACTGAGGATCTTAACTATTTGCAAGGGAGTGAGACGAAGTTGAAGGACGAGGTGGAAGAGCTTAAAGCAGACATCATTGAGAAAGATACTCGCATTGCTCACTTAGAGGGACAAGTTTCTGAGTTTGCTTCGTCCCTAGAGAAAGCACGTGAGAAAGCCGTTGCAGCTTTTAAGAAGTCTGACGAGTACAAAAATCGTCTAGATAGCCACTATGCAGCTGCCTACGAGGACTTCCGTGCTGATGCCAAGGACGTTTTTCCTGACTTGGATTTTGACTCCTTCAAGCTTCCTCTTGCCACAGAAAGATCCTTGCTGCAAACAAGATCCAAGGATGTCAATGTGATGGATGATGCCAACAACGAAGTGACCCAGGACGATCCCAAGTCTAGAGGCAATGCCTCCAGTGGTTTATCCAAATGAATTTTAACTTTAGAAAATTTTCATTTTCACTAGTGCCCGTTGTTTTGGGCTTTGCTTGCTCTTTTTTCTTCTTCTTTTTAAATTTATCCAAGTACACTTATCTTGTCCAAGGTTGTGGACGAGCTTTATATGTAATTGTTTACATTGTCTAATTTTTTAAGGGTTTTTTGGACGTGTGTCGTCTGCCCTTCTTTAAATGAGTGAATGTCTTCTATTCATTTTTCATTATATTTGAATTTGTTAGAAACTTTACGTCATACTTTATTACTGTCGTCCATATTATTTTCATGGCTTTGTGGTTCGTCCATTTAGGAAAACATTTTATCTCGTCTTGACCCCATGAATGATGTGTCTTTTTGCTAGCTCTACTTGTTTTTCAAGCTTGGGATCATTGTTTTTAGCAAAATTGTTCCCAGCGTATGCTCGTCCATGAACTGGATTGTTATGCTGGTTAGATTTGTCTATGGGTTTGTGGTGTTATTGCACGCACATTGTTCGCCCATGATTTAGACGATTGTACCATTGGTGTTATCTCGTCTTGAGCTTAGACGGACATGCCTTAGGTTATTTTTCCTCATTATCCTTACTTTGAGGAAACTTATAGACGGTACATCCTTGCGTCCAAGGATTTTATTCGTCTTTGGCTGCTTGCCTTCTGTTGATTATTTTGAATGAAATCACAAAAATGAAGGGTTCCTATACAGTCATACATGTACTTAAAAATACATCATATATATTCTAGAAATCCATAATGTAACCATTCATCCACAAGCATGGCACATACTTAAGAGCTAGTGCCTTTAGGGAGTTAAAAATACTTAAACACAAATTCGTCCATGAGTAACACAACATACTTATGCATCTAAAACATAGTAGTAATAATAAGCAAATATAAGAAAATTACTGTAAACAGATCACTTCAAGCGTCCATGGCTTTCGTCTTATGGCACTGTTCGTCCATGACCACCCTTTATTGGTAGTACCTTCTTAGGTGTTCAACATTCCAAGGATGCTCTAGCTTTCGTCTATCCAGGGCTTCCAAATAGTAGGATCCTTGCCTCTTGCAGTTGAAGACCCTGTAAGGCCTTTCCCAATTTGGTCCCAACTTCCCGTGGGCCGAGTTTCTGGTGGCCAATGAAACCCTTTTTAGGACGAGATCCCTAACGTTGAAACACCTGGGTTTAACCATGGCATCATACTGCTTCACCATAAGACTTTTGTACCTTGCTGTTCTCTGCTCCGCGTCCATCCTTACCTCGTCCACAAGATCGAGGTTAAGACGAAGTTGCTCGTCGTTTTCTCCTTCTTGGTACTTCATTACCCTATGGTTGGCCATGTGTACCTCTGCAGGTATAACTGCTTCACTCCCATAGGTTAGTTTGAAAGGAGTTTCTCTTGTGCGGGTCCTCACTGTTGTTTTGTAAGCCCATAAAACACCTAGTAACTCATCTGGCCATACACCCTTTGCCCCCTCAAGCCGAGTCTTGATGATTTTCAACAAGGATCGGTTTGCTACTTCTGCTTGTCCATTGGCCTGTGGGTGGGAGGGTGAGGAATAATGGTTCTTGATCCCAAGATGTTCACAAAATTCCCTGATGGGTGTGTTATCAAACTGTCGTCTGTTGTCAGACACTAGAACTCTTGGCACTCCAAACCTACATACAATGCTCTTCTAGACGAAATTTTTGATATTTTGTTGTGTAATTTTCGCCAAGGGTTCAACTTCCACCCACTTAGTGAAATAATCTATCCCCACCACCAAAAACTGCATCTGTTTAATCCCAGTTGGAAAGGGACCTAGTATATCCAAACCCCACTGTGCAAAAGGTCATAGGGCTATCATTAGGGTAAGATACTCCGACGGCTGTCTAGGAAAGTTGCTGTAACGTTGACATTGATCACAGACTTTAACATATGCTTTAGCATCAGCTTGGATAGTAGGCCAATAGTATCCTGCACGTACGACTTTGTGGACGAGTGATCTGGCTCCTAAATGGTTACCACATGCTCCTTCATGAATTTCCTTTAATACGTAGTTGGCTTCGTCTGGAGCTAAACATCTTAGATAAGGCTAGGAGAAACCCCTTTTGTAGAGCATTTCGTCCATGAAGATGTACCTGGCTGATTTGACCTTGAGCTTCCTGGCCTTCCGTCCTTCCCTTTAGGAAGCCTTCCGTCCTTCAGGTATGATATTATAGGGGTCATCCAGTTTTCCTCCCCTTCTACTTACAATATCTCAGAAAGGTCTATTCGTGGCATATATTGTACTTCATCAACTTCACCCATTACTTCATTCGTTGAGGCTTCTTTCGCCAGAGTATCTGCTTCCACGTTCTCTTCCCTTGGGATTTGAACGAAATCAGCTTCCCTGAACTTCTTCCTTAGGCATATCACCTTATTTAGGTATTTCTTCATTCGATCTTTCTTAGCTTTATATATCCCATTCACTTGGCCTATGACTAACTGAGAGTCTCCCATGACGAGTATTGACTCTGCTTCCACAGACTTAGCCAACTCTAACCCTTTAAGAAGGGCTTCATACTCAACTTCGTTATTAGTTGTTTGGTACTGAGGACCTTGAAGAAGGGTAAACACTTGTCAGTGGCTTTTGATACTAACCTATTCAAGGCTGCAACTCGTCCTGTGAGGGACTGGACTTCCTTAATATTTTTGGGTGGTTTCATGTTCAATATAGCTTAGATCTTATCTGGATTCGCTTCAATTCCCTTCTGTAAAACCATGAACCCTAAAAACTTTCCTGATGACACTCCAAATGCGCATTTGCTTGGATTCAGCTTCATTTTATATCGTATGAGTGTTTCAAAGGTTTCCTGAAGATCGTCGAAGTGTCTTCCTTCGTGCAAGCTCTTTACAAGCATGTCGTCGACGTAAACCTCCACATTCCGTCCTATCTGTGGTCGGAACATAAGATTAACCAACCTTTGATAAGTTGCCCTTGCATTCTTCAAACCAAATGGCATCACCTTGTAACAAAACAAACCTTGACTGGTAATAAAGGAGGTCTTCTCTTGGTCTGCCTCGTCCATCTTTATCTGGTTATATCCTGAGAAGGCGTCCATGAAGCTTAGCAACAGATGACCAGCTGTGGAATCTACCAATTGATCAATGCATGACAAAGGATAACTATCTTTAGGGCAGGCCTTGTTTAAGTCAGTGAAGTCTACGCATATCCTCCATTTGCCATTTGCCTTCTTCACCATCACTACATTGGCCAACCAATCCGGGTAATAGACTTCCCAGATAAACTGCACTGTGGTTAACTTCTGGACCTCTTCCTTGATAGCATTATCTCGCTCAAGGGCGAACACCCTTTTCTTCTGACGAATAGGCTTGGAAGAGGGGTTTACATTCAAACGATGAGTAATTACATTTGGATCAATTCTTGGCATATCGTGATGACTCCATGTAAAAACGTCGATATTCTTCCTAAGGAATTGAACGAGGTCTTTTTTTGTCTTCTCTTTCATACTTGTTCCAATTCTAGTAAACTTTTCAGGATTACCTTCGTTCAAAGGAATGTCCTGAAGCACTTCGGTAGGCTCCGCGGCAACTCTTCTCTCCTCGATGCTCATTGTCTGTATGTGCTCGTCCATAGCCAACATAGCTAGATAACACTCCTTTGCTGCTAATTGATCTCCCTGTACCTGTCCTATTCCGTACTCTGTAGGGAATTTGACTGATAGGTGGTAGGTAGATGTTACTGCCTTCTAACTGTTTAAAGTAGGTCTTCCAATGATGGCATTATAAGAAGATGAGCAATCCATCACGAGAAAATTCACTTCCTTGGATATCTATCGTGGGTATGATCCCACTACTATAGGTAGAGTAATGGTGCCTACAGGTTGTAACTTTATTCCTCCAAATCCCACAAATTGCAAATATACTGGACGAAGCCGCTCCCGCTCCAGCCTCATTTGTTGGAAGGCGAGGTAATACAATATATCTGCTGAGCTTCCGTTATCTACTAGCACCCTCTTGGTAGTGTACTTAGCGATGAGTAAGGTAATGACGATCGCATCGTCATGAGGGTGATGGATTTCCTTGGCTTCCTCGTCCGTGAATGAAATAGCTGGCTCGTCTATACCTCTCGTCCTTGGGGATCGTTCAGAAAGCTGGACGTTCTGCATCGCTTTAAGATATGCCTTTTTCGACTTGGAAGAATTTCCCGCTGAAGTCCCCTCTATGATAACCCTTATTTCTCCTAGTGGAGGTCATGATGACTCTTCCATCTTTCCCTTCAACTTCTCGTCTTTATGGTCCCTTCCAACGAGATGCTTCAACTTTCCTTGTCTAATGAGATTCTCTATCTGCTGCTTCAAGTTATAACACTCGTCCGTGTCGTGTCCATGATCCCTATGGAAGCGATAATATATGCTCTTGTTGCGTTTGTTGAGGTCTCCCTTCATCATTTCCGGCCACTTTAAGGAAGGATCATCCTTGATTTGCATGAGTACCTGATCAAGTGGGGTATTTAGGGGCATGTAGTGCTGATTCCTCCCTAAAGACGAAACTATCTTCCTGCTGTCTCGATCCTTCCTTTCTTCTGTTCATCCCTTCTTTGGACGGGGACCCTGTTCGGAGTGACACATGAGGTTCGTTTCTATTTTCTTAGCTCTCTTCCTCTTCTTAGCTATGATCGCGTCTTCTGCATTCATAAAGTTTTGAGCTGAATGGACGAGTTCAGCCATGGTCTGTGGCTCTTGCTCATAAAGCTTGTGGATAAATAAGTCGGAATTAACCCCGTTATGGAAGGCTGCCAATAGTAGTTTATCATCCATCTCGTCCACGGTCAAGGCTTCTTGGTTAAAGTGAGTGATGAAGGACCGCAAGCTTTCATTCTCTCCTTGTTCTATGGTTAACAGGCTGGACGAGGAACGTTTGTGCCTTTGCCCTCCAATAAAATTGTTGACAAACAACTTACTCAACTCTTCAAAAGAACTCATCTTATTCAGGGGTATTTTACTGAATCACACTCGTGCTGGTTCTTTGAGGGTTGTAGGGAAGGCCCTGCACATGATCTCATCTGGGATTCCCTGAAGATGCATCGTATGAATCCAAGGAAGGCATTTTGAACTTGGCAGGCAGTGGGTGACTGTTGATGGAAGTTACAAAAGGAGATTTTGTACGATGAACTAAATCATCTATGGGATTCGCCCTTCTCATGTTCTCCTTCATTTCGTCCATAGCCTTCTTCATTTGATCCATCTCTTTCTCCAAGTGCGGCACCCTCCATGAAGCGGTGCCTCGTGACTGGTTCTCTGGTTCAGTATTCACTCTATCTTCCTGACTCTGGGCTTGTCCTTCCGTGTGTCTTTCAAAGTGTTGCCTCCCTCTACCAATCTCTCTAGTCAATTCTTGGTTTTGACAGGTTAACTCCGCCATGGTGACTGCCATAGACTGTATGTGTTGGATGGAAGGCGGCTGTACGATGGGCATCGACTGGCGATCAAGGTGGGGAACGCTAGAAGCATTCCTACTTCCCTGGTGGCCTGGGCTAGTGGCCCTTGATCTTGTCCGAACCGTGCAGCCTTTTGTCAAAGGAAGACAAAACTACAAGTTACGAATTTAATCTTCCCACAGACGGCGCCAACTGATAATGTAGAGAATCAGTAGGCTGAATGTTCCAGCTTCGATGACTAACGGTTATTGCGAAGACCTGTAAGGAAGAACACAATCAAAAGGCGACCAGGGTAGACCGGCCAAGTCCCCTCCGATGACTAAGTTAGTTTCTCTTTTCAAGATTACGTTCTGACTTAGGGGAGTAATATTAGGAAAAACTTACCTTGATTTGATGTAGGCTGATCTTTATATAGGGAACCTTGGAGTGGTTATTCACTTTGTAACTGCTCCAAGATTTGTGGGAATCAATGAGTTCCGACATAACTTCCTCAACGTCTATAGAAGTTACAACTGCTGAAGGAAGTTAAGCATTTGTGAGGAATTTGCGGCGACATGTACGGGTTTGGTTCTTGCTCCTGAATTCTGTGGTTCAAATTCTCAAGACATGTGAGTGGAATCATACTACAGAATTTCCCAAGTGTCATATGGTCATCCGTACGCTTTGTCTATGGACGACCCCTTTGTTTATAGATGATGCACTTGAATTTTTCGCTTTTGGCTCATGGACGACTCCTATGGATGATCAAGAGATGGTAATTTTTTGCTATCCCATCAAATAACATAATATAGTTGTTCATAAATAACTTATTGGTCAGTTCATAGCTGATAAATTTGTACTTATTTAGGAGGCTTCTAGCACCACGGTGCTAGGCATCCAGCATTTCCCACAATGCTAGGTATTCCTGGGATCACATCATAATACATATTTCAAGCATGGGGGTCGGTTGACTTTCTCCACAAGTTGGCCGTAACCAACAAGGGGGGGTACAACAGAGCCAGTCCCACTTTAATGGTCAATCATATAACATTTTTCATGGAAAGTTAGTAATTAAACCCCTACTGGCAGAGTTCAGATCATCAGAGGACATAACTCGAAAACATTTCATACTTATACATCATACTGAAATTCATAGTTTGCATAACATTTCATAATAAAAGCATTTCCATTGTTTTCTTTAAACATCATGTTCGTGGAATTAGTGATAATATCAATATGCTTAAATCATATACATAAGGTTTCGAAAGCTCACAAACATATCTTTGTCTAAAACATGATTACATGCCATATCTCTAATCAAAAACCTTTTTAATGCATCATATACTTTAAAATAACCTCATGACTTACCAAATGCTCATATAACTTATCGCTTACCTGAGAGCAGAGGAACAAAGGGCCTAAATTCAAAGGAGCTTAGACCTGGGGCTAGAAATACCTAAACCAAATATCAAAACTTATTACTATCGATTATTCTTTATCATAAAGTTACACACTCATCTCAAAGCCTATCTCTTAGAATTAAGGAAATCCTAATCCCACCTCAACGAGGTTTTTCCAAACATATTATGCACACATCAACAAATGATGTACTAAACTAAAGAAAAACCATCATTCTCATATTTATATCATATCTCTATAGGAGCCAACTTTATTTCAAAAGGTGCTTTGAGATTAGGGCAATAATGCATGCATAAACATAAAATCCTTTAAACATGGTCATAAGACAACATACAGCGTGTTCAACAAAACAATTTCATAGATACAACTGTCAAATGGTTTAGAACCCCTCATTTAAGTACTAAACCTTGAACCAAGTTATACAAAATTTATCTATGATCTAGACATACCAAATAATGAGCATATTAAATTATAGCTTAAAACATTCACCCTAATTTCAAAATTAAATCCACAAAGTCAGGTGTATCATATGCTGTTCACTGCTCATTACAGCAGCGTAAGCCCCATTTTACAGAGCTACTCCCCTGTATGTCTAGTATATACTATAAAAATTTTGGAGTCAAAGAATAAAACCATAATTTGCTAAAAATCATACAAGGTAACGTGCTCAAATTTGTCCTAACAGAATTTCATGCAACTTAGAAATTAAATCATTATTTTTATATTAACCCAAATGTTGTGAGACCACTCCAATACAACCATATGTGTCTTAGCTTTCATAGGAAATATCCCAAGCATCCAAATTCACTATATACGATTTACTACATAATTTATCATGCATGAACACAGAATCTGTCACAGTGACAGTTTTGCAACATTTTCTTGTAAATTCACAAACAATTATCAAACGATAGTATTTTCTTATGAAATTTTATACACACATACTGGACATATTATATAATAATCTCCAACAAACCATTTACCCATAGCTTTCCTAGAAAAATACAAGATTTATGATAACCAATCAGATAAACCAGTGAGTGCAACTCTTAACAAGTTCATGAACTAACTCTTAACAAGCTTCAATTACTGAATCAAGTACACATTCAGCACCTCAAATAACAATCACTTAAGTTTAAATAGACAATAGATAAAAGAATTAGATTTTCCCCTTACCCTAGGCATGGTTCTTGGAGTGATAGAGCTAGAATCACTCTAGCTTTAAATTTGGAACAAAAGCTAGAGAAGAATCGAAAGGAACCTCTTGTAGCTGCTGGACCCATAAGTGCGAGAGGGAGAGGAGACTTGAGAGCTTTTCTTCTTTTGGTGTTGAACCCATGGGTATGAAAGAGGGAGAGAGAGTTCTTGGAAGTTCTAGTGACTTTGACAAAGTCAAAGAAGAAATGAAATGAGGTGGTGATGATAAGAACAAAGAAATAAGGAAACAAAGAAGCAAAGAAAGAAGAATGGTGCAGCAAAAGAAGTCAAGGGAAATATCTTAGGGTGGGGTACGTATATAACAAGGGGAAAAGGCCAAAAAGGTTTGATGAGTCACCCCTAAAAACCTTAAATTCACTTTCCACCCCTTATAAGCTTATATTTCTAGAAAGACCCAAAGAACAATATGACTTTGCATATAAACCCTTACCTTTATAATTTCTTTCCATAAAGTTAAAAGAGTATGTGTTTTATAACATCAAAATATTAAAGCCTTATGCACTTAAACTAATTAAGATAATACTATGTATATATTCATAATACAATTAGCCATTCCATTACTTATAATTTTTACAATTCTTATCCAATGGCATTATAAAGTAATATGTTTATTAAAAACTCTTATATTATTTTTAGAAAGTAAGTGACTTAAGATAATAATTAATCACTTGAACACATAGGTTAACTATTAAATTGGGTCAGGGTGTTACACTAGCTGTGTAGCATCAGTGAGCTGATAGGGTTTCAGCAAAATGCCAGCGGTAGAGACTAGTTAAGTTTGCCCCTCTTATCATGCATTTAAATGAGTTTAAGCCTTGGTTAATAGTTGTAATTGTATTTGGAATAAAGTAATATGTATTTAAATATAAAGTAATCATGTATTCAATGATGTAAATTTAAAGATATAGAATTAGAGTCACTTATCTCTAATGGTTTGCAGTCCCAGCAGTGCAGTATCTGTGAGCTGATAGGATTCCAACAGAATGCCCAGTTGTGTGTAGGGGCTGGTTAAACTTGCCCCTCTTATCATGCACTTAAATGAGTTTTCCCTTCGACAATGCTCTTTTAGTTGTTGTGAAGTTATGAATAGTGTGGCCTTCCATGAGAAGGGCTTTTGTATGGAGTATTTGTGCCTTCTAAGAGAAGGGTTTTATGTAAGAAGTAATTGTGCCTTCTAAGAGAAGGGCTTTTGTAAGAAGTAGTTGTGCCTTTTAAGAGAAGGGCTTTGATATGAGATCTTGGTTCCTTCTAAGAGAAGGGCTTTAGTAATAGAAGTTCATGCCTTCCATAAGAAGGACTTTTAGTTTAAGTGTTTGATAATCTCTTGAGAAGTGTGGAGATAATAAAAGATATAGATGTTTTGTGGGATGTAGTATTTGTAATAGGTATGATATATAGAAATATGAGAGACATGGAGGTTAAAGATAGTAAAAATATGAGATTATAAAAACGGAGATGTGTTTAGGTATTAAGAGATGAGGGCAGTAAGATAGATGTATTTTCTGAACATGGAGAGTGAGAGAATGAGTATAAGAGGGGTAATGGTGTTGTAGTGTGTTTAGCAAAGCTGTTGGGATTTTCTGTTGAAGGATGGATGAGGGCTTATGAAGGCATTTATGAGCTAAGGGCTGAAAGGTTTAGTTCCTCATTTAGAAGCTAAAGATTCAAAAGCTCAAAGCTTCATTGAGAGCTTAAGAAGATCATTAGAGGGAGAAGGAATAGATAAGTTCATGACAGAGTTGTTCTTCTCTATTGGTTGTCCCCTTGAGGTGTTGATGAAGGGTTCTATTTAGTTGAGTTTAAGGGGGTTTCTAGCAAATAATCTCAGCCAAAATCTGTCCCAAATAGCTAAAAATCATTAGAGAATTCATCTTAAGATTTCGCCAAAAATGGTATGTTTAGCTTTAAGGTATTCTTGCTGTTTTGGGTAAGAACTGCTGGGGAAAGAGTAACAGAAAAGGAAAGTATTTTAGCAAGAGAAAGGTAGTTACTTTAGTTGGTTTTGGTTTTAGCCAAATAAGGAAAGAAAGGTAATGCTCAGGCTGCTGGGTCAACTGTCACAGCTGTTCTGAAATAGCTGTTATAGCTGTTCTGAAAAAGGCTGTCACAGCTGTTCTAAAAAGGCTGTCCCAGCTGTCAGGAAAAGCTGTGATAACTATCATGAGATAGCTGTCACAGCTGTCATAAGAAAGTTGTTGCTTTAGGCAGAAGCAAATGAGGTTAAGTGAGTGATTTCTGATTGCTGGAGAGGACATTCAACATTTATTTCTTGGATTTGGCTGAAAAATAGTAAGATTTCTTTGAAGGGTATCTTGCTATTTTGGGTAAAGCAACTAGCCGCTGGGATTTCAACATTAAATCGTTGATGATATCACTTTCAGCCAGGTGTCAAGTGCTGAATACACTGCTGGGATTCAGATGGAAATGTTTTTTTTTTTTTTTTTTTTGAGTGTTTGTGTGTTTTGTGCAAGGTTCCGTTACAACACATTTCTAATAAGTAATAGAAGGATTGGTTGAAAGTTAATAAAGTTTTAGAGATCTAGTCAAGGTCTAATTGTGTTGTGACTAAATCTTGGTGACCAAAAGAGCATTTAATGCTATGCTCTGGCAGAGACAAATATGGTCTGATTGTGGCAGACAGCAGCTGAGTATTAAAGATATCATGAATATTTTGTATACAGTTGGAGATTAAAGATAGCTAATCAGATTAGGCAGCGTGTTTGAGTTGGATTTTAGCTGAAAGTAGTAATAAGATTTATAAAGAATAATATAATGAAGTTTCTAAATTTGTATAGCAACAGCTGGGGATTGAATGAACAGTTATTTTCTCAGCATTCAGATAGCTGGGGATATTGAGCATTTGTCACATGATGAATATTAAGTTTTAGAAAAAGAGCAATAGGGAATTTTATCATCTAAAGTGCTATGTGATAAGCGATGTTTACCATATGTTACCCACTACACACGAACTCGTCAGGGTTTAGGGAGTTGGAGAAGACACGCCAAGCAACACGTTTCTTTTATCAACTTTAAACCGCTGGAGCTTTACTGAACATACCTCTTGGCCCTCCAAACCACGACTCCCAAAGTTTCCCCAAAGAGGCTTATGAGCTTGGATCATAAGCTAAAGATGAGATGACGTACCTCGGGTTTTGTTGTCATTTTGTGTGAATATGGGCTCTTATTGAAGAAACCACTTGCCATGAGCGTAAGAGAGGTAATATGGGCCGTGAGCTTTGATTAATTGCTTAAGCTCAATCCATATGTTGATGTTGATGATGGCGTGGGGTTATGATCCCGATTGATGAAGAGGAAATGTGGACCATGAATCTGCCTCTTGAAGTAAGGATCTCGTGGGCCGTGTGAGCCCAATCCATGTAGTTGAATGAAATATGAGCTTATTTTGGGCTTTAAATAGATTTACTTAAAAAATCAATAATATGTTGTTGTGGCATGGGTTGCCAATGAAGTAGTGCCATGTGGACCAAAAAAAGAGTCCTCAACACTTAGAAACTGAAAATTTTTCAGTTTTGATCGGTCGAGCATCGATCGAATACCAATTGAGTTTGGCAAAAGCAAGCTTCAAAAACCTGGAAATTTTTTATTGACCGAAAAACAGATTCGATCGATCCAAAACTTAAAAAAAAAAAAAACAAATTCGATTGATTGTGTACCAATCGAATAGCAATCGAGCCAAGCTAAGAGCAATGATTAAAAATCAAGGGATTTTCGATCGGTCAAAAATTACATTCAATCGATCAAAATTCTGAAAATTTGAATTTTTGAAAAACTGCAAAAGATTATGCAGAAACTACTCAAACTAAGGAATTTCATGAATGAAATGCATGAGAATGAGTTTAAATGTTTTTCAAAAACATGAGTTTTCAATCCAGAACTTCAAAACAAATATTTTCAAACTCTTACCCCAAAATTTTCAACCCTTGAACATATTTTTTAATAAAATAATAGAATATATAATCTTGGATGGCCAAACTAGATTCACACACAATTTCATGTACAAAGCTTAGTAAAGAATAACTTGTGAAGTGTGTGTAACTAGTAAAAGCATGAGATAAATGTGGGGTGATTTGTAGATAGTAATTAAGCACAATTTCTACATTATTCATCACATAAATTTGAGAGTGACTATCACTTAAAGAGTTACATCATATAACTCCTACATCTCCTAGAAAACAAGCTTGTAATTATGATTTTTTTTTTTTTGCCTTATTGAATGCATAATTTTTATTTTTTTTTTAAGGCTACACCTTATTTTCTTTTTGTGCATGTACTACACTTTCTCAAGCACAAAATCTTATGATATGCACTAAGGTGTTTATGATTGGTTAGTAAACAGTGGTGAGATGGTTATTTATGCCTTTCCCTTAGGATTTTTTAGTCCTTACATCAAAAGCATGTGACTACAAAATCAGGAACATGTGATCAAAAACTATAAACATTCACACAAACATGCACTACATAGCTAAAACTAGCAAAATGCAGAAAAATAAGCTCATCAAAGCTAAACAAGGTACACAGGCATGAAATGTAAATTTTATAAGCCAACCTCAACTACACATTTATGATGTGTAATACAAAAGAAATAAAAATCTTTTTGGTTTAAAAAAAAATTTATGACCAAAACTAAAAGCACACATTATGTTACATGATTAAAAATGCAAATGCAATGCATGATAATGCTTAACTAAGCTATAGATGGTACACAAACAAGAAATATCAATTTTTTTATTAACCCTTGAGTACATGTACAAACTAGTACATACTCACACAAAATCTGAATTAGCTTAGCACTTATATAACAAATATTATTCAAGTTTCTCCACAATGTCAAGCATGTTCTGAATAAAGAGAGAGATATTATAACTCATGTAATCCTCAAAACAAATAAAACAAGACACAAAATAATATATTTTTGTCTTTTTAAAAATTTTCAATGTTTTTGGATTTTTGAATAATCAAAACAGCCTAAGAAAATAATACAACCAAAAACTAAAAGTAAACACGTCCACAAATAATTGAAAGAATTAAATTAGGGACAAGTCAGTAACACTCATTTTAGAGAATTTTTTCTCACCCATATAGCACAAGTCTTCTGCTTTGTAGGTGAAAATCCATGAGAAACAGAGTGTATTTGAGGGATTACACCAATTTTCTGAGAAAGACTAAAATCTTGCAAATTCTTTTCACAAGACTCAAAAAGAATAACTGAAACAATAATGTCCTTTTTATTCAAAGCATCACAATAAAAAATAGTAAGACACTTAAAATTATCCATGATAACAGGGATCAATGATCAACTGTAGGTATAATAACCTAAATCAAGGGCTAACCCGGTTTGATACCACTTGTTAGGTTTTAGATTCCTGTAAATTAGATTGTTTAACCTAATTAATTAACCAAGTGAATACTTAGGTTTATTATTCAGATCTAGGTCAAAACAAGAAAGTCATATCATGTAAAGCAACGGAAAATATAAAGAACACAATGATATGATCACCTAGGAAAACCAACTCGGTAAAAAACCTGGGGAGGATTTATTCTAGCTATCCTCAAGGTAAAAAGCTAATCCACTAGAAAGAATTGAAGTTTACAATAAAACTTAGACCACTAATATCCTATTGCTACTACACATAGAACTTACTACCATGACTCTATGATAGCTCCGAGTCCACAAACTACTTCTTTCCTTGGCCTTTGCAACACAAGCATCAACACTTGTGACTTTGAGATCCCACTCAAAGGTTTATCAACACAAACTCTCCTGTTTGTGACTCTAAAACCACCCTTGAAGGTTTAGATCATCAGCACCTTTGATGACTAGAGAAGGCAGCAACTTCTACAACACTAGATCTTGAGATTCTTCAAGGAATAATACCGGTAGAAGACATGAGAGAGCTTTTTGAGTACAAAACCCTAGATACAAAGGAGGCACACACTTCTCTCTCTGAAAAGCCTTATTAAAAACGTACTTAGGATTTCCTTTATATACTAAAAGAAGTAGATTTGAAACTCTAATCCTTTTTGGGCTTGAACTGCTGTTCGGGCTTAATTAAAATTTTGCAGATATGACTCTCGATTGATTGAGCTTGTCTCTTGATTGGTCGAACTAGGCAGATTCTGAATTCTTCTTTCTACAGCTTGTATGTTCCTGAATCTTAACTTGAATCACCTTGAGCATTATCTAATAATACCTATAGACTTTAGGATCTATATCTCGACAAGTTTGTGTTCACGATTTGCCAATTGTTTTAAACTTTTAGAACCTAACATATATATATATATATATATTGATGATGCATAGAAAATTAGTAGGCTGAATGCTTCGGACTTCAATAATCTAGTAGTCGCTTGGAAAGCCTGAAAAGAAATACAGAACAATCAAAGGAGACTGGGCTCACTGGCTTTCGATGCTTAACTTAGTTTTCTCTCTTAAATTTTGGAGTTCTAATTTTTTTGGAGTTGTTAAAAACTTACCTTTCATTTGTCCTAAATGAGTATTTATATAGTGCGCTCTTAAAGCGGTTACTTGTTTCGTAACTTCCCCTATATTTGAGGAGGTCAGAGGGTTGAAGGTTAACTCCCCCAACCGCTATAAAAGTTAGAATATTTTTCTATAACTGTCGTTAGAAGTTGAGTACTGAGTAGGAAGTTATAGCAATGAACTAGGATTTCGCTCATGGCTCAAAATCATAACATGTGGTTCAATTTTACTGGCTCTTGCAGATAATTTCCATGGAATTTCTCAAGTGCTGAAGGGTCATTCATGTGCTTCCTTCATGGACGACCCATATGCTTTTGGATGACCATTTAGCTAAGTACTGCCACTCTTGCCTCCTTGACTTGGACGACTCCTATGGTCGAGTGTGAAGTTGGTTCCTTTCTTTACTCACCATCATATATATATATATATATATATATATATATATATTCATAACCAAAATTCATATAATTTATTAAAAAGTTTTAATTTATAAATCTTTATCTCATTTAATATGTTAATCTCTAGTTAAAATTTCAACTAGGTAATATTAATAATGATGGTGAGCAGAGAAAGGAACCAACTCCACACTCATCCACAAGAGTCGTCCAAGCCAAGGAGGCAAAAGTGGCTGTACTTAGCTAAATGGTCGTCCAAAAGCATATGGGCCATCTATGAAGGAGGCACATGGACGACCCCCCAACACTAGAGATTATCTGTAAAAATTGAACCACATGTTATCATTTTGAGGAATGAGCGAAATCCTAGTTCATTGCTATAACTTTGTACTCAGTATTCAACTTCTAACGACGATTATAAAAAAAATATTCTAACTCCTATAGCGGTTGGTGGATTTAACCTTGAACCCTCCAACCTCCTCAAATATAGAAGAAGTTACGAAACAAGTGACCACTTCAAGAGCGCACTATATAAACACTCATTCAAGACAAATGAAAGGTAAGTTTTTAACAACTCCCAAAAAATTGGAATTCCAGAATTTATGAGAGAAAACTAACTTAAGCATCGGAGGGTTCTTGGCTGGTGAGCCCCGGTCTCCTTTGATTGTTTTGTTTTTCTTTTCAGACTTTCCAAGCGACTACTAAATCATTGAAGTATGGAGCATTCAGCCTACTGATTTTTGGTGCATCATCAGTTGGCACTGTTTGTAGGGAGGATTAATTGTGTTTTGCAGTTTGTCTTTCTCCGAGAAAAGGTTGTATGGTTCGGACAAGATCAAAGGCTACCAGCCCAGGCCACTAGGAGAGTAGGGATGCTTCTAGTAACTGCCACCATGATCGTCAGTCAGCATCGGTCATGCAACCAACTTCCATCCCACACATACAGTCCATGGCAGCCACCATGGCGGAATTGACCCGTCAAAACCAAGAGTTGACTAGGGAGATTAGTTTGAGGAGGCAACGCCACGAAAGATACGCAGAAAGACAAGCCTAGCGTCAAGAAAATAGGGGAGAGAATGCTGAGCCTGAAAACCAATCAAGGGGTACCACTTCGTGAAGGGTGCCACACTTGGAAACGGAAATGGATCAAATGAGGAAGGCCATGGACGAATGAAGGAGAACTTGAGAAAGGCGAATCCCGTAGACGACTTAGTTCATCGAACAGATTCTCCCTTCACGGCTTCCATCAACAGTCACCCCTTACATACTAAGTTCAAGATGCATTCTTTGGACTCATATGATGGAATGTGTGATCCTTTTGATCATATCGCCACCTTTAAGACTACGATGCACCTTCAAGGAGTTCCAAATGAAATTATGTGTAGAGCCTTTCCTACCACCCTTAAAGGGCCAGCATGAGTGTGGTTTAGCAAAATTCCTCCGAATATTATAAGTTTTTTCAAAGAATTGAGCAAGTTGTTTGTCAACAATTTTATTGGAGGACAAAGGCATAAGCGTTCCTCGTCTAGCCTATTAACCATAGAACAAGAGGAAAATGAAAGCCTGCGGTTCTTCATTACTTGTTTCAACAGAGAAGCCCTAGCAGTAGACGAGATGGACGATAAGTTATTATTAGCAGCCTTCCATAATGGAGTTAATTCCGATTTATTCATCCATAAGATTTATGAACAAGAGCCTCAAACCATGGCTGAACTCGTCCATTCAGCCTAGAATTTCATGAATGCGGAGGACGCAATCATATCTAAAAAGATGAAGAAAGCTGAGCGAATGGAAGCAGATCTCCCGCGCAACCCTAATTAGGGTCCTCGTCCAAAAAAAGCACGTACGAGAGAAAAGAAGGATCGAGATAATAAGAAGGCAAGTTCTTCAGCACGAAGTCAGCAATATTCACCCTTGAACGTGCCACTCAAACAAGTGCTTATGCAAATCAAGGGTGATCCATCCTTGAAGTGGCCCAAAAAAATGAAAGGAGATCTCAACAAGCGCAATAGGAATAAGTATTGACGCTTCCACAGAGACCATAGACATGACACAGACGAGTGCTTTCATTTGAAGTAGTAGATATAAATTCTCATCAGGCAAAGGAAAATTGAGAAATTTTCTTAGACGAGATCACAAAAACGAGAAGCTGAAGGGAAAGCTAGAAGAGACGTCACGACCCCCACTGGGAGAAATAAGAGTCATCATAGGAGGGACCTCAACATGACAATCTTCCAAGTCAAGGAAGTCATATCTGAAGGTAGTGCAAAACGTCTAACTTTCTAGACAATTACCAAGGATGAGGGGAGCTGACGAGTAAGCCATTACGTTCTCGGACGAGGATGCTGAAAAGGTTCACCACCCGCATGATGACGCGATTGTCATCACTTTGCTCATTACTGATTGTACTACTAAAAGGGTGCTGGAAGATAACAGAAGTTTGACGGATATCTTATATTACCCAGCCTCCAACAAATGAGGCTCAGAAGAGATCAATTTCGTCCAGTAAATTCGCCCTTAGTAGGATTTAAAGGGATGAAAGTGCAGCCCGTAGGAACCATTACATTACCCGTGGTGGTAGGAGCTTATCCACAACAGATAACCAAGGAGGTAAACTTTCTTATTGTAGACTATTCGTCATCATACAATGCTATCATTGGGAGACCTACTTTAAATAGTTGGAAGGAGGTAACCTCTACCTACCACTTATCAGTCAAGTTCCTTACAGAATACGGGATGGGGCAAGTGCAAGGAGATTAGTTAGCTGCCAGAGAATGTTATCTAGCCATGTTGGCTATGGACAAGCATGTACAGACGATGAATATAGAGGAAAGAAAGGTCACCGTGGAGCCTACTGAAGCGTTGTAAGGTGTTTCCTTAGATGATAACAACCCTGAAAAGTATACAAGGGTTGGAGCAAACATGGGAGAAGACAAAGCAAGACCTTGTCCAGTTCTTGAAGAAAAGTATTAATGTGTTTGCACGGAGTCATGAGGACATGTCGAGTATTGACCCAAGTGTCATTACCCATTGTCTGAATATTTATCCTTCCTCTAAGCTTGTCCGTCAAAAGAAAAGAATTTTTGCTCCTGAACGAGATAATGCAATCAAAGAAGAAGTCCAGAAGTTGTCCACGGTGAAATTTATCCGAAAAGTTTATTACTTGGATTGGTTAGCTAATGTGGTGATGGTCAAGAAGGCTAATGGCAAGTGGAGGATGTGTGTGGATTTAACCGATTTGAACAAGGCTTGTCCAAAGGATAACTATCCATTGCCACGAATTGACCAGCTAGTTGATTCGACTGCGGGACATAAAGTACTAAGTTTCATGGATGCCTTCTCAGGCTATAATCAAATAAAGATGAACAAGGCAGATCAAGAGAAAACATCCTTCATTACTAACCAAGGCCTGTTTTGCTACAAGGTGATGCCTTCGGTTTGAAGAACGCGGGGGCAACTTATCAAAGACTAGTCAACCATATGTTCCGTCCACAGATCGGATGGAACGTAGAAGTCTATGTAGATGATATGCTGATAAAGATTTTGGGCGGGGAAAAGCATCTAAACGACCTTCAGGAGACCTCTGATACACTTAGACGATATAACAAAAAGTTAAATCTAAGCAAGTATGCTTTTGGAGTTTCATTAGGGAAATTCTATGATTTCATGGTTTCACACAGAGGAATTGAGGCAAATCCTAATAAGATTCAAGCGATCTTGGATATAGAGCCACCAAGGAATATCAAAAAAGTCCTGTCTCTCACTAGACGAGTAGCTGCCCTTAATAGGTTCGTCTCTAAAGCTACTGACAAGTGTTTACCTTTTTTCAAGGTTCTAAAGAAGGCATTTGAATGGACGGACGAATGTCAAAAGGCCTTCCAAGACCTTTAGGCCTACCTCACAACAACCCATTTGCTAAGCCCGTCTGTACCAGGCAAAGAATTATATTTGTATTTAACAGTATCCCTATATGCAATGAGTTCAGCATTGATTAGAGAAGAAGGGAAGATACAGAAGCCGGTTTATTATATGAGTCGTTCACTAAGAGGGGCAGAAGGACAATATCCCATGATGGAAAAACTGACCTTTGCTTTAGTTACGGCCTCAAGGAAGTTAAGGCATTACTTTCAAGCTCATGTCATTAATGTCTTGACAGATCATCCACTGAAGAAAGCAATGAACAATTTGGAAGCCGCAGGACGGCTAATCTAATGGGCCATAGAACTCAACGAGTTTGATGTTAGGTACCAGCCAAAAAATGTGATAAAAGTACAGGTATTGACGAATTTCATTGCAGAGTTCAGTCCTAGTCAAGGAGAGCTGGACTAGCTGGACGAGGCACAGAGGTGGATCATCGACGTGGATGGCTCGTCCACATTACACGCAAGAGGAATTGGAGTTATACTCAAGTCCCCGAAAGGAGATAAGTCGAAATACGCAACTCGTTTACAATACCAAACCACCAACAAAGAAGCTAAAATATGAGGCTCTCCTTAAAGGATTGGAATTGGCCAAGTCCTTAAGGGCAGAGTCAGTGGTCATCCAAGGAGACTCTCAATTGATCATCAATCAAGTGAATGGGATGTGTGAAGCTAAGAAGGATCGAATGAAGAAATATCTCAGCAAGGTGCAACGACTCGTCAAAAAATTTAAAGAAGCTAACTTTTTTCAACTTCTAAGGAAGGAGAACATGGAAGCAGATGCTTTAGCAAAAGTAGCTTCAGCAGGAGCTATGGAAAAATATGATAAAATACAATACATGCCTAGCATAGACCTTCTAGAGGGGCAGCAAATCGAAAGGGAAGAGAATTGGATAACTCCAATAGTAGTATATCTCAAGGATGGAAGGCTCCCAGAGGATAAGGACAAGGCGAGGAAGTTGAGAATTAGAGCTGCCAAATACGTCCTTATAGACGAGGTGTTGTATAAACGAGGCTTCTCTCAGCCCTACTTAAGGTGTTGGCCCCAGTGGAGTCAAATAATGTGTTGAGAGAAGTCCATGAAGGAGCTTGTGGAAACCACTCAGGAGCAAGAGCACCAGTCCATAAAGTCATCCATGCAGGTTATTACTGGCCAACCATTCAAGCAGACGCAAAGGCCTATGTCAAGGTGTGTGACCAACTCCATACTCATCCATAGGAGTCATCCAGGTCAAGGAGGCAAGAGCGGCTGTACTTAGCAAAATGGTCTTCCAAAAGCATATCAATCGTCCGTGAAGGAAGCACATGGACGACCCCCGAGCACTTGAGAAATTCCATGGAAATTATCTGCAAGAGCCAGTAAAATTGAACCACATGTTATCATTTTGAGGCATGAGCGAAATCCTAGTTCATTGCTATAACTTCCTACTCAGTACTCAACTTCTAACGACGGTTATAGAAAAATATTCTAACTCCTATAGTGGTTAGGGGAGTTAACCTTGAACCCTCTGACCTCCTCAAATATAGGGGAAGTTACGAAACAAGTAACCGCTTCAAGAGCGCACTATATAAACATTCATTCAGGACAAATGAAAGGTAAGTTTTTAACAACTACCAAAAAATTGGAACTCCAGAATTTAAGAGAGAAAACTAACTTATGCATCGAGGGTTCTTGGCCGGTGAGCCCCAGTCTCCTTTAATTGCTCTGTTTTTCTTTTCGGGCTTTCCAAGCGGCTATTAGATCATTGAAGTCTGGAGCGTTCAGCCTACTGATTTTTAGTGCATCATTAAATAATAATAGGGGATTTATGTTCCTACTTCTTTAATAATAATAATAATAATAATAATAATAATAATAATAATAATATCACAGTTTGTAAAGTTTGACAGATAAGTACACAAACTTTTTTCACTTATTAAAAGTTAAAATGTCGTTTGAAGCTTATTTGCATCAAAAAAAAAAAAATCAAATTTAAATTCTCAAAATTTTATAATAATTCACGTGGGTGTGTCAGGAGGGCACACTGCCACAAGTTACAAAAAGCAAACCTCCTTTACTTCTAGTTTTCAACTATTAAAGTCACAACAAAACAAACAACTAAAGCCTCTAGAAATAAAAACTTAGAGAGGCAGACGGATGGAGGGATGGGCGTGATCTATTACAAGAATTTTGGTCTTTTGCAACCACTATTTTAGCGACTACCAAAAATTCGTCACTATTAGGCATTAGCAACGAAAATATATGGTCATTGCTAATAAGTGTATTGTAGTGACGATATTAAGGTAGTCACTAATATGTCATCGCTAACGCTATGGAGGGAATTTTATTTACTTTTGGAGGGAAACTTTTAGCAACGACAACAAATTTTGTTGTGACGACATTTACGTCGCTAAAATAAGGTTTACTTTAACGACGACATCTATCATCGCTAATAATCATCTTTAGTGACGACCTTATGTTTCATCACGGACATATGGCCAAAAATACATAGTAAATATATCATATATATGCTTTATTTATCAATGACGACACATTGGTGGTCGCTATTATGATGCTATTGGCGATGACACAACATGTCGTCGCAAATATATCTACCTAAATATATTGGAGGGTAAAATTTTCACTCTCAAAAAGTGGTGGGAACTATTGGAGGGAAGCAGATTTTATATTCGCAACAAATTAGGTCGTCACTATAAGGGATCTTTTAATGAAGACAAAGATTGTGGTCATTAATATGTGGCCAAAACAATTTTGATATAATATGATTTTTTTTATATCAAATCCTCTAAATGCCTCTTAAAATATTAAAAATGACATTAATTCCTTTAAAATGTTTGAAATTATTAAAATACCATTAACCTTGTCAAAATGACCAAAATACCCCCAAACTTATATAATGACCAAAATAAACTTGAAGCCTTCAAAGTAATTTAAAACTTTCAAATCCGTTAAAAAAAAAAAAAAGAAGAAGAAGAAGAAGAAAAAAAAAAAATGAGACAACGGAGGGCTTGTTGCTTCAAAATACTCGCAAATCATAATATTACCCATTTGAAACTTGAAATTGATAAAATAATAAAAATTGAGAAAGTTCTGAGTCCACTCAAAATACTGACTAATTCTCATAATTATCAAAATGTGAATCATATTGTTAATCAATTTTTGATTTTTCTGTATCATGTGTCATAAGAAAGGTATTAGTCAATATTTACCAAAATAATAAATTCATTATAAATATATGAAAGGTATATTCATTATAAATTCATAATATATTCAACTAATAACCAATTCAATCATCAATTACGTAATAATAATTACCTAAAGTAAGTAAATAAATCAGATTAAAATATATTTATAACATACATATTCAAATTAATTAAAATCAGAAGTGATAATACATGATATATGAGCCAAATTAATAAATTTATTCATCATTTTGCCTAATCAACTATATCTAAGACAATGTTAACAAGATGTTCATCATCTTTCAAAATTATTTCTTTATTAACATTTTCTAACAACTACTCCAATACCCAATAATCCACTGAAAACCTTCCCACTGAACCTAATTTCACAACATCTAGTGGTCTCGAGACCATTTATTAAGTTTGACCGAATTTGACCAACTTTAACTGTACCTTCATTTAGATCTAACAATTTGATTGTGACCATAATTTACTAGAATTAACCTTTCATTACACTCTTAAAATCCAACAGTTAGATTTTAAATCTAAGTAGGGCATGAGATGGACATGTGTTGTGTATCTGTATGGCTATGTTCTCTTAATCTAACCATCCAATTGGTCTCAAATTTCACCAACACCAATATGTCACCATACTCTTCAATCCTAATGATCAAGATTTGAATATGAATTTCACCAAGTCTAGTGGTCACAAGACCATCTATTAAGTTTAATCAGGTTTGACCAACTTTAACTAAATTTTAACCGCGTCTTTCTCTAAATCCAGTCGTTTGATTATGATTATAATTTATTATAATTAACCTTTCATTACACTTTTCAAATCCAACGGTTAGATTTCAAATCAAAGGATGGCACGTTATAGACATATGTTGTATACCTGTATGGCTATGTTCTCTCAATCTGACCATCCAATTGTTCTCAAAATTTATCAACACCAATATGTCACCATACTCTTTAATCCTAATGATAAAGATTTGGATATGAATTTCGCCAAGTCCAGTGGTCTCGAGACCATCTATTAAGTTTAACTAACTTTAATTAAACTTTGACTGCGCCTTTCTCTAAATCCAACCGTTTGATTGTGACTATAATTTACTAGAATTAATTTTTCATTGCACTCTTTGAATCCGACAATTAGATTTCAAATCTAAGGATGACGTGAGATGGACATGTGTTGTGTACCTGTATGTCTATGTTCTCTTAATTTTCCATCCAATTGTTCTCAAATTTCACCAATACCAATATGTCACCAATACCAATATGTCACCATACTCTTCAATCCCAATAATCAAGATTCGAATATGAATTTTACCAAGTCCAATGGTCACAAGACCATCTATTAAGTTTAACCGGGTTTGACCAACTTTAACTAAACTTTGACAGCGTATTTTCTAAATCCAACCGTTTGATTGTGACCATAATTTACTAGAATTAACCTTTCATTACACTCTTTAAATCTAACGGTTAGATTTCAAATCTAAGTATGGCGTGAGATGGACATATGTTGTGTACCTGTATATCTATGTTTTCTCAATTTGACTAGCCAATTGATCTTAAATTTCACCAACACCAATATGTCAGCATATTCTTCAATCCTATTGATCAAGATTGGAATATGAATTTTACTAATTCTAGTGGTCATAGGACCATCTATTAAGTTTAACCGAGTTTGACAAACATTAACTAAACTTTGACCGCGCCTTTCTCAAAATCCAACTGTTTAATTATGATCATAATTTACTAGAATTAACATTTCATTACACTCTTCGAATCCAATGGTTAGATTGCAAATCTAAGGATAGCACGTGATGAACATATGTTATGTACCTGTATGACTTTGTTCTCTCAATCTAACCATCCAATTGTTCTCAAATTTCACAAACACCAATATGTCACCGTACTCTTCAATCCAAATGATCAAGATTGGAATATGAATTTCACCAAGTCTAGTGGTCACGGGACCATCTATTAAGTTTAACCGGGTTTGGCCAATTTTAACTGAACTTTGACTGCGTCTTTCTCTAAATCCAACCATTTGATTGTGGCCATAATTTACTAGAATTAACCTTTCATTACACTCTTTGAATCAAACGGTTAGATTTCAAATTTAAGGATGGCACGTGATGGACATATGTTGTGTACTTGTATGACTTTTTTCTCTCAATCTGGCCATCTAATTGTTCTCAAATTTCACTAACACAAATATGTCATCATACTTTTCAATCCTAATGATCAAGATTGGATTATGAATTTCACCAAGTCTAATGGTCACAAGACCGTCTATTAAGTTTAACCAGGTTTGACCAACTTTAACTAAATTTCGATCGCGCCTTTCTCTAAATCCAACCATTTAATTGTGATCATAATTTACTAGAATTAACATTTCATTACATTCTTCGAATCCAACGATTACATTTCAAATCTAAGGATGGCGTGTGAGGGACATATGTTGTGTACCTGTATAACTTTGTTCTCTCAATCTGACCATCCAACTGTTCTCAAATTTCACCAACACCAATATGTCACTATACTCTTCAATCCCAATGATCAAGATTCAAATATGAATTTCACCAAGTCCAGTGGTCTTGGGACAATTTATTAAGTTTGACCGGGTTTGACCAACTTTAACTAAACTTTGACCACGTTTTTCTCTAAATCCAATCATTTGATTGTGACCATAGTTTACTAGAATTAACCTTTCATTAAACTCTTCGAATCCAACGGTTAGATTTCAATTCGAAGGATGGTGTGTGATGGACATGTATTGTGTACTTGTATAACTATGTTCTCTCCAATGTTATGAGTACCATATCAAATCCCGTTTCCGTTTGTCCAATGTTAGATGTTTTTTTTTTTTTAATTATAATTTAATAATTAGGGGAGTGGAGATTTAAATTTTAAATATATGTCTTTATTAAAAATATTAAGAAGTGTAATATGAACCATAATATGATGTTTGGTATGAGGGAATCCACATTATTTTCAGCATCTAGATTCTTAGGAATATGATGCCTAGCAATTTGGATGCTTGGAGATGTAACTATTTCTATGTTTGGTTTGATTTGGCATAATAATAATAATAATAATAATAATAATAATAATAAATAAATAAATCCTGAGAATATAAGATGTTTATATTTAGTTTATTTCAAAAAATCTTATAAGAATTATTAATTTTCCCCAAATATTATATTATAAAAAATCTTATAAGAATTATTAATATTTACTTTATGTTTTCTTTCTCTTGAAATAAATATATTCTTTAACACGCACGTAGCACTAATCCAAATATATGTTAAATATAATGTCAAATAAACAGACCAAACTTTTCAACATTAGATTATATCTACTTAAACACAATTATCAAAAATACATAATGGCAATGATATTTATGAGAAGGCGAAGGCTATTTAGGGTATTTCACTTGGTGAGGCATTGGATCTAATAAATCATTATTTGTTCATTCAATTTCCCTATAAACTAATTGCCAACCGTGATACATACTAAGCACAATAGCAATTGATTTTAAATTGCAACTTTCTAAAAAGCAAACGAAGAAAAAAAAAAAAAAAAAAAAAAACTGATTTGAAACCATGGAAGTTGAACCCTCTACGCCAACCCAACGCAGTAGTGAAGAAGAAGATGAGCTGCACCATAGTGTCAAGAAATTTAAAGAAAGCCATGGAGCTATAAGCTTCTCGCAACCAAGGAAACTTGTGAGCTATAAGGATAGCCTCGTGGGAGACATTCCTGGAGCTTATGAACAAGCCTTCAGGTTTGATAAAAATTGGGAGGAAGAAGAATATAAGCCAGACACTGAACTAGAGCTACTGTTGGAAGGTATGGTTGAAGTGAAACTCTCTAAAGAAACTAAAGCTCGCATTAGGGTGCCTTGGTCCAAGGCATTGATAAGTGTTTGGTAGATCAGTTGGTTTTAACTACCTCACTTTCAAAATCAATGCATTATGGAAACCGAAGGCGAAGATGGACTATGTTAATTTGGGGAGAGATTTTTTTCTAATCAGATTCAGTAATGGTGAGGATTATGATTATGTGCTTTGAGGAGGCCCGTGGTTCATTGGGGGGCATTACCTCGCAATTATGCTGTGGGAACCATATTTCAAAGCTTCTGAAGCCAAGCTATCTTTTGTTGCAGTGTGGGTTAGACTCCCCGAGCTGCCAATAAAATTTTATGAGGCTTCAGTTCTAAAGGAGATAGGGAGCATGTTCGGGCCTGTGCTTCGCATAGATTCCTTTACAGCTTCAAAAACTAGAGGTGGATATGCGAGGTTATGTGTTCACATTAATCTGGACAAACCTCTCATTACTTCTATTCGGATAGGTAGACTGGTGCAACGGGTAATGTATAAAGGTGTGTCATATATTACTTTGTTTCAGCTGTGGACGTCTCGGCCATAAGAAGGAAAGCTGCTGTTATCAAGTAAAACAAGCAACCACGGAAATGAGGTACAAACAGCGCCAAGGACCAACGAAACCAAAGAAAAGGTTCAGTCCGATGCTAACTACGGTCCGTGGTTGGTCGTCATGAGGAAAAAATCTGTGAATAGGATGGGACGAACTAATGGGCAAACTAAATCAAACCAGACAAGTCATTTCAAACCTAAGGGTAATTTGGACCTTTTTCATGAGCACTATCTACAGGAAATGGGAAAAGATCTTGAAAAATCACATCATAGTGATTCAACAGACTCAAGCTCTGAAGCCACACGTATCACTGTAGCCCAAAATCAACAAAAGGACCTTGAGATGGTAAATGATTGTATGGTGGAAGCTTGGAAGGAAGCTTCGGGCAATGGATCTCAACAGGAGACGAGACAGAGTAAGGGAAATAAATTAAAAAATTTGCACAAAAATTTTTTTTTTTTTAAAAAGGAAGCAAGTGTTTAGGGGTCAAAAACACAAAAAAATTGATGGGCCCTAGGAACCTAAAACGCCCAATATTCAATTTTGGGAGCAAAGGTGATCTTTCACAGCCGTCAAAAGTTCAGGAAGGAGGTGAACAGGTTGAGAATGGAAGGAATGTGGAGTGCTCTAACCCTATTGCTAAGAACCGGCTGGGCTATATGGTATAGGAGGAGAGCGGTGGTGATTCCAGACGAGGTTATAGCCCAAATTCGAGCGGCACCAATAGAAACTCTGGGATGGTTTGAGGAAGAATTGGGGCAAGCGTGGAAGCAACTATTCCCCATAACTCCAACGAGCATAAAAAATGGGGATTTGCCTCGGGACCACAATGCGTGGAATCTCACGCCCAACCCGTGGTGGAAATTCCTCACGGACATTCCAGCAATTTCGTGGGAAGTAGCAGAGGAGTTAAGCAGGCAACGATGGCCATCTGTCGGGCCCTATTGGGACGAATCTAGATGGATAATACAGGAAAGGAAACTAGTGGATTTTCGGGGAATGGCTATGACTCACATCAGGAATCACCCAACACTAAAATTGATCCAAATCATGGCTCCAATGCAGAGGAGTGATGTACTACTGTGCTGCAAGGAGGATATCCTGGGCATTCTAAAGTATATGATAATATGGAAGCTAGAATGGACAGCTTCCAAAAGCCTTTTGAGGAGGATGGGATGGAGTATGGTGGCGTAGGCAACAATGAGTGCTAGCCCACCTGAGATTGAGATACCTTTAAGCCAATTCGTCAAAATGAATATTTTATTATGGAATTGTAGAGGAGCCTTGAATGCTAATTTCAAAAGAAGAATTTTTGAAATGACAATTAATCATCACCCTTCAATTGTGGTTTTTACCGAGATGAGGGTTGGTGGAGACAGAGCAGGTAAAATTATCGAAGGATTGCCTTTTGATGGGTACATTACTACAGATTCCATTGGCTATGCCAGGGGACTATGGATGCTATGGAAGATGGACGATGTTGAAGTGTCTCATCTGTCAAGCATAGAACAGGAGATTCATGCCTCTATTGAGGTGCACTCTTCTAACCTAACCTGGCTTATTTCTGCAATTTATGCTAGTCCTACGGTAGCTGAAAGAAAAATTTTGTGGAATAATCTAAACTGTATCTCAACTCCATAATCTACCTTGGCTGATGCTGGGGAACTTTAATGAAGTTCTGTGTGGAGAAGACAAGTTTGGGGGAAACCAAGTGAATCTGAATAGAGCTCTTGAATTTAAAGATTGTCTAGATGAATGTAATATGCTAGATTTGGGCTTTGCGGGCCCTAAATACACTTGGACGAACCGTAGGCCCATCACAAGCCTTATTTTGGAAAGAATTGATAGGTGTTTTGCGAACCCAGGGTGGAGGCTCCTTTACCCATAAGCTATAGTTACCCACTTGCCTAGAACCTTTTCAGACCACTGCCCGGTACTTGTGGATTTATGTAAACCTAGTACCAATCATTTTAATAAACCGTTTCAATTCCAAACGATGTGGCTTCTCCACCCGGATTTTTATAGAGTAGTGCAGCAAGCTTGGTCTGAGGATAAAGCACTACAAAGAGCAGTGTCGGATTTTGTTGACAGAGTAAAAAAATGGAATGTGGAAGTGTTTGGCAATATTTTTGCAAAGAAGAGAAGGGTGCTAGATAGAATGAATGGAACGCAGAAAGCCATTGTAGAGAACCCTAATGATTTTTTGTTAAATTTCGAAAATCAGCTTTTGTCAGAATATTCCCTTATTCTAATGCAAGAGGAAGAATTTTGGGCCCTCAAGTCTAGACTTAATGCAGCCTTTTTTGGAGATTGCAACATGTCCTTTTTCCATGTCTCTACTATGGTGAGGCGACATAGAAACAAAATAAGGTGTATCAAGGATGTAGTAGGGAGTTGGTTAACTAAGGAAAATGAGTAAAGGAATATATAAGGAGTGGTTTTAAAAACTTGTACACCACGGAGTTGAGGTGGTCTACTAAATCCTCAAATGTTTCTAATTTCTCATGCTACTACTTAACAGACAAGGATAGAACTAGGATTGATTGTGATGTTACTGTGGAGGAAATTAGAGCAAGTCTATGGGCTCTCAAGCCGTTCAAAGCCCCAGGACCTGATGGTCTACATGCGGGATTCTACCAACATTTTTGGATGGAGGTAAAAAATTCTATTTGTGAGGAGATTAAAGGAATTTTTATGCATGGTGCTGTCCCGAGCTATCTAAATGAGACACTGATATCCTTAGTTCTGAAATGCCAAAATCCAGAATCATTGAGCAACTATAGGCCCATCAGTTTATGCAACTCTATTTTTAAAGTAATTTCGAAGATCATTGTGGCCCGAATCAGACCCCATCTTAGTAGCTTGATATCTCCTGTGCAGACTACTTTTGTGCCTGGCCGAAGAGGAACCGATAATGTTATCATCGCCCAAGAACTCTTCCATACCTTGGACAAAAAAAAGAAAGGAAGAGTAGGTTTCATGGCTATCAAGTTGGATTTAGAAAAAGCCTATGATAGGCTAGAATGGAGTTTTGTGCATAGAGTTTTACAAGCCTTCCATTTCCCTCCAAACTCACTAAGATCATAATGAGCTATATCGTGACTACAAGCATATCCATTTTGGTCAATGGGGATGCTTTACAATCCTTTGAGCCATCAGGGGGTATTAGACAGGGAGATGGAGTATTTAGGCCACCTTATTAAGCAAAAGTGTGTAGATGGAGTTTGGACCCCTTTGAAGGCCTCGAAGGCTAATGTAGGCTTTTCCACCTTCTTTTTGCGGACGATATCATATTGTTTGGAAAGGTTGAACCCACTGCCTATGAAGCAATATTGGAAGTGCTTGGGAATTTTTGTGCTGAATCAAGCCAAAAAATTAGCTTGGAAAAGTCCAGTATATATTTTTCCCCAAATGTTAGTGAAAGTTTAAAGGAGGAAGTTTATGACATATTGGGCATTCGGGAAACGCATGATATTGGAAAGTACCTTGGGTTCTCGTTAAGGCACAAGGGGCTGCTAGAAATCCATATAAGTTCATAGTGGAAAATGTCATGAGTAAACTAGCAGGGTGGAAGTCAAAGTATTTATCCTTTGCCGAATGAACGGTTTTAATCCTATCCGTGATGTACGCCATCCCTAATTATGTGATGTAAAGGATGGCTCTAACTATCCATGTTTGTGATAAATTGGATAAAATTAACTGGGATTTTTTATGGGGCTCCACAAGTAAGAAAAGGAGGATGCACGTGGTGGGTTGGAGCAAAATTATAAAGTCCAAGGAAGAAGAGGGTTTAGGAATACAAGCAGCTAGGTCAAAAAATATAGCGCTGCTCTCTAAATTAAATTGGAGAATGTACTATGAACAAGACACTTTGTGGACCAAGGTGTTGCTCAAAAAGTACTGTTCCACTTCGAGAGTAAGATCGAGGGATCCAAAAAAACTCCCTTCTTCTCCTAATTGGAAAGCCATTAACCTTGGGTTTCCTATTTTCAAGAAAGGTATTTGGTGGGGTTTTGGAAATGGTCATGAAGTTAGAGTTTGGTTGGACAACTGGATTAATGGTGAGTCTCTTCGAGGCATGATTGAGGGACCTTTAAGGCAAGAGGATGTTGAGATGACAGTGGCTGCCTTATGCCGTGATCATGAATGGAAATGGGAAATCCTTTCTTTTGAACTACCAGACCCAATCAAGAATAAAGTTAAAGCTATCCCACTTCAATTCTTTGGAAGTAAAAAAGATTCTATCATGTGGAAGTATTCCAAAGATGATGAATTCTCCACTAATTCAGCCTATCAATTAGCCAACCAGCCTGATTCAACAAAAAATCATTTTAAAGAGCAGTGGATTTGGAAATTGGATACTCTACCAAAGTTAATAAGTTTTCTCTAGCTATGTGTACATGGAAGCATACCTGTGAAGAGTGTACTGGCAGCTAGGGGTATTAATTGTGATAAGGTTTGTCCTATGTGCAAACGGCAAGAGGAAACTATTGTACATCTGCTGCGAGATTGTGAGGTTATGCGTGATTTGTGGTGTAAGTTGGGAGTTCCTCCTCCTCATATAAACTCCTTTAATGAGAACTTTGTTAATTGGCTTAGAATTAATTGTTTTAGTACTGCTAGGCACAACACGCATATCCCTTGATGCACGGTGTTTTTATATGCGGTTTGGTGCTCATGGAAAAATAGGAATAATGTGGTGTTTGAAAATGGTATACCAAATTCTAAGCTAGATAAATTCTGCCTTGGTCAAGCTAAGGAATTTCATTTCTGCGTGAGTAAGGTCAACCAAGTTTCCTCCAAAACTTCCATTCCAATCAGATGGAATAAGCCATCAACTGGTTGGCATAAATTAAATATTGATGGTGCTTCTATTGGATATTCGGGTAAGGCGGGCGGTGGAGGAGTAATTAGGGACTGTCATGGTGTTTGGGTCAAGGGGTACTCAAGATCAATTGGATATACCACTAGTGTGTTGGTTGAATGGTGGGCATTGTGGGATGGTCTGATCTTGGCCATTCAATTGGGCATGAACCAGCTAGATGTGGAACTTGATGCCAAGGTGATTGTGGAGTTGCTCAATGGTGCTGAATGTCCTAACCGGAGTTACTCGCCTTTGTTAAATGATTGCAGGTCCTTCATAGCAACACTAGTGCAGGTCCGAGTAGGGCATGTGTATAGAGAGGCGAATCAATGCGCTGACTTCTTGGCCAAAAGGGGTTGTTCCATGATGGAAAATTTTGCTGTTTTTGATTCCCCCCCCCCCCCCCCTCTGCTGATTTGAATATTTTAATTGACTCTGATAAAAATGGATTGTACCACTATAGGCGTGTTGCCAATACTTTGGCCTCTGTGGTCAGTTTGTAATGGTTGTTGCTGTTTGTTTATATATATATATATATATATATATATATGTATATATATATATATATATAATATCCATCCTGTTAACCCAAAAAAAAATTGATTTTATTTCTGATAAAAAAAAAACAACGATTTTATAGAAAAAAAGGAGCTAAGCCCAAATTTCAGATTGATTGAAATTTGGTTAGAAAAAAAGTCCAAAACTTTTATTATAAAAAAAAAAGGTGAAAAGAAAAGAAAAGCTGAAGACTCAAAAAAAAAAAAAAATGCACAGTTATTTTTTGGTTGTGGTTTTCTTTTCTCAATTCGTTTTCACTTTTCTCACACTTACAATTCCCAACTGCGACACCGATTTGCACCGTGGATATCGTTCTTATCGAAGTCAATTGCGAGACCAATTTCAGCACTTTGTTAGTCCCTATTTCCCTCGGCTTCTTTGCCTTCAGCCCTTGAATTCGTAATTGGGAAACATAATTTCAGACCTTTGAGCATTGAGAGTGTTTTTTCCCGTTGTACTTTGCAGGTTAGTGATTTGGGAAACGTAATTGGGTTGCCGCTACAAAGCGTAAAAAGGTTAGATATTCATATATATATATATATATATATATATATATATATATATTTATCTCTATAGTTATTTTGTGGTTGAAGGGATTTCAATTACCATATTCACATTCATTCAATTTCTACATTTTTTGAATGTCTATCTATTAATGACAAGAAGAGATGAATATTGGAAATAGTGTTTTTTTTTGCTACTTTTTTCATACCGGACCTAAATACAAACAAAAAATTTTAGATCTAACAATCTCTCTCCTTTCTCAATAACTTACTAACTTGCTCTTGCACTTGGATCATTGCTGTCATTAACACGATGCTGTTGTTGCCACCACGTTACCTGTAGCAACCCATTTGGTGATCTTCTCTTCAGCTTCTCTTGCTGTTTCTTCTTCTCCTCCTTCTTTGTCTGCTCAGACATATGTTTCTTCTTCTTATTCTACCTCTTATGGTTCTCTTTATTTTAATCTTTAACTTTTGTTGTTTTGTGTGCTTGACAATTGACAAGCAGTGACAAGTCACTGAAAACCCACGTGAACTTCATTTAAAAATTCAAACTATTTAATACTTACTCAATTTGTGTGCTCTGCCTACACATCAATATCAATTTAATTTATTTATTTATAAACATCAATATCAATTCTATTATATATTATATAATACTAGTATAGTGAAGTGAAAGTGAAATGTCTTTTTTTTTAATAGGTACTTGCATGGAGATTATTGATTCACAATCAGATTGATTGGGTTGGGTTTAATGCTTTTTTGTGGGGTTGGATATATTGGACATATATTATATAAAGTTTAAAGATGGGCTGTTATTGGTTATTTGGGTTTTGATTCACCGGTACTGGTGGAGGGTCTTTCAAGGAAATCTCCAGGGCTCTTTGTTTCAAGTCTTGTCAATTAAAAAAACTCTTTTAACTAATCTTCTCACCTTGATACTTTTGTCTACTTGTTTTTAGGAGATGGCTTCTTTTTTTTTTTGGTTTGGGGTGCAATATTTCAGGCACAATAGTCACTAGAGACTAGAGGACACAAAAGAAGTAAATAAAACAAATATAAAAGATAGCTAAGATAGGAAAGCTATCACAACAAGAAAAGTCCCATTATCATTAATGGTTTTCCATACGTGGTGTGGATTGTAACTAAAACTTGGTGATTACATCGAAACTGAGAAATTTTACTATTAATGTCTATCTAAGCTGTTAATTGTTTGTTTGTTTGTTTATTTATTTACTTTCATTTAGATCTTGCGGTGAATCAGCGAATCCACTAAAAGTATAGCTGTCTTAAAGGTTGATATGGCTGATGCAAAGAAGCGTCTTAGCGCTCACAATAAACAATTGCATCAGTTGTGGTATTAGTCAATAGCACTGCATCACATAATTTCCCTGTTAGATCAAATTGAGGGCATAGCTAAGGTTTGTCCAACCTATTTCCAGCTTTAAGATAATATTAGATCCAATAGTATTGCATACTTTTGGTCCATACAAACATGCAGACATTTTTTAAAGTAAGTTATATACATGCGAGCATGGATGCATAAGTGCATGCATTAACATGCACACATTTATGCATGCTATGATATGTCCTTAATGACTTGTTCTAATCATTACTTAAAAAAAAAAAAAGAAAAAAAAAAAAGAAGTTGTATCTTGCTCAAGTGGAATTTGGGGTGTGTAGTAAATTATTAATGGAACTTCTCAGCATTTTATGGATATTGCAGCTTTTAGTGTGTTTTGAAAAATTAACTCCACTATATTGTTTGCAGCTTAAAAAAATATGTCTTTTTGAAATGAAGGAAAATGGTGTTTTAGGGTATTTTCCTTGTGAAATGAACCATTTAAGCAAAAAACATCAGTTCACTGTGCTTAAGATATTTATCAAAGAATATATATGCATCACTGTCATTTGCATTCAAATGATGCATGGTCATATAGCAACAATACTTCCAAGGTTAAATTTCTACTAGCACATGTAGTGTTTTACAGTGACTGACTGCCTCACCATTTAATTTCATGAGTTGTAGAATTTATGGTAAGGATATATTAACTGGGCATTAAGTGATAGAGATTGCAAAGTTTTTGTCTTCTCCAATTCAATTTCTCAATATTTTCTTGACACAACAAGAATGATGAGAATTTGAATAATAAGTATTTTTCATCAATTATCTTGCTTAGATCTTTCAACTGAAATTGGGATTGGGTGAGAAAAGTATCAGTCTTAAGATGAAAGAAAATTCTATAACTTTTAATGACTCAACTCTTATAAAAATTCTTAATTTGGTAACTATTGTTTTTTTATGAACAGTTTTTACTTATAAAGCAAGAGTATTGCTGAAAATAGTCTATTATGATTGTTGTTGTTTCAATAACAAGCAATTTTGTTTATATTTTTTAATTGGTTTTATTTCTGAAGAAAATTGGGTTATTCTTGGTAAGTAGTTCACTTCTTTTACATCTATGAATTATGATAGAGACATCATAATAGAGAACTTGTTTAACTCATCAACCCACTTCATCTCAAGTAAGAATGTGTTTGTTGAAATTATGATAGGGACATCAAGATGGATAAAAGTTGGATGCATGAAACTGATAAAACTAGTACACGATATAGTGAAGGTGTTAAACAGTTCATTAACATGGCATGTGGTCATGTGGATTGACTTGGTAGGATTAAGTGTCCATGTCGTAAATGCACAAATCGGTATTATCTTTCTTTTTTATTATTATTGGTAAGAATAACTTATTGAAAAAAAAAACTATTTCATGCAAAAAAGGCATGAATTAGCCAAAAGAATAATAAAATGACTAGAAATTATGTACAAGACAAAAGAGTCTATGAACATTGGAATTGAATCACTAGATGTGAATCACCAAGCTCAAGATCAATCAAACAAAGTGCATGCAAAAGAGGTTAGAAAATTAATTTTGAATAAATTTTGTGAAACATTTACTAAAAGTATTTCATGGAAATTAATTTCAGAGAGATGAAAGTTTTTGACATCTTTTAATGAAAAATTAAATGCAAAAAGGAATGATGGAAAAGACTCTTTGTGATAATTGAACTATCATAACATTTTAAATTGTTACTTTTCTTTCACCTTCAGTTTAATTTAATGACTTTTTTGCCTCCAAGCCATTTGCTGAAGAGTTAACTTCTATTGGGTCTTGTTTTAAAGGTTATGCTGAAAGTACCAATGGTGGTTCGTCTTGAAGGCACAAACGTGATCAGAAAAGAGCACGACTTTTGTTCAACTTGTAATTCCAAGGCGTTTACCAGCCACTTTGTGAAAGAAACAAAGTTTTTATTTTATTTTATTTTATTTTTTTATAGAAGAAGAAACTAAACTCAAAGTCTGACACTTCAACTTTGGGGAGTGTCAGAGTTCACATCTTTCCTAGTTGTGTTAATTGAGGTACTTTTGATGATCTCTCTTCATTTTACCTTCTGCGTATTCCTTAATTTTGGTAAACAAGTTATGGGTATCTTTGAAAATCAGCAATTGTTTCATGGTTTAGTTGTGGGCCTCTATGTGAGTTTCATTGGTTTTGAATGTTTTTATGGAGTTTTTGTGAGTTTTGGGTGTAACTAATTGGTGAATTGTAAAAAGGGTCTTAATTTAATTTGAGTTATGGAGTGCTTTTTTTAAAAGAGACTAGTTTGGAAATATTGAGAAAATTGGATTTGGAATTTAGCTGTTACTTTTCTTTTCTTTTTCTTCTTTGTCTTGTTCCTTGTTGGCTCTTGTTTTGTATTTGGAGTGCTTTTTTGTGTGTTTTGGGTGTAACTACGGTTACACCCACCTTTTTGTGCTTTCTTGAATGAATTTTGTCTACTTATCAATTATGAATGAGATTATAATTTTGTTTTTTGTTGGTTTGGTTTTAAAGATTTTGCCTGAAACGTGTCTAATTCTTGTGCTAGGCTCACTTATGAGCATTAAATAATTATAATATTTATATAGTTTACTTATAAAGAAGAGAGATTTAGGATTTATAAGGTTCTTTTCTTAGCTTTAGGATTTATAAGATTTATGATTTATGCTAAAAGTTGCTGCCTAAATGCCTTTTAGGAAATCATTAGTAGTGGATTTGTAATGGTTTGGTGATGATTTTACATTCTCATATCTAGTTCAGTTACAAATCCATTAATTGCTGATAGAAGTGCAAAGTTACATGAATTATCACTCGTATTTGATCAAAACTCCCTTCAAAAACTTGAACCTCCACTTGTCTTTCAGAGTTTGTTAACCATGGTATGCAATTGTAAGACATGTCTTATTACCTTTACAGTTGCCACAAAAATGTTGTGATTTCAAAATTGTCATTCCTATCATGATTGTAGGGGGTGTCCTCTTTAAGGTATATATTGTTGGTGAAACTATAAAGGTGGTCAGACATTTTTCCTTACTTGATGATGTCCGTAAAAGGGAACTTGTTAGGTTCTAAGAATTAGGAACTAATGTATTAGAACTTCAATTTGTAATGTTGGCAAACCATGATCAAAACATTCTTTAAGGTGTGTGTTAGACTTGCTCAAAGTATGGCTTTTTATGTAAATTTGGAATCGAGTTAACTGCAGAATTTACTGTACACTTCTACCTGACTCGATCGATCGAGAATTAGACTCAACCAATCGAAAATCGTGCAGAACGTTTTTTTGCAGAATTTTTCCAACTCAGCCCTAGCCCATTTAATGTATAGGGTTTTATGTTTTGCCCTAAGTATATAAGGGAAAACCCTAGCCACGTTTTTAGAGTTCTGAATGCTGTGTTTGTTAATCTAATTGTTAGATCTAGAGGTGTTTACCTTCACATACACTTAGGGTTTCCAAACTCAAGATTCATGTCAAGAGATTGGTAAATCATACAGTTGCAGAACAAAAGAGCTTCAAGATATACAAGCAGGTGTTGCTTGTGCTTTGCTGAAGAATTCAAGAAAAGAAGGAGTCCATGGTCTCGGAGCTGTCACGTGGTCGTGGTAGTAAATTTCCTATAGGCAGGTAGCAATAGAATGTTAGTGGTCTAAGTCGCTATTGTGTAAACTTCAATTCTTTTTAGTGGATTTGCTATTTTACCTTGAGGATAGCTAGGTTAAATCTTTCCCAGGTTTTTTACAAGTTTGGTTTTCCTGGGTCATCATATCGTTGTGTTATTTATTTTTTCGCTGCTTTACTTGATATGATTGTTATTGTTTTAACCTAGATCTGAATAATAAACCTAAGTATCCACTTGGTTAATTAATTAGCTTAAACAATCTTGTTTTATAATGGTCTAAACGAACTTACAAGTGGTATCAGAGCGGGTAACTCTTTTGTGTTAGATCTTTTGATCTAAGAGTTGATCCTTGATCCCTGTTATCATGGATAATTTGAAGTGTCTTTCTGCTCATGTTTGTGATGATTTGAATAAAAAAGACACTGTTGTTTCTGTTGATCTTTTTGATGCCTGTGAAACTCTTCGTAAGGAATTATTGAAAACTATGAGAATTGCTAAAAAATTCAAGGAAGAGTTAAAATTGGCTAATCTTGAAAAGGATGAATTGATTGTTAGATTAGATGAATCTAATAAAAAGAATGAATTTTTGAGAAATCAAATTTCCTCTCAAGATGAGAAGATGAAAAGCTTGGAACAAGAGTTAGCTGAATCTAAAGCTAAAATTGAAAATTTGACTAGTACCAAGCCTGCTGTTGATAACAGAAGTGTTTCTATTTCTTTTAAGCCTAAAGCTGAAAAACTTTATATCCCTCCTTTCAAGAGGAATAATAAAAAAAATGCTTATTTTGCTAGGTTAGACAAAGGTAAAAGTTCTGATATAGATGCTGAAGTTTCTACATTCAAGTTTAAACCTACTATTAGAGAGTATAAGAAATCTGTTTTTGTGCCTACTTGTCACCTTTGTGGTGTTGTTGGTCATATTAGACCAAATTGTTCTTTGTTGAGGCAAAAACCAAAATCTGAGACTAAATTTGCTGTTAGGAATACTGATGTTCCTAAATTTGTTCCTGTTTGTCACTTTTGTGGTGTCTCTGATCACATTCGTCCTAATTGTCATAAATTGAAATTTAAAAATTCTGTATTTCAATCTAGGATATGTGATGATATTTCTCCTACCATAAGTCCATATAAATTGTTTCATATTCTCTTGAAAAATTTAAGCTTGTTGGCTTGTAAAAAGAATTTGCAGGATTTCAGTTTTTCTCAGAAGAGTGGTGTAATCCCTCAAATACACTCTGCTTCACATGGATTTTCACCTACAAAGCCGAAGACTCGTGCTTTATGAGTGAGAAAAGATTCTCTAAAGTGAGTGCTGCTGACTTGTCCCTAATTTAATTCTTTCAATTATTTGTGGACATGTTTTGTTTCTATTTTTGGTTTTTTTGTTTTTTTTTTTTATTAAAAAAAATCGAAACATTGAGAAATTTCAAAAAGACAAAAATATTTTATTTTGTGTCTAGCTTTATTTTTCTTAAGGATTACATGAATTATGATATCTCTCTTGATTTAGAACGTGCTTGACATTGTGGAGAAACTTGAATAGCATGTGTTATATAAGTGCTAAGCTATTTTTGATTTTGTATGAGTATGCACTAGTTTGTACATGTACTCAAGGGTTAATTAAGAAATTGATATTTCTTGTTTGTGTACCCTCTATAGCTTAGTTAAGCACTGTCATGCATTGCATTTGCATTTTTAATCTTTTAGCTTAATGTGTGCTTTTAGTTTTGGTCATAAAATTTTTTTTAACCAAAAAGATTTTTATGTGTTTTGTATTATATATCTTGGATTTATAATTAAGGTTAGCCATATTATCTTTACATAACATGTTTATATACATTGTTTAGCTTAGATGAGCTTATTTATTGCACTTTACTAGCTGAAGTCTTTGTAGTGCATGTTGTGTGGGAAAGATGTTTATAATTTTTGATCACATGATCTTGATATTGAAGTCACATGCCTTTGATTATTGGACTTGGTCTTATTGAGAAAGGCATAAGTAACCATCTCACCACTATTTACTAGCCAATCATGAACACCTTAGTGCATATCATAAGATTTTGTGCTCGAGAAAGTGTAGCACATGCACAAAAAGAACATAAGGTGTAGCCTCGGTTAAATTGTTAAAATTGGTGTGTACATTATCTCGGCTATTTTAATAAGTTTCTAATTAAATAAAATTGGTGTGTATATTATGAAGCAAATCAAGAAACTTACATGATTGCAAGCTTTTATTCTAGGAGATGTGAGAGTTATATGATGTAACTCTTTAGGTGATAGTCTCTTTCAAATTCTATGTGATGAATTTTGTAAACTTTGTGTTTGATTTCTATTCACATATCACCTCACATGTTTCTCAAGTTTTTGCTAGTTGCACACACTACACAAGTTACTCTTTGCTAAACTTTGTACATGTTATTGTGTGTGATTTTGTTGTGGCCATCCAAGATTGAAAATTTATTGATTTTGATGCAAAATTTGAGTTTTAAGGTCATATTGATTGAAAAACTTGTTTTTGAAAGATCTGGGTTGTATTCATGTGTTTTTGAAAAACTTTTAGTCTCATACTTATGCATTTCATTCATGAAATATTGTGCTTTGAGGAGTTACTGCATTAAATTGCTTTGTTTTTCAAAAATTTGAGTTTTCCAGAATTTCGACCGATCGAAGTTGTTTCTCGACCGATCGAAATTGCGATTAAAATTTTTGGTTTGATTCTATCTGACTCGATTGGTATTCGATCGATACTCGATCGATCGAAACTGAAAAATTTTCAGTTTTAAGAGTTTTGACCAAATTTTTTTATGCATCATTTATGTTTAGGATTCACATGAGTTTTATTGTTTTCTGTATCCATCTTGCAGTTTTGCAGTCATATCTCTCATTGTTTTCACACATACCATGCATACACTTTGCTAAATTGGATACTCAACTTTATTTAAAAATTGATTGATTAATTTTTGAGTCCTTTGTACATTTTAATATATACTATTTTTTATGTGTGAATTGCAGAAAATATTTTTCTTAAGAGATATGATGAATAATCAATGTGCAAATATTTTCTCCAAAACTGTTTTTCCCAAAACTTATTTTGTTTTTCCTATTTTTATAGGGGGAAAAAAGTTTTTTTTAACCTTTGTTGTTTATAGGGGGAGTTGTTGCTCTTCTTAAGGGGAGTTGTCTCTATTTTCTATAGAGTTGAATTGTTTTGTGTTTACTAGTGGGGTTCTGATCCTCGGATCACGTCTGCTGAGCTCTCTGAGCTTCATTACCTTTTCTTTAGGATTGTCTGTCATTCCTTGTGGCCTATTTCTCATCTTCATACTATTCCTATTGAGCGGTGTGTCTTTTTGTATGCTCTTGTTACTGATGCTCCTATCAGTTTTCCACACCTGTTTCTTCATTCTTTGAACGAGGTACATCGGAGTAGTTCTACAGCTCATGCTTTATTCTTTCCTGTTTTTATTCATAGGATTCTCCTTCATCTAGGTTTAGGTGATTATCCTGCTTCTGAGCCCGTACATATTATTACTCCTATAGGCGCTACCTTTTTTAGGCAAAGGGCTGCTCAACTTCGAGCTAGCTCTAAGCGTCCTAGGGTAGAGCCTTCCGGTGTCACTCCACCCCTTTCCCCTTCTATAGATGCTCCTGCAGCTGAGACGTCTGCTGATCCTGCTACTGATGATGATGATGCTCCTCCACCTTCTCCTTCGGATGTTTCTGATATTCGTCGGACTCTGGACACTGTTATGACCGTTCAGGCAACTCATGGTCAGCTTCTGGTGGATGTCCTTGATGAGCTTCGTGCTTTGAGAGCGGATTTGATGAGTTTTCGTTGTTCTCCTCCGCCACCTCCTTTTGATGATGAGTAAGTGCCCTTTGGAAATTCGTCACAAAAATGGGGAGTGCATTCTCTTGAGGAGTTCATGCCTTGTAGAGGAGATTTTTGTCTTAGGGGGAGTTTTGTAGGAGTTTTGTACCTTACTGTGATATTGTTGAGCTTGTGGAGTTATTAGATTGTATCTAGGTACTTCACTTTGTATTTACATTTTTGGCTCTTGTTAGGAGATTATTTTTTTTAGATACATTTTTATGTATTTGTTTCTTGCTTTACTATGCTACTTTGCTTATTGATTTATATTTATGATGTTATTCATGATATATGTCTTTATTTTGTGTCATGTGAAATCAAGAAGTTTTTTTTTTCTATATTCCTTATATTTTCCACACATGCGTTTATGTGTTTGTTAAGTGTTACAGGAATATACAGGTTGATTCAGTCGTGCTGCTGTCTACTTTGCAACTGTTAGATAATAGTTAGGTTGAATTTGTTTGGTGGCTTTTTATTTTGTAATGGGCTGTTTTAATTTGTAAACTTTGAACTTTTTGTTAAGTCTGTGTTTTGTCATGGATTGCCAAAGGGGGAGTTTGTTAGGTTCTAAGAATTAGGAACTAATGTATTAGAACTTCAATTTGTAATGTTGGCAAACCATGATCAAAACATTCTTTAAGGTGTGTGTTAGACTTGCTCAAAGTATGGCTTTTTATGTAAAGTTGGAATCGAGTTAACTGCAGAATTTACTGTGCACTTCTGCCTGACTCGATCGATCGAGAATTAGACTCGACCGATCGAAAATCATGCAGAACGTTTTTCTGCAGAATTTTTCCAACTCAGCCTTAACCCATTTAATGTATAGGGTTTTATGTTTTGCCCTAAGTATATAAGGGAAAACTCTAGCCACGTTTTTAGAGTTCTGAATGCTGTATTTGTGAATCTAATTGTTAGATCTAGAGGTGTTTACCTTCACATACACTTAGGGTTTCCAAACTCAAGATTCATGTCAAGAGATTGGTAAATCATACAGTTGCAGAACAAAAGAGCTTCAAGATATACAAGTAGGTGTTGCTTGTGCTTTGCTGAAGAATTTAAGGAAAGAAGGAGTCCGTGGTCTCGGAGCTGTCACGTGGTCGTGGTAGTAAGTTTCCTACAGAAAGGTAGCAATAAGATGTTAGTGGTCTAAGTCGCTATTGTGTAAACTTCAATTCTTTCTAGTGGATTTGCTATTTTACCTTGAGGATGGCTAGGTTAAATCCTCCCCAAGTTTTTTACCGGTTTGGTTTTCCTGGGTCATCATATCGTTGTGTTATTAATTTTTCCGCTGCTTTACTTGATATGATTGTTATTGTTTTAACTTAGATCTGAATAATAAACCTAAGTATCCACTTGGTTAATTAATTAGGTTAAACAATCTAATTTTACAAGGGTCTAAACGAACTTACAGAACTCTCAAAAAATGCAAGTGTGTGTCATGTTCCAGGGGTTTCTTGTGTTGCGGCTTTAGCAGATGATGCAAATTTGGACCCTCGTGTTGCTAGTGAGCCATCCTTTCTAAGAAAACATTTCTTCAATTGTTCCTAATTTTCTTATTTGTTTTTCAAGAATCATGCGTTTTTTCATGGGTTTGGTTTGCATTGTTTTGATGGATTTTAAACTTAAAGACCGAATTTCTTGAAGTGTGAAGAAGAAGAAGAATGGCTAGTCACTTTTGGAACAGTGTTGGCGATGGCGGTATTATGAGTTACATGGTATCTTCTTTTATCACTAATCACTTAATTTCTATTTTTCTTGTCTTTCTTTTACCAGCCAGTATCCGATTTTTTTCTCGATTTTGCCGATACAACCCGGTAAACTCCGGAACCAAAAACGGTACAAAATAGTTGTGTTTCTGTACCAGCCAAGGTGCTAGTACGAAAAATTTCAGCTATACCGACTGGTATGGTATAGTATTGACTCCACTGCTCATAACACCATTAAACTCAGTAATGGATTATCAAAAAACTCGGTAATGAAAATTGTCAGATTTACGTTTAACCCTTGCTTCAAAATTGAAAATCCCATTGTAATTGGAGAAAATGAGAGACTTTTATTTTTTGGAAAACGAAAGAGAAAATGAAGATATGTTAAGGAATAATCAACATCTGAACTTGGAAAAGTCACAAAGTTAAAAAGAGACGACATTTTGAAATTTGAATTAGAGATGGATCATGGAGCGAACAAACTTTGACTTGCAAGTTGCGTGTAGCAAATTGCCAATTGCGTGTAGCAAATTGCCAAATTCCATGGTTTGGAAAATTGGATTTGGATTAGTTGTGTCTTTACTAAATAGTTTGACAAAGTCCTGATTAAATTGTTGACCGTGCATTATTCTTCGAAAAATTACATAATAGGAATTTCCAGAGCACGTAATTGGTAGCACTACGAGAAAGAAAATCGCAATTCTCTTCATCTCTTGCTATAAATTCTACTTTGAAATATCAATCAATACACACAGTACAACCTCTAAGTCTAAGCTCCACAACTCTCTTAGTTGGCATGGCACCAACACCAACCTCTCTAGTGTTCAAAGTACGAAGGTGTAAACCAGAACTGGTTGCTCCTGCTAAGCCCACACCCCACGAATTCAAACAACTTTCTGATATTGATGATCAAGAGGGTCTTCGATTTCAAATCCCAATGATACAATTCTATAAATATGATCCCTTAATGAAAGGTAGAGACCCTGTGAGAGTCATTAGAGAGGCACTTGCAAAAACACTTGTGTTTTACTACCCATTTGCTGGTAGGCTTAGGGAAGGACCTGGCCGAAAGCTTGTAGTAGAATGTACTGGTGAGGGTATCATCTTTATTGAGGCTGATGCTGATGTTACACTTGAACAGTTTGGTGATTCACTTCAACCCCCATTTCCATGTTGGGAGGAGCTCCTCTTTGATGTTCCTGGCTCTGGAGGGATCCTTAATTGCCCATTATTGCTTATTCAGGTACATATTCTGATCATTTTAGTCATATATATCATTGTAGGGTCATAATTTACCTTACGTGGATGAATAATTTTGCGTGTTTAGGATCAAAACAACATATAATTTAAAGTTTAAGTAGTGTTTTTTAAAAATAAAAATATTGTGTATATATATATTTATATATTTAACATTTAAAATTTACAATTTATTCTTCTTACTGTTTGAGAAGAAAGATTACTAATTAAGTTGATGTATTTGAGTTTTACTAACACCTATTTTTAAATTGATAATACGACTCTTCAACTTAAAGTGTAGAACAATAGAATCTAGTTTATTAAAATCAATAATGGCTTCAATAAATAATAAAATTACACAATACAGTCAATATATCCAAACAAAGACTTGAACATATAACTCTTATTTGTTAACTGAGCTACAATGCTCTTAACATACAAAAAGGACTTTAGCATGTAATTCAAAAATTATAATTAACAAAACTAAGATTAATTTTACATAGAGAATTAAATATCATGATTTAACCGTTGAATTATAAAAAAGATTAAATTTATTTTGTCTTTAAAAAGGAGTTCTATGTAAGGTGAAGAGGGCTAAAATCTAATTTCAATTTTGAGAGAGAGAGAGAGAGAGAGAGAGAGAGAGAGAGAGAGAGAGATTGTTTGTTGCACAGCCGAACTAAAATTTTGGGGTCATTCTCTCATTGGGGGCCTTAGGTGATGCCTAATTGCCGTAGCCTAAGAATCAGCCCCGGTAATGAAACTAATAATACTAGTCGCTAACCCGTGCGATGCACGGGATAGTTAAATAAAAATTAAAAGTACTTATTTTACTAAAAGGTATATGACTTAAATTTTAAAAATGTATAATTTAAAAATGAATAAAAATAATTAATTTGTTCAATATAATGATTTAGAAAAATTCTTTTTCTTTCATATCATTAGTTTCACACAACACATTCCAACGTGAGCTATTTTATGGTGATAACTTCACATAATACTCAACTGCAATTAAATCTACTATCTACTACCAATCTAATTTATATTATCTTGACAGTGGATCTACAAATTGCATTCTCATATTCTTAGAGTTTTAAAGGACTCACTTTAGGTTAAAAAAAAAGACTCACGTACAAAAAAAAAAAAAAAACTTTAGGATTAAGGAAAATAGAGAGAAAGACTCCTATTAGGACTCTCTCACTATTTAGTTTTAAAAATTAAAATTTTTTATAAATTAAAATAATGAGGAAAAAAGAGAGAGAGACTCGTGTTAGGACTCTCTCACTATTTAGTTTTAAAAATTAAAAAAAAAATTAAAATAATGATGTGAAAAATTGTGAGAGTTTCAAAGGCTTTAGTTTTATATATATATATATATATATATATATATATATATATAGATGACTATACAAGAACTTGACCTTAGTCTTCCTATTTTTTTACCTATTCCTAATTTTTATTATGACCATATTATATATATATGAATTTAAATTACATCTAGTTTAACTCTAAATAATGTTACACTAATAAATAATGCCGTTTATCAAGACAAAGTTTTGCTTTTGTATTCACTGTCCTCATGTAAAACAATGCCGTTTGTCACATTCCTCCACACACCATAAAGCAATTATTATACTTTAACTGATTCGTTAATGATAAATTATAGTAGTAAATTTGTGAGAAAGTAGAAGCTGAACCAAAAAAACAAACAAACAAACGTGGTGGGCATTGTATGTTGTTTTGATCCTAAACACGCGAAATTATTCATCCAGGTTAGGTAAATTATAAATTCCTCTTCGAAATACATCATAAACTTCCTCATTATTTTTAATACTCTCATTAAACCCCTTTCTTCTTGGCATGGCACCACCAGCCACCTCTCTAGTGTTTACAATAAGAAGGTGCAAACCAAAACTAATTGTCCCAGCTAAGCCCACACCTCATGAATTCAAACAGCTTTCTGATATTGATCACCCTGTGAGAGTCATTAAACACTTGCACAAACACTAGTTTTTTACTGCCCATTTGGTGGTAGGCTTAGGGAAGGCTTGGCCGGAAGCTTGTAGTAGAAAAGATTGCATTGGTGGGGTATCATGTTTATTGAGGCCAATGCTGATAATACTCTTGAACAGTTTGGTCACGCACTTCACCATCCATTCCCAATGCCGATGTTCCTGGCTCTAGGGGCATCATTATTAGCCCGTTATTACACATTCAAGTCCATATAAATAAATAAATATATATATATATATATATATATATATAGATGGAAAATTATCGGTAGTTTGATACCTTGTTCTCTTGAAGATGGTAAATGCTAACCTTTACAAGTAATAGACATGATTGATGGATGTCAAACAACATGACAAATGAAAGATAAAGTTACCTTTTTATAATTGGTGGCATATGCGTTTAAAGGTTACGTAGTACAATTATAATATATCTCTAGCATCAATCTTTATTAATTACATATACCAATTATCATGTTGCCCGGTGATGATTGGCAGGTGACACGTCTCAAGTGTGATGGTTTCATCTTCGCCCTTCGCCTCAACCACACGATGAGTGATGCCCCAGGAGTAGTGCAATTCATGATGGCAGTGGGCGAGATGGCACGTGGTGCAAGTGCTCCCTCTATCTTACCCGTGTGGCAGAGACATCTCCTTCAAGCAAGGGATCCACCTCGTGTGACATGCACACACCGAGAGTACGACGAAATGGTTGCGGACACCATTATTTCAATCCCAGTTGATGACAACATGGCCCACCGTACCATTTTCTTTGGCCCCACTGAGGTGTCCACGCTCAGGAGATTCATGCCACATCACTTGAAACAATGCTCCACCTTCGAGTTGCTCACCGCATGCATCTGGCGTTGTCGAACCATAGCTCTCCATACAAAACCCCATGAAGAGGTTCGTGTGTTGTGTATTGTCAACGCACGTGCTAAATTCGACCCTCCTTTACCCACTGGTTATTACGGCAACGTTTTTGCGTTCTCTGTGGCGCTCACAACTGCAGGGAAGCTTTGTGAGAATCCATTGGGTTATGCTGTGGAATTGGTGAAGAAGGCGAAGGACAACGTAACAGAGGAGTACATGCGATCGGTTTCTGATCTAATGGTGATTAAGGGTCGGCCCCACTTCTATGGGGTGGGGTCGTACGTTGTGTCGAATGTGGCACGTGCCAGATTTGGAGAGGTGGACTATGGGTGGGGTAAATCGGTTTATGGTGGGCCAGCCAAGGGTGAGGTGGGGGCCATCCCCGGAGTGTCATGCTTTCAAATACCTGGTAAGAATAGTAAAGGAGAGAATGGAATAATGGTGCCAATTTCCCTGCCAGTCCAAGCCATGGAAAGATTCGTAAAGCAGTTGGATTGTTTGTTGAAGGACCAGCAAGTTACTGATAAGAAATCCAAGTTTATTGTCTCTAGCTTGTGAACCCAATTTACCAAGAGTTGGTAAAGTTTGAATTTTATGTTGTAGTAGATTAGTGTTTAGGGAAAAATTTATTGCACTCAATGTGTACAAAAGTGCAAAAATACACAAAACATAACTTTAAGTCACGTTATTAGTGTATTTGGGTAGTGTGTATTTGCACACACGGTGTGTAATAAGCACTACCCTAGTTTTTATAGTGAGTACAGAGTAGTTAATTTCAACTTTAAATTCAAATTTTTATTAATTTTTTAATATTTGTTAATTAAGGTTAGACCCTTTTGAAGTCTTAAAAACTGGTTTACAAATGAATGTTGTGACTTGAATGCTAGAGTGTGAGATACCCAGTGCGATGACTAAATGAAGATAGGCAATATGCACGTTCTGAGCTGAGTGTGACTGTGTGAGAAGCTAAAAATGCAATTGACTGAATAAAAATATAGCAAATATGCATGTATTATATCTTATGCATTACTGCATACATATTCTTCCCAAAAAAAGGTATTGATCTTTTCACCAAGTTTGAAGTGCTTCGTGATAGATACTGGCACGATTGTCATCATGTCATGTGATTAGGATATTCTGCACCACCAGATCACAAGGGATAAACCATAAAATTTGGAGAGTGCGTAATCCAAGCTAGAAAGTTTTTACTCCTGCGCGCCTTCAAACCTGTGCCTACTGGCAGTATTTTTATGGGCAACAAAATATGATTGCCTTCATGTAATGATCTGTAACTAAGGTCAACAATTGCAGAAATTGAAGAGGGCTTGTGACAAGAAAACAACGAGGGTGCTTTAATACAGCAGAACTCTATTTCATATATATATATATATATATATATATATATATACACACGCGCGCACGCGCACAGAAAAATGCTAGAGTTACAAATAATTTTACAAATTACCGATGTGATAAATAATTATTAATAAGTAAAAAAGTAATATTAGTAGTAGGCCCAAATGAAAAACAGTAAAAATTTATCACAACACAACAGTTTCTAAAACTTTTTGTGTCTGTAGTATTAATTACTCATATATGCACAGCACTCACTGCAGAACTCAAATGGTAATTACAACTTACTGGTTTTAGTTTGGCCCTAATACATTTTATTTCTACAAACTTTTTATTTGCTTCATTTTTACTTCTTAAGACTTGGATTAAAATAAAATAGTGCAAAAGATTTTGAAGCTTGGATATATGAACCCTAAGAGTTTCATTTAATCCAAACTTTGGAAACAATCAAAAAAAAAATTAAATCTGTATTTTTAGAATCAGACAATCGAATGTAGCAATTGAAAATTTATAAAGTTGTGAGAGGCCATACAAAAGGAAAAAAAATTATAAATTATAGTATATTTTTAATACTGGTATTTAAGAGCATAATTAATTGATTCATAAAACCTTAAAATAATTTGTATTCACTAAAAACCAAATGGAGAGGCCCTAGCTTTCTCATTGTTTGTTTAGATTGGGATTAACAAAAAAAAAAAAGTCTTAGAACCTGAATCACCTATTCCGTTTGTCGAAACTGGCTTGTTTCGAAGGATCATATATAGTTACTTGTGTTAGAGACATATTTTATGTAATTGGCTAATCCTTTGACAAAATACACTTTACTGGTAATTAGGTAAATCTATGATGGTTTTAAGACTTCAAGAAACATGTTGTTCAAGTCAAGTGTTAAAGTCATGAAGATCTGACCAAGAAACAAGTAAAGAAGAGCTGTTCATTGAAGCTCGACAGAAGTCTCGACAGAATCCTTTCTATTGAAATTTAATGTTGAAGCTCGACAGAAGCTGTATCTGTCGAGACTTACGAAACCATACCTTTCAGATCTGATTACACGCATATTCCAATGTATTTGTGTAGGGTTTCTTTTCTCACAGCCTTAGACATATATAAGGATTATTAAAGGCCATCACAGATCTTTTGGAGTGACCAGATGCAAAAAGATAATGCATGCATTGTGTGACCAGAGGCAGAAATTGCTCTAGTTCATTATTTTCTCTAAAGAAGCAATTGCGTCTTTATGCCATAGGGCTTTATGACCAAGGAACTTCCTGATCTTCACTGTTGATGAACTGAATAACTTTGCAGCCAACGATCTTCCTCAAGTTGGTAAGCTAGTCACGTACTAGGATCTGTGCAACATTGGTTAGTCACGTACTAAGATTCGTGCATTGAATGAAGAGATTGCCGCTACAATACAAATCCAATTGGGTATTGAGGTAAGGGTTCAACCGTAGATTGGTATTTTAGGATAGGTCAAAGAATTTGGTAAGATTCCTTATATTTGTAACCGCTTGCGATTGAAAATAATGGATTTTCAAGAGTTGTGACCTTAAATTCACCCGGTGTGGTTTTGCCTCAGTAGTTTTCCTCATTCGTAAACAAATCACCTGTGTAATTTCACCGTGGAAATATGCATCTTGATTTTGGTCACCAGATCCTTAATCTCATTTCACCAAAATGATCTTGATGTTGTAACGATCAAATTTACTGGTCATAAGCCCTAATCGGACCATCAAATTGAAAGTTATCATCAAATCAAGTTTTAATGGCTGAAATGCACTATCACATGTTGAGTCTGACTATATGTGATTATGAGCAATTGATTTTGATTGGTTATAAGTATAATCAATTTGAGATCAATGATGTGTCATAATTTGATTGGTTATGACTACATTTTATAGTAAGGTTGCACACACCTAATTAATTAGATAGTTAAGCATTAATTATTCAATGAGTAATTTGTGCAATTATCTTTTAATTAGAGTAAATTTGGGACCAATTAAGTCTGAAATGGGAGTGATTGGAGCCATTTAATGTTAATTGGGAGCTAATTTGGGACCTATTAATGTTAATTGTGTTGAAACCATTTTCTAACAAGTGACTTTTGCTCACCATTTCATCAATATCTCTCAGAATATTTTGAATCTGTGAATGAGGTTAATTTTCCCAGAAACTAGACATCCGGAGCTTTAATTTGAGCACAAGAACGAAACAATTCTGATCAGAATTGAGTCAGATATGATCTTTCGAAGTTGGCTCCACAAGCTGTTACAGCAACTACGGGAAAACCAAATTTTGGCTTGCTCCTCACTCCTACCAATGTTTCCATTTAATGTACCAGATTTCCCCAAAGGCTAAAATGAGGTCTAGGTTCATGATTCTTTGTCAACTCTCATTAATGGCTTTCCATTCATATTTCCTCCACTACTACTATATAAACCCCCCTCTCCTTCATTTCATAGACACAAAAAAACCCCCTCTCTTCCCCTCTCTTGAGTTCTAGTTGAGTAATCTTGTCATATCTTGGTTTTCCTGAGACTCAAGGTATTGAGTGAGACTCACTCTTCCTCTCCCAACTCTTCTTTCCCTCCACCCTTAGGACTTCTACCAAGAGTCTCCTCCTCTACCATATGGATCTTGCATGAAGGTATAATTTCTTTCCCTAACTTGTTTTTTGTGTTGCCATGATGAGAATTTAGGATTAAAGCATGATAGTAACTGTTTAAATTCTCTTGAATATGTTTAAATGTTTTTAAATGTTCTTATGTGTTCTTCACATGTTCTTGGTTGTTCTTTACATGTTCATGCATAAACACTAGTTTAGATCTTAAACTCACATCAAAAATATGAAAAACATGTTTGTTTCATAATTCTTTCAAATCCTTGAATCTAGGTTATCACCATTCACACACATTCACTAGGATTTATTTTTCAATCCAAATGCAATGCTTAATAAATTGAATTAGGGTTTATCACATGCACACACTTTAAATTCAAATTGATTGATTGACATATTGGATGATGTGATATGAATGTTGGCCACCATAGTCTAGAAGACTGGTTTCATCGGGCAAGGTGGGTGCCTAACACCTTCCCACCTTGTAACATAGCCTCCGAACTTAGATCAAGGGTTAGTAGATCAAATGCTTATCCTTGTAATTTTCAATTTTTAGATTGTAACTAGGAAATAAAGCTATGTACTTTATCTTAGATTGTACTTAGGACCAAAGCCATGTAATTTTCTTATGATCAATGTAAATTCAATTGAAAATTAATAAAATGAGGAACTTTTCAATTTTGGTTTTCTTATTTATTCCAATAATTAAATAAGTGGCGACTCCATTGTAAAACCCTTAATCTAAAGGGAAAATATAACTAGTCGAACCTCCATTTTGAGAGGCAATAACACAACTCCACCCATTCACATGGGTTTGGCCCAACAACCGGCTATAAAAAAGGGGGGGGGGGGGGAGGCCGGGGGCGCGGTCTCTCACAACATCACTAGGCAATTTAAGAAGTTCATGAAGAATGCCAATGTGAAAGGTTTTGACAAGGACCGTAAGCAATCTAGTTCTTGTCAATTCAAAAGTCAAGACAGAGGGAAAAAGGATGCTAAGGATAGCGGTTAGTATAATGTTCCCTCTGGACCAAAGTGCTTTGAATGTCAAGGTTTTGGACACATTAAACAAGAATGTCCAACATATCTCAAGTCGATTAGGAAAAGCAAGGCTCTTACTTTTACATTGAGTAATATCAAACCTGAGATTAAGTCAGATGACTGTGATGATAAGGGAATCTTGAGTGCTTTCATTGCCACAGTGGATCCTATTGAAGGGATCGTAGAAGCAGTGGATGAAGAAGAGAACTTGGTGGAATCTTAGTTTGAGAAAATGGAAGAACAAGATGACATCCATACAGCCTATAAAAATTATACAAGGTTTTTGAAAAGTATGAGAAACTGTATAGGCTGGCCACTAAGAAGTTGAGCTATGTGGAGCTAGATCGAGAGGAGCTTTCTACCAAGGTTGATGAAGCCAATCAAACCATTGGAGCTTTGCGGTTCGAGAACAACTTCCTTGCTGAAAGGACAAAGAAGCTTGAGGTGGAGTTTTTCCAGGTCAGAGCTCAATTGGAGAGGACTTCTATTGCAAAACTCGATGAAATGTTGAGTTTTCAAAAAGCTGCTTCTGACAAAACCGGTTTGGGATATGATTTCTCTTCTCCTAATATTTCCTCTTCTAGTACAATTGTGTTTGTCTCACCTGTTGATAATGTTAATTATGAGAATAATGAATCTAAAACTGAAACAACTAGTGAGAATATAAATAAAGGCAAATCTATTCTAGGAGCACCCCTAAGGTTGATAAGAAAGAGACTAGAAACTCTAGGACTAAGAAGGAAAACAACAAAAAGTTTCAACATAAGAAGCCACATTTCTGTCATCACTACGGAGCTTCAAGGCATACACGTCCAAATTACTATAAGTGTTTAGCCACTCAACAAAGCAATAGTATGCTCTTGTTTGGAAACCAAAATCAGTTTTCATCCTCTCTGGCTCCTCTGGGAGATCTTCTTAAGGCCATTATGTTCCTTTCGAACCTTAATGGATTCAATTCTTCCCCCTCTCATCAAGATCAAAGATTCGCACAAAGGAAGGGTCCTTTCAAGGCGTGGAAGGAAAAAGACTCAAAGTGATTCAGTCACTTTTTCTCTCTCTCCCTTTATGTTTATGCATTACTTGTTTGTTTTGCTTTCTAGTTTTTGAGTTAGTTTAGTTTTATACTTTGTGTGTTTCTTTATGTTTTTGTTTGGTTACTTTTTAGTTTTTGCTTTATTTTTTTTTTCATAAAAAAAAATTAAAAAAGTGAAAAATCAGAAAATAAATAAATAAATACAAAAACAGTGTGTGTTTGTGTATATTGATACTTGTGTACCTTAGATGGCCATTGAAACAAATTTTTCTAAACTTTGTATCTCTTGTAGCTTAGATGAGCATCTCAATGCACAACTAAGCAAGTGAGCTTTGTAGCTCGTGTTTGTGATGAGTATGATTAATATTGTCTCTTATATCTCACACTCATATCACTCTTTTTTACGGGAAAGACTAGAAAATCCTAAAAGAAATGCATAAATAACCATCTCACAACTAAATCCCGCCAATCATGTATAACATTTTTGTGCTTTGGCATTGCAAAATTGTGATGTTTTGGCTTACATTATGAGGTATTTCTTCTCTCTCTTATATGTCTGTACATAGAATGTTCAAAAAGAAAAATATGCAAAGAATATAAAAAGCAAAAAAAAAAAATCAAAAAGCTTTTAAAAAATGGTTTTAAGCATGTTTCTAGGAGATGTAGGAGTTATATGACGTACCTCAAAGGTGATAGTCTCCATCTAACGGTTATGATTGTGTGTGAAGTGTATTATATCACCTCATATCTTGAATCTTCATAATATGAGAAACTTATGCACACTTGCTATGTTTCACACACAACACGCAAAATTCTTTGCTACTTTTGATACATGTGCAAATACAAATGTGATTTGGCCATCACAAGGAATACATGTGTTAATATATGCTCACTAAACTGTCCTAACTTGTTTTTGAAATATAAAATTGGTTAAACTTGTTTTGTGTGTGTGTGTGTGTGTGTGTTTTTGGATCTATGGATGCTTTGCATATATGTTGAGAGATGTCTTGAGAACTCATCATATTGATTGGATCTTTGGTTGACTAGCTTACTTGTTGCATTCATCTTTTTGTGTTTTTCCTCCCTTGAAAAACTCTTTTTCCTCAAGCTCGACAGCTCCTCAACAGATCCTCGACAGATTCTTTTTCTATTGAGCCTTCTTTCTCTTTTCTTGATAGATCTCGACAGATTCTCTATCCATCGAGATTTCTGAGTTTCTTCTCAATAGGTTCTCGACAACTTCTTCGATCCATCGAGCCAAATTTCTGAGCTCTCTGTCTGACCGATAGCTTCTTAACAGAACCTCGATCCATCAAGATCACTCTTTTGCCGTCGACAGATCCTCGATAGATTCACTTATGTCGAGATTTAGTGCTCGATAGATCCTCGATAGCATCTTCAATCCATCGAGCTGCGTTTTATATTTAAAGGATGGGTGCAATTCAGATTTCATTTTTCTCATTCTCTCTTGACAGAATTCTCTTCTCTCACGTCCCAAACCTCTATCTTTCACTTAAATCTCTCTACCTACTCAAGTTTCGGCCTAGATCAAGCCTGAAACACTTGGTAAGTGTTCTTAATCTTCTCTTTTTCATGCATTCATGCATTTTTAGACCTAGGTTTTAGGTTTTTGATTTTTTTTTTTTTTTTTTTGGTTTTCTTGAGATTTTTGTAAAATTTTTGGGTTGTGTTGTGTTGTTTTGTTGATATATGATCATGCATTACATTCTCATTGCATTATAACAATGTTTCATGCATATTAGATGTATGTGCTTGATTATTGTTATGAATGCTGATAAGTTTGGATTGGGTTGTACCCATGATGCTTTTATTTTTGCACATCACATGTTCATGCATACATTCTTTCTTTTCTTTACTATTTTGAATTTCTCTCTCTCTCTCTCTCTCTCTCTCTCTCTCAGATAGACTGTGTTATGGCACCCAAACAGAGAAAATCCATTCTGGCTCGGAACTTCTAGAACCGTGATTCCGGGTCATCCTCTTCTAATCCTCCTATTCTCTCTCATATTCAGTTTCGTGATGAGAATGCCAAGATGGACTTCTTTGAGAACTTTTAGAACCGTGGCGTTCATCCAGAACACCAAGTCATTCTGTCGGACTTCTCTGACATTGCTCTACCTGAAGTCATTAGGACTTGGGGATGGGAATCCCTCTGTGGGAAACCCGAGAGGTGTTCGGTCGAGTTCATTTAGGAATTTTACTCCAACATGCACGGCATCGATACCTTTGTGCCTCGTTTTGTTACCACATTCTGAGGTACACGTATCGTAGTTACTCCGGATCTTATATCCAAGGTACTACACGTTCCTAGGGTAGCGCATCCTGACTACCCTAGCTGTGATCGTCTATGGACTGTGTCTAAAGACAAGCTTATCTCTCACTTCTGTACGTGTCCTTCTATATGGGATGGTAAGCTTAACACCCCATGCTGAGGCTCTACCAAAGGCCCGAGATTCCTTAACATGGTGATAACATTCACTCTCATTCCTTTGTCTCACTATAACTCCATTACTAAGCCTCGTGCTCGTTTTCTTCTTTCCTTGATGGAGGATCTTTCCATTGACTTTCCCTCTCACCTCATCACATTTATCATAGGTGTGTATCAAGATACCGCTACTCGTGATAAGCTTATCTTTCCTTCGGCTATCACGCGGATCCTTCAGCACTTTCACATTCCATTCCTCTCTCCCCTTTCTTCACCATCATAGGTGCCATATGCGCTGGTTTTGTCCAGTGGAGTAAGGCCCAACTTCGACCGAAGTGGCCAAGAGTGGAGAAGATAGATCCTATAGTTTTTGCTATTCCGCCTTCTTCCTTGGCTCCTTCTACCTCCGCAACTGGTGGTGTGACCCTTAAGGCCATCATGGCGCAGCTTTAGTGGATGAAGGCTGACTATGGAGGTCATCTTGACTATCTCACAGATAGGATGTGTCAAATGAATACCTGAGTCAGTCGCATTGCCCGTAGACAGGCTCACATGGCTGGCTTTGCTCCTTTTCCAAAGGCCTCGGCTGATGAGGGTGATGATGCTGATGGTAATGAGGATGACGATGCTAGCTCTTCCAGTGAGGACGAGATGACAACCTCTCAATGACTTGCCATTTGTCATTCGTGACAAAAAGAAGGAGTAGTTTTGGTTTTGAGAGTAGTCTTGTTCTTAGGGTGAGAGTTAGTATAGGACATTTTTGTTATAGGAAGTGTGTATATCTTTTTAAGGGATGTAGTAGGGTTTATATGTACTTTTCTTTCTTTTTAGTTACATTAACCTCTTGTATACCAGTCTTGTGACCACTTATTTACACACATTGTACTTAACTTTTCATATATATGATGATGATGTATGTTTTTATTCACCTACCTCTACATGTGTTGTTTTTTTTCTCTCTTTATACACATGTTTCTTTATGTATGCAATCTTTATTTTTGTTTCACACATGATGCCTTGATGAGTTTTGTTTAAGTTATTTAAGAAAGACAGGTTGTGAAAGTCTATCATGTCATGAACTCTTTTCTTGCAAAGTTTTTCAAGAGTTTGTAATAGGGATAGATTTATTATGTAATCCAACAAGTGGTTATGAGTTTAGTGATTTAAGACTTCTCTCATGATTATTTGTTTAGTTGTGTTTTGTCACAGATTGCCAAAGGAGGAGATTGTTAGGGACATATTTTACGTAATTGGCTAATCCTTTGACAAAATACACTTTACTTGTAATTGGGTAGATATAGGATAGGTTTAAAACTTCAAGAAACATGTTGTTCAAGTCAAGTGTTATGAGTTCGTAGTAGGGATAGATTTATTATGTAATCCAACAAGTGGTTATGAATTTAGTGATTTAAGACTTCTCTCATGATTATTTGTTTAGTTGTGGTTTTATCACGGATTGCCAAAGGGGGAGATTGTTAAGGACATATTTTATGTAATTAACTAATCCTTTAACAAAATGCACTTTACTTGTAATTGGGTAGATCTAGGATGAGTTTAAGACTTCAAGAAACAAACGAAGAAGAGCTGTTCAATAAAGCTCGACAGAAGTCTCGACAGAATCCTTTCTATCAAGATTTAATGTTAAAACTCGACAGAAACTCGACACAAGCTGTATTTGTCGAGACTTATGAAATTAGACTTTTCAGATCTGATTACACGCATATTCATATGTATTTGTGCAGGATTTCTTTTCTCACAACCCTAGACATATATAAGGATTATTTTAAAGGTCGTCACAAATCTTTTGAAGTGACCGGATGCAAAAAGATAATGCATGCATTGTGTGACCAAAGGCAAAAAATGATCTAGTTCAGTATTCTCTCTGAAAAAGCTATTGTGTCTTTACGCCATAGGGTTTTGTGACCAAAGAGCTTCTTGATCTTCACTGTTGGTGAACTGAAGAACTTTGCAGCCAACAATCTTCCTCAAGGAGATGAGTTAGTCACGAACCGGGATCCACGCATCATTGATTAGTCACGTACTGGGATTTATGCATTGAGCGGAGAGATTGCCCTTACAATATAAGTTCAATTGGGTATTGGGGTAAGGATTCAACTGTAGGTTGGTATTTCGGGATAGGTCAAAAGTTTTGGTAAGATTTCTTATACTTGTAACCGCTTGTGATTAATAATAGTGGATTCTCGAGAGTGGTAACTTTAAATTCACCCGGTGAGGTTTTTCCTTGTTGATTTTCCTCATTCGTAAACAAATCACCTGTGTCAAATTTAATTTCCATTGCATTTAGTTATTTTGTGATTTGTTTGTGCTACCACGTCATTGCATGTAATTTGACTAATTAATTAACTAATTAATTAACTTGAGTAATTAATTAATTTGTAAGAGGTCAATTCATTTTTGCCTTGTCGACTTGTCAAGCGGAATTGGTTGAATTGTGTGTGTTGGTCAGTTTCTCAAAAAAAAAAAAAAATAGTGTGTAGCAGAAAACGTGAAACATACTCCCGCGTGAAACATGTTTTTTCCTTTTTTTCTTTTTTCTTTTTTTGGTTTTTTCATGTGTAGCGTTGTTTGGTGGCAAAAAACGTGAAACATACTCCCGCGTGAATTATCTCTGGAAGATAAGGAACAGATGGAGGCGATTAAGTGCCTGTTTGTTAGCACGTTTCCAACCCATGAAAGCCCGTTTTGAAAAAGTTGAGTTAAAAAGCCGGTTTGGTGAATTTAAGAAAGCAACTTTTTGTTAAAAGTTGCGTTTTGAGTTTGTAAAGAAAACGTGAATTTGCAAAAGCTCAGGATGCGGTCCATTGCACAAAAGCGCAGAAGCGCTTTTCAGGTTACTGTTGGAGGTGTGCAAATTTCTCAAATTGCCCACTAGTTATTCTTAAAAACCCAATTTTATCCCTTTGCTTATAACCCAATTTTACACGGTGAAATTGAGCAACACAAATCAAAGATTGCAACAGCAGCCCCAGAGAACCAGAGCAGATCACAAATTCACAAATAAGCTTGATCAACGGTGCAGCCCCAGGTTCCTCTCCTCTGTGAAAATTGATAAACTGAGGAGGTGAATGAAAAACGATGAAGAAGATCTGAAGATGACAAGGGAGAAACAAGAACTTGAGAGCTCTAGCAGCACGGCAAGGGAAAAGATTAAAAAAAATCATGTAGAACGCTGATCTCCACTTCTCTGCCGGTGATCTATATGTGTATGAGAGAGAATTTGTTTGTGTGAGAGTGAGAATTTGTTTGTGTAAAAGAGCTTCTTGAATGCTCTAGAGTAGATGAAGAGAAGAAAAGAAAAGAAAAAAATCCCAAAAGAACAGTGAAGAGCTCCAGTTCTCAGACAAAGTGCCAGAGAACAAAAGAAAAAATAAAAGTGAAGATAGAGATAAGGAAAGGTGTGGAGGAGAAAAAAAGGGGAAAAAAAGAAAGAAAAGAATCGTGTGGATGAAAAAAAAAAGATAAGGGAAAAATAAAATAAAGAATAAGAATTTAAAGTTGAGAAATGTTATCACAATATTTTTACAATATTTTCATAATAAATCTTAAGTGGTAGGTTATTATTAGCTAATGTAGGGGTAAAAAGCCCAACATCAGATCCTGGGCCGTGGGCCTGTCCGAGGAGACCTGTGCGTCTGAGGACAACATATCTTGAAGAGTTGGCCCAGCCTGATTCGATGCTGAAGGAAGGTTGACCAGTGGAAGAGAGCCTGGTCCGAGGAGACTTCCTGCTCGGATGATAAAAGGGTTGTCCTTGATGAGTGCACCAACCTCAGTCTCAGCTCTCCCAAAGAATCCCCCGATTTGTGTTGACTATAAGGACAGATGGCGAAGATCAGATATTAAGCAAAAGGCTGCTGCCACTGCATTTATGGCCCTGCAGCTAACATCATGGCCGCATTAATGGAAAAAGACTCCTGAACAGTAACCTCCATCCTTTGCAGCTGCCCCATGAAGATTCAAGATGGGAGCGGATGGGATAAGTATCAAGAAAAAAGCCCACGTAATAGGGGGAGGACATATAAATAGAAGAAGAAGGAACAAAAGGTGGGGGATCTGGAGGAAAAAGGCAACAAAGAGAGAGAGAGCGAAAGAAAAGAGAAATATCCACACAATATCTGTATGAACACACTCCTCGTGCCACCCATCATGTCTAGCCCCACAACGGACGAGGTCCTATACGCCTACATTGCGGTAGCCATTCATGCTGTGAGTCTAGTACTTGTACGAGTCGACAATGGCGTCCAGAAGCCTGTCTACTATGTGAGTAAATCTCTTCATGAGGCCGAGGTCTTCTATCTGCCACTTGAGAAGGCTATCTTTGCAATAATTCATGCCACTCGTAAACTCCCTCATTACTTCCAATCACATACGGTGGTGGTCCTCACCCAACTCCCACTCAAATCATTGCTTCGGAGTGCAGACTATACGGGAATGATTGCTAAATGGGGTACCATATTGGGGGCTTTTGACATAAAGTACATGCCTCGCACCTCGGTCAAGGGGCAGATACTCGCCGATCTGGTGGCCGAGTTCGCTGAGCCTGTGTTGGAAGGAATAGAGGTGGCAATGCCCATGGATGGAAATTCAGTTGGCCAAGTCTCTGTGCAAGGTTCTGCGTCCTGGAAATTGTATGTGGATGGTGCAGCCAACCAAAGAGGTTCAGGAGTGGGGTTAGTTTTAATATCTCCCGAGGACGTTATCATCGAAAAATCCCTCAGACTAAACTTCTCGGCTACTAATAACGAGGCTGAGTACGAAGCATTGCTGATCGGGATGACTATGGTCAGAAGAATGGGGGGCAGCATCCTAGAAGTATTCTCGGACTCAGCTTTGGTCGTCAGCCAAGTCCGAGGAGAATTAGAAGCTCGTGACGGAAGAATGCAGAAATACCTAAAGCAGGTCAAACAGCTGCAATCGCGATTCAAGTCATTCGATTTGCAACATGTTCCTCGGAGTGGGAACACGCACGCAGACTCCTTAGCTACTCTCGCAATCACCTCGGCTCAAGGGCTGCCCCGGCTTATCCTAGTGGAAAATGTACAAAGGCATTCTGAGGAAATTGAAGGGCCTAGCATTTGTCAAGCAAGGGTAGGGTCAAGTTGGATGGACCCTATGGTGACTTATCTCCAAGATGATATCTTGCCGGTAGACAAGGCTGAAGCCGACAAGGTGAGGAGAAAAGCTCCTCGGTTCTGGCTGTCAGGGGATAATAAACTATACAAACGTTCTTTCTCCGGACCCTATCTGTTATGCGTGCACCCTGATGCCACGGAGTTGCTCCTCGAAGAGTTACATGAAGGGATTTGTGGCAGTCACACAGGAGGAAGGTCCCTAGCACACAGAGCTTTAACTTAGGGGTACTGGTGGCCAAACATGCAAAGGGAATCGTAGGCGTATGTAAAGAAGTGTGATTAGTGCCAGAGATTTGCCCCGAATATACACCAACCGAGAGGAGTTCTGAATCCTCTGTCAAGTCCATGGCCTTTCGCTTAGTGGGGCCTAGACATTGTTGGTCCTTTTCCTAAGGCAGTCGGGAGCAAGAAATATTTAGTCGTTGCAACAGACTACTTCACCAAGTGGGTTGAAGCCGAGCCGTTAGCCAACATCAGGGATGTGGATGTCCAGAAGTTTGTATGGAAAAATATCGTTATTCGGTTCGAAGTACCGCATACTCTCATCTCGGACAATGGCCTTCAGTTCGACAGTAAAGCATTCAGAAAATTCTGTTGTGGACTAGGCATCACTAACAGGTACTCCACCCCTACATATCCTCAGGGGAACGGCCAAGCTGAAGCAGTTAATAAAGTCATAGTAAGCGGTCTTAAGAAGAGGTTGGATGATGCCAAAGGAAAGTGGGTGGAAGAATTACCACATGTGCTCTGGACTTACAGGACCACTCCTCGAAGATCTACCGGAGAAACCCCCTTTGCTATAACGTATGGTGCTGAGGCTGTCATCCCCATAGAGACTGGGTTCCCCACACTTAGAACTAGTTCGTTCACTTCGGCCAACAATAACGAACAGCTAAGGGGAAATCTGGATTTAATCGCCGAGCGTAGAGAAAATGCTGCGGTCCAATTAGCCTATTATCAGCATAAGCTTAAGCAGAGTTATGATGCCAATGTCAAATTAAGACCACTAGCAACAGGAGATTTGGTTTTACGAAAAGTCGTGGGCACCGCGAAGAATCCGGCATGGGGAAAGCTCGGACCTAACTGGGAAGGCCCCTATCGTATTTTACAGTAGTTGGAATAGGAGCCTTTTATCTAGAAGATTTAGACGAAAAGGCTGTACCACACCACTGGAATGTAAATAACCTAAAAAGGTACTATTACTAATGAAAGTTTCAATTCTCTTATTGAAGTTTCTTATACTGCTTATCCACTAAGTATTAAACAGAACATTGGTCGTGTCTGGTCCTTCGGACCACACACCTTGGGTAAATTAATACTACTAAGTATTAAACAGAACCTTGGTCGTGCCTGGTCCCTCGGACCACACACCTTGGGTAAATTAATACTACTAAGTATTAAACAGAACCTTGGTCGTGCCTGGTCCCTCGGACCACACACCTTGAGTAAATTAATACTACTAAGTATTAAACAGAACTTTGGTCGTGCCTGGTCCCTCGGACCACACACCTTGGGTAAATTAATACTACTAAGTATTAAACAGAACCTTGGTCGTGCCTGGTCCCTCAAACCACCTACCTTGGGTAAATTAACACCCCTAAATGTTAAACAAAACCTTGGTCGTGCCTGGCTCCTCGGACCACACACCTTGGGAAAATTAACGCTCCTAAATGCTAAGCGTAATCCTCGTCAGGTTTGGTCCCTCAAATCAACCACCTTGGGTGAACTATCAATTTTCACTCACTCCTCTAAAGGTTGTATGAAGTCTCAAACGAGTCTGCCCTCTTGGATCATACACTTAGAACTATTTAAAAAGTTAATTTTCCATATTCACTCAGGCTGCACGTTCTAAGCACTTATGCTTACTTAATTTAACGAGTCAATGGTACGACAGCTAATTATGCTTGCTCGAATTCCTTGTCATCTGTTGAGACAAAACTAAAGTTTTGGGTTTCTATCCATAAACATAAACTTTGCGCAAGTAAATAAAGTGAAAGGAAGACAGTTGAAGTCAAGTAAAATATTTTCATTGAATCATGAAGATGGAGTACATCGGTTCCACACACAAAATGCTTGTTATATACAAAAGACTTGCTAACTATAGCGACAAATAAACCTAGTCCTAAACCTATTATTTCTTAGAGAGAGGGCTGCCGGATCCACTCGGCTCCAGTGTCGGCATGTCGGCCTCGACCTCCACTGCAACTGCGTCCTTGGCCGTACTGGCATCCACGACAACTGAGGAAACCTCCGAAGCCACTTGCACCGTTGGGGCGGCTAGTCCCTCTTCGACCTCCTCGGCGGCCTCATGAGGAACAAGCGCCAGGGTAGTTTGCTCCGGAGCTTGAGAAGACAAGGGGGCGGGGTCAGCCGGGACAAAGCTTATGTGGGGATGATAATAGATCCTCCTCGGCTGCCTCAGGTCCAAGTCAGCTGGGACTCCTGCCAAGTTCAGGGCCTCATCCCAGGTGAACTGACAGTAATCCCTGCATACCTCGGACACCTCCTCCGTCAGCCTTATTTCTGTTTCCTCGATGCCGCGGAGATACTCTGCTTCCTTCTCGGCCTCAGCAGACAGAAGGGCGTCTCGAGCTTTCTTTCCTCCTTCCTTGGCCTTCTCGAGACTGGCCTTGAGCTCTAGAACCAGCTGCCTTTGGGTCGCCAGCTCTATTTCCATTGTGTATAACTTCTTTCCCTGGTCCTCGGCCTGATCCTGGGTGCTCTTAAGGCCAGCCTCGGCGCTTCGCGTCTCCCTCTCCTCCGCGGTTAGCTTCTTGGCTAACTCTTGTTTCTCCTTCCTTAGAGCCTCCATGTCCCTTTCCGCTTGAAGTCGAGACTGGGTCTCGGTCCTAGCCAAGCTTCGGGCGTCCCTGACCCAGTCCTCGGCCACATAGACTTGTTGAGTGAGCTACACAGACCGATAAATAAAAATTATGTCATTAGCCATGTAAAGGAAATACAGGGCATGCACTTAATTTAGTCAAAAACTTACCATGGCCAGGTCTCTTTTCATCGACATGAACAGGTCGGGTTGCCTCCACGACCTCACCGTATCCATGTCCTTGGGCAAAAGGAGAGGGCGCTCCAGTGCTTCAGCAATATAACCCGAGCGCCCCCTCTGGAATTCCCTGATGGATGCCGTGGAAGGAATGGGCGCGCCGTCAAAGTCCAATGACGGAGCCCAGGCCGGTGGCTGTTGGTCTTCGGCGGCACGGATGTCTCCCCTCCGCTCGGACGAGGAGGACCTCTTGTCATCTCTTCCCCCTTTGTGTTGTTTTGCCCCTTTTTGTTGTGGTGGGGGCAACTCACCCTCCTCGGTATCAACCTCCACGACAGGCCTCTTCCTCTTAAGATCGGGTATGGGGAGGAGGCCGAGCCTAGCAGTGGGAGGAGGAAAAGGCGGGGGAAGATGAGCAGGCTCCTTCTGTCCTGGTGCCTCCTTGGAAGGACCCCCCTTTGTCCTGCCGGCGATGAGGTCCTTTAGCCCTGCCCTTGGTTTCAGCGGCATGTTGTCCTCTTCTTCTTCAGAAGTCTCGGACACTTGGGTACCTTTGGGTTTGCCCTGTACCTACTCTTCACCGCTAAAGTGGAAGCCGTCTATCTCTTCCTCCAAAGATTGCAGGGACGAAGTGGACTCTTCCCTTTGAGCAGCGGGCTGAGGAGGAGCTTGTCGGACTGGCCACTCAACAGGTGGAAGATCCCTCTTGGCCAGAAAACCGGGTCTTAAAACGTCGATCTTGTTGATCCTCTTGTCTCCCGCTCGGATGGAATTGCCGACGTCCAAAAAGCTGTAGGACAGGGGGGTGAAGTCCAGTATGAAGTGGACCGCACGCAGCTGGCCGTCAAAGTGTACGTACAACTCGGACCTTAAGAGCTTGTTGGGTCCCGGCACATTCACAAGACTAAGGCGAGGAGAAACAAGCTTCCTATCTGCAATCACAACCGCCGAACAGAAAGTTAGTAACAGCACATTAAAACCAAACAATGAAACAATACAGAAAGGTGAAACCTAGAGCCTAAATTCTAGGATAACTCAATCTAGCCCTACGGCAGCCCACCTGGTTTCCCCTCTTTGACCGGGCAATGGTGACCGTCGTGCCATGCCCCGGAGACGATTACGTAGTCGTCCTTCATGCCCTTGTTGGACTTCGGAAGGCACAACACCATCTTTACAACCGGAGACCAAGATTTTAGATAATATCCCCCGTCGGCTTGAGAATGGCACTCGTACATATGTACGACGTCGTGCCAGGTGAGCTGCAAGTCCATCATCTGGTTAAGGGCATCGACGCTGCCTAGGACCCTGAACATATTAGCAGTACACTGGTGCGGGCACAGTCTATGGTTCCTAAGGTAGTCTCTAGTTATGGTACCCATGGGAATGGTCATCCCTCCCTCCAAAAAAGCGATCACGGGGATGACCACCTCACCGGTTCGCCTGTCTGTCAGAATGTTTTCCGGCGGACAGTATCTAAGACTAACCCCCTCGGGAATATGGTACTTCTCCTTAAAGAGCTCTACAGCTATAGGGGTATCAACAAGGTTCTTAAATCTACCCATTGGATTCTACAAAGAAGGCGCTAAAGAGGTTCGCTGATGTAAAACTGACAAGTGAAAGAAAGATAAGGCCGAAGTGCCCGGCCGAGGAAGATTGATTAGGGGAACCAAATACTTACAAGGGGAGTCGAGGTTTCAGATCCAGAAATCCCTTAAACGCCTAGAAATCTTTGTAAAAACGTCCTCGGACTACTTAAGTTTGATGAGCGTATGATAGCAAGGATACTTGAGAGCGCTGAAATGCTTAAACGTGTGCGAAATGAGGAAAAGTACCTTTTAAGAACCCTTTTTATAGTAGGTGAATATGAGTGGAAGTCATCCCGCTCAAAATTTCACGAAGAAATCTCAGCCACACGATCTTCACCTCGCCGTTGATCAAGGAGACAGAGCGCCACCTAGAGCTATAAATGACGCGCTGCAATTTTCGAAGCGTCTTTGGAAATCAAAAATTTCGCGAAACGGCGCATCCACGTGGATTAGTTGGGGCACTTGATGGGTTTCACCCCTGCCGAAATCAAAGTCCCACCTTTCTCCTCGGATAAAAGGAGAAAACCGGAACTTTGAGGGGCTATTGTAGGGGTAAAAGGCCCAACATCAGATCCTAGGCCGTGGGCCTGTCCGAGGAGACCTGTGCGTCTGAGGACAACATATCTTGAAGAGTTGGCCCAGCCTGATTCGATGCTGAAGGAAGGTTGACCAGTGGAAGAGAGCTTGGTCCGAGGAGACTTCTTGCTCGGATGATAAAAGGGTTGTCCTTGATGAGTGCACCAACCTCAGTCTCAGCTCTCCCAAAGAATCCCCCGATTTGTGTTGACCATAAGGACAGATGGCGAAGATCAGATATTAAGCAAAAGGCTGCTGCCACTGCATTTATGGCCCTGCAGCTAACATCATGGCCGCATTAATGGGAAAAGACTCCTGAACAGTAACCTCCATCCTTTACAGCTGCCCCATGAAGATTCAAGATGGAGGCGGATGGGATAAGTATTAAGAAAAAAGCCCACGTAATAAGGGGAGGACATATAAATAGAAGAAGAAGGAACAAAAGGTGGGGGATCCTGAGGAAAAAGGCAACAAAGAGAGAGAGAGAAAGAAAAGAGAAAAGTCCACACAATATCTGTATGAACACACTCCTCGGACAGTGCCGAGAAGAATATTGTATCCCTTGATCAACTTATCAATATACATCTGGTCATTACCATACTTGGGCTTTCAACCCATACGTGTCCAATCGAGTGATCTTCAACCCACCCTCTTTACAAATTCATTGTTAGGATATTATATACAGTCTAGGCCTCCAGCTACTTTGTTGATAGGCCCAATCGCAAAAATTGTGTCCTTACAGCTAATATTGGTGAGAAAAAAATAATTTGTTTAGAAAGAGAAAAAAATAATTTTAATAGTATGTTCAAATTAAAATTAGTATCAATTATCATAATATTTTCACAATAATTTAACAATAAATCTTAAGTAGTAGGTTATTATTAGCTAATATTGGTGAGAAAAAAATAATTTTTTTAGAAAGAGAAAAAAATAACTGTAATAGTAAGTTCAAATTAAAATCTGTAACACCCGTCTCATTTAAATTTAATTTAATTACTTCTAGAGAGTAGATATGATAAATTGCTTAATTATTTTGGAGGAGATAATTAATTTTATATTGTGAATTTTATAATGATAACAATAATAAAAATAATATTAATGAGTTTAGTGGGAATATAGGTGGGTCTAGGAAGTTTATTTTAGTTGTAGTGGGCTTCTAAATTTTCAGCCCAAGTGAAATTAGCCTTAACCTGAAATAGGCTTCTGAATTTTCAGCCCAAGTGCAACAGCTTATTATGAAAGAAAATTAGGGTTTCTCAAAAACAAAAGAATAGGAGGCTGTGCACTTCAGGGCAGCCAGCAACTTCATCTTGGTTTTGAGGTAAGCATCATTCTAGGAAAGCCTTTTTTTTTTTCTTTTTTTTTGCTGGGATTTCATCATTGACATGTTAGTGTTAGGGTTAGTATTAAGTTTGCTGGAAATTCAATGATGGTTGCTGGAATTTCAATTGTGTTTGCTGGAATTTCAATGATAATAATGTATAAATTGGATTGCCGAATATTAATATCAAATGCAGCACCTTGGATGTAACTTCCATGTGCGTGAATGTTAGTTGTTGCATTGCTTTGGCAACATAAGCATTGCTTTATTGAATCTGTATATTATATATACGGATTGATAATTGTATATATATTAAAGGACGGTTATATGTGCATTGCTCCATGTGCGTGATTAAGCCATTGCACCGCTTGGCTACAAGGCATTTGAACATTAAGGCTTGCACGGATTGGACATGTGAAGACTTATATATTAATGCTTGCATGTAATATATATATATATATATATATATATATCATATATTAAAGGAAGAATGGTTGCACTGCTTGGGAACAATCCTTGTATTATATATATAAGCCTTTATATATATGGATTGGATGAATCATCCTTTTTGTATATATACGGATTGAAGCAATATACTATATTATATATATATAAAAGGTGTGATGATTGTCATAATATATATATATATATATATATATATTATAGGTTTACATGCAAAATCTTAATTAATGTATCATTCTTTTGTCTTCTTTGAATGCATTGATAAGATATATGGTGTATATAGGCACATAGGTTATAGGGTTGCTTATGGTAACGTGTTCTTATATAAATATTAGATGTTAGGTTAGGGAATGCTATACTATTATTTTAATCTAGAATAGGTTTGGGTTATATTAGAAAGACACGTTAAATTTTATCTTGCCAAATCTTCATAGTGGTTGAGGAATTGTTTTATCAAGAGGACTTTGTGGTTATTAAAGAACCTGCCCTTATTGAAATGTTTAATTATTATTTAGGTTCTAGTTGACGTTGTTTCGAGCAATTGAAGTGAAGCTTGGTTTAGCCGCTAGAGATAAGTAGACTTCAACACATGACGTCTCTCAAGACGTATATTTTTTATATATATATATATATATAATTGTGGTAAAAATATATTTATATATATATACATACACATAATTGCAAAAGTGAAGTTTCAAAGACTTATACCATTGTTAGTGCTTTATACATACTCAAACTCTATTATTTATTGTATATTTTTGTGAAACTGTATATGTCAAGAGTGTTTCAAATGGTCAACTAGACAGTCTGCAACCTTTGCCAACACAGGGTTAAGTGTTGGTCTTCGGCCGAAGTAGTGTTAGTGTGGTGTGGTGCAGTGTTATTGTTGCTCTTCGGAGCTAGTGTTGCCTCTTTGAGGTTAGTGTTATTGTTCCCATGGGAAATCACCCACCGAGTGTTTAGCAGCTTTTGTCTGTGTTTGACTAATATTTTTCATATTGAATTACTGTTTATTTACTACTGTTCTTTTAGGTGGAAAATTGCTTATTTTCAAAATAAAATTGTTTCTACCTATTTGGTGCATATTGGCATATAAATGTGGTCATTATTTTATTAATGTTTACAGTGTTATAGTGAAGTGTTTTATTTTAACAGCTTTATAGAATATATTATATTACAGTTTAAACTAATTTTAATTGTATCGTGATGACTATATTTTGTCAATGATATTATCGTTTTATTTTGGAAGACATCCTCATGGTTGTAGTCTCTTATTGAGCCTTTAGCTCACCCCTTTTTCCATCCTTTCAGATTAGAGTTATGGAGTGTCTTTTGGGGGTAGATCAGTGGAGCCTTAGATGGACGACTTCGTTTGGAGCTTGATAGTTGCAGGATTGTTTTAGTAAAATTGTTTCAGGACAATGAGATTATTATTTTGGAACTATTTTGAGATGTTATTTGGAGATTTTACATCAAAAGAATATTATTGTTGTTTTGTTTTTTTTTATGGATTGTTAAGGAAATCTGATGATATTCAAGAAGTTTATTTGAGGATAAATATTACGCTCTGTTCCATTATATCATTGTTGATTATTTCTAAGACAGGTTATGCATCTAAATCCTTCTTAAGGGTTTGGGGTGTTACAAAATCAATATCAATTTTCACAATATTTTCACAATACTTTCACAATAAATCTTAAGTGGTAAGTTATTATTAGTTAATATTGATGAGAAAAAAATAATTTTTTTAGAAAGAGAAAAATTGATTTAAGTATTATGAAGTATGTGATTTAAGTATGAAATAAACTTCCTTATATATACATTGTTCTTTTTGGTAATTTACTCTTCAAACTGCCATTTTTATAAGTGCTAGCCAAACACTCAATTTTGTCAAAAAACACTTTTTAACAGCTTTTACCAAACACTCAGCTTTTTGAAAAAACACTTTTTCATACTGCATTTTATGAAAAAACCACTTTTTCAAAAAGCTTAATTTCAAAAAGCTGAAACAAACTCACCCTAAAACATGTGAAAACAGGACAAAAGTGGCTCTAGGTGGGTGGGATCCATATGGGAGCCTAGTTGGGATTATGGTACAGATATAAGTGAAAAAAAATTATGTAAATTGGTCCATAATAACTAAAAGATAATATAATTATGGTATAATATATTTTTATATTACTATATATCAGGTTAATATATTGGGATTATACGGGATTTTATATATATATATATATATATATATATATAAAAAGTAGCAATAACTTTGAAATAGTACACGATTTGAATTGGTACCAAAATGTTTTGTTGCTTTGACCAATTGAAATAGCCTTGGGATACTATTGACTTCCTCAATTTAGTAATACTAATTGGAGTTTCATTCCTTCTCAAAAAAAAAAAAAGAATTGGAGTTTATATGATAGTAACAAATAATCAATCATAGTCTACTACGTAATGAGAATTGTGACAAAAATTGTGAATTAGTTTGTAGTAGTAAAAGACTCTTCAGACCCTATATATATATATATATATATATATATATATATATATATCCTTATATTTTAGGGCTAATTACAATTTACCCACATGTGGTTTGGCCGAAATTTAAGTTGCCTACTTATGGTTTAAAAGTTAACACTTTGTTCACCTGAGGTTTACTTCGTTAAACTTCGAGAACCATGAAATGCCGCATACAGATTGTTTCCAAGTCGAGACATGAAAATTTTGCAACGAAAGCATGTCTAGAAAATGCAGGAGGCGGACAACCCAACAAAGTAAACAAACATAATACCAACATGGATGTATCTCATCTTCGCTCTTTGCTTGTATCTGGAGTCGAAGATCTGCCATCTAAGTTGTCCATTTCAAAATTATTTCATGCTAGATTCAAGCTGCTCAAGGTGTTGGATTTGCTAGGAGCTAAAGTGACTCATGAACTACCATAAATTTCTAAACGCAGTGGATCTGAGAGGAGCTTCAATAAACCCACAGCCACTACAACCAAAATATAAAACCAAATCAAACACACCACAAATTTCTTTTTCAATCTTTTCTATCCCCTTGACAGTTTTGTTTAGATTGATAGGCTTGAGAATATTTTTATGAAGAGAAAGAATGTTCTTAAGTCAAAGCTTTACCATTTTTAAAAAAAATATGCTTTTAGTTCTTGATTTTTATGTTTTTGTTATATTTTTTGTATTTTTAACGATAAAAGTATAAAGGTAGGTTACAGAAGTTTAACGGAGTAAACCTCAAGTGGGAAAAATGCAAACTTTTAAACTACAGGTAAACAACTTAAATTTCGGTCAAACCACAGTAGGTAAGTTGTAATTTGCCCTATATTTTAACTATATTTTGTTTATATATTTCTTTTATACATCAAACTTCGTTGAAAAAAAAAAAAGAAAAATAAATATTTTATCAAGAAATTTTATATTAAAAAACTATAAAAAAATATAAATATAAAAATAATAATTCAAGAGAAAAAAAATACAAAAGGAGAAAACCACATTTTCATCCTTATATTTTCACGTGATTCTCACTTTGGTCTCTATATTTTATTTTCACCACTTTTACTCCCCATTTAGAAAAATGCCATCCATTTTAGCCCATTCCGTCAGTGCCCTAATAGCAAAGTCCTACATAGCAGACAGAACTATTAAAATAATAATAAAAATTTTTATTTTGCCATTGAAAAATGCCACATCAGCATCTAAATTTTTTAAAAATATATTAATTTTAACTAAATAAATAAATAAAAAAACCAAAAATCACATTAATTGAGATCTAAGTGTGTCTTGAATAAGAATAATAAGAACACAAATCCAGATCTATGAACACAAAATTAAAATCCAAAAATCACAAATAACTCAAAAAATAAGATCACAAAAGTAAACATAAGATCCACATCAAATTAAACATGAACAAGGAATTAAATAAGAATAAGACCAATATTCCAAGCTCAAAACAATCTTTCTCGAACTATTAACAGGGATCTAAGCATATAGAACAACACATGAACCCCCTAGCCAAAGCAACAACATATCAAACCCCAATAGAGTTGAGATTCAGAACTCAAAGCAAAGGAAAGGGTGAGACATGGTGAGAGTTGAGAGAGTTAGAGAGAGGAGAGAGAGGCAGACCCACCACGCCACCATCACCAGACGACCCCTACAACCTAGCAATAACACACACCTCAAAACACTCTGGAATCCACCATACCCACGACTACATCAAACCCACACCACCATCAATCACCCACCACCGCCAATCAACCACCACCCTCATTCACCCCTACAACCACCATGACCCAAACCCATCGATCTACAAAACAATTTCAATGACCAAAGACCCAAAACCCAAGACCCATGATCTCCACCATGAAAGCACCTCCATGCTTATCTGAGAGGGAGACAAGAAAAATAGAGAGATGAAATTGATAGAAGGAACAAAGCTCAACAGAGGGGAGTGAGATGAATGAGAGACAGTGAAACATGAGAGAGCAGAGAGATAAGATGAAGAGAAATGAGGCCTTGTTCTCTCAAACCTACATCCCAGGCAAACACGAGCAAGACAAAAGCAGCGGCAACTAAGAGAGGAGATGGTTTTGTTGTCAGGTGAGGTTGATTTTGTTTTGGTTTGATAGTTTTGAATTTGAGGTTGGAGGTGGTTTGGCTTCAACTCTAAGGTTTGGATTTGAGGTTTGTGTTTGGTTTCTCAGAAAGTATAAGAAAATTTAGGTTTTAAGTTTTGAGTTTGGGGGCCGAAAATATGGATTTGATTTTTGTGTTTGATGTTTTGGTGGTGTGGGGGTTTGAAATATGGGTTTGAATTTAAATTTTTGAATCTAGGTTTGAATTTGAGTTTGAATTTAATTTTTTGGGTTTTAAATTTGTTGGGTTTGTGTTCTTGTTCAAATATTTAATGTGTTCATGTTTAATTTATCAATTTTATCTAGGTTTGTCAAGAATGTTGGCATGAATTCTAATTATGGGTTTTGGCTCTAAGGTTCTAATTTTTTGGGTTTTAAATTTTGTTTTCATGTTTAATTTGATGTGGATCTATAGTTTAATTTTCCGTTCTTATTTTCTGGGTTTGTGATTTTTGGATTTTAATTTTGTGTTCTTGTTGTTCTTGTTCAAGATACACTTAGATCTCAATTCATGTGATTTTTTGTTTTTATTTCTGTTTTTAATTTTTTTTATTTAGTTAAAATAAATAAATTAATTTTTTTTAATTTAGATGTTGACGTGGCATTTTTTAATGCCAAAATAAAAATTTTTATTATTACTTTAATAGTTTTCTCTATTACATAGGACTTTACCGTTAGGACACTTACGGAAATGACTAAAATATATGACGTTTTTCTAAATAAGAAGTAAAAGCGGTGAAAATAAAAGATATGGACCAAAGTGAGAATCGCGTGAAAATGTAGGGGCGAAAATGTAATTTTCGGCAATACAAAAAAAATGTTACCATTGAAAACTATTAAAAGTTCAAATTTTATATAGTTATTTATTATTTTTCATAAAATGAGTGTAAAAGAAAAAACATTTAGAAATGATTAATTATATATTAAACTCTTTAATTTGCTATGGTTTTGAGGTTAAATTTTAAAGTTTTAAATGCACAATGGTTACCATATGGTCTAAAAAAATTTGTGTTATAATAATCATTTTATGAGTTTAACAAAAATCTTAAGGTTGTTCTACGTACGTAGTACGTACTAGAAAATCATTAAATGAGAATTCTGAGTAAAATTATGACTATTAAAAAACTAAAACAAAAGTACACTAAGAAATAACTGTTGTGTGGGATTTAAGTAGGGCTGTCCAGATTGATCCGAATACCCGACCCACCCGAAGAACCGACCGGATCCGACCCGAATCCGGCCGACCCGACTACTCCGGCGGATCGGCGGCGGGTCTTCATCACCAGAAACCGATTCCGGCGGGTCGGTTTCGGTCTTCCACCCCTAAAACCCGAAAAACCCGAACCGACCGAAATATTTTCAGATCCCGGCCAAAATTTCCAGAATCCGGCGAAGAAACCCAGATTCCGGCGATATTTTCCAGATTTCGGCAATGTTTTCTTCAGATCCGGTGAGATTTTGAACGTATTTGGCGAAATATCACCGAATCCGGTGAGATATTCTCCGGATCTGGCTAAATCTCATCCATTCCGGTGAGATTTTCGCCGGATCTGGCTAAATCTCATCCATGCCGGTGAGATTTTTGGCCGGATCTGTGTTTTTTTTACCGATTTTTCGCCGTCTCTCTAATCTAGGACAGCCGACCGACCCGACCGCTACCCGAAGATGGTCTGAACCGGCCGACCCGATCCTCCGGCGGGTCGGCGGCGGGTGAACTTTTTTCCCACCCGATTCAGGCGGGTCGGTTCCGGGTTGGGCACAAACCCGACCCGGACCGACCCGTGGACAGCCCTAGATTTAAGTGATAATGTATGCCATTCATTCATGTTCCCTGCCCATATATTTTACTTTTGTTCGCCATTATTATTATTTTTTTTTTTTTTTTTGGACTGAAAGGGTAGAAATTTTATTAAAATGTAGAAAAGGTACAAGAGTAATAACTGGGTCCTGAGACATCACAGGGCTACCAACTAGCCTGACACTCAAGACAAATGCACAAAGACATCAAATTATCAATTCTTTCAAAACACAATTTTTGCCTGTTGGTTTCCCACTACACCACTTGATAACTCCATGCAGAGAGAAGCCTTTACGTAAGAAAAGCTCCAGGACTCACTTGAATGCCAAAAAAAGATGGGTGAGCATGCATGTGAACTCAACTCCATTCTATTACCCATGTCAACCCCGTGAGCCTGCATCTTACAGGTCTATCCGTCCTTTGTAGCGGGAAATTCTTACCTAGTCCCGGACCACAAGGTCACCAAGCTGACCTTGTAGTCCTAGCCAATAAAAATGAAACATGTAAGATGAAAGTGCTGACCTCATTTAAATAGTACAGCTCATCAACCTATGGCAGCACACTCTTCTTTCCGTTAACTTTCCCGTTAGCCAGCTGTTTTCAATCGTTCTTTCACCAGTTTCAAAAGTTTTCCGCTCACCTTAATTTCAAATTTCAAATTTCAATCCACCCACTTGTTTCTTATATTTCATTTCTCCTCTTCAACATAAAAATGAAAATCACTTTCTCGTAACTCTCTCTCAGCCGACACAGCCATGGTCTCACTGGTTTTTTCACCTTCTTGTAGCTTTTTTCATTTTTTGTTTATCACTGAAAACTTAGAAATTCGTCTCTCATGTTTTGTGTTTAATGTTGTAGATCATCAGCATGCACAGGTTCAAGAAAATCCACAAGGTTCAAAAGGTGACAATGAAGTCGCAGTCTCTAATATCTCTTTCTCTCTCTCTTTCTAAGCTACAGAACTTATTTATTAGTGTTAGCCTCTGTTTGGTTGCCGAGAAATTGGATGTGAAATCAATTGTAAATGTCTTAATTAACCACTGTTTCCATTGTTGTACAAATTTTTTTTTTCTCCTTTCAAAAGCTCAAAAAGTGTGTTACACTCTTACTCAATTAAGTGTTATTTTACATTTCTATCTATAGTGCTCTGAATCATCAATGAAGTTCTTAGCCTCTGTTCGGTTCCAGAGAAAATAGAAGGAAAAACTTGATGCCAAGTTTAAGTTGTAATCACTATTTTCATGGAATCTTAAGTGCTTAAAGGTGATTTTGGAAGGAGCGTTAGCCATATGACCCTGAGCACATGACCCTCTGTTTGTTTGCAGTAGGTGGGAACAGGGGAAAAGCTTAGGGTTGTTTATTTCTGTTCATGATGTATCCTCGGGAACAAGCTCAGCTGGCTTGGGATCTTTTTAAGTTTTTTTTTTTTTTTTTTTTCCGGATAAAAAAGGAATCAAAACAGTCTTTATTATGATTGTTGCGTCAAAGTATACATGTTTATCCTCCTATTCTAATCGATCAACCCTCATAGATATCTTGCTTAGCCTGGCTAGGTACTTTTAAGAATGCTGCCAACATTGCTCAAGGTTGAGATTGTATACTTCTCTGTGTCAGACTCGTACTTAGTAAAAAAAATACACTCATCAAAAGCTTGTTACATCTAAATTCTAAATTGTGTAAATGAATGTCTTTGAAGAACAAAATTCTGCTTCACTGCTGTGATGGACTGAAGGATGAGACCAAAACAGCAAGTGAGAATTGCAACAGAGATAAAGGCCATCAAACATTGTGAAGATTCTAGATGCTGAATTGGATGAATTGTAATTTACAAGAGACTAGACCTCTCATATGTGCATAGTATGCGCCATTGCCAGGACCTTTTTAAGTTGTATACTTTGTTTACTTACGCATTAATAAAAAAAAAAAAGGTGCTTGAAGGGTGTATTTGTGGAATACAAGAGCAGGAGTTTTGAGAAGTTGCCAACCTCAATTAAAGCTAATCCAAGCAAAGCAATACAAGGAGTCTAGAAGTCATTCTTGATAAAATATGCTGGAGGCAGAAAAATAGAGAATCTATGAAGATTGAACAACCAAGGATAGAGACAATGGGTAGACCCGTAGAAGATGTAGAATTTTGCCAGTGTTTTAACCTGAAGTGTATTACCAAATCAATGAAAAATAATGTTGAAAGATAATGCAAACTACAAATCACGGTTTTCTACTCCAAAGCCATACTCCTATCTCCTTTAAAACTAAAACCATAAGCTAATACATAACTTTCACTTGGCAACAAGTCAAAATAAATCCAAAGAGAACAAATGTACTCCTCAAAAATAAAATAACAAACAAAAGAAACTTGGTGTCATGATAAATGTCACTTGGCTTCAAGCCAATAATTCATGCTGGATTTGTGAAGTTCCTAGAGTTCTTAGCTGCATGACATCTTCAGTCTTCCCACTAGAAACATATAAATATCATATTAGCATATAAAATGAAACAAAATGAATACATTAACAGTTAAAAAAACCATTCTAATTATTTTTTATTGATTCAATCACACTTAAAAACCAAACCCCAATTAAAATAATCAATAATGAAGTATACCTTTGGAACTCTCTTATCTAGAGACTCTTGGATTGCTCCAACCTTGCTGTTCTACATTGTTGACCATCTTTTTATAAAAAAAAAAAATAATTGTACAAAGTAAGTCATCCTTAGGAACAAGAAATAAGTAATAAAATTGATAATGCAAACACACCACAAGAATTTTCAAATCTACCTCTTGCATATGTGTGGAATTTGATTGCTTGGAACTATACATCAATGAGTTTATTTGTGGGGGAATATAAGTCGTTGGATTCTATAGAGATCAAAATATAAGAAAACATTATTTAAAAAAAAAAAAGCTTTGTACACATGTTAATACATAAATGATGGATATTTTATTCCATTTCAAATAAATAATCAATTGTGTCAATTTACCTGACTAAGTTGCGTTATAACATTGGTACTTTGCAATATAGTTGTAAATGGAACATTTACACAACCCATTTCCTATATAGAGACAAAATTCATATTTAAATATTACGTCAATGACCAAAATTATGATTACACATTATAAATATTCTAAATCTGTAAATTAAAGGATGCTAAATGCTTGAGAGTGATTTGTCCATGACATGTAAGATTGACCATGTGCATTATCACTTGTAAATCCTAAATGAGAGTAGGGATTTGGTGGTTGGTATATAGCTGAATATTCCAAATTGTCATCACTATGTTCTAGTCGTTCAACAAACAAACAATCTTCAATTCCTTCAATATCACTTGAATTGCAAATAATTACAATAATTTTTATGAAAAATATAAATGTTAGAAATAAAATATTAAGGAATTTACAATACAATAATTATCTTATGTGTGCAATTTTTTATGTGTTCTTAAAGCCCTATGGTATGCTTTATTACAAAGCTTCCCCACTTCTAGGCACAAATATAATTAGAAATTAGACATAGTTACCAATATAAAGATGAATATATTATTTATTCCTATCATATTATTTATATATATATATATATATATATATTTATTTATATACACACACGTAATTTTAGAATATAATAACAAAAAAAAAACATATATCACTACACATATTTTATTTGGGAGCAAAGGCCTTTATATATTTTATTTGGAAGCAAACTTATTACAACAAAGCAATATATTCATACCTCAATACACTTTTTTATATTTTATTTGGGAACAAAAATATCACAACAAAGCATTAAATTTTTCACAAAAAAAAGCATTAAATTCATACCTCAATACATTTTTATATGTTTTATTTGGGAGCAAACATATCACAACAAAGCATTAAATTTTTCACAAAAAAAAAAGTATTAAATTCATACCTCATTACATTTCTATATATTTTATTTAGGAGCAAACATATTACAACAAATTATAATACATTCTTTAAAAAATGAAACAAAACACAACAAAACAAAATAAATTATACCTCCACTACTTTGAAAATTGGGTTCTTCCATACTTATGTGAACAAGATTTTGTCTCTTTACACTAAAACTTTTCACTTGATTTCACTAAAAATCACTCATAGTAACATTTGTTCGTGGTCGTACTGTACACTTGTTTTTTGTCAGCACCAAGGAGCAAGACTTGTGGCTTTTGTTCACAAGAGTGAGAACTTCTCTCTGTCCTAATACCCAATTGGAGAACAGCTTGCTAGATCCCTTTTTTATATTTTATTCTTTTAGTAACGTTAACGTTAACTGGTTGTCTAACATTAGGGACTTTTTTTTTTTTTTTTCTTTCAAAATTAACGTTGGAGTGTGCTGCCATAGGTTGATGAGCTGTACTATTTAAATGAGGTCAGCACTTTCATCTTACATGTTTTGTTCTTATTGGCTGGGACTACAAGGTCAGCTTGGTGACCTTGTAGTCCGGGACTAGGTAAGAATTTCCCCTTTGTAGCACCTATGTCGTCCTTTGTTCGCCATTACTTAAAAATGAATGGATGGAAGTTGTTGAATAAACAAATGAGAGTTGCTTTCGGACTGTAGATCTCTCTTTTTTCCACCGTCAACAGTGATTGATCAATAAGCAAATTCGTTTAACAAAAAAAGACCAATAGCAGTACATCCACATGTTCCTTTTTACTGTAGAAAATGAATGGATGGAAGCTGTTGAATAACAAATGAGAGTTGCTTTCGGACTGTAGATCTCTCTTTTTTCCACCTTCAACAGTGATTGATCAATAGCAAATTTTTTTTTTTTTTTTTGAGGAAAAAAAAGGGTGGCTCACATGTGATATCACTGCCGACCTCGCCCCACAGGGATTATTGACCCATGGGTACCGCCAACACATAGTGGGGCCCGCGACTTGGACTCTACCCCAGTGCGTTTCGTTTTTGGTAAACCAAAGCCCAAACCCCACACCATGGGGTATGAGGACTCGAACCTACACCTGGCACAGCCATCAAGAAGGAGGCCACCACTACGCCACACTAGCTGGTGGTGATCAATAGCAAATTCGTTTAACAAAAAAAGACCAATAAGCAGTACATCCACATGTTCCTTTTTACTGTAGATCTCTCTCGATATGTCTCCTATAGAAAAAATCACAATTATTGTTTTTTTTTTTTTTTACAAGATAGAATTCTACTTTGGCATACTCTAAATGTATATGTGTGTGAAACTCCCTCTTGGAGACTTGAACTCCGGCCTTTGCCCCTACACCCCACAAGCACTTATACTTGTGGAGTAACCATCGCACCAAGGATGTACGGTGGTATTGTCTCTCTCTATTAAAAGGTGAAAGTATGTTGCAATTATCCTTCTTTTTTATTTTTGTTAAAATTTAGGAAAATGTTAATAGATACTCTTAGGGCATTGGTTAACAATCCATTTAAGAAAAGTTTTTACAGGAAAAAAAGAAAAAAAGTAATTAATGATTTGACAGCTTTTCATATTTCCCATAAAAGCAGTGTTAAAACTTTTCTAAAATAGATTGTTAACCATTACCCTAAGGATCCGTTCGTTTGGAGTGAAAATAGGGAGGATGGAAAATAAAGAGAGAAAAATATGGTGAAAAATACTGTTTTCCACTATTCATTTGGGGAAGGAAAATAAGGAGAGAAAACCCAGGAGAAAGTTTTCTCTCCAGGCCCACATTTTTTTTCCCTTCCAAATTGGAAAGAAAATCTGGAGAGAAAAGTGTTATAATAGCACTTTTACAAAAATGCCCCATTCTCACCTATTTTTTTTTCAACATTTTCTTCTCTTCTTCTTTTTTTTTTTCAATGTGACCTGAACGTTCTCTTCTCTCTTCATTTTTTTTTTCAACGTAACCTAATCTAATTTTTACATTATAATAATAAAAATAATAATATAAATTTATATATATGATGTGATAAATTTTATATTATTTAATGAGTACAAATAAATCTATTTCTTACATATTATGTAATAAGGGTACAATAATCAATTTATATAAATTATATTTTCCATCCTTCCTTTTTTCTCTCCAACCAAACAAAAGAGTTTTCCACCCTCTCACTTTTCCATCCCTCCAACCAAACACATAAGAGGGAAAACTAAATATTTTTCATTCTCCTACAATTTGTCATCCTCCCACTTTTTCACTCTTTTAATAGAACAGATCCTAAAGATACTCGTTAGCATGACTCTAAAATTTATCCCTCGCTAGCTATAAATTCTACTTCGAAAAACATCATAACTCACCCTACAACAATAACTATAGAAAACTTCCTCATTATTCTTATATACTCTCATCAAACCCCCTTTCTTCTTGGCATGGCACCACAAGCCACCTCTCTAGTGTTCACAGTAAGAAGATGCAGACCAGAACTAGTTGTCCCAGCCAAGCCCACACCCCATGAATTCAAACAACTTTCTGATATTGATGACCAAGAGGGTCTTCGATTTCAAATTCCATTCATACAATTCTATAAATATGATCCCTCAATGAAAGGTAGAGACCCTGTGAGAGTCATTAGAGAGGCACTTGCAAAGACACTTGTGTTTTACTACCCATTTGCTGGTAGGCTTAGGGAAGGACCTGGCCGAAAGCTTGTAGTAGAATGTACTGGTGAGGGTATCATCTTTATTGAGGCTGATGCTGATGTTACACTTGAACAGTTTGGTGATACACTTCAACCTCCATTTCCATGCTGGGAGGAGCTCCATTTTGAAGTTCCTGGCTCTAGAGGAATCCTTAATTGCCCATTATTACATATTCAGGTACATATTTGGTCTAAGACCCCTCTTACAATATCTAAGCTGTTGAATCATTGGATGATTATAACAAGTAAAAAAATTCTCCAGCTTGTTAAAGTTTCCCACGATTATTGGGAAGATCATTTTGCCTGAAAACCACATGACAAATTTAAAAGAAACTTTTTAAATTAAGTCGACGATACAACTTCTGTTGTAACTTGCTAGAGCAACTGATATGAATGTTGAAAAAAAAGAAGTTATGGATCAATGTGGAAGTGATTATTCAGTATCCATAGTCAATTATTTCAACAAGTTGTATAAAAAATTATGTCAGAAGAAGAAAAAAGAACTACTATAAATTTATTTGTTAGTGAATTTTATTAGTGTTTTCACTGAAAGTGAATTTCCTTAGTTACAGCTATTTTAAATAACTTTTTTATTAAGTGCAACTTTTATTCATGCAAGGCAACTTCACGCAATTTGGGGTTGAAGGCAAAAATTAATTTGAGGCATTTAATATATTTAGATATTGAAATAATATATTTTTTTCATACTTCAAATCTACACTTTTTTTTTTTTAGATACAAATTTAGTAGTTAAATTTTTGTATTCAAATTTATCTAGAGAAAATTTTTTAAACTCAATCAAATTTTTTATTATTCTTACTTTTTTTTTTATATCTAGGTGTATATTTTTTGGTAGACATTTATGATTTAAAAATAGTTACAACCAAAAGAAACTCTATTTATAAAATTATAATAATTAGAATCAAAACAACTTCAAGAGTAGAGTAATAGAGCCTTTTTGATAAAATGTATTATTGTAGCTTCACTTAACTATGAAAATATCTTATAGTCTCAATTTTCATAAATAAAAAAGTATTCATTGCATAATTACCCAATGAATTGGATAAAACAATGCAATACAGTTGAAATATACACTATCTATTGGGTTAAGCAACCAAATACTAAAAAGTTTTAATGAAATTATATTTTAATATTTTTAAATAAATTTTAATTATAAATTTATTTACCATTACTTAGTTATATAGTTATTTGATTTTTTTTTATAACGAATATTTTATGTTAACAACTATAATGTGTTTGTGTGAATGTGTGTGTGTATATATATATATATATATATATTTTTTTTTTTTAATATGGCAGTGGACATGGCTGTGTAAATTCCACAAACCAACTAATTTGGTCAAAAACAAAATTTAGCTCCAAACTTGGTTGTACCTAATGGCTACATATATTCCCACTAAAAAAATCAACATGGCTACGTATTTTAAAAATCCAACCGTTGGATTCCATGTTCTTTATGTTTTTGCCAATTGAAAGTTGTTAATTATTTGATCCATAAAATTATTTTTTATTCATAATATTAGGTTTTAAAAACTTGAAATTTAAACATTTAATTGATAATATAATTATTAATTTTTTATTTTTTAGAAATTTTGCAAGTATAGAAAATATAGAAAAAAAATGTAATCCAATAATGATTTTGTCAAAATTCATATCAAATAAAAAAAATATTAAATGGAGTTGTACTAATTAGCTACAACTAAGTTTGTAGCAAAACTTTGCTGTTGGATTAAAAAGAAATATATATACACACATGTACTGTCCTTTTATAGCTCTAATTAGTCAGTGCTATTACTCTCATTAAAAACATTTTGAGTCCTATTAAAAAAAAAAAAAAACTACTTTCACCATACTTTCTTGTTTACAACAGTACAATTTGACAATTGACTTTTTGTACTAATTTGTGTCAAAAATTACTTTTGTTAACATATGTTATGAATTATAATTATAGGTTTTTTTTTTTTTCTAAGTCGAAAAGTATAATCTCCTTATGCGATCCTCGAACACTTAACACCAATTTTGGTAAAATCTCAATTTTGATAGCCTTAATCATAGATATATCTTTTTCAACAATTTCATTGTGTTGATTTGACCTAACAGGTGACACGCCTCAAGTGCGGTGGATTCATCTTTGCCATAGGTCTTAACCACGCCATAAGCGACGGAATCGGACTTGCCCAATTCCTAATGGCCGTAGGCGAGGTAACGCGTGGTGCAAGTTCCCCATCCATTCTACCTGTATGGCAGAGACATCTCCTTGACGCGCGTGACCCACCGCGTGTGACATACGCGCATCCCGAGTACGTCGAAGTGGCCGACACTAAGGGCACCATTATCCCTCTCGACGACATGTCCCACCGCTTCTTCTTCTTCGGACCTACTGAGATTTCTGCCCTCCGTAAATTTGTGCCACACCACCTAAGTCAATGCTCTACATTTGAGTTACTCACAGCCTATCTCTGGCGTTGTCGCACCATAGCGATCCAACCTGACCTGGACGAGGAGGTCCGCATTATTTGCGCAGTCAATGCCTCTGCAAAACTCAACCCTCCATTACCAACCGGTTATTACGATAATAGCTTTGCATTGTCTTCGGCAGTTACGACTGTAGAGAAACTGTGTAAGAAACCATTGGGTTATGCTTTGGAATTGGTGAAGAAAGCGAAGAATAAGGTAAATGAGGAGTACATGCGATCATTGGCTGATATGTTGGTCATTAGGGGTAGGCCTCACTTCACTGTGGTAAGGACCTTCCTTGTGTCGGATTTGACACGTGCCGGGTTTAAAAGGGTGGATTTTGGGTGGGGCAAACCAGTTTATGGTGGGCCAGCCAAAGGTGGGATTGGGGCTATACCAGGTGTGATTTGCACATTTATTCCTGTCAAGAATGGTATGGGAAAGGATGGGATTGTTGTTCCAATTTGCTTGCCAGCTCCAGCTATGGAAATATTCGTTAAGGAGTTGGATGGGTTGTCCAAGTTTATTGTCTCTAGCTTGTAAATGTAAATCCACTCACTGTGATCAAGTGAACGAAAGCATGCATTACTGCGTATGTTGGGTTATTTTCTTAAAATTAATAAATAAATAAGAGTGAGTTTTTATAATGAGAAAAAAATTAGAGTTTTTTTAAAGAAGAATTTGTGAGACTTGTGTAATGAAATTCGAAGATACAAAATGTTTTGCACATTTTTTTAGAGTTAACAAGATGTAGCGTAAAAGTCCACTTATACACACTACAATGATATTGTGCCACATTAGAATTTTAAAAACAAGAGATTAGATACATTACTGCCACACACACAATCACACTCCCACCGTTAGCTAATATAATAATAAAAAAAATTAAAACCCAAAGCAACCTTCAACCTGTTACCCGTACACGCCGCCAGAGATACTGTGGGCGACGTTGGAGTCTAGAATATATGCCGGAGTCACCATGGATGTGTTTTCTTGATGTTTTAAAAAAAGATCATTGTCAACCACTCAACCAATATAAGCTTTGGATATGAGGGAAACTTAAACGTTATTTTCTTTTCTTTTGCCAAAGGAGGAAATTAATTTGATTCTCTCTTATCTTAGTACTGGTTCCTTTTGTTTTGAGGAAACGATGTTGGGTTGACTTAGATTTTCAATTTCTACATATAGACTTGCTTCTTTGCTACAGTAATCCTTTGGAATATTGGACAAGGATGTTGGGTTAATACCAAAACTTCAAGATTGGGCTTAGTACCACCATGTCCATGGCAGCTCCGGCGTCTTTTATAGACTCCAACGTCGTCGGTGGAAGCTTCTCGACCGGGCGGATCTTCAATAGCTTGCAGAGGAAGAAGTTTGGATTAGGTTTTAATTTTCTAGTTGTGGAAGTGTAATCATGTGTGGCCGCATCTAACCTCTTGTTTGTAATATTACGATGTGCATGACACAATATTATTAGAGGGTGTATAAGTGAATTTTACACCAAATTCTTATCAAATTTTGACCTTTATATCTATATATATATATATATATATATATAAATTCAGGTGTCAAGTTTTGATTTATATGAATCATTATTTATTAAATACTAGACACACTATTTTACATAAATATTTTTTAGAATAATACTGTTTCACATAAATGGTTATTAAAAAATTTGCATCTCTATCTTTATATATATATATATATATAAAAAGTACTATGTCCATAGCATTTTCACAACAAATCATAAATGGTTAGTTGTTGTTGGTTCTTGTCTATTTGTTTAGACTCCTTAAACCAGATTATTTAACTTAATATATTAGCCAAGTAATTATTTATTCAGATCTAGGTTAACAATAATAAATCATATCATGCATAGCGGCGGAAAAATAAATAACACCACAATATGATGACCAGGAAAACCGATGAAACGAACCATTTCAAGGTAAAAACCTGGGGAGGATTTGACTTAACTATCCTCAAAGTAAAACAAATACAATCAAATTTAATCCTAAATCTATTACTACCTCCAGTAGTAACATACTGACACGATCACATGCAAGTTCCGAATCCACGGACTCCTTCTCTTCTTGGATTTGTTGCAACACAAATACCAACGCTTGTGACTTTGAAATCCCACTCAAAGGTTTCAAATTACTATCTGTAATGATCTTGTAGCAGTAACTTCAGATCTACCAAATCTAACGCTATGAGAATGATTTTAGGTAGTAACTTTGAAAGAGGAATGTATAACACATTTTAGATCTCATCACAAGAGCACCTCCAAAGTCTTCTCAAAACGTGTCTTAAGGCTTCCTTTATATACTATGTGAAATAAATCTGAAACTCTAATCACTTATTGGGCCAATGGGCTGTTGGGCTTAATTAAAATTCTACAGAATTTGATTTTCTACGATTTTCGATCGGTCAGATCTAATTTTCGATTATTCGGATTTCCCAGAATTTGAATTCTTTTTTCTGCAGCTTGTATGTTCTTATGTTCTGCTTTGTAACACCTTGAGTATTGTCTAAAAAACTCTATAAACTCTAAGATCTATACTTAGACGAGTTTGTGCTCATGGTTTGCCAATTGTTTTGAACTTTTAGAACCTAACAGTTCTAATTTGAACCTACCATTAAAATTACTTTTTTGTTCCACCAATAACAATCTACTACATAAAATTTATTGTAAAAATATTGTGTATATAAAATTTCTCTATATATATATATATATATATAGGAGATAAATATTACATTATTTAATGGGATAATTACAGTAAACCCACCTGTGCTATAACCCGTTTTCACGTTGCCTACCCGTGTTTTAAAACTTTACACTTTGCCCACTTGAGGTGCCTTCCGTTAGGGATCTGTTACCCACCTCTCCCTTTGCCGTTAGAAAAACACATTTTTACGGAAAAACAAACATAACAAAGATCAAAAAGTTCAAATTTTTTATTACTTAAGAACTTCTTTAAGAACAAAACACAAATCAATCTTGTTCAATGGGTTATTGTTGAACGTTGTTGTTGTTGTTGCTGTAAATTATACTCGTAATAGAGAAAGCGTTGTTATTGGTTTTTGGAAAAGAAAAAAAGAAAGAAAGTAAAGGCAAGAATAAAAATGTTTGTAGCTGTTTCGAACTCGCCTGTGTTCTCACCCTCATCGTCTTTGTTCTGCAACAAGACCTCGATAATCACAGCTTCCCCAGAAGCGTTAACACTAACGTTAAGCCATCTAAAGCCTTCACCATGTTCTTCATCTTCGTCTGCTCCCTCTTCGCCTTCTTCACCTTTTAGGCTTCGGTTTCCGAAACCACCAACTGGGCTTTCTTTTTCTTCATCTTTTGTTTCGGTTTCAACTTCTGGGTCTTCATCGCCGAATACGGTGCTGAAGAGGAAGAGGCCGGCGAGGCTTGATATTCCGATGGCTTAGATGTTTTTTGGGGTACCGGCTATGCCATCGATGGCGGCAAGGGAGGTGGTGGAGGAAGAAGCAAATGGGTATTCTGTGTATTGTAACCCATTGAACAAGATTGATTTGTGTTTTGTTCTCAAAGAAGTTCTTAAGCAATAAAAAATTTGAACTTTTTGATCTTTGTTATGTTTGTTTTTCCGTAAAAATGTGTTTTTCTAACGGCAAAGGGAGAGGTGGGTAACAGATCTCTAACGGAAGGTACCTCAAGTGGGCAAAATGTAAAGTTTTAAACCACGGGTAGGCAACGTAAAAACGGGCTATAGCACAGGTGGGTTTACTGTAATTATCCCTTATTTAATATTTGTTGTGAGGCATGTGAAGACTCATTTTCCATTTTCTACGCTAACTACATTTGATTCTTGCAGCACGACCACAAACTGAAATTTAGGAACAAACACTTTCTTTTTTTACTCTTTGCCTTTAAACCTGTGCCTGGCAGTATTTGTGTGGACAAAAAATTATGATTGCCTTCTTGTAATGATATTTAACTAAGGTCAAAAAGGGCAGAAATTAAAGAGGGCTTGTGACAAGAACAACGAGGGTGCTTTAATACATATGGACAAAAAAATATGATTGCCTTCTTGTAATTAATGATTTGTAACTAAGGTAAAAAAGTGCAGAAATTAAAGAGGGCTTGTGGCAAGAACAACGAGGGTGCTTTAATACAGCAAAGCTTGAAATATGGGTTTTACTAACACATGTCTTGAGGGTATACATTAATACATTATTTTATAAATAAATAAAAAAAAAAGTGAAGAAAAAAAATAAGTAATTTTTTTGATAATTTTTTTAAATTTTTATAAAAAAATTTCTTAAAATAGTATACTAATATAACTAGACCCTTCAAAAATATACACACAGCAGAACTCAAAAGTAATTACAACTTACCTGTTTTAGTGTGGCCCTAATACGCTTTATTTCTACAAACTCTTTTTTGCTTCATTTTGGCTTTCTAAGATTTGGATTAAAATAAAATTGTGCAAAGGTTTTTGAAGTTTGGATCAACCCTAACGGTTTCATTTAATCCAAACTTAATTTAGACGCAATAATTTTTTTTAATTTTTTTTTTTAAGAATTAGACGATCAAATTAATGTAACAATTGAAAATTTATAAAGTTGTGATGGGCCATACAAAAGGAAATAAATTATAAATTATATTTTTAATGCTACTTGTATTTAAGAGCATAATCAATTGATGCATAAAAAATTAAATAATTTGTATTCACTAAAAACCAAATGGTGAGGCACCTTTCTCTTTGTTTGTTTTGATTTAGGCAATGTGTATTTGCACACATTGTGACACCGCCCTAGTTTTTATAAGGAGTGGAGTTAATTTCAACTTGAAATTCAAATTTTTATTAGTTTTTGGTATTTCTTAATTAAGGTTAGACCCTTTTAAAGTTTCAAAACGCTTACAAAGACACCCATTAACAAAAGCCATTTACCAATAACTGTTGTGACTAGCGAGTAAGAGTGTGAGATACCCATTGTGATAGGGGCGGAGCCACACTTAGCAATGGGGAGGCCATGGCCCCCCCAAAATTTTAGAAAACTTCATAATAATGTATGCATAGTTTGCAATTGTTTAAAATATTAGACCTTAAAATCAATATTTGGCCCCTCCAAAGAATAAGAGTTGGCCCCCAGCAAAAAAGAATTGAGCAACTAATTGTTGGGTTCCAAAAAATAGTTGATAAAAACAACAAACTATCCACCTTGTAACAAAAATAGTTGTTAATTTCAAATTTTAGTTTTTTCCTCTCTTATTGGTATTTTGGTTGTTGAGTTCAAAAGGTAAGTTTTTAATAAAATAAATTTTCTCTTAGAGTTATCTTATATTATTTGGGACTAAGTCTTTTTGTTATTTTTGTTAAATTTCAAATTGTTTGTCAATACTTAATTAGTTAGTCACAAAACATTAAATGAAATAAATAAATAAATAACTACACTATGGATATGTGATGTTAGGGAGTGACAATACCTAAAAAGCAATTTTCTCTTGTTAAGTTTCCAATTGTTTTTCGGTGCTTGATTTAGACTAAAAATGTTGAATTAAAAAAAAAAAAAAAAGAGGATAATTTAATGTTAGGGGGTAAAAATATAGCTCTGCAAATGTATTTATGTATGAATATATAATTTGGCCCCCCCAAACTAAAATTTCTAGCTATGCCCCTGCATTGCAATGACTGAATAAAGATAGGCAATATGCACGTTAAGAGCTAAGTGTGACTATGTGAGAAGCTAAAAATGCGACGAATGAATGAAAATATAGGCAATATGCATGTATTATATCTTATGCAGCCATTATTGCATATATATTTTACCCAAAAAATAAAAGGTATTGAACTTTTCATCAAGTTTAAACTGCTTCATGATAGATACTGGCATGGTTGTCATGTTATTAGGATATTCTGCACTACCAGATCACAAGGGAAACCATAAAAATTGGGGAGTGTGCAATCCAGGTCAAAATTGGAATTTAATCATGATTTCCAAACAATATAATTAGTAGGTCCTGATTCAAAACTATATATTTTAGTAACATCTCAAGTCTTTTAGACTCAATTTTGGCCTATAAATCGAGTCTCAAAAACTCGATTTCCATGCTCTAATCACGTCTGATGTGACGTTTTTTTCATATGGCGTCTACATAGAAATCGAGTATTAGACACTCGATTTATATTTGTAATGCGAAACACTTTACATTTAATGTTATTCAAACACTCTCTTTTCTCCCAATCATTCAGACATCTCTCCTCACCTCAGTCCTCTCTTCCTTCTTTCATTGTCTGCTCTCTCTTCTTTCAGGAGCACAAACCAAAGATGCTGGGTTGCTTGGTGGCGGCGACGACGTGGATAGGTGATGGTTTTGACTACGAACTGCAGAAACTCAGCCACTAGGTCTACTCGGTTCACCGGTTTGGTGGTGGTGGGGTTGTTGTGGAGGCAGCGGTGGTTGATTTTGGCTGCTGGTTAGTCGGTTGTGGGTTCATGACTGTGGGTCTATAAATTGGGTGTTTTGGGTCGGCGGTGTATATAGGTGTTTCGACTGTGTGCAACGGTCACGGTGGGTTGGATTTGGGGTTCGTCTGTCACTCGCGGCAGTTTAGATTTGTGGCTTCCAGATGGGTTTTCAGTTTTGTTGTGGCTTGGGTTCTGAGGTTGATGATAATTTCAAGATCTCTATGGGTTGGTTTTGATGCTCTGTTTTGTGGCTGAGAAAACCTGGGAAATCGGTTTTCTTTCAAGCTTGGTGTTTTTTTTTTTTTTTTTTTTTGGTTTGAGATATAAATCTGGTCTTAGAGACTCGATTTCCAGGTGGACGCCATGTGAAAAAAATGCGCAACATCAGACATGATTAAAGCATGAAAATCAAGTCTTTGAGACTCAATCTATAGACCAAAATCAAGTTTTTTAGACTCAAGATGTTACTAAAATATATAGTTTTGAAACAGGACCAACTAATTATATTGTTTGAAAATCATGATTAAATTCCAATTTTGGCCGTGCAATCCAAGCTGGAAAAAATCAAATAAGAATTCTAAGTAAAATTTTGACTGTTTAAAAATAAAATAAAAATACACTAAGAAATAACTGTTGTATGGGATTTAAGTGATAATGCATGCTACTTATCAGAAAAAAAAAAAAGTGATAAAGCATGCCATCCTCTCATTTTTTCCGCCGACGTACTGTTCTTTTGTTTGTTATTTTCAAAGTGGTAGTGCACCAAATGCATGTTTCTTCCTAAAAAAAAGTATTTTATATCAAATAATACCATGTCATCTGTATCAAAACCTAATAAATGAAAGATATGTGTGTAAAAATAACTACCTACTAACACATGTCTTTCATTTGTTAGTAGAGTAGTTATTTTTACTAACATGTCTCGCATTTATTAGACTTTGATACTACTGACATGGTATCTTTTGTTACCAAATACCTTCTCGTTTTCTCCCTCTCACATGGAGGTGAACTCCACACGTGTGGTGTTTGCCTCTATGTGAAGAGAGGAAACATGCATCTAATGCATGGTGTATTTTCTCATCATTTTTCACCTTCAACAGTGATTGATCAATTCCTAAACAGATTTTTTATCTTTACATCCACATGTTCCTTTCGGACTGTAGATCTCTCTCGATCTGTCTCCGATAGAAAGAATCACAATTGTTGTTTCTCTCTATTAAAAGGTGAAAGTACGTTGTAATTATCCTTCACTTGCTTGCTATAAATTCGACTTCGAAAAACATCATAACTCATACTACTACAACAACCACTGAAAACTTATTATTATTATTCTTATATACTCTCATCAAACCCGTTTTCTCCTTGTCATGGCACCACCAGCCACCTCTCTAGTGCTCACAGTAAGAAGGTGCAAACTAGAACTAGTTGTCCCAAGCTAAACCCACACCCCACGAATTCAAACAACTTTCTGATATTGATGACCAAGAGGGTCTTTGATTTCACATTCCATTCATACAATTCTATAAATATGATCCCTCAATGCAAGGTAGAGACCCTGTGAGAGTCATTAGAAAGGCACTTGCACAAACACTTGTGTTTTACTACCCACTTGCTGGTAGGATTAGGGAAGGACCAGGCCGAAAACTTGTAGTAGAATGTACTGGTGAGAGTATCATGGTCATCGAGGCTGATGCTGAAGTTACACTAAAACAATTTGGTGATGCACTTCAACCACCATTTCCATGCTGGGAGGAGCTCCTTTTTGAAGTTCCTAACTCTGGAGGGATCCTTAATTGCCCATTATTACATATTCAGGACATATTTGGTTAAAGAACTCATACAACATCTAAGTTGTTGGATCATTGGATGATTATAACAAGAAAATAATTTCCCCAGCCTGTTAAAGTTTCCCACAACTATTGGGAAGATCATTTTTGCCTGAAAACCACATGACAAATTTGAAAGTAACTTTTTAAAGTAAGTCGTAATTTGCTGGAGCAATTGACTATATGATTAAGGTTGAATAAAAAAGTAATGAGTCAATGTGGAAATGATTATTAACTATCCATAGTTAATCATTTTAACAAGTTGTATAGAAAATTATGTTAGGAGAAAGGAATAGAGCTACTATAAATTTATTAGTTAGTGAATTTCCTTAATTACAACTATTTAAAATAACTTTTTTATTAAGTGCAACTTTTATTCATGAGAGGCAACCACATGCATTTTGGGGTCGAAGAGCAAAATTAAATTGATGGCCTTAATATATTTACATATTAAAAAAAAAGGTCATACTTCAAATCTATTCTTTTCGTTTTTTATATATAAAATTATTAGTTAAATTTTCGTATTCAAACTTATCTAGAGAAAATTTTTTAGACTCAGCCAAAATTTTTATTCTTCTTACTTTCTTTTTTTTTTCATATCCAGGTGTATATTTTGGAGGAAACATTTATAATTTAAAAATTGTTACAACCAAAAGAAACTCTATTTATAAATTTATAATAATTAGAATCAAAACAGCTTCAAGCGTTGAGTAATAAAGCCTTTTTAGTTTTTAATAGAACGTACAATTGTAGCTTCACTTAACTATGAAAGTATTTTATAGTCTCAATCTGCATATATAAAAATGAATTCATTACAAAGCAACACATTACAATTGAAAATAAACACTATATATCTATTGGGTTAAGCAACCAAATACTAATAAATTTCAATGAAATTATATTTTAATATCTTTAAATAAATTTTAATTATAAATTTATTTACGTACCCGTATTAAGTTATATATTTATTTAATTTTTTTCATAAAAAATATTTTTTGTTAACAACTACAGTGTGTGTGTGTGTGTGTGTGTGTGTGTGTGTGTGTGTGTGTGTGTAAGTGTGTATATATATACATTTACATTTTAAAAAAAAAAAATATGGCAGTGGACATGGCTATGTAAAGCCACAATCCAACTAATTTGGTTAAAGACAAAGTTTGGCTACAAACTTAGTTGTACCTAATAACTACATACTCCCACTAAAACAAATCAGCATAGCTACGTATTTTGAAAATCCAACCATTAGATTACATGTTCTCTATATTCATGCCAATTGAAAGTTTTTTATTATTTGATCCATAAATTTTTTTTATTCATAATTTTAGATTAAAAAAAATTGAATATTAAACATTTGATTGATGACATAATTATTGATTTTTTATTTTTTAGAAATTTTTCAAGTATAAAGGATATAGAAAAAAAAAAATATATATATATATATATATATAATCCAATGAAAGCTTTGTCAAAATTCACGTCAAATAAAAAAAATATTGAGTAGAATTGTACTAAAGAAGTACAACTAAGTTTGTAACTAAACTCTGTCCTTTCACCTTTGATTAACAAAGATATATATATATATATATATATATAGACACACACATACACATGTACTGTTCTTTTTATAGTTCTACTTATTAGTACTTTTATTCTCATAAAAAAAAAAATTGAGTACTTTCACCTTGTTAAAAAAAAAAAAAAAAAACCTACTTTCTTGTCTACAACAAGACAACTTGACAATTGACTTTTTATACTAATTTGTGTCAAAAATTACTTTTGTCCAATGTTTCTTTTACATATATTATGAGTTATAATTATGGGCTCTGCTTTCTCGAACACTTTCACTGATCCTAATAATTGCACTACAACAAAAGTGGACTATGGTGATGACATTTTTCATCACAATATGTCTTTATTTCGTCGCCGAATATATATGGTGATGCAACAGCATTCGTCACCTAAGCCCCATCACGGAATGTCTCAATGACGAAAAGTGTCGTCACCAATAAGTCTAAATTTTTTTTAATTAAAAAAAATGATAGTTGATGAAAGTTTTTTGTCACCTAATATTTTTGTAACAAAACATGATTTTTAAAGACGAAATAAACTTGTCATCAATGATTTTTAATTTGTAATTTTTTTTTATTTGACTATATAAGGTGACGAAATATTCGGTTACCGATTGTTTTTTTTTTTTTTTTAATTCCAATAGATTAGGTGACGAATTATTTCATCACCAATCTTTGCTTAAAGTTAGATATTAGTGACAAAACTTTTTGTCACCATTTTTTTATTTTTTATTTTTTATTAGTGTTATTTACATTTACTTGTCATTACACTACATTACATTAACCTATTCATTTCTAACCACATCCATTCATTCCTAACCACATCCATAAACAAACATCCATACAATCTATAAAAAAAAATAAAGAACCATTATAATATTAAAATAATTGAAGTTAGTTGTTCACAAAGTAATTACAACAATTTATAGGTAAATGATGTCTTCCATACATTACAAAAATGAAACTAAGTTCAAGTAGTGCCACAAAAAATGTCTTTTTGCCACCAATCTCATATCTACACAAGTATAAACAAAAATACATCAATATCATACCATTGTGTTGATTTGACCTAACAGGTTATGCGCCTCAAGTGCGGTGGATTCATCTTCGACATAGGTCTTAACCACACCATAAGCAACGGAGTCGGACTTGTCCAATTCATGATGGCCGTAGGCGAGGCAGTGCATGGTGCAAGTTCCCCATCCATTCAACCAGTATGGCAGAGACATCTCCTTGACTCGTGTGATCCACCGTGTGTGACATACGTGCATCGCGAGTATGACAAAGTGTCCGACACTAAGGGCACTATCATCCCACTCGATGACATGTCCCACCGCTCCTTCTTCTTCGGACCCACTGAGATTTCCGCCTTCCGTGAATTTGTGCCACACCACCTAAGTCAATGTTGTACATTTGAGTTACTCACAGCCTATCTCTGGCGTTGTCACACCATAGCGATCCAACCTGACCTAGGCGAGGAGGTCCGCATTATTTGCACAGTCAATGCATCTGTAAAACTCAACCCTCCATTACCAACCGGTTATTACGGCAATAGCTTTGCATTGTCTGCGGCGGTTACGACTACAAAGAAACTGTGTAAGAAACCATTGAGTTATGCTTTGGAATTGGTGAAGAAAGCGAAAAATAAGGTAGATGAGGAGTACATGCGGTCATTGGCTAATATGTTGGTCATTAGGGGTAGGCCCCACTTTACTGTGGTGAGGACTATGTCGGTTTGACACGTACCGGGTTTAAACAGGGTAGGGCTAACCAGTTTATGGTGGGCCAACCAAAGGTGGGGTCGGGGCTATACCTGGTGTGTTTTGCACGTTTATTCCTATCAAAAATGGTATGGGAAAGGATGGGATTGTTGTTCCGATTTGCTTGCCAGCTCCAGCTATGGAAATATTCATTCAGAGTTGGATGGGTTGTCCAAGTTTATTGTCTCTAGCTTGTAAAATGTAAATCCACTCAATGACTCAATGTGATAAATAAGAGATGCTGTGTGTGACATCGGAGTATAGAATATACGCCGAAGTGTGATTATGTGTAGCCACATCTAAACTCTTGTTTGTAAAATTATGATGTGGCGCAATATTATTGGAGGCTATAAAATTAAATTTGGATATTATTTTGTGGCTAAAATGTAAAGTACACCCTCTCAGTTTAACTAAAATTCATTTTAGTCGTATAATTATACTTTCATCCAATTGAAGCCTCTAACTCTAAGTTTCAAATCTAATTTACATTTTAGCTTCTTTTTCTTTTTTTTAATTGTAACTAAGGTATCAAGTTTTGATTAAAATAATATTATTTTATATGACTCATCATTTATTAAATACCAGACACACTATTTTACATAAATATTTTTTAGAAGAACACTATTACACATAAATGGTTATTAAAAAATTTGCATCTCTCTCTCTCTCTATCTTATTATATATTTAGGAAAAATATTACATCATTTAATATTTGTTGTTTTGGACCCATTTGTGAGTACTCATTTTCCATTTTCTACACCAACTACATTTGATTCTTGCAGCTGGATTTATAATGTATTACATATCCAGAGTACAACTACAAAAAGGCCTAACATTTGTAATATAATTTTCATGTGTGTCCTAATAAGTTTTACTATTTACTCAAAAAAAAATAGGGATGCTTATCCCACATTAGTTGTGTGTGTCTAATGTCTGTTGTTTATGACCCCAATCTACAACTATAAAGGTTAAACCCTTTTGTAGTTGTATACTGATTATGTAATGTATTATAAACTCATTTTAAATACTAGTATTACTATTTTCGTGTGTGTTCTAATAAGTATTTCTGTTTACTCAAAAAAAAAACATTTGATTCTTGCAGCATGACCACAAACGGAAATTTAGGAATGACACTTTTTTTTTAATGATAAATCAATAGTTGAGGCAGAGGATTTAAACCCTAGATATAAATATAAATATAAATATATATATATATATATATATATATATATATTCTCTTATGAAACCACACAATTTCATGTTGATCTGCTTAACTTGCATTTAACCTGAAATGACCTGGTTCATATAAATAAATATCATTTTTATGTTACATGAATTTAAATTCTAATATAATTGAGTAATTAAAAGAATTTCAATGGCTATATTGATTAATTCTATGTTGAAACTCTAAAGCCTCTAACAATTTTATCTAAAACAAAGAGGGAAAAAAAAATCTTCTTTCAAAGACTAATTTTCTTTGATTATCTTTCTTTTTTCTTAGATTATCTGTTTTTATATATATTAAAAAATTTAGATTATCTATTAACATGAATTACTACCCGTATGATTTAGTGCCCTTGATATATAACTTATGGACTAGTCTTATGTCCCATAGAGTGCTACAGTGGAATTCAAAGACTAATTTTCCAGTCATAGTTTGATTGTTTCCTTGTAAAAAAAAGAAAAGTGATCTTCTTGAGGTTGTTCGTCCCTAGTTTTCCATGTGAAAAATATACTTGAATTTTGTTCTTCCATCGTCTCTACGTGGAAAGCATATGACAAACTATAGTGCATATTTGGAGTCTGATTGGAATTCGCTTATTTTACTGAAACTAAAAACTTTTTGTTAAAATTACTGTAAATAAAAATAAAAGTTAGATGAAATAGTACAGTGAGATCCATAAATAGTATCAAAAAGTGCAGTAAAACCCATGAATAGTAGCAAAATAAGTTAAATAGTAAAATAAATTGACAAAAATTATTTTTACCAAACACACACTTGATTATAGGTCAAAACACGATAAAAACTAATAAACAAGAGATACATGGTGGAGAATAGAGTCCTCTTGCTGGTGGCAACTTCTCCCTCGTGCATCCGTAAATTTGTCTATTTCTTTCAAGAAAGTGAGTCCATTAAACGGTTTTTCACTTACAAGTACCTTTTTTCTCATTCATGCAAAATATTATAACAACTTTTTTTGTAAATACATTAATAGGAAGAAGGGATTTGAAGTTTTGAATCTTAGTTGTGTATGAAAAATTGTATATGTTAAATTTATATTATTGTGGACATTGAATGTACAGAATTAGGTACATTCCACGTTCCAACGAGTTGTTTTTTTTTTTTTTTTTTTTTTTTTTTTTTTTTTTGAGAATAAAGTCTTGAAATTTTATTGAATGAAATCAACCACTGTCACCTAACAATACAGAATAAATGTATGGAGGAACATCCTCCATCCACACCAAATAACATGTTTAGCAAGGTTATGTGCCACAGAATTACCAACTATACGTACATGAGAAAAAGAAAAACAAGTGGTTTTTCTCTTTTTTTTTTTTTTTTTTTTTTGCTGCTGAAAGTATGTGTCCAAACGGAGAGAGGCTTTCTTCCTCACTGTTGAGTGTTTTGATCACCGCTTCCGAATCACCTTCAAAGATGAATGGAGGACATCCTATCCCTCCGGCAAAAGCCATAGCCCGTGTAGCAGCTTGTGCCTCCACCATATCAGATGAGAAAGGAAGATCTACTTGCTCGGATAGAGAAGCAATCACTTGACCTTGAGAATCACGTATTACTACACTGACACCCGCCTTTCCAATCTCCTTAAAGGTTGCACCATCAAAGTTTACCTTCAGATAATTAGGTGGGGGTGGCGACCATCTGACTTGTGGGGATGAGAAAGTAGCAGACCTTGTTACCGCAGCTTGGTTGGCTCTTCTGAAGTCCTCGAGAGCTTGAAGAGCATTTGGAACAACCTTTGAAACAGGATACTCTTCGTCCTTAACTCGCACCAGATTTCTCCGATGCCAGACTGTCCATAATATCATGGCTAGCTTTTCAACGTCCTTTCCATCCTTATGAACATGAAGAAAGAGGTCTGAAATGGTGGGGAGGTTCCATGTTGTGCTGGAATAAATATCAGGTATAGAGCTCCAAACCGGTGATAGAGTTGAACACTTCCACAAAGCATGGATCACACTTTTGGACTCGTAATGATCATTACAATTGCCACACCGATCTGCCTGTACAATTTTCTGCTTCATTAAATTATGTTTAACTGGTAGTGCTCCCTTGCAAGATCTTCATAGAAAATTTTTCACTTTATTTGGGACTGATAGGCTCTAAATCAACTTCCAAATTTCCCTTCCATCACTCGGCCTCTCTCTTGTTGAAGTATCAGAATCTTGGTGCATCAAAAATTTGTACCCTGATTGTACAGTATACTGTCCCGAGGGAGTGTGAGGCCAAATTACCTTATCTTCCATCTCAGTTTTACACAGTGGGATACTTTTAATTTGCTGGACCTCAGAAGGATTAAATAAACCTTGTAGTAAATTTAAATCCCACTGTTTTGTTACCGGATCGACTAGATCGGCTACTCGGGCCTCTTCGAAACCATCCACCATTGGAGATAACACCCTTGGATGATCACGGGAAGGCAACCAAGCATCCAGCCAAACACTGATTGAATCTCCACTACCAACCCTCCACTTTGAACCTTTTAGAAGTACATCACGTCCTTTCAATATGCTACGCCAAGCATAAGAGCCATCATATGATTCATGGGCTTCCAAAATTGAAAAGTTGGGAAAAAACTTGGGTTTAAAGACTTTATAAAATAATGACTCCTTGTGATGTACAAGCCGTCATGCTTGCTTTGCTAACAAAGCATCATTGAAGAGTGCTAAGTCCTTAAATCTCATCCCTCCTTCAAATTTAGCTTGACATAGAGTCTCCCACTTTACCCAATGGACCTTCCTTCTATTACCCTTTTGTCCCCACCAAAATTTTCGTATTAAGCTTTCAATCTCCACACACAAACCTACAAGGAGCTTGAAACAGCTCATTTTGTATGTGGGAATTGCTTGCACCACTGCCTTAATTAGAATCTCCCATCCTGCTTGGGACAGTAGCTTTTCCTTCCATCCCTGCATCTTCTTCCACACCTTCTCCTTAATGTAATTGAAAGTCGCCTTTTTATTTTTTCCCACCAATGATGGTAACCCCAAGTACTTCTCATATTGTCTTATCTCTGGGACCCCCAATGCTTCCTTTATGTGGTCTTTAATTTCCTCTGATGTGGATTTGCTGAAAAAGATAGTGGTTTTACTTCTATTTATCTGTTGTCCTGAGCAACTGCCATAAATTTCTAATATATCCAAGATCTTTTGACATTCCTGCCTATTAGCCCTGCAAAACAGAAGACTATCATCTGCAAAAAGGAGGTGAGTTAGAGCAGGGCTATTTTTGGATATGGAATAGCCCCTTATGTCCCCATGCCTTGCTGCCTTGTTGATGAGTCCATTCAGTCCCTCTGTGCATAGAAGGAAAAGAAAAGGGGAGAGAGGGTCTCCCTGTCTAATGCCCCTTGTTGGGTAGATCCTTCCTTTTGGCTCACCATTGATTAGGATGGAATATGAGACCGATGTGATGCAAAGCATTATGAGTTTAATCCACTGTTCAGCAAATCCCATTCTCCTCATTACTGCTTCTAGATATTGTCATTCCACCATATCGTAGGCTTTGCTCATATCAAGCTTGACTGCAATGAAATCATCCTTTCCTGTATGTTTCTGCATACTATGGAGAGATTCGAATGCTACCAAAATATTGTCAGAAATAAGCTTGCTTTTAGTAAAAGCACTTTGGTTTTCAGTAATAATTTTTTGTAGAATTTTTTTCAATCTATGTGCTAGGACTTTTAAGAAGATCTTGTACAGAACATAACAAAGACTGATGGGTCGAAATTCTGAGGCAAATTCTGGGTTTTTTTTTTTTTTTTTATGAGAGTTATAAAAGTATGGTTCAGATGTTCAGGTAAAGAGGCAGTATTTAGGAATTTAAGAACAGATTGACATACATCATCACCAACTAACTTCCTGTAGTGTTGATAAAATAAAGGGGGCATACCGTCAGGTCCTGGGGCTTTGAGGGGAGCCATCTGTTTTATTGCCTATTGAATTTCCCACACCTTGAATTCTGCTGTCAGTTGAGCATTCATCTCCTCGCTGATAAAGCTGTTAATAGAATTTGTAGCAGCATCATGTTGTTGTAGATTGGCCGAGGTAAACAAATCTTGATAGTAATTAATCAAACAATGAGCAATGTTTTCAGGATCTGATGTCCAAGTGCCAGTATCATCTCTGGTCTTTTGAACTAAATTCTTCCTCTTCCGTTGGGTAGCTCGTATGTGAAAGAATTTAGAATTTTTGTCACCATTCTGTGCCTATAGAACCTTGGAACGTTGAAACCACATTCTATTCTCCTTATCAGTGAGCTCTGTTATCTCTTTTTTCAACTCCCTGACCCAATGATTACTACCCGATCTTCTTGCTTCCTTTTCAGCTTCTATCAATAATTTTCTCTTCTTAGCTAACTCTCTTCTGACATTTCCAAAGTGATCACGATTCCACCTTCTTAATTCCTTACCACACTTCTCTATTTTCTTCATAACCTTAATAGATGGATCATCTGCCACAGTTGAGGACCATACTGCTTCAACCACATTAGAGCATCCCAGATCTGAGAGCCACATCTCCTCAAAGCGAAAAGGCTTCGAGAGGCTAGCTACTTCTAAACCATCAGTCGCAATCCAAAGAGGGCAGTGGTCTGAAGAATCAGAGTGGAAGTGATGAATTTTTGTTCCTGGGAATTTCATTAACCAGTCTTGAGTTGCCAAACCTCGATCCAGTCTCTCCCAAATAGAGTGTCCATCTGCATAATGCTTCTGCCACGTGAAGGATGCTCCCACAAAACCAAGATCAAGAAGTCCACACTCATCCATGACGTCCCTGAATAGTTGCATTTGTGTTTGACTCCTATTGCTTCCTCTTAATTTTTCGAAGCGTCGACTGATCTCGTTAAAATCTCCTGCACAGAGCCATGGCATTCTGAATTTATTACCTAGTTGACGTAGCTTGTTCCAAAATTCAAAACGTTTATGGGTAATTGGTTCACAATAGAATCCAGTGAATCTCCATGCGTCCTCCTTCCCCGTATTTATGATGGCATCAATATGATTTTTTGAGTAAGTGTTTATACTCAAATCAAATCCATGCGTCCTCCTTCCCCTTATCTACGTTCCGACGAGTTTGACTTATCAGCCCATAGCAAACTTGTGAACGGTTTCAACGGAACGTTCAGTCAACAACATTTATGCATAAAACCCAAACTAATGGGTCAAATGAGGGGTTTATTTAAAACCTTATTCAACCCGACCTATGGACATCCCAGAACTTGAGTATTTCTATTAGTATGATATTTCTTTCTGGTTCATTACAGGGCCCATCAATACGCTACACTATTTTTTGGGCCTTGCTCTATCATCAAAACTCAGCCCAGCCCGTTAAGATTTCATTCATTCCCAGCCCAAGTAAAAGCCCATCACTCCTTCTTCTTCTTCGCCGTAGCATCTGCCAGCTTAGTTCAGCAGCCACAGAAGAAAGCTAAAAGCTCCAAACTTTGGGAACCCAAAATCAGAACAATGGCCAAGACGCTAATGGTGCGTCCGTGCGTTTTCGCAGCATCGTCACGAGCGGCCAGAAATCTTTTCCTCCGTCAAGCTCAGCCAACGAGACCCTTTGTCTCTGCTGTGCTATTCAACAGAGCACGCACCAGTTGTACCAAGCTCCAAGCTCATAGTAATAGTAAAAACAGTTTTGGAGAAGAGTACAGTTGTGGAAATTCATTGGGGTTCTGGTTTGGTCCGGTGAGTGGTCGAAGGTTCAGCACACGGGCCACGAATGTCAACGATGCGGGGTCCATCGACTCGCCTCTCATGCACTCCATGGAGAAAAAGGTTTGCAACTTTCTGATAAATGATATAAATTTTTTATTTTGATTATTGGGTTTTGTGCTTTTTTTGTTTTTGATTCCTGGAAATGAAAAAAAAAATTAACTAGCTTTGCTTATTTTAGTTTTGCTATGATAGTTGAATTGTTTAAGAGTGATGGGGTTATGTTTAAATTTTGTTTTGTTTTGTTGGGTCTTTGATATTTGATGCCAATTCTTAAGAATTAGAGTTTAATTTTTTTTTTTTTATCCATTCTTTAATTTTTTATATATGTCTTGAAATGGGTTAAATTGCTTTTGATGTTCAATATGGATGCAATGGATCCTATCTGTAGAATCTCATTATACTGGGTCAAGCAAATACTCCATTGTGAACTCAAATGGAATTATCAACATGATATTGCAGTTGCTAAATTGTTTTCCAAAATGATCTAACAAGGTTCCTAAACAAGAGCTTGAAGTGAAGGCTCTATTGTCTTGCCTAGAAAAAACAATAACTATGTTGGAAAGGCATCGGCATTTAGGCCATGATTACCCATCTGAATGAAATTTCTGTATATAAGCTCCTAGCTTCATGCTTCATCTTATTGAATAATACCACCATCCTTTATTATTGTATTGTTTTTGGTAATTTACATAGCACCCAATAGGTCTTGGACCTTCAACCACATCCTCCATCCTTCCTTATCGAGGAGGAAGTGCAATTTGACTCAGAATTCATTGGCATTTCCACAATCCTTTATTTTATTTTATTGATAAATAAATAAATTTATCAAACAGGATACTCAAATCAAGCACACAGGAATTATAAGGAAAAAAGTCCAAAGAGAAATTTTTTTTTTTTTTTTTTGATAAATAACGTAAGAATATTATTAATAATAGAAAAATTTCAAGCCGAGTATATTGGGGATGTACTATGGGGGCGCAAATCAGGAAACAAAAGTACAACGATCAAGAAAAGAATAAAAAGAAGAGCAAGAAAAATGAGAAAAGACCACACTCCATTCTAAGAGAGTGTGCAAGAAAAAAACTTAATCTCTAGCAAAGAACGTTCACAACCCTTAAAACTTCTAGCATTTCTTTCACGCCAAATGCACCATATCAAGCAATGAGGCACTAATCTCCACACATCAATGTGACGATATCGCGCAAACTTTCCTTGCCAAGCCTCAAATAACTCAAGAACAGTATGGGGCATAACCCATTGAATACCAAACAAATAGAAAACTAAAGACCACAACTCCTAAGCTATAGGGCAATGAAGTAGAAGATGGTCCACTGACTCCCCACATCTCTTACACATATCACTAGCACACGTCTTTTACGAAAGTTCTCTGTTGTTAAGATCTAAGGAAGCAGACCAAGAAAAGAAAGCTACCTTTGGAGGAACTTTCGATTGCCATATCATTCTCCATGGGAAGGAAACAAGAGTAGGAGGGTAAAAGGAGTTATAATATCCTCTAACCTCAAAACCTCTATTCCTTGCAGGCTTCCAACAAGCCTTATCTGGACCAAACCTCCGCACTGTCGAAGAATAAACCAGCCCCATAAACCAATCAAAAGCTTCTTCTTCCCAATTTTGTGGTGGACAACGAAATTGCACATTCCAATGAATCCTCCCAGCAGACCAACCCATAACTTCAGCCACCGAGGAATTCTTTGACTTACTCAGACAATAAAGCTCTGGAAAGGCTTCTTGGAAAGTACAATCCCCACACCACACATGCTTCCAAAATTTCACTCTAGTACCATCCCCACATCATATACAAGAAGTTTAGAGAAGTTCAACCAGCCACTACAAATGTATCTCCACAGTCTAACCCCATAAGGACTTGTCACTTTTTTCATACACCAACCACCTAACTATTCCCATATTTTGCCTCTATAACCCTCCTCCATAAAGCATCAGTCTCCATGCCATACCTCCACAACCATTTTCCTAGCAAGGCAAAATTAAAGCGTCCCAAACGTCTTATACCCAACCCCCCAACTTGCAAAGGCTTACAGACCTTAGCCCATTCAACTAAATGTATTTTAGGTTCACCACCAATCTTATTTCACACAAAATCTCTCTGTAATTTCTCCATACGATTTTCCACCTTACCCGGTAAAAGAAAAAGGGAAAGGAAGTATGTAGGTAAAGACGAGAGTGAGCTTTTAATGAGTGCCACCTTACCCCCTTTAGATAGATACAGTCTTTTCCAACCTGCTAATCTCCTTTCCATTCTCTCTAGGATAGGATTCCAAACAGATAAATCCTTAACTTAGCACCTAATGGAAGGCCCAAATATTTCAAGGGCAAAGATCACTGCCCACACCCCAACAGACCCACCAAAGCCTCCAAATTGTGCACCACACCAACAGGTACCAACTCAAATTTTCCCAAATTAATACGAAGCCCTGACACCTCCTCAAATCTAGCAAGAATCGCCCTCAAGTTAACAATCTGAGAAGAATCCACATCACAAAAAATCAAAGCATCATCTGCAAATAAAAGGTGAGACACCATCACTGAAGGACCAACCGTACTACCCACAGAAAAGCCTGAGAAATGCCCAGCGGAGGCAGCCACATCCAACATACGACTTAAAGCCTCCATTACAATATCAAACAAAAATGGAGATAATGGGTCCCCTTGTCGAAGTCCCCTAGAACTTCCAAAGAAATCAGATGGACTACCATTAATCAGAATGGAAAACTTTACAGTAGAAATGCAATACCTTATCCATTTTCTCCATTTCTCTGAGAAACCACAGCACTGAAGCATATACATTAAAAAATCCCAACTCACATGATCATACGCCTTCTCCACATCCAATTTACACAACACACCTAGAATTCCTAACTTCAATCTGCTATCAATACATTCAGAAGCAATCAAGACGGAATCCAAAATGTCTGCCCTTCACAAAGGCGTTTTGTGAATCCGAAATAAGCCCATGCACCACCCTACTAAGTCAATTAGCCAATACCTTAGAAATAATCTTATAAATACCACCAAATAAGCTTATAGGCCGAAAGTCCTTTACCTCCACAGCATCCACTTTCTTGGGAATAAGGGCAAGGAACAAAGCATTAAGACTCTTCTCAAACACTGCCTGAGTATGAAAATTGTGAAATACAGCCATAATTTCTATTTTCAAAACACACCAGCAAGACTAGAAGAATGCTGTGGAAAAGCCATCCGGGCCAGGCGCCTTATCACCATTAAAATCATTGATCACACCCAACACCTCTTCCTCCTCAAAAGGCCTATCTAGCCAACTTGCATCCTCCACTGAGATACTAGAAAAGTCCACATCATTTAAGACAGGCCTATGAGCCACATCCTCAAAATAAAGCTGCCTATAGAATTGAGAGATACAATCTGCTATAGCTGCCGAGTCCTAAGACAACTCCTTATCCACCATAAGCCTATCAATAGAATTAACCCTCCTGTGAGAGTTAGCTATACAGTGGAAAAATATAGTATTCCTGTCTCCTTCTCTAACACATAGAACTCTAGATTTCTGCCTCCAACATATTTCTTCCAACAGAGTAGCTTTTTCTAACTCATCACGAATTCTTCCCACTTCTACCGTTTCCTCCGCTTATAAACCCCGATTATCCTCAATATTCTCTAGAACACTCAAGTCCTTCCACAATTTTTTAATCCGATCTTCAATATAACCAAACACCTCCACATTCCATCTTTTCAAGTCAATCTTTAAAAGTTTTAATTTAATGGCCAAAACAAAACTTGGTGCACCTTGAAACTGATAGGATTCCCACCAAGACCGAACCCTATCCACAAAACCCTCATCCTTAAGCCACATATTCCCAAATCTAAACGGCCTACATCCTCTCTGAAAAGATCCACCCTTAAGGACAATTGGAAAATGATCCGAGCACAACCTGGACATCCGTCTTTGAGAAACTGTTGGAAACTTATCCTCCCATTCTGCAGAAAACAAGAATCTGTCCAGCCTTGCCTTCGAAGCAACTTCTCGAGAATTTGACCAAGTAAAAGTTCCCCCCTGCAATGGCAGATCAATGAGACCTTGTTCCGAAATAAAACTGGAAAACTCCAGCATAGCAGCAGTGAAAGAATTAGACCCCAATCGTTCGAAAGGGAACCTAACCACATTAAAGTCACCACCCACACACCATGGAACACTCCACCAGCTATTCAAACCACAGAGTTCCTCCCATAAAAGCCTGTTGTCTTGGTGTAAATTAGGACCATAAACACCAGTAAACACCCAAGAAAACTAATCTGACACACTTGTAAACTTACAAGAAACCGAAAATCTCCCCACTGCTTCCTCAATTTTATTCACTACTTTCTTATATTTTACTTATCAAAAAAAAAATTTTATTCACTACCTGAGTGTCCCACATCACTAACACTCCTCCAGAAGCTCACAAGAACCTAAGTAAGACCAGTCAACATGTTGGCCACCCCACAAGCTACGAATCACCGCTCTATTAATCAGCCCCATTTTGGTTTCTTGAAGGCAAACCACATCTGACCCCCATTTTCTAATCAAATTTTTAACCCTGAACTTTTTATCCCGCTCATTCAACCCTCTAACGTTCCAAGAGATAAGCTTCAAACTCATTGATAAGGCACAACAACCCGCTCAATACATGCACTCCTTGCTTGATTTGGACCATACTCAACATTCAAGGATGACAACAAATTTTTCAACTCCTGCTGACCTTTCTGGCCAGACTTAACCAACTTCGTCTAATCACCCACCACAAGTTTCTATCTATATTTTTTTTCTGGCCTCTATAGCTAATAACAATCCTGTAATTGCTCCTCAAAACCTTCCAACGAAGTGCCCACAGATTTCTTAAAAGCCTTTATTCTATTGGTGACCCATTGTGATAACTAACAATTATCGACGCTCTCCTTTCACCCAATCTCCTTCACATGACTAGGCACCAACTCCAAAGGACCTTCAGTGGCCAAAGGTACCACCACTAATGGCTCATCACCTCTCTCACAGGACCTCAACCTGTCATCAAATTCCCACATCTCATTCTCTAACCCAGAAACCACAGATGAAAAATCTACTAACCCCTCACCCTTATCTGCCCAACTAACCCTCTGCCCTTCATTAATAATAGAAGCATTACCTGGTACACATTCTCCCTCCATGCTTGAACAAACCGACATACAATCTGGAGATTGATACAGTGAAAGTGGAAGCACTAATTGCTGTCCATCACGCAATTATAGCATCCAGTCTTTGGAATTACCCCAAGACTTATCCAAATCTCCAAACAATTCCTTAATAGTGGGGCTAGCTATATGAGCTCCCTCGTAGTCAGAATCAGAATTTGTAGTGGCCGATCCTTCTAAACCCACAAAATCCTCATCCCCATCTGCCATTGCCACTTGAGAAGTCAAAGGTACCAACGCCGACACTATCGAGTCAGTAAAGGTCATTACCGGTTCACTGGATGCCTAGGTCACCCCCACTGATTTGACTGGCATGGTGGAGCATTGAGTCTGGCTTCTTGGACTACCCAAATCATCAACACACCTTACTTCTGATACCGTAGTGGATGATCTCGTGGCCGAGGACAACACCAGCACCAACAACAACCCACTTGGAGCACTGATCGCCGATAGCGGTTCGTCAGAGGCTTGGGCCACCACCGCTGGTCCTGTCGACACAATGGGAGGCTGAGGCAGTCGAATCGGGCTGGGCCGATCACCCTCAACTGCCACTTCCGTCGCTGCTAAGGGAGAGATCATCACCGCTGTCGTAGGCGAGACCATGGAACTCTCAAAATTCTTCGTGGCTGTGAGTTCACTCCTACCCGAGCTTAGAATAGAGAAACAATTCTGATTAGAAGTCTCCAGAACAGATGGGCCACTAAAAGAACTCTCTCCAGTCTCCAAGGTACGAGGGCTTGGCCAACCCAAGCCCAAATTAGAAGTTTTAGTTCCCAACGGACCCACTGTTTTACCCAACGTTGTGTGGTTTTTCTGATTGCACGGGTCCAGACCCACTGTTTTAATCTGAGCATTAATACTCTCCCTTTCTACCCATTTGCCAGCTTGTTTACCACCCTTAACAGCATCCCAAGATACCCGCCTCTTTCCAAATTCATTCACCTCCACAATCAGCCCTCTCCCTAGCCAACGTGACTTCCTATTATCATGCAACTTTCCAAACTCAACAATATTTGAATTCGAATTGAACTTCAAAGGAATATTGAGATTATGGGATTTTCTCCTCAATAATATTCTTACCATTAATACCACCTTCTTCACCCTCACCACCACCCACAGCTGACTGGGGAAAACTTCCGGCCTGCTTTTCAAAAACTACTACCTGTATGCGAGAGTTGTCACTTGGAAGCTTCAAAATATTCTTCACAACACCATCTTTGACCTTTTCTTTGATAAAGGGCTGCTGAACAGGCTTCAGCCTTGCCTGCACTGGAGCTTTGACAGCTTCCACATAGGACCTGGCAGCATGATATTTTGGGACTTGCTTCGCCTTATATGGTACAAAATTCAATCCACCCAACGCATATTGGGAAGGTTCCAACATTCTTCTTAATTCAATCCCAAAAGTTCTCCACCTTGTTGTGACTTTCCAGCAGGAATAATGATAGTTCTCCGCAGCCCCCTTACCTTAAGTTCTGTTACTAATAAGTACTGTCCAAACGAGTTGGACCCCCGTTGCAAAGTGTAAGCAGTATCACCATCCCTAAACGTGAAAATTGCTTAGGATTAACCCCAATCACAATATGTTCCAAATTCCGCATTACCCAAAGTGCTGAACTCTTGCCCATAAAAACTGATTGCATGTAGTATTTTCCCCGTTCAAAAATCTTAAGAGAGAAAAAATTTCCTCCTTCCTCAACCACCAACTGAAACAACTTAAATTCAATAAAAAAAACTTCTAAATCCACCCATACTGAACCAAGGAGATTAACTAAAACAGGATTTCTGACTAATTCGAGGTAGCCGGGCCTCCAAAGATATTTTGTTGTCCAAAGAGAAAAACAAACAAAAAAAACATGACAATTATTTAGCGCCCAGGGAATTTGTAAAATCTAGGAACACCTCAATTGAAAAAGAAATTGAGCATGTTGTCGTCCACTCATATAAGGACTTCAAAAACAAAAATTTAACTTCGTCATGCTGAGCTCCTGGCCCTCAAAACATCTCGCATTTCATTCACACCAAATACACCACATGAGACACGATAGGACCCCTAACCAAATTCCCCTGCTGTCCAATCTTCGCGTACCGCCCCTACCAGCTCAACCAAAGTTCTTTTACTGAATACAGCACTGTCACAATCCTTTATTGTGGAGGAAGTTTTAGAGAAATGTAGCAGGAGGATGCAGGAAGAAGATACTGCACTCATCTATTGGTGAAGAACTAGAGATGGAGGAATGGGTAATTTTTTATTCTGCACGCATGTGTGCATACGTGTGTGAGTGAGATCCATTCTTAGGGGAATTGTAGGCTTTAAATGGATTCTTCAATATGACTTCTCAAGGAAAAAGTCATGACACCACATTTTCCCACTCTCACCTGTCATATTTTTTTGTGTGTGCATGAGAGAGAGAGAGAGAGAGATGACGAATCCATTCACTGGTAGAGATCAAAGAAGAACAATGCAGAAATTTCACTACAACATCAGTTGCTATGGAGTTGGACTTGTGGGATAGAGAAAAAGGTTACCTTATTTATGTACACTAATTGTGTTGGAGGGTGATACTGATGTGAATTATAACAGTGGCACTCTGTGAAAAAGTCACAGAAAAAACAAACGAATAATTCGACGTTGAGTGTTAACATCTACTGAAAAACAAATTAAGTTTTTGTGCCATTTTTTAAGGAAAGCATGTGTACACCTGTGTTTTTAAGCTTTTCTCATCTCAAAGTATTGTTTATCAAAATGAATCTACAGAGAAAATATAACAGTGGCACTCTGAAAAAGTCACAGAAAAAACTAATAATTTGATGTTGAGTGTTAACATCTACTGAAAAACAAATATTGTTTTTGTGCCATTTTATAAGGAAAGCTTGTGTACACCTCCAGTGAATTTATGCTTTTCTCATCTCAAAGTATTGTTTATAAAAATGAATCTACAGAGAAAAAAGAAGGGAAGATAACAATAAAGAGGGATGCGAGAATTTTTTTTTGAGAGAGAGGGGGGGGGGGGGGGGGGAGGCGGCGGTGGTTCTGTTTCTATTTCTTTCTAGAGTTGATTCTGTTTGTCCACCTTCATTCATAGGCTATTAGTTTTTTTCTTTCAATAACCATATTACCAGCTCTCATTGCCAATAATATGTTGCAATTTGCTTCAACAGATCAAGGAACATCTCAATGCAGAATCAGTCACTGTGAGAGATGCTTATGGTGATGGTCGGCATGTCAGGTAAGATCATGTTATTGCTGGCTTATGATTATAGCCAAATAAATAATTTTGTTATATAAGATTATAGCCAAATAAATAAAAGCAAATGAACCACCTTCAATTGACGTTTTTGGGCTTTTGTCAGTTGATTTATTATTTTTAATATATTAATGGAATTTACTTGGTAGAATGATTAATGGAAGTTCTCATATTAATTGACACACGCACACACACACACACATACAAATGTAGGTACTTATCCAAATAAAGCTGTTGTTAATGATAACGTCTTACTTTCTAGGTGTTCTAGTGGTTCCATGTTCTTATTAGCACAACAGCTTTCTCCACATAGTATGATATAATTTTCTCCTCAAAAATAATTTGGATGAATTGTTTTAAAGGCCATTACCCAGGTGTAGAACCGTTGTATATATTCAAAGCTGCATACATGATAGATATCAAGCATCTTTCCATTCTTGACATCAGTGATCTTATTTTGCATGGAAACCTTGTGTTTCCATAAATGCAAACTCTTGAAGATGATTGATCCTATCTGCATTTCTGTGACTCACTTTGTATTGTCCATCATTATTCTATTAAGCTAAGAAATTTTCTCTATGCAAGTTACTATAACCCTATTGGCATGAATATCAGACCATTTGGATCATGTGGTTAATTAATTACAAAACTGATTTATTCGGCTATGTGCTTGCAGCATTGATGTTGTCTCTTCAACCTTTGAGGGACAATCGGCTGTTAACAGGCAAAGGATGGTGTACAAAGCCATTTGGGAGGAGCTTCAGACCACAGTGCACGCGGTTGACCAAATGACTACCAGAACCCCCACTGAAGCATCAGCTGAATAGTGAACGCAGCCTGGTCGGTAGCTAGACTCCCTTTAATGGATTTCCTGGTTGTAATGAAATGAAACTGTTGCATATGTTGCCTCATGCCTGTTGAGGAGTCCCTATTATATCTGAACAACAGTTTTCAAATGACAGGATTCATTGCTAAATTATTTATTAGTCTCTTGGGATGGGTTGGTGACTCCTTTTTCTCTCTTAAAAACAATCAAATTTTGTACCTTAATCTTGCTTCATTGAAACCTTAAAAAGGACCCCTTTTGATGTCCCTTTTTTGCCAATTCTATGCTTTACCACCTTCTCTAGTTATTATGTGCTGGAGAGTGGAATCATGGACTCGTGTTGTCAGCATAAGCGTCAAAGGTATACCCAAACTACGACAGACACAGACTTCATCATCCAAAAAATCCCACACCAATCGATTTCACTGTTCATAAAATCCAACATCGATGTCCTTCACCTTGTCGTGGATGTCCTCTACTTGTGCCTTAGTCACTGAATTTGTACAGGTACAGGTTGATGATGAAGCCCATTTATATGTGCATGACGGTTTTCTTTTTCTTGTTTTTTAATAACCTTCTTCTTTTTTAATTCCTGTATGGACTTTTTATCTGTATATATTAAGAAGATTTAGAAAGTTAGTTATGGCTTATTTTCTGTCAAAAATACTTCTGTATATATTAAGAGGATTCAGAAAATTAGTTATGTCTTTTTTTCTGTCAAAAATACTCTTAAATTAATTAATCAACAACTTAAAAATAGGGTTAAAATAGTAAATTTACAAAAGAAAATTAGTTATTACTTTTTTAAAGTCAAAAATACCCCTACTTAAAACTTAAAAATGGGGTTAAAATAATAAATTGACAAAAATAATAAATTCTTACTTATACGTTGAAATGCTTTCCTACTTTTAATAGCTTCCTACTTCTACTCAATAGCTTAAAAAACTCCTCACATATTTCTCTTCTCCACATTTTCTGAATAGAATTTCTCATAAAAAAGAAACGTGTAAAATAAATCTTCCTCATTTTTCTTCTTAAAAAGAGAACTTCCCACTACTCACGTTTGAAAGAAAATAACTACCCCTCCAATACAATAAGGAAAAACTATCCTATGTTTAAAAATAAAGTGTCAAGCTAACTATCCATGTTTCTTTTTTAAACTATTATATTATCAATTTTTTTTTTTTTTTGGATTTATTACATTATCAATTCTTTTTTATAACTATTACATCATCAATTGGATTTGGATAAACTTGCAAAAGCTTCTAATTGAAAAATGAATCCTATTCTCTTTGAAAAAAAAATTCTATCTATTTCTTCAAATTGTGATGAAAGAAAAATTATAATACTAAATCCAAAAAAAAAAAAAAAAAAAAGAGCCTCATCGCACGCGCGAAGCACATGTGATGAGGCTAGTTATTATAATAATTTGTGTATTTGAATTATATGTTTGATTGATATGCTTATTATTAAATAAATGTATTTAATATGTTTGTGTGAAATATAATATAAAGAAATAAAAATTATATTATTTTATGTAATAGGAGAATGAGAGTAAATTCATATAAAATACATTTTCCATACTTTTATTATTTTTCCTAACCAAACAAAGGAAATGTACATTAGTTTTCCTCCATTTCACTTTTCCAATTCTCCGAACCACGCTAATCCTCCATTTCAATTTTCCATTCTCCTAATCAGATGTAGTGAAAAATTAAAATATTTTTTATCTTCTTAGTTTTTATTCTCCTAATATTTTTCATCTTCTCAACCAAACAAAGTCTATGTTACCTAACATAGGTCCGTCTTTGGATATTAAGGTATTGTACCCTCTTTTTTTATAAGCATAAATGATTGCACTATAACAATGGTGTACCAATTATCACAGATCCAAGTCACTTAAACATATTTTCTTTGATATTGATGACAAAGCTTAAGATCCTCTTGAGATCATTTTTGTTTTAGTGAAACTTTTAACTTCTTAAACATTTGAATTTTTATTTAATACACTAGATGCCGAATGTATAAAAGAAAAATTGACCCACTAATAAAAAAGTAATACATCAATCATTCATCATTGTAGGCCATTATCATTCTAATTAATCTCTCAAAATACTCTATTCTTTTAAATTTATATGCCATATAATATTTCACTATTCTTTCTTATCCCAAAGATCAATAAATTACATATTATAAGATAATAAAAAATAACAATAAATTTAAGGAAAAAATATTTTACTTAAGAAATTATGGGAAAAAAAACATATTGAACACATAAACGAAAAAGTGCATTTTTGGAAATCGGTTGAGAAAACATAAAGCTACTTAGACAATATTTTATTACTCATAATAAGTAGGTTTTTTATTTTATAATTTATAATGAAATTTATATTAGCTAGATGCCTTAAATATAATTTTATTAGAACAACTAAAATTTTTGTCTTGCATAGTTCCACAAAAAATAATGAATTGAGTGGAGTTTTTATAAAATGTGTAAGGACCGGATTGGGGTCCCTAGCCCAATGAATGAATGAACTTAGGCCCAATAAGCCCAATACAATGAATTTGTAGAGAGTAAATTGGAAAACTGGACTCTAATAAGTTAAAAAAACAAGTATATTGGATCCCTTCTCTCAGAGTATCTCTTTAATTTTATACTATCTTCCCCTTTCATCTCCATCTTCTACGTGCAGATCAGATTGTAGGTGTTGATCCTTGTTCCATTAACACCCTCCTAAAGTCTTTAGGTAATATCTGTAAAACTGAAAGTTACTGTTCAAGTATCACTTCCTCATCAATGCGGCTAGAGAGTTAGCTACAGAGCATTTAATGCGGTGGTAACATATTTCCCTTGAGATATTTTATGACTTTCCTCTAACCTGTTCCTTCCTGATACTTATTCTCATTCATGGAATGATCCAAAACGTTACTCTTGATGGCATATCACACCCTCTGACCTCGCCTTTGCTCAGCCGAGGAGGAATTCTTCCTTGAACCACCCTTCTGGATGACTTTAATCGGACTTCACTTCTTCACTTACTAACACGGATCCTTATGAAAGTATTTATCCATCCTCGGATTATTTAACGTCCTCGGATTGGGCCCCTGACCCAATATATACATAAATATGGGCTCCTACGCCTATCACCCTTACAAAATGTTTTTATAAAATTTGTATAAGCTACTTGTAATTTTATTACTCTTTATTGAATATTAAAAAAATTTCACTTGTTTTTATGCTCTATTTGTTTCAACATTAATGTTTTATAAAAAATGAGTTTTATATATATAAATAAAATAAAATAAAATAAATTTTCTAGAAATTATGTCATTTTTTAAGTTTGGTGGCAACAGTGAAAATGAGCTTGAAAACGTGAATTTTTACTCCTCTGTTTCATATGAAGTGAGATAAAATTGTTTTATGAAAAAAAAAAATTTAATAGAAAACAATCTCAAAAACATAAGTCATGAGTTTTACATTGACCAAAGATTTTTTTTACCCCCTTTTTTTTATATTACCAAATACAGGAAAACATGAAAAATTATCTTCACATCAAGTTGCTCATCAAAACATTAATTTCCTTAGTCCTAACATAGCTCCATCTTTGGATTTTAGTACATTGATAGTGCAACTCGGATACGAAGGCAAAGAAAATTTGAAGTTTGAACTATATATTAATACAATGTAAGATGATACTCATTTCTTCCTTCCTATACAATCAACTGAAATATTTGCTTCTTCTATAAAAATAAAAATAAAAATAAAAATAAAAACTGAAATATTTGCACAATTATGTAGCAATGAAATATTTACACAGTGATGTAGCAATTAAATATTTCCAAAGGATTATTATAAATAAATAAATAAAAATGTCTCTAATAGAAACACGTTTAGCTTTCAGATCTCTCATCCTCCAACTATCAAATTATTAAGAAAAAAAATAGTAATAATATATATATCAGAAAATTAATTAAGCTGAAATGAAATAATACCAACAATATTGAGCTTGAAACCTTCACTTTAGTATTCTACATGGTGTTTGTCTTTAAAAATCAATCTTCAACGTATATTCATACATTGTGTCGCCTTGATGGTCCAGAAGGTGGAACTGACTTTGGTTTTTTGAGAGGGAACCTAAATTTTGGGGGATGAGCAGATTCATGATGGTGGTGACAGTTCTTGTGGCATTTCTGGTGGCGGTGGTGGTGGTGGCGGTGGGTTAAACGATGGATTATATACTTTGCTCCATTTCCTAAGTAGGGGACAAGGTAAATAAGCAAGAGAAGAATTAGCACAAACTGTTTGGAAGCCATGAGAGCAAAGATTTGATCCTGATAAGTACCGCTTATCAGTGCTATGCTTGCATATATATATATATATATATATATATACACACACACACTGCTGTAAGAAAAAAAGTGAGTGATTAGTCGAAGAAAAAGAAAAGTTGGGTTCATATGGTACCTTGGTTTTGGTTTTGGAGATTGAAAATACAGGAAAGAACAAAGTCAAAGACTCAAAAGGTAAAGTTGTCCCAAACGAATGACGATGCACTAAATGGGGGGTCGAAAATGTCAAAGTTTTGCAGTGTAAGTTGTGTAACTGACCTTGTTGGTGCTAATTTAACATCGTTTTTATAGAAAATTAATATGGTTTTGACAAAAAGGTAATGAGAAACAAGGTGAGAGTATTAATTGAGGCATCCATCGTTGAGCTCAAAAAAAAAAAAAAAAAAAAAAAAAAAAAAAAAATTGAGGCAGAAACGGGTTTGCGAGATTGCAGGTAGGAATAGATGAAAACAGTGTTATGCATCTCATTTATAAGTTTGTTACCTTTTATTGGACTAGTCTGTCACTCACTCTCTCTCTCTCTCTCTCTCTCTCCCCTTGTAAAAGTCATGATTTTACATGTGACGTGAGGTATAGGAAGAAGTGGAATAAATTCATCAGTTGCAATGACAATAAAATAGCATATATTTTCTCTATATTCACACTATTTTAGTTTACACTTTTTATTAAAGGGAAGTCAAACTCAACCCTATATAAAGAGTCGGCAAACGAGTCAAACCCGAGCTCATCACTTTAGGTGAGGTGAAGCGTAGCCGCCGTTATACTAAGCTGCCTTCCTCTAAGTTTGGTTCACCATTAAAAATATTAGAAGATAGAAGAGAAGAACTTGAAATTCTTTTCTAAATCGAACATGTGGTTCACTAAAAAATAAAGAGAAAAAAGAAATTGTTGAAAATTATGAAAATATTTTTCTCCTAGATGGTACTGCTGGAATTTTCTTCTTTATGATGTTGATAGTAGAGAAAAAGCGTAGTATTTAGAAGAGGGTGCAGCTTGTGTCCAATGGCCAATGCCACTGAACACGTTATGAGATAGACATGTGTTCGTATCCAAACGGGTTCAATGGCCACTGGCCACTGGACAAAAGCTGAACCCTTCAAAAAATATGTCAACATTCTCTTCCTTCCTCAATCAAGTTTAAATTTTGAATTAATTCATTAGTACTAGGTCGGCGAGACCATTTTTAATGCAAGTTTAACTTATCACCGTGGAAAGTGGATTGCTTTCAAGATTCCACATTTTTCATTTAGCCAAAAAAAAAAAATCTTGTGGTATTTTTCACACGTTTGACAGTTTTGGTAGCTTGAGATTTTTTTTTTTTTTTTTTTTTTCATAATTGCAAAGAACATCTCACATTCAATATCAACTCAAACCAAGTTTGGAAGTTTGTTAAAAGCATTTTAAGGTTTTGGGTAATTTTTCACATATAGTATAGGCCTCCGGTTTCATGAAATAGGGTATGAATCTATGTGCTTTGAGGTACTTGGTCAAGGGTAAGTTTTTGACCAAACCATAAAATGTAACACCGGAAATTATAATCATCCACAACCATAAAATTTACTACCTACTTCATCATCATCATCATCATCATCATCTTCTTCTTCTTCTTCTTTCTTCTTTTATAATTATTTTATCAGCAATTACAGATTTACATTGTATTGTTAATATAAATCTTACATTGTAGACTAAACAAATGTATACAATGTTTTACACATTTGCAAAAAGTGTGTAATTAAGAATTTTTCTTATTTTATTTTATGAAAATATTAAGCCTTCTTCTTGCTAATGGTCTTATGGTCCAATGATATCTGGTCCCACCTTCTGCAGTTTAATTCTAGGGTTCAATTCTTTACAATTACACTTAGAAGAATAAATTAAAGTCAAAAATAACAAAAAAATCTAAAAACAAGCCTTCCTATAATTATTTTTATATACATTGTATTACACCCCTCTTTCATAAATATGAGTTCCATGTGTGGGACCCACATGTGGGCTCTACTGTTATGCGAGAAAGAAAAGTGTAGAAAATCATATGTGCATAATAATTTCACCTATAATGCCATGATAGATCACATTTTAATTCATTCTAATTTGTTTCTCTCATTTCCTAGGTTCTCTATAACAAAAGTCGTTAATATTGTTGGAATGATCAATATTAAATTAAAGCACTCAATAAATGTGATACCTTGAAACATAATTATCATATCGTTAATAGATCTTTTGTTTTTTTTGGTATCATGTATTGAATCACACCGTGGGACAGTTGAGCTTGCAAGTGTCTAGTAGGGAAAATAATTGAAATAAATCTTGTCTCTCTGATGAGAAGTGCAAAGAGCTATTTTTTATTAGTGTGGTTAATGGGATGAACCAAAAGACATTGAGGCACACAAAGAGTTGAACATCAGTGTCTTTTGGTTCATCCCATTAATCACACTGATAGCAGAGGAGACTGAAGCTTTGATGAACAAAATCCAGGGATTCTGTTTTGTGTTATCTTAGTAGGAATTGTATTAGTGTGGCTGATATGGCATGAGGAGGTCCCTGCCTTTTTAAGAGATGCTGTTGTTAATCTGATTTAGTCTAAGTTTTTATATGAATAAATCTGCTATCCAAAAACAAAACCTTCAAAATTCATAAAATACTATAAATTCATATAATAATTATATATATATATATATAGAATCAAAGTAAAGCATTTATGGTAAAGCATTTATACTCACTCACCTCTTACTAATTATTTTTTGTATTTTTATACTTTTTCTAGCTTCATATTGGACTTCATTACTTTTTTTGGTCATAGAATTTTTTATTGAAAAAAATCTAGAAAATTTTCAGTTTTTAGAATCTCTTTTTTTTTTTTTTTTTTCCCCATGGTGTATAAAAGATTATAATTATTATTATTATTATCACGGATGACATGGTCATACATCAAATCTCCTATATTGAACTTCTCAATCATTTTCATTAAAAACTAAAAGGAATTCTTTGTAATATTATAATAGCAATATCAGTGTAACTCATCATGATTCATAATACACGATTCTCTACAGTATACACAATATTAAGAACAAGGCAACCCACAGACTACCAAAACTGAAGCATAAATTACAATCATGGCAAAAGCAGAAGCAAAAAAGCAGACAGAATCAATTGCAAAAATCATCGGCAAATATTAAAACTCATGGCAGAAGCAGCAGCAGCCATCAATTGGAGAACATATATAAGGAGAACCTGGTACAACAGAACCACTACTCAAGGTAATCCGTTGCAGCCAGTACAAATTTCAGAGTAAAAAATTAATTGAGACTGTAACCATTCTCTTCACTAATATTTGATGCATTCAAATTTTATACAAGTTAGGAATTCTAAATGTGTGTCGTTTATATACAAATCTAATCAATGGAGACAGGATACTAATGCAATTACTATAATGCTTTTGCTGTTGACCAAATAGAAGGTCTGCTGTACCTGAATTTATGTGGAAGCAGATGCTGACAGGAAAAGAGAACAAGCATCTTCATAACAGTTGTGCTTCCAAATAATCATCAATTGAAGGAATAAGAAAAAATATGTAGTCGTTCCACCCTTGCAGTGTTAACTAATGGAGGGCAGCATTGGATTCATGCCAAGGCCAGATCCCCCAAAACTATCAGGCTCTGCCTGCTTCACCCTACCAAAATAGCGGATATGACGCAACAGCCTTGCCAGGAAGGGGTTGTGGCATATTGTTGAGCTATCACACACAACTGCCACATGTTTGCGTGCCCTAGTTATGGCAACATTCATTCGCCTACTGTCCCCAAGGAATCCAACAGCTCCTAAAGTGTTTGATCGCACCTAATACAGAACGGAAACAAGCATCATACATCATTAGGTAATACAAACATGAGTAGATGAAAATATTTCAATTGCCAAAGTTGGTCATAGATTTTGGTACTACTAAGATTCTACAATTTTAAAAGATTGAAGTAATCATCACTAACTATGAGTCATTTGAATTTAAAACCATCTATGCGTCAGTTCACGAGAATTGTACTGAATGGTGAGGTTATAAAGAGATTACACAATTACAAACCAGACCCAACTTAGAAGCATTCGTGAAACGTAGCATGCCTTTCACATGGTATTAAGACACATTACATAAGATCAATGACGAGAAGACTGATCAAAGTAATCAGCTAAAGGCCCTTGGTTATCTAATGTATGCATCAATGATTCATTATCTTTTTGTTAGGTGCATCAATGATTCATTATCATCATAGTTTTCAAATTCCATTATACCCATGTATAATTTAAATAAAAATCTACCAATCAAGTGTAGATCAATTGAATTGTAATTACTGTCACCAAAATATTGCTAATTTATAAAGGACATGACATAATGAGATAGATTGTGATTAAACATAGTGTCTATGATGCTGCCAATGCCTATCCTCTTCTTATTTTAAAAAATGCCAAGTAAATATCATCGGAAACTATAAATGGTATAAAAATCAAATGAAACTAAAGTCACATGATACACTTTTTACGTTATATCTTTTTGAAAAGTAAGACTTATTAGACATTATCATCATGAGAGACCTCATCAATCCATAGAGAGAGAACACCAATGACCAAAGATCTGTAGTAATTGAATGATATCATAATGGGAGATAAACTATCTTACTTTTTTAGGACAAACAAAACAAATCCACAGTTATTATATTGCTCTTAATAAGATTACAACCATCAAAATATTCATAAGTTTGCAGTCCAAACAAACAAACAAACAAAAAAAGGTAAATAAGTGACTTTCAAGGTGCTGTAACCTGCCATACGATCAGAAGACTCACACAAGACCCTAATAAGAAGGGACATCAACAGAACCATTTCACCTCAACCTAAAACACATTCTATCCCTTCCACTACCTGTACACTGGTGTTGATACAATATTTAGGAAAGAGAAGCACCTGGCTTTAGCTCCCAATCATGGATTGCTTCGACTAACCTAGGATTCTAATAAATTGAACCTACCCAGAGTATCCAAACACACAGCCATAGATGAAGTCTTTATCCATAGCAATATGATACAAGTTACAGATCATTTTGAACAACCTATCCATACCATATATCATGTGGACCTGACTACCATCACAAATTTCAAATGCAATATTACTTGAAAACAGCACCCAACCACCGCTTTTCCCTTCCTATAAACCCAACCGTGAAAACATTTTGACAAGTATAAGCTGAATCCTTTGAGAAAATTGAATTCTATCACACAGATGTTTGCCTCCCCATCCTTTATATAATTCAATTACACAATGCTCAAGCCTTAAAAACAAGAACCATGTGGTTTTATCATCCTATCCAAAGTATCCAAATACAAAGCTGTAGATGAGGCCTTATCCATATAGGAAGATGGGATACAAGTTAGAGATCTTTTTAAGCAACCTCTTCCCACCACGCTTATCCCTTTCTATAAACTCAACCATGAAAACCAGTTGATACGAGTAAGCCAGCCTTTTTAACAACCAAAAAAAAACAAAAAACTTCTGTCCAGCAAATTGCCTCTGTCCTTTCTATAATTCAAGCCCCAAAACAAGATGCAAGTTGCAACTCAGGTATGTTAGGAGCAAGAACCCTTACAGCCCACTCCCCTAATCACTTGACCTTCTTAACTGATATATGATTAACTGTACCAACTTGTTATTTATACTCCTAACTCCTTCTATCCCTTTTTGTTGGTCCTCTATTACGTTCTGGAACATCTCAAGATATAGTCCTATCAATAGGCATAATAATTTTCCTAACATACTCATTACTTTATTTGAAATGTCAACGCCCTTTTTTCATTAGCTTTAGCTTAAATTAAATAGGTAGTTTTAGAAATTTATAGTTTTACTTTGAAAAGACAATGTATTAAATGATGTTCCATATAGTTGGATTTTACAAACAAGACCAACAAAAAGTGACACAGGGAGTATCTAGGGGCATTTTAATGAATTTTTAGTTTTTCCATGGGCGGGTTTCTTACAAGTAAATGTTGATCTAAAAATTGCACAATGAGAAGATAAGTTGTTGGAGCACATACAATTGTTTTATTGTGCTTTGGATTTATCTACCACTAATTCATTCCTCGATCTAAAACATCAGAAAACTGACTTGGCAATACAATCTATGTATATGATGAGTCAAAATATAAAATCAGGTTGAGCAGCATCTGTTCATAGAAGATACAGTATAAGGTTTCTGGAAGGTGCATCAAAATAATATTCATTTGTTTAAACTATTTGGCAGATAAATGTGACTAAAGATCTAAAATAAGAACCATACCATTGATATAATTACTGCATCAGCTTCCCGGCCTTGAAAGCTATCAATGGTTGCCACCTCAATACCTGCAGCCCCTGGAAGCTCATCAAGTCTGTCCCTCAGGAGTTTTACCTGAGCTACATAAGGAGACTGAACAGCAATAGCTGCTGGGCTAACACCTGTATAAATTATTTAAAATAAATATGAATGTCCTTGTTTACTCAAAAATTACATATGGGAGCCATAAAAACCATTCAACCAGTACAAATGCTTGATTAGGTACACTTTACAAAACAAATACACAGATCCACAACAGTATCAGCAGATCCAGGTGTTAGTTTAGCTAATATGATAGGAAAATAGGACTATGAAAGGCAAAAATTTGAAAAGAGGCTACAACAGAAACAACTTGAAAGCTCATTACAGATGTAAACTGCTACAAGTGCATGGTAGATGGATACTCAAACAGGATAGAAGATTTCTACAAAGAATGATGATCATGAGTTAAACTACATTGGTTGTGTCATTTCAGGCTAGTCAACCAGGTTACATGGTATCAAGTAGAGGTAATAGTGGTGTTGTTGGTTATAGTACTAGAGTTAACAATGAAAATTTATGTATTAAATCTTTTGTTTTCACACCTTAGATCTATATGTGCTTAATACCAGTGAGCTATATGTGTGTGTGTGTGTCTAAGTGAAAATTTTATTACCAAAAAAATGGAGAAGAGTATTACACATAAAAGGATGCGCACAAAGCCCTTTCATAGACTACAACTCACAAACAAAGAGAATAATTCAACAAAAGACATTGAAGGGACACCACCTATGGCATGCATCCAATCAAAGAAAGTCTGCAAAACACACTCATTGATTACGTAAGAAGGACGCTCCACTCCATCAAAGACTCACGAGTTCCTCTCAAGCCATAGATTCCACATGACACATATAAGCAAAGCTTGTCACAACTTAGCTGGTCTATGATGCTGAATATAACCTTGCCAACACTCCACCAATTCAAACACTAATTTAAGCATCACCCAAGTTAACCCAAACAAAGTGAGGACACAGAACCAAATATCTGTTGCCATAGAGCAATGGAGAAGTAAATGATCAATGGATTTCCTGCTACTTTTACACCTACAACACCAATCAACTATTAGTAAATACCTCTCACAAAGTATATCAATTGTCAGGATTTTACCATGAGTTGCAATCCACACAAAGAATGCCACCTTCCATGGGACCTTGGCCATCTAAATGCTCTTCCATGGTAACAAAAGGCACGTAGTACCCCTAAAGTTATTATTATACAATCTAACCTCAAACACTCCTTCTTTACTGGCATCCATAGCCATAAGACTCAATCAAGACCAACAAGGAACGCAATTAGCATAAAGAATCTAAAAAAAAAAAATATCAACCGATTTCAACTCCCAATCTTGGCAAGGCCTGATGAATTGGAGATTCCAATGTTGACCCCCTTCCCCCTTTTCCCCTGTTCAAGTAGGTTATCAAGGTACACTGAGATTGAATCCTCCTTTTCTACTGCCAAGGCAAACAGGCTTGGAACAAGTCCTTAACAGAGCCGTCCCCACACTGAATGGTTGTCTAGAACCAGACTTAAGATCCATCTCGTATCTCAAACCATAAGTATTTGGATAAAGAATCCCATCCCCTATGTATACCCTTCAACTGGCTAACTACATGTGCACCCCCGAATCTGCTCCGTGGAGCAACCTCCCCATCCTTCACCATATTTTTCATAAATAAATCTCCTCCAAATATGATACTGTTCTACTCCGAATTTCCATAACCACTTCCCAAGAAGTGATTGAATTAATGAACTGAGTTTTTTGATACTTAAAGCTTCCCCTTTGATGGGGGAGCAAACCACACCCCAATCCACCAAATAAAACTTTGGAATCACCAATACCTCCCCGTAGGAAATCATTCTGCAGTTTCTCCAACTTATGGGCCACATGAGTAGGCATTGTACCCAAAGACATGAAATAGGTCAGAATGGAAGATAGCTTACTCTTGATCAAGGTCACCCTTCCTCCTTTGGATAGGTAAAGCTTTTTCCATCTCGCTAACCGTTCTCCCACCTTTTTCAAAATAGGATTCCAGATATTGTTGGATGAGAGGGAGAGAGAGACAAGTCCTCAATCAAATTGAAATGTATACATGCATCATAATTGAGGTAAGGACTTGTAAATTCCAAAGCCATTAGCATCAAGGGTCACATTGAAATGGTGCACATAATTGAGCAAATTTTGAACCTACCTTTTCAGCCTTAGTTTCATTTCTCTTTAAGCCATCAGATAAGAAGGTATGCATATAATATGTGCATTCCAAATGATAATTTACAAAGTTTGAGTACTTCTCATATGAAACGTAAAGCTTCAGTAAAATACTCTCATATTAAATGCAACACTTCAGTAAAATATTCTCATATGAAATGCAAAGCTTCAGTAAAATATTCATCTTTAACAGGCATGGTTCATCATACAACTGAGTTTTAGGTTAACATAGATAATAGAGTAATAATATATAGCACTTAATCCCAATTGACAAGAATATTTACCAGCATAAATCAAGGAAAAGACATGTTGCACAACAATATCAGCTTCCCCTTCATTGTAAAATGAGCCTGTGCCAGCTGGATCTAAATGCTCTTCGCAACCAACTGACAAACTTCCATACGGCATTCTTGTATCAAGCAACAGCAGTGGACATTGAGTTATCCAAGTGGGCTGCATAAATGTATAGAATATGTTAGTGATACTAGGCACATTTAAAGTAAAAGATACAAGGATGATACGAAAATCGACAAGATAAAAACCTTCTATCAACAATAACTATGGCAATGATGTAGTCAAAGGCTTTGAGAAGATAATGGTCCATACGGGATCATAATTGTGATTCTAAATCACTACGTATATTATATATAAAAATTCCTACAAGATGAAAGCACTAGTATTTGTCTAGGACTCAAGGGATGGGAGACCAACCAAGAGTAATCACATATATCCCATTCCTGGCCAAATACTAGTCTTGTTCAATTTTCAGTTATCCACAATTTAATATATCCCAAGAAGAACTAGGAGGTTCTAGCCACCAGGATTGTTTTGACCTGTATGAATTGCTTAAAATAGGCTAGTGTGAGGCTCAGTCTGGAATGTTGTGGGTTTAAGCCTGACTAGCCAATAATCTACACTAATCAAGACAGAAATCAGATATAGAAGCTACTGGTTCAACCAGTTGGACAGATATGGGTTTGAAAATTTAATGTGTGATTCTTTATGTTGACTAACATGTCCTTTGTTATTAATTGCATTATAGGTGTCAAGTAATTGAAAAACCATTAGACTAATATAATTTGTTTCACTGAAGATATTTCACAGTAATCAATAAAATTAACAGAAAAGGAGAAAGAAGAGAAAGAAGTTGTGAAATCCAAAGGCTGCAAAAACATATAAATGAAAGGTGGATTCTCAAGAAAAAAACCAGAAGTCTCTACCAGAGAAGCTATTGATAATATTTTTTTAACCTCTGATTAATATTGAAGAGTATGCCATTTGAGAAACCAATATGTGCACCATAATAGATTGAAGAACATGAATTATGGCTTAACCTAAGTGCTGTGGCCTGTCTCTCAGTTCTGGGGTCAAAAACAACAACAAATAATGGCTAGTTGGAAGAAGCTCAGAATAACTTTTTTTCTTTTCTTTAAGACGCATTTCAATTTGCATTTTATACCCCAGAAATCAAAAAACCTCCTAGAATTATATAAAAATATAAGTAAAAGATTAGAGATGGGTACAATACCATAACAAATGGAGAATCTACAAGAAGATGAGAAAAGACAGTCGAGGAGGACTTCAATGATCCACCATACATCTCTTTTGATGCCCAACTGGCAATTGCATCATTCATACGGTACTGTGTTGTTAACTTGGTGGCAAGAACTCCATCATGCAAAGTTGCAGCTCTCTCCAGCAGTGATACTCCAAGACCACCTTCCAAGGCTTTTCTTGATAGAATCACTGGAGCTAGCTGGCACTGGTCACCAGCAAGGATACAGCGCTTTCCCTGCAACACCGGGATCCAGCAAGATGGTTCAATTGCCTGACCAGCTTCATCTATAACAACCAGGTCAAAGGTATCCAGCCTTCGAATCAATGGATCAGCTGCTCCAGTGTTGGTGGCAAGCACTACTTGAGCACTAGATAGTACTTCCTTCACAGTCTCCTTTTCCTTCTTCTTCACTGTCTTTCCCAATTGTTTTAAAAGCTGACGTATGCCAGCAGCTAAAGAATCATCCTTTAGACAATGTCTAAGGTCTTTTCTTAGATCTGACTTCTTTCTTTCAATCTCCGTTACAAAATTGGAAAGCTTAGATTTCACAAGTTCACCCAAAGACTTTGATGCCACAGTCGAAGATATGCGTGCTGGATTGCCAACCCGCACAATGTCCAATCCAATATTTGATAGTTTTTCAACCATGTTGTCAACAGCTGCATTTGTAGGAGCAGTTACAAACACCCTTTCACCTTGTTGAACAGCAAGTACTATAAGTTCTTTAAGCAAACCTGTCTTTCCAGTACCAGGTGGCCCTTGGATTATCAATAAAGGGCGCTTCTTATTCAAACCTAAGGCAATTGTTCTTTGCTGGGAATCATCAAAAGTTCCAGGCCTTGATTGTTCATCCAATCCTTCAGCCCAATCTACCAAATTATTCTCCTCCAGCCATGCAACATCTTCCTTGTCTCCAAATAGAGTAGCCACAACAGCAATGGAAGGATTTCTCTTCTGTAAACCATTCTTTTGAAGCAGCATCAAGGCTTCACAATTGCGCTACCAAAAAAAATAGTATAACAAGGGAGTAAATATTTAAGTAGACTGCACAAGCAAAGAAAATGGTAACCTAAGATCCCAAGGAAATGATCATTTCTTCCACGTGCTTGTGAATACTGATGACCATCTGGACAATGTGTTTATGTAGATTGTATGGATGCAGCTGTCAAAGACCACTTGCTTTAGTATGCCTATGCCTTTATCTAATTCCACATAAATGATATACGCCCCAAGTCATGAAATGTTGGTTGATGTTTCTAATTGTTTCATTGGAAAGAGAGTTTTACCAAAAACCTGAGAGGAATCTTTTCATTCACTATTTCGAGATTTGAGGTGACATTTTTTATATATTTAAACCTTAATTGTCACACACTCACACTATAAAGTAATAATGCTACCCCCAAAAAACATTTTATAAAAAAGCAGCCAATTATATGAAATTTCTGCACAATGATTTAAACTAACAAATTTTTTATGGGAAGAAACATGAATTTATTATTGCATATATTTCAAAAAAAAAAGTTTAAATCATAATAGGCTTCATTTTCTCAGTTCCCATTTAAGCATTACCGATAGGTTCTAATGAAAAGATTATCTCAAGAATCCAAGCATAACAAGAAGCATAGCTTCACTGATCTTCAAGAGACAACTACTTCCCAGTTCCATAACATTCCCTTCACTGCTAAATTGGAAACTTTGCACAAGACTTTCAACACTGCCATCTAAAAGCAGTGAAAATTTTTTAATTCAAAACTAGGTGAAAATTTTAGTGCTAATATATATCATTTTGGGCCAAATTTTTGTATTGCAACACAAATTGCTTTTGGGCTAGCCTTCAAGATTTATGCCATAAGCAACAATACACGAAAAGGATGAATTTATAAAAGAGCCATTAGTGAAGTACCTCATATGTGAGTGTATCCGCCAATCCATAGATACGATCTATGCGCACAGTCTTGCCAAAGAGCTTCGAGAAGGTGGGATCACCATGACGAGACTCTAAAGCTACACTGATGCTACATCCATCCTCCCCAAGATTGTTGACAAACCCTTGCAAACAAGAAGTTGCACCTGCACCCCTACTATCACATTCCCTCACACAAACCATATCTCCAGGAGAGAGAGTAGTAGGTGGTAACCGGTGGTTCCCCTCAACCCTGAACAACACCAAATGCATTCCACCTAATCCTGCTTACAAAACCCAATTTCCATCCTTAGATAACAACTCACAATCATAGACTAAAATTCAACACAATTACAAAAGGGTCATCGTTCATTACTGACAAATTTACTAATTTCCCCCAAAAGCTTATGCTATAACACTCCATCTTCATATGTGGGCTTAAACTGCCTTATTAAGTGAGACCCAACACTTAATAATTTACTGGTTGTCCTAAAAACTTAAGCTATTAGAAAATAGTGAATTTAATCAATTAATCTAAGAATTACAATAAATACATACATAACATATGTGTATGCAAGAGTGTCTAAATGGGACTATAACAACAGACCTGTGGATGTGCTGACTGCATTCAAATTGCAGAGGGTATCACAGAGTTCTTGTTGAGCCTGGCCATGGGTAACCAAAAACTCGATTGGCTTCGAAGAATCCAAAGAATCATCTGGTGTAGGAACTGCATCCAATTCCTCCTGTGTGAACTCCAATTCAGAATCCCTTTCTATACGAAGTAGTTCCGACATTCGCCTCGTGAACTCATCAATCCTGCTCTGTATAGCCTTAACCTTCTCCATCTCCATCCCTAACACACCTTGAACACTCTTCACCTGCACTGTTTTCCTCGCTATCGCCTTATGCTGAGCTGCAACAAAAAACACACACACCATCTCAACCAAAATTGAATCACAACAACAAATTAAAAACGAGACACTTTGTACTCCAAATCACCTGAATTGGCAAGCTCCTTGAGAAGCTTCCAGGACTCGGACTCGCGCCAATTTTGCAGCAGCGATTTACGCTGCGACTCTTGTAGAACGTCGCGAAGCTCTCTCTGGAAATGGTCGAACAGAGTTGGATAGTGAGTGCTAGCTTTCAAGCAAACGGCTTCGAGGCCAACAGGCATAGGGATTGCATTGAGATAAGGCTGAGCTTGAATCACAAAAGTGAGTCCAGGCTCCATTCTTTGCCTCACCTCCAAGAACTCTCCTTGAAGCTCCGCCAATGCAAAATCCGACGCCATAGCTTTCATTCCTTGGCATATCCAATTCACTACGCTCTTACCAAGGTCCCTCCGCCCCAGCGGATCCCCATTCTGGTTCAAACCGCGCACGCTCTTCCCTTTCTGCTCAATCGCCGGCTGCTGTTGCTGCGTTTGCTTAGCACTGTTTTCTAACTCTAATGGTGCAGGTGATTCGAGGAGGGTTTTGGGTTTGGGTTTGGTTTTGGTTTTGGTTTTGGTTTTCTTGCGAGTGATGGTTCTTCTTGTTGTGGTGCTTGGAGGCTCCCTAGTAGTGCTACTAGTGACGATGATTTCGGAACCGTAGTTCGGAATGAGCTGTTGGAATTGGTATTTTTTTGGCGTGTGAATGGATGCATTTTGGTTCTGATTTGGACGGAAAGGAACGGTGAAGAATGGTAAGTATTGCTTTACTGCCAAAGTGGTTATTGGTGTTGTGAAGGCCTCACACAAAAAGCATGACTTCACTTCCATTTTCAGAACCAACTAACCCAGCCAGCACCTAAGAAAAAGGAGCGGCCAGGTTGGGTGGTCTAATACTGATACAACGACTATAACTGAAAATGGAAAACACACACGTATATGGGTGAACGAAAGAAACAAATAGATTTTTTGTTTATTTATTTATTTTATTATAAGTGGTGTATTTTATTTTAGATTTGAGAGAGAAAAAGCAGAAATGATATTTGAATACCGTGGGCATGGGGGGTCGTTGGAGATCCACAACGCGTGTTGTGATTGGCTGAGCGTTGATTCTATGATTCAATGGCGCGGGTGGCCTCTTCTTCGTTTGGCTGGCTGCTGCCCACCCTAACGTGTACTATTACCGTTCGTTCTGTCATCTTCTAATTGCTTTTTTTTATTTTTTGGGTCAAAGCCGACTGTTTTTGTGGCTAACAAAAATCCATTGAGTAAAAAACTTTCGGCATTGTTCCAACTTACAAGCTTGGAAGACGTGTTCCTCCCTGCGCCTTGGAATTATAGGATTTCCTTTTTTTTTTTCTTTTTTTTCTTTTTCTTTATGGGTAATAGAAAAATAAAGAAAAATAAGTGGGCTGGGCCCCAAGAAAATCTGAGAAGATAGATTTCGAACACATCTGTCAGATTTTGGGTTTGTTTAGCTATTCAGGCCTCGGCCTCGTACTTTTTTTTTTTTTTTTTCTAGCTGTTCAGATTTCGGGTTCAGGACCGGCCGGACCTACCCTACGGCCGGTTTCAAATACCAAAAGGAGTCAAATGCGGGTCTAATTTCAACAAAACCTGAAATTTCAATTCGAGTGACGGTTTAAAAGTTTGAAAAGTGAAAACCATAGCAATTAACCCAATCGAAACTACTGTATCATCTGTACATTTAATTTCACTTTCACCTGGGCAAGTAAAAGCTCATTTAGTATATGTGTTTAAACACATATTTTCAATTTTTAAATAACATTATACTTATTTTCATTTTTTTTTTTTTACTCACACATACTTTTAAAAAAATACAGACAATGTTACTAAAACATCGTTAATAAACAGTCACTAAGTTTCTTTGTAATGGAATAGACTTTTTTTTGTTTTGTCATGCCAATGGGCAGTAGCTATTCACCACAAATTAACTAAAAAAAAAAATTGTCATGTAGCTATTCACCACAAAATTAACTATAAAAAAATTGTTTGAATAAATGTAAGTTAGCTATCCACGTCAGTTTGAACTTTTGAATCAATGTTAGGCAATAGCTATCCCTGTGAGCATTAATGGCTTTGTCCTATTGTAATTGTCGGGCTCAATGCAATTTCACCTTTAAAAGATAAGTGATACGTTCACAACATTTTTTATAATATATTCACAACAAATTATAGATGATTAGTTGTTGTTAGTTTAAATTTGAACCTTACATTAAGATGACTTTTTTGCCTCAACAATAACAACCAGTAACAACCTGCTACTTAAGATTTGTTATGAAAATGTTATAAAATATATTGTGGACATATCATTTCTCCCTTTAAAACCAAAAAAAAAAAAAAAAACAATAATATTAATGACTCCCATATTCCTAGTCCACGTTGCAGAATTTCTCTTTAATATTGCTTGACTCTTCCCAACCATTCCTCACCATTGCCGACGAGTTTCACTTCTTGTTTGCTGCCGAGTTTCGCTTTCTGTTTGTTTTCATGTGTTGGGTCTCCTCTCTTTCAAGTATGATTTCAAAATCTCATTTCTCTCTTTATCTCCATTCCAAGCTCATAGATATTAGGTTTTTGCTATTTTTATGTTTGATTTCTCTCTCTTTCTCCATTTCAAGCTTTTTCTTTGCTTGATTTTCCCTCTCTTTTTGTTCATTTCCTTCAAACCGATCACTTGACAAATCCAACCTGCCAAACTGACGAACCGAGACAAACAATTTCGACCGACCATTCGGTCGACAACGTGTGAGAAATCTGTTCACCCAACTTGAGCGGGTCGAGTGATGATTTGACCCCAAACCTGATTCGCCCGACCTGTGGACAATCCTGTTTTGACTATTCATATGCAATCTCCCATCCCAAACACATTAGATTATTATAATGAATAATCTCTTGAGGTAGCTAGATGGGGATAAGAGGTTTTGAACTTAGAATATCATAAGACCTTAAGAACTACTTAACCAATTCCTACAATCTAATTAGTCATTTTTTATTTAAAAAAAACTATTCAAATTCTTAAATTTTATAAAAAGTTTGTTTTAATATTAAAAAGTTCTTTTTTATCATTAAATTATTAAAAATCTCTTCTTCTTCTTCTTTTGTCTTAGAATTGTTAAAAATATTTTACTTTATGTCTTTAAATTTTATGAAAATTTTGTTTTGTCCTTAAAACTATTAAAAAAATTTCTTTTTTTCATCTATGTTTTTGCCTTTTAACTATTAAAAAAAAATGTCTTTAGGGGCCAAAACAAGTTTTTAGTAAATTTAGGGTCTAAATAGTATTCTTAAAAAAAAAGAAAAAAAAAAAAAAAAAAAAAAAAAAAGAGGAAGAAGAAGAAGAAGAACGGCCCGTGTGATGTGGCAAGTGCTTGATATACACGTGTCTGAACTTTTCTTTTTTTAGAAACAACACGTGTCTGAACTCTGAATGCTGAGACAACAAAAAAAGTGTACCTTTTTTTTCTTTTTGATAAGAAAAAAGTGTACCTGGTGCCCAGAGTCAAAGAGAGAGAAAGAGAGAGTAGCGTAATTGGAAGGATGATGAAATTGTTCGATGCACACTGTCACCTTCAAGACCCAAGAATAATCAGTAAGGCGCCACAGTTGATTGCCACAGCTCTTGACACTGGTGTTGTTCGTTTTGCCGTTAATGGAGTCTCCGAGGTACCCTTTTTTCTTTCTTTCTTTCTTTCTTTCCTTAACTTTTCTAGCCATTTCTGAATGGTGATTGTGGTTGCAGAAGGATTGGCATTTGGTGAAGCAGATGGGTGAGAACTATCCGTCTGTAATTCCATGCTTTGGGCTTCATCCATGGTAAAAACTTCATTACTATATCATTTCAAAGCTAAAGCTCTTTTCTTTTTTTGACCCAGATGGAAAAAAAAAATTGTTAATTTCTCTACTTTGAAGGTTTGTTGCTGAGAGAACTCCCAACTGGTTCAGCACATTGAAGGAATGCCTTGAGTCAACTCCCTCTGCTGCTGTTGGAGAGGTCCATTTTCTTAGTACATGTGAATTTGTTGTTTACTTGATTGATTATGTTGTGTTGTTGTCTTAGAGCATTTGCATCAATCAATGCAAAATAGAAAAAGATATCAATTTTACATGTTCAACCCCCAAAATCACTCAAGCTAAAAATGTGTAAATTTGCAAGGTTGCTACGGAGTAAATTTACATTGACAATATTCACTTAGCATATAGATTTTCATTCTTTCTTTATGTATCCCAAGGCTGAAGGAAGAGAGTGGATGATGGTTATTGCGCGAAGAAAGAGAAACAATTAAAAAAATAAAGAAAAAATGATATTTTAATTTAATGTAATATAAAATAGATAATCTAATGGGTTGTGTTAGAAAAGTGAGTATATAAAATAGAAAAAAAGTAAGTTTTTATGCTAAAATAGACAGAATTTTTTGCATGAGCTGATGCGAATGTTCTTAACTTTTTGGTCAAAAAGGAGATACATTTATAGCAGTGAAGTATAATTTTGTTCATTAACCATTGTGGGTGTAAGTAAATGTATCTAACTTTAAATATGTATTTGCTTTTTCTTTTTTTTATTTTTCAGATTGGTTTGGATAAAGGTTCACATGGAAAACGGATTGATTTCACGGTTCAGGTTTTGCTATCCCAAATTTTTTGTTGCTTAATGATTTTGTAAGTTGTTTTCTCTTCATGGGTCCTGATGTTTGTTTCTGACCTCTTCACTTTACCACATTCCATGAGTTGTGTTCATGTTAGGCATAATAGAACAAAAGGGCCAGTCTCAGTCCCTTTATAATTGACAAATTAATCCAAATTATGTTCATGGAAATCATGTTAGATTTATATCGTATGTCAATTAAACACGTAGAGATGCAGATTTAGTTTTGTTTAGTCTGGCACTTGTTTTGAGTTACAGGTAACTCTCCCTGTGTATTTGTTACAAGTATCCTTCATGAAAAAGTCATGAAAATGCTGTACATAGAATGGTTTTTGAGATATGTTCTTTGATATCCATTGAATAGAATGGTTTCTGAGATATGTTCTTTGATATTCATTGAATAATGTCTGATATCCTTTTCCCGGTAGACATTTTTTTTTCTTTGTTATTGGCTCAAACTTGTATTATTATAGGACAACATTGAACTTTTACTGTAATTCATGGTATTAATGTTTAGTGCTATAATTTTAATCAACAATGGACAGAATTGCTTGTGGAAGTTCTTGAAATTATTCGCATTTAACCATTCCCCTTTGGAAAATTCCCAAGTACACTTGTAAATATGAGTGGCAATCTTTCTGTAACCACAAAATGATAAACAAAGCAAAAAGGAAAGTACTTCCCCTTCTGGCCTTTCATTGACTTTTTGTTATCTTTACAGTAGTGATTACCATCTGTTGCTGTAAAAAGAATTGCAACAAGCATAAATATAACGGACTCGTGTTATTAGACATGCTCATTTATGTTGTGTTATACTGACAAGGAGATGTCTGCAGTTCTTTTTTTTTTTCAAACTCACTGTGGTCTGACAAAAGCTATTGTTCCTTCTTTCTTTCTTTCTTTTTTTTTCCCTTTTCCATAGCTGTTTAATAGATATACATTTGATTTTAGAGATGCTTGTTGGACTGTATTATAGTCATAATTAATTATTCCAGATTGAAGTGTTCCGGCAACAACTTGAGCTTGCAAAAGAGTTGAAAAGGCCAGCATCCATTCATTGTGTTCGTGCATTTGGCGATCTTCTTCAGATAATGAAGTATGCTTCTTAATGTTATTTGTAATAATTTGAATTTTTGTACTTAGAAATTATAGGGAGGATAACTGGAAAAGTAATATGGTTTTAACTAATGGCCTTAATGAGACTCTGCGGTCCTTGACGGCAGGGTCAGATCTCTAAAATACAAATAGAATATGCATTTTAGTTGTCTCGCAGTGATTTCTTAAATGGAAATGGGTGTTCATGCTGAGCTCTCTTATTTGTTTTTGTTTGTGGTTTGGATATTGCATTTGCAAATTTGTATTTTCTAGGCATTTTCATTCAAATTTTTTATCTAGACATTGCCTTTCATTTTTATTTTTATTTTTTGTTCTCTATTCTTTTTCATCCTTTGTTTGTTGCCTCTATGCTTTATTGCTAATCTTCATATCAATTCTCCTTCATGTCTCTCCGGAAACTTAAATTATAGTTGTGAATCAAAAGAGCTTTCATATCTCGCTTCTTTATGATGCTTACTTCTCCTATTTGTCTTCCAATGAGAGGATTGGAGCTTCAAGGGAAATAATATCTGTTTCTGATCTTCATATTGATTCTTCTTCATGTCTCTCTGAAAACTCAGTTTTTAGTTGAAATAAAAAATTAAAAAAAAAAAAAACTGAAATTCATGAGCTTTCATATCTCACTTCTATATGATGCATACTTATCCTTTTTGTCTTCCAGTGAGAGGACTGGACCTTTAAGAGAAAAAATATCTGTTTCTACCAATCCCCATCATCTTAGCCAAGTTGATACGAAAATCCAAACCTTTGCCAACGCCTTGTTTTCCCTCATTTGTATTTTGTGCAAATATAGCAATGAGTTAACAGTCATCACAGCTTTTCTCGCTTCTTATGCTTGCATAACTTCAGATGAGGAAGGAATAGAAGAAATAACTGAACCATATTGACTACAATTAGGCATATTTTGGAAAAAATCATGAAATATGTTATGGTGCCTTTGGATATTTTGCTTGATTTGGGAGATAAAGTTCTTACCTCCTTGGTTTAGTTATTTGCAGAATATCATGATGTGCTGCTATCTTACATTTTGATATTTGCTCTCTAATAATTACACTACCTAATGCATACTCTAAGGCATATATCTAGACTTTCAAGGGCTCTTTTTTATATTTCTTGGACAGAGTCTTGTGCATTAGCTTTCCTCAAGTCCTCAAGTTTGGTATCCTTGATACTAGCATCACTCCCTGTTTTTCACCCTTTTCCTCAAATGTGTTATATTACAGTATGACTTTCAAAACTTGGATAACTAGTGTTTTTGTTTTTTTTTTTTTGGACCTCAGTCTGAATTTGAATAGAAATTTCTTGTTATTTATTCTTAAACTCAACTATCAGTACTATGTTTAAAGAAACACTTTTAAAAAAATATAAAGACACTCTCAAAAACAAATTTAAAAAAATAAATAATAAGTTACAACTAGCTGTAGCCCAAATGGCACTTCACCCATGGTGGTGCTGAGAAGTCATAGGTTCTATCTTCAGAGTGTGTGAGTCACTTTACCAAAGAAAAAGTGAAAAATCATTTTTTTTTTTTACTTATAAAAGAAACTAAATATTAAGTTATATAAAAATAAAGAATTAACAAGCATCCTAGATTAAATAGAAGCAAGCACCCAAAAAGTTATTGAATTTATTCTATGGAAATGCCACATCTTCTATATGAATATTTTTTTCAAAATAATTTTTATCTATAACATCCTCCTTACTTGTATAATGCTTAATTCTTCTAAATAAAAGAGAGACATTTCTAACAGGCTAACACTAAGTCCTCTCTCAAACAAGTGTGTAAGTTCTACTTCTATATATATTAAATTTTCTTTCTTTCTTTCTTTCGTTTCTTCTTTTTTTAATTTTTTTTTTATGTATCCTAATCAAACTTGATTCCTCATAAAATCAAGTTCAATCTGTTTATGATCAATTTTGAATTTTATAATCTGATCTTGACCTTGGGATTAATTGGTATCAGATATGATTTAATTAGATCAAATTTGGACTTTAACCCAACCCATTGACAAGACTGTTCATTGATTCTCTTATGGTCTATTGTTTCTTTTTGCATCTCTCCCATGATAATTTCAAAATCATATCATAACATATGCAGATAAAGTCTGGCTCCAAGCTGTTTATTTTTTGATCTATCTGTGGCTTGTACATCTCTATTTCTAACAAGTACTTGCTCTCCATCTATATATTGTTGTATCTTCAGATCTATGGGACCTTTTCCTGCTGGATTTATTCTTCATTCGTACTTGGGCTCAGGTGAAATGGTACCAGAATTTGCCAAGCTTGGTGGTTACTTTTCATTCTCTGGATTTCTTATGTCCTTAGAAGCTCGGAAAGCAAAGAAAATGTTAAAGATGGTTAGTTGATCTATTCTTTTTTGCCTATCAAAAGAAAAAACTATGGTTAACAAATATATCGTTGACTGCTATATGGCTTTGATTTATTTTTTGGCAAATGCAGAAAATTTTAGTGATTCCAATTCAATTTGTAGGTACCTTCTGAAAGGATTTTATTGGAGACGGATGCACCTGATGCACTACCAAAGTCAGAACTGGGTTCACTGTTTCTGATTGATGGAGATCCTTCCATCCCTGAAGAGCTACAAGGGCAAGGGGGAAAATTAAGCACTTCAAGTGATCTGACCCGTGATGAAAAAGATGCATCAACACTGCCAAAAGAGACATTTAATCATCCAGCAAACATTCAGAATGTGCGCGCCTTTTGCTTTCACCCCCATTTTTTCCTATAAATGCATTAGCTTATTTTGTATATCTGTCCTTGTGGCATCTTTGACTGATTAATGACCTTTCCTTCACAGTAGTGCAAATCAATTTCTAGTTTTTGGCATGCTCTTTTCCACCTAGACCGAGGCAGAACTAGGGTGAATGATAAATAAGAGTGTAAAAAGGCAGTTCAAAGAGACTAAGTGCCATATGATATAAAACTACAAATTCTTTTGACAATTAGTGGAATGGAGAGTCATGTAGGTCTGGCCCGTTCCCAAATTTTGATGGGAGGATGCATGCATATTAAAAGGGTAAAAAAGAAAAATAGTATTTACCTATGATTGATGATATGGTGTTTTTTTTTTTTTTGGGGGGGGGGGGGGGGGGGGGGGTTGCAGAATACTGCAAATTGCCTCTCTCTCCCTCTCTCTCTCTCTCTCTCTCTTAATGATTGATGATGAGGGCCCTTGAAATTACTACCGCTATAGCAAAAGGAAATTGGTAGTTGAGTGGTAAGAGCATTTTGGTTCTATTAAATCACTAGAAGTTATGTTGATATTAAATATATAGGGGATGGAGGGGAAGGGTCATGGGTTCAATCTTATTTGGGTACAAGATTAGTATTTACCTATAAAAATCATATATAATACCTAGTTCATGTTTACCTCTTAAGGATTTTTGGAAGATATTAATATACTGTAATCATACAAGATAGACAAGTGCTAAACATGGTTAAAGGTGAAGTTGAATTTAGATAACATTTTTGGGGTTCATGAAACTACTTTGGGCAAGTAATAAGGGTTCTCCCACAATTCATAGTAATAGGAAATGCTCTCATTTCTTGTTAGGGTGTTTAGAATATTTTTCATAATTCTAAACTTGAGTACTGATCCTAGGCTATCTCTGTACTGTTTTTTCTGTGACGTATCCTCACAAAATAAATATTTGATCTCAAGGTTCAAATATTGTAATTCCTTACCTGCCTTTTCAGGTACTCAGTTATGTTGCATCTTTTCTTGATATGACCAAGGAAGAACTTGCAGAGATTAGTTACAAGAATGCAGTGCACCTGTTCTCTTATGATGGTTCAAAAGTACTACAAGAAAATTAATTACAGTTTTTCATCTTATACAAGTACCAGGAACAAAAATGTTTTTTCCTTTTTAACTTATTTGTTATCTAAAAATGTTTTTTCCTTTTTAACTTATTATTGCTTCAAAATCAAATTATCTGCAATTTATACTGCCGTGCATCTTTTGTCTTTCAGCACTTTAATAGAACCCAAAGAATTATTTCTTTTTGAGAACACCCTATAAATCTTCTGATGTTTCTGGGACAAGGTCACAAGGACAGATCTGCCTGTCCCAGAAAGAGCATGCTTCGAGTGATTGGGTTTCTTTAGGGCTACTGTGAATTTGCAGGATGTTTTTGGTAATTTTAGTTCTGCATTGGCATTGAAATTGTTGATGCAAACAGCTGATGTGGATGACAGGTTTATCCTAGCCAGTGCTATTTTTATATTAGCCATTTTAACGTTCATGTATGATGTACTGGGAAAATTATGGGTCTGATTATTTTGTGAGTTGTCATTTGTACTTTGCAATTCTTAGTTCTTACTTCTTGCTCAAGTTAAGGTCAGCTAGAATTTTCTGTACATATCCTGGTGGTTAGTGCTGCTGGATATGCAAATGCTTTCCTTCCAATATATTGTTGTAGAAGTGGACAAGAGCGCCGAAGTATTTGAACAGAGACACTGACTGAGTGCAGTTAAGGTTGTTCTGGTGATATCTGGTCCCATGTGCAGTTTAGCCTGGGTCTGGACTCTGGATTTTTATGACTGAGACTTGGTCCCATCCATCACTATGGTATTAGTGTGTATTAGTATTAGCAACCACGATACAGACCTAACAAATTTCGTTACTTTTTTCTTTACACCAATCATAATTTCTCACCTCGACAATTGTTAAAATAAAAAATGTTGTGAACTTGGTTTTAGCATTTGACTATTTATAGTACAAAGTATTAGTATTACCCTGTGCCTTGATCAGGGGGAAAAAAAACAACCAACAACAACAAAAATCATGCAGATTATAAGAAGTTTATATAAAAGTGACTTGAAGAACCACAGAAAATTAAAAATACAGTTTACAGCTTCAATGTGTGAGTTTTATCGTTGTCTCTAGTGTAATTTTATGGGGCCTTAAAGTTAATATCTCGTTGCTTTTGTTTCTTGTAAATATATATATCAAATCAAGGGAAATCTGGAAATTTCATAAAATTGATGGAATGAAATTTAGCCGTGGTCACTGAGTCTCTTATATTGTCTTTTGTAGTACATTTCTAATAACCTGTTTATCAGTCAGGCTTTACCTTGTTATGGTTGCTGTACACTGATACACATTGGAGTATCCGATTAAGTAGTTCCAGAAAATACTATGCAGCCTGTACAATATTGGAGCGTCAGAATGCAAAGAACTTCCAGCGGTTTTTACAGTCATTGCATTTTTCTTGTGTGTTTCTTAGAATACCTTACTGTAGGCTTTATTTTTCTTCCTAAAGTCTTAAAAATCAGATATAATATGCTAGCTGTAGCTAACCAGCTCAGGAAATTTTATCTGTACATATTAATATATTAACGGTCATGAAACATTTTAGCATAGTTATCGTAATAAAAATCCAGTTACAATTTTCATTTATGATATTTACATAATCTGTTAATCCTGAAGTTTCCATTCTGTTGAAACAGAAGAACCATGAATTGTGACAGTGCTTCTGTTCGTATTCAATGGCAGCAACTCCATCTCCTTTCTCTCTATAAACAAAGATGAAACCATCAAAGCAACAACAGGCTCAAGCTTCTTCTTTGCTAATCACCCTCCCACTCTTAGAGAGTAGAAGGTCTTTCATTTCTCTGTAACTCCTGAGCTCTTCAAGTGCATCACCTGTCTTCCGAGGCATAAAGAATCCAGAAGCTGTAGCGACTCCTCCTTCAAGCTCAGTCTTCATTGAGTGGGATGAGTAACAACTTGGATCTTGGCGCAGAGGAGGTGCTGTCCTCAGCATGCGAACAAGTTCACCAACAGCAGCATCTTGTGATTTTCTACCAATTGGCGATGACTGTGAAGTAAACTCAGAAGCTTTTTTCCCATCGAGATTCTGACTGTACACCCAAATATTTACACAAAGTAAAAACAAAATGATACTAAAGCTGTAAATCACACGCATATTACAAGAAGACAATACAATAAATGTGAATGCAGATCTAGAGCCTAAGAAAATGCAGGGAGAGAGAGTATTGAGTAACCACGAACTCATGTACAAGCAACAAATGACTGAAATGGATTAATTTAAATAAGTATACAACTGTGTTAGTTCCAGAAAAATATATTCTTGACGTGTTCTCAAGCTGATAAATTAGAGCTCACATGTCACCCATCTAGAATTGTGATCTCTTTTATTCTTAGACCTACGATACTAAATAGGGAGGAATTATTTGGAAAGATTAAATCACCAAGCAGTAACTACTGTTACAAAAAATTGGGGGGGGGGGGGGGGGGGGGGAGAGGGGACCTGCTAGCACAGTGCCATTCCCCATGAACACTCAGACAATAGTACTTAGGCAACTGACAGATGCATGATGGTCAAATAAAATATGAAATTGTTGCCTGCACTTGGCAAGTGAAAGAGAAATGTCAAATCTCTGGGTTGTGGTTGGCAAGGGACCAGATTGAGAATCCAATATACAGAGAACAGACATGCAACTGGCAGGTGCATGATGGACAAGTAAAGTAACGCAAGCCAGGAACCAGTGGACTTATCAGGGGCTTTACACAGATTTTTAGTGTGCTATGTGTTCAAGAGTAGGGGAAGTCCTTAAAAGCCAGATTCATCCAAAAACCTCATCCAACAAATATAGCCTCCTCCACAAAGGAACTTTGACAGGTATGATTGAATCATTATGGTTGTAGTGTATAACTAAGGTTTTAATCGATTCATAGAATCTTACAAAAAGAATTCCTGTCAATAATAAAGAAAACAGAAGTTTGGTAAACCATATGCATCACAAGGTGTGCTTAAGGTTCCTAAAGATAAAGCAAATTCACTCAACTGTCTACAACAAAGACTTAACATGCCCAGCTCTTTGTGTAATGTGAACATTATGGGGTCTCCACGTCCACAAAAGATGAGTCAAGGCCCAAGATCAGGCCGGTGACAAGTAGATCAATGTGTTATTGCTATGGGAGCTATAAATGTTCTTATCATATTTGCTGAGATTTTCATGAATGATTCGGATGATTATTCTTGTTTAAATCACTACGGCTAAGAATACTTTCTGCCTTTTTCACAGCTTAGTGGAGGAAAAGAGGCCTCCTTCCGGGGGTTCACAGGCAGGTATACAAGAAAGATCAACATCTCTTTTGAAAGTGTCTTAACAATGCAAAGCTTCTTAGTCAAAATCCAACAAGAGAGAGCATAGCACTGTGTCCATTTAGAAGAACTAAAGCTTTTGATGTTGCCAGTAGCCAATGTAAAAAAGTATCGAAGGTATACCAGAATAAATATCAGGAAGGAAACAGTAAATTAAGAAGAGAGGGTGATTTGAACATTGTTTGACAAATAAAAGGTAGTCTGAAGTTAGAACATAATTATGTTGCAGAAGTAAACCAAATGAAACTAGACCTGGATTCTTGTATGCAACACATTAATGGACATGTAACAAACCAAGTTCAAAATAATACCGCAGAGAGCGAGAGATGTTAATAAATGATGCAACTGAGAAGAGAAAGAGAAATGGAGATATACATAATAGAAAAGAAATAGAGAACAAATTGTTTCATTGCCCATCCAAACGTTTTTTTTTTTTTTTTTTTTTTTTGCGTTTTTCTTTTAGAATTTTTTTTTTTTTTTTTTAATTACAACTTTCCAGGTGTGTTTTCATTAAAAACCAACACAAAATGGTTTTGAATTTTTATTCTTAAAAACAGTTTGATGCAGGACAACCTAGGCTTCCCACCTAGATTAGTCCTACAATTGACCTTAGGTTTCCCACCTAAGGCGTTTGGATTCACCACCAAACAAACGCAAAGCAAATTTTGCAAATAATCTGAATGATAATAATCATAGTCCGAAAATACAAAAGAAATCATCTAGAGCTTTATATGCATCTTCCAGGAATCACAATGATAAGGATAAACTCTTTTAAACAAATCCTAAACAATTTCAAATATTAATCTATAATCCTAAACAATCTCAAACACTAATCCGATAATCCTAAACAAATGCTAATGATAAACAACTAGTCCTAACCAAACTCAAATACTAATCCAAACTAAGCAAATAACTAAGTTACAATATGAAATTGTCTACTGAAAATCTAAAATGAAATATTGAAATAACTTTTAATTATGCTCCTGCATCACAAGTTTTTGAAAAACAATTTTCTCATTACATTACCTAACAGGCCCAAAAGTGTTGGCTGGGTTTTTCTCTCTCTCAACTTGTTTATTTCTGCTTTCATGCAATGATAATAATAACATAATGAACCAGTTAAAGACCACCATTGCAACCATCAGGTAAGCTTTAAGCTTGCATATATTTGTACTTCCTTCTTCCTCCTTTCCTCTTCCTTCCTTCTTTCCATTACTTAAGTTCTTTACCATGAAACATGCTAAAGATGGTATTCCAGGTTTCCCTAGTCCAAATAGAATCCTCAACTAAGACAATAAAAGAAGAAGACAGACACCCAAGCATAACTGCTCTCAGTGAATGATGATCAGACCCAATCCAACCGAGCCATTTCCGTTCCATCATAAAATGCAAATCAAGATTGTGAGATAATTTATTTGTTATATTCAGACCATTAAAATAAAACAAACTTCAATTTCAAAACCCTTTTTCCAGAGTGATTATTCCTTAAAATCTAGTAACCAAGCAGCTCAAGAAGCTGCAATCCTAAAAGTTATAACCAACAGTAGGAGAACTATTAAGAGGGTGCAGGGAAAGTGGCTGGGGAAATTAAATAAAACCTCTGAAAAGTACAATTACTGGCATAAAAACATTGATACTAAGCAGAAGATGGTTTATGACTTGTATAACTATAGTTATGAGGTAAACTGAAGTACCTGGCATGAAAATCTGATGTATCAACATCATCAACATCAAAGGGATATGAAAAGTCAATATCATCCAATTCGTCCTGGAAAGATAATCTGCTGGAGCTTCTAGAAAATCCAATACGTGGTGAACCACTGGAAGATAACAATCCTGAGAAACGCCCTGAATCATCTTTGCTATCTCTGGTCACCTATGAAACACATAATAATTGGTCTTATCAGATAACCACAAAAATATTACTAAACTACAGGAGTGGGATGTATAACTAAAAGTATCAGGATTGGAAAATCGGGACTACCTTCTGACCAGTATAATGATTTGCTGTCACAGGCTGCATTTCGCCAGACCTTAAAGACTCTATTTTCCTAAAGTATGTGATTCCAGATGGAGACTCCTGTGATGAAGGATCAGTCTTTCTGCTTCTGGGAGATAAAGGCGGAAGAGAACTTCTATTTGGATCAGAAGAATTGGGAGAAAGGTATCTAAAACTTCTGCTCTGCATTGGAAGTGGTATACTTACAGGGGCAGTTTCTGAGCGTACACGTGTCTGCATAGGATAAGCATTAGAAATGTATGAAGGGGAAGACGGGGATGGAGATGGCGAGAATGGAGGTGAAAGTTGATAATCATCATAACTGATAGCCTTTTGATGGGTTGGCACTCTATAATGTTGAACTCTATTGCCATGAATATCAGAAGGTGGAGTAGGATAATCATATGGCATGGAAGATGGATAATATGCAGGTGGAGAAGGATAATCATATGGCATGGGAGATGGGTAATATGCAGGTGGAGATCCAACAAAGGGTTGATTCTGTGCAGAAAAAGCTGCTCTGTGGAAGCCACTTGTCCAGCTGTGAGGACGTTGTAATGGCACAGGAGCTGGAGCTTGTACTCCTCTCAACGGAGAGGAGGTAGCACTAACACCCTTCTCGGAGGAGGGAAACAACCTTAAAGGGTCAGTGTTGGGGCTACCAACATAATCTGTAATAATCTTTGGTGGCATTGAGGTTGAGGGCTCAAGGTTGAAATCAGACAGCGTTGTGCGGTATGTCACAGATATGCAAAGGCGGCCAGGATAGGCCTCTACAGCAGGGAAACTGTGTTCCTCCATCATTCCTTCCTCCGCCCTTGAGAATGGATCACGAAATGAAGACACCTTGTAAATGATATCAAAATTATAAGTCCGACTTGATGTACTTAGCTGCCGAAAGATCCTATATGCTGGGAGTAGCCTCATTTGTGAATAAAGAGCCCGCAAAAGAATTATTGACTTCTTATATGTTTTCTTGTAATTGGCAGAACTTTCACCAGTTTGAGCAGCTACAACTCGTGGATATTCATACTGAACAACCCACCTCTCTATAACTGTCTCAACGGATCCCCCTACTGCCACAGATGGGGAATTAAACCCTTGGTGAACAAGAATCACATCAATTATCATTGGATCCATCACATTCCTATGCCAGAAATTCAAGTTATCCAGAGACGCAGGGCGGTCACCTAGTACTAAGTTGAACCATTTGTCACTCTTTCTGACCTGAGAACCCAACGACAGATCACCACTACGATCATGTGAACGAAGAGAAGGAACCCTCGAGTCTAGAATGATATGTAAGCTCTTCAGCAAAAACTGTGAAACAATTTGTTCCAGTTTTCCCAATTCGGGTTGAATATTACTTTGCAAATCCATCTTTCTCAGAAAAAAATGTCAAACTAATAGATACCCACCTCCCGATCCCTCTTTTTCACATTCCACTTCCATCACAAACAATCCATACCCAGAAAAGGCCCACTCTTTGCCAAACTCAGTTAAAGACAATCAACATGAATTCTGAAGCAGTCCAAAAAAACCAAATAACATGTTATGACAAATTCAAGGATTAAAAGAAACGAACACACACACACACACACACACACAACCCAATTACTGTAAACAAAAGAAGCTATTCAAAAACTGTCCCTAAGCAACAAATCAATGACCCAGATAACCCATACCCACATAGATTAACTCCAAAAAAAAAATTAAAAATTAAAACTTTACCAAAAAATAAATAAACCCAATAAGCTGGAAAAGAAATCAAGCAAAAGAATGAGCCATAACGATTGGAAAAGCAATGGATCAAGGAATTGGGTATCCGAAATAAACTAGCAAGCAATATGATATATGATTCAGTAACCAAAAATAAAAAGAGAGAGAGATTGTGAAACTTACTCAAAGATAAGAATGAATGGTACTGTGGTGTACGAACCAAAAAGCCAAAATTATTGGGGATAGATTATCCAAACCCAAATCAAAGACGTAGCAGCAACGATTGAGGATAGCGGCTGCGTAAAGCATACAGATCTTTATTTATTTATTATTTCAGATAATTGGTACTTATATTCATTAACTGAATTTTAATATAGTATATATACGAATACTAAGGAATTGAAGCAAATGTTGTCGTTTAGTTAGTAAAACGAACTAAAAACATCAAATGACGCAAATTCCTCTTTCACTCGCTTTTTTTGACAAATCCTCTTTCACTCTATTCATTAAAATTTGATAATAAAGCTCATTCCCTTTTAATTTCAGAATGTGTAATAAATAATATAATATAATAATAGATTAATGAGACAAAAACAAAAAATACGTTTTTTAGTATTATGAACGTGGAGTTATCCAATTTGTGAATAACTCAATTACTCTACATGGGTCATTCTACAATATCCCATATTTTTTGGGAGTACGATATCCATTTAAATCTTAGTTATAGGTTTCACTTATTTAAATTGGGTTTGTTTATTTAATTTTAATAAGATACCTGCTACCAGTCATTTAGGTTTTCTATAAAACTCAAAAAACAAAATATTAGGTTCTTCTTTTGTTAAGCGCTTGAGAGAGATCTCTAATTAACGGGTTTTTTCCTCTAGTCGCCTTTCTCAAACCTTCATGGCTCTGCCTCCTTGAATTCTGTGTTTGGTATTCAAATCGTGATTTTGATTTTTAATCCTTTTCCTATTCATTGATTGAAGTCACTAGAAAACCTTAGAAAGATCAAATCCTACACCAAATGACCTTCGTCAAGTCTTGAAGAATGGTTTGATACTTTTTCTTTTACTTAATCATTTTAATTTAATTTCCTGATTTGATTTTTACACTTCCCTGATCTATTGTTTACTAAGTGGCACAAGATGATTTATATTACTCTGATTGTTAATACTTCATCTTCTTCTTCTTCTTCTTGGTTCTTAGAGAAATCCTTTGAACCTTTCACACCGAATGATCTCTGTTTGTTCACGTGTCTTTTTTTTCCCTCTCTGCTTTTCACTCACTTTGAATTCAATTTTACTTTATTGAGGCACCCTATAACATGTTACTTTTATTACTATGATTTGTAAATATCAAATATCATTTGTGGTTTCATAAGTAATTTCTATTGTTGTTTTATAATGTTAATTGCTATGCATAGATTTGGTTATGGCAGTTCCTGATGAGCAAAAGTAGTTTTTTCTAATTTGGTTTGGGTGCATAAAGAGGTCAGTATCACTTTGGTTGTTTTTCTTTCTTATTTTTGCAAACCCCTGATGGGTTTGTAAACTATTGATAATAAAATCTTAAATTTAATAGGTGCTTTTTTTGGTCAAATATCTTCCATTTACTTTGTATTTCTTATAGTCCAACTTGTATGTATTACTGTTTTTTTTTTTTATCAGACTGTGTTATTTATTCATACACACTATAAAGTTTATAACTTTGTGTTATTTAAGTTGCAATGTTTTAGTGGGCATGCATGCCAGGTGTTTGAGAGAATGACTAAACATGTATACTTGCAATTAACATGCTCTGTTTCTGTTTTGTTAAAAAAATAAAAACCTTGTGGTCATTGTATAGTATAGCATTTTTAAATTTCATTAAAGTAATATAGACCTTGAAAGAGATAGTGAACCCCATCTTTTGTTTTCATTTTAAACTAGTTTCTGTCTAATCTTTAGGATGTTTTTGGTCTCCAAGTCAAGAATATTTCATCTGGGTCATTTTTTGTTTTTGGCTTTTAAAGATAATGAAAATAATTTATATTTCAATTTTTTTTTTCAAAAAATTATAAAATTGGATGAAAAATATGATTAGATTCAAGTTCAAAAAATATTTTTGAAGATTGAAGTTTGTGTTTGATCTATTGTGCTTTATCAGTTTTTAGTGAGATTGTTTGAAAATTCTTGAAAAAGAAAAAGGTTTTCTTTCTAGGAATTTTCAATTTATTTTATTCTCAGGAAGGTTCCTTTTAGTTCTTCACACAGTAATTCAATTCCCAACCTTTGATAACCACTGATAATAGTTTTTCAACCTTGAAGAAATAAGAATAGAGTTTTAGTACGGTTATCTTACTCAATCCAAGTAAGGGAAAAAGGGAGATACTATCTTGCAACTTGTTCATTAGTGTTCCGGGTCATTTACAAAATATAAGTGCTTTAAATACTCCTCACTTGAGAATTAGCAGCTGCATGTACTCCTTCCAATTGATTTCAAAGGGAGATGACTGCCTCCTTATCCCTTGCCTTTCAGTCTCAAATTAATATATAATAAACAGCCCCATGAAAAATTGGAGGGCCACCACTTTTTGGTGGTTCTTCATCCACGCTAGTGATTGTTAAGACCAATTTTCATTTTTGGAGTTATTGTCATTGTTTTTCCTTTTACTTTTCCCTTCTTGTTTAAAGTGTTTTTACTTTCCACCTATCTACTCAAGCATGATAAAAATGATATGCAAATAGTCTTTGAGAATTTTACTTTGTGATACTAATTATTGTGATGAATCGTAGACTAATATCAACATCCGCTAGTTTTTTACTAGGTATACAGAAGGTCGGTTTGATTGTCATTCATGGCCCTTGATATTGAAGCTAAAAGATTGGCCTCCATCTACTTTATTTTGAACACTTGCCACGTCATGGTGATGAGTTTATCTGTTGCTTGTCATTTAAGGAATATACACATCCACACAAGGGTATTTTAAACATTGCTCTCCAGTTACCCAAAAAATCATATATGTGTCCCAAGACTTATATTGCGTATGGAGTTGCTCAGGAACTTGGCCATGGAGACTCTGTCACTAAGCTTCACTGCGACAAGTTTGATGCGGTATGTTTGGTCTTGTTGAAACTCCTGCTAATCAATTTGTTTTGTTTGTCAAAGGAAAATTTCTGTTTGGTTGAAGAACTGCATGAAAATGTCTATATGAGTTTGTATAGATTAAAGGAAGTATATGTAAGGGCCAGATGAGCTTGGTAAGGGTTGGCATTTGGTAAACACTGCATGGCTGTTGATTACTGCCCATCACACATTTTATAGAAAATCTCTAATACCTTCAGGCTGACATAAAGCAATGGCTCACATTTTCTCTTTTGAAAGCCATTATGATGAAAGCAGTCATCCGTCTTGCTACAATTGGAGGACATTGAGATCTTGTGTGGGAGGGATAGAGCTACTAGTGTTGGTGCAAAATATATGGACGATGCAGTTGAAATTATGATTGAGGAATGAGAAAAGTGATGAATTCTCCTATTGCACAACAATACGTCAACATTTGGTATCAATAAGTTATGCAATTGAGCCTTGCCAAAGAAAAAAGAGTAGAAAATATCAACTTCGAAACAGTTTTTTAGTTCGAAATTTTGAATGTTATTAAAAAAAAAAAAAAACCCATGTATTTTGGGTACTCTCTCTAAAATATTTTAGTTGGAAAGAGTTGGCAAGGCATTTTTTTTAGTTGGCTATGATGGATGATATTTAGTCATTATCTTGTCAATTAGTGTATCAAAGGCCTCTTTGTTTTGAATTTTGTGTAAAAAACACATATTTTGGATACTTTATCGTCTCTCTTGATTTAGAACTTTTTAGCTGTTAAAAACTTTGAAAAAAAACTTAGTTTGAGTTTTAAATGTTGTGAAAAAAACTCATGCATTTGGGTTCTCTCTTAATGTTGATATAGAACATTTTAGTGGTCAATAGTTGGCAAAAAAGAAAATTTAGTTGGCTGAGATGATAGATTTTTAGTCATATCTTGTTAATTGGATTATCAATGGCTTTTTCATTACCTCATGTATTTATTAAAAAACTGTTACTAAAATTAAACTGTAGAAATTTTAAGAAAAATAATAATTGAAAAATTATTTTATATATATATATAACCGAAGCCTCTGAAATTTTCACAATTTTCCACGTCAACGCAATATTTAAATAAAATTATCATTTTATTTAAATAAAATTATTTTTATTTAGTCCAAATTTAACAAGGAGTGAAACTCTATATCTCTAACAAGTCCAACTTAAACTCAAATTCATCATTATCATTTTTTTTAAAAAAATTATTTTTGTTTAATCCAAACTTAATAAGGAGTGAAAATCTATCTCTCTAATAAGTCAAACTTAAAATCAAACTCTAACGTTGATAATCTATTTATATATATATATATATATATAACCAAAGCAATAAACAAAGACTAATGAAAAAAAAAAATGCAAGCAATCTAATTCAACTTTCTTCTTTGATTAATAAATTTTATGTCGAATTTTTTTATATTGTTATTATTAATAAAATTTCAATTCAATATATGTGGATATTTGTTTATATCTAAGATTTTCTTTCTATCTTATTCTTTTGTTATGTTTAGAATTAATTTTCTTTTGAGTATTTGAGTTAATCTCCATATTTATATTGACATTGTTTTCGTGAGTTTGGTTTTTGGGTTGAAATTTCTACTAATTATTTTTTTTATAGTACATGGCAGATAAAACATCTCTATTTTTTGGAGAACAATCAAAGCTGCAATTTATGTCTTCCAGTCTAAGGAACGATAAATTTTTATTTGTTATGTTATATATAAATTTGTTGAATTTAGTTTAGTTTTGAAGTAGAATTTGGGGATTCAATAAATTTTGAAGTTTGACCTTAATTCTTCACCTTAAATGTTTTTTATTTAGGTTCAAGTGATTTTTTGTTTTCCTATTAAAAGTTATGATTTTTGGTTGATTAATTATTTGTTTGGATTAATTTCAATTAATTATTTGTTTGATTCAACATAAAAAATAATGGAATTAGGTATTATAATTTTGATATTATTCCATGTTTTGAATTGTCTATATTGTTATTACTATGAGAAAGTCATATTGCTACTCAAATTGAAACTTGGTGTGTCTTCCTCATATTATGGTATTTGTTTATATATTTGCAGTTTATATTAGTTTTGAGTGTGTGTGTTTAACTATTGGGAGTTTTGCTTTATTAATTTAAGAATTATAAATTAATTTGTAAGTTTCGGTAACTATGCACTTCCAACTCAATAACGTTCAATGTTTGACAACACTTCTAAACTATGGAAAAGTACAGAAGTTAAATATTTCTTCATTAAAAAAAATACTATCTAGCAAAATGTCTATTTATTCATTGTTGGATTTTTTTTTCAAAGTCAATAGTTTTTATGTGCTTCGCATGAATTAGCGACTAATTTATCTTAAATCTAAATCTAAATTTAGGTATCCAAATAATGAAATTTCAAATTCTTCATTGTATAAGAAGACCCAAACAAGGAATTTAAAAATCAATAACTTTTCAAATCCATTGATTTCAAATCAAGCTTTTAAAATCTATTAATTTTAAAATCAATGAGTTTCAAATCAAGCAAATAGAGTGGTTGTATAACATTTTTATTGTCATTTTGGTCTTGCAAATAGAGGTTTCACGGGGTATTTCGATCAATTTTAGATTTCAAGGGTCATTCGATCATTTTTTAGGTGTCAAGGGTATTTTAGTAATTTTTAGGTTTCGGGGGGCATTATGGTCATTTTATAGGTTCTAAGTGTATTTTAGTAATTTTTTAGGTTACAGGGCCATTTAGATCAAATGTGAGAAAAGTACGATAAAATGTGATGTTAGTACTGCCTAATGTGACAATAGAACCATTAAATGTGAGAAAAAAAAAAAGGAACCTCCGAATGTAACAAAAGTACAGTCACATGTGATGTTGTTACTGCAAAATGTGAGGATGAAACCGTCAAATGTAATAAAAAAAAAAAAGGAAACCACTAAATGTGACAAAAATACTGTCAAATGTGATGTTGGTATTGCCGAATGTGACAATGAAACTATCAAATGTGAGAAAAAAAAAGGAACCACTAATTGTGACAAAAGAACAGTCACATGTGATGTTGGAACTACATAATGTGAGGATGGAACCGCCAAATGTGAGAAAAAATAAAGGAACCATAAAATGTGACAAAAGAACTATCACATGTAATGTTAGAATTGCACAATATGATGATGGAAACTGTTAAATGTGAGAAAAAAAAATAAGGGAACCACTAAATGTGACAAGAGAACAGTTACATGTGATGTTGAAACTGCATAATGCGAGAATAGAACCGTCAAATGTGAGAAAATATAAGGGAACCACCAAATGTGACAAAGATTTGTCACATGTAATGTTGGAACTACACAATGTCAAGATGGAACCGTCAAATGTGTAAAAAAATAAAGGAACCATCAAATGTGACAAAAGAACTCTCACATAAGATGTTGGATCTGCACAATATGAGAATGAAACAGTCAAATATGAGAAAAAAAATAAAAAAATCACCAAATGTAACAAAAGAACTGTCACATGTGTGTTGAAACCGTCAAATGTGAGAAAAAAAAAAAAAAAAAGAACCATCAAATGTGACAAAATAACTATCACATTTGATGGTAGAACTGCACAATGTGAAAATGAAACCGTCAAATATGAGAAAAAAAATATGGGAACTATCAAATGTGACAAAAGAGCTGTCACATGTGATGTTGGAACTGCACAATATGAGGATGGAACTGTGAAACATCAAAATATATAAGGGAATCATCAAATGTGACAAAAGACTGTCACATGTGATGTTAGAACTGCACAATGTAAAGATGGAACTATCAAATGTGAGAAAAATAAAGGAATCATCAAATGTGACAAAATAACTCTCACATATGATGTTGGAACTACACAATGTGAGGACAAAACCATCAAATATGAGAAAAAATAAGGGAACCACCAAATGTGACAAAAAATTCGTTCATGTGATATGAGACTCCACAATGTAAGGATGAAACCATCAAATGTGAGAAAAAATAAGGGAACCAACAAATAAGACAAAAAAATTATCACATGTGATGTTAGAAATGCACAATATGAGGATATAACTGCCAAATGTGAGAAAAAAATAAGGGAACCACCAAATATGACAATAGAACTATCACATGTGATTCAAATGTGACAAAAGAATTGTCACATGTAATGTTGGAACTGCATAATGTGATAATGGAATTGTCAAATATGAGAAAAAATAAGGAAACCATCAAATGTGATAAAAGAACTATCACATGTGATGTTGGAACTGCACAATGTGAGAATGAAACCGTTAAATGTGATGTTTTAGTAACTTGGTATAGCAGATTGTCTACTAGTGCGTACCGTACCCCTAAAAAAAAGGAGTATACAGTTAAAATACATATATTTAATAGTAATTAATATTTAGATTGTGAACCGTAGACTGTGGAGTGATTTATCTTTTTCTTTTTTTTTTCTTTTTTTATTATATGGTATTTTACTTTCAAGAAATCAAGTACAAGATAAATTTTGTTTTTTATTTTTTTATTTCTTTTGTAAATTTTATATTATTAAGTGGATTATAAATATTTAAGATAGTAATTTATATTTAGAGTGTAGAATGTGGAGTGATTTATTTTTATCATTTTTTCTTTATCTTTTTGTATAGTACTTTACTTTCAAAAAAAAAAGTACTAGGTAAATTTTTTTTTCACTTTTTTCTTTTGTAATTTTATATTATTAAATAGATTATAAATATTTAAAATAGTAATTAGTATTTACAGTGTGGAATGTGAAGTGATTTATCTTTATCTTTTTTTTTTTTTTTTTTTGTATGGTGCTTTACTTTCTAGAAAATCAAGTACTGAGTAATTTTATTTTTCTTTTGTAAATTTTATATTATTAAGTGGATTATATATATCTAAGATAGTAATTAGTATTTAGACTGAGAATTGCGAAGTGATTTTTTTTTTTTTTCCTTTTCATATGATACTTTACTTTCAATAAATCAAGTACTAAGTAACTTTTTTTTTTCACTTTTTTTTCTTTTCATAAATTTTATATTATTAAGTGGATTATAAATATTTAAAATAGTAACTAGTATTTAGATTATGAACTATGGAGTGATTTATCTTTTTTTTTTTTTCTTTTTGTATGGTTTTTTATTTTCAAAAAATAAAGTACTAGGTAAACTTTTTTTTTTTTTTGTAAATTTTATATTATTAAGTGAATTATATATATTTAAGATATTAATTAGTATTTAGAGTGTAAATTACGAAACGTTTTTTTTTTCTACGGTACTTTATTTTCAAGAAATCAAGTACTGGGTAAATTTTTTTTTCTTTTGTAAATTTTATTTTATTAAGTGTATTATAAATATTTAAGATAGTAATTAGTATTTAGATTTTAGACTTTGGAGTGATTTATCATTATTTTTTTTTTTGCATGGTACTCTACTTATAAGAAATCAAGTACTAGGTAAACTTTTTTTCTTCACATTTTTTTTCTTTTGTAAATTTTATATTATTAAGTAGATTGTAAATATTTAAAATAGTAATTAGTATTTAAAGTGTGGAATGTAGAGTTATTTATCTTTATCCATTTTTTTCTTCTTTATCTTTCTGTATGGTATTTTCTTTTTTCAGAAATTAAGTATTGGGTAATTTTTTTTTAATTTTTTTTTCTTTTGTAAATTTTATATTATTAACAGGATTATAAATATTTAAGATAGTAATTAGTATTTAGAGTGTAGACTGCGAAGTGATTTAAGGGCCTGTTTGGATTTTTGTTTTTGATAACTCATCACTCCTCACTCAATTTTCATCACTCATTACTCATCACTCCTCACCCATCACTTATCACTCATTACTCTAAAATATCACATCCAAACAACATTATCACTCAGTTATCATCACTCAATATTTTTCACACTATTTGTGGACCCCATATCTGTCACTGTGCAGCTTTTTACTTTTTTTTTTTTTCTTTTCTTTTCCTTCACTGGTTGGTCTGCATTTGTTCTTCCTTCTTTTTGCTCTTTTTTTTTTTTTTTTTTTTTTCAGGATGACTGCAGACCGAACCCAACCCAGTGAAAAAAAAAAAAAAAAAAAAAAAAGATGAGATGAAGACGTGAAGCACGAACCCAGAAAAAAAAAAAAGAAAAAAGAAAAAAGAAGACCGAACCCAGTGAAGAAAAAGAAAAAAAAAAAGAAAAAAAATGGTATGAAGACGTGAAGCACGAACCCAGAAAAAAAAAAAAAAAAAAAAAAAAAAAAAAAAAAAAAAAAAAAAAAGACCGAACCCAGTGAAGAAAAAGAAAAAAAAAAAAGAAAAGAAAAAAAATGGTATGAAGACGTGAAGACGAACCCAGAAAAAAAAAAAAAAAAAAAAAAAAAAAAAAAAAAAAAAAAAAAAAAAAAAAAAGCCAGACCGAACTCAGTGAAAAAAAAAAAAAAAAAAAGGAAGTTTGACTGGTCAAAAGTTGCGGCTGAGTGGGTCCCCTATGTGTGTTTAATTACAAAAATGCCATTGAGTTATGAGTTTTGGAAACTGAAAATAGCTAAAATGTGTTTTCAGTTTCCATAACTCATAACTCAAAAATCAGAGAATTAAGTGATGGAAACAGAGTTATAGAAACAGAGTTATGGTGCTCCCAAACGAATACTCAGTTATGGGTCCCACCATTTTTGAGTTATGAGTTATGAAAACAGAGTTATGAGTTATGGAAACTAGAAATCCAAACGGCCTCTTATCTTTTCTTTTTCTTCTTCTTTTTGTATAGTACTTTAGTTTCAAGAAATCAAGTATTGAGTAATTTTTTTTTTCACTTTTTTTTTCTTTTGTAAATTTTATATTATTAAGTGGATTAAAAATATTTAAGATAGTAATTAGTATTTAGATTGTGGACTATGAAATTTTTTTTTTTTAACTTTAATTTACAGGAATCAAGTACTGGGTAAAACTTTTTTTTTCAGTTTTTTTTTTTTGTAAATTTTATATTATTAAGTGGATTATAAATATTTAAGATACTAATTAGTATTTAGATTGTGAACTGTGGAGTGATTTATCTTTATCTTTTTTTTTTTTTTGGTATGATACTTTACTTTTAAGAAATCAAGTATTGAATAAATTTTTTTTTTCACTTTTTTTTTTCATTGTAAATTTTATATTATTAAGTGGATTATAAATATTTAAGATAGTAAATAGTATTTAAATTGTGGACTATGGAGTGATTGTAAATTTTATGTTATTAATTAGATTATAAATATTTATGATAGTAATTAGTATTTAAATTGTGGACTGTGGAGTGATTTTTTTTTCTTTTTGTATGGTACTTTACTTTCCAGAAATCAAGTACTGAGTAATTTTTTTTCACTTTTTTTTTTGTTTTGTAAATTTTATATTATTAAGTCGATTATAAATATTTAAGATAGTAATTAGTATTTAGAATTTGGACTGCGGAGTGATTTTTTTTTTTCTTTTTCTTCTTCTTTTTGTATGGTACTTTATTTTTAAGAAATCAAGTACTAAATAATTTTTTTTTTTCATTTTTTTTTGGTAAATTTTATAATATTATGTGAATCATAAATATTTAAGATAGTAAGTAGTATTTATATTACGGACTATGGAGTGATTTATCTTTTTTTTTTTTCCTTTTCTTTTTGTATGGTTCTTTACTTTTCAAAAATCAAGTATTGGGCAAATTTGTTTTTCACTTTTTTTTTCTTCTGTAAATTTTATATTATTAATTGGATTATAAATATTTAAGATAGTTATTAGTATTTAGATTTTGGATTGTGGAGCGATTTATCTTTATCTTTTTCTTTTTTTGTACGGTACTTTCCTTTTAAGAAATCAAATATTGAGTAAATTTTTTTTCACTTTTTTTTTCTTTTATAATTTTTATATTATTATGTAGATTATAAATATTTAAAATAGTAATTAGTATTTAGAGTGTGGAATGTGGAGTGATTTATCTTTATCATTTTTTTTTTGTATGATACTTTATTTCCCAAAAAATTAAGTACTAGGTAAATTTTTTTTTCACTTTTTTTTTTTTTTGTAATTTTATATTATTAAGTGGGTTATAAAGATTTAAGATAGTTGTGGGGGCAGGGGCCCAAGATTGTATCTCTGACCGTGAAAGGGTTAAGACCCTAAGACTTTATTTTGGGCCTTGTAGGGCTAAAGGCCCAAATCCTCACACTGAATCTCCAGCCCGGTCCGAGGACGAGATCAGGTCCGAGGAGAAGCAAATGAGTGCATAGGATCCCGGATCGTAACCCATGACTTTTGGAACAGATAAGGATGGTCTGAGGAGTGATCCCAATACCGAAGGGAGTATCTGCCCAAAATACCTAAGGAAAGGCTGCCACCACCACATTAAATGTGCCGCACCTACTTTCTTGACCGCATTTATGTGAAGAAGACCCCTGAACAATGTAATCTTGGCCACCGCAACTCACAAAAAGCCAAAGAAGATACATGATGGGACAGGTACTCAAGTGCAGGCTTAAATAATCGAAAAGTGTAGGGTGAGGATGCTCTAAAAATAGCTATATAATGTAAAGGAACCCCTCTTAAAAAAAAAAAAAAAAAGAAAAAGAAAATGAAGGAAACTTGTATCAGAATCAAGAACAATGAATTAGCCTCTTCGGATCATTGCAGAGGACAGTTTGTTGCATGTAAAACTTTTATTTTTGTTTTTCTTATACTTTTGATTTGCCATGTTAATTGCCTAATCCAATCTAGCCCAGCTTACTTTTCCCACTCTCTACAAATTCATTGTTATTGGGTCACTTTGGGCCGGAGCTCAAAACTGTGTCCTTATAATTGGCACTGTCTGTGGGGAAGTTGATTGGCTAGAATTTTAGATTCTCAATCATGACAGGCTCAGGCTCACACCATTTAGAGTCTGCAGAATCTCAACGAGAAGAGCATCCTTGAGAGGGTCAGGAAGGCAGCGTGCATACTGTCCATTCCGGCGAAAGCCAGCCTAGGGGAGACAGCCATCCTTCTAGTGATGAACGTACCAGGGCCATGCAGAAGGAGATTGACCACCTGAAGAAGAGGTTGCGCCAATAATGGAGGAGGCGGAGTCCCTCATCCTCTGGTGTTTCATCAGATGGTGAAAAGGATGGCGAATATAGGCGCAGATCAAGAATGCCCCCGAGCGAAACCTTCTGGTATGAAGAAGACCATCGCCAACAGCGCAGGGGGGGAAGTTCGTCATCGAGGGGCCTGGGGAATGACGCCATGAGCAAAGCTCTAGACCAAATATCCAAGTCTCCCTTTACACGCAGGATAGAGGGCGGAAGACTTCCCAGACGGTTCACCCAGCCAACCTTCACTCTCTATAACGGCCGCACGGACCCCGTCGAGCATGTTAGCTATTTCAACCAGAGGATGGCGGTGTACTCCAACGACGAATCTCTAATGTGCAAAGTGTTCCCTTCTAGCTTGGGACCTGTAGCGATGAGATGGTTCGATGGCCTGAGGGCGAGTTCCATCAACTCTTTCAAAGAGCTTACTCAGGCATTTGAGTCTCGTTTTATCACATGCATCAGAGTCCCTCGGCCTTTGGATTCCTAGCTGTCCTTGTCCATGAGGGAGGGGGAAACTTTGAAAACGTACTCGGGCTTGTATTGGGAGATGTTTAACGAGATCGAAGGCAATTTTGATGATGTGGCTGTCAGAACCTTTAAGGTCAGCTTACCTGCCGAGCACGGCTTGCGAAGGTCCCTAACCGGAAAACCCGTTACTAGCGTACGCCAACTCATGGACCGCGTTGACAAGTATAAAAGAGTGGAGGAAGACCAACAGCAGAAAAGAGGCAAAGGCAAGGTTATCCCTCAGGAGAGAAAGGATTTCAGGTCGGACCGTTACAACAACAATCGACCTCGGAGAGATTCTGGAACTCCAGTCACTCAGACTGTTAACACATTATTCCGGGAACCAGTACATCAGATCTTGGAGAAGATCAAAGACGAGCCATACTTTAGATGGCCGAGCAAAATGATAGAAGACCTTGCGAAACGCAACCAGAGTTTGCATTGCCAGTATCACAAGGAGCGCGGCCACATGACTGAAGACTGTAGGACCTTGTGGGGTCACCTTCAGCAATTGATCCGAGAAGGCAAACTCAACCAGTTTTTAACCTAATCCGGTGAGCAGGGGAATCAGGCAACTTCAAGAGTTCAAAGCGGCACATATTCTAGGCCCCCTTTGGGCACTATCCATGTCATTCTGGCCGCACCGGGCAGAACAGGATCTTGCCCCTCCAGAGTGATGTCTGTTGTCGGCCCACACGCCGAGGTCTCTGAGTTAGTGCTCAAAAGGGCCAAAACAGAAGCTCACCCAGCATTGAGCTTCTCAGATGAGGATAAGGCTGGAACCATATAGCCACATGATGACGCCATAGTCGTAACCCTCAAGATTGGGGGGCTACGACGTTAAGAGAGTACTGGTGGACTAGGGCAGCGGGGCCGAGACCATGTATCCAGATCTCTACAAGGGGCTTAATCTCAAGAAAAAAGATCTGGCTAGCTATGATTCACCTCTGGTAGGTTTTGATGGAAGGGTCGTCATTCCACGCAGACAGATCAGATTGCCGGTTCAAAGGTGGTGGAGGTGGACTTCATTGTAGTGGATGCCTATTCCCCGTATACGGCTATCGTGGCACGGCCCTGTCTCCACGCCCTTGGGGCCGTCTCATCCACCCCCCACCTCAAGGTAAAATACTCGTCCGGAGGTGAGGTTGAGGAGCTGGTGGGAAGTCAGTCTATGGCAAGGCAGTGTCTGGTGGCCGCTATAGCGCGCCAACCCGAGCCAGGATCCCCTGCCCTCGCAAGCGAGGGATTATAGCAGTTAAAACCCAAGACCTCAATTTCTGGTGGGGAGGTCGAAGGGGCAGAATGCGAGGAATTGGAGAAAGTCGCCATTGATGATGACCCAGAAAAGTTTTTTCAAGTCGGCGTCCAACTACCTCCCCAAGAAAGGGAAGAGTTGGTGCAATTCTTGAAATAGAACATTGACGTATTTGCCTGGAACATTTATGAGGCCCTGGGGATAGATCCGAGCTTCATTTGCCATCACCTGAACATTAATCCCGCCGTCACCCCCAAAATGCAACCACCACGACCCTTCTCTAGAGATAACTCTGATGCCGTCAGGAAGGAGGTCGCAAAACTTAAGAAGGTGGGAGCTATTAAAGAAGTATTCTATCCAGACTAGCTGGCTAACACTGTGGTGGTGAAGAAGAAGAACGGCAAATGGCGAGTCTGCGTGGACTACACAAACTTGAACAAGGCCTGCCCGAAGGACCTTTTTCCCGTACCTCGGATTGACCAGTTGGTGGATGCAACTGTGGGACACCCTAGCATGAGCTTCTTGGACGCTTTCCAGGGTTATCATCAAATACCTTTGGCCTTGGAAGACTAGGAGAAAACGGCTTTTGTCACCCCCCTGGAAATTACCATTACAAAGTAATGCCGTTCGGACTTAAAAATGCTGAGTCCACTTATCAACGGATGATGACACGGATGTTTGAGCCGCAGCTAGGGAAGAACATCGAAATCTACATCGACGATATGGTGGTCAAGAGCAAAAAGGAGATCGAGCACATTGCCGACCTTGCAATCATCTTCGAAATCTTGAGAGAGCATAAGTTACGACTCAATGCTTCCAAATGCTCCTTTGGAGTGGGGTCAGGAAAATTTTTAGGCTATATGGTCACTCATCGAGGAATCTAAGTGAACCCAAGTCAAGTTAAGGCAATTAACGATTTGCAACCACCTCGGAATCCCAAGGAAGTACAGAGATTGACAAGGATGACCGCTGCCCTGAACCGATTCATATCCCGATCGGCAGATAGATGCAGGCCTTTTTTCTAACTATTGAACAAATGGAAAGGTTACGAATGGACCAAGGAGTGTGCCTTGGCCTTCCAGCAATTGAAGGAATATCTTTCTCGGCCACCCATCATGTCCAGACCTGAGGCGGACGAAATCTTGTTTGCCTACATTGCAGTAGCCGCCCATGCAGTGAGCTTGGTGTTGATAAGAGTTGATAATGGCATACAGAGGCCTGTGTATTACATTAGCAAGTCTTTGCATGAAGCCGAAGTCAGATACTTGCCACTTGAGAAGGCCATTCTAGCCGTGGTCTATGCCACACGCAAACTGCCTCATTATTTCCAGTCCCACACCGTTGTTGTCCTGACCCAACTGCCACTCAGGGCCTTACTTCGAAGCACCGATTACATGGGGAGGATTGCGAAATGGGGAACAAAGCTGGGTGCCTATGACATAAAATACATGCCTCACACCTCTGTGAAGGAGCAAATCCTGGCCGATTTTGTCGCCGAGTTCGCTGAATCCCCGGCAGAAGAGGATGCAGAGAAACTGCGCATGGATGAAAATTCAGTTGGAGTAGCCTCTATACAACCAGCATCTCCATGGAAAGTCTATATTGACGGTGCTTTAAACCTCAAAGGGTCCGGGGTGGGGCTAGTCCTGATCTCCCCTGAAAACATCACGATTGAAAAGTCATTGAGGCTCGGGTTCTCAGCCACCAATAATGAAATAGAATACGAGGCCCTCATGGTAGGGATGACTATGACCTAGAAGATGGGTGGAAAGGCCGTAGACGTATTCTCAGACTCCAAACTGGTTGTAGACCAGGTTCGAGGGAATATGGAGGCTCGGGACCCCAGAATGTAGGAATATCTGAGCCAGGTTAAATATTTGCAGTCCGATTTCGATTCTTTCAATCTGGTACACATTCCTAAAAGCAAAAATACACATGCGGACTCGCTTGCAACATTAGCGACCTCCTCGGCACAGAATTTACCAAGAGTAATTCTGGTAGAGGATCTCGCAAAACCTCGCGGGTCGGGAGGGGAAGTATTATCCATTCATCAGACTAAAGCAGGCCCTAGCTGGATGGACCCCATTGTTCGATTTCTGAAAGATGATATCTTGCCTAAGAGCAAGCTCGAAGCAGATAAGATACGAAGGAAGGCTCCTCGGTTTTGGTTGTCCGAGGATCAGAATCTATACAAAAGATCTTTCTCTGGACCCTACCTGCTGTGCATACACCCTGAAGCGGTTGAGGTCCTCCTAGAAAAGCTACATGAGAGAATTTGTGGCAGCCACACTGGGGGAAGATTTTTATCTCATCGAGCCCTCACTCAAGGGTACTGGTGGCCCAACATGCACAGAAAAGCCCAGAAATATGTAAAAAAGTGCGATCAGTGCCAAAGGTTCGCCCTGAGTATCCACCAACCTGGAGGAGAGCTCAATCCTCTATCCAACCCATGGTCTTTTGCCCAATGGGGCTTGGACATCGTGGGCCCTTTCTCCAAAGCGGCAGGAAACAAGAGATATCTTGTGGTCGGCATGGATTACTTTACTAAGTGGGTCGAAGCAGAGCCATTGGCCAACATCCGAGATGCAGATATAAAGAGGTTCATTTGGAAAAACATCGTCACCCGGTTTAGAGTCCCCCACACCCTCGTCTCAGACAACGGTCTTCAGTTTGACAGCAAATCCTTCCGGAGATACTGCTGTGGGTTAGGGATAACCAATCGGTATTCCACCCCGGCCTATCCTCAAAGCAACGGACAAGACGAGGCCGTAAACAAAGTCATAGTAAGCGGACTCAAGAAAAGGTTGGACGATGCCAAAGGAAGATGGGTCGAGGAACTAGCGCATGTGCTGTGGATGTACCGAACTACACCTCGGCGGTCCACCGGAGAAACCCCTTTTTCATTAACCTATGGGGCCGAAACTGTCATCCCGTTGGAAACTGGATTCCCTACACTAAGAACAAGCTTTTTCACTTCGAACAACAACGACGACCTACTAGGGAAAAGTCTGGATCTGATTGATGAACGAAAGGAAAGTGCTACGGTCCAATTGGCCTACTACCAGCATAAACTTAAGCGGGGCTACGATACCAACGTGAAATCAAGGCCTCTAGCGCCTGGAGACCTGGTGTTAAGGAAAGTGGTCATCTCTACAAAGAATTCGGCTTGGGGCAAACTAGGACCTAATTGGGAAGAACCGTACCGAATCACTTCTGTAGCCGGAATAGGTGCATACTACTTGGAAGATTTAGAGAATCAGGCAGTACTACACCCTTGGAATGTAAACAACCTGAAAATGTATTATTATTAATAAAAATGCACCTTATTTTATCTGTGTTCATTACATAGTGTGTGGCGATTAATCCATCTAATTTTTCCAAGTATTAAACAGATCCTAAGCTACGCTTGGCCCCTTGAACCACCTGCTTAGGAAAAATTAATACTACTTATAATTTTTCTAAGTATTAAACAGATCCTAAGTTACGCCTGGCCCCTCGAACCACCTGCTTAGGAAAAATTAACATTACCTATAATTTTTCTAAGTATTAAACAGATCCTAAGCTACACCTGACCCCTCAGACCACTTGCTTAGGAAAAATTAACACTGCCTATAATTTTTCTAAGTATTAAACAGATCATAAGCTACGCCTGGCCCTTCGGACCACCTGCTTAGGAAAAATTAATGCTGCCTATAATTTTTATAAGTATTAAACAAATCCTAAGCTACGCCTGTACCCTCGGACCACCTGCTTAGGAAAAATTAATGCTGTCTATAATTTTTCTAAGTGTTAAACAGATCCTAAACTATGCCTGGTCCCTCGGACCACCTGGTTAGGAAAAACTAACATTTCACTTAACTTTTCTAAGTATCAAACGAACCCTCACTCGTACCCTTAGTCCTATTTGGCTTCCCGTGATCTCTCAGATCAAATACCTTGATAAATTTAATACCATGTTGTTAGATAGTTTCTCATTACGTCTAGCCTCTCGGACGAGAATCTTTGGGATACATGGTAAACTGTACCTATGACTACTTGGAGTTTTATAAATATACGGCAAAATGCACTTCAAGTTACCAAGCCCGATGCATTATGCTGAAATCAATTAGAAACAATAAGATATGAAATATAAAGGATGAACACACGAGTAAAAGAGAGGAGAATATTTTCATTCATCAAATCATGTATTACATTTTCGTTCAAAATGGTGTGCATGTACAACTGAACTGAAAATAGAAAATGAAATTACAAAAAAAAAAAAAGCAAGAAAACTCTAGGTTCTAAGCCTTGTCCTTAAAGGCAGAGGGGTCTTCTTCTTGGCTCTGCTGAGTAGTGGAGACTTCCTTAGCCTTAGGATCATCTTCTTTGGCCTTAGCCTCTGTCTCCTTTGCCTCGGCAGCAGCTTCTTGGGCCCCAGGGTCAGCTCCACTAGCCTCAACTTCCTTGGCCTTCTCAGCACCAGTGACTTCTGGGAGATCGGCATCTGGAACCTCTCGGATGTGAGGGTGATAGTATATGTTCTCAAAGTGCCTCAAGGTCGAGTTCACGGGGACTCCTGCAGCATTGAGAGCTTCATCCCAAGTCATGCTGTAGAACTCCCTGCACGCCTCGGCCAACTCCTCAGTGAGCCTGGCCTGCGTCTCTTCAATTCCAAGTTGGTATGACGCTTGTTTCTCGGCCTCAGATGCTTCCTTGGCAAGTTGAGCGGTCTCCTTAGCCTTCTGCAGTTGCGCCTTCAGATCAAGCACAAGCTGCCTAGACGTAGCCAACTCTAGCTTCGTCTTATAAAGCAACTTACACTGATCTTCAGCCTGCGCCTCGGTGCTCTTCAATCCCGCCTTCATGCTCTCTCTCTCTCTCCTTATTCACTAGCTTTGAGTGGAGCTCCTTGTTCTCAGCCTTGGCAGCTCCTAGGGCCTTCTCGGCATCATGGCGAAGAAGCACCTCGTTCTTCGCCTCGCTACGAGCCTCTCTCACCCATTCCTTGGCCACGAAGACTTCCTGGGTGATCTGCACGAAAATAGCGCAACCATATTAGTAAAGTATAGGTAAAGAGAATTGGCGCGGATAAAGAATAAGCAACTTAAGACTCACCATTGTGAGATCCCTCTTCAAGCATAGAAAGAGGTCCTGCTGCTTCAAGTTCCTCATCGCCTCCACGTCCTTAGGCAAAAGGAGCAACTGCTCCAACGCCTCGGCCACGTAAGCAGCTTGGCCCCTCCTATACTCCCGGACCGAGGCATCCCAAGCAATGGCTGGGCCATCAACCTCCAGCTGAGGAGACCAAAAAGGGGGCGCCACATGCACGTCGGCCCTACTCTGGTCCTCTCGGCTGTCCACAGAGGAGGACCGCTTGTCCTTGGGCTCCTTCCCCGTCTTTTGCAGCTTAGCCCCTTTTTGCTGCATGATCTCCCCCTCCTCGAGGTTCACGATTGGTCTCTTCTTTTTCAGATCCGGACAGGCCTTCAAGCCAAGGTCGATCGGAGGAGGGGGAGGAAATAAGGGAAGGACCTTAGATTTAGGAGCCTCCTTTGAAGTTCCCCCCTTACTCCTCCCCACCAGAAGCTCCTTCAGGCCCTTTCCCTTTTGATTCGAAGCCATTTCCTCCTTGGACGTACTATCCAAGCAGGTTACCACGGCCGCAGGCGCTTGTACGCTTGAGCGATCACCGGTCTTGCCCCCAGGAACAGAAGATTGGGCTGGCCCAGGTATCGGACCCTCCTCCTCCTCAAAACGAAAACGATCTATCTCCTCCTCTAGAGATAGACGGGACGAGGCAGTTCCCTCCTCGGCTACCGCAGCTACTCCTAATGGAACTCTTTGAAGAGGAGTTATGTGTAGCGGAATACCCTAAGGAATCGGAAGCGCAACTGGAGGAAGGTCGCGAGGCCCGAGAAAATTCAGCTTCGACACGTCGATCCTGTTGAGTCGAGAATCGCCAGCCCTAATGCTGTTGCCTACTTCTTGGAATGACCTCGAAGTCCAAAATCTTGTGGACAGCGCGCAGTTGCCCGTCCTCATTCACAAAAATCTCTGCTCGGAGCAGAAAGTTAAGGGCCAGGACGTTTGTATGGCTGAGCCGAGGAGCTACAATGTTCTTATCTACAAAACCGATAAGAAATAAACAGTAAGGGAATCAAGTTGCATCACCAGAGGACAACAAAAACAGAAAGGAAATAAGGACACAGCTAACACTCTAAGATTTTAACTAGAAAACCTAACTTAGAGGCTTCCTACCTGGGTCCCCCTCCTTAACAGGGCAGTGGACGCCATCATGCCACGCTCCAGAGGCTATGAGGTAATCATCTTTCATGTTTTTGTTGGATCTAGGGAGATAGGAAATGAGCCTAACTACGGATGATCGGGACTTAAGGTAATACCCCCCATCGGTCTGCGAGTGGCCCTCATACAAGTGCACCACATAGTACCAGGTGAGCCCTAGAACGAGATGCTTGTTCAAGGCATTGACACTACCTAAAATCCTAAAAACGTTGGGTGCACACTGCTAGGGGCACAACCTATGATGGAAAAGGTAATCGCGAGTGATCTCACCCATGGGAAGCGTCATTCCCCCCTCTATAAAGGCTATTACAGGAATGACAACTTCCCCCTCTCTTTTATCCAAGTCTATTCGGTCTAGATGACAATATCGCAGACTCATCCCCTAGGGGATCTGGTATTTGTCCTTAATAATTTCTATTTTTGCAGGGGAATCCACTAATTCCAAAAACCTACCCATATGGACTAACAAAAAGGGGAAATAACTCAAATCGGCTAGCTAGGGAATGAGGTCTACAAGGCCGAGGTGTTTGGCCAAGGAGAAATTCAACTACAGAGAACAAACTCACGCTTCAACACTTTACAAAAAGTAGGAATACTAAACTTCGGGCTCTTAAGAGGGTAAGGTGGGTTTTGTTAAAAAGATAGAGAATTTAAGAAATCTGTTCGCGAAGGAAGTCTTAAGGAGAGAACGTTTGGATTCCTTGAGAGTTTGAAGGTTTGACAAGCAAGAGAAAGTGACTCCCTCGGGTGGCTATTTATAGAGAGAGAGCAAGAGTTGTCCCGCTCAAAATTCGAGGTAAAATGCCTACCATAAGATCTATCCCTCACCGTTGGATGGACGCGACATAGCGCCGCCTGCAGTAATCAATGACGCACTTCGAAGCATTAATAATGCTCGCGTGGCGCGCGAGACGGTAATCTGACACGTGTTGGCAAAGGAATAAACTGACATGTCTTTGAGAAGTCAAAACCCCACCTTTTCTCCTCGGCTGGGAGGGAAAAACCGGAGTTTTGAAGGGCTATTATAGGGACAGGGGCGCAAGATTGTATCTCTGACCGTGAAAGGGTTAAGACCCTAAGACTTTATTTTGGGCCTTGTAGGGCTAAAGGCCCAAATCCTCGCACTGAACCACCAGCCCGGTCCGAGGATGAGATCAGGTCCGAGGAGAAGCAAATGAGTGCGTAGGATCCTAGATCGTAACCCATGGCTTTTAGAACAGATAAGGATGGACTGAAGAGTGATCCCAATACCGAAGGGAGTATCTGCCCAAAATACCTAAGGAAAGGCTGCCACCACCACATTAAATGCGCCGCACCTACTCTCTTGACCGAATTTATGTGAAGAACACCCCTGAACAGTATAATCTTGGCCACCGCAACTCACAAAAAGCTAAAGAAGATACATGATGGGACAAGTACTCAAGTGGAGGCTTAAATAATTGATAAGTGTAGGGCGAGGATACTCTAAAAATAGCTATATAATGTAAAGGAACCCCTCTTAAAAAAAATAAAAGAAAGAAAAAGAAAATGAAGGAAACTTGTATCAGGATCAAGAACAGTGAATTAGCCTCCTCGGATCATTGCAAATGACAGTTTGTCGCATGTAAAACTTTTATTTTTGTCTTTCTTATACTTTTGATTCGCCATGTTGATTGCCTAATCCAATCTAACCCAGCTTACTTTTCCCACTCTCTATAAATTCATTGTTATTGGGTCACTTTGGGTCGGAGCTCGAAACTGTGGAGTGATTTATCTTTATATTTTCTTTATATTTTTCTTTTTGTGTGGTACTTTATTTTTAAGAAATCAAGTACTGGGTAAATTTTTTTTTCATTTGTAAATTTTATATTATTAAATGAATTATAAATATTTAAAATAGTAATTAGTCGTTAGAGTAAGGACAATGGAGTGATTTATCTTTATTTTTTCTTTTTCTTTTTGTATGATATTTTACTTTCAAAAAATTAAGTACTGGGCAAAAAAAAAAATTTTCCTTTTTTTTTTCTTTTGTAAATTTTATATTATTAAGTGGATTATAAATATTTAAGTCATTTTTTTGGTCCGAAGGGTATTTCAGTCAATTTTTAGGTTACGAGGTCATTTTAGTCAATTTTTTTGCTTTCATTTCGATCAATTTCTAAGTTTCGGGGTCAAGCGGTCAATTTCTAAGTTTCAAGGTCATGTCGTCATTTTTATTTTTGTCTTTCTTATACTTTTGATTCGCCATGTTGATTGCCTAATTCAATCTAACCCAGCTTACTTTTTCCACTTTCTACAAATTCATTGTTATTGGGTCACTTTGGGCCGGAGCTCAAAACTGTGGAGTGATTTATCTTTATATTTTCTTTTTATTTTTCTTTTTGTGTGGTACTTTATTTTTAAGAAATCAAGTACTAGGTAAATTTTTTTTTTTCATTTGTAAATTTTATATTATTAAATGAATTATAAATATTTAAAATAGTAATTAGTAGTTAGAGTGTGGACAATGGAGCGATTTATCTTTATCTTTTCTTTTTCTTTTTGTATGATATTTTACTTTCAAAAAATTAAGTACTGGGCAAAAAAAAAAATCCTTTTTTTTTTCTTTTGTAAATTTTATATTATTAAGTGGATTATAAATATTTAAGTCATTTTTTTAGTTCGAAGGGTATTTCAGTCAATTTTTAGGTTACGAGGTCATTTTAGTCAATTTTTTTGGTTTCATTTCGATCAATTTCTAAGTTTCGGGGTCAAGCGGTCAATTTCTAAGTTTCAAGGTCATGTCGTCATTTTTTTTTCCTAGGGGTATTTTGGTTTTGTTTTTTTTTAGGTTTCATTGTTATTTCAATATTTTTTTTATGTTTCATTGTTATTTCGGTCATTTTTTTGGTTTTATGGTAATTTTGGTCTTTTTTTTTTAATTTTCAAGGTCATTTGGTCAAAAAATTTTTTTTTTGTTCTATGGGTATTTTGGTTATTTTTTAAGTTTCAAGGTTATTTCAGTCATTTTTTGGGTTTTATAGTAATTTTGGTTTTTTTTAGGGTGATTCTATCATTTTTTAGGTTCTAAGAGTATTTCGGTCATTTTTCAGGTTTCAGGGGTATTATGGTAATTGGTGAGAATAAAAAAGGAACCATCGAATGTGACAAAAGTACCACCGAGTGTGAGAAATGTATGGTCTAATGTGATGTTGGTATTGCTTAATGTGACAATAGAACCATTATATGTGATAAAGAAATAAAGGGAGTACCAAATGTGACAATAGAACCATCGTTTGCGAGAAAAAAAAAAACCATCAAACATGGCAAAAGTATAGTTACATGTGATTTTGGTACTGCACAATTTGAAAATGATACTATCAAATGTTAGAAAAAATTACAAGAACAACCGAATGTGGAAAAAGTATTGTCATATGTGATGTTGGTACTGCTTAATGTGATAATGGAACCACCAAATGTTAGAAAAAAAGAAAAAAAAAAAAAAAAAAAAGGAAACTATCGAATATGACAAAAATACGGTTACATGTGATGTTGGTATTGCCCAATCCCAATGTGACGATAGAACTGTCAAATGTGAGTAAAAATTAAAGTACTACTGAATGTGAGAAATTTACGGTCAAATAAGATGCTAATATTGCCTAATGTGACAATGGAACCATCAAATGTAAGAAAAAAAAAAAAAAAAGGAAATCACCAAATGTGACAAAAGTACAGTCACATGTGATGTTGGTACTGCACAATTTGAGGATTGTACTATTAAATGTGAGAAAAAAAATACAAGTACAACCGAATGTAGCAAAGGTAAGGTTAAATGTGATGTTAGTACTATTCAATGTGACAATGAAACCATCAAATGTGAGAAAAAAAATAAGGGAACCATTGAATGTTATAAAAAAACAGTCACATATGATGTTGGTACTGCCTAATGTGACAATAGAACGGTCAAATGTGTGGAAAAAATTAAAGTACTTCTGAATGTGAGTCAAGTACGATCAAATGTGATGTTGGTACTACCTAATGTGATAATGGAATCATCAAATGTGAGAAAAAATAAGGGAACCACCGAATGTGACAAAAGAACTGTCACATATGATGTTGGAATTGCACAATGTGAAGATGGAACCGTCAAATGTAAGAAAAATAAAGGAACCATTAAATGTGATAAAAGAACTATCACATGTGATGTTAGAACTACACAATATGAGAATGAAACCGTTAAATGTGAGAAAAAAAATAAGGGTACCATCTAATGTGACAAAAGTACAGTCACATGTGATGTTAATATTACACAATGTAGCGATGGTATCATCAAATATTATGTTTTGGTAACCTGGTATAGCAGGTTGCCTACTACTAGTGGCTACACTTGGCATGCCAAATAGCTTTTTTTTTTTTTTGGGGGGGGGGGGGGGGGGGGTATGATGTATGCATAGACAGTCTCACGTGTACGCTGCCAAGGCGTGAAATAACTTTATATTTTATTAGTTTATATTCTATAAATTGTTATGGTGGTATAATTTAGTTGAAAATCTATTACTCAAAATTAAAAAAATTAAACATTACATTTCAACTAAAATTCTATTTATTTTATGAATCGATATGATAGTGGATATAATTCTATTATCTAAGTTTCAATCAATTTTGACTAAAAAAAAGTTTCAATAACTTTAAAATTTTTCTCCAACTATTATCAAAATTTTAAAATAAATTTTAATATATATTTTAATTATCTATAATCATAATTTTGTATTTGGACGTGATAAAATTTACACAATATATACTTTATATATTGTTGAATTATCATTTTATAGAACACTAAATTTAGTGGGTTAATCCCACATTGGAAAATGTGTGTGAATAAAAGAGGTTAAACCCTTTTGGATATATACCACTGTAAATTTCTTTAAAAAATATTCTCCTCTCTTACCGTGTATGTATGTTAAAAATACTTAGTATTTAAAAAAAAAAATTTAGACTTCGTTATTTTTCGTCTAGTAATTTTGACAACTCTAATGTATTTTTTTAAGAGAGTTAACGGAAATTTTCAAACAATGATAAAATAACTAAAACAACAAAGTTAATGGATTAAAACGACGAAATTTGAATTTAATATACTAAACGACAATTCACTAAATTAAAAGAATGTATTTTTTTTTTTTTTTTGGTTTATTACATGGCAGTTGGCACTTGGTAGCTATTTTGTGGGCCTTGATTGTTTTATTTTTATTTTTGGCAAGCCCATGTTGATTTTTTTTTTTTTTTTTTTGAGAAGAAGCCCATGTTGAATTTAGATGTCCACTCCTCGTGTGCTGTAATTAAAACCTGTCCCAAGTGAGCAGAATTTTTATTCGGCTCCCTCAATGAAATGTAGCCCGTTGACTCTGTGGGGCAGACTGTTGTGACAATACCCGGGCCACTGGCCCTTAACTGGGTTAATAATTGGGCCTAGACAGCGCCAGTAATCAGCCCATTTCTAATGGATTCGTCTTATACACGGTCCACGTAACAAAAGGAGCACCTTAGCTATAAAGTAGTCCAATTTAATCATTCAAGGCCACCACCCACTTTATTACTAATAATATAATTCAACTATACTAGGTATTGAATTTTTTTTTTTTAATAAACAGTAATACTTGTTATAACATACACAAAAATAGTAATACTAATATTTTTAAATTAGATTTATAATACATTATATAATCAGAGTACAACTTTGCAATGGTCTAACTTTTGTAGTTATAGACTGGACTTATAAATAACAACTAGGTATTGAATTTGAATTTGATTGCTTGAGCCCATAATTAGAGAGATTTTGAATTTAATGTTCTTTCTAAGGTGAATTACACTCTTCTCCTTAGCCATTGAGTACACTTTAATAGATCAATGTCCCAACATATTATTCATAAGCCTACATAATGATATGGATATCATTCTCATTAGTCATAGTTTAAGACTTGTGTAATTTGATATATGGAAAAATAGGTTATTTTCTATGTTTTCCACCCATAGTTTACAAGATTTAGAGCAAATAAAACTTATGAAATTTATCCATAAGTGATAAAATAATTTTTAAATTTTAGTATGTAATACATAACTAAAGTTAAACTATCTAATTTGAAAAATTGAAACAACTCAAATTTTCAACTGACCTGCTGATTTTGGAAGTTGGTGAATTAGCAGTGCTGTCGAATTTTTCCAACCTGCCAATGGCAGTTTGGTTGGAAAATTTTCCCGCAACCCACCCAATCCAACCCACATGCAGTCTTACTTAAGAAATGATATTATGCAATTTTAAATTTTAAGGGGGATTGAAGTGTACCCCATAGTTAATTAATGGAATTATTTTATGAAAGTTGTGCATTGTTCATAATAAAATGTCAATTAAATCCTTCCTACACACCCAAATACTTTTTTTTTTCCCATATAAACCAAATTGGGCTAAAAAAAAAAACATGTCAAGAATTTTAATGGTCATATTGAATGAATTCTTTATTGAAACTCTAATGCATCTGACCTTTCATCCAAAATAAAGAGAGAGAGAGAGAGAGAGAGAGAGAGAGAGAGAGAAGAAGCTTATTTCATTTATTTTTCTTAAATTGTGTATTTCTAAATTTGAATGGAACCTCATTAGGTTGAAATAATAATTCCTAGATTTGTGATATTACTATTTTAATTGATTTAGAATGAAATAGATTTATATAATTTATATATTTACAATTATTCAATTTACGTGCTCACAAAATATAAAAATGTGTTAATAATTTTGTGTCCTATTTTTTAAACGGGTTATAATGAGCCATTTCTTTGTCAATCCAGTGTGGCCTATTTATTTAGAATATTATGTTGGTCAAGTCGTGTTAACCTGCCTAATATATGTGTAATGTTAGGGTTAAACACTATTATTAAATGGGTCATGGGTAAAATCATGTAAATGAATATCGTTATCTCAACATGACTTGAATATAACTTGCCACCCCTAAGCTACACTTGTGGCCAAGGGAACATTAACAAGAAAATTGTGAATCAATAATGGCATATGTGAGACAGAAGCCAAATATTTAGTGAGGTGTTTGAGCAAATGTGCCTTTATGTAACCAAACATGTGCTTGATTACGATGCCATGTTAAAATTGGTTTGGGATTAATGGTGAGCAAGAAGACTGGATAAATAGAAGAAAAAGTAAAAGCACATATGAAATTGGTGTGATACATAACTAATGATCTATGTCTACAGTGGAAAATCCTTACGGATAATTCTTAACTATCTTTTTTTTTTTTGAGAGAGTTTCAATTTATGGCGTCTGCTTCTGATGATAACTCTTTATCATTAGACTAAGATGCCAATTGATTTTTGGTATAGGCGGGAATTAAACCCCAAATCTCTTAACTATCTTGAATTCTATTCAATGTTAAGTCCATTGAAAGTTTATATAAAGAGAGACTAATATTGAACTAACTGTAAACTAATCATAAGATGTAATACAATCTAGAATGTGTGTTCATATACAATACAATAATACAAAAAAAAAAAAAAAAAAAAATTGAAGAAAAAGAAAGCAATTCACATCTAAGATGCATCAAACAATCAAAGTCACCAACTACCGACATAAATATGAAGTTTTATTTTTAGAGGATTTCTTACAAAAGTTGTGTATTTGACTATAATTATAATGTAATTTGAATATTTGATATTTTGATGCATTAGAGCGGGTTTGATCATACCCTATTTAACTATGATTCAAGCCCCAAATTTGTAGACAACGAAAAGTTATGATTCTTCTATTGACTTGGAACATTATTTGAATGGGAATAACATGAGTTTTTAGAACAACTCATAATCTTTTCAGAAAAAGGGTTATCTTTTAAAAATAAAAAAGTATTTCATAACTTTTAAGTTGATTAGTCATATCACAGATGTCCATAAATTCACTCAATTATTTAGCCTATTAAGCCTTATTAGTATTTGTATTACTTTACATACTCATTAAAAGATTTGTAAACTTTAAATTTGGGACATACATTAAAACACAAACTCACCTTCTTATTTCCATTTCACAATATATTGAACCGAACATAGATCTCTAATATATATTTTTGAAGAGAGTTTTAACCTATGATGTTCAATTTTGATAATAATTTTTTATCATTAAATCAAGATACTAATTGATTTTTGGTGTAAGCAAGATCGAATCTTAGATTTCTTATTCAACGATAAGAGACTTTATCAATTACACAAACAGGAACCCATAGGTCTCTAACATATTGTTAGTTCAATTACTAGTAAACTAAAAACTGTCAATATAAAGTTGAAGACGCTGCCACAAGCCACCTCCCATGAAAAGAAAAGAAAAAATTATTGATATGAAATGTGGACAAAGACATGAGTACATGACATTAGACATTGGGCCTTCATGATTGGGGAGGAGGGCCCTTATTCATGACAAATCATAATTTACAATAATGTGACTTTGGAACCATCAACAGTGTAGTCAAAAGCCCACCAATGGCTAGATTCGAATATTCTTGTAATATTCTAATGGTAGGGTTTGGGTGGCCAAAAAAGGCTTTGATATTGAGTTGAAAATGAAATCTTAACTTTATTTATTTTAAACACATCATTATAATTGATCCAAATTTTGTCGGCTTAATAATAAATTTATTTTACTCCTTTGACCTTTCCGAAGGCGAAGAGGCAAAAACCATTATAAATTAAGAAATAAATAGTTATTATTATTTTGTTAGAAGTGTTACTTTGATAATATTTTCATAATAAATTATAAATAATAAATTTTTATTGGTTTTAATTTAAATTTATCACTGAAATTATTTTTTTGCCTATTCAATAACAACCAATAACAACCTATCGCTTATAATTGGTTGTAAAAATATTATGGATGTAACATTTTATTTTATTTGATTGTTAAAATACAAATTGCACACTTTAAGTTAGGCTAAAATTCATTTCAATAATTTAATTTTATTTTCGTTTAATTGAGTTCTCTAAATTTCAAATTTATTCAATTCAGTATTTTCACACAAAAAATTTATAAAATTAATAAAAATAGTTTATAGATTTTTTATTTGGTATATATATTTTTTTCAAAAAATATTTTTTCATTAGTTAATTAATAACATTTATATTTAAATTTAACAGAATTTGACAAAAGACTGAGATTGGGTAAATTTGATTTGATTTTTATTTTTAGAGAATGGATAAATTTGAAACTTAGATGATTTAATTAAACAAAAATGAAATGAATTTTGGCCTCTCTTTTTTTTTCTTATAAATAGAGGGTGTGATTTGAACCATAGATCTTGAGAGGAGTTGAATTGGCTTGATAGAAGTACGTAGCATGTGTAGTATGTGTAGTGCTTCTGTGTGGATATTTGTAGATGTTTGTACAGGTATGCATGGGTAGATATTTGTACATAGGCCTTGTGAAAATTGTAGGCTTGATATTTGTAGATATTTGTAAATAGGTGTAAGGGTGGGCACAGGCGGTACGTATATTGCTGCAAGGGTGTGTGTGTAGGTGTGACAGCTGTGGGAAAGGGTAAGTAGTTATAGGAGGTTAGTTGCTGTGCCACTGTATGCGCCAGCTAAGAGAGGACTGATGATGATTGTAACTGATTGTAACTACCTAATTGAATGGTACTAAACTGTATATAAAGTAGAGAGGGAGAGATGAGAAGGTCAAGCAGAAACAATATCAATTCTATTGAATTCATTCTTTTCTAAACTCCCTATTTCCTCTGTTCTTCCTATTCTACATTTTCCCTACTCCCTATTTCCTCTGTTCTTCCTATTCTACATTTTCCCTTGGAGGTTGGTTACCTCGAACAACCCTTAAACACCCTCACCTTTTAATTGATTCTATCAGATCTTTTATTCAATAACAAAATTTTTATTAATTAAGCTAACTATAATTCACATAAAATAATTAGTTAACACTTTCATAAATTCATATATCTTTTACTCCCTCACAAGTCACACCTCCCCTCCCCCCCACCCCCCCCCCCCCCCCCAAAAAAAAAAAAAAAAAAAACCACAAAGAGAACTTAATGAAGGACCCAGTACCCATTTTTTAATTAAGGGGCCTTGCCCTTGAATTTAATAATTGTATTTTTTTTTTCCCTTATTTTTTGAATTTAATAATTGTATTAGTACTCACCAGTCACCACACTTCCAGAACCAACAAGAAACTGATTTCTTTCGAGTCCACCAAGGCCACACGAATTGGATCAGCATGAAATATATAGTTTTTTTTAAACCCATTTTTATATTCATATTCGATTGCCAATAAACGTGGAGATGTTGATTAATTGACTTGATTTGTGGCTCATTTTTCGCCAGGAAGCCAGAGAAGTAACAAAGTTTCTTACGACACCCAAATCTACGTTCTACAGCATGGAAACGAAGTTGCTCATAACATCCAAAGCTAGAGCAAGCAATTGCATCACTCATCACTGTGTCAAAGACTTTTTAATGTTAATTGATTGGTTTAGTTGATGAAGGTTGCCTAATTTTGTGTAACAAAGTGACAAAACTTGATGTAGATATTGGTTTTGGCTCAAGCTTAATTAGCTTTTATTACTAAAAAGCCAATAGTTTATGGGATGAAATCCTCCATGCATGAATTTTGTTGGGTTGAAATTTTTTATGTATATATACAAAACAATCATTCTGCCTATTTGTTAGCTAAAATTGTTTTAGGTATTGTTGATTTTTATATTTGGATTGAAGAGAATCCTTATTTAATACAATAAGCTCTTCTTCATGATATATATATATATATATATATATATTGCTTTTCATTATAAATAAAATTTGATGCTTTCCATAAAAATAAAAATAAAAACCAATAGTTTAATTGCATCAAATGATTTTTTTTTTCTTTTCCTCTCCCTCTCCCTCTATTTTGTCAAGTATCTTTCTTTAAATGAGCTATCTTGCTAATTGGAATAGTTGTTTGTCTTAGATAACTTGAGATTATTTAGTACTATTTATTTATACAAAGGGTCCTTCAATTAGCTTATGCTATAAGATCAAGATGTTGTGTTGTAAATGAAGCTTTTGACACCATATTCATTATATAAACTTTAATGACAAAGAACCCAATGTAGTCAAAAGGCAAAAACTTAAATAAAAAAAATCCTAAACCCTTCATATAAAAATGAGAAGTGCTATCTTGAATTTTGAATATAAAAGCAATTGACCATGTTAAAAGGAGCTGAACCATCAAAAAAGTTGAGGCACAATTGTATGATGTCCAGCACGAGTCTATAATTTAAACTGTAAATAATTCAAACAGAACTATTTGACTTTGCAAACTCCACAATCTCAATTAATTGAACTTAAATTTAAGCAAGTTTATCAAATGTTAATGGACAAGAAATCTTTCATTAACATTCCCTCTTAGCAGATTAACCAATAAGGATCATGTGTGTGGACTGTGGATTCATACGTGTTTCACGCTTAAGTTATTCAACCAATAATAACAATGATAATGATATTGTATATAATTTTGTTCCCAATTGTTGTCGACTTACTAAAGCACTAATAGATTTTTTTATTCAATCTTTTTTTATAGATTTTTTTATTCATTGATTGGGGTAGATAGTGCTTCTCAGGTTAGTAGCGCAAGACAAATTATTAGAAGATATTTTGAAATAACCAATCAAAATAAAAAATAAAACCTAATAAATTGAAGAAATAGATAGCAAGTGGGAGAGCAACTTGGTTATGGTGTGCTTGAATCAAACTGATTAATTTGGTTTTTTTTATTATTATTATTATTATTATTATTTTAAAATTTGGTTCTGTTTTAAATCAAACAAAATTGAATACAAACAATTTAGTTTGATTGAGTTAAAAGGTTAATATCACTTCTTATCTTTTTGGCTAGATGAATTTATGGAGGGATTAAATCATAAGCATTGACCCACTGCAAAGGTGTTGGTGCTATTAGACTAAAAGGTCATTAGTAATTAGGGGGCAAAGAGCATCACCAGCAGGCTCTCCATCTTCAAATTTTCTCCAAAAAAGCCACTGTTCACCCCAAAAAATCCCTCCAACAGCCTCTCTATCTCCAAAATTTTTTTTAGATTTGCTACAGTAGCTCTCCAAGTATGGAGAGCATTGTAGCAAATACTGTAGCTCCTCCAAACCATATATTCCCTTAAAATATTACCCAGTTGAATAAAAAATTACTTTTTTCTTTTTCCTCCCTTTCTCTTTCTTCCTCACTCTCTTTCTCTCTTCTTTATTTCAATGGCTACAAAACGCAAAATACAATCCAAACACAAAAATAATTTTTCTCATAAACCAAATGAAATAAAAAAAAAGAAAAAAAAAAAAAGAGAAAAGAGAGATACCTGTTCATGAGCAAAAGAATTAATTCGGTCTCATAATCTCAACAATCATTTCTCTTAAACATCTCTAAACTTAAGCATAATCAAAATACAAACTCAAAAACACAATCTTAAAATTAATCAAATCATAACAATAAAAGCAAAAAAAAAAAAAAAAAAAAAGACAGAAGACAGAAGTCATCTGACCCATCTTGACTACGTTGGGGACGAAGATGAGCGACGGCTCCAGGCTAGGCCAACTGCTTTGGGATGAAGATGCCCCATCTGGACTGCGTTGGGGACGAATGTTCTTTGGAATCAAGTATAAAAAAAAAAGCCGAGCGAGTTGGAGAAAAAAAAGAGAGAAGGAGAGCTGGAATGTTCTTGACTGTTCTCTGGAATCAAGTAAAAAAAAAAGGAGCCGAGAGAGCTGGAGCAAAAAAAGAGAGAAGGAGAGCTGGAAAAGCCTGGAATGTTCTTGAATGAGGTAGAAAAAGAAAATAAAAGAGGGAGAGGATAGAGGTAGGAAAACGTGTGGAGGAGAAAAAAAAGAAAAAAAGAAAAAAGAACGTATGGATGAAATGAAATGGGAGAAAGGAGAAATAATATAAAGAATAAAAAATTCTAATTGAGAAATGTTACTGTAATATTTTCATAATATTTTCAAAATAAATTTTAAGTAACGGATTGTTATTAGTTAATATTAATGAGTAAAAAAATAAATTCAGTGGTGGGTTCAAATTAGAACTAGTAACAACTTTTAACATAAATTTTGTTGTGAAAGTATTGTGAAAAATGTTGTGGACGTAATACTTCTCATTGAAAAATATAATTATTGGGAATTAATATAGGAAGAATAAATGATGATAAAAAAAGAATAAAGAATGAATAAAGAAATAATATTTAAATGAGATAGAGAATGTGATAGATGATCTGTTGGAATGTGTATTTGAATGTTGGAATGTGTATTTGAAAAAGTAGGTAGCTAAAAGGTAAAAGTCACTGTTCATTCTCTAAACAATACAAAAATTTGGAGAGACTGCTGGTGATGCTCTAATGATGGTGCATGAGATCGTCTACTTGATAGAAAATCTTCCACATCATAAGATGATTAAGAGTCTATTTGATTAGGATATTTGAAAACACTTTTTTTTTAAACCTAAAATGCTGTTTCACAATAAGAACTACTCATAACTTTTTTAACAAATGCTCATTTTAAACTCAAAGCGCTATTTTATAACAGTTTATACAAACGCAACCGTTCAATATGCTAATATAGTTATATAAGGCACCAACACCATGTTCAAAATTCGAACAGAGAACCGCAAACGTAAATAACTAATCTCCAAATGATTAAGGTGATTAATTATAATTAATAGCAAATTATCAACAAGATCAATGCCTCAAAAGCCTAATAAATTGAGGATTTAGCGAACCAAACAAGGAGTAAGCAAGAACCCATATATTCTCTATTCGCTAAAAGATAGAGAAATCTTTTTTGACTTGATTGTTGGAGGATCCTAGCGCCGAAACACACCCGTGTCACCTTGAAGCTCTTTTGTCCTGTCTCTGATTGTGTACTGTGTGCAACAAAGTTGAGTTATTCAAGCTAAGCATCCACCCTGCAAACTACAACAAGCCAACAACTGATCCTCCAGTAAATATAATATGTCAACCACGTAAATATCTTAATGTTTTATGGTTTTTTTTTTTTTTTTTTTTTTCTAATAATGAAATAGAAAAGTTTTATTGCCAAAATCAACTTGCAAGGAAGGATACAAAAGGCTAGGTATCAAAGACCGACCGAGCTTCCTCATAAAGTACATTTACAAATGTGTGGATCAAGCCATTCTAAAAAGGAAAAAACAAACAAACAAACAAACAAATAAATTAGGAAAGAGCTATCTAAGGACCACCACGTTAGAACATGAATTGCATTATTAATTTGCTTCTCTATACACCCAATTAAAATCCAATTAATTAATTTACATAAAATAGGGTAATATGTTTTTGCCTTATGAAGTTATAAGGGTTTGACTTATTTTCTATATTTTTTTAACTGTAATCTTCTTTTATTTTAATGAGAAATTGTCACATCATTTACTAACTAAATAAAATGTAGAGATTAAAACTCATTCCTATTTTTCATTGTATATTTAAAACAAAAGAAGACCTCACATTAAAAAAAAAAAACAAAAGAAGATCTCTAATTAAAAAAATATTAGATGTAAGCCAAACTCAAATTATAAATGCATCATACTTCTTCAACCCATAAAAAGTTCATATGCTTCTTTAAATATCATATAGTACAATATTATATCTTTTTTTTTTTCTCAATTTCCATTTACACATTTTGCATTTTTGTTAAACTGAACCAACCCAAAATTTGAGTAAATGTGCATTTAGATGCAGTTTTTTTTTTTTTTTTTTTCAATGCTTATATGTTGAAATTTGATTAAAATATGACTGTCCTTGGAAATAATTAGACTTTAAAAAATATGCATAAACAAATAAATTAAATACTTTAAAGAAAAAATTGATGGTAAGCCAAAATTATGTATCTAGACACAATTATTCATAACTTATTGAGTTTATAAATTATGATTGATGAGAATAAAAAAGATGTTAGTAGTCATTATCCACTAATCAAATTACTGTAGGGATGACAGGCCCAGAAATGTATATTGGATCGTGGGCTTTACCCGAGGACGAGGAAAACGTTAGTGAAGGGGTAAGGATGAGTGGGTTATGAAAAGGTTATGTCTATTAGAACGTGGGAAAATAGTCCGAGGAGGAATGCCTCCTCGGCTAAGCAAAGCAGAGGTTAGAAGGTGTGGTCTGCCCTCAAGAGTAACAATTCGGAGGATTTTATTGATAAAGATAAACATCATGAAAGCGTAGGACAAAGGAAAGTTAAAAAATATTTAAGAAAAAACTGCTATCATTGCATTGAATGCTTTGTAGTTAACTCGCTGACTGCATTAATGTGGAAGTGATACCTGAACAGTGATTTTCAGCTTTATAGCTACTCCCAGAGATTTCATGAAAGTACTGATGGGACAAGAATCAAAACTAGTAACTTGACCTACACGTGGAGGGTGGAGATGAAAGAAATAGGATAGTATAAAAAGAAAGAAGCCCCTAAGGGAGGGGGGGGGGGAGAGAGAGAGAGAAATACTGTAGTAACAAGAACTAGACTTATAATCAAATTCAAAGAAATATATACAAAAACTAATCTCCCCGGATTGTGTCGAGGACGATTTTCTTTAAATAAAACCAGTTTATCTTTATTTTTTTGTCATCTGGACCCACTATAATTGCTGTTCAACTCATTACGGCCTAGTTTTCAAATCCGCTCTCTACAAATTCATTGTACTGGGCTCTTTGGACTTAGATGCCTAAATCCTTTATCTTTTGAGCTTAGGGACCAAATTGTGCCTTTACAATTACCAATATAAAAAATGGATCAATATAAAAATTTCAAAGATATATTTTTTTGCCAAGTAAGATACTTTGTTTTATAGTAGTGAATCTATAACAATTTATCACACTAAAATTAAAAATAAGAAGAAAAAAAGTTGTGTTTGATTGTTGGTAACAAATATTGTTAATTTGTTTTAGATTTTGACTTTATTATGCGGTTCTTATATTAGTAAATAACTTGGATTCGATTTCAGCTTGTGTTGAATGAAATGAGATTGATTGGTGGTTCATGAGTTCTTATTTTAGTTAATAAGAAATATTAAAGATATTCTTAAAGTATTTATTAATCAACTATTTAAAAAAAATTACGATAAAATATTGATTTTTTTTTACGACTTTTTATATTTTTGAAACTTTTTACATAATTTATTAACAAATACTAATATGCTATCAATGCCCAGAGTAATAATTATCCTCTTAGATTCTCAAACCGCCGAGTTTCAACCTCGGATGGCTAAGCAAACACGTAAGCAAAAACATGAATCTAGAAAAGGACGAGGTACATTGAACCTAGACACCCTTGTTCTACACATCTGTAAGTCTATATATTCAAGATCTTCCTAGGCCTAATTATAAGCCAACCAGAGAAACAAAGGCAGAGAGAGCTAAGAACTAGTTAAATATAGCCACCAATTTATAGCATAGAAAAAGAGAGAGGGAGAAAAAAAAAATGGCACCAACAATGGGAGCTTTTCTAGTTGTTGAAGCGAAAAAGAGCAGAGAAGAAGAGGAGATTAGGCTTAGGAAGAGGAACATGGAGTTGGAGAGAGAGCTTAGGAAGAGTCAGGAGAGAGAGGAGGAGATGAGGAAGGAGCTACAGAGAGCATGGGAGAGACTCAGAATTGCTGAGGAGGCTGAGGAGAGGCTGTGCTCGCAGCTTGGTGAGCTCGAGGCTGAGTCTGTACACCAGGCTCGTGAGTACAACGCTCGGGTTCTTTCTCTCATGGACCAAATCTCAAGGACCCACCTCCCTCAATCCGCCACCTCTTCTTCTCCTGCCTTGTTTCAATACTGAAATCGAAGCCAAGACGTTAAGAGTCTTGTAATTTAATTCACATATATCTAGAAATGTCAAGATTCAAATCGCCCTTTCTTGGTTGTAATTATCGATTTATCCGGGGTGAAAAGTATCTTTTTTTGGTAAAACGGGGTGAAAAGTATCATTAATCCCTCATGCATCCTCTCTTCTTGTGTGTGTGTGTGTGTGTTTGTGTGTGAATTGAGAGAGATTTGTGTGGTGGTGATTAATGATGTAAAGTTGTGATTTTAGGAATGTAAAGTAAGAAATTTTTGTTCATGATTTTGTTAATCTTTTGGTTTTTTTAATATCAAGTTTCTCATTTTACTTCTGCCTCTAGACTTTTTTTTCACTTTTTTATTCTTACTAACTTGATAATTACATTGGAGAAAATGAAATTTAAAGTTAAATGTTATTAATTAAAAACAATAATAATTATCAGTTCAACTCTTGGAGCCTCTAGACCATCATATCAAAAGCATTCGATTCAAGGCCTGTATGTTCTTTGTCTTTTTTTTATTCATCAATTGTTTAAAAATGAATTATTAGATAAGTTTTGATTATGATGATAATCTCACTACAACCGTCATTCGTACGTAATTAGTGTAAAGTCTTCAAATTTTGACTTGTGAGATGAGAAGAGTGGATGGTGTAGAAGAAAGAAGATTTTGAAGGCAAAGTGAAAATAAAATATGAAACAGAAAGAAAGCGTCAAAGCGACATAGAAAAAAATTGGTTACAAGTAATGGTGAATACTCAATAGAGAAAGGAAGGCACGAGATGGGGTCATATTTATTTTCTATAGGAAGAAAAAGGTAAAATGATTTTGATGTAAGGTCGTAATAGAGTAGAGGAATGAACGACCGTTAGTTCATGGGCCGGGTTTGGTTTTTGATACAGACAGCCGTACGCCTCAGAAAACAAAAAAATTCTGAACTTTTATTCTAAATCGTCACCTCTACTACTCATAATAGTGACAAGTCTCTAGTATCTTACTCTAAAATATCAGCAATGAGTTCCGCAAATGACAAAAAAGATAGAAAAAAGATACCCCAGAGGGTGCTTTAAGTCTTCACCGTAAAGTGTTTAGAGGTGGCAAGCAATCTTGGCATGTCAACAATGGGAACAGTATTGTGAAATGAGGCTTTGGATCTTTTTTTTTTTTTTTTTTTTTTTTTTTTTTTTTTTTTTTTTGAGGCTTTGGATCTAATACTTTTGACATTATGGTAAGAGAGTTTTTCATGGATGGTAGTCAATTTATTCTTTACAAGTTTCTCAAAAAAAAAAAAAAAAAAAAACTATTCTTTACAAAAAGTCATAAACACTCCTCCACCCACACCGACGCACAATCTTTTTTTATAGAAATAATAATGAAAAAGAATCCATCAAATCAGTGAGATTAAAGCTACACACATATGTCAATATCGTACGATATGTGATACGTATTGTACGATATGTATCGTATCGTATCGTATGTAAAAAGTTTCGTATCGTATCGGCGTATCGTAAATGTTCATAAATCGTACGATATAGTGTGTGTATCGTACAAATCGTATTGTATCGTAAAATCGTACGTATCGTACGATACATAGACAAATGCTTTAAAATGAGATTTTTTGTTAAAATTTGTACTTTTATTTAAATCAAACAAGTTGTTAAACTTGTTTTTAACACAAAATTATTAGGTTACTTAATTTAGTCTACTAAAATAACATATTCATAAGTTTTTTTTCCCTCTCTCCTACAATTGGACTACACAATACACACTTACCTTTCACTTTAATATTTTAATTTTTTTTTAATTTTTATTGTTATTGTTATAAGTCTAAAAAACTAGAATGCCAAAAATAAATAAATAAATAAAATTATTAAAATAAAAACAACAACAAGAGATAGTAAATGTTAATGACGAACGACGATGAAGAAAGTTTTAATGAAAAATAAATTTGCAAAATTATAAACATGATGATAGTGTTGACTTAGATGGGGTTGATTAGGCAATTTGATGAATATGATGAAAATAAATTATTATTTTTGGGTAATTTGTAATATATTATCACTTTTGAATTTAAGTAATTTGAATGTGTATGTTATGAACACATATTAGTTTGATTTATTTAATTAGCTTGTTAAGTATTATTACATAAGTGATGCATAAATTAGTCATTAGTTGAATATATTCAAAATTTATAATGAATATACCTTTTATATATGTATATTATAATTTTTTATAAATTTTATTAAGTGTTTGTATATCTTACAATACATGATACGAAAAAATTAAAAATCGATTCTTGATACGATTCACGTTTTGACAACTATGACTACACATGCACATTTACCATCGACATTGAAGATACCCCAACCAAAAATTGGCACTGCACGCCATGAGGGATAGAATGAAATGAGATAAACATTGATAAGAAGTTTTTAATGGTATTTAATTTACACTTTATATAAATTTGAATTGGTCTCAAACTCAAGACTATTTTTTTCTTTTTTCTTTTTAAGAATCAACTCAAGATTAGATTGATCCGTGAATTCATTAGAGCATATATGTTCCCATCAAAAAAAAGAAATTAGAGCATATATGTGGCAAAGAAAGATGAAAGGGAAATAATGAAAGAGAATAAAAAAAAAAGTGATCGGAATGATTAATAAAAAAAAGTCTCAAAAATATTAAAATCCCAAGATAACACGTCAACATATGTAAAATGAACTTCATTTAGGAATGTTTTAAGTACGTGTTAACGAATAGTAAATATTCGACACAAAAAAAATTTAATTATGAGTTGTAAATGTAATAAGTAGATTTTTTTATAAATATAAATATCTATCAATAATTTATGATTTGTACACAAACTCCTTATGACGTGGGTCTTTATGATATTTGTCCACAATTTACTTTATTTTTTTTTAAATTATTATTATTATTTTTTTTGATAAGAATAAATATAATTATGAATATAATTATCATTTTGATGAAATATTAAATTCATCTTAATTTCTATTGGTACAACATTCTTTAACAAAGGCAAATGTAAAAAGGACGCAACAACTTATCAGCAATGCACTTAGAAAAAAAAAAAAAAATGGCACGCCTTTTTGGCATCACTTGGGAAATGCATAGCCACATCAAACTTGTAATGTAATGGGTGGCATGTTCTAGGCATCCGCATGCCTTAATTTGCCATGTTTCAATCATTCTATGAAATCGAGCTAATCTTTTCCATGTACAATGTCCATTTGTTGTGAATTGGTGACAGACCTGAGAAGAATGAGATCCTAGGCAAGAGCAAGCCTGAGAACAACACTTATGAGAGATCAGGGCGATTTTAAGAGTATTTGTTGAATGAGGAGACTCTAGTTAACATGTTACAAAAGTAAGCCCCAACTTTGCTGCTTCCAAAATGGCTAGCAAAGTTGTCTATGCTTCTACCCATAAAGGACCACCTTGCACAACTATATTTGTCCAAGCATAAGATAAGATGATATGAGTGGGTCACAAGAAAGTTCTCAGCCAAAAAAAAAAAAAAAAAATAGTGGTCACAAGAAAGGGTTGTGATGAAAGCACCTTCTAGATAGTTGCATCAAATTAATTTTGTACCCACTTTTCTTGCTCTGGGGGGGGGGGGGGGGATGGGGGTGGGGGGAATTTGTGGCTAGAAATGCTTGGATTTATAAATTTCTAATCTTCTTAGGGTCAATTTGGAGAGAGAGATAGTAAAGTAGAATTGACAAAAAATTAGTGCATTATTAATCACTTATTTTTATTTTTAGTCTTTTTTAGAGTGAAATTTTGAAAAGATAAAAAAGTTGATAGATGGGTAAAAGCATTAGCATTAAATTTTGTTTTTAAAAGATGTAAGGACACAATTTGGCTCCCAAGCCTAAAGGATGGATGAACTTAGGCTCAAAGAGCTCAATACAATGAATTTGTAGAGAGTGGGTTGGAAAGCTGGGCTTTGATGAGTGTTGAGGCTCATTTTCGAAAGCCTAGTAAGAAGAAGTAGTCCAGCAACATCAACAAAAAAGAATTAGAAAGTGGATAGAAAGCCCATTAAGCCTAAGTGGCAGGAACAATGAATTATAGGTCTATAAAGCAAATAAATGAATCTTGAAGAAGTAAATGGGCCTGAAAAGGCCCAGAAAGAGAGAAACAGCGAACCGTGGGCCACGGATGTAGAAAAGTGAGAATGAGCCACGTCTATTACGGCAGGCTCAAAGTAAAGTGAGTACAGGGCCATAGAAAAACATATGAGCTCTAAGGATGAAGTATGGAGTAGTTGGGCTGAGGAAGCCCAACGAATTAGTAAAGGTCCATGGAAAGCACGGAATTAGAAAGGGTCAAGGACGCCCAAAGGAAAGTAAATGGGACACGGGAGCTTGCAAGCAGATATGACAAAAGGGCCTAGTGAGGCTTATTAAGCCCTTAGAAAGGAAAACAGACAGCAGGCCTAAAAAGGCCTAATGGTACTAAATTAAATCACTATAACATGAATATCGAAACAGTGCGGCAGGAAGCAATGGCAAAGCCGCAAAGATTAAAACACGAGAGAATGCAAGTGAGCTAAAGCTCACAGCCGAGTAAAAGCCCAGATCCTAAACGGCAAGTCAGTAAAGAAATAGCCCACGCCATAAGAAGTTAGAGGTGGACGGCATGATGAATAGACAGACGCCCAGGCCGCGGCAAACGCATGAATAGCGGGCAGATTTTGGACCGATATGAAAAACAGAGCACGCGCAAAGACCAGGTCTTACCAGCTTGTACCCAGCCAATACGGGTAGAGGTGGGCCATGGGTCAGAGGTAAGGGGGGATGTGGTCTGGCGGAGGGGAGAGTGAAAGAACTTATTTCAAGGATCCTGCTCGGGCTACTTTTGGGTGAGTGTCCTGTTGGGATAACATGCCACCCGAAAATAACAAAACTGAGTTGGAACCGTTCAGTGCATGCCATGAGGGAAGCGAGAGAGAGCACTTTACCGTGGCAGATAAGAATGCCACGGTAAGCAAATAGACAAATATTTTGTCCCCGCCTGATGATGTGGCCTAGCGCAGCCAGGACAGGTAAGTGGTGCCAGTCGGGCATCTGACCAATTAGTAATGGTCGACAAGGACACACACCAGACAAAAGGCAGTTAGAGGGTAAAAAGGTAAAAGTCAAACTACGGTAGGCACTATATAAGGACGCTCACTGTACTCAAGGAAAACGGCAAGAGAAAGGGAGAGGAACGAAAGGAAAAAAGAAAAACAGAGTGAGAGTAAGGAAAACTAAGGAAAAGCTAATACCAGCTAAAAAAAAAAAGAGAAAGGAAAAAAAGATTGAGAAAAGAAAGAAAGATAAAAAAAAACTGAGGAAAGAAAGATGGCGGGCATGCAACAAAATGAGTTGTTTTCCCTCTCTCCCTCTCAAACTCACGCTCTCTATTGTTATTGACTTGGGCACGAGTCATTTAGGACCGTCCCTTCAAAGCCATTAATCTCTCCTTTTGAGAAATTATTCGCATTGAATGAATGTTGTCTCCTTCTTGGCTTGCACCCTTTTAACATATTGTGGCAGACTAACAGTTTTATAAGTTGGCTTTATTTCCTCTTTCTTTCCTTCCGCATTTACTTTCATGTTAATATTCATTTTTGTTGCTATTTCATTGGAATATGTATTCTCTGCAATGTCTCATCGTTTAAGTTTAGTAAGCAAACCTCTTTGATATTACGTTATATCTGCCTACTGTAATCATCTCAAGAAGACCTGCCTGCCACGGTCATGTAATATAAATCGCGACAGAACAGGGCATGACTTGCGCACAAGCCGGACCAAGGTGAGTTGCAATTGGACCGGTCCCAACTCTCTAATCCAGAATATCTTGGGTTTAGCACGGCAGGAAGGAGCAATTCAACCCAACGTTGTACAAAAAGCCCATAACACCTGTTACAATGAGTTAGACAACAAGTAAAATAGATCTAGATGACAAGAAAATGAAGATAGAATGGTTTAATCTAAAGAAAATCGTCATCGGCACAATCTGAGGAGATCAGTTCTTATATATTTATCTCAAGTTTGATTACAGATTCAGCTCTTGATTGCTACAATGTTTTTTTCTTAATTTCTCGATCCCTTTCCTTCAAGGTCTTCCTTCTGTTTTATACTCTCTTCTTTCCTTTACCTTTACCCTCCACGTGTAGAGTAGATTGCTGGTGTTGATTCTTGTCCCATCAGCACTTTCCTGAAGTCTCTAGTAGTAGCCGTAAAGTTGAAAATTACTGTTCAGGTATCACTTCTTCATTAATGTAGCTAGAGAGTTAACTATAGAGCATTCAATGCGGTGGTAGCAGCTTTTCCTTTAGATATTATTTTAGGACTTTCCCCTTATCTTGCACTTTTGTGATGCTTTTCTATATCAATAGAATCACCTGGAACGTTGCCTTAGATGGCAGACCACCCCCTTGAACCTCGGCTTTGCTCAGTCGAGGAGGCATTCATCCTCGGACCACCATTATGGACCCTTAATATCAAAACTAACCTCTTCACTTACTAACATGGACTCCCCTGATAATGTTTACTCTTTCTCGGACTACTTCATGTCCTTGGATTGGGCTCCTGAACCAATATGCACACACACACACACACACACACACACACACACACACACATATATATATATATATATATATATATTGTTGGGCTTAACACCCCTACAAAAGATAATTTAACACATCAAAAAGTAATTTTTTTCTTTTTTAATATACTATTTTACAATACACCCTATATCACATCTGCTATTTTATGATTACAACACATTAAAACAGTTTTTAAAAAAACTTCATCTATATTTAAAAAAAATAACAAAACAAATATATTTTATCATGAGAGAGGGAGAGAGAGAGAGAGAGAGAGAGCCATAAGAATGTGATGTGGGAGAGAGAAAATTGAATAAAAAATACCAAAATATATTTAGCACATATAACTGTACCATCTTATTATTAGAACAACATTATAGCGACTGCCAAATTTATTTGGCATTTGACACATCTTTGAAGATGTGTTTTTTTTTTTTTTTTTGGTGCGCTAAATACCAAAATTTTAGCATTTAGGATTTTTTTTTTTTTTTTTACCTTCCCCACTAGTTGGGAGAGAAGTCACACGAGAGAGAAACTTATAAGTGGTACTGTGGAAGATATTATCAAGATTAATGAATAAAATACATGTATCCTTATTTTCATGTTGTTATATGTTTATAATGTTATCTTTCCCTTCATTGAAATGGAGACATTACAACTAAACAAGTGAAAGCTCAAACGGACAATGAAACTCTCATATTAAGAAATTGGGATGGACCGGGTTGAATCTGGGCTCTGGGTAACAAAATGTCAGCCAGAGTTGATTGGGCATGATCCTCTATATTTGAAAATTAAATTGATTAATTTCATAATTTAGATAAATATTATAAATCTAAAAATTTACTTAGTATCATATCATTTAAGATAAGAAATATTTTAAAATTATACCTTAGTTTAGTTTGCTCAGTCATTCTCATTCTTCTATTTCTAGTATGTATTCACTATTTTCCTGTGAAATCTCATACAAATTTAAATATTGGCGTATGAGGTAATCATGTTAACACCATGTGACCTAGAGAGTACTATGTTCAGTTCAGTTATAACTTATAACCATATACTTTACCCATAATACCACATTCAAGCTCATAAACAGCATTATTTGAACCCATTCATTGCACCATGAAAATCAAAACTACTCGGGCAGAATTTAATCTGTTACACCACCAAAATATGTTGTTCTCATATAAAACATAGACTCCTGTGTTTTCTAAGGTTGAATGGGTAAAAGATAGTTGGCAGCAAACTAGATTGATAGATGATATTCAACGACCACTTCCTCGCCTATTATCTTTGATCTCCGGGTCCCTGCAAATATATAATCAAAGGTGAGATGCATACATAAATTCAAAGGAAAGTATTGATATGCATATATCATGAGTCAGACCTCTGAATGTGATCAAGAATGAGAAGCCTTGGTCCGGGCGGGATTTTCACATCTCTAAGGGCACTGAAACACATCATGACAAGGTCAGGGTGATTTTACCTTAAAACACATTGCTAATAAGTAATGAACTAGAAAGACAGTAAAAATATATTGGAATATAAGAAGATGAAAATCCAACTACTAGCCTATCAGTGAGCAGAGGCAATGTGGTGTCTGTTAATAAGCCTTTCTTGAAATTCTTCTCGTAATTCTGGAGGCCAAGGTTATTCAACATAGATCTCGTTTTGGAATAGAAAATATCTTCAGTTGGTGGTTGAGAGAACTTTTGCCCTAACTGCATAACCACACCTTAAGTGCTCAGCACACATAAGTAAGCTCACATAGAATAGAAATTAGAAAAACATATTACAATATCATATACATACAAAGGAAAGATTATAATGAGTTGCCACCTTGTCACCCGTTATACATCAACCTCAGAGTTGTGAGACCATGAATTGATCCCAACCATTCACATTTATCATTGTTGAGAAATTGAATATTTCAAGTTTTGCAACATAAATGTTGCAGGATGATATATATCTTTACCTTTTTTTCACGTGAACATTAAGACAACATATAGAAGCAAAATATTTAACTGTATTTTCTTGAGGAAGGTGGTCATTTTTCATACTTGTATTTGTTATCACTCATAGTAGAGGTCAATAATATATTGTTGTTCTAGAAAATCAATTGCAGCCATCATTTTGTACATAAGGTGATGGTTTCCTATCAATTTTGAAGGGGTGCTACCACATCACAGATGGTCTCATTTACAAAAATATATTTTTATTTTTATTATTATAGGAAAGTGTGTTTGTGTTTGTGTGTGTATATTAGATTGCAAGCATACTTCAATCTGACAAATTAATGTCAGAACTTTTACCCCACCAAAGGCACGGATTCATGTTACAATATTAGACTAACATCAGGGAAGTCCACATTGATAAATGATAAGTGCAATGTCACCTTGTCACTGTGACGTGTATGTAGATTCTACAATAATCATGCCTCCTGTTGCAGTTATTGAAAGTTAATGACTAGAAATAAGAATGCTGTAGAATATGAGCCACTCACCTGGAAAAGTCCACCTTGAACAAGAGCAAAAAAAAGCCCAGAAGTGACAGCATTTGCTGCCAGATTTGGGCCACCCATGCCACTCACCAATGAAAACATTGCTCCAGAACCAAAGGCTGCCACCATGCTGCAATGATAAAACTACTAATTGTAAGAAAGTACATGGGATAAGAATGAGGACAACACATAACTAAAACAGTGTGTTGACAGTTGATCAATCTCCCCTTCCCCCCCCACCCCCCCTCCTCTCCGTATTTACAAGAGAGCAACATCCTATTAAAAAAGAAGGCTCAAATTCAAATTAGTCTTTCAACTTTTACTTCAATTGTCAAATTATTCCTCGAGGTTTATTTTCTTGTCAATTTAGTCCCTCACTTTGTCAAAATGAGTCAATCCAGTCCTTTCATTCAAATCTGTTTGCAAACGTTGCCATTTAAACATTTTCTTAGCTTAAAACACATTCATGAGAAGCGCCATTAAATAGATCTTGTTGTTTGATAAGTATTATTTTAAAAGTAATAATAACAAATGTTTAAATAGTTTCAGTTGTTAACAAATTTGGACTGAAGGACCAGAATGACTCATTTTTACAAAGTGAGGGCCAAAATTGACAAAATTAAACCTTTTGGACTATTTTGACAATTGAAGCAAAAGTAACGAGACCAAATTCAATTTTAGCCCAAAAAAAAGGTCAGTCCCAATTCCCCCCCCCCCCCCCCCCCCCCCTTTGATACATCAGAGTTTGATGGCAAGATTTATTTGTACAGTATCCAAGGACATCTTCCCATATACATTTAGAAGATTCTTTTACCAATACACTAATGAGACCCAACACAAAATTCTTTGGTCACATTGAAGTGCACCCTAACATGAATCCATTATGAGAGGAAATGCAGAGAGAGAGAGAGAGAGAATTTGAAAGCTTTAAGGCAGCATTTCCAGAATCTCCTAAGAAAATAAAAATTAGTCCCCAGAATCAGCTCCTGTCTAAAACAATGAGTTCTGATAGGTTTCAGGCTTTCAGCAAACAGTGGGAAGGATAACATTTTTTTTTTCTCGATAATAGTTTCTGTACATATGTTTGCATGCCCATTCAGCCACTAATGACGCCTTCTAGAACAATCAGGAAAGCTCAATCCATGGATGTGTTAAATTGAGTATGGAAGGAAAAAAATGCCTAATGTATGTCACTTTAATCAACTTTGAATCTGAATAATATAATTTCAATTCATAAACTTTGCATGATCTTTCCTACCAATCAATGAAAACAACAAAATATCCGAAAAAAATTACTGCGCTGAACCAGTCTGTAACACGAGTAATAAACAAACTATTCTACTCTGCAAAAAAAAGAAACGGTTCTTTCACAATTTACATATAACCTTTTTTCTATAGGTGAGTTACATGCACCCTCCACTCACAATTGTGGAAGGAGGAATTTTCATTTAAGCTAGGGTTCATTGGCACAATTTACATATAACTTTTTATAACTAAATAAGCAATTCAGTAGTCCTAAGCAAGGATTGATGTAGAATGTTTTCTTGCAGTGCAGCATGGTTTTTTTTTTTTTTTTTTTTTTGGGTTGGTGTGGGGGGGTTGGGGGTTGATGAAAAAAGCAGATATATATAAGAACTTTGATGCAAAATAAAAACTAGGGGGGCATTTGGAGGTTCCTCCTCTGGGATATGTAGATCTGAGCAGCATTGTTGTTAACATTTGTATTGCTCACTAGCTTAGGACACTTCCACACCAAAGACAATAACAAAAGTCATAACATTTCCCAAGAACATAGAACTCTTTCACATTGGCTGCTAAGACAAAATAGAAGATGAAAGGTGGTAAAAATTTCTAATAAGAAGCTGTAACACCACATGAAAGTAAGTACGAATATCTTAAACAATTAAAAAAAAGTCAACAAAGCCCAAATTCCATCTAATTGGGATTGGCACATCATAAACAATACCACATAAATAAAGGGAGAACTAGTGAAAACTCACCTAGACTGGACATCGTCCTTGCCTCTCAGTCGTTTCATGACACAGGATATGCCAGCATTGACACCTGTCATCACAGCAAAGTTCCGAGCTTGTACCAATGGACCCCCAGCAAGAGCCTGTAATCAAAGTAAACCGTTTCTCATATATCAAGAAAAATCCTAGAACCCCTCCATATATTAAACTTTATCACTACTTCAACTAACCAGAAGTTTTTACAATGCCAACTTCAATTCAATTTTTGCATCACTAATAACTAGATACTTACTTTCATATGATGTGAAACCAATTTTACAACCATGGATAAAATCATAATAGTTCACAATATGGCTATAATCATTTAAAACCCAATGACATAAAAAAATCCAGCTTTTCAACACAAACTAAATCTTTTAAATAAATTATAATCATTCAGTTAATCCAACATAAGGAACATTTTGAAGTAATAATGAAAAAGAAAATGAATTTGCTATGTTTTAGATTGTTTGCTAAATTCCTGTGCCAAAACAAAGTGTTGTAAGGGTTGTAATTGAATCAAATTTGGGTTGTATCGATAAAATTGTGTTAGGGTTGAGTCTAAGTTAGAAGATACTCAAAGAAGATGAGGTATTAATTCGCTCAATTATAATGAGCGGATGACCTTTCGCCCATAATGAATTTTTGAGTGAAACTTGTTTCATAGAAAGTAGACATTTGGGGCTTCAAAAACAGTGGCAAATTCAATCCAATTTGGATATGAATGGGGGAGACATGACCGTTGAAGTTGGTGCAGCCGCGTTGTCCTTGAGAGTAGAGTGAGATTGGGGTGGGCAGTAGAGTGAGATTTTGGCATGATAGGTTGCTAACAATAGGTTGTTCTTGTTGTCCATAGTTTCAGGTTGCGAATGATGTTTAACCGCAGAGCAAGTTTTCTTAGTTGGATTCCAAAGATTTTGGACCCACCGTAGTGAATTTTCATAAATCTTTCTTCTATTGAATTTTCTATTAGATTGAAATTTGGAATGGTTTTGTCCAATGAATATGTTTTTCATTGGTTTTCACAGTTCATTATCAGATTCATGTGCTTGTTTTACATCTTTGATACTATTAATTTGGAGAATTATAACTGTGGTTGAAACAACTGTTTGTTTGTACTACTTTGTTTGGAACCAATCATAACTTGATCAAAAAAAAAAAAAAAAAAATCCACTGATTAGTTATTTGGGGGTCAAAATAAGATTTTTCAAATAGTACCAGAGCAGTTAGAACATAAATTTTCAAATCCTAAACTTCAAAACTTAACCTAATCTACAAAACCCAACAACGTTGTTTACCTAGTACGAAAACAAAGATGGGCAATTGAGTTTAAAAGAAGAGGAAACAAAAAAACCTGGGCTTGTTTGAAAGAGGCCATGGCTTGTGGGTTGAGGGAAGCGGCCTGAGGAGGAGGAGTTGGGATAGAAGACGAAACGTCGTTGGTGAGAGTGCCCATGAAGCCACCTATGGCGGCGCCCTGGGCGGCGCTGGTGGCGGTGACGACGGCGACCTCGACGGGCAAAGACTGCTTGGCTAGCCAAGCCCTGAAGCCAGCTTCCAACTCCTTGAAACGAGCCTGTAGCTGCTCTATTGGGTTCTGCTGCTGAGGCATGAGCTTCGCAACCATCACTCCCTGCTTTCCTTGCTCCATTTCCTTTGAATCAATTCGTTTGCCGCTGCCGCTGAGTGGTGCTGCTGACTGTGGTTTATTTGTTGTGTTTTTATGGATGGAGATGGATAACCGATAACAGTATAGTAGGGCTTTCTGGTTTTTTTTTTTTTTTTTTTTTTACCTACCTAACCCTGTTCTTAAAATTTATTTGGGTACGGTTATAGTACAGATTAATTATCTATTTTTTTGAAACATTTTATGAAAAAAAAAAAAGCAAAAAAAAAATTAATAACTTTTTTATAAATTTTTTTTTAAAAATTTATTAATATATGTTCTAAAAATATACATTAATAAGACCCAACTTATTTTAGCTATGGGGTAAAATAAAATAAAATTGTAAAATAAAGTGGTGACCAGTAAGTATTGGACTACATGAGGTAGAAACTCATCTAAAGAGAGAGGAGAAAATTAAATAGTTAAAAAAACACACATACATGATACAAGTACAGCTAAGAATGTAAGATAAGAACTCACAACTCACAAGTAGATATTTTTCCCCTTTTGGGTAAAGAGTAACATGGGTTTGAAGGGATTGGTTGGATGTTTTTAAGGGTGAACGGAGGTTTAACTGTGATTTGTTATGTAATATTTTTTTATAATATATCTTGTACTTAAATTGTCTTTATATTTATTAATTTTTCATTTTTGACATTAATCTGGTCGAATCGCTTGACCTAGATTGGGTTTTAAAACAATGAAGAGTAAGATCATAGTTCTTACTAGTTTTATTATATAATTTTTTTTTCTTTTTCACAAACAAACAAACACAAGATAAGGGAATAAGGTTCTAACTTTTAACACAAAGATATACCATAAATTTTATTCAAAAGTTATGATAACTTTTATTAAAAAATGATGAGGTAAATTATAGTATACAACACACAACAGAGTATAGGAAAAACAAAAATACATCAAAACACCGTACCACGTCAAAACAAAAAGATGGAACATAGGTCCATGAAAGATGGAATTATTCATCCCCAAAATAATCCCTAAAGATGGAACTTGGAAGATGTGAAGATGGGCATCCAAAGCAAGACAACAATGAGCTCTAAAATGGCTTAGGCTTTGTCGGTTTACTTAGTTTATTATGACTTTAAAAAAATATATAATTAGGAAAATTACACTTTATCTCCTTTAATTATACATCCATTTATATTTACCCTTGAACTATAAGAATACAATATCAACCCCTAAAGTAATGCTCAGTAATACTTCACACCATATCATCTATTTTGGTAAACTTGTCATGCCATAAAACTTTAGCTCACAACCATAAGCGAATCATAGTATCCTAAATTAGCATGGGCATCTAACGAATTGTTGTTAATGAGAGTTTATTTTGGGCATATAATTATAAATAGAGTGGTTAGGTCCGTTACCTCACATGCTAGGTCTTGTTCTTAATGTTAATGTTTGTTTTGTGGGGTATAACCCCTTGTGGATAATATACATTCCTTTCTAGTTTATGGATAAAATTTCTAAGGGTAAGATTTCGGTTATTCTGGTCATCGCAGAATAAAGGTTTCAATGCGTTCCAAACAAACTCTTTAGAGTTGTTAATAATGAGTCACATCCATGGGTAGGGATAGTGTAATCCAAGAAAACAAACGATCTCGCCCTGAAGAAAAAACTCGTCCCGCGTAATCCAATTCCCATTTCCCTCCTTCCCTCATTCATAAACTCTGCCGGAGCTCTCTTATTCCCGCACGGCACAATCGCCCACTCTAATTTCGGTACCATCCTATCCCTTTTCCTATTCCTCTCATTTTCCGTACAAACCCCACTTTTGCTCTCAATAGCTCCCCTATCTTCCATACCAAACTTTTAAAATTTCTTTATTTAAAAAATTTCAGGGAAGTTAGGGCTTAGTGTTTCTGCTTCCTGATTATCATGTATGTAGCTAATTTTTACGAATTTTATGTTTTTACTTTTTTACCAATTAACAAGTAACACTATTTTTTGTATGTTGAATTTTATTTATTGTTGTTTTGGTTGAAGCAGATCCACATTGAATCAGGACTTGGAGTTTTCGGCTGTGGTTAGAATGAGCGACTCAAGGGAGCAATCTCCGGATTGGTTGCGTACTTTTCAGGTATCGAAAAAATAACCAATTTAGTTCTTACTTTGAGTAACTAGAGAATCATAATGGTTAATTATTATGTAATTTAAATTCGGCGATGATTAGGTTTGGGGGTTACATAATTGTGTAATTTTGTGTTTGGCAATGTTGTGATAAAATGCTAATACTAGTAGGTAGGGTCGTAGGTCGTGATCTGAGAATGCAGGAAATAGATGTAAGAGCTAAACACGTTTTTGTTGGAGATGTTTAGGTCTGAGGTTGAAGTGACATGTGGAGAGTTTGACATCGCGTATGAAACTTCTCTGTGTTTCTTTTTTCGAGGGAACAATTTGATATCTGTTGATACAATTGAAGTGCTGGCGAAGATTGCTAATTTTCGTGGTTCAAGGTGTTTTTGGTTTGGTAATGTTGTGATAGATGCTGTGCTAGTAGGTGAGGTCGTAGGTCATATTTAGAGAATGCATGAAATAGACGTAAGAGCTAAACCTGTCGTGGGGTTTGTGTGTTGTTTTGATGAGTGGCTCCTGCAGAATGTGTGAAGCTAAAATTGCTTATCAGTTTTGGACATGATGTATCAAAATCTTATTGTAATTATCTTGCGTCACATTGTTATCCTTGTATGTAATTGGAATCTATTCATGTGGTTGGTCATCCTAGAGCTCGCTAAATATTAAGGTCACGATCATTGAATTGTTGGTCTTTGTTACTTTCCATATTAAACCCTTGATGGTGCAGCTATTGAAGTTCCCTTTTACCTTTCTACGTCTCTATGTTGGTGCTAACTGTAAAAGTGTTGCTTTGTTGAACAGGCGCCAACTCAGTCAACACTGACATTGTCGTCAGATTCTGAGCAGTCACCAAAAGGTAGCCCTTCATCAGATTATGAACCTTCACCAAAAGGTAGCCCTTCAAGGGTGGACATGGTTGATCTTGACGAGCCAACTCCGCATAAATCATCTAAAATTCCAGAGAAAGACATGAATCAAGGTATCGTTCTTGGTGAAAGTGGTGCAGGTTCTTCGTCCAGTAAGCCATCCAAAGCAAAGTCTGCGAAAAGAAGACTGAAAGTAGAAGATCAAACACCTCGGCAAAAGAAGAACACAGCTAACAAAAGGAGAAAAAGAGGTATGTTAGGGTTTGGGAAAACCATTTTATGTTCCTCTGAATGTTGAGTCCCAAATTGAGAGGCTTTAAAGAGATGAATCACATAATCCTTGATAATATACAAATAAATTAGAATTTCTAGTTTTAAGTCTTTTGACAAAATCTTTAAAAGCCTTTGTTTTATACTTTTATATTTATGATACTTAGAATGTATTCCCTGGAATTCCATAACATTTGTTTTCTGATGATGATACAGGAGATGAGAGTGACAAAAAAGTTGCCAAGGAAGAAACATTAGAGAAGAACACAGAACCTCATGTAAGAAGCATTACCCAGTCATTGCTTCACGACTTTAATTTGGTGAATTGCCTTTGATGTATAATAATTACCAGCCTCCTCTTCAAGTTTGCTTTAAGTGATCTAAGGTCTTCACTCATTTGTAGGCTGTGATTGATCTTTATCATTTTTCCTTTAAATTTGTTTTGGGGCCTATCTGATTCAAGAAAACAACCAATTGCATTTTGTTTTCTTGAATAAATGAATTTAAAAATAGAGCATGGCCCAAGTTTAGTTGTTTGACCAAAGGAATTGTAACATTAAGGTAAATAATTAATAGCACATTCGTTGAGAAGGCATTTCTGTTTTATCTTAATCATCAAGTTTTCTTAAGCACTCCTGGACATGCCAAGGACTTTTTAACACATGTAAAAGTAAAACAGATTTTGCATATGTTCATATTATTAATTGCTTGTAAGAGAACTTATCTAGTGTTTCCCTGTTAGTAAGTCTTAATATGAGTGGTGCTCAATGACTTCTTTGATTGAGGGGTTCTTAGATTTCATGGACTCCATGGGTTCTAGATAACTGTTTTGTTCCTTCTTGTTTTGTCTTTAATTTTTTTTTATAGCTCTCTTCTCTTGTATACCCGTGTACTTGATGAGTTTTTTTTTTAAATAATTTTTTAATAATTTTTAATTTTTTTAATTTTTATTTTTTACCTATAAAAAAAAATCCCTGTTAAATTAAATTAGAAGAAAATGTGATCTCTCTTAACTAAATAATTATGATTATGAGAAGACATTAATTGACAAGGATCCATAGAGCTGACCACAATTTAATTATAACACCGCATTCTTTTTGCCATCTCATGTTGATTAGCTTGCAAGTTCACTAATTTGAAGGAGATATTTGGTAGCTAGATGCCTCTGGGTTGTTTGTAAAGTAAGAGGGCACTAGTACTTTAAGGTAAACTGGATTTTATTACTATAGAAATGGATCAATTGCTTGGAAAGGCCTGCTTATGGTGTAAATTGGTTTTTTAACTTCTTCATGTGCAGTTAGTCCTTGCTTGCACACTGTTAAAATCCATTCGGTGTTCCACTGTCCTCTGTAGGTAGAACTCCCAAAAATTTAGTGGGCTAATCTACGAAATTTTGCAAAATGTTATATCTAGACCACTTTGTGGATCAGAAATTGTAATGGTGTTATATCTTAATGGGGATTAGGTTGATTTTAAGCATAAATCTAGCTTGCTTTCATTTTGTCTTTTGCTGATGACAAGAACTTAATGTTGAACAGGAACCAAATCCTTCAGTTTTGACACTATCATCAGATTCTGAGTCTGGTCAAGGATATAGCCCTGTAAATGAGGATCAAATTCATCATGGAGAATCTTCTGACCAGAAAACCTCTGAGTTCCAAGGGGGAGCAAAGGTTGATGATGACGCTCTTAGTGGCAGTGATAGAGAGTCTCCACCGAAGAAGGCTTCAAAAGAAAAATCTCTGAGAAAGCGGCTAAAAGTAGAGGGTCACACACCAATTAAAGAAAAAAAAATAAATGAGAACATTGAAAACAAAGGTATGAAGTGGGGCTTGTGACAGGTGTGAATTGTTTTTTGCTAGAAAAAGTAATAAAATCTCTAATAAGGTAGTTTATACATTTATTCTTAACTTATAAAAAAAGGGTAGTGGTTAATATTAAACCTTTTCATAATGAATGCGAACATGATTCTCTCTCTCCGTCAGACACACACACACACACACACATACACACAGGTGTGTACTGTCTGTAGAGTTTTGATGCTTGTAGTATCTGTTGATGGTGTAGGAAAGAGTGGCAATGTGGAAATTGCAGAGGAAGAAACATCACATATTGAATCCCGTGTAAGAGAGATGATTAGTTGCTGTAATACTTTCCTATCTAGTCGTTGTCTTAATGAAATGTCTTGTCAATTTATAATTTGCAGGCCTCCTCCTCAAGGTTGCCTTTGGTACTCTCTGACAAAGTCCAGCGCACGAAGGTAGGATAACAACTTATCTTGATTCTTTTCTTGGCATTTGATGTTGGGATATTAAGCTGCTGTTTCAAAATGAATAATGCTACTATAATCAATTTCCTAAGAATGCTCTGAGGTCAATTTTTCGTTATGGTTTATACTGTGGAGAAATATACACTAGGGTTTAACTGTCCAAGGGTGAGATGACAATAGTATTCTGAGAACTTACTTGGTTCATTTCTGCTTGCCATCTTAGATTTCTAGGTGGATTCACTACATATTCCATGCTATATGAGTCTATGGATTTTCTGGCAAAATATTTCTACGCATATTCATTTTTAAGTAGTGCTGCTGCCTTCTCAACCCCCGCCCCAATTAAAAAACCCCAATTCCCACTCAAAAAAAAAAAAAATATTAAGATTTGTCATTTGTGCAGGCACTTATTGAATGTGAAGGGGATGCCATAGATTTGAGTGGCGATATGGGTGCTGTAGGACGAATAATAGTTTCAGATACACCGTCAGGAAATCATGACTTGTATTTAGATTTAAAAGGTAATTTGAAATGTGCAGTTTCTCTCAGGTTGATGATGATCCATGGGTCTTCTTCTATATTGCGTCTATATGTGTACATAATAATTTCTCTGTTTATAAAAGAACCATAATATAGATTGACATTTTTTCAGTTTCTATCAAAAAATTCTCCTGCAATGTGTTTTCAGTATTAAAAGAACAATGTCAAAACTCAAAAGACATCATCTGTACCAAAGTTCAAAGAATAAGTATATATTTCTTAACGTTACACTTATATTGTTTGTCCACATATGTTTTCTCAATGTATATGCCCTCGTCACCTAATCTCTTCTATTTTCCTATATAGATTTTTTGTAGATTATTTATCAAAAATAAATATTTTTTGTAGACCTTAGTTTTGTTTAGACGAAGTGACAGCTATTTTTTTGCATATTCCATGCATAACAGCCTGCTTCTGATTGGTTTAATTTTGGCTACTATTTCAGGAACCATATACCAAACAACAATAGTTCCTTCCAGGACATTTTGCGTTGTAAGTCATCAATCTCCTTAAAAAATATTGTAGTGAACATCTTGGTCTCAAAAGTTGTTACCAGTATAAATGTTTTGTAGAAACCAGAAATCTCTGTTATGATTTACATAATAAACTATATGACACAGATCTTTTCTTGTTCAGGTTAGCTTTGGTCAGTCAGAGGCAAAGGTGTGTTAATTTTTTGCTTAAGATATTTCCTTTGGAAGATGTATATATGTAGTTGATAAACTTCCAAGAATTTTTTTTTGTCTTGCTATTCATCTCTTCCCTTCCTTATTGGTGCTATTTCCCTAATTGTAGCATGCATTAGAGAGTACAGTGAAATATATAGCAGAATAGTAGGAAGTGTTATCTGATTTATTGGCTCAACATTGTATATTTGTTGATCAGATAGAGGCTATCATGAACGACTTCATTCAGCTTAACCCACAGTCTAATGTATATGAAGCTGAAACTATGGTTGAAGGTTGGGTTCTTTTTCCAAGATTTTCCATGCAGTGTTTGTCTCATCATTTGACTTTCTTCTTTTCCTTTTCCTTTTTATTTTTATATTTAAAAATCCCAAACATTGCTCTTCCTTCACATCCACCATTTTGTTTGAGCAGGAACGCTGGATGGTTTCTTGTTTGATTCAGAAGATGAGGCTGATAAGATGCCTAAAGCCATTCCTAATCAAAATGATCAGGGCATTGAAGGACAAACCAATGGAAAGATCAAAGGGAAAGCTGAGAAAAAATCGGTATGTTCCCAACCTTCTTCCCTTATAGAGCATCTCAAATTAATTAAATTACACTGCTTCTGTTTTAACATGTTCCCAACCTTTTTTTTCCCCATTAAAAAAAAAAAAGTTACATGGTGGTGCATTTATGCTTATTTGAGGGAAATCTGTATGCAGGGGGGTGTCCGGAAGAGAGGCAAAACTGCAGGCGGAAAGCCCCAAGCTCCAAAAAGAGTAAGAAAGAAAAATCAAGTTTCAAAGAAAGGCAAGACCAAGAAATGAGAGACAAATACGTTTTGTATTTTGCATACATGGCATAAGATATAAACCATTAATGACCAGATATTAGTTCTGATAGTTGACAGGAGTAGGAGTAGAATTGCATTGTATTAATTTCAGTGACAGATTATAGTAAAATGGTGGTCATTGGTGCTTAAATTCATAAAATTTAAGGTCTTAAGGAGTATATGCTGTTATTAGTTTCTTTAATTTGACCGTTTCTGCTGGTGGGTTGATGAATTACTTACTATATTCAAAATAGATTACTCTGCTTTTGATTGCTACAATTTAGTTAGCCAGAAAGTTGCTTCATCAAACTTATAGAAAATGTATACTTTTCCCTCTCTTTTTTTTTTTTTTTGGTACCGCAGTTTCTTTCTTAAACCATTATATTAATGTGTCTCATTATGAGTCTGACTAACTGGATATTCAATGATACATCTTAAACTGTTTCAATTTGGAAAGACATGCAATGAGTTTTGGCCTGCTGCATTCCTTCCAAGATTATTTATGAATATTGTGGCAATTTGTTGTGAACCGAGAAAATAAAATATAAATTGAGTGTGGTCAATTTGAGATGATCAATATCTTGAACTTGAAAGAGAAAATAGACATTAATGGTTAATTTTTTGCTTAATTCTCATTAATGCCTTCCATGTACATATATAACCAAGGATGAGATAACCTCATCACAATCTTATCCTAACAAATAATAACCAAGTCCTATTTAAATTTCAATACAGCTTGAAATGAAATTCAATCCTAATCTCCTAATCAGCTACATGATATTAATTGAATTCAACTTAAGAACTTTATTTGAATTTAACTTGAATCTATCCTTATCTTATGTTGTCTAATTTCTGGACACAACACAATTAAAATACATGGTTAAGCACATTTTGACAACAGGTCACAGAATTATGTATTTGCTACCATGCACTTGGCACACTCAGCAGAATGCACTGTCAATTCCTCTACAAAAGAAATCATCTAGTTTAATTCCTTTCTCATTTATGCTGTCTTGCAATCCATTGTGCTTGATATAGTCAATATTTTCTTTCAAAGGCACGATTAAGGTTCTCTTCTACGATTGAGGCATGCTGTCAAATGCTGTGAAGTAGTCATAGTATACTCCGAAGAGTAAGATTAAGATGAGTAGAAGGATTGGCATTGGAAGGGGTAGGCGGATGTTCGAGGAAGAAACTTTGCTCACTACCTCCCCATTGCTTGGCTCTTCAATTGGAACTATGGGATCATCAGATTTTTTTACCCTGCGTCACAAATTATTCTCAAATTTTAGGTTCTAAGGAAAGAGTGGCAGCATGTGCACTTCATGTATATCTGCTGCTGAGATAGAAAAAATGATATTTAGCAGTTGAATTTAACAGAATTGAGGGGAGAAACAGTACCCATTAACGCTAGGGCAGAAAACAACGGCATATTCATTAGCCTTGCATGTAAAAGTGCTTGTGCCATCATCAAAAGCATAGCTATAGGCCCTTGGACAAGCGCTCTTAAAGATGGTTGAATAAGAGGAGGGTTGGCATGTCGTTGGGTTCGCAAACTCACCACTGCAGCAGTACTGGTCCAATCCAAATGCCCCACATGCACTCCTACATGCAACCACCCCTCCTTCCTCTTCTCCACCAACTACTTGAAGCTCCTTTGGGCAACCTGTTTCATTTCATGGTTGCATTTAGGCGGGGTTTCGGGTTTGATCATTTTATAAGTGAAGCCAAATCATCTTGTAATCTAATTTCCTACTTGCAAATTGCAAAAGTAATTTAAAAGCTTACCCATGTTGATATTTGCAGCGCAGCCTGTGGCATTGCATGCTCCAGACGCCCCCCTTGGTGCGGCAATAAGCGGTATATTGTAGCCATCTACAAGGCTGACATCATAAAAATCTAACCCATTTCCTGTTCCAAGGGTTATCTCAAAGAGGGATGCAGGTGGAATGGCGCCCATGCCATCACATTCCAGCCTTCCTCCACAGTCCCCTGTTTGACATTTTCCAGCTCCTGACTCGTCAAAAGTGCACCCGGTCCTTGCCCATAGTCGTCCTGACCATCCTGGAATAGTTGGAATGCTGACACTTTGGCCTGAGTCTAACCGGAATCCAGTTGATGATAGTTGAGGTGTCCCAGCACCCGCAAGGGTTCCAGGCCATATGGTGTAGGGGCAGCTGTTTGTTATTGTGAATGTGCAAGATGAGCCAGAGAAAAAGAAAGAAATGACAAGAAAGAAAGTAGGGATCACCCAGGATGTCATCATTGGCATTGTTGAGGATTCTGGTTTGTTCTTTAAGTTGTACTTTCTTCAGGTGAATGGAAGGGAAGGAGGGAAGAGCTACGGAGAAGGATATTTGTAACTTATAAAAGAATATGTGAGGAGGGGATAAATTGTGTGTAATGACAATACAAAACCAAAGGGTTACGTTGCTTTGATGAAATTCTCAGCCACAAGATGATCTTTTTGGGTTTAGAATTGCCTTTATATTGGATGGCCTCATTAAGAAGCAATTCCTTTCTTTAACAATTGCATGACGACACATTATACACGTTGAAAGCCAAATGAGATCTCTCTGATCAGAGATCTCATAGGTTTCCTTTCGATGAATCAATTGCGCGGTTCAGATTCGAAAAATGCAATATTATGGATAGAATGCCCCTGAAAAAAGTGACTTCAGATTCTTCATGTTGGAGAAATACATTATTTAATCAGACAATCAATTCTAAATTAATATTTTCAAAGAAACAATATTATTTTGCACACCCAAAAGAAGAATTTGCTTTAAAAAGTAAGGTAAATCACTTTCTATCCTCTTAATGACTCCTAAGATTGGAGGAAAGCATCCAATCTAGTTTCACTATACATGATAGTACTAGGTTATAAACATAAGTGGAAAGACAGGGTCACATGTAGATGTTAGCATGTAACCAACCTCTTTAAAGATCTTTTGCAGTGAGGAACTGTGTCAAGTGTACATCACCTGACTCACCAGACCACTTTATCCTTGCAATTGGATACTGTTCCCAGTAGAGGAAGTAATCAGGTCCACTCTCCATAGAATTTAACAAACACTTCCTAAATATTTGCAACAACTATGATAAATGGTCTTACGAAGACACTACCTTCTGAATCAATTAACCAATCCATGATAAAAAGAACAAGCAGCAGGGGACAGATAGATGTAGACCAATAATTCAATGCATCAATAGAAATTAACAAAGCTAATTTGATGCAAACAAAACTGTCTAAAACACAATTATACAGAACAATCTTTGGACAAGTAAGGATTTGCTATTTCCTCCTAAAATTGAACAAAAAAATTTACAAACAGGGAAGCACTTTTCCACCATTTTAGGCCTTGTGATATCTTACAGGCAAGTAGCTGTAGATTCAACAGGGCTTAAACAGAAATAGCTTAGGGACCAAATACCATGGTAGATACCGCTGGTTGGAAATTAAAATTGCCTTCAGCCTGGTTCACAAGGTTCCAACGCATCCATTAACAATTGTTTGCTCTGCAGCTTATCAGCTACAAAGACCTCCCTTTGCCAGCCAACTCCCAATAAAACTTCAAGAAAAGCCAGCCACAAAATTTATCCATACCAGCAATTTGATCAACAAATCATATAGTTCCAGAGCAGAGGACTTCCTACCACAATAGCCTTCTGATCTGCCATTCTAGAGGTTGTGGCTAACCAGGAGGATGAAGGATAGGACAGGATGTACACCTCAACAATTATCAGAGAATATACTTGGGCTAGTTCAAACCCGTTTTGTTGGAGCCATGGTCATATACTGGTGACCATAGATGGGTAAGGTAATGACAAAATAAGTCCTTGATCCCACATAATCCAAAGAAAAGATACAACAAAGGCTGTAGCTTGTCACAGTTACCACTAAGTATGGCTTACAATAGTCAGCAACCCAGGAGAAAACTAACCATCAAAAAGGATGATATCACAAAAATATAAGTCTATGGATAGCTGAGCATAAGGTCTTCTGATTTTTCTTCCCTAACAAGGATGTACAAAGAGTATGACTAGGGAATTGTTAATCACTGGGAATTCTTCCATATTGCTACACGCCATTAGCAATATTATTTTAGATTAAATTCAGCAGGCTGACCTATGTTTCTATTATATAGTCCCTCGAACAACCCATATGTTTGAAATGAACAGGAAGGATACTGTTCTTCAGTTCACCAGCATCATCCGACGCATCCCCTCGTCTCCACCAAGAAAAGAGCTATATCTCCATGACAAGGACACCTACATAGGAAAGAAATAAAATCATATATCAGAAATTCTTATTATCAGTTGGAGAAATTATAAAACAGATAAAATTGATTCATAAAAACAAGCAGCATTTTCAAACTCTTATGTATAGTGGACTTGAAACCTGCAAAACTAAAAATTACTTCAGAAATTCATGTCAACTCAAACTGGGGAAAGGCAAAAAGTAATAAAAAGATGAAAATAATATACAGGAGTAAAGCCGAACCATTCCTTTTAAACCTGCCATATAACCAAGTTAAGTTTATGTCAGACAACAATAGAAAAATGTCATTAATATGAAGAGTCTGGAAAAACCTGTGCTGTACAGCTCAGCAGTATAAAAGAACTGATTAACCATCAAGGGTCACCATATATAGGTGAATACAATACAAATGATATGACAACATAAATTGCCTTTATACAATACAATTTGCACATTCACCAAAATGATCACAAAAAGGGAGGGAAAATATCAGAATTAAGTACACCACTACAATCAACACTGTAAATTCGAATCAAAATCATGGTTCAAGTCACCTAAAAGCACCCTGTAACTATCATAGTTCAAATCTCAGACCAGCAGAGAAAGAAGCAGAATTCAATTCAAGTTTCATAAACAAGTAACAGAGCCTGATTAAGGAAGAGCTAAATTGCAGTAAATGAGATTAGAAATATATAGTGTTCCTACAGACAGGGAGGACACATCCGGTCCACCATTTAGTTACGCGAATTAAGTTCAATTATTCTCCATAATCGTTCCAGGGAAAAAGAAGGGAAAATTTTTAAGGAACATGATTAAGAAAATTGATACTTGTCTTTTCAGTTATATCATAGATCTAGCTCATATCCATGCCATCTCCAACTTGGCTGCAGATTGGACTGACAGCTGAGAAGGACCTCTCAAAAGGAGAAGGATGAAACTGTGCATCCCGTCTGCGCTTACAGGCATAGCCATCAGTAGGGGAATTCTCTGGCTCAAGCTTCCTCCGGATGCCTCTCACAGCCTGTTCCTCCACCGATGAAAGGGGGAAAATTTGCCCGCTAGCTCTGCAAAGGGAGCTATGGTTATCATATAGAATTCTCTGGTTACAGTTTTTGTCACATATGTGAGTCAGTCCTGTTAGTTTGCAGCGGTACATATTTCCACAAACACGCTCATTTTCACATTTCCAGTCGCATTTGTGAACAGCAGTCGGCCCATCTTGGCCTAGTATAGTTGACAGAAAAATAACGTTTGCAGGCCCTGATACCACCATGGATTTGCCACACACCTCCATTGCAAAAATCAGACTTCTTAAGTTTCAAACTTTATAGATTCCAAATTCCAGCCCCAAACGCTCTGCAGAGCCCAACACAACATAGAAAATTCGTCAATTTCATCGCTCTAATGAGATGACTTTATGGTAATGCCTAGCTCTCGGCATTTTGAAACGAATTCCTCTATAATTATTCCAGATAAATATCTGTAAGCACTAAAATCTATCTAACAGGATCTTACACTCTTATTCAAATCATGAAAAAACATAAAATAAACTTAAATGTTTAAGATTCTAGATCCTTATATTATAAAATAATATCCACTTGAAAACCAGATAGCTACTTAACAATTAACAATTAAAATATTTCCCCACTCATCCCTTTTCTTTTTCTGTTCTCTTTGGAAACAAACTGTGCCTAGAGGACATTTAATTTTACATAAGAGGGATATACAAGGAAAAACAACACATGGGTTGCATAAAATTGGAAAATTTTGAGTGGCATTAACAAAGTACAACTCACAGAAGCTGATCTTCCAAAAAAGAAATCCTCTTTTGCCCCCCCAAAAAAAAGAACTAAATAAATAAATTGGACCTTTTCTTCCTAATTGTACATTCTTTCATCAACAGATCTGTACTACCACCAACTGAAACTACCTCTCAAAAACATAAAATCTCACAAAAATTGAAAGAACAAACACATAATGATCAAAGAAACTGAAAATGATACATGGGTTGTCGGCTATATGTTAAAAGCTAGGACTTTTATTTCAAAAACAAACAAAAAACACAACCCCATAAACCAAAGAATCAAAATTTTAACACACACACACAAAATAGCCAAGACATAGACATGGACATAGAATTATGTATAAAGATACATACTTTGTTGCCGTTCCAACAGTGAAGCAGGCGAGTCTCCACCGAACCTGTATTAAAAAAAAAAAAAAAAACCAAACCAAACCAAACAAACACTAAAGCCTATAACAAGCACTACCTCTCTCTCTCTCTCTCTCTCTAAACAGTGAATACAAGGTGAAGAAGGGTAGCTAGAGAAGAGGGGAATATATGCGCGAAGAAAGGGAGTGGGTTGGGTGGGTATTTATAGATATTAAAGGAGACTATAGACTATTCCAATGGTGGTTGGGTTTTGGGTTGGAGTTGACGTCCAAGTAATAAAGAAAAAAAACAGACTTTAAAACTTAGATAAGACACAGTGTCTATGTGAGAGAGACACACAGAAAAAGAGAGAGAGAGATGACTTTCGGGGAGAATGCATATGAAATTCACATGAAATTGCAATGTACATGACATTTCTCTTTCTATTTTTATTATAGAAATAAGACTAAACAAAAAGAAAGGGACACTTTGGTCCTTGGCCCTTAGAGATATTTTTTTTATCCTTACCTTTTATCTTTTGGCCCATTTATATTTGAGTAAGGTTATATTTACAAATTATTTTATAATATTTTTTTTATAAATAATTGTTGTGCTAAATTTTTCTTGATTTTTATTTGAACTTACCCTTGTCATCACTCCCACATTACTAGTTTGTAAAAAAATTTATAACTTTAATATTTTTTTTTATATGTTTGGTTCTGTTTTCATTTGTAAAAAAAGATCACTTCTTAAATAATTATTTTTCTAGAAGAATTTTCATTAGTAATTTAATTCTTCATAATATAATTTTCCTATTAACAACAATGTAATTTATGCATTCGGAAATATTTTAGAAGAAAAAAAAAGTTCATTAAAGGTTATCATATTAACGGATATTGAAAATATAACCAATATAAAAAAAAAAGACAAAAATAAAAATTGTAAAACGTCCAAAATGACAATAATTGGGAAAAAGGCACTTCAAAGTTGAATCTCCTTTTTTTTTTTTTTGTCTTCTTCATCTAATTTTTAATTTTATTTAATAAATATATTAAATATGCAAAAAGAAGTGGGTAATATGTAGAGAGGCAAGTGCAACGACTGTGACGGACTTTAGATCAATATAAATTTTCAGCACGTGTCCTCCCAACGGTTCTCTCTCTCTTTCTATCTTTATACCTTTTTTAACGGTTCAAACGCGCTCTTTACTTGTTGATGAGACCGTAGACTTTTATCACCCAGTCAACACTTGACACGTCTGACTCTCTGCCGTAATCCTCGTTACACTACTGGTCACGTTTACTTTGCTCTTTTTTTTTTTTAATTTTTAATTTTTAAATTCTTCCTCGTTTTATGAAATAAAAATATGGACCAAAATTTACTTCACATTTGTGCCTCAGATTCGCGTCCACCGTCTCAGTATGAGACAAACCGAAATTTTCTGAGTTTTCAAAACGACGTGTCGTTTCGTTTCACCCAATTGTGCGGAATTAGGGTTTGTTTGTTGCAATTGGATCCAAATCTCGATTCGGTGAGTTTGGTTTTTTCTTTAAATTTTTTTTTTTTTTTGAAGTTCTTTGTTTGGTTACTGAGAAAATTTTCAGCGATTTCTTGAAACCCGAAAAGGTAAGGTTTTTCGTAGTGGTGGATGTTAATTTTTCTTTTGTGTGAATTTGATTTTGATTGTGATTGGAGCCACTGCTGTGTTTGAGTGATATTTGAATGATTTTTTTGTACAGTTTTAATTTTGATAAGCAATTTTTTTTTTAAGTTCTTTGTTTGGTTGCTGAGAAAATTTTGCAGCGATTTCTTAAAACCCAAAAAGGTATGTTTTTTATTTTTCGTAGTGGTGGATGTTATATTTCTTTTGTGTGAATTTGATTGGAGCCACTAATGTGTTTGAGTAATATTTGAATGATTTTTTGTACAGTTTTAATTTTGATAATCAATTTTTTTTTTAAGTTCTTTGTTTGGTTACTGAGAAAATTTTGCAGCGATTTCTTAAAACCCAAAAAGGTAAGTTTTTTCGTAGTGGCGGATGTTAATTTTTCTTTTGCGTGAATTTGATTGTGATTGTGATTGAAGCCACTATCGTGTTTGAGTGATATTTGAATGAATTTTTGTACTGTTTTAATTTTGATAAGCAAATATTAGTAACTATTTAACTGAGTTATTACGTTTGATTAGCTTTTTTTGAAGTATAGGTTTGTTTAGAATGAATTTTTTTTAAGCATGTTTGTTGGTATGAGATATATTGGAATTCAGATCTAATTTTTGGGATCCCTAATCACTAATCAGTTTTACCCAAAGCTTGAATTTACGGTGCGTTTTTATAAGCGGGTGCAAAACGTTGTTTTGGGTTTAAATTAAGCTTTTGTAAAAAAACTATGAGAAGTTGCTGTTGTGAATCAGAGTTTTGGGTTTTAAAAACGCTCTTTTAGGCTTCCAAAACGCTTAACCAAATGGACCCTTAGCTTCAGTTGATGGTTTATGACCAGATTCTTTCAGTTTTTGGGTGAAACCATAGAACCAATTAACTTGATCACCTTGGGTTTATTTGTTTATTTGTTTTTTGGATTACATATCTAGGTGTAGTTATGAGTTTCAAGCTGTTTGTTTTTACTTCCATTTGTGTTTTGAGTTTTTCGCTGACCTGTTAATTGTTTAGTGCTACAGTTGATTTTTGAGTAGAACTAAACCTTCAAATTCTTTTATATGGTTTCGTGTTTGTTTGATAGTTCTGTAGAGGCCTTATGCTAAAGTTCTGTATCATTTCTTATATAACTATTTTGTTGAAGTTCCAAACCAGTGGAACTTCCAAATCGTGGTTATGTTTATTTGTCTTCTAAAATTTCCTTTTAATTTATTCCTTTTATCAATTTTTGCATTGACGAACAATTTAGTCATTCCCCATCATGTCTGTACAAGGTTATTTGTTTTTTTCATCTTAAAAAGAAAGAAAGAAAGAAAGCAAAAGAATTCCTCTTCTCCATGCTGAATTGTATTATGTTACAATTGTTATGCCAGGTAGAGAATTATGGTGGGATTTAAAAATTGGTACATGATTGTGGAAGTTTTCTTGGATCCTAATAGAGATCTTGCTGGGCATGATCCCATCATTATTACCCAATTTAATGTCTCAAAAGGGATCAAAGACAGCATTCTTGTAAACTTTGGAGAGTGTGGTCTTGCTTTATCACTTGGATCCTTCCAAGGTAAGTACCATATTGCCAGTTATTAGTTTGCCTTTTCTCTTGTTTATGCACACTTGCATTTTACTTTCAATACAGTGTCATGTCTTCAATAATCGTTGAACTTGTTGTTTATGTGTAGTCAAGTATGTGAATCCCATCACAAAGCTTTGCATTATTAGAGCTACAAGGGAAGAGTACCAAAAGGTTTGGTCTGCCATCACCATGGTTAGGAGTATTGGAAATTGCCCTGTACTATTTAACTTATTGGACCTAAGTGGTAATTCAAATAACAGAGAAACGGATACTCTATTACCCTGCTGATAATGCTTATATATGCGTGTGTTTATCATAGTTTGAATTACTTAAATAACTTATTTTTCTTCATGATTAGCACAACAAAGATGCAAATCTAATTTTATGTACTGCCATACGGAACTTTTTTCTGAAAATTTATCAGATTTTTTCATCTATCAAAATGGAATATAATACCATTTTTTTCTTTTTACTAGGAGTATAAAATTTGAGCAGTACAAACTTGTAGTTGGGGCTTGTCTCGCCATCAATGCTATTCAGCACATGCAAAACTGTCTAGACAAGATCAAAGTTTTGGAGCACTGAAAGTATTGCTAAGATCAAATGGGTTTGGGGGTGGCTTAATCAATGGATCCCAGACTCTCAGCCCACCGCTAATACATCGATCCCGTTTAAATCCTCCCTCCACAGTACTCCACCCTCACATCACATACCGTTGGCAAATACAAAAAGAAAAGCAATACATGCACATGAGCCACATGTGTTGTGTATAAAAGCCACTTGACTTTGCTTTTTCTCTTGGTCATTCTTCCAATTTACTCGGTGTGAAAATGGAGACTAGTTCTGAACATGAAGCTAAGGTTGAGGATAAGCAACAGGTTGTTCCTTCAACTAAACCCAAAGCTCAGTGAGTATGAACTCTACCACTCAATGACATGCTGCTACATGCTGCTTTGGAGTGGATATTGTCTGCTGAGTTGTCTTTTTCTATTGAAGGTTCTTGGTTTCTAAAGAGAAACAATGTGTCGTTATTCAGAGTATATTGGCCTATGACTGGTCGTTGTAATTATTGATTAGTGAAGATAATTAGTTTCAGTCAGTTTAACAGTTAGCTAGAGATTCAGTTCAGTTTGTCGGAGATTAAGCTTGAGTAGTTAGTAAATGTTTTCTGGTTTACAATCCTACTCACTGGTATAAAAATAAAAATAAAAAATGTTTTGGGGACTGCATGTTTCAATGGAGATTTTTCTACCCCTTTAGTATAGTTTGGTCGCTGTCAGAACTGTGGAGCCAATTGTGTTTTTGTGTTTGTTTTTGTTATTTAACATGAACAACAGAACATGATTTTGTTTCTGTATTTCTCTGTTTTCGGGGCATGAGGGTATCTATCTTATTGATTAGATCTTCAAGTTTCTGTAAAAATTTTTTTTCTTGTCATAAAACTGATTGGCTAGTTGCGTGTATTACATGTATGATTCTTTATGACCTCTGGTGTTCTTTTAATAAATTACTGCGGACCTAAGCTTAGTGCAGACCTAAGCGATGCACGATATAGTTTAATAAAAATAATATTAATATACTTTTCGCAATGACAAAATCTCTCTATTTATTTAGAGATATTTATTTAGAAAAATACTACGTCTACAATATTTTTCACAATATTTTTACAATAAATCTTAGTTGGCAGATTGTTATTTGCTGTTACTAGTGGGTAAAAAAGTAATTTCAGTGTTGGATTTAAATTTAAAACCTGTAACAACCTATCAACTAGAATTTGTTATGAAAATGTTGTAAAAAATGTTATGAACGTAGTAGTTTTCATTTATTTATTTAACATTACACAAAACCTTATAAAAACAAATAAAGTTTCACTTTACAATATAACATACACTCTACTTATACATGCTAAAATTATGTGCGATTATAAATCCTTTAAAATTTATATCTTAGGCTGAAATAAATAGACATAGATGTCAAAACTTGTAGACATCCAAATTTAAATTTTGGTGAAATTACATACTTTACAAAATTAATAATAGTAAAACACTACTTAAGCAATTCATGCACATTTTCGAAGTTATTAACATCAAAGTTATATCTGCATCTCATTCTCAAAAAAAAAAAAAAAAAAAAAAAAGAAGAAGAAGAGAAGAAGTTATATCTGCATCTTCTATCATTTACTTTTAAAAATGGCTATATTTGCATTTACACGTTGAATGGTTAAAAATGACTATATTTGCATTTACACGTTCAATGGTTACGAATAAAGATATTTCCTTAATCATTTCTATGTCGCGATATTGTTTAAACTTAAACTTGCTTGCAAATGTTAATATTTCAATCATAAATATACATAATCTCGTTTCTTCCCTAAAGATAGATAAAGAGAGTATACCAAAAAAATTAAAAGAATTAAACAAAACTCACAAAATATACAGTCTTTCCTTTCAATTTAGTTCCTGAAACTCATTATCGTATAGTTTTATCAACTTGCTCTCCTCTTTAGTGCACATTTGGATACAGAGTTTGCATTTGTGCACTTTGTGCGTCATGTGTGGGCCTTGTGTACTGTTTACGAGATCCGCAAATACTTTTTTCAGTAAAAACAACTTTAAAATTAGGTCTCACAGCACTATTCACATATTTAAAAATTATTCTGCTACAATATTTTTAGTTTTCAGTTTTCAGCAATAAGCAGTATCCAAACAGATCCGTGTCTTTAACACAAATAGAAATCGAATTGTTTCCATCATTTTTGGTTCTCGTGCCAACTTCACATAACATTTTCTTTTTAAGGGCAGTTTCACATAACATTTGAGTGCTAGAGAAATTGAGGATATAAAAAGTTGTTGATCTTCAACTGCAAGTATAACACTTGGCTTTATACTTCAAAATTGGTATATTTATTTAAATAAATTTTTTTTTAAAATGTTAATCTAATAATTGTGGGTGGTGGGGAATCCTAAAAGGCACCCAAACTTGATAAAAGAATCTTAATAGGTTTTTTTTTTTTTTTTTTTGAATTTAAGAATCTCAATACTTAAAGGATAAGAAAATGCTCAATTTTGAAAAATCTATAAAGCTAAATATTAGGAATATGTCTTATATACAATAATTTTTTGTTTTATATGTATAGTTTAAAAACCATCTAGAAAATGTGTTATATACATTAATTTCTTGTTATATATGTATAGTTTAAAACCATGTAATGAAAAAAAGTCGAATAAAAAAATCCCCACTTTTGGCATAATTCTTTTTTATAGGTTTATGGGGAGAAACATAACATGTTTATAGTCTTTTTTTTTTTTTTTTTTAAACTAAAGAAAGTTAAATAACCGAATTAATTTAAGGAAACCCAATTACTCTTGAATTAAATACAAATATTTAAGTAATAATTGTGGTTGGTGGGGAATTCTAAAAGTCATTCACCCTTGATAAAAGAATCTCAAAAGTTAAAGGTTAAGAAAATGCCACATATGTATGAGATGAGTTCAAATTACATCTGGTGTAAATTCAAAAGAGTTACACTCTTTTTAAACCGTAGATATTTATGAGATCTAACGGTTAAAAAAGGTTAACTATCCATCTTATCATTATACATTTACTATTTGTCACACCAACTAACCAAATTAATTTTTCTACTTTCTCTCTCTTCCTAATTAATTTATGAGAAATGTTTTGCTTCTGGCAATTGATGCATAATAAGTTATATAGCAGTAAAAAGAAAACAATATGTGCAATGCACATGATCAGGTGGATCTTTTGAACACATGCTGCTTCATTATGCAGCAATTGTTAAGTGCTATTCTTTAATTTTTTTGTTGATAAAAGAAAGAATTTGTATTAATAACTAAAAGAAACAAAATTAACGTATACTGAGTGAAACGATTGGGGCAGAGCCCATCATATGTGAAAAGGAAATTCCTTAGACTGATCCTTACGTATTTGATTGTGAAAGATTTATAAATGTTTCACATCTCAAAAAAAAAAAAAAAAAATCTGATCCTTATATATTTTTAAAAAGCTTTCACATATTTTCTAATACTTAGTATTTGGTCACACCATTTTTAAGATGTTCCTATGGCAGTGGCAGGGCCTTTCTATTTGCTTATAAAAAAGAATCCAGTACCTTTTTTTATAAAAAAATCTGACTCAACATTGCCTTGGTCTAAATATTTCCGAATTACCTTTTCTCAAATACACAATCTTCTGAAGAATTATCAGCTTAAAAGATGTGAGAGAGGATGAGAGGAAGAAGAAGATAACGTGAGGAGACTAGACTCTAGAGAGTTAATGCTTTTTTTTCTTCTTTTAATAATAAGAGTTAATGCCTAAATTATTAATTTTTTATAGAACATTAATGACATTATTATGAGTGTTTTTTATTCTTAGATCTAATTGAAATCAATGGTCTTAAATAAGTGTAACTCTTGTAAAGGTAAGTGCAACTTGAACTAATCTCTCAATTTCTTATTATATATGTATAGTTTAAAAACCATGTAATGAAAAGAAGTTAAATAAAAAAACACGCACTTTTAGTATAATTTTTTTATAGGTTTATGGGGAGAAACATAAACTTAACATATTTAGTATTTTTTTTTTAATTAAAGAAGATTAAATAATTGGTTTAATTTAACGAAACCCATTTACTCTTGAATTAAATACAAATATTTAATTAATAAGCTTTTCAAATGCAAATATGTATAACTGTAATTTAATTAGGAGTATTTATGGTGACATTATGATGTGTCAAATATTTATGATGTGTATAAATCAATATTTGCTATATGGCATTGTATGTTAACATTGTGAAATTATTAGGTCCATCGGGAGGACTTCTAAGTGGTCCTCCCAACCAATGAAGTAATATTACTTATGTAAATGTGTGAGTTAGATTTCTAATTAGTAGAAGAATTAAAAATAAAAAACCACTAGGCGATATCACATTTGCATAAATGGTAGCTTTTTATTGGTTAGAAGGACTAGGAGGATCACCACAACAATTCTCTTAATGGACCTAATAATTTCTCGTTAACATCACTCTAAAAAATGACACAGGTCTTGTTAAAGGCTTTCGCAAAGGGACACATGTCACAATTTTGTGTATCCACTTGTAGGGATCCAACCTTTATAATAGAGTCCGAATTTGGTAAGATGAGTGTAAAACCCATATTTTACATCATTCAGTAAGAGATTGTCACATAAATTTTTTTACTTAAAATTCAATATATCCTATCACACTTAATAATATCTTAATAATTTTCCAATTGGGTTAGATTTTTATATGGGTATTAAAATTAATTGTGGGTGATTCTGTCCATTTTTTAATATATTTGGATTGGTGAGTGTAAAATTTAGGTTTTACAATACACCCTTATAGAATTTATTCTCTTTATAATATATTATATTCTTTACAGATAGATTATCCAACTTTAATCTATTAGTTATAAATTTTCTCTAGTAATGAGGTGTTTAATTATTCATTTATTCATTCACTGTGTTTATAGTCTTGCTAGTAAATCTTATTGTTACAATAGTCTCTCAATATCAAGGAGAATCAAATTCATCTCTCTCTCTCTCTCTCTCTCTCTCTCTCTATATATATATATATATATATATATTTTCTTCCTTTCTATTCTGCAACTGTATCTTCTTGCTGCTACATATTTCTTCACTCAGTCTCTCTGTCTTTCATCTCAAGTATTAGAGAACAATCAAAAGGGTTATATAGAAAACAAAAGGAATCGATTCCATGATTTGATACAACAGTACTGAGGCTTTATACTAATGGAGAGAAAAGCTCTTGATTACATTCTAGTTCCTTTAGGCCTTCTTGCAAAGGTGGCATACCACTTGTGGATTCTCTATCGAATCATGAATTACCCCAACAAGACTGTCATTGGCATCAATATCGTCCATCGCTGCTTCTGGGTCCATGCTATGATGGAGGTAATTCTTTTGCTTTACCATGATGGAATTTATCTTTCTTTTATTATTCTTTGTGGCATTCTTTGTATTAATGTGAGCCTTTAGACTCTTATGGCCTCTTTGCATTGAGGGGGAGGGAGGGGAAGTGGAGGGAAGAAGAGTAGAGTTGGCTAGAAAATAGGCTGTTTTCCGACCAACTTTACTCTACTCCTCCTTCCTCCTCTTCAATTCAAATGGATTATTAGAGCACTGGCATGATTTGATACAACAGTACTGAGGCTTTATACTAATGGAGAGAAAAGCTCTTGATTACATTCTAGTTCCTTTAGGCCTTCTTGCAAAGGTGGCATACCACTTGTGGATTCTCTATCGAATCATGAATTACCCCAACAAGACTGTCATTGGCATCAATATCGTCCATCGCTGCTTCTGGGTCCATGCTATGATGGAGGTAATTCTTTTGCTTTACCATGATGGAATTTATCTTTCTTTTATTATTCTTTGTGGCATTCTTTGTATTAATGTGAGCCTTTAGACTCTTATGGCCTCTTTGCATTGAGGGGGAGGGAGGGGAAGTGGAGGGAAGAAGAGTAGAGTTGGCTAGAAAATAGGCTGTTTTCTGACCAACTTTACTCTACTCCTCCTTCCTCCTCTTCAATTCAAATGGATTATTAGAGCACTGGCGTGTAGTTCCTGTTACACACAAGGGAATGATCCATAGTACTATAAGTTAGGAGATTTAAAGTCAGGACCTCATAGATCATTTGACTTCTGTGGCCTAAAAACCAGTAGACCAACCTCTGAAAAATTAAATTTCTTATTGGTACCTGCAAGCCATGATGATAATGGAATTAATTCAAATGAATCCCAAAGTGTAGCAAATTAAATTTCATGCATGATGATAAATTGTGTATATACAAAAATTGCTGGTTGTGCAGGATGTGTCCAAGAATGGTATTCTTGCCATACAAACACTGCGAATCAATTTAATGGCATTGATCCGATTAGCTTCCATAGCAACAATGCTTAGTTCAATCATTGCTGTTTTGATGAGTAGTGGCAACTAGGATAAATCAGCACTTCTTATGTTTGGAGACAGAAGCGAGCTTGACTTCTCCATAAAGTCTAAGTTCTCTTCAATATTGGTGTGCTTTTTAGTTACTTTACTTTTCAGCGTGCAGTCTATGAGGTACTACAGCCATGCAAGTTTCCTCATCACTATTGCTCCCCATGAACACCACAAAGCTTATGTTGCCAAGATAGTGATTAAGGGGAGCTATTTCTGGTCTTTTGGATTGCGTGCCTTCTACTTCTTCTTTCCTTTGTTTTTGTGGATCTTTGGTCCCATCCCTATGTGCTTGTCCTGCTTTGTCCTTGTTATCTTGCTTTATATCCTGGACTTCACATTTGATGACCACTACATCGATGAGGCAAACTTTAAACATTATCGGAATTAAGAGGAAAGAGGTAGCTACTCTTTTTTTTTTTTTTGGCTGAATAAGACATGAGCTACTCATATTCAACCCTGGTTGAATTAAGTTGCACATCAACTTCTTTTAGCTTGTAATATAATCTTGAATAAGCATATTGTAATGAACTTACAATTTCACGTGAATTTCATTTTCATTCTCTCTCTCTCTCTCTCTCTCTCTCTCTCTCTTTCTATCTCTAGGGACAGAGCCAGGACTTGGAGTTAGAAGGGTGGCTCTGTTGCTAGTCGTGTGCGGTAGTTCCGGCCTTTAACTCTACTACTTTATCACTAAGGATTTTTGTTTAAAACTTTTCAAATGATTAAGTTGTTTGTTTTGAGTAAAATAGATTGATTAGGCTTAATTTTTTTTTTTGCTTTATTATTGATAATTTTTTTTGTTGGGCTAATTTTGTTGGACTTGTATTTTTTTTTTTAGATTTAATCTATTAGTTTTTATGGCCTTTAAAAGGTGGAAAATGCTAAATTACAAAAATTTTACAAATTCAAATGTGGTGAATGGTTATTGATAAGTAAAAAGTGATCTAAGTGTGCGAACCAATAAGAATTTGTTACCTCAATAGTTTGTAAAAATATTGTAAAAAAGTGTGTGACTGTAACATTAGTCTTAAAAGAATTGATGGCATTGTTAAGGGGGGAAAAATGTAATTTTATTGAACAAAATTGCAAAAATTAGTACCTATTAATATACTAATATTTTTTTTAAAAAAATTTAGGGGGTGCCATTGCCCCCTTAGTCAATATATAGATCAGTCCCTGTCTGTCTCTCTCTCATAGAGATATATACTGTTTTATCTAAGTTTAAAATTTTATTTTTTAGCTTTGTTCAATAATTAAATTACAAATTATTCCCTTTAATTTTTGGTAATATGTTCATTTCAATTTTATAACTTTTTTTTATTCATGTTCAATGTATTCATGGCCCCCTTTGACATTTCAAAAATCCTTCATCCTCTTGTATTTATGGTAATAAAAACATGTAATTTATTTATATAGTTGTAATGCATTTTTATTTACTCTAATAACTCTTAAACACTACAACAAAATGTATTTTTAGTGACAAAAAAATTTGTGACTAAAAATCTAGTTTTTCATCACTAAGAACTTTTAGCGATGAAACTCATTTCATCGCTGAAACCCCGTCAATAAAAGTCTTGGCGATGAAAAATTTTGTCACTAAAAGTCGAATTTGTTTAAAAAAAAAACTTTTAGCGACGAAATAAATGTTTTCCTCCTTAAAAACACTATTCAGTGACGAAATATTTCGTCTCTAAAAACACTTTAGTTTATTAAATCATATTTAGTGACGAATAATTTCGTCACTAAAACTATGTTCGGGTACATATAGTGACAAAAAAGTTCATCACTAAAACTATTTTTAAGAAAATCCAAGCACATATAGCGACGAAAATTTTCGTCACTAAAACCATTTCTTACAAAATTTTGCTACATTTAGCGACGAAATATTTCGTTACTAAAACATTTTTTTGTTGCTATATTTGTGACCAAAAAAATTCGTCACTAAAACTTATTTTCTGTTTTTATTTTTTTCATGGCTTTGATATTAACCCATAACCTGTCATTACATTATTAAAACCTTACATTTGAATAACACATTTATTTCAACAAAACATTTATAAAAGAAGATCTATACATTCCACAAGTAAAAAATAAAACAAGTATCCAATTCAAACTCCTTCTATACAATAATTGTTTGCAACACATACAATAACTCAAGATGTTTTATAACAATACAAAAAGTGTAGCATAATATAATTAGAACTAACGGAAGATGTCCTCATATGTCTTTAAGTAATGCTAAAAGTAAATCCCTTAAAAGCCACTAATAAGAATCTGCACAAATATAAAAACAATACTACATTAAAATCGTAAAGTAAAAACATTAACTATGTTATAAGAAACATGTCTAACAATGCATTAAGAGTAGCCACACCAATGAATTAAAATCAGAACTCCTAATGTATAAGTTGTAGAAGTAGTCACACCATGTAGTGTGGGTCAATTGCTAAAATATAGTAATAACCAAATAGTGTTTTAACTTGAAGTTGAACCACCCCTATAGGTAAGAGCGTCATCATAACCCTTACCCCTCAAAAAGTTAAGAATATTCTTTTGGACCTCTTCTTGCTTAGCTCGTGCCTCTTGGTCCATAACTCGCTCCCTCTTTGAGCTCAATTATCTCATTTTCTAGCCGTTGGATACACTCCACCAAGGAATTAGATGAGGCGGTGGTTACTAGAGAAGAGGAAGGTCTTATGTCAAGTCCTTTTACAATACTAGACTTCTTCTTAAAAACCAAGTTTAAGATCTCCTCTTGTGTAAGGGGAATTGCATTAGGATCTTGACAATGATCCTCTTGCACTTTGAGAATATTTTCCTATCATTTGAAAGAGAGAAAGAAACAAATAATCACAACATTAATACTACATATGTTATAGCTTTACAAACATAATAGGAATGAAATGATATAGATGGAATGATACACATACATATGTCGCTTCATCCTCATGGTGTATCCACATATTTGTATTTAGATTGAAATGAACATCTTTGAAGATTTTTGCCAATTCAGGAACTTGACCGTCATTATTATTTGTTTGATTAATTAACATTCAAGTGTTAGATAGATATACTTAATTAATCAGAACATGTAATATACTAAGGTTTAAGAAAATGAAAAAACACGCACCTCCTCATCAACCCTAACAGCAAGTGCCTTTGTCTCGCTACTATGTTTGCCTGAAGTTTTCTTCCTATTTTCAGGGTTCTTTCTTGATTTTTTCTAATAAACAACATTCAAGATATTTATTTGATCATGAATAAAACAGTATACATTTACTTTATCTAAGTATTAATCTAATCAATTGACAACATAATATAGTAAACATTGGATAATAATAATATACACATAAATAATTTACCAGCCAATCCTCATTGGTCAATCTCCCATCAATGAGTTTGGTCCACTGCTCAAGTGTGGCATTCTTTGGCGGGTGGCTTCTTGTATAGTCAGTACCATGAGATTGTACGAGCTTTTTATAAGCTTGATGCAACTTGTTGGAGTTGGAACTCAATAATCTTTCACATTTTGTATTTAATGTTTTCGTTACCAAGTTGGAAATTCCTTGTAGCTCAAACTGATCCTGTAAAATGAAGTGTATATGTATTATAAAAATATTATTATATGAATTTAATATGCTTAGTGGCAACAAAGACGAGTTAGATGTTATCAATGTAAATTTACGGCGATATTTTGAAGTACCACATCTCTAGTAGCAGCATCAACATTTTTCCAATTTTTCACGTTGTAATTGGACAAATCACTTCGCACTTGTATGCCAATTTGATTGACAAGCTTGCACGCATTCTTCCCAATAGGAGCATCATACTCTGCAGCTATACGTACTGGCAGCTTATCACTTTTTTCAACAAGTGCCCGTACTGCTATACCACGTGTTGTTCCACGGGTATTTCTGCTAGTAGATCCTATTTAAACATTATTAATGTTAAAAAATTATACATTCCATGTACATTATAGCTAAATTAAGTAAAGTACTATTCATCACATCTAATCAACAAGGTCTATTCACATTGTTTAAATTGCAAATTTTTGTAATTTAAAATTATACATAAAATGTAAGCTTATAATTCATATAATAAATAATATCCAATTGGCACAAAATTTGATATATGTATTAAAAACATAAAGAATATGCAATGCAATAGTTAGATTTTCAAAATATGTAGTAATGTAAATGATATTGAGTAAGGTTGTAACCTTAAACTACAATCAATTTAATAACTAAACTTTGTCATATTAATCATAAAAGAAAGGAAAAGTACCAAGGGAAAACTTAGGTGTGGGGCTGTATTACAGAGGGGCAGCCAACACCTAGTTGCCTACAGTTTCCCATGAGACCCCAAGTAAAAAAAGAAAAAAAAGAAAAGAATAGAAAACGTATAAAAGGACTGCGGAACAGAAAACATCACGTCCGCTATCGTTAGACAAGGTCTCTAACAATTTTATGATATTCTTCCATGAGAGATGTGGCTTGCTTAAAAATCTCCTCAGGGTGGGATTGTGCATTCCGGGACTGAACTTTATTGTATGCATTCCACAGCGACCATGCGACCATAGCCCACAACTCAAACTCCTTGCTCGACAATCTTTCTAACATCTGTCCCGTGAGTAGAAAGAAGTTCGCCGCTGAGGAGTTTGTTTTTTGTATCTTACCCTGGACCAAGGCCTATACGTTGCGAGCGAAAGGGCATTCCCATAGGATATGTCCTATGGTTTCTTCTAGCTGACCACATATAATACAGATGGAATCAACTTGCACCTTTTTCCGAAAGAGGTTTGCCTTTGTCGGAAGGATATTAGAGCAGGCTCTCCAAACAAAAGGTCTGAACTTTGGGAGGGATGTTCATGGACCATATTCTTCCACATTCTTTGATCCAAGTTTGCTGAAGAGTGCTTCCCGACCGGTGGGTGGTGAAGGGCACTTAACGGCAACCCACTTGATGGACAAAATGACTACATAGAATAAAATTTAAAGTTATAGGAGTAAAGTATATAAATTAAATATTATAAGATTGAATTAAATTTTAAATAATATTAGAGAATGTAAATTTTAATTTAGCCTATATATTATATATATCAAACAAAAGAGGGAAGATGTGGAGTTGAATTGATCCGGTGTGATATCTTGCAAAAAATTTCAACTTCTAAACTTCTTCTTTTCCACAATTGAGATTAAAAATAGACAATTTTTAAATAAAAAAAATTAATTTTTAATCTTTTGTCAGTAACGTACTTTTAGTGAACTACCCATAATTAGACACTCGTTTAGTGGCCTAAAATTGATATCTGATTTGGGCCTTAAGCTTTGGGCCACCATTCCTCTAGACGAGGAAGAAGAAGAAGAAGAAAATATAATTATGATTGGTGTCAAATTGTGGAAGTTTTCTTGGATCTTAATAAAGATCTTGCTGGTCATGACCCCATCATTACCACCCAATTTAATGTCTCAAAAGCAATCAAGGACAGCATTCATTCTTGTAAACTTTGGAGAGTGTGGTCTTGCTTCATTACTTGGATCCTTCCAAGGTAAGTACCATATTGCCATTTATTGTTTTTGCCTTTTCAATACAGTGTCATGTATTCAATGATCATTGATCTTGTGGTTTATGTGTAGTCAAGTATGTGAATCACATCACAAATCATCATTAGGGCTTCATGGGAGGTGTACCAAAAGGTATGGTCCATTATCACCATAGCTAGGAGTATTGGAAATTGCCCTTTGCTATTTAACTTACTGGACCTAAGTGGTAAGTCAAATAACAGCAAAATGGATACTCAATTGGCCTGCTATGCTTTTATATATATATGTGTGTGTGTGTGTGTGTGTGAGTGTGTGTCTATATTTACATACATAATCTTTGCACATTTAAATTTAGAAGAAAGAAATCCGTAAGTTTTAAAATCTAACCGGTACACCGACCAGTGCCATTTTTCATTCACCATTAAGCGTATGTTTGGATAGCGGCAAGCTAAGCACGTTTTGTGCGTCTAGCGTTTTTTAGTGGGTCCCGTGTACTATTCATAGGACCCGTAAATACTTTTTTTTTTCTCCAGAAAAACAACTTTAAAACTGGGTCTCACAGTACTATTCACACATTTAAAAATTATTTTGTTATAGTATTTTCAGTTTTCAGTAATAAGCGGTATCCAAACAAACTGCATCAGTTGGTGCAAAAATTTTTCCATTTTGCACATCTAAAACCTACTTTTTCTATTTTACGCTCCTATTTTTACAAAACACTCACACCAGTTTGTCTATTATACACATTTATTCAAATAAAATATTCATTTCTTTAACACTCATTTCTCTCGTAGACCTAACACAACCCACACGACCACCATCATTAGGCAACCACCATCATCAACCCATTCAACCCAGCCATATGAAATCCCAAAACTCACTAATCAAACAAATCCGGAACGGCAAAACCCAAAAGGGAGAACAACAAGACCCACCCATCATCAACCCATTGATCCGATCAAAACCAAAAAGCCATAGATCCGAACAGCAAGAAGGTAACGAAGCTCTGACGAGTTTTCATGTGTCGGCTATGCCTCCAATGAGTTCAACAGCAAGTTATCCGAGTCGACTCGTCCAGCTCAGAACAAAGACTCATCGGATTGTTGGATTGGAGAGGTTGAGAGAGTTGAGATGAGAGAAAGAGAGAGCTGTGATGAAAATGAGAAAGAGAGAGTTGAGATGAGAGTCAGAGGTAGAGAGGAGAGAGAGAAAATAATATATAAAGTATCAAATACACAATTTTATACAAGCTAATGTGGTGTTTTTTTGGGCCAAAATATGTAAAAGGAGTAACTTTTTCTATTTTACAAAACTATACACAAGCTGATGTGGTTGCTCTAAGATTGAAGAAATTGGGAACAACTTTTTTTATTTTGATAAGTAGAATTTGTGAAAAACTTGTTTCTATTTAAAAGTGCAAATTGTGTTAAATGTACTGCATTATACTAAAAACCTTATTCATTGTATCAAAAAAAAAAAAAAAAAAAAAAAACCTTATTCATATTAGCTTGCTGTTGGAATTTGTTTATTCAATCACCACACTTATATTTCATGATAAGTCATAATATCCTATAAGGAGCGCAATGTTTTACGTAATATTCATCAGAAGGTTTATAATGGATTGAATGATTACATGTTTTGTTTATCATAGTTTGCATTACTTAAATAACTTACATCTTTTAATGATTTGCATAACAAAGATGCAAATCTAATTTTATGTACTGCTATACTGAAATTTTTTATGAAAATTTATCAGATTTTTTCATCTATCAAAAAGGAATATAATACCATTTTTTTTCTTTGTACTAGGGAGTATAAAAGGCAGCCTTGAAGTGTGAAGAACTAAAATTTGAGCAGTACAAGATCGAAGTTTTGGAGCACTGAAAGTATTGCTAAGATCAAAGTGGGTTGGGGTTGGCTTAATCAATGGATCCCAGACACTCAGCCCACCCTCACATCATACACCATTGGCCATGAGCCATGTGTGTTGTGTATAACTATGATGCACCGACATGGTAAAATGGGCGCCGCACTTGCGTCCGACACGGCGACACACCTCTGACGCGCCGATTTTTTTTTTTTTTTCGACTCGCCCCGATTCGAGCCGGATCCGATTCGAGCTGATTCGGCTTCGATTCCGGCCGAAATCAGCCGAAACCGATTGAAATTGGCTGGAACTGGCTGAAATTTACGGAAACCGGCCGATATCGGCTGAAATATGCCGAAAATGGCCGAAATACATGTAAAAAAAAAATAATGAATTTGTGGGTTGTATTCTAATTTATGAATATCATCTTTTAGTTATTATCTACTATTACTCTTAAATTAGTATATATTTACAATTATATGAAAAAGTATGCTTAGTAATACATAGAAAATATAAATAAAAATATTTTTAATAATTTTTTAATTGCCACACCTCACCTTATTTTTTCAAAAATTGTCGGGTCCCGCACTAGCACCCGCATTAGAATCCAGAAACACACCCGTACTTCATAGGGGTATAAAAGCCACTTGACTTTGCTTTTCTCTTGCTCATTCTTCCAATTTACTCGGTGTGAAAACAGAGACTAGTTAGATAGTTTGTTAAAGATTCAGTTAAGTTTGTTAGAGATTAAGCTTGAGTAGTAAGTAAATATTTTCTGGTTTACAATCCTACTCACTGATATAAGAGGATTGCTTGTACAGATTAGTTTACTCTTCAAAGATCTCTCTCTCTCTTTTGCTCTGGTTTCCCTCTGAATTTCTTCCTTTCTATTCAGCAACTGTATATTCTTGCTGCTACATATTTCTTCACTCTGTCCACACACGTATAACACCAGTATTAGTGTTGGACTCTTTGTCTCTCTGTGTCTTTCATCTCAAGGTTTCAAAAACAAACAAAAGGGTTGAACAGAGAGACAAAGGAGATTGATCCCATAATTTGATACGTACAGTACTATGGATTTATACTAATGGAGAAAAAAAATCTTGATTACACACTTGTTCCTTTAGGCTTTTTTGCAATGGCGGCATACCACTGGTGCCTTCTCTATCGAATCATGAAGCACCTCAACAAGAGTGTCATCAGCATCAATACTGTCCAGCTCTGCTTTTGGGTCCATGCTATGATGGGTATAATTCTTTTGCTTTACCATATAGGAATTTATCTTTTTCTTTGTGGCACATTTCTATATACTTATTTGGTTCTTTTTGATGTGACTTTCTAGACTCTAGTCTCTTATGGTGTGCTTGTTTCACACAGCAGATAATTACAAGGACGAATCCCTATGGAATGATCCATGTATAAGTTAAAAGATTTAAACTCAGGACCTCATAGATCATTTGAGGCTTGAAACAACTCTAATTGTTACGTACATGTCATGATGATAATGGAATTAATTATTGTATAATATTAGAAATGGCAACTAATTTCCAATGACTACCAAAGTGTTGCAAATTAAATTTCATGCATGATTATATAATGTGTGTGTGTGTGTGTATAAAAATGGTTAATTCTGCAGGATGTGCCCATTAATGGTGTTCTTGCCGTGCAGACCCTGCAAAACAATATAATGGCATCGACCCGATTGGCTTCCACATCGATAATGCTTAGTTCAATCCTTGTTATTGTGATGACTAGTGGCAACTGTGTTAAACTAGCAAATCTTGTGTTTGGAGACAGAAGCGAGCTTGGCTTCTCCATAAAGTTCTTATCCATATTGGTGTGCTTCTTGGTTGCTTTCTTTTCCTACGTGCAGTCTATAAGGTACTACAACCATGCAAGTGACCTCATCAATATTATTCCCCATGAACATCGCAATGCTTATGTTGCCAAGACAGTGATTAAGGGGAGCTATTTCTGGTCTTTAGGATTGCGTGCCTTCTACTTCGCCTTTCCTTTGTTTTTGTGGATCTTTGGTCCTAGTGGCGGCATCATGTTCAGTCCAGGGTGGTCCCAGGACCACCGTGACACGAAAAAAAAAATTATATATAATAATTTAAATTTTTTTATTTGTTTACCCTTTAAAAAAAATTTGGAACACCCTCAAGAAAAATTCGGAACACCCTCAAATACTTTTTTTTTCTACTTTCAAGCAAAAAAAAAAAAAAAAAAAAGCCCAAAAACAATTTTTGAACTAAAATATGAAAAAAAAAAAAATTGTAATAGAGTAAGCCCCCCCAGGAAAAAAAAGCCCAACATCAATCCTAAACAACAGATGGTAATTGGTAAAGCAAACCCAATCTAAAGAAAAAAAACAACAGATGGTACAACAAACCCAACAAATGATAAAGCAAACCCACAGATTCTCAAAAAAAAAAAAAAAAACCAAAACCCAATACATGTGTTCGTTGATTCATCAAGTGGTAAAGCAAAAACTAAAATCAAAAACCTAACCTAAAGAAAAAAAACCTCATTAGTCATCAACGAGACAATGACAACGACCAACGGACGGTGCCTCCGCCTCAAACTTGAGTAACAGAGCACATCAGTCATCGCATTAGGCCTCAAACTCGAGCTTTAGAGCACATCGGGCATCGAAGATTGGAGATCAGTCCGATTGGATTGGAGATCGGTCACGCTTGGCCTCGATTCCTTCTTCGCCTCGACGTGCTGCTCGACGACGCTGCCCCTCAGGCCTCCCGCTCCCTCAAGGTATTTCATCTTTACATTGTACTTCTCTCTCTTTTTCTCTCTTATATCTTTGGGTTAATGGGTTTGTTGTGGTCTGAGACTTTCTGTCTCTCTCTCTCTCTCTCTCTCTCTCTCTTTATCTGAAGACTGAAATGAGATCCTCCCTTTCTTTCTTTATCTGATTCTCTCTTTTTCTCTTTGAAGTTTGAACTGTAATTGGCTTAGCTTTACTTTATAACTTTATTAATACTTGCCCCTGTTTTGACTTTATTCGTTGGTGTTGGTGAGTTATTGAGTTTGTCTTTTTGTGTATTGTGATTTGTGAATTTATCTGATTGGCTTTTATGATTGAGGGCCATAGGGCTTGTCTGTTGAGGGGGGGGGGGGGTGGATGGGGACATAGGGCCGGGGTGAGATATTTGAATTGGGGGAAGTAAAGACATGCAGAGGCAGTTAGCCTAACTTACCAATAAAAGACAAAATTAAATTATGTTAGGACTTAGGCACTAGGCAGGAAGTGGGTTGACTGTGGATAATGCACATAGGGTGTGTGCTAGTGCACAGTGGGGTGTGTGCTAATAGTTAGTAAAGAAAAATAATAAAGCAACTAATAATTAATAATTAATAATTTAATTAACTAATACATTACAAAAGACAAACAAATTAAATTATGTTAGGCTAAACAACAATTAATAATTTTATAATTAATGAAACAATAATATAACAAATTATAGTTTATAAAAAACAAACAAATTAAAGAATGAACCGTGCAATTGAATGGAAGATCAGTGGATGAATGATTGCTTGGTTGTGTATATTGAAATAGATGTAGCTTGTAGCATTGATAATGAGACTATCATGCAACGATTTCAAAATATGAAAACTAGTAGAAGATAATTGTAAACTTTATGTATTTGCATGTTTTTTGATTATTGTTGTTGCTAATATATGAATTTCTCTTTTTATTAGATTGTGTAATTTATACTTCTTAAGGAACACCCTGAAAAAAAATTCTTGGAGCCAATTGGTCCATCCCTATATGCTTGTCCTGTGTCTTCCTTCTTATGTTGCTTTATTTCTAGGACATCACATTTGATGAGCACTACATCAATGACAAAAACTTTCGAGATTATCGAAGAACACCGGAGAAGAACACAAGATGGATGACTCAATTGAGAGGGGAACTTGAAATTGATCATTGATGGGTTTATAGCAAGTTCTTTTAGCTTTCCATAAAAAAAAAAAAAAGAAAAAAAAAAAAAAGCAAGTTCTTTTAGCTTGTACTATAATTGTGAATATGCATATTGTAATGAACATAAAATTTCACTTGATTTTCATTTTCCCTAACTCTCTCTCTCTCTGATAAACACAGTGTCTTATCTAAGTTTAAATTTTCATTTTTAAGCTTTTTTTTAATAATTATATTACAAATTATACCCTCTAATTCTTCGTAAAATTTATTATGACATATAGCGTTTGATATGTTTATTTCAATTTTATAACTTTTAATTAATTAATCTATATATATATATATCATATTATTATATATAATAAAAGTAGAGCTTAGAAGCTGTGGTTGCGCCACGTGGCTTCACCAAATTGCAGAAATTTTATTAAATTTTTAGATTTTTAAAGAACTGTAGGGGTAAAAGGCCCGATACCAGATCTTGGGCCATGGGCTTGACCGAGGATACCTATACATCCGAGGACAACAAAATCTAGAGGAGTCTGCCCAGCCTAATTCGATGCTGAAGTGTGAGTCTCGTGGAAGAAAGCCTAGTCCGAGGAAACTTCCTGCTCGGACTGTTAAAAAGGTGTCCCAGATGAGTGCTCCAACCTCAATTTTAGCTCTCCCAGAGAATCCCCCAATTCATATAGACCACAAGGACAGGTGGCGAAGATCAGATATTAAGCAAAAGGCTACTACCACCGCATTTATGATCCTGCAGCTAACATCATGGCCGCATTAATGGGAAAAGACACCTGAACAGTGACCTTCATCCTTTGCAGCTGCCAAATGAAGACTCCAGATGGGGGTTGATGGGACAAGTATCAAAAAAGCCCATGTAACAGAGGAAGGGCATATAAATAGAAGGAAAGAGGAAAAAGAGAAGGGAGAGGGAGCGATCAAGAGGGAGAGAGAAAAAGAGAAATATTCATAGCATTTGTATAAGCATACTCCTCGGACTGTGCCGAGAAGAATATTGTAGCATTCGAATATCCTATCAATACAAATCTGATCATAATCACACTTGGGCTTTCAACCCATACGTGTTTAATCAAGTATTCTTCAGCCCACTCTCTTTACAAATTCATTTCAAGGATACTATATACAGTCTGGGCCTCCTACTGCTTTGTTCATAGGCCCAATCCAAAATTTGTGTCCTTACAATTGGCACCATCTGTGGGAAGATTACTATTGCATCTGCGTGTTACAGCTTGAACCATGGTTAGATCAGACAGAGCGGAGTCAGGTGGCTCTCAGCATATTGACCACTTTTTGCATCTTAAGCGCCAGAGAGACCGTGAAGGGAGCGTCCACACAAACCGTACTACGAGGAGTCGACGCCGGAATGACGGTGACGAGTCTCATGAGGGCATGCAACGCAAAATCGATCACCTCAAGGGGAAGTTGCGCTGTGCGCAAAGGAGGCATAGTCCATCTAGCAGTCCATCCATCACGGATGATTCTTACGATGATGATGACGATGCTAGTTATAGACGCCGCTCCAGGACACCTCCAAGTGAGTCTTTCTCCTACGAGGAAGAGCATCACCATGACTGCAGGAGCAGAAACACGTACTCAAGGGGTACTGGGAGTGATGCCATGACAAAGGCACTTAACCAAATTTCCAGGTCACCCTTTACACGCAGCATCGAGGGAGAGAGCCTTCCTTGGCGTTTTACTCAACCTACCTTCACTACATACAACGGACGGACTGACCCCGTGGAGCATGTGAGCCATTTCAATCAGAAAATGGCTGTCCATTCTCGGAACGAGACTCTCATTTGCAAAGTGTTCCCTTCCAGTCTGGGGCTTGTGGCCATGAGGTGGTTTGATGGCCTCGCGGCAAATTCTATCGGATCCTTTCGAGCGCTCACTAGAGCCTTCTGTTCTCGGTTTGTGACAAACACCAGGGTCCCCCGGCCATTGGATTCCTTGCTGTCCATGTCCATGCGGGAGGGAGAGACGCTGAAAACCTACTTAGACAGGTATTGGGAGATGTTTAACGAGATCGAAGAGAGTTTCGATGATGTTGCTGTGAGAACATTCAAGGTCGGTTTGCCAGCCGAGCATGACCTGAGGAAGTCTTTAACCAAGAAGCCTGTGAGGAGCGTGCGCCGACTAATGGATCGCATTGACGAGTACAAGCGGGTTGAGGAGGACCAGCTGCTTGGAAAGGGAAAGGCTAAGGTTATCCCTCAGGAGAGGAGGGATTTCAGGCCGGACAGGTACAGCAATAGCAGGCCACGGAGAGACTACAGTATGCAGTCCGGGTCTGCTGTATTGCAAGCAGCCCATGCCGTATTCCGAGAGCCAATTCACCAGATTCTGGAGAAAATTCAGAACGAGCCATACTTCAAGTGGCCAAACAAGATGGGGGGAGACCCCATGAAGCGCAACCAGAGCCTTCATTGCCAATATCATCAGGAGCGAGGGCACACCACAAAGGATTGCAGGACTTTGAAGAGCCATTTGGAACAACTTGCGAGGGATGGAAAGCTGCATCAGTTCATTTACCGGCCAAATAACCAGGGAGATCATATTAGGCTAGGGGCTTCGGGGACCGCCTCATCAAGGCCCCCTTTGGGCACGATTAATGTTATCTTCGCAGCCTTCGGGAGAACTAGATCCTACCCCTCTAGAGTAATGTCCATTTCCAGGACATCCGCCGAGGACGCCAATCAAGAGACGAAATGGGCAAGAATGGAGGCCCGACCAGCCTTGAGCTTCTCGGATGAGGATAAAGTGGGGACAATACAGCCCCATGACGATGCTTTGGTCATCACCCTCAGAATAGGAGGGTATGACGTGAAGAGGGTGATGGTTGATCAAGGGAGTGGAGCTGAGATCATGTATCCAGACCTGTACAGGGGACTGGGCCTACGGTATGAAGATCTGACTGCGTATGATTCGCCCCTAGTCAGCTTTGATGGAAAGACCGTCATCCCCAAGGGTCAAATAAGGCTGCCCGTACAAGTAGGGTCTGAAGTGGTCGAAGTGGACTTCATCGTTGTGGATGCATACTCCCCCTACACGGCCATTGTAGCCAGACCTTGGCTCCATGCTTTGGGGGCCGTTTCCTCGACCTTGCACCTAAAGGTTAAATTTCCGTCTGGAGGACGAGTGGAAGAGATCGTAGGAAACCAACCTATGGCAAGGCAGTGCCTTATAGCTGCCGTTTCACATCAACATGATGCCGAGCTAGCAACCACCTCGGTCGGACATTCGTAGCAATCAAAGTTCCCGATTCCCCCCAGAGCCGTAGAGCCGGCCGAGGAGCAATGCGAAAGACTAGAGAAAGTTGCCATCGGGGAGGATCCAGATAAGTTTTTCCAGATAGGGGCTCAGCTACCCCCTCAAGAAAGGGAAGAGCTGCTGACTTTCCTTAGGAGAAACGTAGACCTGTTTGCCTGGAACTCTTATGAGGCCCCAGGAGTGGATCCCGGATTCATCTGCCATCACCTTAATGTGAGCCCAGCTGCCCTCCCCAAAAAGCAGCCACCTCGGCGCTCATTTAGGGAACATTCTGACGCTGTTAAGGATGAGGTGAACAAACTCAAGCAGGCAGGGGCCATCAGGGAAGTCTTCTATCCAGAATGGCTGGCTAACACAGTGGTGGTGAAGAAGAAGAATGGGAAATGGTGTGTATGCGTGGACTTCACGGACTTAAATAGAGCCTGTCCAAAAGACCCCTTCCCTATGCCGTGGATTGATCAACTGGTGGATGCAACTGTAGGGCACCCACGAATGAGTTTCTTGGATGCCTTCTAGGGATACCACCAAATTCCCTTAGCCATGGATGATTAAGAGAAAACAGCCTTCGTAATTCCCATTGGGAATTACCATTATAAGGTGATGCCATTTGGTCTGAAGAATGCAGGCTCCACCTACCAGAGAATGATGAAAAAAATGTTTGAACCACTGCTGGGGAAATGCATTGAGATTTACATCGATGACATGGTGGTCAAGATCAAGCTGGAGTCCGACCATGTCGGGGACTTTGAGAACATCTTTGAGATCTTAAGGAAACACAAATTGCGTCTCAACGCTTCGAAGTGCTCTTTCGGCGTTGGGTCAGGAAAGTTCCTGGGCTATATGGTCACTCATCGGGGAATCGAGATGAATCCCGACCAAATAAAAGTGATCAACAGTCTGCAGCCTCCTCGGAACCCAAAAGAAGTGCAGAAGTTAACCGGGATGACTGCCGCTCTCAACCGATTCATCTCCAAGTCTGCAGAGAAATGTCGGCCTTTCTTCCAACTGCTGAACAAATGGAAGGGATTTGAATGGAATGAGGAGTGTGTTCTAGCTTTCCAGCAACTAAAGGAATACCTGACTCGGCCACCCATCATGTCCAACCCTACAACGGACGAGGTCTTATTCGCCTACATTGCCGTAGCTACCCATGCCGTGAGTCCAGTACTTATATGAGTAGACAACGGCATCCAGAAGCCTGTGTACTATGTGAGTAAATCCCTTCACGAGGTCGAGGTCCGTTATCTGCCACTTGAGAAGGCTATCTTCGCAATAATTCATGCCACTCGTAAACTCCCTCACTACTTCCAATCACATACGGTTGTGGTCCTCACCCAACTCCCGCTCAGATCACTACTTCGGAGCGCAGACTATACGGGAAGGATTGCTAAGTGGGGTACCATACTAGGGGCTTTTGACATAAAATACATGCCTCGCACCTCGGTCAAAGGGCAAATACTGGCCGATCTTGTGGCCGAGTTTGCTGAGCCCGTGTCAGAAGAAAGTGCCGAGTCGGTATACATGGAAGAAAATTTAGTTGGCCTCGTGTCTATGCAAGAGTTCACACCTTGGAAATTGTATGTGGACGGCGCGGCCAACCAGAGAGGCTCAGGAGTGGGATTAGTCCTGGTGTCTCCAGAGAATGTCGTCATCGAAAAGTCCCTCAGACTAAACTTCTCGGCTACTAATAACGAGGCTGAATAGGAAGCATTGCTGATCGGAGTGACTATGGTCAAGAGAATGGGGGGAAGCATCGTAGAAGTATTCTCGGACTCAGCTTTGGTCGTCGGCCAAGTTCGAGGAGAATTAGAAGCTCGTGATGAAAGAATGCAGAAATACCTAAGGCAGGTCCAACAACTGCAATCACGGTTCAGGTCCAACAATTTACGGACTCCTTGGCTACTCTTGCAACCACCTCGGCTCAGGGGCTACCTCGGCTCATCCTTGTGGAGGATGTACAAAGGCATTCTGAGGAGATTGAAGGGCCTAGCATTTGTCAAGTTAGAGTAGGGCCAAGTTGGATGGACCCTATGGTGACTTTTCTCAAAGACGACGTCTTACCGGTAGACAAGGCCGAAGCCGACAAAGTGAGGAGAAAAGCTCTTCGGTTCTGGCTATCAGGGGATAATAAGCTATACAAACGTTCCTTCTCTGGACCCTACCTATTATGTGTGCATCCTGAAGCCACAGAGCTACTCCTCGAAGAGTTGCATGAAGGGATTTGTGGCAGCCACACAGGAGGAAGGTCTCTATCACACCGAGCCTTAACTCAGGGATACTGGTGGCCAAACATGCAAAGGGAATCACAAGAATATGTAAAGAAATGTGACCAATGCCAAAGGTTCGCACCAAATATATATCAACCGGGAGGAGTTCTGAATCCTTTGTCAAGTCCATGGCCTTTCGCTCAATGGGGCCTAGACATTGTAGGCCCTTTTTCTAAAGCAGCCGGGAGTAAGAAATACTTGGTCGTCGCAATAGACTACTTCACCAAATGGGTAGAAGCCGAGTCGTTGGCAAACATCAGGGATGTGGATGTCCAGAAGTTTGTATGGAAAAATATCGTTATACGGTTCGGAGTACCACATACTCTCATCTCGGACAATGGCCTTCAGTTTGACAGTAAAGCATTCAGAAGATTTTGCTGCGGGCTAGGCATTACAAACAGGTACTCCACCCCTGCATACCCTCAAGGAAATGGCCAAGCTGAAGTAGTTAATAAAGTCATAGTAAGCGGTCTTAAGAAGAGGTTAGATGATGCCAAAGGAAAATGGGTGGAAGAGCTACCACATATACTCTGGACTTACAGGACAACTCCCCGCAGGTCTACCGGAGAGACTCCTTTTGCCATGACGTATGGTGCTGAGGTCGTTATCCCCATAGAAACTGGGTTCCCCACACTGAGAACCAATTCATTTACCTCGGTCGACAATGATGAGCTGCTAAAGGACAATCTGGACCTAGTCGCCGAGCATAGAGAAAATGCTGCGGTTCAACTAGCCTATTATCAGCATAAGCTCAAGCAGAGTTATGACGCCAATGTCAAACTCAAACCACTTGCACCAGGAGATTTGGTCTTGCGAAAAGTCGTGGGCACTGTGAAGAACCCGGCCTGGGGGAAGCTGGGACCTAACTGGGAAGGCCCCTATCGAATCCTATCAGTTGCTGGAATAGGAGCTTTTTATTTAGAGGATTTGGATGAGAAGGCTGTACCACACCCCTGGAATGTAAATAACCTAAAAAGGTACTACTACTAATGAAAATTTCCATTCTCTTATTGAAGTCTATTATACTGCTCATTTCGTAAAGTATTAAAAAGAACCTTGGTCGTGCCTGGTCCCTCGGACCACACACCTTGGGTAAATTAATACTACTAAGTGTTAAACAGAACCTTGGTCAGGCCTGACCCCTTGGACCACCTACCTTGGGTAAATTAATACTACTAAGTGTTAAACAGAACCTTGGTCAGGCTTGGCCCCTCGGACCACCTACCTTGGGTAAATTAACACCACTAAGTATTAAACAGAACCTTGGTCGTGCCTGGTCCCTCGGACCACACACCTTGGGTAAATTAATACTACTAAGTGTTAAACAGAACCTTGGTCAGGCCTGGCCCCTCGGACCACCTACCTTGGGTAAATTAACACCACTAAGTATTAAACAGAACCTTGGTCAGGCCTGGCCCCTCGGACCACCTACCTTGGGTAAATTAATACTACTAAGTGTTAAACAGAACCTTGGTCAGGCCTGGCCCCTCGGACCACCTACCCTAGGTAAATTAACACCACTAAGTATTAAACAGAACCTTGGTCGTGCCTGGTCCCTCGGACTACACACCTTGGGTAAATTAATACTACTAAGTGTTAAACAGAACCTTGGTCAGGCCTGGTCCCTCGGACCACCTACCTTGGGTAAATTAATACTACTAAGTGTTAAACAGAACTATGGTCAGGCCTGGCTCTTCGGACCACCTACCTTGGGTAAATTAACACTCCTAAATACTAAACATAATCCTGGTCAGACCAACTACCTTGGGTGAACTATCAATTTTCACTCATTCCTCTAAAGGTTGTATGAAATCTCAAACGAGTCTGACCTCTCGGATCGTACACTTAGAACTATTTGGAAGCTTAATTTTCATATTCACTCGGACTGCGTACTCTAAGCTGCTATTCTTACTTAATTTAACAAGTCAACAATACGACAGTTAACCGCGTTTGTTTGAATTCATATTCGTTTGCTAAGACAAAACTAAGTTGATTAAAGGCCTTTGATGTTAACCTTAAAGCTTCTTGTTTCTATTCTAGTCTATGAACTTAGTCTTTTCACAAGCAAATAAATAAAATTGGGCGCAATAGGAAATAAACAAAACATTTTCATTAAATCCAAATGTGAAGTACATTAGTTCAGCGCATAATACAACTATTAGCCATTACAAGTGTGGGAAACAAAGCCTATGCCCTAAGCTTGATTAGTTTGAGGAGGAAGGCTACCCTGTACGCTCGGCTCGGCGCTTGAGGACACTGCTTTATTGGCCTTGTTGGGATCCGCAGTTAGAGAAGTGGCCTCCGGAGCAGTTGGTTCGAGCGGGGTGCCTTGTCCCTCCTGAACTTTCTGAGTAGCCTCAGAAGGAACAAGCGCTTGATTCACTGGCTTCGGAACTCGAGGCGAGGAGGAAGCAGGGTCAGCCGGATTCACGCTGATGTCTGGGTGGAAATATACTCTCTCCGGCTGCCTGAACTCCGAATCGGCCAGGACTCCAGCCAAGTTCAAGGCCTCCTGCCAAGTGACCTAGCAGTAGTCCCTGCACACTTCAGAGACCTCCTCGGCGAGCCTCTTCTCGGTCTCCTCTATGCCACGGATGAACTCGGCCTCTTTCTCAGCCTCCACAGCCCTCAGCGCCTCCCGAGTGTCCTTTTTGGCCTTTTCGGCCTTCTCTGCTCGGGCATGTAGCTCCAGGACCAGCTGTCTTTCGGTAGCCAACTCTATTTCCGTCATATGTAGCTTCTTCCGTTGATCTTCAGCCTGGTCTTGGGCGCTTTTGAGGCCGGCCTCGGCACTCTTCCTCGCTCTTTCTTCAATAGTCAGCTTTTTAGCCAACTCCTGCTTTTCATGCTTCACTGCACCCAGGCTCTTCTCCACGTCCTTTCGAAGTTCGGTCTCAGCTCTAGCCTGATTCTGGGCATCCTTGACCTAATCTTCGGCCACATAGACTTGCTGGGTGAGCTGCACCATAAGAACGACAATATTACGTCACTACGGGTGTAATAAAATCATGCGGTACAAACATAAATGAACTCTATGCACAATGAAGCGACCAGAAACTTACTATGGCTAAGTCCCTCTTAAGGGACATGAACAAATCTGCCTGCCTCCAGGACTTAACCGTCTTCATGTCCTGAGGTAGGAGCAACGGGCGCTCTAAGGCCTCGGCAATATAGCCCGAGTGCCCCTTCTGGAACTCCTGTATCGATGCGGTGATGGGAATGGGAGCGCCGTCCAGCTCCAGCCGAGGAGCCCAAGCGGGTTGGTGCTGAACCTCCCTGGAGTGAGAGTCACTCCTGTGCACGGGTGGGGAAGCCCTCCTTTCGTCTCTCCCACCCCTCTGTTGCTTTGCCTCTTTTTGCTGCTGAGGGGGCACTTCACCCTCCTCGGCTTCGAGGTCTACCACCTTTCTCTTCCTCTTCAAATCGGGCATAGGAAGAAAATCGATCGAAGAGGCGGGAAGGGGTGGAGGAGGCGGCAGCTTGTCGGCATCCTTTTCCTTAGGGGGCACCTTTGAGGAGGTACCCGCGTTCCGCCCCGCAATAAGGGCTTTCAACCCCCTCATTGGCTGCAAAGACATCTCCTCCTCTTCTTCTGAAGTTTCGGAGTTTTGAGGGCTAAGAGGTTTAGTCTGCGCTTCTTCCTCCTCTTCGAAACGGAATTGGTCTATTTCCGTGTCCAAAGACGGCGGAAAGGTAGTAGACTCCTCCCTCTGTGTGATTGGCTGAGGAGCAACTTGCTGAAGCGGCCAAGGAACCGGAGGAAGATCTTTGTTTGCCAAGAAACCGGGCCGAGAAACGTCTATTCGACTGAGTCTTTTGTCTCTCGCTCGGATGGACTCCCCGACTTCTTGGAAGTTATCTGATAGTGGAGCAAAATCCAATATCAGGTGAACGGCGCGCAGCTGGCCGTCCGAGTGTACAAAGACCTCGGATCGCAACAAATAATTTAAGCCGAGCACGTTCACGAGACTGAGTTTGGGAGCGACAAACTGTCTATCTGCGGCTACAATCAAAAATGAACATAAGGTTAGTCATCACACCTCTGAACAAAACGCATACGCAGTAAAATAATATGAAATCTAAACCGCAATCCCTATGATTATTTTAACCTAGTCCTAGAATACCCCACCTGGCTCCCCTTCCGTGGTCGGACAATGATGACCATCATGCCACGCCCCGGAGACGATGACGTAATCGTCCTTCATGCCCTTGTTGGACTTCGGAAGGCACGATATCATTCTCACAACAGGAGATCGAGACTTCAAGTAGTATCCCCCCTCCTTCAAGGAGTGACATTCGTACATATGTACGACGTCATGCCAAGTAAGCTGTAGGCCCATCATCTCGTTAAGGGCGCCTACACTACCCAAGACCCTAAACATATTAGCGGCACATTGATGTGGGCACAGTCTGTAATTCCTAAGGTACTCCCTAGTAACATTACCCATAGGAATGGTTATCCCCCCCTCCAGAAAGGCGATTACAGGAATAACCACCTCACCGGTCCTCCTAGAGGTTAAAATGTTCTCCGGTGGGCAGTAGCGGAGGCTAACTCCCTCAGGAATGTTATATTTTGCCTTAAAAAGCTCTACAGCCACAGGGGTATCAACTAAATTTTTAAACCTACCCATATTGATGTCTAAAAGGGGTGCTACGAAACTCTCCTAAGGCGAGGAAACCTAAAAAGACAACGGCCGAGATGTTCAGCCGAGGAGAAAACAGACTAGGAAACCAAGAACTTACAAGATCAGAAGGTGTTTTTGATTCGGTAACTTCTGAAGAATCTGAGATGCTTTGTGAAAATGTGCTCGGAAGTTATTAGTATGGGGTGATATAGTAGGGTTAGGATGCTCGAGAACTCTAAAATATCAAGTGAATCAAACCGCTCCCTCAGAGCCCCTTATATAGTGGGGGAAAATGAGTGGGAGTTATCCCGCTCAAAAATTCATGAAGAAATCTCAGCCACACGATTTGCATCCCGCCGTTGATCAAGGAGACAGAGCACCACCCAGAGCTATAAATGACGCGCTACAATTTCCAAAGCGTCTTTGGGAATCGAAAGTCTCGCGAGACATCGCCTTCACGTGGATTAGTTAATGGGTTTGATGAGTTTCACCCCTGCAGAAGTCAAAATCCCACCTTTCTCCTCGGATAAGAGAAGAAAATCGGAATTTTGAGGGGCTATTGTAGGGGTAAAAGGCCCGATACCAGATTTTGGGCAGTGGGCCTGATCGAGGATACCTATACATCCGAGGACAACAAAATCTAGAGGAGTCTGCCCAGCCTAATTTGATGCTGAAGTGTGAGTCTCGTGGAAGAAAGCCTAGTCCGAGGAGACTTCCTGCTCGGACTGTTAAAAAGGTGTCCCAGATAAGTGCTCCAACCTCAATCTTAGCTTTCCCAGAGAATCCCCCAATTCATATAGACCACAAGGACAAGTGGCGAAGATCAAATATTAAGCAAAAGGCTGCTACCACCGCATTTATGATCCTGTAGCTAACATCATGGCCGCATTAATGGGAAAAGACACCTGAACAGTGACCTTCATCCTTTGCAGCTGCCAAATGAAGATTCCAGATGGGGGTTGATGGGACAAGTATCAAAAAAGCCCACGTAACAGAGGAAGGGCATATAAATAGAAGGAAAGAGGAAAAAGAGAAGGGAGAGGGAGCGATCAAGAGGGAGAGAGAAAAAGAGAAATATTCATAGCATTTGTATAAGCATACTCCTCGGACTGTGCCGAGAAGAATATTGTAGCATTCGAATATCCTATCAATACAAATTTGATCATAATCACACTTGGGCTTTCAACCCATACGTGTTCAATCAAGTATTCTTTAGCCCACTCTCTTTACAAATTCATTTCAAGGATACTATATACAGTTTGGGCCTCCTGCTGCTTTGTTCATAGGCCCAATTCAAAATTTGTGCCCTTACAAGAACTCAAAAGAAATAGTATACTACCAGGACTCTAATTTATTCTTATCATTAAATAAAATTAAATTAACATTATGCAGAAATTTTATTAAATTTTTAGATTTTTAATGAACTAAAAAGAAATAGTATACTATCAGGACTCTAATTTATTCTTATCATTAAATAAAATTAAATTAACATTATATATATATATATATATATAATTTTTCTTCTCCTATCATTTTTAAGTGGATAGTAGACACTCAAGTAACCCAATAGTATTGGACACATAGTGCTAAAAAGAAGGAAAGAGTATGATGAACACAAAAACTTAATAATTTAATATGATATAAAATTAGGTTTCTTTTTTCTTATAAAAATTTTAAACATCCCATAAAAAAAGTTTAAATGATAGAATTAGAGTCCCACATAAATTAATAATTTTTTTTTGAAACCACGTGAATTAATGAGTTTGAATAGCACACATAATGGTATGTAGCATATGGTGATATATATTGAGCGTAATATTTAATTTTTTGTTGTTATCTAAATTTTTTTGCAATTTGGTTTCTTAAAAACTCTATATTAACGTAGACTTCAATAAGTTTAGGTTATTTGATTTTTACTTGGTTTCCTTTTAGGTGGAGTGTATATATATATATATATATATATATATATATATATACACACACACCATTAGGTGTTTTTTTAATTCTCCAACCTAATGTATGATTTTTTGGTTTAGCCTTCCATTCTTCTATCTACAGCACCTACAAAGGTATGTATTTGTATACAATGTTTTTTTTATTATTATAATAAATTGAATAGGTTTTTGTTTAATTATTATAACATGTTTTACTTCTCAATTCTCATCATATCTCAATGCTAATGAAGTTATCTCAATTCTACTCATATCTTAAAAGTTATTTTCAATTATCGATACAAACTTATTGCCAAGGTTTTAACTTTTAGTTTTTTTTATTAAAAAAAATATTGAAGTTTTTTTTGTATATATAAACCCTCTTTTTTCTTTTGTAGGATGAAACTCGCCCAAGTTTTGGTGTCTCCTCCCTATCTTTCAAAGACAAAAATTAAATTATCATGTGAGTTTCTCCACTTTCATTTTTTTAAGTTTAGTAAAGTAGATTGTTCTTGTCTATTGAATTAAGGTTACCACCTAAATATGCTTTCAATTATTATTTTTGGATTTTTTTATAATTATTGAATTCAAGGTTTTTGCATTTATATATGCAATGGTGAGTACTTAAGCTTTAAAGCTTAATATATATTATGCAAACTCCTTGAATACTTTTTTTTTTCTCTAAAAAAAAAAGGAAAAGAAAAGAAAAATAGTTATATAATTATCTATCATCTTCCATTACTAAACTTATATTTAATTTTTTTTATTATTATATAAAAACCTTAGTCTTACACAATATACATTCATTGAGAAAAAAGAAAAAGAAAAAGAGTTATATAGTTATCTATCATCTTCCGTTAATAGACTTATATTTGATTTTTTTTTTTATTATATAAAATCCTTAGTCATACATAGTGTGCATTCATAATATAACCTAGCGAAAAGATTATTTTTTTTATAATTTAATTTTAATTAAATTAATAAAAAATTTCTTCAGTTTACACATTATTCTTGATTAAGCCATGCATCGCACGTGCATAATTCTAGTATATATATAAAACCGAAACTTCTAAAACTTCCACAATTTTTTATGTCAGCACAATATTTTAAAAATAATTTTTTTTATATTTTTTTTTGATAAATTTAAAAAATAAAATTAAAAACTCTTTTCACTACCAAAAAAAAAAAAAAAACCGGATGCTTATCTTAAAAAACAAAAAAAGTGTTAGACACAAACACAAATACGCAGAAACCGAATTTTTTTTCCATTTAACTTTATTATTAGAAAAATTTTGTTATTTGACAAGATGCAAAAGAAAGTGGGAAACTAGCATCTCGAGTTTTTAAAACTCGAGTTCAATTGCAAATCGAGTTTTAAAAACTCGAGTTCTAGAATTTTTACGAACTGATGTGGACAAAAACTCCACGTGGAACTCGAGTCTTAGAGACTCGAGTTCCAGAGCAAAAACACAAAGAGGTCCACGGGGAAGAAAAAGAAAAGAAGAAGAAAAGAAGAAGATCGGGATCGTGATCCACGGGGAAGAAAAAGAAAAGAAGAAGAAAAGAAGAAGATCGCGATCCAGTTCGCGATCCCGATCGCGATATGGATCGGGATCCAGTTTGCGATCGCGATCTGGATCGGGATCTAGTTCGCGATCCAGATCGCGATTCCGATCGCGTTCCAGATCGCGATCCCTATTGCGATCGCGATCTGGATCCAGTTCGCGATCCTGATTGCGATCGCAATCTGGATCCAGTTCGCGATCCCGATCTGACGACGAAGAACAACGATGATCTGAGAGGAACATCGGTCTTTGGTTTGGATCCTGATCGCGATCCCGATCGTCATCAGATCATTGGTTCTTCTTCAGTTTCAGTTCTTTCAGTTCTTCAGTTTCTCAAGTTATTCTTCGGTTTGGCTTTTTAGAAATCGAGTCTCTTAGACTCGAGATCTACGTGGCATTTTATGTCCACCTCATCAACTCAAAGGCTTGCAAAACGAGTCTTTGAGACTCGAGTTTTAATTTGGATCTCGAGTTTCTAAAACTCGAGATGCTAGTTTACTTAATCAAAAATTTTTATTGTTAACTTACTATATTGTCCTCCCTCATGTGGTTATTCTGCCCATTCCCCCGCAAAAACCCCAAAAACTGAAAACTCTAGACCCAAATCCTTCTTTGTCTCCACTCCCATTTGACCGGATGCTTATCCTTTTTTTTTTTTTTTTTAAAGCGTTAAACACAAGCACAAACTCAGCTTGGAAACACGATTGGAGTCTGCAAGAGAATATGCAAGAAACCCCAAAACTAAAAACCCTAGACGCAAATCCTTCTCCTTGGTCGCCACTTCCATCTGAGTCAATCTCTTTCCGGCAACGGTAAGCGATCAAAACCCTACTCTATAAAAAAACAAAAATTCCGATTTTATATACAAAAATTTTGATTTTCTATTTTCTGATCTTTTAGATAAAGAGGTTTGTGTGTGTTTTTGTTGTTGGAATTCTGGATTTTAAGTTTCAGTTTTGGAATTCAATCTCAAAGTAAGCAAAAATAGAAATACGTGTTTGATCTGATTCTCTCTCGTATATACCTACCCCTGTTTTTGTTGTCTATTTGGGTTTGAGTTATAATATACATACATATAAGTTTAGATCTTTCAATTGATTTTTTGTCTGTTAAATGGATCTTAATATGCTTTTTGTGTTGTTTTGGTTTTCAAAATTTGTAAAATTAGACTCAATTGAGAAAATTTTATATTGGGTTTTTGTTTTTAAATGGTTTATTTCATTCTGTTTGCAACTAAACTGTGCATTGTAGTTTTAGCTGTGTTTCTCTTTGTATCTGTAATTGAGTTTGTGCACATAGTTAGATAAGTTTTTGGGTTTGGAACTTTGTAATTGAGTTTAGTTAATCAATTTGATTTTTATTTTTTTCGTGTGTGTGTGTGTGGAAACTGAGCTTTGGGTTTCAATTTGTTTAGTAGTGTTCTGTTTGTGTGTATATGTGTACATACTATGTATGTATTTAAGCTTCGCTAAAATTAATGCTATGTGTTTCATATTGTCCTGTCAGTTTTGTATTCCGTGACTAGGTTTCTGTGTTTGTGTGGTTGGTTTCAATGTTTTGCTGAATGAAATGATTTGGGACATGAAATTTTCTGAACTCTATTTTTAGTTTTTAACTTCCTTGATTTAAAGCTTTGAGAACTTTTGATATGTTCACTTGATTGTGGTTTACTTTTATGCCAAAACTGATATAACTACACTAAACTTGATTTAAAGCTTTTTTTTGAGTTGTGCTTAGAAAAGATGTATTTTCTTTTATGCATTTTGTAGACATTCATTACGTTGAGGTTAGACATTCATTACATTGTTTAGATTGTGTGTTGCAACACAATCTAAATTTTATATGTTGAGGATGCTATGCTACCTTAGCGAAATTGGTGTGGGTAGATTTTTTGTAGCCCATGTGATCCAAGTGTAAAAAACTTTTTTCAACACAAACAGGAAATTGTAGGGTGTAGGTTAACATTGTTAAAATTTTAGAAGCAGAAAGTTGTAAGTCAGACTTAATGTTGATTGAATTGTAGTTTTACTGTGTTTCTCTTTGTATCTGTAATTGAGTTTGTGCACACACTTAGATAAGTCTTTGAGTTTGGAACTCTGTAACTGAGTTTAGTTGTGTGTTTTGACTATAATATTTTTTTGAAGTGAGTCACATCTTCAACATTTTAAATAGATATTAAAATGGTGATAATCAATTTGAATTTATTTTTGGGTGGAAACTGAGCTATGGGTTTGAATTTGTTTAGTGGAAACAGAGCGAAATTGGTTTGGAGTACGTTTTTGGCTCTGGTGGAGTTATTAGCTTGCTTTCATCACACAACATTCCTGATAATCTTAGCTAAATTGTTGTGGAGTACGTTGAGGTTAGACATTCATTACATTGTTCAGATTGTGTGTCGCAACACAATCTAAATTTTATATGTTGAGGATGCTATGCTACCTTAGCGAAATTGGTGTGTGTAGATTTTTTGTAGCCCATGTGACCCCAAGTGTTTAAAACTTTTTTCAACAGAAAGTTGTAGAGTGTAGCTTAACATTGTTAAAATTTTAGCAATGCCCATGAGCACAATGTTGTTTAGTTTTTCAGATTTGAATATTGTTTAGATTTTTTGTCTTCAAACACATGAATGTATGGACATACAAGGTATGATGCAGTTGACACATTGAATAGATAAGATACATTCAAATACTTGCAAGGCTGCAAGACTATAACTGAAAGTAACTGCATAAAACAAAATGGAATTCTTAAATCAATTGAGGCTTTTGCTTTAATTTCTGGGTTCCTTTGTCTTTATAAATTACTGATCACTATGAAAAACATGAGTTGAAGTTAGCTGACAGCAGCAACTATGGTGATGCAGGTGATTTTTCTTCATTGGATAGAAACATTGAAATTTTTATGCTAATCTCTTTAATTCTTGAAGAAAATAACATATATAGGAAGAGTTCTCATTTTTTTTATGAGGGTAAGCTACCTGCTCTCACAATCAAATTGTTTGATGATACGAAGGAGATTAAAAAAGAAAGGAAGAATTAAGATCAAACAAGTAGGGTATTTGAATATTGTTGAGAACATCTGTTTCAGTATCGCGTTGATAACCTTATGTACATTTTGGAAGGTATATATTGTACTTTGTAAGTGAAAGGAGAAATTACAGTTCTTTCCCAAGTCCAAATTTCTTGATTGATGCCTCAAAAAACTGTGTTTGAAGTGGTGCTGATGGGAGCAGATTTCTCTCTTGATCATCAACTGTTATCTCTACAATTTTATGCGCGTGGCTTTCCTTGCATCATTCCATTCTATTTGATGTAGTTTTGGTTTATTATTTTGTCTTTACAATTGTTAATATTGATTATAATTTCTTTGTAAGTGAATATAAGCAGAAACGCATTTAGAATATATCACTAAATTAGTTACCTATTTAAATAATCTTAATTTTTTGGCGAGTTATTACTTCTTGGTAATTCATGTTGACAATGACACTGATTTTGGGTTTTTGCTCATTTAATTGGATGTCTAATACCATCCTATCTTAGCAACTTGATTCATGAGAAAGGCAAGAAAATTGTTGGAACTACCTTGCTTGAGATGGGTTTTTTTTTTTTTTTTTTTTTTTTTTTTTTTTTTTTTTTGGCATGTTTAGAAGACTGCACAAATTTTGACAACACTACCAAGCCAGTAAGCCTTTGTGAACTACACTCGGCATGCCTTTAGTTTTGGTTTGGTATAAACTTGAAAAAAATGTCATAAATATCTAAATTTTTGGCTTTTGTATTCTTAATGTTTGAATAAAACCATATAGTACAATTTAAACATGTTTCATATAAGCTTTTGAGTTATCAAGTCATGTTCATGTTGTATTTATATATGGCAAAAGATAGTACCATTTTCCTCCTTAACACAATTCATATTGGTATTTTTTTTATAACTTGGATATATTGAAGTTTTTTGTGTGTGAATAATCTATTTTGTTATTTATTTCTGAATTTATGATGAAAATCAATGGAATACTTATTTTCATGAAGATTATAGAAATGTTGAACTTTTTTAAGAATTCAATAGTTGGGGTGGGGTTATTATGAAATTTATTAACATTAAGAGCGTTTGGTTTTACATTGTAAATCTTTGATGAATTGGTATAATTTGGTGTTATACTTGATACTAATTCGGAGAAAATTAAGTAGCTTGAAGAAGTTGAGAAAAGGGAAGAGCCTAAGAAAGGGAGGAAATACATTCTTGAAAAGCATTGGATAAAGCTTGGAGATGTAAGAACAATTGTATATTACATTAAACTAAATGTAAGAGCACATTATGATTATTGTAATATATTACTTCATAATATTTGTATTTATTTCATTTTTAATATTACTTCATAATAGTACATGTTTCATCTTATATTGAGTCAATGGCTTTCAATAATTGAAATTTGAGAAATGTTTAAATCTAAAGATATTAACATTTGATTTAAAACAATCTCGTGCATCGCACGAGTTAGCGACTAGTTAATTTTTATGTTCAATATATTCCTTCTGCCCCCTCTTTACAATGTGTCCTTAAGTGTCTTAAAAACGAAATAATTTTAGTATTTTTCAGATTTGGAAATGTTGGCGTTTAAGGGTACTTTGATAAAGTGGATGGAATGACTATATGGAATAAAATTTAAAATTATACGACTGACGTGATTAAATTAAAAATCATAAGATTGAATGATATTTTGAATAATGTTAGAGAATGTAATTTTTAATTTAGCCTATATATTACATATCAAACAAAAGTGGAATAAGATGCAGGTTTTCAATCCGGTGCAATATTTCTAAATTACTTGCAAAAATTTTGAAATTTTTGTACTTTTTAACACTTAACAATTTGAGATTAAAAATGCAACACCCCAGAATTTTAACATCAAGATTTTGAGGATTTAAATTGTATAATTTCAATAAACTATAGGTTAGATGAATTGGGATTGATTTCCTTTAATTTTTTCTTTTGTTTCAAGATTTCCTTTAATTTTTATTATAAGACCAAGAGAGCTTAAATAAATAAGTGGGCCTTGATAGACAAAACCCTAGCCCATAATTCTATTAGCCGTAAGTAACACATACCTCTTTCATTCACTCTTTCGTTACACTTCTCTCATGCCTCACAAACCTTCCCTACACTTTCAAATATTAATCAAAAGATATATACTTAGCCCCTACCATGGAATGAACAGCCCAAAATTGACACATGATTTGGGCCCTTAAGTTCAGGCCCATCATTAACGACGAAGAAGAAAAGGTAATTTATTTTGGTGTCAAAGTGTCGAACGACGTGTCGTTTTCGTTCGAATACCTAATGTTACTGTTGGGGAATTATCGTTTGCGGTGAATCTCTCTCTGCCTTCGCAATTTCGCTGCTTTGTCGATCAAATTGGTGAGTTTTCTTTAATTTTTTAAAATTTTCGTTTTATAGAAAAAAAAAAAAAAATTCTTTGTTTGGTTACTGGGAAAATTTGGGAAAAGTAAACGGTTTGAGCTTAACATTTATTAGTGGTTGTTAGTATTTTTTTTTCTTTTGTGAATAATGTGGATTTTGAGTTTTAGCGTTCAGTTTTTGTAGCTCACAGTTATAGCCAATGCTTTGTTTTAGGGATATTTGCATTTTTGTTTTTGTTTTGATTTTGATAAGAATATGAGTTACTCTTTTTGCTGAACAAATATTAGTAATTATTAAACTAAAAGTAATTGCCTTTGATTAGCTTTTTTTACTTACAGGTTGTGAGATTAGATATGGGTATGAGTTTTAAATTTCAAGCTGTGTGTTCTTATTTCCCTTTGTGTTCTTTGAGTTATTTGCTGATTTGTTGATTGTTTAGTACTGTGGTTGATTTTGAACTTCATGAGTGGAGCCAAACTCTGCCTTTAGGGGTGAAAAGCCCCTTAATTACCCGGTAACGGGTTCTGACGTGTGGGGTCAGTTGCTCATATGAGTTTGATTAACAGTGAGGATTGTTGTACAAAATGTTCTGAGACGTGCAACGAATTTGAGTGAAGTTTTCTAGTGGAGCCAAAGCTTTGAATTTTTTTATATAATTTCATGTTAGTTTGTTTGATTGTCCTGTAGAGAGGGTTTTGTATCATTTTTTATTTAACCATTTTGTTGAAGTTCCAAACAAGTGGAATTTCCGATTGTGTTTATGTTTTTTTGCCTTCTAATCTTACTTTTTTGATTTATTTGTTTAATCAATATTTGCATCAACAATCAATTTAGTGATGCTCCATGATGTCTGTTCGAGGTTATTTGTTTTCTGTCTTAGAATTGCTCAATCCAAAATATATTTTGTAGGACTATTTCCTATATACTTGTGGTAGATAATAGATTCTCTTATTGGTTTTATTTTTTTAAAAAAGAAGCTCTTTTCCATGCTGAATTCTGTTATATTACAAATGTTGTACCAGGTAGAGAATTATGGTGGGATTTAAAAATAGGTACATGATCGTGGAAGTTTTCTTGGATCCTAATAGAGATCTTGCTGCTCAAGATCCCATCATTATTACGCAGTTTAATGTCTCAAAAGCAATCAAGGATAGCATTCTTGTAAACTTTGGAGAGTGTGGTCTTGCTTCATCCCTTGGATCCTTCCAAGGTAAGTACCATATTGCTGGTTATTATTTTTCCTTTTCTCCTGTTTTTGCAGACTTGCCTTTTACTTTCAATACAGTGTCACATCTTCAATTATCATTGAACTTGTGGTTTATGTGTAGTCAAGTATGTGAATCCCATCACAAAGCTTTGCATCATTAGAGCTTCAAGGGAAGAGTACCAAAAGGTTTGGTCTGCCATCACCATGGTTAGGAGTATTGGAAATTGCCCTGTTCTATGTAACTTGTTGGACCTAAGTGGTAAGTCAAACAACAGCGAGATGGATACTCTTTTGGCCTGCTGATAATGCTTATATATATGTGTGTATATCTATATTTTAATATATGATTTATGCACATTTGAGTTTAGAAAAAATAAATCCATATGTTTTAAAATCTAACCAGGACACTGACCAGCATCATTTTTCTATCGCCATTAAGTTTGAAGAATTTGTGAAAAACTAATAAACTTGGTTATATTTAAAAGTGCAAATGTGTTAAAGGTACTACGTAACCTATTCATAGCTTGCTGTTGGAATTTATCTATTCAAGCACCACATATATAAATTCATGATGAGTCATAATTTCCTAGTTGGATGATTTCATACTTTGTTTATCATAGTTTGCAATACTTCCATAACTTATATTACTTCACAATTACCATCACAAGGATGCAAACCTAATTTTATGTACTGCCATAATGAACTTCTCTGAAAATTTATTTGATTTTATCATCCATCAAAAAGGAATTTAATAATTTTTTTTTCTTTGTACTAGGGAGTATAAAGGCTTGTAGAAATGCAGCCTTGAAGTGTGATGAGCTAAAATTTGAGCAGTACAAACTTCTTGTTGGGGCTCATCTCTCAGCTGATGCTGCTCAGCAGATGCAAAATTGTCTTGATAAGATCAAAGTTTTGGAGCATTGAAAGTACTGCATCTGTGGTGACACGCTGCTTAGTCTGGTGTACAATGCCTTTTGGTTTCAAATTTCTTTGTCTTTCTGATTATGTATAGAGTCTTTCTCTAAATTATTGAGTGTTGTTTCTTTGCCTTCAGTCAATTTTCCTGGAAGAGCTGAATCTCCTCTTCCCTGACACCTTGGGGCCAAAATTTATATATATAAAATTCCTTGAAGAGCGTATGTCTTATCCAATCTTACTTTCAAAAATATGCTAGAAATTGCTTTTTTATCCCATTTTTTTGGCAAGGATTATCCTAATTTACTTGTTTCTTGTCAGTGATGTTCATGTTCTTCCTGATTTTCCTGAATCCTATGCCCAATGGGCACTAAGAAGTATATAATTTATGTTAGAAACCTCTTATTTAAAGTCCTCACGTGGTATGTGGAAGATGGTTGCAAAATCAATATTTAATTGGACAACCTGATACAAACATCTGTTTCATTCAAGTTTTAGAACTTGTATACGAGCTTGGTAAGTCATGGAATAAACCCTTATTAGACGCATTATTTTTTAGTTCTAGTTCTAGTCGAGTATTGCCACTATGTACTCACAGTCTGGAGGCTGTTTTATTAAGTCTGGCTACTATTGTTCTCATAGTGAATACTCTCACTTTTGTTCTCTTCAGCACAATTCTAATCTCCTCCTGTAAATTCTGGAGAGACATCAGGTCCTTAATTGTCCTGAAAATATTCATCTTTAACGGAAAGACTTATTCCCTGTAAGAATGGTCTTTATCCAAAGGAGGATGTACAACATGTCTAGAGGAGAAATAAGTCTTAGACTATCTCTTTTAGAGGTTACTTGTTGAAGCTCATCTGATTTGGTTAAATATTTTACTCTTGATTTTGAGTTAATTAGTTCTCAAATTATAGTTTTTTTCCCTGTAAAACCTCCTTGCACCTTTCATTTCTACGGTCTCTATTAATTATGTGGGCAATTTGGACTAGTAGAAACAAGGTTGTATATAATTTTTAGGGTTCTTCCTTGACTGCCAGTGGCTTGCTTGCTGCTGCTAGTGCTATAGATCGCGATGAACATGTAGTATGGAAAGTTGGTAATGCAACAACTAAACCTTAGTCCCAAAACCTCCTAGACATTAATTCCAAAACCTCCAAAACCTTAACCTAGCACAAGCACAAGCACAAGCAGACAAATTCTCCAATATGTCCAATGTCAATTTGGTATCATAGATGAAATCCTGTAGTTCTTTTCTGAAACATTCTCCACCAGCCACTTGACAAGATTTCTCATCCAAGATGGTCACCAATGTGTAACTAATCACAGGTATGTGTAAATTCCCCCTTTCTACACACGAGGTAATTGTAGGGAAAAATCTCTTGGTTCTCATGAGACTTTAGGAACCATGATCTAAAGTACATTAAAATTCTGTCTTATACTACCTACACATCTAATTTTTTCTCATACTAAGTTACTAACAATAAATCCAGCTGTAGATATAGAAACATCCAAGATTATGTACACATAATAATCAATAGTTTTATAACAGTCTTATACTACCAATATGGAAAAAACATCCCGGATTATATAAATTCATCATCTATATATTACTAAAAGCTGAAGCGTAGCATTTAATGTTGCTACGCTCACATTGAGTCACGTCAACATCCATGTCATTTCCACCATATTTTTTGTAATTGTTCAACAATTTAAAATTAGTTTTTTTCAATTTTAAAATACTAACAAATATAAAATAAATCCCACCCTTATCTCCACCATAGAGCCCACTTCTTATTAATTTAATTCTCACCACTATTTCCACCATAAATCTCACTTCTTATTAATTTAATTCCACTATCTATCTATATATCTATATCTATATCTATATTATCTAAAAGCTGAAGCAGCATCCATATTATTATTTCTTTTCTTTTCAATTTTCTTATAATTGTTTTTAACGTTTACTCTTTTTTTTTTTTTTTTTCACTTTCACCAACCTTCTCCCTCCCTCATCTTTTCATCTCCCCACTATCCTTTTCATCTTCCCACTATCTTTTACATCAATATCACTCTTTCTCTTCCCCTTCATCTTCCTTTATTTTGTCTCTTCCTATTCACTCCCTCTTACTATAAATTTGTCACTATCTCTTCCATTCTATGCATAGCTTCTCTCACAAAAGTTTTTTTAGCTCTCTCTCTCTCTCTCTCTCAATTTTTTGATGGTTTTTTTTTCTTACATCTCTACTTTAGGTTGATAAATTTGTGTTCCATAGAACCCTACTTTAGGTTAATGCGATTTAGTTTTGTGTTGAATGTTATCCTCGATTCTTTAGTTTTTTTTTTTTTGTTATCTTTTATTGTTAAATGTTATCTTGCTATGTTATAAAGAATTAAACATAGCAATGTGATTTAGTTTTGTGTTGATGTTATCCTCGATTCTTTAGGTTGTTTTATTTATTTATTTTTTTGTTCTCTTTTATTGTTAAATGTTATCATTTTATGTTATAAAGAATTAAACATAGTATATAAAAATATAATATTATTCTATTATATAGCATGATTCAGAGAATTTGGTATTTGTTGTTATATCTTTTATTTTTACTTTTTTACTTCTCATCTTATGTTATTCAAGATCAAAATCCTCTAAAGTTTCTAGGGTATTTTAAGACATAGATCTTGCCACATCATCCATCTACCAAAATAATGATTCCCAAAAAAAAAAAAAAAAAATCAACCTTATTCATCGTTTGTCATTTAACCAAAAACAAACTACGGAGCTGTAACTTAATTTCTCCCGCATTTGTCCCACGACTAATCTACATAGTTATATTCTACTTTGGGATGAAGGTACAAATTTAAGTATTTGAAAGCAATTCCCACTAGAAAAAGAAAAGCCTAACTGTTAAATTTATGCATTATATTAGTACCTACTTGAAAATTTAGAACATAAAAACCTAAAACGTTGCTCTTCTTTGGACCAAAACGTACCTTAAAATTTCCAGTATTAGATAAGCACTTGAGATTATTGGGATCAAAACTCAATCTGGCATTTTGTGCTTTTTTGGTTTCTTCTGGCTTTGATCATTGAACAAACTCTTTTCTCTTGGTTTTGCTTCTTTCTTATAGATTTGATATGAAATTTGTTCAATAAAAAAATAGTATGGGTTTAGTTAAAATTTTTTTATTACGTGGAGAATGGCAATGTTTGCTTTCTTTTGCAAAACCATCGAGTCCACGATGGTGATATTCTTCCATTAATATTTCCTCATAATTTTGGTAAGGTGAATAAATTTGAATATTTTTTATAGCATTCAATAATGGTTATGATAGTGGATTGATAATATGGCAGAATCTTAGTCTTTTATTTTAAAAGAAATGTGAGGATGTAAAGAACTTTATATGATAGACTACCTTAGAAACTCTAGAAGATTTTGATCCTATTATTTAACATTTAAATTCAGTCAAATTTTTCTTATCATTAAATTATTTATAATTTTTCTCATTTTTTATTTTTAAAAATTTAACATTGAATATTTTATTTAAAGTAAATAAAAATGTCATAAAAAAATTATACTCATTTTTTTTTTTTACATTTACACTTTGTCCAACTTTTCTTCTTCCCTTTATCTTTTCATCTCCCCACTAGCCTCCACTTTGATATCACTATTCTTATTTCCCTTCATCTTCTTTTATTTTGTTTCTTTTTATTCTTATCATCATAGTAAAAATTTGTCATTCTCTCTTCCATGCTATATATAATTTTCTCTCACAAAAAAAAAAAAAATTGTCATTTCACTCTCTTTAATTCTCACTCAATTTTTTGGTGGATTTTTTTAAATTTTTTTGCCTCTTTGTTTTAGGTTGATTAATTTTAGTGTTCTTTAAAACTCTACTTTTGGTTGATGCGATTTAGTTTTGTGTTTAAATCTTTTTTTTTTGTTCTTTTTTATTATTAAATGTTATCCTATAGCATTATAAAGAATTAAAGATACTATATAAGAATATAATAATATTTTATTATATAACATGATTTGGATAGGTGTTTATTGTTATATCTCCTATTTTTATTTTATTTTTCTTCTCATCTTATTTTATTCACCATTTAAATTTAGCCACATCTTCCATATCATTAAATTATTTATATTTCCACTCCTCTTATTTAAAAAAATATAAATATTTAATATTTAACTAAAATTCAATAAATAATGAACAAAAGAGTAGATAAAAAAAATCAAACGTCAATTAGTAATAAAGAGAGAGAGAGAGAGAGAGAGAGAGAGAGAGAGAGAGAGAGAGAGAGAGAGAGAGAGAGAGAGAGAGGTTTACGGTAACGAAAAATAAAAAACAATACAAAGTAATTAAGAATAGATAAAGAAAAAAAAAATCAAACATCAATTAATAACTGTTAATTGGAAAACAAAGAGATTGTAAGGAGTAGTAAAAAAATTAAATAGATATGACGATACGGAGAACATTAAAAATTTTACAGTGCAATAAAATTGTGGGGGTAAAAGGCCCAATGTCAGATAATAGCCGTGGGCCCGTCCGAGGAGACCATGGGCCCGTCCCGGGGAGGCCAATATCCCGAGGACACCCCCTCCTGAGGAAAGTACCTGGCCTGACTCCTCTCTGTCGTATTAGCTACGCGAAGGAGAAAATGACTTGTCCGAGGAGAACTTATTGCTCGGATCATCAAAGGAATGGCCGAGATGAATGTTCCAGCACCGGTCCTGATATTTCCGAGGAATCCCCTGACTTATATGGGCCAAAGGGGACAGGTGGCAACCAGGATATATTTCACAAAAGGCTGCTTACACCGCATTTATGTGGACAGGACCCTTGAACAGTGCTACCTCGGTTTCTGCAACTCACAGAATACTAAAGAAGGTGGCTGATGGGACAGGCACTCAAGTATAGGCCTGAATGATCAACAAATGGAAGGTCCATATTGTCTGAAATGGACTATATAATAGGAGAAATCCACCATGGGAGGGGAGGGGGAGAACAATCTCCAGAACTCCTGTAACAATATTGATTCAACACATTTACTAGAATAAAGCTCCTCGGATTGTGCCGAGGACGCTCTGTCACTCAGTTCATCTTCGTTGGACCCACTAAAGCCTAGCTCTTTGACCCACTCTCTTACAAATTCATTGCGAGGATACCTTTTACTCGTTGGGCCAGAGTCAATATCTCCCGTAGGCCCAACCTGCAATTTGTGTCCTTACAATTAGCGCCGTCTGTGGGAAGAGCTTGTGTGATAGTGAGTGCAACGGTTAGGCCCCCATCAGCAAGAATCCTTGGGTAAACCATGTAAACAAGTCACTACATGAGGCCAAGGTCTATACTTCAAGGGGCTGGTCACATGGGGAGGATTGCTAAATGTGGCAAAGTTCTGGGGGCTTTTCATATCAAGTACATGCCTCCAGAACCTTTATTTTGGAGGGCATATGTCGATGGTGCAGCAAATCAAAGGGGCTCCACGACGGGGTTAGTTTTATAACCAAAGCCTTAGCAACGCCGGTCCTCGGACCAACTGCTAAGCAACTCGTTAGCTACGCCGGTGCCATCAGGCCCTCTGCTAACCAAAGCCTTAGCTGCGTCGGGTCCTCGGACTCTCTGCTAAGCAAAGCCTTCGCTACGTCGGGTCCTCTGACCTTCTGCGAAGCAAAGCCTTGGCTATGCCGGGTCCCTCAGACCTCCTGCCAAGCAACTCGTTAGCTACGCCGGTGCCATCAGGCCCTCTGCTAACCAAAGCCTTAGCTGCGCCGGGTCCTCGAACTCTCTGCTAACCAAAGCCTTCGCTACGTCGGGTCCTCAGACCTTCTGCGAAGCAAAGCCTTGGCTATGCCGGGTCCCTCAGACCTCCTGCCAAGCAACTCGTTAGCTACGCCGGTGCCATCAGGCCCTCTGCTAACCAAAGCCTTAGCTGCGCCAGGTCCTCGGACTCTCTGCTAAGCAAAGCCTTCGCTACGTCGGGTCCTCAAACCTTCTGCGAAGCAAAGCCTTGGCTATGCCGGGTCCCTCAGACCTCCTGCCAAGCAACTCGTTAGCTACGCCGGTGCCATCAGGCCCTTTGCTAACCAAAGCCTTAGTTGCGCCGGGTCCTTGGACTCTCTGCTAAGCAAAGCCTTCGCTACGTCGGGTCCTCAGACCTTCTGCGAAGCAAAGCCTTGGCTATGTCGGGTCCTTCAGACCCCCTGCCAAGCAACTCGTTAGCTACGCCGGTGCCATCAGGCCCTCTGCTAACCAAAGCCTTAGCTGCGCCGGGTCCTCGGACTCTCTGCTAAGCAAAGCCTTCGCTACGTCGGGTCCTCAGACCTTCTCAGACCTCCTGCCAAGCAACTCGTTAGCTACGCTGGTGCCATCAGGCCCTCTGCTAACCAAAGCCTTAGCTGCGCCGGGTTCTCGGTCTCTCTGCTAAGCAAAGCCTTCGTTACGTCGGGTCCTCAGACCTTCTGCGAAGCAAAGCCTTGGCTATGCCGGGTCCCTCAGACCTCCTGCCAAGCAACTCGTTAGCTACGCCGGTGCCATCAGGCCCTTTGCTAACCAAAGCCTTAGCTGCGCCGGGTCCTCGGACTCTCTGCTAAGCAAAGCCTTCGCTACGTCGGGTCCTCAGACCTTCTGTGAAGCAAAGCCTTGGCTATGTCGGGTCCCTCAGACCTCCTGCCAAGCAACTCATTAGCTACGCCAATGCCATCAGGCCCTCTGCTAACCAAAGCCTTAGCTGCGCCGGGTCCTCGGACTCTCTGCTAAGCAAAGCCTTCGCTACGTCGGGTCCTCAGACCTTCTGCGAAGCAAAGCCTTGGCTATGTCGGGTCCCTCAAACCTCCTGCCAAGCAACTCGTTAGCTACGCTGGTACCATCAGGCCCTCTGCTAACCAAAGCCTTAGCTGCGCCGGGTCCTCGGTCTCTCTGCTAAGCAAAGCCTTCGCTACGTCGGGTCCTCAGACCTTCTGCGAAGCAAAGCCTTGGCTATGTCGGGTCCCTCAGACCTCCTGCCAAGCAACTCATTAGCTACGCCAGTGCCATCAGGCCCTCTGCTAACCAAAGCCTTAGCTGCGCCAGGTCCTCGGACTCTCTGCTAAGCAAAGCCTTCGCTACGTCGGGTCCTCAGACCTTCTGCGAAGCAAAGCCTTGGCTATGTCGGGTCCCTCAGACCTTCTGCCAAGCAACTCGTTAGCTATGCCGGTGCCATCAGGCCCTCTGCTAACCAAAGCCTTAGCTGCGCCGGGTCCTCGGACTCTCTGCTAACCAAAGCCTTCGCTACGTCGGGTCCTCAGACCTTCTGCGAAGCAAAGCCTTGGCTATGTCGGGTCCCTCAGACCTCCTGCCAAGCAACTCGTTATGTTGGGTCCCTCAGACCTCCTGCCAAGCAACTCGTTAGCTACGTCGGGTCCTCGGACTCTCTGCTAACCAAAGCCTTAGCTACGTCAGGCCCTCGGACTCTCTGCTAAGCAACCCTTTAGCTATGACGGGTCCCTCAGACCTCCTGCTAAGCAAAACCTTGGTCAAGCCTGATCCCTCGGACCACGTACCTTGGGTAAGTTAGTGTCCCTCTACATCAATTTAAAATGTCATCCGGGGCCTTAAACGTACCCAAACCCCTCGGATCGTCCACTCAAAACTGTAACACCATCACAAACTCGTCATTACACATTACGCACTCCGAGTTAGCGTACTCATTTAATTCTGTTTCTAGTGGATAAGTTGGGAAGTTTAGTGGGCCTTACCCCTAGAGAAATCAAAATGCCACCTTTCTCCTCGGGTAAAAGAGAAAGCCGGAATTTTGAGGGGCTATTGTGGGGGTAAAAGGCCCAATGTCAGATAATAGCCGTGGGCCCGTCCGAGGAGACCATGGGCCCGTCCCGGGGAGGCCATTATCCCGAGGACACCCCCTCCTGAGGAAAATACCTGGCCTGACTCCTCTCTGTCGTATTAGCTACGCGAAGGAGAAAAGGACTTGTCCGAGGAGAACTTACTGCTCGGATCATCAAAGGAACGGCCGAGATGAATGTTCCAGCACCGGTCCTGATATTTCCGAGGAATCCCCTGACTTATATGGGCCAAAGGGGACAGGTGGCAACCAGGAGATATTTCACAAAAGGCTGCTTACACCGCATTTATGTGGACAGGACCCTTGAACAGTGCTACCTCGGTTTCTGCAACTCACAGAATACTAAAGAGGGTGGCTGATGGGACAGGCACTCAAGTATAGGCCTGGATGATCAACAAATGGAAGGTCCATATTGTCTGAAATGGATTATATAATAGGAGAAATCTACCATGGGAGGGGAGGGGGAGAACAATCTCCAGAACTCCTGTAACAATGCTGATTCAACACATTTACTAGAATAAAGCTCCTCGGATTGTGCCGAGGACGCTCTGTCACTCAGTTCATCTTCGTTGGACCCACTAAAGCCTAGCTCTTCGACCCACTCTCTTACAAATTCATTGCGAGGATACCTTTTACTCGTTGGGCCAGAGTCAATCTCTCCCGTAGGCCCAACCTGCAATTTGTGTCCTTACAAAAATCAATTGTTATATTCACTTAAAAAATTAAATCAATAATCAAAAATGAAATACAATCATATTACTACATTTAAACTTAAATCTAATCAAACTCTAATCATAGAAACCATATTTCCATTCATAACTAAAAGGAAGATGTTCTCCAGTAATCATATAAATTACATAGGAAATAAAGTCAGGAAATTTTAAAATCCCTTTTTTGACATTTCATTTAACCCTTTATATATATATATATATATATATATATATAATCTTCATACATCAATACTTTTAAAAATCTAATGAACGATGCTGCATCTCATTTAAAGCCTCTGTTATGCAAATCATCAACCAGTAAATATATGATAATACTAAGAAACGTTATGAATAAGATCATGAAAAAAATGATAAAACTAATTAGCTACTATCATTATGGAGTAGTAGTCTATGATTTTACACATCTAAAAATTGGAATAAATAGAGTTTACTTAAAGTATATATAAAGATTCATATTAAAAAAAAGTATATGTAAATGTAAAAAAAAAAAAAAAAAAAAAAAAAAAAAAAAAAACAAACAAACAAACAAACAAAGCAAAACTTAGATACAGTACTTAGATGTTGTTCCTTAGATTCCCCTTTTAAAATTTGGTCATGTGGCTATTTTTTCATGGGATGAAAGCGTATTTTATAGTTAAATAGCCACATAGCTAAATTTTAAAAAGGGAACCTAAAAAACAACACTTAAGGTACTGTACATAAGTTTTGTCATTAAAAAAAAAAGGTATAAGTAAGGTTTTTATTAATTTTAAAAATAATGAAAAATCAATTGTTATTAATAATAATATATTTAATGAGATTGCCTTAAAAAAAATTATCCCGCGGAACGCGCGAGTTTGCGACTAGTTTATATATCTGGGATGTTTTTACCATATTGGTAGTATAAGACTGTTATAAAACTATTGCTTATCAATGATGTTTATATAATCTTGGATGTTTCTATGTATACAGCTGGATTTATTGGTAGTACTAGACAGAAAATTAGAATAAACTTTGGTGGTTGGATGTATAGGTAGTATAAGACAGCAAATTAGAATGCAATTTGGATTATGGTTCCTAAAGTTTAATGAGATTCAAGGGATTTTTCTCATAAAATTACCTCATGTGTAGAAAGGAAGAATTACACACCCGGGGGAGTAATCAAATGCTCAAACAGCTCTAAACTCCCTCGTTAGCCAAAAAAATAAAGAATACATTTTGGGTCCTACAGAGGATGTCCAATTATTATTATTATTATTATTATTATTATTATTATTATTATTTTAGAATCGTATGGCAGAGTAGAAAAGATGGCAATTAGTATTGCACCGGGTGTCCATTACAAGGGGGCTCTAATTCCACCAACTTCTTGAAATTAATTATGCCTTAAAATTTACAATTACATTGGAAAAAAGTCTTTAAATTAAGTTTTCAAATGTGCTTTTGATTTTGGAAATTAGCTTTCAACTGTGCTTATTGATTACAAAACGTAGTAATTTGACTGGTTTGAGTGTGGATCCCTTGGTCCTACCATTGTGCCTTAATTTGTGAAATGCGGTCTTACACTCTGATGCCCGGGGCTGCCTATTTCCACTTTATTAGAGCATCCAAAACGATGCCCTTAAAATAGCTTTTTAGTTAGTTTATAACCCCGAACAAACAAAAACATCTCATAGCAGTGTTAAACTTAAAATATATTACTAAATTGCTATATTGAGCTGTTAATAGTAGCAGCTTACTGTAACAAGTTGCTATAAATATTAAATTATTTTCTCTTTCTTCTCTCATTATTAAATTAGTTTCTCTCTCTCAAATCTGTCCATGTGTAGTGTTTATTATATTTATTTTATTTGTTTGTTTATATTATTTTAATGTGTTATTTGTTAAAAAAAAACCTTTGATATTAGATGTATTGTAAAATAAGTTGTTAAAATAAATAAATTAGATTTTTGAGTTTATAAAAGCTATATTTTTTGAGAAGCTTAACGTTTAAGAGTACAATGCTTTATGGAAGATTAGAGGGGATCAAATTTCACCAATATAAAAGAGGGCATCAATGAATTCCACTTAATAGTTCACTATGACTTATCGGATTCAGTGCATAATATTCTGAAATGGAATATAGTAAATTAAAAACACTTCAAGAGATGTGGTCGGATACTTTAATGAAGAATGTTAAAGCATGTTTCTTTGATTAATGAATTCAAAGGTATTCTTAAAGAATCATGGCATAAAACTTGGTTTAAAGATACCTCATGTATGAACCACTTCAAATATTATAATATACCTCGATAGACAAAGTTACCATTTGAATTTAGTAATGAAGGGTAACATGTGACAGAGGCTACCATTGTACCCTTCTAGTATTGGTTTGTTATAGTATTTGATGCATTCAAAGCAGGCTTTTTTCATGTGGACATAGCATTAGCCGCTGCTTGCTAACCTCATCATGAGCTAGAACTAGAAAGAAAACAGAAAAAGGCACCCTATACCCACTCAAACTGACTCAAAGTGACCAAACCACTATTGATTAACAAAAAGTAAAGGGAAAAAAGAGAGTCATATAGGTGTTTGGTGAGTTTAGTGGGTTGGGGTTGGCTTAATCAATGGATCACAGACAGACTCTTAGCCCACCACAAATACGTGGATCCCATTTAAAGCCTCTCTCCAAAGACAAAGACAAAAGCAATACGTACACGAGCCTTGTGTGTTGTGTATAAAAAGCTAACTCTACATTGCTTTTCTATTGCTCGTTCTTCCAATTCACTCAGTTCACACACACTACACCCGTATTAGAGTTGGATTCTGTGTCTCTCTGTCTGTGTCTTTCATCCCAAGCCTTCAAGAACAAACAAAAGGTTTATACTGAGAGACAAAATTAAAGAGCTGTGGATATTATACTAATGGAGAAAAAAGTTCTTGATTACATATTTGTTCCTTCAGGCCTTGTTGTAATGATGTCGTACCACATGTGGCTTCTCTATCGAATCATGAAGCACCCCAACAAGACTGTCATCGGCATCAATACCTTCAATCGCCGCTTCTGGGTCCAAGCTATGATGGAGGTAAATTCTTTTGCTTTACCTTATTGGAATTTTACCTTTGTCTTTGTGGCACATTTCTATACACTTTGTTTTGTTCTCATGTAATTTAACCATTTGGATTGATGAGGAGGGAAGCGGAGTAGAGTAGATTTAGCACAAAATTAGCTTATGTTTAGCCAACTCTACTCTACTCCCTCCACTCCCCCTCCTTCCCCCCTCCATCCAAACAAAGTGAAAAGTCCAGAATTTAAGCTCAGAACCTCTTACATCATATGAGGCCTAAGTACCGCTAGACTGACCTCTCATATATTTCTATTTGTCACATACATGTCATGATGATAATGCAATCAATTTCAAATTAGTATGCAAATTAAATTTCATGCATGATGACATAAATGTGTATATGCCTGGCTGTGCAGGATGTGTCAAAGAATGGTGTTCTTGCTGTACAGACACTGAGAAACAATATTATGGCATCGACCCTATTGGCTTCCACAGCAATAATGCTTAGCTCCCTCATTGCGGTTTTGATGACGAGTCGCAGCTGGGATAAATCAGCATTACTTGTGTTTGGAGACATGAGTGAGCTTGGCTTCTCCATAAAGTTCTTCTCCATATTGGTGTGCTTCTTGGTTGCTTTCCTTTTCAACGTGCAGTCTATAAGGTACTACAGCCATGCAAGTATCCTCATCAACGTTCCTTTCAAGAAGATGTCCCTAGATCACCATTATCAACATCTCACTTCTGAGTATGTTGCTAAGACAGTGAATAGGGGAAGCTATTTCTGGTCTTTAGGATTGCGTGCCTTCTACTTCTCCTTTCCTTTGTTTTTGTGGATCTTTGGGCCCATCCCTATGTTCTTGTCCTGCTTTGTCCTGGTTTTCATGCTTTATTTCCTAGACGTCGCATTTGAGCTTGGGTGGGCTGATTCTGTTAATGCTGATAAGGATGAGGAACTTGGAAGGGAAACTTAAAATTGGTCACTTATATATGGTGGGTTTATAGCAATTTATCATAGATGGTAGACTTTAATAGCATAGCAATATAAGGTTACACATTCAACCCAAGTTGAATTAAGTTGCACATCAAGTTCTTTTAACTTGTACTATCATCTTAAATAAAAAAGTGCTTCATTTTGGCATGATTTGTTGATTTTGCACACAATGGGATTTTCAGTTAGTTTATTGCACCAAAAAAGACAAGTAATGTGATACTAGGGAATAGAGAGCCTCTTTTGATCTATCCCCATTTTCATTGAGACAAGAATCTTCACTTGAAGCAAAGGATATTGCTTGATTCTCATGAGCTTTTGCGGAGAATTGCATATGGGAAAAGAAATATTATATGCAAAATTAGAAATAAACTACATTATTTGGATCTTTTAAAAGAAATAAATAAAAAGTAACTTTGTTGAGAATATGATGAGAATCATGGAAATGATTCCCTTAAGAAAAACATTGCTATCACACCCCCTTTTTATAAAAATAAGTATTCCCCTTCTACGAGTTGTCACTTAATTTTTGGGGAAATTATACAAATTTCCCTTTTAAGTTTTGTGAAATGAGACGTCCTTGAAAGTTTCAAGAAATAATACTTCTTCTTAAGAATTTTATAAATGCAACAGATAACAAGTTCATATTCTTTCACACAATAACTCTCCTAATGGAATATATATCATATTTCTTAAAACCATGTCTATTTATCACGATTAGAGGAAGCATTATTGGCCACATTTGTACTATATCCCAAAAGGGCACAATTATAGCTCCTCATAATCACTTATATGACAAACACAATTTGATCCGGTAAACACTTGATGTAGGGCTAATAAATGTCCGCACAACACTTTATCTAATCCAATCCACATAATCTAGGGTATCACAATATCTTCCACTTAAATTCTTAATGTTAACCAAGAACCTTATATCTCATTTGTACTTCCTGGTGTTTATAACAAAGACATCATCAATTCAAATTCCTCTTCTCACAACTATCAAATTATCCCAAAAAATTTTCTAACATCCTCGTCAAATCCTACGTTGTGTTATTAGGTTGCTTATGATACCATTTGTCATGACCTACTTCAATTACCTGGTTGCTTTTGATACCATTTGTCATGACCTAATGAAGCACTATCACATTTGCATTGCACCCCCAAAGGACTAATCAAGATACAATTAGAATTCCTCGTTTGGAGTATGCATCTAACCCACCAACTTGATGAAACCAACCCAACTCAACCTAACCCGACACCTTGGGTTGGTTTTCGTGGGCTATGTTGGGTTGTAATTTTATTTTAAGTCTTGGGTTGGGTTTGTTTGGGTTTGGGTTAATAGTTTTTTCAATCCATTTGATTCAACCCGACCCACCATATATATTAGATTATTTTATTATCCATATTTTAATTTTTAAGTTTGATTTATTTTGGTATTTTGAGAATTAGTTTTGATGAATTTGAAAATTTTAAAAATAATATAGAAATATTATGTGAATTATAATAATTTTTTGATTAAATAAATGCTTAAGTAGTTTTTGAAAATCCAATTTTTTTACAAGAGTAACAAGACATGAAATATATAATCACAAGTGCATAATTCACTGGTTAAAAAAAAAATCTTCCAACCCGACCCAGCTTGCACACCTCTACCCATTGTGTTTACTTACATAGCCCATTTTGATCTAGTAAACATTAGATGTCGAACTCTGGGCATACTTGCACAACACGCATCAATCCATATATATCGGGTTACCACACAGTACCTAGACTGTTTCAAGTCTTAAATTCATATAATATGGTCGCTTCTCAAAAAAAAAAAAAAAAAAATCATATAATATGGTCAAACCCAATAAAACTCTGTAGATTATTATTTGTAACCTGTTAAGCCTCTACGTGTTCTTAAAACTATATATTCAGGTTTTTTCATATACTCCTAACCACTTATTTAATTTTTATTTTATTTATTTTTAAATATGTTGATAGTTTATCTTTTTTAGGTCTGGCTTGATACATTGTTTTAAATCGATAATTTTAAGTGAGAATTTTTATATTTAAGATTTAATTTTTTTTTTAATCTAATCTTCCTATTTTTTGAGATGCAAAATTACTATTCAAGTTTTTGTATTTTGGTCTTAGCTAGTAACATCTACTTTTCAATTGATAATATCACCTTATGTTCTTGTAATATGATTAGTATGCGTGGCGTAATAGCTGTGAACTCATTTATCAGTATTACTTTTGATGAAATAAAATTTCTTATCTTTCAATTGACAAAACTTAAGATCAAAATGTCAGATCTTGATTTTCAATGAAATTACTTTCAGCCTTAAAACTGCAGTGGAAAATGAATTGCACTTAGTAAAAGCAGCCAGCCAGCCATTTTAACACTAGTAATTTACCATTTTAAAAGCTTGCACAATTTGTTTATGAGAGAAATCAAAACTTAACATGCGAATAAAGTATAGATACAAATAAGTAGCAAACATCCCTCAATACCCCGTATTCATGCTTACTAAACATTATTTAGTTACGAGTTTGATGGATGCAATTACACACCATTCATCTTCAATGTTAAACCTTCAACTTCCTGGAATGACTGGTGCTTGAATTTGAGGTGTTATTGGCTCTGAAACCGGTAAGATATCAGAACCAATTTTTGGTGGAGGAACTACATGTAGATCATGGTATGACTCAAGTGATGCTTGAATTGAAGGATGTATTGGCTCTGAAACCGGTAAGATATCAGAGCTAATTTTTGGTGGAGGAACTACATGTAGATCATGGTATGACTCAAGTGATGCTTGAATTGAAGGCTTGATAGAAGATGGTTGCTCAATTGAAGCACTACTCAAACACATGAGAGTGGAAAAAGAGAGAAGGGAAGCATAGGCAAAGAAAGAAATTGGGAGGTGGGAAAAGGAAGCCATTGTTGTATTAGCTATTTGTGTGTGTGGTGCACTAGAGAGGGTGGTGAGAATTTATTGGAAGAAGCCCCTCATGACTCTTGGCATGTGAAATTTTTAGAAGTGCATAGAAGTGTTTTTTAAGTACTCCATTAATTGTCTCTCTTTTTTCCTGGTTAAAATGATTTACACTAAATGAAAATTTAAACCTAAATGGCTAAAATGATTTACATTAGGGGGCTTGGAAAGCAAAATAAAGGTTACAAACCCACTAGAAAAAGGGAAAAAAGACTTATGTTTTTTTTTTTAGAGAGTTTCAACCTATTGCGTTTGTTTTTTATGATAACTCATTATTATCAGACCAATACACTAATTAGTTTTTTGTATACGTGGAGATTGAACCCAGATATCTTATTCAACAATTTTTTTTGTCGTGTTTAGGTACCAAAAAACAAATTATTTAAAGTTTAATAAAAAAAATTCTTTAAATAAAATTGATAGCATGGTCTTGAGTATGATTCGCACAAAAACAGAAAACGAGCCAGGTGTATTGTGTATAAAAGCCTCTTGACCTTAACTTCTCTCAAAACCCGTATTAGAGTTGATCTCTCTCTCTCTCTCTCTCTCTCTCTCTGCCGTCCAAGATCAAAACAAACAAAAAAAGGGTTATACACAAAGAGAGACGAAAGAAATCAACCCCATAATGGAGAAAAGTGTTCTCGATTACGTATTAGTTCCTTCAGGCCTTGTTGTAATGGTGTCATACCACATATGGCTTCTCTACCGAATTTTGAAGCACCCCAACAACACTATTATCGGCATCAATGCCGTCAATCGTCGCTTCTGGGTCCGTGCTATGATGGAGGTACGTACGTCACATCCATGGTTTTTACTTCTTAGCTCTTCCTTTTGTCACATTATTTTCATTTGTTTACACGCATGTTTATGATACAATGAAATATATCATATAATACTGTTAGTAGCTAGAAAATAGCAAATTTAGTTTAAACAAATCTCTCAAAGGTTATGCAATGAATATATATTTTGCGTTTGTTGGCTTTTGTAGGATGTGTCCAAAAATGGTGTTTTGGCTGTACAGACACTGAGAAACAATATAATGGCATCGACCCTATTGGCTTCCACAGCAATAATGCTTAGCTCACTCATTGCTGTGCTGATGACTAGTGGCAACTGGGACAAATCAGCATTACTTGTGTTTGGAGACAAAAGTGAGCTTGTCTTCTCCATAAAGTTCTTTCTTATACTGGTTTGCTTCTTGGTTGCTTTCCTTTTCAACATGCAGTCTATAAGGTACTATAATCTGTATTTTTAGATTAGTTTTTGTAAGATTGTAGGTTGTGTATTTCTCTACACACTTTCCATATATATGTGTGCTTTTGTATTGTACTCACATGTGAATTGGTTTGTTTGTTTGTTTGTATATTTCTTGTATTTTTTGATAGGTATTACAGCCATGCAAGTTTACTTATCAACGTTCCCTTCAAGAACATGTTACTAGATCACCACAACCAAATTCTCACTACTGAGTATGTTGCCAAGACAGTGAATAGGGGAGGCTATTTCTGGTCTCTAGGCTTGCGTGCCTTCTACTTCTCTTTCCCTATGTTTTTGTGGATCTTTGGGCCCATCCCTATGTTCTTGAGCTGTTTGCTCCTGGTTTTCATGCTTTATTTTCTGGATGTTAGTTTTGAGAGTGGGTGGGTTGTTGCTGTTTCTGCTGATGACCACTACAACAAGGATGAGGAAGTTGGGCGTGAAAGTGAAACTACTTAAAAATATGGGGTTTATCATTTATGGCAATCTAGCATATATAGATGTTAGCTTAGTATTGGAAAACAACAACCAGGCTTGTAAGTCCCAAAAATGAAAAGAAAGAGCAACTCAAAGTTCAACCCAAGTTGAATTAAGTTGCATTTCTGGTTCTGTAACTTGTATTATCATCTTGAATAATAAGCATTTCACTTTGGCATGTTTTGTTAATTTAGTGTCTCTATCTGTATAAATTCAATTTTTGCACACAATGAGCTTTTTCTTTTGCCAAGAATGATATATTCTGTGAGACTAAGGAATAAGGAACATTGTTAAATCAATCCTCATATTCTTTGAGATGAGAATCTTCACTTCAAGTAATGGATATTCCTTGATTCAATGGGGCTTTTGCAAGATGATGGGGAAAGATATATATTTTTTTTTTGTTCTCCATCTAATTAAGTCGGTATCATGTCCTGGCATGACTGCTGTGATATCCTGGCCGCTCAAATTAAAGCACTCGAAGTTTCTAAGCAATTTCAGTCTTAAGCATATGATAATTAAGAAATACATTGAGAATGCTTGCTCAGATTACATGTGTAATTGCATTATATGGGGTTTAGAGATAATTCAAACCATCACTGATTAGTATGTGGAAAATCTTGAACAGACATTTTTCCGAAGGGTTCATCTGGGGAAGTGCCAAAAAGGATGAGAAAAGAAGTCTCTATTACATCAATATTTAAGAAGTAAAGTCAAGACAAATGTGTATAGTGCAGCCTCCACTACCTACATTTCAGTGCACCCAATGTGTAGTACAGTATATATTTTTGGGTTGAGTTGGTCCTCCCAAGTGCATGATTTCACCTCAGTAAAAAGTAAAAACACAACTACCTACCAAAGATATACATGGGATTTTTATTTAAATAAGGTTTTAATTTGTTTAAAAAATAAATTATTATGATAATATATGTTGATATGCTATGTTAATGTTAAAGCGCAAACTGGGAAACAAACTATTTTCCTTAGTAAATTTCTTCAATCCTCATAGATATAGATTAATATATGTGACAAATGCATTTTAGTATACAGTTCCCAAGGCAATATCAGTGTTACTTATTCTTTATTTTAATTTATTATTTTGTGAATAAGTGCAAGTATTTATTTTCATATTTTGTTGTATTATGAGTTTTTTATTATTTTAATTTGCAAGAAAATAATAGATTAACTTACAAAGAAATTATTAAGATCCTGTATAAATTATAGATTAGCTTACAAAGAAAGTACCAAAACCAAAGTACTTATAGTGGAGTATTATTTATAGCAGAAATAGATAATGGCTCCTTAACTTTCAATAACTTGTATAAATTAAAACTATACTTGCATCAAGCCACAAAACTGTAAATGCAATGCAATGCAATGAAAATTCAGTCCATTAAAATAAAACACGTATACATTAAAACTATACTTGCATCAAGCCACAAAACTGTAAATGCAATGCAATGAAAATTCAATCCATTAAAATAAAACACGTGTTTTATTTTAATGGATCACAGTAAACATGCTGCTGACATCAATGAATCCTTGATGTCAGTTTTCTAATAATGAAGACTATACAGTGCAAACAGATCAAATTCTATTCTGTAAAAGCAAAATTTCTCACTGCTTTAGATACATCAATCAAATACATGCAAAAAGAACATAGTAACCTTCTCCAGAAATTGCTAACGGGACTCCATCAACTTCTCTGGTTTTGGAACTGACTTCACTAAATCCTCCAGAGATGGAACCAGATTTTCCTCCGACAATGTAGTCAGTGAACCATCCAAAACCCCATGAACCATGGCTACACCTTCTCTCTTCCTTGCCAGCAAACTTGAACAGAGTCTCTAGCATTCTAAAACCCTATTTCTGGCAATATCTTATCCCCTCCTTGCTGGAACCCCACATTGCTAAACACAATCTATCTTCACCATCCTATCTGGGGTTATCTTTTCAACCTCAGAAACTTCCAAGAGTAGATCAAAAACCTTCTGAAAATCCCTTCTGAAAATCTATGTTACCATCAGTATGAATACAAAAGGAGTCATCTTAAACATATTTAAAGCAATTCTGAATTTCTTATGTGAAGCTTGAATTAAAATAACCTAAGCTGACTATCATAATACAAAAACATGCAACAGAGATTCTATACAGATTTGAAGAAGGCGATAAGACTTACAGCAACAAGTTTTCCATCATTTTCAGGCCTCTTTCCCACTTTTATTGCAGCTGCTGCACCAGATGAAATCCCCACCTGAAATAAACATGCTCTCACATTCCCCAAAGAATTGGAAAACCAAAACGACCAGCAAGTAGCAACAAAAGAACTGTATAAACTATGTGTTTAACCCAAAAAAAAAGGTTAAGGAATGCCTTTAAATGAGGATTGGCAAAACTGGCAACAATTACTACCAAAATTGTTGAAATAAAACCTGAACATAATTAAATCAATGAGTTTAGCATAAAACTCCAAAAAAACCTGCCAACACTCCTTCTAGCGCCTAATATTCCTATCATTCATAGCCCTAAACTTGAACTTGAAAGACCTAATCAAAACATCTCAAAAACAATTAGTCCACAAAAGAATGATACCTAAAATCAAATAAATCTCAATACAAATGTCTCTCTTTCTCCCCTAGTTCCTTGCGTACTCTAAAATCTAAATCTCTCTGTACCTCTTTCAATCCTTTTGGGTTTTTGTATTTAATTAAATGGTTATTTTTTAAACATATTAAGTTAAATGGTGTCTTAGCATTAAACGGTTTTTTTGAAGCATAAACAATGTCTTAGAAGTGTGTTTTATACTGTCTTTGGTACTGGAATTTCATATGCCACGTGAATTTATGGGAGGGAATGGAGGATTAGGCTTCTGCTATTACATATAGTAATAGGAGTAGAATTTCTTTATTCCTGTGGGCCTTGTTAGATAGTCTATCATTCAACTAAACCATGAACGAAGTTAAAAAAAAGTAGACCTTGCACCATTTTCCTTAGTATCCTCAAGATGCCGGAATTGAACAGTAAACCATCATTGAGTCTCCACTAGGATGTGGGTTTGTATAACTGATAATATCTTAAAACTCTATGACTTGACTCATTGAATTGTCAAAGCTCTTTGTTTTCTTGAATCTTCAGATTTGAATTTCAGAATGCTTTTCCAATAGTCCATCTTCTTGAGGGCACCTGATGATGACAGTGTTCAATATGATCCCACCTTCCTGAAAGATGTGACATATGTCAGAAAATTCCTGCATAATGCGGAGATAGAGAATCATATATTATAGGTGCTAGAAAGAGAATATTTCAATGCTTGAGTACTACCCAAGTGCTGAGATCAGAAAATAGGAGCAAAAGCCCAGTACAGAATGGGGTTTTGGAGAATCAAACTTATAGGTCTATTACGTCTTTGGAGCATTTCTGTATTTTCTGTATATCATGAGTTCCTATATTTTGAAGTATGATGAAGCAAATTATTTTTGTTAGTTCAAATTGTAATATAAATTTATAATCAATTAATCATACAGATTGTCTTTCACCCTTTCCTTGCCACTGTATCCTATCAACTACCTACTTATTAATTATTGACTAATTTAGAGTGAAGTGAGGACCAGCATTATCCCAGGCAGTGTCAGATTGCTAATTTGAACAGGTAATGGAGATAGGCCAAAAGAGTGAGGTGCACAAACATAAAAAGCTTACTTGTTCTCAAGGACATGTATAAATCCTCCATAGTCACTTCTCAATATCAATCAACTTTAACTTCAACTTCATGTTACCGGTTTGAACTACTATTTCATCTTTAGATGGCTCCAATCTTAAAACTGTTCCCTTCCTCCCAAGAGAAGAAACATACACCATATCACCAACCTTGGGAGGCTGAGACTTCTCTGCAACATATTTAGGTGAAAGCAAAGATACAAGATTAAGTCTCACAAACGTTTTTCAACTACAAGCAGGGTGGATTTGGCAGAAGAAGATCTGATCAATTCTTAATGAGTACCTGATGGTGTTTGCTTGATATCTTCAATAAAGGATGCACTCTTATATGCCATAGGAGGTTCAGTGTATTCTGCCATAGTATGCTGTCTGTTGATAGCCAATGCATGCTGGCTTTTATGAGCTGGAGATGGCTGTGAAGATTGAATTGCAGATGCACGAAGTTGTCGAACTTTGTTGTGAAGAATAGAACGTGCCATTGCTGCAGCCTCAGATATTTCACGCATCTTCCTCAATCTTTGTCTAGTGCCATGTTCCATTATTTTCCTTCTAGCAACCAATAAATTTTCATAAAGGTCTTTTGAGAGCCTATAGTCACAAATACAAAGAGATATCAGATAAAGCATGCATTAGAGTACAGATTTTTCTGTCACTCACAAAGCAAGGCTAGCCATATTAATGATGAGCATCAATTATTAATTAAGTTTTACATAACTGAAATTATATTTATTGGGATAAATGAAGGCCATATGGATTTTTTTCCTCCCTGGCCTGTTCTTGAATTCTTTTTATCACTAATCCAAAAAATTCATGATACTGAACTACAGCAAGGAGACCTCTAAAAATGTCTGTTCATATTTTAGAACGAGGGCTTTTATCATGATGCAATTTATCTAAGTACGCAGTGCCAAAACATTTTTTCTCATCAATAGTTGTCTCTTGACATCTGTTGGAGATCTACATGCCTCAAATATTTGATATGTGCAGCGCCGAGTTTACATATGGCATCAAAAGTCAAATTTCTTTATTACATAGAACAGAATTGGTTTTACCAGAGAAAAAAAAGGGGAGGAGGGTTGGAGTGGAGGTTAAACCAATTGTTGGTGTCCTTCATTCATTACATAATATTAATAATAGCAAATGATAGTATTAGAATTTTAAGCTGTGGGATTTAAACAGCATGGTGAATACCAAACTTCTATATACAATACTGCGACACTACAGTCTAAATTAGAAGTTCTTTTTTTTGAGTGAAAAATTCTCACATCATATGATGTTGTGCTTCCTCCAAATACCCCTTGAAGTCTTGCTTTAACCTTTCCAATTCAGTTATGACCTGTATCAAAATATAACAAATAAATTCTATGCAATAGATGACGTCTTGGTAAAAGGACTGAAACAATGAGCTATCATTATCTAGTATCTGTACTTCTCAGTACATGCAAGCTTAAAATGACAGCAAGGGGCTGCAAATTTCCAACATCTAAAATCTATGCTACTTAATTACAAATTTACATTATTTTTATATAGTAAATTCACTACATCATGTAACCCAAAGTAACAAAATTCCACTTTTGACTAAATATGACTAGAAATTTTAACTGGAACAGCAAACAGGTCATTCAAGAGCTTGTTTTTCTGGTAGCAATAGAAAAAGAACAGCTGTGATTATTTTAGCTGAGATGGGCACCTCAAGTCCTTACAAGAAGATTTTGTGTATATTTAATGAATAAAAGAAATATAATTTTATATTCTCCAGTTCAAAGTAGAAATCATAAAACCTCTGTCAACACATAGTATTCAAAACTAAATTCGAAAAAAACACGTATAAGCTAATGCGCATTACCTCATCTATCTCAGCACTAGCTGAACCATATAGTTCACGAGCATTATCCACAATTATACTGGGCACTCCTAACTTTTCAGCTATATTAATTGCATTTGAACGCCCTACAGTAAAATTTCATTCCTTGAGTTATATAGCCAGTAATGTTATCACCAAAAAAAAAAAAAAAAAACACCAAAGAACCACTGCTTGGCCAATGAAAAAATGTGGTCTGAAGTGCATGCAGCCCAAAAATTTACAATACGCTTCTAGTAGTAAACCTATAAGATATTTATATAGCTAGAGTTGACACTATCAGTAGTGCTTTAACAAGTTATTGCCAAATAGTATTTACCCATTCATCACACTGCTCTATGCTATCATGCTTCCAGTACTAGTAGTAGTCACCATCAATGCAACTCCATTTTAAAAAACCAAATGTGGGCATTTACCACTTCCACAAACTAGAGATGACATTAACATGATTTATACTCAACTTGCTGATACTAATCAAACACAATTTGCAATATCGACCTCTATTCCATGTGTAATAGATCTCTATGCCATTTTATTTTACATTTTTTACATGGCAACTAGACAAAAATAGTCAAAGAGAAAGAAAAGGTAGCAGCATGAATGAAAGAGGTCCGAAACTGATATTGAAAACCTGGTACTCCCCAGAGAATCTTGAAAGTTGGTTTCAGATTCACTTCATCAAACTCCATGCATGCGTTTTCGAAGGTGTCATTACTGTGGGAAAAAAAAACCTCATGAACATGATCCCAAGAATTTACTGCAGGGTGCAAAAAGTCTTTGGGGCTCATCCCAATTAAAAGCACGATGCTGAGGCATAACTTTGTTCAATTAACTTCAATAAGACTAGATTTCTTGTTCAAACTAGACATGTTAAGTGACTAAAACATGACATTGTTTACATTTCAGTTTCATCTTTACATGTACACAAATACCTGTATTTCAGGGTTTTGAGTTCGCCATGATGTGTAGTAGCTATTGTCAACAAAACACCAGTTTCGGCAAAAGATTCCAACAGTGACATCCCTAGTGCAGCTCCTTCAAGGGGATTTGTTCCCGCACCAACCTAACAAATATAAAAATAATAAAATCCATATACAGTCATTGTAAAAATAAGTTTTTATTCTCTTTCTTCCTTTTCTGTAAAATTAGTAATTATGTTTCCAAACTTTAACCAAGCCAATTTAAAACATACTTCATCTAGTAGCACCAATGACTGACTAGTTGCATGTAATCGAATGTCCTGCACGATGTTATAAAGATCTTGCATGTAAATTTCTCATATGAAAAAGGAAATACTGTAATATATCAAAAAATAAAAATTTATGATTGCACAAGGAATGATTTAACTGAAACCAGGTAAAAATTCAAGAGTCTCTTGGTTTAAACAGCTGCTCTAATTTGCTGAAGGATTTCATCGAGAAAAAAGGCATATATATCCAATTTCAAGGAACTTGTAAGCAGTTTATAGTGCTCTAGCCAGTAATTTTAATCAACACAGACTATTAATTTAATGAGGTGAGAAATGTTCTGGGAAATATATTATCCTTACATTTATTTGTTTCAAATGGCCAGAGAAGGTAGATAAAGACTGGGACAACGACTGTTCATCCCCAATGTCAGCAAAAACAGCATCAGACCAAGGGATTTTTGCTGATTCAGAAGCTAAAACATATAGACCTGCAACACTTAAAAAATTATTACAATGGTGGGTGGTACAATAAAGAACCCCAAATGATAAAATAAAAAGGAAAAATTAGTAGAACATTTAGTGCAAATCTTCAGCTATTCTCACTAACTAAACTTATTTGGATTATTTGTGAGCCACATGGCTGGATTTATGATTTCACAAAGTTTCTATCATCAACATTAGGAGAAAAACTAGTCAGCAAGTCTGGGGCAAACTTGGTATATGTTGTTGGAAGTTGCATCTTGGTTTGTGGATTTAATTTTTTAATCCATAAATATTCTGCACCGTGCTGCCTGGCAAGCTGTTTATATTTCCAATTAATATATCAAACTTACCATAACTGTCTAAATATCAAGAGTCTCAAGCAAAAATGTAGTGAACATAGAATAAGAAGTCTCTACATGATTGTGAATAGTAAGATTTGTATTTAGATTCCACAGCCACGTAAACATAGAACTACTGAAAAACAAAAGAGGAGTTACATGAACCTGATTTAGCCATCATAGCTGCCAATCCGACAGTCTTTAAACAAATGGTTTTACCCCCAGTATTGGGGCCAGTTATAACCAAAACTCGAGTTTTATGATTTACAAAAAAATCAACTGGAACTGGATGAGCTTGTTCTAGTGCAGTAACCTGAAAACCAGAAATGCATTGTCTTGAAAAAAATTATTATAATTTGAGATGTACATTAAAAAAAAATGAAAATTTATAGGCAACTGGAAATATGAAATTCCAACTCATTTTTTTTGAAATCATTACCTGCATTTTTAAGGATGGAAGATCTATATCTTTTTCTCCTTTTCGTGCCATAATCTCACCTTGCTGTTTTCTCCTAATATCCTGAGGGAAAAAACGCTGTTTAATACCACATGCAACATAAAAACTTAGCATAAATGATAAACTAAGGGTGGAATGACTAGCAAGAGCCAGCTGAATAACTTTTTTTTTCAAAGAAGTCAATTGCCACAGCATTCTGGGAAAAGAAAATTCTACCTCAACTTGCAGTATTTTAATGTAATTTATGTGCTCTTAACTCAGGAAACAACCCCCCCCCCCCCCCCCCCCCCAAAAAAAAAAGAAAAAAGAAAAAGAAGAAGAGGTCAGCAGCTTTTGCATCCAGCATAACTTACAGAAGTAGCATTACTGACATCTTTCCTGGCCTTCTGCAAATTTTGCCTATGCTGCTGAAGCAATAAAGGATGATAAGCTTTTGGCAGATACAATGTCCATTCCCTCTTAATGGGGTATGATGCATTTGAATTTTTGTTTCCTGATGGATACACAACAGAAGTAGAAGAGCCACTGCCTTCTGGTAGAAATAAATCAGGATATGTGCCTCCAAATGAAAGACCAAAGGTTGCTCGAGTATTGACCTACATATTAAGAACCACAAAATAAGCAACTAATGAATCACCAACTAGTACAATCAGATGATGAAACATCTGCAAGGACTCTGGGGCATGCTTAAATATATAATCTTAAAGGGTCATGGCACATGGCTTGCGTGCTCCATGTTTGAGGCTGAATCCTTATAAGGTAAAGAAAGGTAGCCTTCTTGCCTCTGTACCCAATATTATTCCTTTTGTTTTCCAACCTTCATTACATCAATCACACATTATATCTAGAATGTTTTGGCAGAGTTTTTTTATTTATTTTTTTATTTTATAAGAATTCCTTGATGAGCAATAAAGAGATCCACAACACAACTTAACAAAACCACAGCTGAAACTTTTTAAATTGGCTAAACTACTACTCTAAATTTATCTTTTATGTACCTAATGTCATTCAAGAAGCAAGTGCATAGAGTAAGCAGGGGACCACGCCTCCTTTGAGAGAGAGAGAGAGAGAGAGAGAGAGAGAGAGAGAGAGAGAGAGAGAGAAAGTTGAGACACCTACCACATCCAGTTGAATTATACTGTTTAACAACTTTTCAATCTCATCAAGATCATTTTGCATCTGTGCAGAAAACAGCAACACAGAAACATAAGAATGAAATACATATAAGTCCAATCGAAAGAAATTTCATCACATAATACAGCAACCTTTTCTGTTAACATTGAAAGCACATCTGCCTCAGCCTTTGCCACTGATGCTCTTGCTTGCTGCAACTCATCATTTAAAGGAACGGCAGAGAGTGGCTCTACAATGCTTCCTCTGCCTGAACCACTACATACAGCACATTATCTCTCAGGAAACAAATACAACATATGAATTACCACTTGAAGAAAAATCAACTAGAATGTGTTTGCATGTGTGATGATCTTGGAAGTTACACAATAAAATTTTGTGGACCTGTATAACAGTAGACCCTTGACGCCTTTCAGTTGATCTGCCCCTGATTTTATACACCACCTGCCATCAATGTTACTCACTTCCTGAACCAGTAATGGGATAATTATTTTATTAGGGGAAAAAGAAAATCATGAAGATGCAAAAGAAAGACATCTTTGATCCCATGCTTCATACCAGAAATGGTGTTTCATTCTTCTCACTCCTAATTAAGCTGTCCAGTAACTGATATATCTGAACAGAGAAGACAATAACAGATTTTAAGATAAAATAGTCAATAAGAACATAGAGTAATGATGATTTTAAGCTCTTGGCCAGTAGTACATTCAACATGTGTAACCTTTATATGCCAACTTAAACCCACCGAGAAGGCACTGCAACTAAAAACATGAGGACAGGTTTGTGAAAGTAGGATGTAAAATATAAAGAACACATAAATCCATGTTAAAATATGAACTTTAGAAGCATGTGGAAAAGTGCTCATCCTATATGTTTTAGCAGAAATAATTACACCAAAAGGGCTGCCCAAAACTCAGTGGGCTCTCAGGCCCTGCCAACAGCTTATATGCCTGAAAGAAGGCCCAAAGGGCTGTCCAAACCTCAAGCAGGTCTGACAAGCCCTGCTACATGCCCAAATGCCGGGCACAGTTCCACTACCATGCAAACCTAAACCCAACCAAAGGGTTAGAAGCAATATGTGTGAATTATAAGTTTCAACTTTCAAGTAACTTCCATTGAAGCACTCATGACAGTTTTGCACAATGACAAGGGAGACATTGGGATATGTGAATCTTTTTTTTTTATGTTCAGTGTCAAAATGATTAATCATATCTGCTGGCTGATGACTGCAATACACTACCTTAATTAAGCAATATTTTTGCTAGCTAGCTCTCATCAAATAGTAGCTAGGGACAACTAGAAGTTTCTACCTATCTAACCAAAAACACCACTTGGGAATAATATACATAAACAAAAGACCAAATTTACCTTTCTCTCAAGCATTCTCACTTGTTCACGTGATCGTTTCAGGGTTGGACTCTAAAACCATGAACAAAAATTGAAAAAAAAAATTAGTAAGACTAGAATAATTAGGTTCCTGATACAACATTTCAATATGAAAATTGACAAACAAGCCAACAAAAAATTGTGGAGCAGAACAGCATACGTATAAAGGTTCAAAAACTTTTTTCAATAAAACAACTGCTGTCTGAAAAATCAGAAACCATCTTAACTAGAGGAAATCAACAAAGTTCCGGTGTCACAATATATATAAAACAGCAATGGTGAAATTCAGTGAGGTTAAAATGAACAAACCGCTGAATCTTTAACAGAGCCATCTTCGTCTATAATTTGCAGTATCAACTTAACTAATGATCGATTTATAACAAATCCAATTATCTGCATGCAAAGTTGGGAAGAAGTCAACACATGAAACCATTCAATAAACATGGAGACAATTAGTTTGAATATTAACACTCTACTTACCTCTTCTGTGAGAGGCATGAAACGTCTGTACCAATCTGCATCTTCCTTGATTGTAGCTTTTAAATTTAACTGCAAAGTTTCACAATGCTGTAGTAGAGCTGCAACAGCCATTGCCGCATTTCCATCCACTGGTAAACTTCTCCGGGCTTGTTGGATAGCAGATTTCACCTTCAAGGACAACATAACAAGCACTTTAAGAGCAAGGCCATGAATAAATAGCAAACATTCTCATTCTTGTGTAAGATCAAGATTATGAATCTACCACTGTTAAGAGAACAAATATGGGCATTGATTCTCACACAATCTTTATTGTACATTGTCTGTACACCACCCTTTTCACATTATAAATGTGCACATCGCGTGTGAAAATATGAATTGTATGTACAGAGTGTACATCAATGAATGTGAGAGATCAATTACCGAACAAATATTAACACGATAAGTTACAACGAAATACAATGAGTCCCACTTCTACATAGTCACAAAAACGAACACTACATATATGACAAAATGCCAAAATGAAATTTGAGAGTGTTCAAACTCAAAACCTTTGAAAACAACAAACAATCATGCATGTCTTGGTCAAACAAATGAAACGTAGGAAGAACAATACTATTGACTAAAATAAAAGACAGAACAAAAACCAATTAAGAACAGTGAACTAACAAGAACAACATCAATGCCGGTAAAGTCCAATCTACAACGACCATGGTTGTACATTTCCACGGCCGCATTGGTCTCTTCCAAAAGCCTCAGACTCTCTTCATACGTTTGATTCAGAGACCACAGCTGTGCCTAACACACACGCACACACAAAAAGCAATGTGATGAAACATTCATTGAGAATTTGAAGCAGAGTTTAAGAGAGAGAGAGAGAGAGAGAGAGAGAGAGAGACCTTTGTGGCTTCGCGGCCAAAGGAAGTGGTGGCAAAGGAAGAGACAGAGTCACAGAGATTGTCCCATTCGAGGACTCTGAGGGTGTTGGAGTGAACAGAGGATAAGGATTTGTGTTTGGTAATGGTACTAAGGTTTGCAGAGACAACTGAGGATTGTCTGAGAAAAAATGATTGGTTTTTGAATGCAACAGATTTGATATTAATGGTAATTGGGAAAAGAGTGGAGTTGAGAAATAATGCACAACAATTCATTTTTCTCGGGTGTGTTCTGTGGGCTTTGCTATTGAAACTTTGAAATGAAACTATTTGGAACCAGAAAGAGGGAAAGTTGTAGTAGTAGTAGTATTGTAGTAGTAGCGTTTGGATAGAAGGAAAGAGCAACGAGTGGTTTAGAGTTTAATACTTTAATCTCATAAAAATTATTATGAATTTTTTTTTTAATATTCATTTATAAATATTAATTAATACTTTGAAATTCATTAATTATTTTTATTATCACATCAATTTATAAATAGTTTGGTAATGAAATTAGTAATTGTTTTAACAATTTCCATATTTCGAATAAGGAAAAATATATTAATTAACCAAAATTGTCACTAGAGTTCTAGACGAACTGATTTGTATGAAGTCAAGAGCTTTGTAACTCAATTAATTGACACCATCCATTATAACTATTGAATTATTAAAAAAAAAAAAAAAGAGTCAAGTCATGTATTAAAAACTAAGGATTTTTATTTTAGTTTTAATTTTAACACAAATTGAGCTCAAATTTATCAATGAATTAGATTATACTAGCCTCTGAGTGTTATGCTTTTTGGATGAAATAATTTTTTCATCACACCCCTAGGTATTTTTGTAATTGAAAAATGTAGTAATCTCAAATTCTAATGGATGCAAATTATTAACTTTTTTCCTAAAAAAAAAAAAAAAAAAAAAAAACCTTTGAGCATGCATGTAAGTGCGTGCTAAGAGGCTAGTTTTTTTGGTGCATCTATTATTTTTTTGAACCCAAGGCCAAAATTTTAATGTGCGTGCTACGAGGCTAGTTTTTTTGGTGCATCAATTATTTTTTTGAACCCAAGGCCAAAAGTTTAATGAATGAAAATTATTCCTTTTGGATTGTGAACTTTATAATGACAAAAGAAGATATACCGGTCATAAAGTGTTACAATTATCATATTTTTTAAATGAGAGTTATCAATTAAAAAAAAATCCTAAAAGGCAGTCATTTAGTCCTAAAAGGTAGCTAGTGTTAGACATCCATAACCATAACAAAACTTTCAAATGCTAAAGACTCTCATGTTGTAAATGTATAATTTTTTTAATTAAATTTTTTTAAATGGTAGTTATGTAATTTTATTTAATCCTAAAAGATAGACACTTAGTACTCATCTATGACTAAATTTTAGCACGCTTAAAAAAGATTAAAAGGAATAAATATATAAATAAATAAGAAGGGCTGTCAACATTACCATTCCTTTAATTTAAAAAAAGGGTAAACTATATATTTGGTCTCTAACTTTTACGATGTATGTCAATTTAGTCCCTAACATTTTGATATTGTGTCAAAACAGTCCTTGTCGTAAAGTGACAGATGAAAAATGCTGACTTGACTAACCGTGACAATAAAAAATTACTTTTATGCCATCCAGACTACCACACGGACTGCCACGTGGCCTAAATAAAATAAAAAATAAAAAAGATGTAAATGCACTTTTAGTCCCTACATTTTGGACATTTTTCTATTTTGGTCTCTACATTTTCATTTCACCACTTTTAGTCTCTAAAAAAATTAACGCATGACATTTAAGTCCTTGCTGTCAGCCAACAAACGGAAAAAGCATACGTGGCTGACGGAGATAAAATAAGGTTATTTTTTTACATGTGCCATGCCCCACTTCGACACATGGCTTTCCCGCACCAAACCCAGTCACGTGAGGCACTCACCAATCAAATCTGGCGCATAGACACTGAAAAATCCCTAAATCAAACTTGAATCCCTAGAATTACCCTCTGTCTCTCTCGAACCATCGGCTTCTCTCTCAAACCACCATCATCAACCATCTCTATGACATGAAGCCACCATCATCATCAACCATCTCTCAAAACCCATCTCTCAAAGACACTAAGTGTGTGTTTGGATACCACTTATTTTGCTGAAAACTGAAAAAAAAAAAAAAAATTTGATTACTGTTCACTTTTTAAATTACTGTTCACTTTTTAAATCACAATGCAAGAGGCACTGAGCTGAAAGAAAAAAAAAAAAAAAAAAAAGCAAATGCAGCAGACGTGAGACATGTTCCAAATGGAGCCTAACTTGAAGCCACCATCATCATCATCAACCATCTCTCAAAACCACCATCATGAACCATCTCTGTCACTTGATACCCACACTTTACAAATAGTGGAGAAAATAAAAGCTGGGAGACCTTTGTCTTTGTGAAAAGGTCTTCTCTCTCTCTCTCTCTCTCTCTCTCTCTCTCTCTCTCTCCTTATTTATAGCTTTACAATATGCTTGTTAGTTGGATCTGGTAGTAAGGGCCACAATGTTTTTGTATATTTTGACTTTTGATTGTTTGTTGGTCCTTGTCTGCATGTGTTTGTTTGTGGTTTACATTGTGGTCTATGTGTTCCCCGTGTGCTCCTGTTGAAGAGAGTTAAGTAAGCCTAACATTATTGTATGAGAGTTTTTTGTGTAATTCAAATGTGATAACTATGCATATGTTTGTTTTAGTACGACAAAACTATTGAAGTAAGTGTTGTATTGTTACTTAAATATTTGATTAAGTGTTGTGTTGGTAAATACTTTATTAAGTGTTGTGTTGTTTGTATGCAGAATGGAATATTTTATTAGGTATGAGTGTTTTGTTAAATAATATATATTTTTTTTCTGTAACTAGCATTGTTTAATTCATTTTGGGGGTATGTTACATGCAGAGTGAACTATTTCAATAAGTGCTGTGTTGGTAAATGAGTGTTGTTTTCTTAAATAACTGTTGTTTTGTTCTGTAACTGGTATTGTTTAATTGGTTTTGGGGGTATGTTACATGCAGAGTGAACTATTTCATTACGTGTTGTGTTGGTAAATGAGTGTTGTTTTCTTAAATAACGATTGTTTTGTTCTGTAACTATCATTGTTTAATTGGTTTTGGGGTTATGTTGCATGTAGAATGGATGACCTATTCAGTATATCTGTGCATTATGGTGGCTATTTTACTGAGAATCCTAGAAAATATGTGGGAGGTGTAGCAGATGTAGTTGATAATTGTGACCCTGAATGGTGATCCAAGGTTGAGATAGAAGGTATATGTAGGGATTTTGGGTACATATTCGTTAGCAGGCTGTGGAATAAAATACCTAGTATAGACCAAGAAATGGCAGATTTCTATATGGTTGTTGATGATCATGACGCCATGTACAAGACAGAATTAGTGAGGGGAAATGAAGAGATTCATGTGTACGTAGAGCACTAGTAGATGACCCTATATTAGTTGATGAAGGAGAGGATGTTGGTGAGGGTGTGCAGCTATTAGCAATGGAGCAAGACATTATAGGCTATTATGACAATGATGACAGTAATTATAGTGATGACAGTGAACATGATGACCATGATGGAGGTGAATTTTACAATTTTTATGATAGTAATGACATGTATGCTAATGATCAAACTTTTAACAATGAAGATGAGCCAACTGAGGTAGATGCTGAACAAGTGTATGCTAGGAGAGTAGGTGAAGGACCTGTTATTGAGGAGGTTAATGCTTATGTTCCCATTGAGGTGGTTGCTTCTCAAGTGGGTTCAAGGAGAGTAGGTAAGGAACCTATCATTGAGCACCCACCTGAGGTCTTTTATATAAGCGATAGCAGTGATAGTGTAGGAAGTGATGGTGGGGGAAGTGGCCTAGAAGATGATGTAGAGTTGAACCATGGTGTTAGGGACTTTGTTGAAGATATTAGTGACAATTGGGATGGTAAGGATAATGATGATGTTGTTGAACTAAGCCAAATGAGTGCTAGAGTAATGAACTTTGATTGTGAGAGTAAGGAATTGCACAGTCTTGTGGAATCATCATTTGATGATGAGCTTGGGTATGATATTGATGATAATTCTGAGAATGATAAAAGGACACATGGGAGATGGAAGGGAACAGGAAAAAGAGGATATTTCTTTTGAGAAAGATATGATGTTTACTACACCTAAGCAATTCAAGGAAGCTATAACAGAATATACAGTTCATGGTGGATGGGAGATTAGCTTTGTTAAAAATGATCTACAAAGGGTAAGAGCTATCTGTCAAGAAAACTTCAAGTTTATTGCCTATCTAACAAAGGTGCCAAGGGAGAGGAGCTACCAATGAAGGACATTGACATTGACATTGGAACACACATGCTCTGGAAGTTATAAGAATCCTAAGTGTACTTCATCATACATTGGGAAGAAGTTGATGAAGAAGGTGAAAAGATAGCCTAATATCAAGCTGAGAGACATATAAGATGTTGTTCATGAGAAGTATACCCTAAACATAAGTGCAGGAAAAGCAAGTAAGGCTAGGGATAAAGCTCAAGAATATGTTGATGGGGCTTATACACAATAGAACAACCAGGTGTGGGAGTATTGTGAGGAATTAAAAAGGGCTAGTCCTGGCAGTACCATACTTATGTACATACCTACCCTGATTGTGATTTAGTAGCTGAGATGGATTTGGTGTGTGGGATGCCTTATTTTGAGAGGCTATACATATGTTTGGGGGGCTACAAAAAGGGGTTTTTAACTGGATGCAGGCCATTCATTGGTTTGGATGCCTGCCATTTGAAGAACAAGTCACGAGGGCAATTGATTACTGCAGTTTGCAGAGATCCTAATGAAAAGTATTTCCCACTTGCATATGCTATAGTAGAGGCTGAAACTAAGGACTTTTGGACTTGGTTCATCAATCTGTTACTTGCAGACATAGGTCATAATAGGAGATGGGTGTTTATGTCACACTAGTAGAAGGTGTGTAGTTTATCCTCTATTTGATTGTTTATATCTTCATTTACTCATTGTATCTCTAAGACATTAACTTCACATATTTTCCTTTGATATTGTTTGTGACAGGGGTTGGTGCAAACTTTCATTGATAACTGGCCACAGTATGAACATAAGATTTGTTGTAGGCACCTCTATAACAACTTTAGGAAGAACTATCCTGGTGTTCAGATCAAAGATATGTTTTGGAGGGCAGCCAAGGCAACTTATAAAGAAGAGTTTGATAGGGTGATGGATGAGCTGAAGGAAATTGACGCTGATGCATACAATTAGTTGGATGCTCATTCAACAACAAAATGGGCCAGACACATGTTTAGTGAGGATGACTTGACTAACACTAAATTAAACAATATGTGTGAGAGTTTCAACAACAAGATTCTTAAATTCAGGTCTAAGCCTATAATTAGCATGGTATGAGTCTTTGTGATCACCCTTAGATAATTAGGTTCATTGTTTGGTATTGTTTTTAGCAGGTGTTGTAATTAATATCTAATGTTTCATTATATTTGTATGTGCTTACAGCTTGAGTGTATCAGGCTATATCTCATGACTAGGTTTCAAGAGAATAGAGAGAAGATTCTAAGAGTAGAATAAGATATTTGTGCCAAGGTTCTGTAAAGGTTGCACAAGGAAAAACTGACAGCCAATAGGTGGTTAACTTGTTGGGTAGGGCAGACTCAGTTTGAAGTAAAAAATGGTCTGCAAAGTTTCACTGTTGACTTGGCCACAGCACACTGCAGTTGTAGGAAGTGGGATATAAGTGGCATACCTTATGCTTATGCAATCACCTGCATATTTTTCAACAGACAAGATGCTGAGCAGTATGTTCACCCATGTTACCATGTCTCTACATACAAGGCATGCTATGAGTCAATCATATCACCAATCAATGGATAGAATATGTGGAGACCTAGTGGTATGACCCTAGTTTAGCCTCCCATCAAAATAAGATCACCTGGCAGACCTAAGAAGAAGAGAGCAAGGGAACCTAATGAGCCAACAAGTAGGAGAACTGGCATCTCTAAGCAATGTAAGGCCAGTGGTAAGTTAGGGCCTAATAGAAGAAGTTGCAGGGGTGAGATTGGAGGAAACTCCTCATTGCCAGGCACAAAAAACAGATCAGTACATCTAATAAGGTAACATATGGACATGTGTGTGAAATAGTTGCTTTTCAATATTCAGTATTAATGTGTGTGAATTTCTTGTTTGTAGACCAACAGAACCAGAACCAGAACCAAGGTAGCCTCAGCCACACCATTTGCACCATACTAGGCCAGCATGCACAGCTTCAGCTTTAGTCCAAGTGCACCACCTCAGTCCAGCATGCATAGCCCATTCACTCTAAGTGCACCATATCAGTCCAGCATGCCCAGCTTCAGGCCAAGTGCACCATCTCAGACTAAGACAAGCTCAACCACTCAATTTGCACCATCTCAGACTAGGATGCACCAATCCAGTCCAAGTGTAACACCTCATGCTAGGACAAACTCATCCAATCCATTTCAGGCCAGTAGAAGCACATTCATCTGCTCTTATACATAGCAGCATAGCTTTACTCCAACTGCACCACACCAGTTAGGCAGCATCACACAGAATCCAAGTGCACATCACAACTTCAGCAGTAACAACCCAAATCCAAGGCAGAAAAAGAAAAGAGTGGTCACATCAGAGACTCTAAAGGCTTTTAAGAATGCATCCAGATACATGGAAGTAATCAAACATGGTGGGAGTCAATCATCTATGCATAATCCAAGGAAATGAAGAGAGCACAAGTTCATTTTTCCTTTGCTTGATGAATGTCACTTGTTTTGTGTATTTATGGTGATAGGGTTAACTATGGAACAATGCCCTGTTGTTGGCTTAACTATGTAATTATGGTATTTGTGTAATACTGGTGTTTTGGGTTAACTATGGTGTTTTTGTGATAAGGTTAACTATGGAACAATGCCCTATTGTTTTGTGTAATTCTAATGATGGTAGAAAGTATTGTTTTGTTTAAACATGAACCCTTTGTCTTGCTTTAATACTCATAGCAATGAGTAGCAGTTAATGATAAGTTGAAGATGTATTTCTATTGCCTTTGTGTTGTTTAGGTTAATATTGAATCTTGTGTCCTGTTTTGGTTTTCACAACAATGAGAAGCTGTTAATGAAGATGTGGTGTTAGATATTTTATTGGGTTTTGTTATATATCTTGACACTAGTGATACTGATAGGTTTGTTGTATATATGTGTTGATATCCTTGGACCTTTGAGATATAGAGTTTCTATATTTCATATTTAAAACATATATTGACTGGTTTGTTGTACCCCTCCTTCAAACCTTGTTTCTTTCCCTTTGCCCAAAAACAAATACTGACAGGTTTACTAGGATAGTATTTATTTCTCAATTCAAGAGTAGGATCAAGAAAATAACTCAAATTGTCATTTGCTTTAAGATTTAACAATCAATTGGTGCATTATTTGCAAATTTCACCCATAATGAGAGCCTTGAAGCCAAATACATCTTGGGCTACGAAATAGTTAAGGTATGCCTAACTTAACTAGACATGTCTGACTTAACTAGGCATGCCTGACTTAACTATGCTTCCCAGTAAATATGCACAGATTCACAGTATTCAGGCACAAATTCACAATATTTAGGCACAGATTCACAGATTCATTAGGCAAGTTCACAATAATTTACCATTGCATAACACATCACCAACACACTGCTAGTCTAGTCATCAAGGATCAAGGGTATTCATTTCATTTCAGGAATGGTACAAAAAAAAAAAAAAAAAAAAGCAGTTGTTTCCATGCTAACTACTTAACCAAAAAGTTTATAGCCCTATACATTAGCAATTATAGGATATTGAAACTCCCCCATCTATGTAACATGCTAACCAAATATACACTTCCACCACCCACCTAACCAAACATAGACACTTCCACTCTTCTCACTTGCTGCCTAACCAAACTTCCACTACCTGTTTAACCAAACATACAATTACAGAGACAAATCCCACATATCAGCAATAAGATGCCAAAGCCACAGTGTAAAACTTCTCTCTCTTGTAGCAGCTTGAAACCTCGGCCTTTAGAGTGATAATCTGTTGCCTTTGCTCTGGGATAAGCACTTTACCACGTTCACATATCTCATCATCACGCCATTGGAAGAATTTACACTTTCGCCCAACTTGAAATACAAACCAAGCACTTAATAATGAAACACAAGAAAATTGAAAAATAAACTTCCACCACCAAAGAAGAATATAAACAAAAAAACTAAACCACAGTAAAACAAAATACTCAAACTGAAATACCCAGTAGTTTGGACAACCATAAAACCTTCTGCCAGGGTTGTTTGCTGTCCACAAAATGACTAACACTGGTTTTTCAGCGCAGTAACACCTCAATGGAGTTCTCCTCCTCAAGCTTGAATTGGTTGAAGAGCTTGCTTCCATCTGATCAGGGACTTCAAAGTGGTTGAAGATCTTGAGAGATGGATGATGATGGTGATTTGAGAGAGATGCTGATGGTTCAAGAGAGACAGAGAGGGTAATTCTAGGGATTAAAGTCTGATTTGGGGATTTTCAGTGTCTACGCACCAGATTGGTTGGTGAGTGCCTCACGTGACATACACGTGACTGGGTTTAGGGCGGGAAAACCATGTGTCGAAGTGGGACATGCCACGTGTAAAAAAATAACCTTATTTTATTTTTCCGTCAGTCACATATGTTTTTTCTGTTTGTTGGCTAACAGCAAGTGTAACACCCGAACCCAACTGTATAGTTAAACTATGTGTTTGATGGTTAAACATTATTAATATTTTAAGCCACTTACTTTTTATAATTAATAGAAGAGTATTTAATAAATATATTATTTTATAATGCCTTTGAATAAGAATTGTAAAGATTATAAAAAATTGAATGGCTAATAGTATTATGGATATATACTAAGTATGTACAAAACAATATTAAGTGGTTAAGTTATTAGATATATAGTTGTTGGTGTTTAATTAAGTGTATAAAGGTAAGGGTTTATATGCAAAGCTATTTTCACTTTTTCCTTAGCAATATACGTACCCCACCCCAAGTCAATCTCCTTACCTTTTCTTGGTTGCACAGAAGCTTCATTTCCTTTTCTTCTTTCTCAATTCTTTTTCTTTGTTCTTATCTCTTCCTTCTTCCCTTGTTCCCACATGGCAACACCATCTCACAACAGCCCTCATTTTCTTTTACCGAAAATCATAGATACCTCTCTCTAAGGAAGAAATTAAAAGATTAGTCCTAAGATTTCAGCTTCAAAGTTTGTGGGTATGTAAATAAAAACCTCATCTTATTATGGGTATTTTAATGGTGGAATGGTTTGCTTTAGTTTCACTTCTATGTTCTCTAATTTGATTGTTAGAAGCTGAAATTTGTGATTTGTGAAATTAGGAAATCATGAACTTGTAAGTCTATATATATGTGCTGTTTTAAGAAGCTTTGCAACTGTGTTGATGGTTTGTTGAACGTAGATTAGGGTCTTTACTAATTAAGGATTGTATATGATTAAGGAAGTAAGAAAAAGCCAGGATGAGTACTTTTGATGTTACTGCTGGGATTTTTGTTGTATTTAATTTTGCTATAAATGATTAAATGACTAAATATAAGTGTTATATAACATGTCTAATGAGTGTATAAAAATCTCTATATGATAATAAGACTATTTGCAATCATTTTATGATTTTACATAAAATGTTGCAAAGCTGTCACTGTGACAGATTCTGTGTTTATGCATGATAAATTATGTATTAAATTGTATACAGTGAATTTGGATGCTAGGGATATATCTTATGAATGCTAAGACATATATGGTTCTAATGGAAGTGGTCTCACAGCATTTGGATTGATATAAAAATAATGGTTTAATTTCTAAGTTGCATAAAATTCTGTCAGGACAGATTTGAGTATGTTGACTTGTATGATTTTTAATAAATCATGGTTTTATGCTTTGACTCTAAAATTTATATGGTATATACTAACCCATTTGACTTGTTGTTCTATCTCTTCTATTGTTGAACCAACCCATTATTATCAAGCAGCTACTGACCCCAAATGGCAGGAGGCTATGGCTGCTGAAATAGCAGCTTTAGAAGCCAATAACTCCTGGACTTTAACCACTTTGCCTCCCAACAAGAAGCCTATAGGGTGCAAATGGGTTTACAAGGTCAAATATAAGTCTAATGGCTCTGTGAAAAGGTATAAGGCACGGCTTGTTGCTAAGGGTTTCACTCAAAAGGAGGGGATTGACTATAATGAAACATTTTCACCTGTGGCCAAGATGGTTTTTGTCAAATGTCTCTTGGCAGCGGCTGCTGTCAAGGGCTGGTTTCTTGCTCAACTTGATGTGAACAATGCGTTTCTTCATGGGGATTTGGCTGAGGAGGTTTATATGGCTATTCCACCAAGGTTTCATAGCCAGGGGGAGCAGGTTTGTAGGTTAAACAAGTCTCTTTATGGCCTTAAACAGGCTTCTAGGCAATGGTTTGCCAAGTTCTCTACTACTTTGATTCATGAGTTGGGGTTTGTTCAATCTAAAGCTGATTACTCTCTATTTACTAGATAGAAAGATGAGTCTTTCTTGATCTTACTAGTGTATGTAGATGATGTTCTAGTGGCTAGTAACAACAAGGATGAGATTGCTGATTTTAAGTTGCTGTTAGATCAAAGGTTCAAGCTAAAGGATTTAGGAGATTTAAAGTATTTTCTTAGACTTGAAGTTGCAAGATCAGATCAAGGCATAGCTTTATGTCAGAGGAAGTATGTTCTTGAGGTGTTAAATGATGCAGGATATCTAGGATGTAAGCCTGCAAGGACACCAATGGATCAGAACCTCAAATTGAGTAAGTATGAGGGTGAAGAGCTTAAGGATCCAAGTTTGTATAGAAGAATGATTGGAAGGTTGTTGTATTTGACCATCACTAGGCCAGACATTACCTATGCAGTCCATAGGTTGAGCCAATACATGGCTAAGCCTAGGAAACCTCACTTGGATGCTGTCTATAGGATATTGTAGTACTTGAAGAATGAACCAGGGAAGGGAATTCTGTTTTCATCAAAGTCAGAATTACATGTGAAGGGCTTTGCAGATTATGATTGGGCTGCATGCCCTGATACAAAGAGATCAGTAACTGGTTATAGCATATTCATTGGTGACTCATTAGTTTCATGGAAATCAAAAAAACAATGCACTGTGTCTAGATCTTTAGCAGAGGCAGAGTATAGGGCCATGGCAGTGGCTACATGTGAGATAGTTTGGCTACTGTATTTTCTAAAGGATATTGGAGTTCAACACAATAAAGAAGCTTTGCTGTTTTGTGACAGTCAAGCTGCACTACACATTGGGTCAAATCCTGTATTTCATGAAAGGACCAAGCATATTGAGATTGATTGTCATATAGTGAGGGATAAGGCTCTTGAGAAGGTGATCAAGTTAATTCATGTTAGAACTCATTGCCAACTTGCTGATTTGCTGACTAAGGCACTTGGTTTCAATCAATTTTCAAGTTTGGTGCATAGAATGGGGATGATCAACATCCATTCTGCAGCTTCCCTTGAGGGGGAGTATCAGAATGTTGAGAAGAATCATGAGAAGCAAAAAGATTTGATTGGATCAGTGACAAGGAAAGCTGTATCAGTGAAGGAAGAAGCACTACAAACCAGAAAAACGACAGTAGCTTAAGTAATAAAACTGTGTGTAGCTTAGTGTATTTATGACTGAGTAGTTAGTTAGTTATAGCACGTGAGAATGGTTGTTAGTGTATAGTGTCACACGTGAGAAAGTTTGTTAGTTAGTTTTCATTTTGGGAATTAGTTTCCAGCTCTGTTTTGGTGTATAAATTGTACTTGTACATTGTAGATTCTTTCAATTCAATTCAATGCAAGGAGAAAGATTTTCCTCTGTTCTTTGATAAAAAGTAGCAAAAATAAACTGAATAATAAAATAAATTAGTTTTTTTAATTTTTGTCAAACACACATGAAATTGAAGCAAGACAAAATTGAAGCAACGTGGGGAAGGGTGCATGAGTGCGTTGATGGTAATATAGTATATAAGTTTAAACACCAAGTTATCACCTCAACAACTGCGAAGACATTTTGATTGTTTTTTTTCCCCTCTTACTGTTCATTTTTTTTTTTTTTTTTTTTTAATTTTGGTCATTTTTACACAGGAATCTTAAGTTCCATTCTACAAACTTTGATTTTCACATCAGAAAAATTTTAAAAAGAAATTTTAACATCTAGTGTTAGGTGTGTGCTTGTTGTATTTTCTTTCTTAAATGACATGACAATTCCATTGGTGATGATTTTCAAGCCAAGTGCTCAATTCTTTAGATTTTCGTTGTAGGAAAGATGATAAGTGTTTTTGGTGTTATCTTTAATGTGACTTCTTATTAAATTCAACTGTAGATCGGTGAAGCTAAATAAGAAGATCATTATTCTATTAAATGGATATTTTTTTAATAAAATCTTTGTTACTTTATGATGAAGTTAATAAGAAGTTTATTTTCATTTTCAAGGCATTTGAGCTGCACTTTTGGGAGTACCTAAAGCACCATGTGAAGGGGAAAAACCGAAAAAGAAAAGAAAAAAGAACATTGCCAAGGACTTTGGAAACAACTTTTTGTTGCCTTTTGGAACCAGGATTTAACTTTGCCCCATATATATTGAGGTGAAAAATGAGACCACATTATATAGAGATAAAATTCCTGTACAGAATGTGCAACCATAAAAGAGATATACGACAGTATACGTGGAAGTACACAAGCATAAATAGATTATAATTTTTTATTTATCTATATATAAGTTTTTTTTTGGGGGGTTTAAATTATTGCAAATTTAAAGTGGATATTGTTAATTTTTTATATAAACATATCCTATAGTAACTATCAGGTTACTATTAACCTTGATTTATTTATTCATGTATCTTTTCATGAATTATTATCATGTCTCTAACTAGAAATAACATATATCATGTTATATCATGATTAAGTTGAAATAAATTGACATTTTATTTATTAGAATTTAATAAATAAAACAAATATGTATAATATATCAAAATAAAACTACTGAATTTTTCAGCGCATAGCATAGGTTAACAACTAGATATTATATATAACATAGTATAATACTATATATAACAAAGTAAGCTTTATTTGTCGCTCGAAAGAGGAATTCACGTGACACTTTTGCAAAGATGACTTGATCAGCTAAGGGTAATTATAGCTTCCTCGGGGTTAGCCGGCAATATATGGGATCGAACTTAGAATAACAAATTAATAATCACTAATCACGGGGTGGTTAGGCCTAATTCATCTTATCTTAGGCTATTACTGTGCATTACAAACTCATCTGACTTTGATAATTGATACCTGACCCAAAAAAATAGAAAATGAAAAATCTTACCCTGGTGCAATTATAACGGAAAATCAAAATATTGATGGTATATTGCTTTGATAGGATGAAAAAAACAGAATTATAGAGAATGATAGACAGTAAATTACTATTATACTCATGTTCTTGAAAGTATATTGATGAAAAATTAGGGATAATTTTATACTTTTTTTTTTATCAATGTTATTTTCTTTTCTCTGTTCTTTAAAAGGGAGAAAAAAATGGTAGGTTCAAGCGGAAAACTCCATCCAGCCCGCATTTTTTTTTTTCCTATTCACTTCAACAAATAATGAAGAATGACATTTTTTCTCTCCCTCTTCTTTCCTTCAATTTTTATTCTCTCATTTTTCAACACATCTAGAGAATGAAGCAGGGGCGGCTTGATGCATTTTGGGGCCTAAGGTGAAAATTGATTTTTTTTATTTTAGTTGTAAAATTACTGCTAATTAATATGAATTACGTTTAATTTTTTTCTTATTTTAGAAATTTTATAGACAAAAAAAAAAAAAAAAATTGATAAAATTTTTCATATTTGTTGATGTGGTAGATTAATAGTGGTAAGTTAGTAAGTAAAAGAGTGGCGTTAGTGGTAGACTTAAATAAAAACTAGTAAAAGTTTGCTAACTAAACTTTTATTATTATTCTTATTTTTTTTAGACGTGCAACATTTACAATATTTTTTACAACAAATTCTAGATTTTAAGTTGTTTTTGTTTTCTATTTGAAAATATCACTATAATTATTTTTGCCAACAATAACAAGCTGTAACAACCTATTACTTAGTATTAGTTGTAAAAATGTTGTGAAAAATATTATGAACGTTGCATTGTTCTTTATTTTTTATTTGTTTTTCATCTGGTAAAAGAAATATTATTGCATTTATTGATTATAAATAACCTTATTGTTTAAAATTTGGGGGCCTTTTTTTTACTTGGGGCCTTAAGCGGCTGCATCTTTTGCTTCACCATTCAGCCGGCCCTGGAATGAAGAATCACATTTTCCTTTCCCTATTCCTTTCTCTCATTTTACATCCTCTCTTTTTCAACCCAACCATATATAGCGTAAGGGTATGGTTTTCCCTATCATGAACAACTTGTGAATAAACCAAGTAAGTTATAGTACTACGAAAAAACTTTTAAGAAGTATCCAATTTGCTCCATAAGCATAAATGTTACTCAACACCATTTGAAAACTTCTTTGCTCCTCATGCTCCCTAGGAATATCCAATTTACTCCCTAAACACAAATATCAATTAACCCCATTAGAAAATTTCCCTGCTCCTCTTGCTTCATTCTCTATCTTTGGCTATTATTTATCTATCATTGGTTCTCCAGACACTCTTTCACGTATATAATTGCCATAATGCAATAAGTGTGTGACTTGTGTAGTCAGGACAAGTTATTGAAAAGTAATAGAGGTTTTGTTTGTTTCGACATTATTATTTTTTGAAAAATAAATTATTTTTCAAAAAGTATTTTATAGAAGACTCTCATTTTCCTATATTTGATAATTACTTCAAAATAAGTTAGAAAGTCCTCTCTTGATTTCTCTTATTTAGTTTCGCATGTAATATAGTTGTTTTCTATACAATTTTAAGGAAAACAACTATATTTATTGTCAAGCCAAATAAAGAAAGTTAAAGAAATATTTTTTTAGTCTTTTTTTATTATAACTTTCAAGCACAGGAAAAATGTTAAAAATTATCTTCACATAAGATTATCCTTTAAGACAAACATATCTGCACAAAACTTTCAAATGGTGTTAATTGTTATTTAAGCTTAAATAGTAAATTAAATATATGTATATTTTTAAAAATCTTAGTAATACTAAGTATCAGTCAAATCTCATGTGTGAGAATTGTATTTTGCTTACTTCTGAACTATTTTTTTTTTTTTTAACAGCCGTCCGGCCTGCAACTGCAATTGCTTAGAATCGATACTACCAATGGGAAAAAGACAAAGAGACAAGCGGAAAAGTGCGTCACTCTTGTCTTGACTTTTCGTTTCTTTCTTTTTGGTTGTGTGCATGCGTAAACTGCAGACTTTTCAATTCACGAAATGAAAGCTATGAAAAGTGAAAACAGAAAACTGGAACAAGAGAACATGCGACCATACTGTGATTAATCGATTATTAAATTATTATTAGTCTAATTGCTGGGTCAATAGGATGTACCATGATCTGCTTTGTCTCCCTCCAAAGTCCAATGGTATTTATCGCCATATAGCAATAATCATTGCATGGCAGATCGTCAAAAAGGTTCCAGGTATTGGTGCACTGCACCATGAGTTCAGCCCACGTGTTTTTTCAAGAGCTCATTTAATGAACATGGCACTCCATGATTTGTGAGAAGTCTGACTTCTCTTAATGAGAAGTGAGCCTAAGGCTGCGTTTGTTTTGGCTTCAAATGATTTTTGAAAATACTTTTACACTCACGTGTGTGTTTGGTAGGGACTGAAAATTTGGTCAAACGGAATTGCAATTCCGCGTGGACTGGAAAATAAGGCCTTTCTCCTGTAAAATCATTTCACCTTTTATTTTACCTTCAATGCATTTCCGAAAAACACACCCGTAGAGAGAGAGAGCTCAAGCACAGAACAAAGACAGAGAGAGAGCTAGAAGGGAAAGTGAAGATCCATGTCACCGATCAAACACCCGTCGCCTCCTTCAGACCCACCCACCGATCAGACCCATGTCACCGATCGAACCCATCGATCGATCTAGATCGCACCCACCGTGACCCAGTCAACGAGTGACCCACCGGACCCAGTCGACGTGCGACCCACCTGACCCAGCCGACGAGCGACCCACCTGACCTAGTCACGAGACCTAGTGAACGACCCACTCCCAGATCGACCCACCGGACCCAGTCGACGAGCGACCCACCTGACCCAGTCACGAGACCCAATGAAAGACCCATTCCCAGATCGACCCACCGTCGCCGCCACCACCAAGTCACCCACGAACCGATCTCTCTCTCTCTCTTTCTCTGTCCCTCTCTCCAATTGGTCTTGTGATTTTGATTTTTTTTTTGTTTTGATTTTTGTTTCTTTGATTGTTAAGTGAATATTTTGAATTTTTCCATTATAAAATTTGTTTGGGAACTTAGAAAATGGCTGAGAAAATGTGAAAAATTTGTAGGAAAATAGCATTTTCAAAATGTTACCAAACACCGAAAATTATTTTTCGGACTATTTTTCATGGCAGAACCAAACACTCAGATTTCATTTTCTTTACGGGAATTTACTTTCCCCTGCATTCATTTTACACTCAGAATTCAATTTACATCGAACCAAACGCAGCCTAAGTGCGTTGGACACGCTGAAGGCAAAAAGAGAAGAAACAAGGAAAGGCCATTCGGCCAATGAGAGCTGAAGAAAGGAATTTTGGTTGAAGCAAAGTCAAAGTTAGTGGCTTGCATTTATTGTGACTTGATGTGAAGAGTGTAAAAGGAAGAAAAGAAGAAAATGTGAAAGAAATAAAAGGGAAGGCCATTCGGCCATTTGGTGTAGAGAGCAAAAAGAAAAGGAAGTCCCAGCAAGTGAGACTGAGGACAGTGCAGTCTTTGAAGAGCTGCGTGAGTGATAGTAAGCAAAAAGAGAAGAGAAAAATAGAGAGAACAAGAGAAAATTGTGAGAGAAACACAGTGAGAAAGAGAGCAGTGAGTGAAAAGAAAAAGAGAGTTTTTTCTTTGCTTAAGTTGTATCTCTAAGTGTTGTAATCTCTATTTAATATAGTGAAATTATTCGGAGTTTGTCCCGTGGTTTTTTCCTTCAAGGAGAAGGGTTTCCACGTAAATTTTTGTGTTCTTGTGTGGTTGTACTTCTGCTGTGCTTGCTGAAATTATTCACAGTTATATATAATTTTTCCCAACAAGTGGTATCAGAGCGTAGATTCGATTGGGAGCAATGGCCGGAGAAGAAGGAAAGACGTCAGGAATTGAGAAGTTTGACGGCACAGACTTTGGCTATTGGAAGATGCAGATCGAAGATTATCTGTATGGGAAGAAATTACATCTTCCTCTTTTGGGAATGAAACCAGATAGTATGGAAGAAGAAGAGTGGAGTCTTCTTGATAGACAGGTGTTAGGAGTTATACGATTAACTCTAACAAGATCAGTTGCACACAACGTTATGAAGGAAAAGACCACAGTGGATCTAATGAAGGCTTTGTCTAGTATGTATGAAAAGCCTTCGGCTAACAATAAGGCGCATTTGATGAAGAAGTTGTTTAATCTGAAGATGGTGGAAAATACTCTTGTGGCTCAGCATTTGAATGAGTTCAACACTATCACAAATCAATTGTCATTTGTGGAGATTGATTTTGATGATGAGATCCGTGCATTAATTGTTTTGGCTTCTTTGCCAAATAGTTGGGAGGTCGTGAGAATGGCAGTGAGCAATTCTGCAGGGAAGAGCAAACTCAAATATGATGATATTTGAGATTTGATTCTAAGTGAGGAGGTTCGCAGAAGAGATGCTGGTATAAACAATGCACAAGATCAAGCTCTTGTCTTGGAAAACAGGGGTAGAAATAGAAGCAAAGGGCCTGATGATCGGGCTAAATTTAATGACAGGTCACAGTCAAAAAGTAGATCTCAGTTTAAAGAGATGAGAGAATGCTTTCATTGTGGGAAAAAAGGTCACGTGAAAAGAAACTGTTGGCATTGGAATAAAGAACAAACTGAAGAGAAAGATGAAAAGAATGATAATGAGAAGAATACTACAGCAGTTATGTTTCATGAGGATGTTTTGATGCTCTCTCTTGAAGAGCAAAAATGTGAGCATGTTGCTAAGAATGATGTTGAGTGGGTTGTTGATTCAGCAGCTTCCCACCATGTTATCCCCACAAAAAGGTTGTTCACCACATACAAAGCAGGCGACTTTGGTGTTGTGAAGATGGGTAACTCTAGTTATTCAAAAATTGTGGGAATTGGTGATGTGTGCATCAAGACCAATGTTGGTTACACGTTGATATTGAAGGATGTGCGGCATGTTCCGGATTTAAGGATGAATGTGTTTTCTACATTGGCTATGGATCGAGCTGGTTATTGTAACCATCTCGGATAAGGAAGATTGAAACTTTCTAAAGGATTATTGGTTATTGCAAGAGGACGTGCTTGTTGTGGCATGTACAGGACTCATGTGAGGGCTTGTAAGAAAAAGTTCAATACAGTCAAAGTTTTTGAAAAAACTCCACAGTTGAGAGTTGATATTAATTGTGTTGCAGCCAAGAGAGTAAAATTCTCCCTACCTGAAAGTGATTTAAATGAGAAAGTGATATTTGATGAAAAATATCATGATGCTAAGAAGAACGATGAAGTGAAAGATCGTGAAGGTCTTGAGAAGGGGAAGCAATATTTTGCACTAGAGATTGTTGAACCTCTTGAAAGGAGGTGTATTGAAGAACATCAAGCAGTTAGCTTCAAGAATATTTGTGCTTCTGTTGAGGGGGAGCCAAGAAATTGGATTAGAGATATCCAAGGTGAAATTAATTATTTGAAAATGAAAAGTATTAGTTTTGATGATATTTTCTTAGTGTTTGTGAAGATAATAAAAATGGTTGAGTCTGGTGTTGGCTTGACCGGGATAAATTCTATCTGAAAATCTAAGTTGAATCTCCCCTGCAAGTGGGCTGGAGGGGGAGATTGTTGGTGCACCGCACCATGAGTCCAGCCCACGTGTTTTTTCAAGAGCTCATTTAATGAGCATGGCACTCCATGACTTGTGAGAGGTCTGACTTCTCTTAATGAGAAGTGAGCCTAAGTGTGTTGGACACGCTGAAGGCAAAAAGAGAAGAAACAAGGAAAGGCCATTCGGCCAATGAGAGTTGAAGAAAGGGATTTTGGTTGAAGCAAAGTCAAAGTTAGTGGCTTGCATTTATTGTGACTTGATGTGAAGAGTGTGAAAAAAAGAAAAGAAGAAAAGGTGAAAGAAATAAAAAGGGAAGGCCATTCGGCCATTTGGTGTAGAGAGCAAAAAGAAAAGGAAGTCCCAGCAAGTGAGACTGAGGATAGTGCAGTCTTTGAAGAGCTGCGTGAGTGATAGTAAGCAAAAAGAGAAGAGAAAAATAGAGAGAACAAGAGAAAATTGTGAGAGAAACACAGTGAGAAAGAGAGCAGTGAGTGAAAAGAAAAAGTGAGTTTTTTCTTTGCTTAAGTTGTATCTCTAAGTGTTGTAATCTCTATTTAATGTAGTGAAATTATTCGAAGTTTGTCCCGTAGTTTTTTCCTTCAAGGAGAAAGGGTTTTCACATAAATTTTTGTGTTCTTGTGTGGTTGTACTTCCGCTGTGCTTGCTGAAATTATTCACAGTTATATATAATTTTCCCAACACCAGGATATTCACAAGAACAAGACACGATAAAATTAGGTAACAAACATATCACAGCAGTTAATTCATCGACATAATGGTAATAACTAATTTTGGAGTGATCTTCAATAAATTTATTTATGTATAGTTTTTTAAATTTAACCTTTTCTATCTGTAATTGTAATTTTGCTCATTTTCAACAAATAAACAGATCTAAATATGCATTGGTGGTGATGGTTTATTTGCCTAAAAGTATCATAGAAAACGATTTTTCTTTGACAAATGATTTTCCTCTCTCTCTCTCTCTCTCTCTCTCTCTCTCTCTCTCTCTCTCTCTCTCTCCATGGATTAAGCTATCTCCTAAAGGCATGGCATTGAATCATTGCTATTTGTTTCGTATTAGGTTATTTTGTGCATGCAAAAATAGTATGTAATTAACACTATCCTAAAATTTTATAAAAATGCTAAGTCTACTGTAATTTTATAATATTTTCACAAGAAATTATAAGTAGCAAGTTGCTATGTGTTTTTATTGATAGATAAAAAAGTTATTTTAGTAGTAAGTTCAAATTAAAATTAATAACAATTTATCAATTATTATTTGTTGTGAAAGTGTTATAAAAAGTTGTAAACTTAATACTTCTCAAAAATTTTAAACTGCACTAAATATTGATTAAATATGTGTAACATTTGCATATTTTTTTATTTCTTAGGGTAACCATTTAAATTTCTATTTCTATATAGCTTTTTTTAATTTTCTATTTTTTAATTAAAAACTTTTAAAATTTAAAACTACGTCATTTTAGATATTACTAACAGTGTAATTTTGAGTTTTTGACAAAGACTAATAGAATTACTGAATTGAATAAAGTTTCAAATTTAAATAATTGAATAAAACAAAAGTGAAGTTAAAGAAATTAATTAAATTTTTTACAAAATTAAAGAATGAAATTTGTAATTTAATAAAAATAAAAATAGACTATAATTAATAGATAATTACTTTAAACTCAACCAACTATTATTTTCGACAAATTATCACAAAGAATAAAAATAAATAAATAACTAAATTGTGTCGCTTTCTAAAATTATTCAAACAAATCAAAGAGATTCTGCTATCTTTTATGATTCTTATCTTTATTAGAATTTTAACAGTACCTATGACTTTTTTGTACCTTACATTCCAACTTCACAGCTCACAAGACAACTCAAACTCACAAAATATTTCCATGACCTCCTAAAACTCCGTGCTGATCCCCAATTCTGTGCTCTGAGTTCTGATTCTCTCTCTCTCTCTCTCTCTCTCTCTCAGACCCAAAACACACTCAGAAAAACCTCGATGGGTTTCGATGGAGACGAGGAAACAGCTACCCAGAATCCAAAATACCTCAAATCCAAGTTCAGGTACAACTCGCCCTTTGTTCAAGTCAGCCTCATAGGCTTAGTATGTTTCTGTTGTCCTGGCATGTTCAACGCTCTGTCGGGCATGGGTGGTGGTGGCCAAGTCGACCACACAGCCGCAAACAATGCCAACACCGCACTTTACACCACCTTCGCTGTCTTCGGAGTCCTCGGTGGTGGTATCTACAACATCCTCGGACCCCATCTCACCCTTGCCGCAGGTTGTTCCACCTATATCCTCTATGCTGGCTCTTTCCTCTATTACAACCATCACAAACACCAAGCTTTCGCCATTGTTGCTGGTGCTCTATTGGGTGTTGGAGCTGGTCTTTTGTGGGCTGGTCAAGGCGCTATCATGACGTCTTACCCTCCTGCTCACCGTAAAGGGGTTTATATCTCACTCTTTTGGAGTATTTTCAACATGGGCGGTGTTATTGGTGGACTCATTCCTTTTGTCACGAACTTTAATCGTAGCGAAGCTGCTTCGGTTAACGATGGAACTTATATTGGTTTCATGGTGTTTATGGCAGCTGGGACTGCTCTCTCTTTTGCTATTTTGCCCCCCAGTAAGGTTATTCGCGAGGATGGGACTCGGTGTACTCATATTCAGTACTCTAATGTTTCGACTGAGGCAGTTGAGATTGTTAAGTTGTTTATGAATTGGAAGATGTTGCTTATAGTGCCTGCAGCTTGGTCTAGTAATTTTTTCTATACATATCAGTTTAATAATGTGAATGCAACGCTGTTTAATTTGAGGACTAGAGGGTTCAACAATGTGTTCTATTGGGGTGCACAGATGTTGGGCTCGGTTGCGATTGGGTACTTGATGGATTTCAGTTTTGAGAGTAGGAGGAAGAGGGGGATTGTCGGGGTTTGTGTGGTTGCTCTACTTGGGACTGCTATTTGGGGTGGTGGGCTTGCTAACCAGCGCAGGTACTCGATCAAAGACCCGCTACCGCCGTTGGATTTTAAGGACTCGGGTCGAGATTTCGCTGGGCCATTCGTCTTGTATTTTAGTTATGGGTTGCTGGATGCCATGTTCCAGAGCATGGTTTATTGGGTGATTGGCGCTTTGGCGGATGATTCTGAAATCCTTAGCAGGTAATGGATATATGATGGATTAAGGATTTTATGTATATCATATTGATTATTGGGTTTTTGGTTTTTGGTTTAATTGGTAATATGGTGTCCACCCTACTAATCTCCTGATTAGTGTAGTCCTCCCATCTCACACACAGTTAATTACAAGAAGGAACCATTTGGGGTTGGCCGCGTGGCCCCAAGATGCTGGTTAGGAGTTTTGAATCTAGAATCTCATGGATGTTGTGAGGCTTGAGAATCACTGCATCAGTCTCTTGGGGTTTTATTGATTATCGGTTTTGGATTAAACAATTTCTATGCATGTTATAATTATAGTTGTTGTTTTGCAATAGGAACAGAAGAAAGCACATGGAGGCCTTATACGTATAGGTATTGAGTTCTAAAAATCTTTGTTCTTGTATTTGCAGGTATGTTGGATTTTATAAGGGAGTGCAAAGTGCTGGGGCAGCAGCTGCTTGGCAAGTTGATACGCAGAAAGTATCCTACATGTCCCAGCTGATTGTGAATTGGTCGCTTACTACAATAAGTTATCCATTATTGTTGATTCTTGTATTGTTGGCTGTGAAGGATAACCACAAGGATGAAGAGGGAACTGCCAAGGAGGCTGACCCTACTTCTGCCGGCCCTGCCTATACATGACACAATACTGATGTGGAGGGATTGAATGTTTTTCTCCCATTGATTTCTTGTGTTCTGCATTATGGCATCTAAATGTTTTCAAGTTGAAATTTGCATCTGCTGTGTAAATTATTATTGTTACTGTCCTCAATGGAAGTTCATGTCTATATATAAAATTCAATATTGGAACATGAGGAGAATAAGATGAAGACCTTCTAAGTTATTAGCATAAACCCCATCTCAAAAATAGTACTTTTACTCCAGGTAGCTTTAGCACATAAAACCATATGAAAATGAGAATTCTTTCCATTAAGATTTATAAATCTAATGACACATCTTTTTAAGATATTGTGATTGGTAAATAACAAAAGTAATGTTTGTGATGGGTTGTTAAAATGATATTACTCTAATCAAAATTTACTGCATAACAAGTTGTGAGAAAAGGTTGTGAAAAATTGTGTCAATGTGCACTTTTTTGTGATTAGATCAATACAAAGAATTCTTGTCATAGGCTTTTACAGGTCAACATGAACGATCTTTTATATTATACTGTAGAAGAGATAAAATTCCATCTATCCAGGCGTCCCCTGCAGGTTATAGAATACTATGAACTCAATCACTGTAGTAGATGGAACAGATTGTTCTTTTTAGTCGTCACTTGGATGGACTGTGTCTGGGAGAATATACTGAAACAATATCCTATATACTTTAGAAATGCCAGGCTAACCACCACCAAGCCAAGCCCTATATTATTAACTTTGACTTGGGAAAAGCTGACTCCATTTATATATGTTTTGCCTATGGAGATTTACACAGATGGTTTTGTTTGTGACCTGATCGGAAATGATCTTGAAGTCAACTTTCAGTGAAGGATCTTTTATGAATTTTGATATATTGGAAAGGGAGTACTTCTTGCTCAATTTCATAAATTTAAAATTTAAAAGTAATCAAAGTTCTCTGATCATTTTTCTATTTCTATTGAATCATATTGTCGTTGGGAATTGTCACCTTGGGTGCTAAAGAGAATTGTACAGAATACGGACATCTATGTTTGAAACATTCGAATTTAAGGCACTCTTTGAAATTGAGTTATCAGGTTTCCTATGGGGCAGTACAGATGGTAGGGTACCTTATAAATTAAGAGAACCTGTAATAGGGAACTTTATAAAGCATTCCTTTTCCTGAAGTTAACTTGATAGACAAACAGGGAATTTTAGTTCATCAACTTCCTTGAACTTTCTTATGTTTAGATTGAGGCAGCAGGATAGTTATTTGAACAATATATTCTCTATGCTCGAGTTTTTGAAGGCAACCTTAAGAGGTTTCAGCTGGGTTTAATTAGGGGCAAAGATGCTGATTGAATTGTCTAATAAGTTACCATAGCCAAAATCCTAAGCAGCTAACTAATACTGGTGGTGTGAGTGGCATTGTGAAATTCTGCAATTTGAAGCTCTGGCAACTATGCATTATTAGGTATAGTTCCTCATATGTTTATTTTACTTGCATGGAGTCTTTAGATTTCCTATCTGACATGTTTGGATGTGAAGGAGTGGGATCAAAGTGGTTTTTTGGACTTGGTATATGGCTGTTTTCAGTCGTATATTTCTAAAGAACAGGAGGAAAGCTTCCTGCTCCACCTTTAAGTTTTTGTAGCTTTGCGGACTTAGTTGTTTGAGTAACTTTCTACTCCAGGTTCTATGTGCTGCTCTGTTCTAGTAATGGTTTTGATTAATTTACAAGCTGGAGACATAAAGAATAATTCTTTGTGCCAACAAAACTAGTGTAGAAGACTAGATCATGATCAAAAGCATTGAAATGGAACTATTGGTTTATACACCAAAAGCTCAGTAGCAACTTGGGAACTTCTGTTTCACAGCTCTTACAAGTGAAATATGGACCTTATAATGATGCCTTAGTAAACAGTGACTTCCTTAAAAATGAAAATCTTAAGAAATAAGTTAAAGGCAGACCTTGGATCAATAAAATTAGCAGAAGATGTCTCTATTCATAGAAAAAAGTGAAAAACAGAATGTTATATACAAAACCTAAATATGGAAAGAAAAAAATTCCTCAATTCCCTTCTTGTTATTTGCAGAAAATACAACTTTCACTGAACTGTTCAAAACCAGTGGACTGTAGTTGTAAACTTGAAGATAAAGGAAATAACAAAATATTTGTTCTGGTAACTAGAATATGTGTCAAAGCTGTGCCATGGAGCCTATATATTTTTATATTGAGGATGCAAACACATGTTAGTGTGTCACATCTTTTTGATGCGTGCTTTATAGAGCTTAGCCATTAGCTAACAGCATACAGCATACTAGGCAAGGACGTGTACTTTGAAATAAATAAATTTATCAATTCTAGGATCTGACCGAAAGGGAAAGAGTGCCTTATACTGCTTAACCGTGATAGGCTATGTATGGTACTTACGAGTTATGACAACTGCACTAAATTTTTTGATGTTAGAATTTTGAGCTGCAAATCCTTCTTTGGAGACAGAAATCCCCACTTTAATAGTAGATCTAATTCCAGCATTGAATAGATCAGCTAAATTATATAGCAATCCTTATTTGTAAAGTGATGCAACAAGACATGGGTTTTAGTCCATAAAATTGCGTTTGTAGGCAAATCCCCAACATATTAATCTAACTGTGTATGGCAGCTGCTGAGGCCTAAGTCTAATGTCTAATGGAGCATAGACCATACATGATAAGTGTTGGAAAAATATATGTTTGTATTGCATACAAAACATACGCAGTGAAAAATTAACGGATTTACTTTATTCACAATTGATAACAAATACTATGTAAATTTCAGAATACAAGAATAAGAGATTGTACCTTGGTGCAGTGAAATTCAAAACCAAAAATTAGAAGTACTTGGGAACACTTTTAATTTTCACTCCAATTCCACTTGTGCTCAAGGGAGAATAAGAGAGTATCCAACACTCATATACAAAACATTTCATTCACTTATAAAATTCTGTATATTTTTCTCCTTATAACTGATTTTCTAATTAGGCTAGCTTTTTAGGCCATTCCAATTGGGCTTTAGTATGTAGCTTGGAGTGGGACCAAAAGTGAACAAATAACACATTAGCTCTAATGGGCCTTGGGCTTTCCTTTCAACTCTTGACAAGTCCAAAGTTACCATTCATTATATTTAATACAATTATATAAATATAACTCTACCCCTCATTAATAAATTATATCATAAGACTTTATTATACACAACTCTTTCATAAAATATTCGTAGTAATACAAAGTCATGAATGTAAACTGCCACATTTTAGTCCTTTATGTGGCGTTAGTACGAGGTAATGTTTTAGGATTCTCAGGAATGTTTAAAGATCCTCATGTTTGGTTGTAAATCACGCAAGGAAATCAGATGCTAGGAAAATCTGGATTCCCCCCTTAAACCCCTCTCAATAGGAATGTGGATTTCCTTTAAAACAGGTGGGAATCCAGATTCTCAAGTTTAAAGGAAATTGTATTTTTTATAAATTGACAATTTTAACAATTTTTCCTTATCATTTAAGCAATTAAGATAAAATATAAAAAAAATCATCAATATCTTTTCCCTTGTCTTTATCTTTCCTAGCCAAAATAACATAAACAGGATAGACAACTCTATTGATATATTCTTTAACAAATTTTTATTTAGGTTTCACGTGTGGAAAAAAAAAAAAGTTTGAAGGGGACTCTTTATTATTGCAAAGTATTCAATTTTGCTGTTATGTGTGCGTGTTGCTCTCTATTTAAGTATGTTAGGTTCTAAGAACTTAGAACAATTGGCAAATCGTGAGCACACAAGAACATACAAGTTGCAAAAAGAAGAATTCAGAATCTGCCTAGTTTGATCGATCGAAAAACAGGCTTGACCGATCGAGAATCGTATCTGCAGAATTTTATGTTGGTCCAAACAGCAGTTCTAGCCCATTAAGGATTAGGGTTTCAGATCTACTTCTCCCACTATATAAAGGAAACCCTAAGCACGTTTTTTAAAAGGCTTTTTAGAGAGAGAAGAGTGTGCTTCTTTTGTATCTAGGGTTTTGTTCCTAAAACCTCTCTTATTACTTCTACCGGTGTTGTTCCTTGAAGAATCTCAAGATCCGGTATTGTTGAAGTTGCTGCCTTCTCTAGTCATCAAAGGTGCTGATGATCTAAACCTTCAAGGGTGGACTTGGAGTCACAAACAGGAGAGTTTGTGTTGCTAAACCTTTGAGTGGGATCTCAAAGTCACAAACGGTGGTGTTTGTGTTTTGCAAAGAACAAAGAAAGAAGGAGTCCGTGGTCTCGGAGCTATCATGTGGTCGTGGTAGTAAGTTTCCTACACTTGGGTAGCAATAGGATGTTAGTGGTCTAAGTCGCTATTGTGTAAACTTCAATTCTTTCTGGTGGATTTGCTATTTTACCTTGAGGATAGCTAGGTTAAATCTTCCCCAGGTTTTTTACCGGTTTGGTTTTCTTGGGTCATCAGATCTTTGTGTTCTTTAATTTCCGCTGCTTTACTGTTTTTGCTTATTTGTGTTAACCTAGATTTAATTAAATTACCTAAGTTAATCACTTGGCTAATTTTCTAGGTTAATCTGTTGTGTTTAAGGGGTCTAAAGGAATTGACAAGTGGTATCAGAGCGGGTAGCTCTTCTGTTGTAGATCCTTTGATCTAAGAGTTGATCCTTGATCCCTGTTATCATGGATAATTTTAAGTGTCTTACTGTTTTTGATTGTGATGATTTGAATAAAAAGGACACTGTTGTTTCTGTTGATCTTTTTGATGCCTGTGAAACTCTTCGTAAGGAATTATTGAAAACTTTGAGAATTGCTAAGAAATTCAAGGAAGAGTTAAAATTGGCTAATCTTGAAAAAGAGGAATTGATTGTTAGATTAGATGAATCTAATAAAAAGAATGAATTTTTGAGAAATCAAATTTCCTCTCAAGATGAGAAAATGAAAAGTTTGGAACAAGAGTTAGTTGAATCTAAGGCTAAAATTGAAAATCTGACTAGTACCAAGCCTGCTGTTGATAACAGAAGTGTTTCTGTTTTTCTTAAGCCTAAAACTGAAAAAGTTTATATCCCTCCTTTCAAGAGGAATAATAAAGAAAAGACTTATTTTGTTAGATTAGACAAAGGTAAAAGTTCTGACGTAGACGCTGAAGTTTCTAAACCTATGTCTAAACCTACTGTTAGAGAGCATAAGAAATCTGTTTTTGTGCCTACTTGTCACCTTTGTGGTGTTGTTGATCATATTAGACCAAATTGTTCTTTGTTGAGGCAAAAACCAAAATCTGAGATTAGATTTGCTGTTAGGAATACTGATGTTCCTAAATTTGTTCCTGTTTGTCACTTTTGTGGTGTCTCTGGTCACATTTGTCCTAATTGTCATAAATTGAAATTTAAGCATTTTGTGTTTCAGTCTAGGACATGTGATAATATTTCTCCTGCCATAAGTCCATATAAATTGTTTCATATGCTTTTGAAAAATTTAAGCTTGTTGGCTTGTGAAAGGAATGTGCAGGATTTTAGTTTTTCTCAGAAGATTGGTGTAACCCCTCAAATACACTCTGCTTCACATGGATTTTCACCTACAAAGCCGAAGACTCGTGCTATATGGGTGAGAAAAGATTCTCTAAGGTGAGTGTTGCTAACTTGTCCTTGATTTAATTCTTTCAATTATTTGTGGACATGTTTTGTTTTTGTTTTTGGTTCTTTTGTTTTTTAGAATGTTTTTTTTTTTATAAAAAAAATCCAAAAACATTGAAAAATTTCAAAAAGACAAAAATATTTTATTTTGTGTCTAGTTTTAATTTTTCTTGAGGATTACATGGATTATGATATCTCTCTCTTGATTTAGAGCATGCTTGACATTGTGGAGAAACTTAAATAGCATGCGTTCTATAAGTGCTAAGCTGTTTTTTGATTTTTTTGAGTATGTACTAGTTTGTACATGTACTCAAGGATTAATTAAGAAATTGATATTTCTTGTTTGTGTACCCTCTATAGCTTAGTTAAGCACTGTCATGCATTGCATTTATATTTTTGTTCATTTAGAATAATGTGTGCTTTTTGTTTTTGGTCATAAAATTTTTTTTTTAAACCAAAAATATTTTTATGTGTTTTTGTATTATATATCTTGGATTTATAATCAAGGTTAGCCACATTTATCTTTACATAACATGTTTATGTATTTTGTTTAGCTTGGATGAACTTATTTTATTGCACCTTACTAGTTTGAGCTTTGTAGTGCATGTTGTGTGGGAAGATGTTTATAGTTTTTGATCACTTTGCCTTGATCTTGAAATCACATGCCTTTAATTGTTGGACTTGAACTTAATGAGAAAGGCATAAATAACCATCTCACCACTGTTTATTAGCCAATCATGAACACTTTAGTGCATATCATAAGATTTTGTGCTCGAGAAAGTGTAGCACATGCACAAAAAGAACATAAGGTGTAACCTCGGTTTAATTAATTAAAATTGGTGTGTATATTATGAGGCAAATCAAGAAACTTACATGATTGCAAGCTTTTATTCTAGGAGATGTGAGAGTTATATGATGTAACTCTTTAGGTGATAGTCTCTTTCAAATTTATGTGATGAATTTTGTAGACTTTGTGATCGATTACTATTCACATATCACCTCACATATCTCTCAAGCTTTTGCTAGTTGCACACACTACACAAAATTACTCTTTGCTAAACTTTGTACATGTTATTGTGTGTGATTTTGTTGTGGCCATCCAAGATTATGTGTTCTTTGATTTTAATGCAAAATTTGAGTTTTAAGGTCATATTGATTAAAAAAAAAACTTGTTTTTGAAAGATCTGAGTTGAATTCAAGTGTTTTTGAAAAACTTTCAGTCTCATACTCATGCATTTCATTCATGAAATACTATGCTTTGAGGAGTTTCTGCATTAAATTGCTCTGTTTTTCAAAAATTTGAGTTTTCCAGAATTTCGACCGATCGAGGGTGTTTTTTGACCAATCGAAATTGCGATAAAAATTTTGGTTTGATTCTGTCTGACTCGATTGGTATTCGATCGATACTCGATCGATCGAAACTGAAAAATTTTCAGTTTTTAGAGTTTTTGACTAAATTTTTTCATGCATCATTTATGGTTAGGATTCACATGAGTTACATTGTTTTTCTTGCAGTTTTGCATTCATATCTCTTATTGTTTTCACACATAACATGCATACACTTTGCTAAATTGGGTACTCAACTTGAATTAAAAATTGATTGATTAATTTTTGAGTCCTTTGTACATTTTAGTATATGCTATTTTTCTTGATGTGTGAATTGCAGAAAATATTTTTCTTAAGAGATATGATGGATAATAATGTGCAAATATTTTCTCTACTCATGCAACTATTTATGGGTCACATAGTGTCGAGTTTGCATTTATTGAAAGAGAGAATGTTTCTTTTCATGTGTATCCTCAACTTTATTTTTTTGGGTTTGTGTGTTTTTTATTTATCCCCACCTCCTAAATTTCCCCCAAAACTGTTTTTCCCAAAACTTGTTTTGTTTTTCCTATTTTTATAGGGGGAGAAAGTTCTTTTTGCCTATGTTGTTTATAGGGGGAGTTGTTGCTCTTCATAGGAGGAGTTCTCTCTATTTTCTATAGAGCTAAACTGTTTTATGTTCCCTTAGTTCTCTTTTTTCTCTCATGTTTACTGTCACTTTACTCTTTGTTTGAGTTGTATTTGTCAATACGTGACAAAAAGGGGGAGAAATAGATGAAATGTGAGAATCCTGTTTGTCTTTATTTAGGGGGAGAATATAAAAATTTTGTTTAAGGGGAGAATATAAAAACTTTTTGATGTATCTAACTTAGGGGGAGAGTTAGAATTTATTTGTGTTTTTATATTTCTGTTTTATATTATTGTTTATATGTCTTTCTTTCCACACATGCGTTGATGTGTTTGTTGAGTGTTTCAGGAAAGACAGGTGCATTCTAATCAAGACCTTCTACCTCTTCTTGGCAACTTCTAGGTTAGGAGTCTTAGATTGGGATTTGTGATGTAATTGGGCATTTTATTGTATTGGGTTGTTCTTGTATTTTAACATTTCATTTTATATGAAAGTTTTGTCACGAATTGCCAAAGGGGGAGATTGTTAGGTTCTAAGAGCTTAAAACAATTGGCAAATCGTGAGCACACAAGAACATACAAGCTGCAAAAAGAAGAATTCAGAATCTGCCAGGTTCGATCGATCGAAAAACAGGCTCGACCGATCGAGAATCGTATCTGCAGAATTTTAAGTTGGTCCAAACAGCAGTTCTAGCCCATTAAGGATTAGGGTTTCAGATCTACTTCTCTCACTATATAAAGGAAACCCTAAGCACGTTTTTTAAAAGGCTTTTTAGAGAGAGAAGAGTGTGCTTGTTTTGTATCTAGGGTTTTGTTCCTAAAACCTCTCTTATTACTTCTACCGGTGTTGTTCCTTGAAGAATCTCAAGATCCGGTATTGTTGAAGTTGCTGCCTTCTCTAGTCATCAAAGGTGCTGATGATCTAAACCTTCAAGGGTGGACTTGGAGTCACAAACAGGAGAGTTTGTGTTGCTAAACCTTTGAGTGGGATCTCAAAGTCACAAACGGCGGTGTTTGTGTTTTGCAAAGAACAAAGAAAGAAGGAGTCCGTGGTCTCGGAGCTATCATGTGGTCGTGGTAGTAAGTTTTCTACACTTGGGTAGCAATAGGATGTTAGTGGTCTAAGTCGCTATTGTGTAAATTTCAATTCTTTCTAGTGGATTTGCTATTTTAAATTGAGGATAGCTAGGTTAAATCCTTCCCAGGTTTTTTACCGGTTTGGTTTTCCTGGGTCATCAGATCTTTGTGTTCTTTAATTTCCGCTGCTTTACTGTTTTTGCTTATTTGTGTTAATCTAGATTTAATTAAATTACCTAAGTTAATCACTTAGCTAATTTTCTAGGTTAATCTGTTGTGTTTAAGGGGTCTAAACGAACTGACAAAGTAGTTATTTTTGTATTATACTTGTCATTTTGAAATGTTAGACTACAATTTTAATGAATTTGTCATTATTTATTTAGAGGAGAATTTGTTTTTTAAAGGACTTTGTAATTCACTTTGAATCTAAGGATAGAATGGAAAAAATAAATAATTCATTTAAGATTTCTGGGAATAAACCAAACATTATCATCTCACATTCCTAGGAATCTTAAGAGATTCCCAATGAAACCAAACATATGAATAGTTACATTCTTAGGAATCTGAATGTTAGAAGTAATGTAGATTCTCCCGTACCAAACGCCACATTAAGTTATTCATCATATATTTATGAAATTCAATTTCATATATATATATTTTTGTAATTCCTTACTAAAGTTACTAAAGTGGTTAGGCCTAACACTCTGAATAACCAAACTCATTAAACTTATTTCAGTGGTATATTTTATATCTCCATTAAAAGATTATGAATTTTATCTTGAGAATATATGTTTCATTAACACTAAATGTGGTTGCCCAACATATTGAGGTTTTGATCATAACTTCAGATCTCACTCTTGATATATCAAAGCAACTTACACTTCATGATCAAATCCATTATTCTCTTAGGATTAAGAGTTCATGTAATAGAAGTTGTGGGATTTATTATTCATTTGATAGTCGTTAGGAGAATAATAAATCTCACAGCGGTCCAGTTCAATATGTCTTAACTCTTAAAATATATTAACTAGAAGTTTTCACTTTCGTGACGAAGACAAATCATCTTAGTTGATATGTTATAGTCTTCGCAGATGAAATGCTCAATTTCATCATCAACTACGAATTAAAATTCTGAATTTACAAAAAATTTGTGATTTATATCTTCTGTGACTAAATCACATAAATCACATACTATGCATTTCATGGACTAAATGATAATGTCCAAATATTCATGTTACCATTATTTTAAATAATAATAAAACAACTTTATTAATCACAACATTAAATCATACATAATGTCATACATAGTATCATATAATAGGATTTAAGGGCACTAATTCTAAAACTAAGTGAACCTAGGCAGAAGTAACAAGTTTTAATAAGAATTGACCTCAATAGCATCCACTCATATTTTACACTAATAAAACTATACGGCATTTCAGAAAGTAACACAACGATATCTCATTACCCCTTAACTCTCTTGTTAAAAACTAATGTTCAACTCCACACAACATCCATGGTAATTGTTTTCGAGGAGAATGTTATGAGATTCCCCTCAAGATATTAATGAAAATTGTAGCTGTAAAATATGAATCAGTAAGAAAGTCTAACTTGCAGATTTCTTTGTCTCAATTTTATATTTAAACCCTCCATCATAAATCATAATCATTAAGATAATGAGTTCAGTGTCTATTGTGCCAAATATGTGTTTTTGCAGGAAAGGAATAATGGCAAATCATCCTAATCTTCTTTTGCATAGGATATATATTTTTTATAAAACATAAAAACTGCTACATGACATAAATAAAAAATGAATTTTCTGTTGGTCCAGGTCATTTTACATTTAGTCCCAACAAACCAGCTCAAATCAATCATTGTGATACTTCTCTTGCACATTATGGTTTTTGTTGGATACAATAACTCTAAAATGCCATCATACAGTGACAAGAGGTGCATCACTCTTATTATTAGCATCTGGTTTTTGGACATTGGCCTCAGCTTGCCCCTCTACTGGCTTTTTGGTCTCATTACCAGCCTCAACCTTCTTTTCCTCTGAGTTGTTAGCAGCAGGGACTTCAACTTTGCCCTCAGTTGTCTTGGCAGTCTCTTTACCCGCCTCCACAGAAACTGGTACTGCTTCATCAGTCTTTGGTTCAGAGGAATCATTTCCACCCTTCTCCTTTGTTTCTTCTTCCTTTGGGTTAGAGAGGTCTACCAATGGTGCTTCTTTCTGACTCTCACCTCCATTTTGGCTCTCCTGCAGTCACATATCAGCAAAAGAAAAAAAAAAAAAATCCAAGAAACAATATGTCAACTCATTAAATAATTAAATTCATCATTTTTTAATAACTTAAACTTCTGGGACAACAGATAATTTATCATGATATCAAAGCATGAAGTCTGTCTCTACCTTATCTCCTATTTAATGAAGGTAGTTTAGGCCCAAATGTGAAAGGAGAGTGTTAGATTAAATCATTAAATTTACCATTTCTTAACGGCTTAAATAAGATCAGAATGTAATGCATACTAGTACCTGAGGAATAGCCTCGCCCTCGGCCTTGTTGGCATGGGCAGGATCCTCAGTGGGGATTGACTCCTTGTGGACATCAGAGTGCTTGGGCTTCCCCGCACAGCCCCCCATCTTATGAATGAATAGCTTTTGTGGGGAGAGTTGTGAGAGTGGCTGAAACACCAATATAGGATTTTATATGCAAATTGTGATCAAATAAGGATGTTCAGTGAGGCTGAGAAGGGCTATAGGAGATGGCGATTTATAATATAGCCGGCAGCTGCAAACATTTAGAGCAGCTGTTAATTTTGGCAAAACCAATGGCATAGCATATTCTGCCTGGCAAATGGTTTTGTGGCTATATCTTTGTGTGACTTTGTCATATGGACAGCAAACTTTGTTTTGGCGCCTCATGTAGTGTAGTAACTGTTAACAGTTAGTCGGTTAGTCCTGAGTTTCGAGTTGACAGGGTGGTTCTTTTTTGGCTTTAGTCATAACTGTTGAGCATATTACTACAAATAAAGTTGCAATGACAGATGATCAATAACAACTTTTGAAATTCATGGTAAAATCCAAAATCACATTACAATACCACAATTGATAATAAAGTTTAAAGTTTGAGTTCTAAGGAATAAAATACCTACAGAAAAAAAAAAAATTAAAATATTTAAATATAAACAGGACAGAGACCCCAAACTGACCACCGTCACGAATTTGCTTCAGGGAAGGATTTAACCCTCGTCCCCTTCTCATTTGCTATGCAAGTCAGGGTGGGGTGGTTTAATATAAACAAAATATTTTTTTAATGCAAACTGGTATTTATTTAACATTTATCAACAAGAAAAATGTTGACACTACTACTAATTTTATGTATGGCCTACAAACTGATGTCACAAAAAAACATGATTAGTATGACATCAATAACATAAAAAAGAAAACAAAAGAGTTTACAAATTAGTGTTTTAATGAATGTGATTAATGTCACATAAAAAGAAAACATAATTAAAAAATTTCTAGATTGATATATTAGTTTCTATGACTTATGTAGCAAAATTTATAGTAATTATGACATCATTCTAAATAAACTCTTCTGACTAATTAATAAAAGATAAGACATGAAATCATTATTTTTGAATTATTCGTATGTTTTTTTATAATAAAAAAATACTGTTGTGCTAGATTCCTTATAATTTAACAATGAATATGTCAAATATAATTTGAAATAAAAACTAATTAGTGTTTGTAAGGAAAAAGAAAAAAAAAACTTAACTTAACAATACAAGTAATTTAAATAACAAAATCCAAAATTAACAAACATGTTTTAAAGGTAACAAAAAGTTAAAAACAACACACACCACGCACACAGACACTTGAATTCACATTTATCTAAATCCTTATCCTTATTCATAAAGAGACTAAGACGAAAAATAGGGAAGTGAGATTCTAATCATATTCTATTATGTTTAGCTTGAGGAGGAGACTGAAAAAGAGATGATAAACTTAAAAAAATAAATAAAAAATAAAAATTCTCAACAGATAAAGAAGATCTCGACTCTTGAGTTTGGCTTATCTTATTCCATTGAATAGAAAATTGGCCAACTAAACGGTTAGGAATAAAGCCCTTAAAATTTATGGTTAAGAATTATGATCTAACCTGAGTATCATTCCTACTAAAAAACTAGGGTAATGTAGAATGGCCCACGATATGGAAAATGATAGGACTATCACTTATTACACAACTTGGCACATGGTGAGTTATAAGTGATAGAGAAAAAATAGTGGGTCTACACTTCCACAACTACAACTCACCACTGACAAGTTGTGACAAAGGTTGTGCAATAAGAGATGTTTTAAGTACCAAAAATTTCAAAAAAAAACAAAAACAAAAAGTTCCTTTGATTCTGTATAGATCAGTATTGATCTGAAACAAAGATTTTTCGAAATATGCCAAAATGTCCCGAACGAGCCGATACACCCTAGTATCTTGGGTAGTACGAATTAGCTCAATTTCTGTATCGATTTAGGTAAACGGTAGTGCAAATTCCAATGGTACCGATTGGTAAAGTATGGTACTAAATCAATTTCCTTGAGCATTAACATTACCTTATGCAAAAATTATTGTTTATTTTAGAATAAGGACTTACTTTTTCTATCTTAGCTAACCATTTTTCAAAAAACACACATTTGATTATCTATTCTATACTTACCTAATTGATTATGCCACTAGTTATATATCTTTTTTGTTTGGTTGTGTCACTAAAGAGTTTATTACATGTAGATTTTTTGTTGTTGATTGTTTTAAGGAAATCAAAACCTCTAATTTAGTAAAATGGACCAAATGAGTTCACATCTTCAAAGTTCAAAGAGAAATTGCTCTAAGTAATAAGATTTTACAACTTACTATATCATTCAATATCAAGCCATATAGATACATAGATGGTGTTACAAAATAAACATAAGATTCCAATGAAACTCAATCTTTATCTACTACAAGTCTACAATTAGATAAGATAATCTAACAATTTATCTCATTTTTATCTATTTAGCCAATTCCTAATAACAGAAATGCAAATTTAAAATAACATTTCCATTTAAGCTAACATATATGGACTAGGACGAATCCTAGTCCAATAACAAATAGTGGGCTCATTCATTAAGAGCCCATTTGGATATGTTTATGAACCCTTAACACGCATTTTAGCCAAAACCATATTTTTTAAACCTTTCTAGCTCATGGTGGAATTTTAAATAGATACAATATGAAAAAGGGGTTGTAGCAAATCAGAGAGAGAGAGAGAGAGAGAGAGAGAGAGAGAGAGAGAGAGATACCAAAGTGGTTAACAAAAAATTTCTTTAAATTGGCACTGAACATGTGTCATTCTATTATATTGCCACGTCCACTATTATGCAAGATCTGCTGCTCATTGTAGTATAATTAAGGTCCAAGCCTTCCTTTAAAAAAATATAGCCTTGATGCAACACATTGAATATTAAATACGTGGCCAAGATCACAAAAAAATAAGTGGATACGTGTCATATTTTTATTGGTAGAATATATAGTAGAATAAAAATTGGATAAAAGATTTGAACTTATTTTAAGGAGCTTAAAGCATTATGATTTTAATCATTTTTTTTAAGAAGAAAAAATAATAATTAAGGAGAATGAACGTGTAGGGTTAAACCCAAACTTATTCCAAAAGAGAACCACCACACAACTTATTAAGAATAAAATATCAACTCAGTGTGTGAATAGCATATGCTATTTAGGTGAGGTGATGAGTTTTAGGTTGATTGACAAGATGTTAGCCATTGTTTTGTTTTGTATATTTTTTCAAGTACTATTTTGAAAATGAATATTCCATATGAAACTTTAATGCCATGTAATATGAAGAAGATTAGAGGATGTAATGTCAATGTCCATCTCATGAAAAGTGCAATGTCCATCTCATGAAAGTCGTGTATGACAAGTGTAATTAGTAATTATTTCAAACTTTTTATTTATTTATTTATTTTTATACCAAATAGAAATTCTATTCTAATTTAATCTAAGTGTATATGTGTGTGCAACTCCTTCCCAGAAACTTGAACTCCAACACCACACAAGCACTTATACTTGTGGAGTGACTATCGTACTAAGAGTGTGAGGTGGTATGTCAAACATTGAGTATGAGTATCTTTGGTCTAGTTAACTGATCATTTATTTAAGGTATTTATTAATGAACCATTTTAAACAAGTTTTGATATTATTTTTATGAAAAATATAAAAAGTTATTGTAAGGACACAAATTCTACGAGTGGGCCTGTGAACGGGATGGACTGAAGCCCAGGCTGTATATAGTACCCTTGGAATAAATTTGTAAAGAGAGTGGGCTGAAGATTACTTGATTGAGAACGTATGGATTGATGGCCCAAGTGTATTCATGATCAGATTAACATTAATCGAATTATTAAAATGGTACATAATTATTCTCGGCACAGTCCGAGGAGTTAATCTAGACTACTGCTATGAATGCCTCTCCCTCTTTCTCTTGATTGCTCTTTTTTATCACTTCCTTCTTTTTTTGATTGTTCGATACCTCTTCCCTCTGTTTCCTGTTCTATTTATACGTTAATTTCATCTCCTGTGCCAGTTAGATGAGTCTTCTTTGATACTTATCCCATCAGCCTTCACCTGAAGTCCTCACTTGGCAGCTGTAAAGGATGAAGGTCACTGTTCAGGTGTTTTTTCTCCATTAATGCGGCCATGATGTTAGCTGCAGAATTATAAATGCGGTGGCAGCAGCTTTTTACTTAATATCTGATCGTTGCCACCTATCCTTTTTGCCCATATAAGTTAAGGAATTCTCCGAAAAAGCTAGGATCGATATTGGAGCATTCATTTGGATTATCTTGTTGACAGTCTGAGCAGGCAAATCTCCTCGGACCAACCCTTTTTTGTGACATATACTTCAGAAACGAGCTAGGCTGGGCCCATTCCTTAAGATTTGTTGTCCTCGGATGTACAGGTCTCCTCGAACAGGCCCATAGCCCATAATCTGGCATTGGGCCTTTTACCCCTTCAGTTATTAAAAAAATTAGTTACTTTTTTTTATTAAAAAGTTATTAAAATTAAATATCGTAACTCCTAAGACATTTGTCATCTATTATATTTTCCTTGATTCTTTATCTAAATAATAATTAAAAAAAAACAAGTTGTTAAAAATATATATTATTTTGACCCTTAAAACTTTTTCAAGTGTTCTTTTCATCTCTAAATTTTAAAATATTATTTTCTTTATCTTTAAATGTTGTAATTTGTTTTTTTAATAGCTTAGAGACAAAAATATAGATAAAAAAAGAACAATTTTCAATAATTTAGGAATTAAATATATATATATATATATATATATATTAAACTTGAAGGATGAAAGTGAAACATTTTCAATCTTTAAGAATGAAAAAGTGAACTTTCAATAGTTTAGAAATGAAAAATAAACTTGATAAAGTTGAAGGAAAAAAAAATCCTCTTTTTTTTTTCACAAAACCAAAAACAAACTTTTATTTCAAGAACTAAAATATTATTTTATTTTTATATATATTTAAAAAAAAAAACTCCAAGCTCCAGTCATAAAAAACGAATTGTACAACGGTTAACAAAAAAAGGCATTGGTATTGACGTCCTCAAAATTTACAAACGGACCCCACCGCCCACCATTCTTTAAAATTATAATCATACACTTTTTCCCTCTTTACAGTTGGCGAACAACCTAACGACCTCTTCCTCTAGAACTCTCCAGTTTTTCTCAGTTTCTCTTCACTTTCCTCTTTTTTTATAAATCAAAATTCCTTTCTTTCCCATATTCTTTCCCCAAACCCAAAGAAAAACAAGAACTCCCAATTTCTTCAATTAGGGTTCACCAATCAATCAAATTTCCCAATTCCCTCAAAACCCTAAATAACCTTCTGGTCTTTCTCTCTCTCAGGCGAGCCCTCCGCAGCTCGCCAAAACATGCCTCAATTCTCCAAACCCACATTCTCTCTCCTCCTCATCGTCATCGCCGTCATCTCCCTCCCCACCGTCCGATCCGAATACGGTTCTTCCACCATCCGATTACCCTCCGAACAAGCCGCCGCCGCCGCCGACGATCTCTGCACCACCAACAACGACGGACCCGGACCCGGACCCGCCACCTGCCCCGTAAATTGTTTTCGGGCCGACCCGGTATGCGGCGTCGACGGCGTGACTTACTGGTGTGGCTGCGCCGACGCGCTTTGCGCCGGTGTCAAGGTCGCCAAGTTGGGGTTCTGTGAGGTTGGCAATGGTGGTCCCGGCCCTCTCTCCGGCCAGGCTCTCCTTCTCGTTCATATCGTCTGGCTCATCGTGCTCGGGTTCTCTGTGCTTTTCGGACTTTTCTGATTGCTTAATTGATTGATTGGTGAGCATTTTTTTTTCATTCCTTTTTTTTTTTTCTAGATGAATTGAGAATTTGTGTGTAGAGATTGATGGACAGATTGTTCTTGTATGTAATGTTAGAGGCAAATATATACGGCTCTTCGTTTTTTATTTGTTCTCCTATTCTTTTTGTTGAATATATAAACAAAGCTCTCATTCTTTGTCATAATTGTCATGGTTTTGTATATGAGTAATTCCGATTATTAGATTGTTTTATCATGAAATGGGTCCGCCCCGTTAAAAGTGGGAGCTTTGTGCATTGGGTACGGCATTTTATTATGATATTGATACAAAAATATCAATAAGCTTGATAATTGATGAACCTTTGGGTTGATTTTGGCTGTAATTTGAGATATGATGCGAAAATTATGTGGGTAAAGATTATTAGAATGTTTTTTCATGAAATGGGTCAAATATAAATTGGGGGTAAAGCTGACCTGTTAAAGTGGGAGCTTTGTGAATTGGGTACGACATTTTGTTATGAAATGGGTACAAACATATCTATAAGCTTGATTATTGATGAACTTCTGAATTGGGTTTTGGCTGTAAGTTGAGATTTAAGGTGAAAATAATGCTCGTAAAGATTAGAATCTCGTCTCAATTATATACAAGGTACTGTGCAGATAACCCATACCCGAATTTAGTTGTTATCAGCTTATCATATAAGCTCTATTTGAATCCCGGTTCTCTTTATGAAGGGGAGCAGGCAATGTCACTAAGCTATAAGGCTCTTGTTCCATATAAGTTGAAATAGGTTGTCTCGATTTACTCATGAGGCTAACCATCCTTTAGCTGGGAAAGGAATATGATGAGGACAGAACAACAAGCCATCATGTTTAGCTTGTTGAAATAGGTTGTCTTGATGGGGAAAGAAACCTAGAATACTCTTTTAGTTTACTTCTGTTTTGGATCTTAGATGCTCATGTTAATTTTGGCTCCATGTTGTTGGGAGTGTCTTCTCATCGCTGCTTTTTTTTGCTCTCACTTGGGAACAAATATGGCCCTAGTTTTTTATACAAAGCGTGACTTGCACTTGACTGTACATGCATCCCAGTTATGTCACGATTGAAGCTGTGCTCGTACATCAGTACATCTGGTGTATGAGCCTAGGTAGACCAGAGGCATTGAATTGGATGATTGAAAGTTTAGCATGTGGCAGAAAGATAGTTGGACAGAAGTAACATGTTAAAGAGAGCTTATCTACAAAACCTTAGCCTAACTGAATCATATAGCTATGTTAAATTTTCTCTTAGTCTTTGTTTTGTTGCAAGGATATACTGATTGAAAATGGAAGTATGCCTGTGGTTCATTAAAGAACACAACGCAACTTGAAATGCTGTGCATTATAAGCACAAGACATGCAAGGGAACATAAACTTTTTCTCCACAAAACTACTTGGAAGTGGTGCACGTTCTGCCACTTCTGTTTATCTGCCGAAGGCGCATCAAATATCTTGAGATAGTTGGATTCGACTTTTTGATGATTTCACTTGTCTACACATTTGTTTCGATTTATATTTAGCTAGAGCTTGAATCCATTGTCATTTCCTTTGTGAATTGTGACTTTGGTGCAGTAAATTATACTGTATTTGATTTTTCCATACAACATTTCAATTAAAGTGGAGATCATGTGAGTCAAGCGTATTTACATAGCTCAAAGTTCAGGCAGAGGCGCAGAGGTGTGTTGTTTTAGTCTAACAGCCTCATCTAAGCAATTGCCCACTTGTTTGTTAGCCGATTTACACAGTATCTGGTTCAAGCATTGACTTGGTTTTCTTTGACAAATTGCAATTTGAATTAGTCTTTCTTGGGAGGCTGTGATGCTTGGCATGCATCTATATGTTCCAATAGAGCCTGAATCTGATGTTATATTCTCTAATGGGTTTTGATTGGAGTCTGGTAACTGCTCACAGCTCACTGATAGTATATTTTAGGCAAAAATGCAAAATTGACTTTCTAACTTTCACCTTTTTTCATTTCAGTCCTCCAACGTTCAGTTTTGTCATTTCAGTCCTTTAACTTTCAAATTTTGTCAATTCAAGGCTCTATTAGGTCCTCAGTTAATTCTGCCGTTACACTGAATAAAACGACGCCGTTTTGTTTTGTTTTGTTTTGTTTTGTTTTGTTTTTGGAATAAAAAGAAAAAAAGAAAAATTTGAAAAAAGAAAAAAAAAAATTCATCAACGGAGCACTCATCAATTACACACATGAGCGCTCATCAGTTACACACATTTGTCAATAAAAACTTTGCAACGAATCACGATCCTAGTACGAACAGCAGTAGCATAACACAACAGTCTCCTTTCAACCGCTATAAGTAGCAATCAACCCTCGACATGGACAACAGCACCATCAACTTCATCAACAAGGTTTGCAAGATGGCTGAGTTGGTCTAGGGTGCTAGTTTTAGGTACTAGTCCGAAAGGGCATGGGTTCGAATCCCATTCTTGATGGTAAATATGTTTTTTTGCAGCTTATCCCAAAAAAAAAAAAAAAAAAAAAAGGTTTGCAATTGCACCTGAAGCCAAGGCAGAGCGCACCCATCATCGATCCAGTCAAGGCAGAGCAGCGAGGGTGGTGGTGGTGGTTTACATGGCGAGCAAGGGCAGCCTACATGTGACTCGGTGAACTCAGTCTCTCTCTCTCTCACGAATTGGCACACTCTCTCTCTCTTTCTCAAACTGGCGCACTCTCACTCTCTCTTTCTCAAACTGGCGCTCTCTCTCTCTCTCTCTCTCAATTTGGTTGTTTTGGTGGATTACGGATTTGGGTCTTTTGGTTCAGGGGAAGGGGAATTTGGGGTTTGTTTTCTTTTGGTTTAGGGGAAGGGGAACAACATTTTTTTTTTTCCAGATTTTCATGTTATTCCAAAAAAAAAAAAAAAAAAAAATCGGCGTCATTTTATTCAGTGTAACGGCAGAATTAACTGAGCACCTAACGGAGCCTTGAATTGACAAAAATTGAAAGTTAGAGGACTGAAATGACAAAACTGAAAGTTGGAAGATTAAAATGAAAAAAAAAAAAAGTGAAAGTTAGAAGATTAGTTTTGCATTTTTACCTATATTTTATTATTTTTAGCTAAACGTATTTTGCCCACTAGAATAACCAACGATGTGTTGGGTGAAGTAAAAGCAAATAGTCCGATGTTGTAGGATTTCTATATAGGGAAATATCTACCTTGGAGGTAATAGGTGTTGGTGGATTTGGATCTTCTAGAAATGTAGGGTAACGTAACAATGGAGTTGAGTTCCGAAAATCTAGTTCATCTATTTTGAATTGTGGATTAGATTTTATTATGACTACCACTAACTTGGTACCTATTTAAAAATTTCATGATGTGGCAATTGAATTTAATTATTGAATTTAATTAATTTAAAATTTTTAAAAAATGGATAGATTTTTAGGTAAGAACTCTAGTGGATGGCAATGGAGTCTCATGGAAATCCACAAGCCTTTTATTCGGGGTTCCTGAATTTGAAATTTTTGAATGGATTAATGAAGAATCCCTTTAAATTTTAATACGGTTGAAAAGTTTATCCATGCAAAAGAGAAAATTGGAAAATTGGTTTGTACTTAGGAGGAGAACATGGTGGACGATCTAGGTTTCATTGATAAGAAAATTTGGGATGGAAACCATAGAAATTTTAAGAGATGGAAAACCATATAAATTTTGGTTAGAGAAAATGCGGGGTTTGAATTTGAGTTGATTTTATTTTTTGTTGTTGGGGGTCAACGTACATTATTCAATGACCAGCAAGTTGCAGCCTCGAGTCGGAAAAATTATAACGTCTTCATGGTAGACAAGTGATGTGGTTCACCATTTTATTAAAAAACTTCCACTTATTTAAAATTGTGAATTTTTAAATAAAAACTGAATACTAACTCAGCAATTTTAAATAGGTGGGAGTCTTTTACTAAAATGGTGAACAAATGACATGGCCCACCATGAGGATTGTATAATTTCTCCTCGAGTGGAGTCACAAATTGTAGAACCTCGATTTGGTGAAAATGTGTTTATGCATTCAAAGAACTGAACAAGCCCACTAGATTCCCTGGCAAAAGCTTTTGAAGAATTTCAACACTATCACAGAATTTTAAGTATATCCATTTCCAGTGATTTGAATGATATCGTGAAGCATTTTTTCTGGTTCTCTTGGATTCATTTTATATGCTTTGTAAAACAAAATTGACAGAATCAATTCACTCCTGCTACTAGAGGGAAACTCAGAGAGTCAGAATCAATATACATAATCATTCAGCAGTAAATGCATGGACTTACAAAGAGTCCAAAGACACAATAATGGTTCTGAAGATCATCCAGGCCAACACAGAATAGCCTGTGGGTTGCAGTACACACAAATGGCAAGCCTCAATTATACTATTGTATGCAGTAAATTATCCACAGAAAATAGCCTTAAGTACGATAACTCTATAAAAGGAATATAAGAGTATTTATGGTGATTTTGGGGCTTGGACATGTAAAATTGAGCAATTTTTCTATTTTGCATTGCCTAATGCAAATGCTCTAATAATGCAAGTTTTAACAGAAACCAAAAATTCTCAAATCTTTTTCTCAAGTTTTGCCGGTATCTAAGAAGAGACATCCTAATTGCCCATTTGACATGGAAATGTGCTCTGCCAGAAGAATTTGCATCCTACAACAATCAATCTAATTTTCAGCTTTCCTCTCTTCAAATCATTGAGAAACATACAAGTAAAATTAGAGTGACAACCACAAAACTGATAAAACCGAGTGTAGCACAATTTGATTTACTTCCAGAATGAGTTGGCTGGGATAAACTCTATGCTCCTTTATTGGGGCTCTGAAGCGAAAATCCTGGCTTGCTATCACCCAGATAACCTGTATCAGTTGTTTTAACAGTTGTGGGGCTCTCATTACCAGTTTCTCCAGAGGCATCACCCTTTGCACCTGCTGCTAATTGAGTGGAAGAGGTATCATGAGACCCAACACTGGAAACATTTCCAATCAGGCTTTTATACATAGTGAGTGCTTGGGCCATCATATTGGCAGGATTGCCAGCTGAACTAGGAAGCAACATTGTTGTGCCCTGTTGAAACAAAGGAAAGCACAAAGAAGAGAGAGTTTAGTAAAAACAATTGAGCATCAAAAGATATACTTATGTATAATTATATTAGGTCTGTTATTCACCTCCTTGGCAATATTACCGAAGGCTTGAACATATTGCTCAGCGATTCTCAAACTAGCTGCCTGCAAAACAGACCATAACATTAGTTCCCAACTCCAGTCTTAGTAGTATGCATGGAACTGTATTACTATTATGCACCGCACCATCACTTCTGTTTATGAATCACATCTATGCTGGGCCTTTGGAAGACTAATGCACCCAGAATCAGCCCCTTCAGAGTTTTATTAAACCTTTTGAGGGTAAAAGAAAATGAAATTTTTACCTTAATATTCAAGATTTTAGTGTAGATTGGTTAATTACACATGTACTTAATGGGCCTTGAAACCACTACCTCACCCTCCACCTAGAACTTATAAGGGGAGGGGTGCCAATTGAGCTAATTAGCAAAAATACATCATTTCTTGCACGTCCCTTTTATTTTTTTTCCAAGAAAAGCCGTTTCACATCCTCTCATCATCCAAATGAAGTTAGAATGATCATGGATTACAACATTCTTTCCAAAAGCTACGTATTTTACCCTATCTGTTTCACATCCTATCTGTTACAGAAGCAGTGAATGCTGCAAGCATAGGCACGGTAAAAATGCAGCACAGAACTTTGGGACTACTCCATATAGAAAATAAAATCTAATAATATGCCTTTCAAACCCCAATGAAAAGCTAGGAAAAGCCAAGTGTGTGAGATATCCAGTTGTAGTACTGTGTCATGCAGTCACTGGTTCAATCAGTACAATGATTGATTACTTCAACACTTTCAAACATGCAAAATGAAGCATTGTAATCTGAATGGAGAACTAAGTGTATCTATCAAAAAATGGAGGACCAAGTTTGAACCAACTACACCCATATGGTGACTATTGTCAGAAGTAGCCCCTAACAGTGGAAACAAGATTTCAAACAGATTCAAATGGACATTTGGACTCCAAAACATGTAGTAATTCTTCTTTCTCCATAAGGAAGAAAATGAAATCAAATAATGTAAATGACATTACTGCATGTGTGCTCAAGAGCATTGGATGACCTCACCTCTATTCCTCCACTTTCCTTAAGGGTCTGTGAGACAGTGGCAAGTCCTTCGGCTGTTGCTTTTGCTTTAGCAAGGATGGCTTCCGCTTCACCTGATAAATAAGTAATGTTGATAAGAAGACTGAAAGATTTCTATGGGAAATGGGAATAATCTACCCTGCTAAAGGAGCATCAACATCAAAATAATCCACGGTATTGCCCCTTCTATATGTGTTAGCTATATAGATTAGTGGATAGGTCACAAAAAAGAGGGCTTCAGCAGAGCACTTCACAAGTTTATAGTGACACAAGCCATACAAGAGAACATGGAAGTATTCATTGAGAATTGGTTCAACCAAGTAGCTACCTTTTACAATGCCATATACAGCTTCACTTGTCAAGGTGTGCGTTCCAGTTAGTTTAATTAATATAGTCATCATAACATAAGAGCACTCCCATGTGGCGATTTTTGAAAAACTAAGATACAACAATTAATTAAAAAAAAGAAAAATTTATTGACACGCCATGGACATACAGGCAGCTATGTCCCCAGCATGTATGTGTCCGACAAGGACACAACTGTGTTTTTTTCCGCGTTTGTGCTTCTTAGGTATTCTAAAGTCATGCAAATTTTATTATTTTAGGATCATGCTAAGAGTATATAATTATATAGATATAATAAGAAATAGCAGAGCCTCCTGATAGGGAGATATCGGCACTAACATTCTTAGGATGTCCAAAAAGAAAAAGAAAAGAAGATATTTGCATATAATTAGCATTAAATTTATATCAAAATTGATAACAAACCGAGTGCTCTGTTGATTTGATCCATCTTTGCAGCTTCTGATTGTAAGATTACAGAAGCCTTCTTCCCATCAGCAATATTGATGTTGGCCTGCCTTTCTCCTGTAAAGGGGCATTAATTTCCAAGAATGCATCAGGCTACCAACTATTTAAAAAAGAATAAGTGCATCATCAGGCTACGTACTTGAATAGTGAAAGGTGCTAGGCTCAATCAAATTTACAGATGAATCAAAAAGACCATAAATCATCAGTACACCCTTAAGGTTAAGTACATTTATATAACCACATGGAACAACATGGCATATCAAACTGGCTTCATTACCTTCAGATTCAAGAACTTGAGCTCTCTTTTTTCGTTCTGCTTCAGCTTGCATCTCCATAGCTACCCTCACTCCACGAGGAGGAGATATATCCCCTGAAGGAAGATGAGTGAAGCAAGTATAAGAGGTGATGTGGGAAAATTACAATGAAAAGTCGGCTACAAGAACAAAAGCCAAAAGTGACTAACTTATTTCATAACGGAGGCACTGCAGGCCCCAATCTCTTGCAGCCACATTAATAGACTCCTGCAACATGAAGCCATTACAAAAATCTATTACCCTTTTTTTCTCTAAATTAATTTATGAAATTGTTAAAAAAATCTTGAAACTGCAGAGAACCCAAATTAAATTCAAGGCTTATTGGTAAACAGATTAGAAAGTACTGCAACCTCTAAATACAGTAAGAAGAAAACTGCAGGGAAAAGCAGCAACATTGTTGAACCACTTGTTCTAACTTTTAAATTTTAATCCTATCCCTTGGAATTTAGATGATTTCCTGTTAGTAGCAAAATAGCAGACACAAACTAATAATCTGAATGCAACTCAAAGAGTCACAAAAAACAAGAATTCAAGTCAAGGCAATGCAATCTGATTTTCTATGCAAATACTAGGCATATACATGGTTGTCAAAATCTAGATCTCAACCTTAAATTTTTTTGGTTATAGGAACCTAGAAGCTCAAAAGGGTGAAATTTGAATTTAAAATCTTTTAGGATGAGGATTCATATTGTATGGATTTATATGAGATCATGGGAGCTAGTAGGATCACAATCCAACCTATAATTTTGCTGATCCACAAATGACCTTGACTTACTTTTCATATCGGAATATTATAAATGTGAGAGCAAAAGGCCCAAAGAATACTAAAATGTTTTTAAATTAAGAATGGACCTGGAATAAGGAACCCAACTGCTCCCACCCCCCTCCCCCCTAAAGATGGGAGCAGGAGCTGGGTTGTTAAAACCGAATTTAAACCAGATCATGATAATTGGTTTCATTCAAGTATCAATTAATTAGAACATAAAAACATAGTTTATGCACACAAGCCAATTGCCTATTTTAGACTTGTCCTCACATAACCTTCAACAGCTCAACCTTACTTCTATAACACGTATTTATTGATGTAGCCAATTGTGTTTCATTGCAAAAGGTATCAAGTTAGAATGAAATAAACCTACAAAGTATTTACTCCCAAGTCCCAACTCCTACCCCACCCAAGCTCCCAAAGAATATCAGTGTCCAAAAAGAGAAAAACCGGGGGGTGGGGGGGGAGGAGAGAGAGAGAGAAGGAAAAGGAAGAATGATAGAACAAATGGTGGAAATGAAAACTTAAGGCCCAGCCTGACTAGTCTGTTAAGGATCTATAGTTGAGCCCAAAATTTTGGAACAAAGACATGGTTGTTGTTGTTGTATATTAATTATTGCCATTTTTATAAAGTAAAGCCACAAACACTAGGTATGAGCATGAACTGCATGGAAAATTTTTCTTATAGAATCCAAAATGCGTTTTTCCTTAGGTTAGGAGTAACAGTAGGAGGTGTACTAGTGTGTGTGTGTGTTTTATTCAACTCAGAAAAAAGAGTCACCCATGCATGCATGTATACAACTGGGGACCAATACAATCAAGTATGCAAATTACAAGCATCCGTCAAAGCCTAAACCAAGAAAATAGAATGACTTCCTACAATTAACATCCATTATGATAACATTTTAAAGAAGAAAATTTTTAGATTTTCATATTGTGGTATTAATGGTATGCTTTACATGCTTGAATCCACTGAATCATAAGTTTAAATCATAGAAAACTAAAACAGAAAACTGAAACAAGAATGCACATGCCAGAATATTTTCACAAACAAAACTATAAAAACAACTTGAGCCAAACAAACTAACCACAATCTTCTCATTCAGTGTGTCTCTTTCCTCAAACGTCTTGTCGAGAGTGATCTTACCAAGCTCACTACGCATTGTTGTTTGCGCGAGCTGAATCACCGCGAATATGGGATTCTCAACACCATAAGAGGCCAGCTTAGGGTCCACAATCTGCACCAAAAAGGCATTTAAGCCAAGCAAACCCCTTAACCAACAATCCAAACAACAACAAACCCAGATAACATTCAACCCAATAGAGCTTAAAACAAGGCAAACCCCTCAACCAAAACACAAAAATAACAAAGACCCAGTTGTTAAAATCTCAAGAAGTACCTTGATGTAGAGCACCCCATCGATCAAAATGTTGACATTATCCTTAGTGATAGCAGACTGGTCAGGAATGGGAATGGCCTCTTCCTTCAAGGAATGGACATAGGCAATCCGATCGACTAAAGGAATCAAGAAATGGATACCGGAGGGCAAAGTCTTCACATACTTTCCGAACCTCTCAATCACATACGCCTTCTTCTCCGGCACAATCCGAATCCCCCAATTCACTGGCGGAGTTATCTCATAACTTTCCTCCAAAAAAAGAAAAAAAAAAATCAACACCCAATTATTAAACAAAAACAAAGAATCCAAACAATTTTAGGTGAGAGTACCTGGTGCCTTGGTCTCGAACAGTGCGGAGAAAGCGGACTGGAACGGTGGACGAGGAAGAGAAAGGGGATTGGGGAAATGGTATAGGCTTGGAAGAAGGATTGGAGAGTTGGGTTTGTTTCAGAATCAAAGAAGAGAAAGGTCTGAGAGCATTGGTGGTGGTGGTGGTGGTGGTGTTGTTAATGGCGGATTTGCGAAGGAGTGTCAGAGAAAGGGATCTCAGTGAATTGGCTTTCAACATGTTCTTTTTTTTTTTTTTTTTTTTTCTTCAAGTTTCTTGGTTTCTGGGGTTTTGGGTATTACTAGTACTGTTTAGTGTTTACTAGTAGAAATGGTTGTTATATGAAAGGGTTTTTTCTGGAAAAGGTAAAAGCCCTAGTGAAACCTTTTACTGGATTTTCTAGTTTTCTACCTTTCAGCTCTCTTTTTACTAGTTTGACAGCAAAGGGGTGTTTGATTCATGTTTCAAACCACCATTATCAATTTTTAAATAACATTTTACGTATTTTTACTCACTTTTTTATTCGCATATACCTTTAAAGGTATTTTTAAAAAATAATTTTCAGTTTTTACCCCATGCAGCTCTTAAGTAACTTTTGTCTTAAGCAGCTAAAAATATTCTGGGGATAGTGTAGGGCCGCCTTTGCAATTTGGCCCAAAGGAAAGGAAATGAAATTAGGATTTTTTTTTTTTTTTTGGGAGCAAAGGGTTTTTCTAATTTGGGGTGGCGATCAAGTTTACTTGTTTTGCAAGTTGTATAAGTACGTATATTAAAATAATTACAAAAGGAACCGGTTAAAACCTTTGCTTGCTGGCCAAAGAAACTTGGGCCAATTATAAACAAATCATGTGAAAGCGAGTGTTTTGCTTTCTCATTGAAACACTTTCTTCTTCTTTTTTTTTTCACTTTTCGAACTTTGTATTTAAATAATAATTTTCTATTAAATAAAAAATAATGAAATCTTTATTTGTATAATTTTTTTTGAATAAACAGTAATACTTGTTAAAATACATATAAAAATAGTAATACTAGTTTTTTATTTGCATAATTCTAATCTATTTGGTTAATATCATCGGAATAAGATTTTTTAAAAATTTTAATTTTGACTTTTGCTTAGCTATTTTGTTAGCCAAAATACATACATGTTATTTGAACTTCGCTTTTTATTTATTATTATTTATCTAAAGATTTAAGATTTTCAAACATTATTGAGTTTATTATAAATTTACCTGAGGATTTTCAAGATTATAGAAATCTTTTATTTTTGAATGGTATTGTTTAGACTTTTTGGAGTAAATATTTGGTCATCTCCATAGCATTAAGAAGAGCTTGTACATGGCTTCTTCCAGTAAATATTTGGGCAATTCCATAGGCACATTTGAAGCTATTAATTTGATACTGGCATTGTTTCCATGAGATGAAAATTCTTATTTGGAATCCTTTGAACATCACGTACACCTTGTTTAGATGATTATCTGGAGTTAATCCAATCTTCTTGATTAAGATACATATATTCTTGAATTGAGATTAATTTTAGTTGCCCAAAACAAAACCTACCTTGATCTTACAGATACTCATTTTAAATATCAAATAAATGTGACTGATGATTGGACTCAATCCATATCCATCATAGTACCCAATCATAAAAATACTTTGGACAAAAGAATATTTTTATTGACTATTATTACTCTTCAAGGAGACACCTTAGAATGGTTAAAACAATGGAAGAAATCAGAAGAAGGTAAAACATCAATTAATTTACTTTATATAGATTTAATGGTATTTTAAGATAATTTACAAAAAAAATTTAAAGAATAATTATGTGGTTATATTGTAGAACCAACATTACAAGAATATACTAATTTCATGGCTAATATTATTGTAGTTTTGGAGGGGTAGAGATAGGGGATTGTCATATCCAACTTGTTTGGATGAGTGTGAATTTGGACTTTGATGTGGCGTTTAATACAGGGTAATATTTTAGGATTCTTAGGAATGTTTAAAGATTCCCATATTTGGTTGCAAATTACACCAATGAATTAGATGCTAGAGAAATCTAGATTCCCCCCTCAAACCTCTCTCAGTAGGAATGTAGATTCCCTTTAAAATAGGTGGGTATCTAGATTTCCAAGCTTGAAGAAAATTGTATTTTTTGTAAATTGACAATTTTAACCTCTTTTTCCTTATTATTTAAGCAATTAAGATAAAATATAAAACAAGTTATCAATATCTTTTCTCTTTTCTTTATCTTTTCCCGCCAAAACAACATAAATATGATAGACAACTCTGTTAATATATTTTTTAACAAAATTCTATTTAGATTTTACATGTGGAAAAAAAAAAGTTTGAAGGAAACCCTCTATTATTGCCAGATATTAACTTTTACTGTTATGTGTGTGTTGTTCAACAAATTATTAATTTATTTAGAGGAAGATATTTTTTTTAAAGGACTAATTAATAGTTTATATTTTTTTTCATTATTTATTTAGAGGAAGTTTTTTTTTTTTTTTAAAGGACTTGGTAGTTCACATTCAAATCTAAGGATAGAATGAGAAAAATAAATAATTCATTTAAGATTCTTGAATATACACCAAACATTATCATCTTACATTTCTTGGAATCTTCCAATGAAACTAAACGTAGAAATAGTTACATTCCTAGTAATTTGGATTCCTTGTACCAAACACCACATGAAGGCATTGCATGAACGTGTGTTGAGTTGCCACATCAGACATTCAAACAAAGCTATATATGCAATTACAATATATCAATCGCGTTTTTCTCAAGTTGTGAGTCATGTGACAAATGATATTAGAGTTGACTTAGTGGTGTGATCTTGTGTTGTACGTGCATTATGTTTATTCTTCTAAGTAAGTAACATTTTAGGATCTTGTGGCAAATGGTATTAGAGTCGACTTAGTGGTGTGATCTTGTATTTTTTTTCTCAAAAAAAAAAAAAACATTTTAGGAAGATAACTATAACTTTACTTTTTAATAAATAAACGTGTAATCTCAAACGTTATACTTAATTTGGAGACAAGGAATGTGTGGAAATACCAGTACAATACTCGCTAATGTGCAGGTTCAAATATTTCACTTGGTTTGGGACATAAGAATAACATATATGGCTCAAGGAAATATGTGCGTGTGTGGAGATATCAATACTCATTGTGCACTATGTGGCATGAGGGCATCTCAGCATAATGGATGCGAGTGTGTACTAAGTTATACACGTTGGGTGTTCTATACTATATAATTCATTAGAGCAGCATCTATATCAGTGGATGTAAAGCTTTGCAAACATATCAGTGGATGTAAAGCTTTGCAAAATACAAAAAGCAACAAATTTTACACAGTTTGCTTCAAAAATCTTCCACATCAGTCAAGCCAGAGTTGCCTAAGTATGCGTTTGGATATCGCTTATTTTGCTGAAAACTGAAAACTGACCAATGAATCTGTCACTGTTCATTGACCTAAAATCTATCACTGTTCATGGCCAATGAACAGTGACAAACACGCTGGCTTAAAAAAAAAAAAAAAAAAAAAAAAAAAAAAAAGCCACAAAGGCAAACGCTATCCAAACATAGCTTTTATCCAAAGTTGCTACATTAACTGTGTATATTTACACGATTACTGTAGCTTTCTATTTTATTTTATTATTATTTTTTCTCTCTCATCTCTCATCTGATTATCTCTCTCTCTCTCTCTCTCTCTCTCTCTCTCTCTCTCTCTCTCTCTCTCTTCCTCTGCCCTCTTTCTCCTTTTATCTTTTCTTAAATCCAACAACAAATCATAAAATTCTTCAAACTTAATCTAAATCAAGATCCCAAATTCATCAAACCCTCTCCTCAAAAAAAAAAAAAATAAAAAAAAATAAAAAATCATCAAACTCATATAAAGAATCAAACCCAAATTGCAAAAGAAGAAGAAGAAAATGCAAAAATAGTAGAAGAACAAGCGTCACTAATGGCGGCTTTAGTGTTCCTCAGCAGCAACTCAAAGCCTCTGAGTACTTCATCATAGCCTCTTCAATGTACCTAGACCAAAACATTAAATTTTTGTTCTTTTTAAGCTTACCCACCATCTTCTCAAAAAAAAAAAAAAAAAAAAAAAAGCTTACGCACCAAGAGTTTTCTCTCTTTAACTTCTTGTTTCAGCGTTAGCAGAAGAAGAAGAAAGAAGAAGATGCCGAAGAAGAAAAAATGCAGAAGAAGAAAGAAGGAGAAGGAAAAGAAAAAAGAAGAAAGAAGAAAGGGAAAAAGAAAAAAAAAGAGAGATAGAGATCAGATATATTATTGGAGTTGGCGTGTGTATTAAAGTTGGTGGGGCCATGGATAGCTGTGAAATAAAAAAAAAATGTGGGAAAAATATTATTTAAATAAAAAAGGATGTAGATAAACAAACTGATATGAGTGCTTTGTAAAAATGAGTGTGTAAAATAGAAAAAGTATGATTTTTTTTTTTTTTTTTTGCAAAATAGACAAAAAATTTACATCAATTGATGCGAATGCCTTATGAGGAGTTTTGATTGTTCCAATCCATTATGTGCATTCTATGATTATCTATATATATATATATATATATATATAATAATAGGTGAAGCAGAGAGAAACTCAAATAGAATTCCAAATTAGAGTTTCAATTTTGTGCCATGTGTTTAAATTTGGATTCTCAATTTTGCGCCACTTGTCCTAACCAAAACTCAAAAAAATCTAATTAGATTATAAATTGGACTCCAATTTTGTATCATGTATCTTATTTAAATTTTCTAATTTTTGTGCCTAAATAAGTGATGTATAAACATTTAACACGGAAGTCAAGAAAACCATAATGATAATGCTCATTGGCCTAAGCAAGGACATCTCACCTGCACACTTTTATTGGTGAACTCAATAGAGTTTGGAGCTTTTTTAATCTCACTACCAGAACCAAGGAGTCCAATGAGAAAGACTATAAAAGTAAAACATCATCTCCTCCTAATGCCATATCGTCATCGCATGTCTCCTCCTTCTCTCTCAACCTCTACCAACTAGATCTACAAATTACCCTCTCCTCCTCTTTTCGGATTTCTAAGAGCAAGGCCAGGTTCAAACACAATGTTCAATCTCACTTTTCCTTGCTTCACACTCTCATACATTACCGCTTCATTAGCGCCTCCAAGAAGATTTCAAGCTCAATGATCAATTGTCGTTAACCCGATGACGTTGCCTTCGTGTTGGACTTCTTGTGCTGCATGAATCGCCAAAAGAAGATAAAATTTTTGTTCCAGTTCTCTTAAGAGCTATAACATGTTGTGAATGAGACTTTGCAGGTTACTCCAAGCGAGCCAAAATGGTTTAAGTTTTGTATTGGAGATCCCACTTCTACAAACACACATAGGCACACAAACTAGAGTCCATTAGAAGTAAGACTTTTTTATTAAAAAAATGTGCACATATCTATGTACGTAACTCTTTTGCTTTTTGGATGGGGATCCAATATGTATTGGGTTGATGCTATGCCAATGTGTATTTTGCAAAAATATGAATTAGATATGGTAATAACATTTGGTTTGAAAATAAAGTAGAAATGTCAGAATTCATGCACAAATTGCAATTCTTTTAAAGACATTTTCTTGCGGCATTGTTGTATTTTGGTGCTTTGAGAATCATTAAAATGTGTCTTAACAAGGGCTCTTTTATATTTATCTGATGTAACCATGGTTTTTCATGTGGATATCATTTAAATAGATGAAAAGTTCAAATGGATAAAGCCCTGTAGAATAATTTATTGTAATTTATTTCTATCATTATTATCACAGCCACATGAGGTTCATGTTGGACAGAGAAAGATAGAACAATTTTTGGTTGTTTACATTAAATTTTGTTGTTGGAGATGTTTGATTCATATTGCCCTTTTCTTTTTTCTATTTGTATTTTGGATGTAAATTGTATACTTTTTGTTAAAGATTTTATTTTTAAAAATTATCAACATGAAAATAATAATAATAATAATAATAATCAAACATGTTAAGTCTTAATTTCTGTGAAAGACACACATAATTATGAAACATGTTCGGTAGATTAATAAACATTGTACAGCTCCCATACAACACTATAACTTAGATTCTAATGATGAATTTGTTAAAAAAAAATTAAAAAATAATTCAGTAATTAATCAAGGTATGACACCGATTAGTTAATATTTTTATAGAGTTTTAACCTATAACGTCAACTTCTGATGGTTGTGCTTAGCATTATCAAACCAAGACACCGATCACTTTTTCGTTTAGACAAAGAATGAACCCTAGATCTCTTATTCAACTATCACAAATTTTACCAGTTAAGCTACCTGAAACCCATGGCACCGAGGAGTCTTTAGGTTAAAAAGAAATTACAAAATTTATTAGGTCGAGCAATACCCTGAAACAAAAGTTGATAATGCAACCTAATGAGTGGAGATCACTAGTTTCGTATAGAACTTGCTTCCTATTAAATTTTGATGGTGTGTAATAATGGAAACTGTCTTTTAGCTTCCAAATAGTAGAACTTATGCAAGTAAATTATAGGCATTAACTTAGCAAGAGGTTGAACCATGGCATCAAAATCTTGATAGTGTCCCCAGTGCCAAGTAAAAGGATGATTGAATGTGCTAGCTTGATGATAACACACACAAGTTTCATTTGAATTTATTCTTAGCTTCACTGTACATTACAATTGTTGCAACTCCAACAACCGTGAGCCTATAGCTTGCCATTCCAATAATTGAAATTGGGCTTTTAACAATCAAAATTGAAATAACCACAGCAAAAATAATCTCATATGTTGATGAAGCATTCTATAACTTATAGTAATATCTCAAATTACCAAAAAAAAAAAAAAAAACTTGAAAATAAGAAATTAAAAATAAACCAAGATTTCTTTGAATCTTATTTTTAATAGTTTTTAGTGTGTCTGGATTAAGATTTTGTTAATTTGTTAAAAGTGGACAAAAATATAATCATATATATTATATTAAGTTGAAATTCAATTTTAGAATTCAAATCAAATCAAATTAATTTCTAATTGTAGTTTAATTTTGTGCTATGTGTCCAATTTGATTTTTAAATGTTGGTGTTAAGTTACCTTCATTTATAATGCGCATTGTGGAAATTGAATCTATCAAGATGAACATCTTATTATCACAATTGTTAATATTTCCGTGCATAAGCACGGACTACATGCTAGTTTTAAGTAATTTGTGTGTGTCTATATATATATATATATGACTGATAGTAGTGTTTTAGCCTTTAGTCAGATTATTTCACTCTTTGTCCATGAGACACCTGGAAACGTTATGGACTGATAGTATGGTGGATGAAACTTAAGACCTTTGAATTTATAACACGTCATTTTAAATCCATTGAATCTACCATTTGATTGTCCTCGAAAGAACTATTCCAATACTCATATTACTTATTAGCATCGTACAAAGCAACACAACTAATATATTTGCATTAAACTTACCAATTTAAAAACCACCAAACTCAGCTCAACTTAATACATTCTGTTGTAATGTTCTAGAGCCACATGACATTATTAGGTTCGTCATGACTTCATTTTGCATTACCCAATAAAGTGCTAGTCACATTTGTGCTATACTCCAAAAGAAACAGTCAAGTTACATTTAGAGCTTTTCATAATTGAATATATAGCTCACTTTGATTTAGTAAACACTCAATGTAAAACTCATCACACACATATAATATACAATTATTCAATCCAATTCACACAATTCGCGGTATCATATGTTGCGTTTTGATTGACAAACTTTTCAACCCAAATAATCTAACCCAATGCACACTATTAATAATTTGAAAAAACAGATAATTTTAATTTTTTGGTTTTTGATACTTAATTTAAATTTGTTATTTTGATTTATTTTTAAAATTTAGGATTTGGTTTTAATGAAGTTGGAATGTTAATGGTATAAATTGTAATAATTTATTGAGTAGTAAACTTAAGTAGTTGAATAAAAATAAATTTTTTTATTAGTCCTTAAAAAAAAAAAAAAAACCAACTCGACAACCCAATCAAATTCGATCCATGGGGTTAGGTTGGGCTGGTTTTAAACCTACCAGGAGTTGAGTTGAGTTGAGTTGTAAAATTTTCAATCTGAGAAAATCAAATTGGGTTGAAAATAATGCAAGCCCAAACTTAACCCAACACATGCACCCTCCAAACACACGTCCGGGTTAAGAGGGAGGGAGTGACAGAGAAGGGAAAAAAAAAAGAATAATGATTTTTCTAAAACTCATATAATGTAATAATAACATAAAATCTTAATATACGTATTTATTTATATTTATTTCTTTTTCGTCTACCCTGGTTAAGTGGCGGGGAAAAATAAGAAAATAAAAAGAACAGCTCCCCAACCTTCAGTGAGATGGTTTAACTTGACTCATTCGGAACAAATTTGGACAAGTACTTTTGGGTGAGTAAAATGTTGGGAACATAATGGAAACTTAACAGAACAATGACGAACTTTCAAGCTAGTCATTTGCTAAAGAAGAAGGCCTTGGCTAGGAAAGCTTCGATGGTTAAGTAAAAAAATAAAAAAAAAGTAGTGGAGAAAATGGAAAATAAAAGAGCTATGGTGCATAGAGGTTTTAGGTGGAAAATCGACCTAAAACTTGGCGGTAGACTTGCAAGCTAGTTGTCCTCTCGTGTCGGCTGAAGGGATTTGTGTCAAGGCAACAATCCCAGGATGCAGACATATGTGACAGATTTAATAGCCTTAAATGTGATATTCAGAGTTTGGTTGTTGGGTTAGGCTATAGAGATCAGCCACTATGTTAGGCTATGGCCCTTGGATAGTTTGTATTCATTCTTGGACTGTAGGACTACACCCCCCACAATACCAACCAGTCGGTTTATTATTTCCATCCTTATCAAACAACATAGAAAAAATGGTGGGGGTCCTAAACTATAGATCTCTATAATCTTTAATGATGTGATGCCTTCCAATCCTCCAACAATTATTGCTAAGAAGAATATCCATAATAATGCCAATTTCACTCCGGTAGGTAATGAGTTATGCAGACGGCTCTAAACTTGCGTGTCAATGTATTCAATGATTGTTTAAACAAACCGATCTTCATTAGACAATTTACCTGTAAGTGTTCTAGCACATTTACCAATTTCGTGTACAACATAATGTTGTTCTTTATTAGTCTATCACATAATGAGTCTTTGAGCAAACCATATATACCTTTTCCTAGGCCTCTTGTTGTAGCAAGACAATAGGCCAACATATATATGATCCACACCAATTTTCGGACAAGAAAGGTTACGGTTACAACATACTGACTTGGACCGTATATATCATAATGTGCAAGGTTGCATGTAATTTGTTAAATTACTGATTGTCTCAAAAATTTAAGTTATTAAGATATGGTAAATTTAATTATTTAACTATACAATTCTAACACTCCATCTCACGTGTGAGCCGAAACTACTTTTTAATAGCTAAGGCCCAACACGTGAGAATTTAAATAAGAGGTAAAATGGATGAGACAATGATCGAACTCAGGATCTTAACACTGATATCATGTTAAATGACCGATTGTCCCAAAAGCTTGTGTAGATAAATAATTAAATTTACTATATCCTAATAGTTTAAACTTTTGGGACAATTGGTAATTTAATACAGTTTAAGAATTTGCTAAATTTGGTTGTATTGTGCAAAGCACAAGTTAGTTCTCCTTGTCTAGAAAATCAAGCAAAATTGCTTCATATCAAACCAATACTTGAATAATTACATTGATAATCATTTGCATGAATCAACATTTTAACAAAATTTCCAAACGATCGGTGATCTTTTCAACTTCAAAGCTCAATTTATGAAAAAGCATTGATATTCCCTAATCTTGAACCTATGATACAAATGCATTATCATCTTCTACACTTCAAAGACATAATGGCTTCAATAAAAATACATACATTTCTTAATGGCTTTCATATAAGATGCCTGCCTCTGCCTCATTTAGGACAAAATTAAGACTATCTATCAAGCCCTGAAACTGTGAATCACCCCCATGGCTATGTGACTTCACTTGAAAGAAGCACAAGAATAGCCACTGCAAAGACCGGTGGCGCTGTTGTAGGGAAACAAAGCAATAGGCCTACTTTGTGGCAGCTCAGGAATTGGACCCTCCATGGTCAGAAACTCAACCACCTCCTCCATACATGGCCTGCCTTTAGCCTCATTTAGTGTACAAAGCAACCCAATTTCCAAAACCCGAATTGCTTGCCTCAAGTTGATTACTGTTCCCATTCTTCCATCCACCACCCTCACCTTCTCATCAATTTCATGCATTCTCCAAGCAAAATCTAACAAGTCCCTCTCTTTCTGATCCATCTCGGAGTCCAACCTCTTCCTCCCAGCAATTACTTCCAACACAAAGACACCAAATTCAAACACATCAGCTTTTTGACTCACTGCTGATTCGAATTGTTTTGAATCATTTCCAGACAGCACAAAACCAAAATCCCCTAATACTGCTCTGAAACTAACATCAAGAAACACACTAGTAGTTTTCATATTCTTATGTGCTAGTTGCTTGGAGTGTAAGAAACAAAGTGCTTCAGCCACATCTTTCACAACCTTGAATCGTCGAGTCCATGGTAGAACACCAACCCCAAATAGCCATTTATCAAGGCTTCCATTGGTAAAGAAGTCATACACAACCATTACCTGGCGATTATCTTGACACCAACCCCTGATAGGCAACATATTTGGATGACGAATTCTGCTGATAGAACCAATTTCCTTCATCACACGCCGCCTATCTAAACCCTGCGAGTTCAGAAACTGAGCTGAGAACCGCTTCACAGCCACCTGGCAGCCATTGGAGAGCTTTCCTCTATAGTAAACACCTCTTGAATCATTACCCAATATATCTAATTCACTAAAACACCGAGTTGCAGAGGAAATCTCAGCAATACTGAACCGTCGAGGCTTATTTGGAGGCCTTGGTCGTTCTTTTTTCTCAGACAAGATACTAAGATTGTGTGATTTATCACGTTTACGCTTACTGTTAAGGAACAAACTGAGTAGAACAGCTAGAATTAACGCTACCACAGCCACAAAAATCAAGAAGCTGCCTGGTGGTTCTACACGAGCTTTGCTAGTCCCAGAACCATCCTCGACAATGATCTTGCTCTCACATGTTTCTGTTGAAGGAACACGAAGAAAAGCTTGGCTTGTGGACGTGAAATTCCATGATAAGACGTTGTGGATTTGAGTCAAATTGCCTGTGGAAGCTGAAAATCCTATGAACATGTATTCATTGAGAAACGGTGAGAGATCAAGTTGCTCGGAGAAGATTGGTTTTGTTGGGTAATCTTCATGTTTTGATCCTAAACGAATGTCCATCCAACGACGTGGACCATCGTAGGTGATCCAAGCTCGATGAACCAAACTATCGTTTAGGACAATACCAAAATCGGACACATTGATTGTTCTAGTGGAAATGATGCTTCCTAAGTTGATCCCCACATGGTTGTCATTAGGATCTCCAAATCCAGGACTTCGATGAGTGTCAAACTCCACTGCCACTGCTTTGTAGTCATCCTCACAAGCATCGTTAAGCATGGCAAGCCAAGGTCCATGCCTTCCCACAGTGAATTCATCTGGGACAATGATGAAAGTAAGGCCACTACCACCATGGCCAGTACTATCAGAACTAAGGTGGGAAGCATTGTTAACTTGAAAAGCAAAGGTGGTTTCGAAGGAAGCTGGAGTTTTGGTGTGAGGGTCAAGGAGTCGAATAGGGGAGGAGTAAAGGGCTCGACCTGCTTGGTCTTTAAGATCAACTGCTTTTGATTCATCAGGGATTTGAACAGCACCCTTTTCGTTTGAGATCTTGGCACTGCCTAAGAGCCTCACATCATGGAAAATTCTGGGGTCTTTGTTGAAGTTGAAATCCAGGAAAGACAGGTGCTTGGTTACGTTGATTACAGGCCCAAGGCTAAGTTTCTTGTCATGACTAGCCGAATCAACAAAAACTGGGATGACGATGAATAAACATAACAACCATGAGCTATGACAGAAAGCCATTATTGAAGATAAAAAGGAGGATGAGATTCTGAAATTCTCTATAAATGTTGTTCAATTTTGGTGGTGTACTGGTGTTGGTAATGGTGGTGGGAAAGCTACTAGTAGAAAGGTTTTTAAGGGAGAATTGGACAAGTATTGGTTTCAACTTTCAAGTACGTGGCTAAACAGGAACCCTTGGTTTATGAGCACCTGTTAATAATGATATGATGATGTTTATTTATGATTACTTGTGATTATCATCATAGATTGTACGACTGTCCGTGAATGAGAAAAATACAATGTTATGTTAAAGGTATATAATAAGGTAGACCCCAACTGATGAGGAATCTTTTGTCTTGTCACATTTTAATGGGGTCATGATTTGGGTCCTTTCATGTGCTTGGATTAATGGTCTTGTGATTTCAGCTGAAAAATAAAATTGTCTTGTGGGTTACAATTAGGGTAATGTTTGGTGCAAACTAATTTCTACGTCTTCTTCCTATAGGATCTCGTTTGGCTCTGTTGTAACTTGTATCATGAAGATGACATTGCCAGGTTTTGTGACTCAAACGAAAATGAAGGGACGCATCAGATTAAGGATTCTTTTTATCAGAAAGTTAGATGTTTACTATCTACGTATTTTCCATTCATGAGTAATGCAATAAATACAAACTGTTAATGTGATAAATTTTTATCTTTTTTTTTTTTTTTTTTGAGAAATCCAGCCCACAAGTGAGTGCAAATTTTTTTTTTACCCTTTTTATATAAGCTCACAATTAATATCATTTTTTTTTTCCTACGCCTTTTTTTCTTCTTCCTATAGGATCCCTGAGTTGGCTCTTTTGTTAACTTGTATCTATGAAAACGACATTGCGAGGCTTTGTGACCCAAATGAAAATGAAGGGACACATCAAATTAAGAGTTCTTCTTATCACAAAGTAAGATGTTTACTATTTGTCTTTATCCTTCCACTCACAAGTAATGCTACGGGTATAGACACATCAGATCAAGGATTCTTCTTATCACAAAGTAAGATGTTTACTATTTATCTATATCATTCAACTCATGAGTAATGCTATTGCATGTATAAATTGTTGATGTGACAAATTTTTACTAATTTTTATATGAGTCCACAATTAATATTACATTTTTACCTATTAATAATCATCTATTATATTTGCAGTTTTGTAAAATGGTTTGTGGCTTTAACATTTTCAACCACACATTATTGCATTGTAATTAAGCAAGGCTCCGAATTTAACCATTTCCCAAATGAATAGCAAATTGTTCTCTCTCTCTCTCTCTCTCTCTCTCTCTCTCTCTCTCTCTATATATATATATATATATATATATCAATGTTGTCTTTCATTATAAATTCATACAACTAGATCCACCCAGCCATGTATTTGTTAAATTTAACAAAGTGAAACTTGTTATATGCTATCCATCCATTTCAATTCTCATAATAATAAAAGGTTGAGACTTGAGATTATAAAAACTGAAAGAGATGGAAGCAAGTATATTTCTGAAATGAATTTCATTAAAAGGATACCTTTGAGTGTTAGACCAATCGAAGATATGGCGATTTGGATTAAAATTCAAAGGGGTGTTAACAGTCAAAGGTGCATAGCCGTATACTACATTGGTGTGGAAAAAAAGCTGCAATGGGGGTACGGAAAATTGCTTTTGGCGTAAGCATGGGCAATTGCAAGCACCAATTAAGATATTAAAAAAATTCACACAAGAGAGCCTTTTTTTTTTTTTTTTTTTTTTTTTTTTTTATAAGAGTTCTTCTGGTACCACAAACAAATTAACATATTTATAACTTTCGTCACACCTCTGTTATACGATAGACTATAATTAATTGCTTAACATTTTTATATTGATTCTGACAAAAATTGTGTATTTTTTTGCAATATTAGGACTTGTTTAGTAAGAGATTTTTAGTAATGTTGTTATTTTGTCGAAATACGTAGAAATAAAAAATGTATAAAAATATGTATAATGTTGTTTAAGCACTGAAAATTATTGTTTATAAAACCATAACAAACACTCCCTAGATTTTTTTTTTCTGTTTTGATAAATACATGATGAGCAACTAAAGCCATCATGCGGTGACGGTGTGGGGCAGCAGCGACTTGATAAAAGCAGGCCGCAGCACCATTATTATATGGACCAGTGAAAGTCTAGGGGCTCAACTAAAGACCTTGCGTATGACGTACTGAAATGACCAGAGGAACATGACAAGTATGGCATGAAATGAAAATATGGAACGTGAGAAATCAATGCTGGGAGGACAACAAAAGGACCCACAGGTTATAGCACAAAGCCACAAACAGCAATGGGGTAGATATGTTAATAAAGAAGTTGCGGAGAACTTAAACCAAACCATCACACAAGAAGAACACACTGGAATTGAGGTGGTAATTATATGTATGAGATGAAGTAAAGTAATGCACGGAAAAGCCGAATGTATGTTGGAATTGAGGTGGTAAATATATAGACGCAAATGGAGAGATCACAGCAGCAGTAAGCTAAAAGATAAGCATGACTCCAGATGCAGAAGAAGTTGCCTCAAGAGTCAAGACCCAAGAGCACTAAAGCCAATTCTAGCTACTGTGTTTGAATGAAAAATTGGAAGCACTGAAGGCTGAAGGTATAAATCTTGGACTTCTATAGCTTTAAATTGCACTAGTAATGTAAACTTACGTTATATATAGACAAACAAATCCACATTATTAAACCCCAGCGTTCATTGTAAATGAAAACAGATATTACATATCTATCATTTAACAAAATGACAGATTTAGAGACTATTAAACAACAGCAGCACTTTTGGCTTTCAAAGTTTGCCGACACCGCTTCTTTCCGGATGGAAATATACTCAATCTAAACGATCGGGCCAAGGGATCATATGCTTAGAATAGTATAAAGGGCGTTAAACATATAATAGAAATGGGTAGCAAGTGGCGGATTGGGAGAGGTAATAATGTGAATATTTGGAGAGACCCATGGCTGCCAAACTCACACTCACACAAAGTCCAATCCCCAGTTTGTCAATTACCTCGTGATGCTAAAGTTGAAGAGCTCATTGATTGGGAAAACATGAGATGGAGAAATGATTTAATTGACCAAATTTTCTGGCATGAGGAAGCTACGTACTCTTATAAAAAAGATTCCATTGAGTGATTGAAAGCCACCTAACTGCTTGATATGGGCTGAATCGAAGGATGGCAAGTTCACAGTCCGTAGTGCCTATCGATTGGTACTTGCAAGGGAGGAAGCTAATCAACCAAGTAGCTCACGCATCAAAGAGAATACTATTTGGCGTAAGATATGGAAGCTGAACATCCCTCCAAAGTCCAAGCACTTCCTATGGAGAGCACTTATCAACTCATTGCCCACGAAAATGAACTTAAAGAAACGGGGAGTACAAGTTTGGGAAGTTTGTGAAAGATGTGGTGTAGACAAAGAGGACACAAACCATATCCTATGGCTCTGTCCTTCAGTAAGGATTGTGTGGGAAAGCAGCCCAATTTGGAGCTTGGTTGGCAAATTACAGCACCAGAATTTTGAGGAGGTGACAAATTTTATTTTCCACTTAGATCAGCCAGAGGTATAGGAACTATTCGCAATCCTAGCTTGGTCTCTTTGGTTCTGCCGAAACAAAATAAGAGTGAAGGAGCTTGATAAAGTCCCTCATGATGTGGTTTCCTGGGCCAACAACTTCAAATTTGAATTTCAATCCACGAAGGAAGGATCGAAAGCTGCTAGACCAAAGGAAAATTTGAAATGGGTTCCCCCCCCCCCCCCCCCCCCTCCCCCCAAGGCTGGTTCAAAGTTAACGTTGATGGCGCTATATTCAAAGAGACAAATGAAGCAGGCATAGGTGTGGTGGTGTGTGACAGTCAAGGATGGGTGCTGGCTGCTTTGTTGGAGAAAGTGAAAGGTGTGCAAGATGCAGAGGTCATCGAGGCTTTGGCTATTCGGCGGGCTATCAGGTTTGCCATTAAGACTAGTTTTAGTTGTGTTATAATTGAGAGCGACTCCCTTTCGGTGATTAAAGCTATCCAATACAATGCTGAATCTACCTGTGATTTTGGACACATCATAAAGGATGTGAAGCATTTGTCAATGGCAATGAAAAGCTGTGAATTCCATCACTCAAAGAGGGAGGCAAACCAGGTTGCCCACACTCTAGCCTGCAAAGCTATTTAGTTTGACACACAGATGGCTTGGCTTGAAGAGATTCCTCCTTGTGTGTCTGTTGTAATCCGGAAAGATATTGTGTAATTGCTTGTTTTCTCCTTTTGTTTGTTGATGTGAGTCTCAAAAAAAAAAAAAAAATAAAAAAATAAAAAGGCGATTTCCACTTAAAAAAAAAAGAAAAAGAAAAAAGAATCATTCCACAATTTATCAAATTTGTTTAAGTTTGTGTGTGTGGGCGCGCACAAGATGGACCACATAAATATTATATCAAACACGACAACTTAGGATTTTTTATTTATTATTTATTTGACTACGCACAACTTAGGAAAATTAGTTTACTAGGTATATACATAGTTGTCAAAATTCAGATCTCAAACTTAAATTTTTTTTGATTATATAAACCTAAAGCTCAAAAGTGTGAAATTTGAATTTAAAATCTTTTTGGATGAGGATTCATATTGATATGGATTTCTATGGGATCATGGGAGCTAGTAGGATCACAAATGACCTTGAGTTGCTTTTTATATCGGAATATTATAAATGTGAGAGCAAAGGCCCAACCGCCCAAAGAATACTTAAAATGTTTTTAAATTAAGAATGGACCTAGAAACTGCTCAGCACCATTATTAATATATGGACCAGTGAAAGGCTAGGGGCACAACAAATTGACCTTGTGTAGGACGTACTGAAATGACCAGATGAACATGACAGGTATGGCATGACATGAAAATATGAAACCTTAGAAACCAAGCTAGGCTAGGAGGACAACGAAAGGACCTACATGCAGGTTATAGCACAAAGCCACAAACAGTAATTGAGGTAGTAATTAAACTTATGAGATGAAGTGAAGTAACGCACAGAGAAGCCGAATATATGTTGGAATATGAGGCGGTAATTATATAGATGCAAACGGAGTGATCACAGGAGCACTAAGCTAAAAGATAAGCATTACTCCAGACGGAGAAGAGGTTGCCTCAACAGTCAAGAGCACTAAAGCCAATGCTAGCTGTTTGGAGACCACGGTACAACTTCCTACAACTACTTTCCAAACAGGCACAAAACAGGCGCACTAGTATTTGCTGTCGAATACCATAAAAGATTTAAGTGTGTCTTCCTCATTGTCTTCCTCATTTCTAATTAGTTTTGAGGTGAAATAGCATAACTCACGGTCCGACAAATGTTATCAGAGCTAAGGTCATGAGTTCGAGTCGTGAGAGTATCATTATGAGGAAAAGATTGTTAGGAGACCATAATTCGACTCTCTAACAGTCCAACACTAGCTACTATGTTTGAATGAGAAATTGGTCTCCTCAAAAAATAAAAAGAACGGGAAATTGGAAGCACTTATTATTTTGGACTTTTATAGATTTACATTGATCCCCAGCGTTCAATTGTAAGTGAAAAGAGACATTATTACAAGTCAATCTTTAACAAAATAGCAATTTTTACTTAAAAAAATTATTCCTCAATTTATCAAATTTGATTTGATTTTGATATATATATATATATATATATATTTTTAAAGAGAGAAGGCAGCATTGTTAAGATGGACCAAAGACAAGATGGACCACATAAATATTATATGAAACATTACAACTCAAGATTTTTTTTTTTTTTTTTTTTGACTATGTACAACTCAGGAAAATTTGTCTACAAAAAACTCACCACTTATTAGTTGCAAGAACTAAATTAACACCCATATCGATTGATCGCCCATATCGTTTAATTCTAATACTTGCGTGAAATATGCATTAAAAAAAATCATTTATTTTCTTTTTTTTTTATACAAAATATAATTTTACTCTAGCTTAATCTAAGTGTATATGTGTGTGAAGCTCCCTCTTAAAAACTTGAACTCCAGCCCTTACCCTCCACATCCCACAAGTACTTATATTTGTAGAGTGACTATCGCACCAAAGGTGTGTGGTGGTAAAACCATTTATTTTCTTAAGAGGAATACATATGCATAAAAACACCCATTTATTTTCTTAAGAGGAGTACAAATTTAACACCAATCAAGTTACACATAATATAACTTATATCTATACTATTATTTAAAGAGCTTCTCCTGTTTGGATTCCTTATTTTTTTAGTTCAAAAATGTCCCTACACCTCTATGTTTAAGTAAGACAGAACTAAAAGACAATCCGGTAAAAATGCAATTCTAAGTCTCACTAATACATTGCCCAAAATACCCTCATCATACTCATCTACAAGTTTTCAACTAATGAGGATAAATATGTAAATTAAAAATCCTACACTTTAAGACTCACAAACTCACGTACACTGCCAATTTCTATCTCACTTTCAATCTCTCATTCTTCTTCAAATTGAAGGTATTTAATTTAGCTCTACTTCTTCCTTTGTTTTTCTTCAGATTGAAGACATTTACTGTTAGAGGTTTCAACAACTTTTTAGGTTCTATCTTTTCATGGTGGCTTATTATTGTGGTTGACTTCGAGATTTTAAATATGAGGGTTTGTGCTTGCATTGGCTGCTTGAAAAAGAATATTGGTAAACTCCTTTTTTGAGTTTTTTTTTTTTTTTTTTGGAATTTACGGTATTTTATTAAGGAAATTAAGCTACTTGATTGAGAATTAAGACTGATTGGTTTTGCATTTATGTGTGTAGGTATTGGATAAGATTTGATTCAAAAGGATTCTCTCTATTTATGCGTGCAGGTACTTATGTATTATTCTTCTCTATTTTGGTCCAATAACTTAATATTTAATGTAATTTTAGATTGCTAACACTTTTTCTGGTTTTTGGATTATAGATTTGGTGAACAGTTTGGGTACAATTGCGAGGTTTGGGACCAAGGAATTTATGAAGGCATTGCAGGCTGGAGTAAATGTGTACATAATTGGTCAATTTGGTGTTGGGTTTTAAGGGAATTAAGCTGCTTGAAGTGGTAATTTACGCTACTTTTTTTTCTAATGTAATTTAAGCTACCTTTTTTTAGAAGGTATTATTTAAACAAGTTTTTTCATGTAACTTACGCTATTTTTTTAAATGTAATTTATGCTCTTAAATTTAAGTGAAATAATTTTTTATCACGCTCCTAAGTTTTTTTTTTTTTTTTTTTTTGTTATTAGAAAATGTAATAATCTCAAATTATAATAAATGCTCTAAATTAATCCTTACCCCCAAAAAATAAAAGAGTCTTTGAGTATGCACACGAACACATGCTCAGAAGCTAGTTGTCGAATAACTTCCTATAGATCCACAAAAAAAAAAAAAAAAAAAAAAAAACTATATTGAACTAACAATTTAAAATTACATGTTCCCCACTTCTTAACCCATCAAATTTTGTAACAATTATATGTTATTTACCAAAAGTTGAGGGGCATAGGAGCATTTTACACAAAATATTTGGTCATTCATCATTACTCTGAATGTTACAACAAACATAACTCTATGCGTCTGTGTATATATATACGCAGAAATTCTTCTCATACATATACACGCGCGCGCGCGCGCGCGCGAAAATGATCACTCCTAATTTCAGTAAAGCTACCAAGATACCTATTGCGTTACTTTATGAATACAACATAACTAATTTCACTAATGGCACCGTTAAGAAAACTTTGTAAATGACCAACACTCTACCAAGCGACCAGATTGTTTCGGAACGAGTTACAATTTCAGTAACATTACAGAAACAGGGGAACAGAAAACCAATTTAAGAATGGCACAATGAGATCAAACATAAGAAAGTGAGTCATATCACACCAAAAACAGAGTCACTCCATGCAAGGGAGAACCCAATGAAGAGGACAACAAAAATAAAAAGATTCTAAATAAAACTTTCACAACAAAATTGTAGATCAATTACACATACAATTACTCCTCTACGATGGTTCCCCTCTCACTGACATAAATTCCGTCAAGGAATTTCCGGATATCCTTGTTCTTCACGTGACACTTCTGCATAACCGACAAGAGATTAGGTCAGCAAGTGCAGCTAACATATAACTGAAATGATTGTACATACATACATATATATATATATATATATATATTTTTTTTTGTATTTGTGTTTGGACAAAGAAATGGACCTGGTTTATCAAGGCAGCGGATCGAGAGACCAGTTCGATGTCGTTCCCATCCAGTACAAGCTCATCCTTGACCTTTTCAGATCGGAGAATTGTGACCCCATCAAGCATATCCACCTTCCTTACCTAAAACCCAACAAACACAAAAATCGACCTTGTCAATTAACTTGTCAAAGTTTAGCATCAACGAATCCAGGCCTTAGCCTTTAGCAACAATGCAAAAAATTAACAAGTAGCACCATGAAACGCTCAAGGGGCTGCACCATTACAAACTAAAAAGTGCTAGTCACATTCGGAAAGTGAACATACGATATCAAAGTACTACATGAGAGTGACTACTAGTGACACCACCAAACGATAAGCATTAACATGTAGAACCATAAAAGGCTTTAGGGCTGCACTACTACAAAAGCTAGTCAAATTCAGATAGTAAACAAACAATAAAAAGCTTTAGGGCTGCACTATTACAAAGGCTAGTCAAATTCAGATAGTAAACAAACAATAGGAACTGCAAATATAGCCCAAAATAGAGTCTTTGTAGTATCCTACCATTTCAGTTTTGCATTATTAGATATAAAAGTACTACATGAGACTGACTAATGTTGACACCACCAAATGATAAGGCTAAGCATTAACAAGTAGAACCATAAAAGCGTTAAGGGGCTGCAAATTCGGAAATTCAACTAACAATAGGAACTGAAATTATAGCCCATAACAGAGTACTCTGTAGTATCCTAATATTTCAGTTTTGCATATTAGGCTGTGTTTGGTTCGATGTAAATCGAATTTCGAGTATAAAATGAATGCAGGGGAAAATAAATTCCCGTAAAGAAATTAAAATCCGAGTGTTTGGGCGTGCAATGGAAAATAGTCCGAAAAATAATTTTCAGTGTTTGGTAACATTTGGAAAATAGTCAAAATATTATTTTCCTACAAATTTTTCACATTTTCTCAACATTTTCTAAGCTTCCAAACAAATTTTATATCACAAAATCAACCATCACCCACACACCAACACAGCAGAAAATCCACAACTACCCACACAAAACCCACCACCACGTAATACAAAAACTACCAAAACACCACCACCCACACCACCACAGCAACAAAAAAAAATCAGAGATCAAAGAGAGAAGGCAGATCGGCGACGAGAACAAGACAAATCAAGAAACTTGGGCGAGATCGACGAGATCGGCGAGCGGCGGCGACGGACTTACAGCGATCTAGACCCGGTCAAATCGAGAAACTTGGTTGAAATCGGGTCAAGGGGGGGGGGGTTGATCTAGAGGGCGGTGGCAATGAGATCGAGAGAGGTGGAGGAGACGAGCTACACGGTGGCGGCGACGAGAACTGGGTTCGTCGCCGCCACCGTGTAGCTGGGTTCGTCGGCGCGATGAGGGTGGGTTTAGCTGGGTTGATATAGAGGGTGGGTTTAGCTGGGTTCGTCGGCGCGATGAGGTGAAGAAAAGCCAAGGAAGACAAGGAAATAATACTGACCGGCGCATGGAGGGGAATGAACGGCGCGGCCTGACCAGCGATGTCTGACCGGCGATGGGTTTGTGTGGATCGGTTGGACCTTCTGTCCGCTGCTCTCTCTCTCTTTCTCTGTTTTCAGTCTGTAAAATGAGATTTGAAGGTAAAATGAGAAAGGAATTGGTTTTACAGAGTTTAGGGGCTGTATTTTCGGTCAACTGAAATTGATTTTCAGTTTGACCGAATTTTCATGCGTGCCCAAACACCCTCAAGGGTGTAAAAGATTTTCCGGATTTCCTTTACCGCCGAAACAAACGCAGCCTTAGATATAAAATAACTACATGAGAGTGACTACTATTAACACCACCAAATGATAAGTATTAACAAGTTTAAACTTCCTAAAACAATTAAACCAGAATCGATTACTACAACAAATATACATAACCCACATTCCAATTTTATCCCATTCCCATAGCTAACAATCAAAATGCGGTAAACAAAAAACGACCCATATACAAAAACTGCAAAACAAGGAGAACCCAATTGAAAATAGAGAGAAAAGAGAAATGGGTTACCTTTTTTTCTCCAAGAAAATTCCTGATCTCGATGGACTTGCTGGTGTTGGTGATACTTGCATTGATGGGGAAATGAGCATAAACGAACCTCATCTTGTAACGGTAACCTTTTGTTACACCGGTGATGAGATTCTCGACGTGGCTGAGAGCGGTGCGGATGGCGGCGGAGGTCTTCCTGGAGCCGAACCAAGCGTCGATCTTCAGCTTTCGCTTCCCAGTTTCCTCGTCAGTAATGAGATCGAAATCCAAGTTCAGGTGCTTGAAATTTCTGACAAGCTTGCCACGAGGGCCTTCCACCTCGATGACCTTAGCGTTCACCTTAATCTTGACCCCATCTGGGATGTCCATGGTCTCCGATGACAAGATGGTCTTCATTTTTTTTTGCTCTTGTTTGTCTCTAGCTGCGGCACTGGGAAAGTAGAATGGTGGAGGAGGCAGCCAAAAACCCTAAACGGTATGTTTATATATTTATAGAGAGAAAGTAAACCTAAACCCTTTCGGCCTTTATTCATTACCTATGGGCTAAAGCTACTTGGGTTGGTAGTTCTGAAAATTAGCCCAAAACAACTTGGCCTGTATGAATTTCATTAGATTTGTTTTTTTTTTTTTTTTAATGAATAATTATAATAATATATAGTGAAAAAAATAGTCATTTTTTCATGCCTAATTATAATAACAAATAATAATAATAATTTTTTTTTTCGCGCATGCTCAAAGGTTCTTTCTCATTTGGGGGTTATGTTAAATTTTTTCATTCATTTAAATTAGATGTTTTTTGCATTTGTCCAATGGTGTTAAACATTTTTCTTTTCTTCTTTTAACCGATTATCTTTTCTCGTCATAGTCACAGGGTTTAATTTGGTTTGACTATTTGGCCTTGGCCATGTTGAAATATTAGTTTCTGTAAGGACACGTTTTGGCGGACCAAACTAAAGGTGTATGAGATCTTGGCCCAGTGAGCCCAATACAATAAATTAATAGAGAATGGGTCAAAGAACTAGGCTCTAATGAGCTGGACAACGGCTAGTAGAGATTTAAAGGATGATAGAATAAGGACAAGGAGAATAGAATTGAATGAATTCACTTATCCGAGGAGGTCTTTTTTATATAAATTAATAACAATTGAGTACAAATACTATTTTGATTGCTATAATGTTATTGTTCTGTTATTGTTCTCTCCTTTTTTTTTCTTCTCCCTCGTGGAGGGTTTTTTTTTTTATATATATTATATAGCTTCTTTTAGACTATCTTAATCCTACACTTATTAATTATCTGAGCCCTCACTTGAGTGCCCGTCACATCAGACACGCTTTTTGATTTTTTGTGAGTTGCGGAAGTCGAGGCAACACTGTTCAAGGGTCTTTTCAACATAAATATGGCCAGAAAAGTAGCTGCAATGCATTTAATGCGATAGATTTCCTTAGATACTTTTGGATTTCCTTCCTTCTCGTAAGTTCATGAGGCACGTTCCTATCACTGAGGCTTCTACGAAGATTACTTTCATCGTTGGAATATACATCTGAACTATATTTATCATACTCGAAGAGAAGTTCCTTATCGGACCACCTTTCACTCATCTCATATTCATGAGACTCTAGATTGGAATCCTTCATACCTATTTATCTATCTTCAGACCTATCAACGTCCTTGGATAAAGCCCAAGACCCAATATATGATTTTGGGCTCTTATCCCTACAGTTTCCATTTGTCAATTGTATTTTGTACATTAAATTATTTTTTGCTTCAAATTACTACTATTTTATCTTCTTCCTTCTATCTATTTTTATTTTACACTATATTATTTTCTCATGCATCTATCATTTATTGTAAACTATGACACTAAAATGATAATGCAAAATAATGAATTGGTCTAGTTTTGCCCATTCGATCCATTAGTCCAGTTGCAAGGTTTTTTTTTTTTTTTTTTTTGGTGGAGAATTTGGAGGGGATGGGAGAGAGTTTATAATAATAATAATAATAATAATAATAATTGGCAAATTTGTACTTATGATGTCAATTTATATATATTTTTTTAATTGAACAAAAATTTATACTTCAAATAGCATTGAAATAATTAGTTTGTGTGGGTGTGTGGTACTAGGTATCATCACACTCCTAGATATATTTGTGACTGAGAAATGCATAAATATTGTTAGACAAACACACAAACCTTGAATTGGGATGAAGGGAAAGTTTTGACATTTAATCAACCAAAAAAAAAAAAAAAAAAGCCTTAAGGCACATGGATAGCACTTGCGTATGAAATTGCTCATGTCATATTGCACCCATACCCATATCCAAATCCATATCCATCCTTCCTAGTTTGCAAAATAAATTGGAATGACTGAAACTCTGTATCTTTTTGAATCAGACTCAATGAACACGGGTGAAATCTATGATTAACAAAATGGCACTTTTCATTTTAAAAAAATAAAAGTAAATGAATTATTTGTTTATTTATCAAGTCTGTTTAAGTAGACCATAAGGGACCATTGCTAGGATGGACCACACAATACTATATCACAGATGGAAACTCTGGAAAATTATTTTACAAAAGGTGAAAAACTCACCAGTGTACAAAACTATAACATCATTAAAGCATCCATAATATTTCTGTCAGATAGACTTAAAGCAAAATTAGGATAACAATTAAAGTAAACTGGTCCATTATGTAAACTTGTTTCCATCATTCCTAGGAGTGAGTCATTAAATCTTAAATGTCTGTCATCTCTTAAACAAAGTAAAATACTTGTATTTAAAGCTTCTGTTGTTAATGGTTTTACAGCTACCTGAACCAAACCAACATGTAAAAAGGCATAATTTTCTCTATGTCGGTTACTTGATTCTATTGAAAGTGATTGAATTGTTTCATAGTCATTAAATAAAGAGTAAGTTCTTTCAACAATTTATATAGTGTAATCTGTTAGGAAGGATAATTTGGAAAAAGAAGTTTGCTTGTAGATTTCATCAGTTCTTTCTGTCGGTATATTCCATTCTAACAAATTCCTGTCTATATCTTTCATGCTATATTCCTCAGAATTGACTATTCTATCATTCTCCATGTTCAAATTAGTGTGTGCTTGACCTAAGTGTGACTTAGCAACAGATGATGAGCGACTAAACATATTCATTCTACTTCTAAGCAATTAATAATTACTGGCGGAACTATTACTAACCACTGGTATCCTTGCTATCGGGACCACCTCCTCAGGAAACTCCTTTGCAGGACCACCCAAACAACGCCTGTTTGTCGGCTAACAAAACAGGTTGACCAATGCGAAACTATGGTTTGCCAATGAGTATGAGCTTGACCAACGCTATCAAGGAGCAAGTAGTGGCTTTGTAGTAATATGAGTTCCTAGTAACTTCTTAATTGCAAAAAAATAAAACTCATACATATACCATCCATGGCTTTGATACCATTAACTACCCAGGAGAGAGCACAACAATAATATGGAAGCATGAACAATGATAAAATAGATGATAAAGAAGAAAATAGCAAAATAGATATATTCAAAATAAAGTTAAAACGGAATATAGAATATGAAAACAGAAACTAATAAAATCTTACTTGAATAAAACTTCTGTCTTTGATACAACTTGAAAACAAAATGCTACCTTTGTTATAAGTTTGAAAATAAAACTCTATCTGAAGAGTTACAAGATTACTAAGTAAAATTTGTCTTTGAAACTGAAGAGTTACAAGATTCTGTCTAAGGGAAGGGTCACAGGATTACAAGAGTCTTTCTAAGGGAGGGAGAGAGCTATCTTGGATTTGAGAATTGAATCTAAAACTTGAACCTTAATTTGCATACACATGTGTATACACACACACACACACACACACACACACACACACACATGTGAATATAAAAATGCTATGCAACTAGGATGCATCAAGAAACTGAGTACGGTGGGTGACAATTATAAGGACCCTTTTTCTTTAATGTAATCTCATTAAACCTACACAAAGTTCAAATTCAACAGAGAATTTGAAGTAACTTCTAACATCCATGTCGTTGGATTATAATTGTCTTTAAGAGCAGGCATCCTAGGGATACTTTACAAAAACTTGTTAGTGCATTTGGTTGTGTAAAGATACATAATTATTCTTCATTTATTAGTGATTAATATAATAATTTTTTGTTGAGTAAACAGTTGTAGAGAGGGAAAATTCCCGACTTATCACAAGTTGACACATCATACTATTCAATCCACAAAATACGACCAATTACAAAGCGCCACATATTGTTACCAAGTTTTGCTATCACTACTCAGAAACCAACAGAAATTTGCCAACTGTCATTGAAATAGGTGCATAAAATGCATACAAAAATCAATCACGCATCAGCACATGTAAGCGATGACATAAGCAGCCCTGCACGTGTAAGTGATGACATAATCAGTCTAGCGCCTATAAGCGATGACATAAGTGGACCAATCAGGCTATGACATGTGTCACTCATCAGACTCCGCCATGTGTCGCTCATCCACCCCCAAACTCTTATAAATAGAAGCCTTCCTAAGGCATTTAAGGAGAGACCAAGCCATCTAGAGCATAAGCAACATCAAAGAAGTTTCCGAAATACTGAAACTCTACTGGAATCAAGCCCTGAAGCCTTCAGGAACTTCAAGAACATCAACCTTAAATGCAAGGAACATTCAAGTTAGAATCATCTAAACTACCTGCTTAGATCTTAAAGGTCACTGGAATCAAGCTCAAAAGCTTCCAGAAACCTTAATAAATCACAAATCAGCGAAACTCTACGGATTCAAGCGTCCAAAGCCCCGAAGAACTTCCACCACAAATCTTCGAATACGAAGAACATTTGAAGAGGAATCATCCAAATCATATTCCTAGATCTCAAAGGTCACCGGAATCAAGCTCAAAAGCCTCCAGAAATCTCAAAAAGCCAGAAATCAACGAAGCTCTACGGATTCAAGCCTTCAAAGCACCAAAGAACTTCCACCACAAACCTTCAAAGACGAAGAACACACCAAGAACACGAAGAGCAAAGAATTTCTAACAAGGTCGTAGCCAGAAATTCATTGTAATTCTGTTTCAAGGGTTTTCGATCCCTTCCTCAAAAAAATTGAAGAATATTTTGTGTTCAAATCAAAATCATATTACCACAATTCCAATCTACAAATCTTTCAAGGAGATCGAATCAAAGGATCACTCTTTTGTAATTTCAAACAATTGTACCACATATTCATCAATACAAATTCATATTTGTGAAACTATTTTACTTGTTTGATTTATTTCAACCTAGAAATTTAGTTGTCCACAACAGTAATACTTATTAAAACACATACAAAAATAGTAATATTAGTGTTTTAAACTAGGTTTATAATACATTATTTAACTAGAGTACAACTACAAAAGGGCTTAACCTTTGAAGTTATAGACTGAGATTATAAATAGCAGACACTAAACACACACAACCAATGTGGGATAAACATCCTTTTTTTTTAGTAAACCGTAATACTTATTATAACACACACGAAAATAGTAATATTAGTGTTTTAAACCAGGTTTATAATACACTATATATAACCGGATTTATATATATAAACTTTTTTAGCATAGATTTTTCATTATACATGTATCATGCAAATTGATTATAAGATTCTGTGTTCGAAATCTCTAAACAAAAAACATGGGTCATTTTTAAAAGATTCTTCGTTTTAATATATATTGTGTATTAGATAAGAGACCATATACACCTAAAGAATAGCCGGATACTAAAAAAGAAAAACTTTATTAATATCGTACTAAAATAAATAAGGTTGACGTTATGTCAATTAGAAAGCAAAGCTCAAACACCTGAAAGGAACTTCAATGTTGCCGTGGCTCACTATTGGTGACTACAATGACATCACAGGGGCTTCAGAGAAGGAGGGTGGGAGTGGTAGACCGTGACAGCAAATGAAGAACTTCATTGACACTATTAACTTCTGCGGTCTCCGTGACTTGGGTTTCAATGGCCCAAAATTCACGTGGATATATCACCAGGCTAATGGCTTGCAGATAAGGGAGAGACTGGATAGAGCCATGGCAACACCAGAATGGATGAATATGTTCTTGGAGGCTAAAATTTTCCACCTTTCTTCCTCAGTATCGGATCATTCGCCCTTTGCCCTCTGGATGGTGCAGAAACTGAGGAAAAAGAAAGTCTGGAAGACATTCAGATTTGAATTAATGTGGTTAAGAGACCAAAGGTGTGAAGAGGTGATAAGGAAGGCCTTGGAGGAAGGAGCACAGGAGATGTTCTTGAGAATTGATTAGGTCAATGTCGTGCCAGTTTGGAAGTCGGGAACAAAAGAGAGTTTGGGCACGTGGGAAGGAGGGTAGCGGAGTTGCAGAAACGGCTAGAATCGCTTGAACTTCAACCTCCATCCCCTGAGATTAGCCAGGAGTTGAAGGGTACACGAACTGACTTGAATTGCTGGCTAGAAAAGGAGAATGATATGTGGAGACAGCGATCAAGACTTGACTGGTTTCAATCAGGGGATAGAAACACAGGCTTTTTCCACGAGAAAGCTTCAGCTCGACAAAAAAAGAATTTCATTGAAGGAATCTTGGATGAACACGAGACTTGGCATGAGGAAGATGAAAAGGTGGAGGAGGTGGTGGTGGCGTACTATAATGAGTTGTTTACTACCAGTCAGCCCACGGAATTCTCAGAAATGATCCAAGTTGTCCAGCCAAAAGATACTCCCTCAATGAACCAAGCGTTGACTAGAGACTTCACAGGCACTGAAGTTAAACTGGCTTTGAAGCAGATGTACCCATTAAAAGCACCAGGACCGGATGTTATGCCCCCCCTGTTCTTCCAACAATTTTGGGCGATAAGTGGTGAGGTGGTCACAGCAACGGTATTGAATTTTCTCAACTATGGTAATATCCCTACTGTTTTTAACAAAACTCATATTGTGCTTATTCCTAAGGTGAAGATGCCTAATAAGGTAACTGATTATAGGCCTATAAGCTTATGTAATGTGGTGTACAAATTGCATCCAAAGTCATAGCTAACAGGTTAAAGAAAATGTTACCTTCCATTATCAGCGATACCTAAAGTGCCTTTGTGCATGGCAGGTTAATAACTGATAATGTCCTTGTAGCTTTTGAGACTATGCATTATATTAGTCAGAAAAAAGGGGGGAAGGTTGGGGAGATGGCTCTGAAACTTGACATGAGCAAGGCATATGATAGGGTGGAGTGGGCTTGCTTGGATAAAATCATGGAAAAGCTAAGTTTTGATGAAAAATGGAGGAAGCTCATTATGCAATGTGTCACAACTGTTATGTACTCTGTAAAAATTAATGGGGTGCCTAGGGGTAATATCATTCCATCTAGGGGAATCTGTTAAGGAGACCCTTTATCACCTTATCTCTTTATTTTATGTGCAGAGGATCTCTCAGCAATGATCCAGACCTTAGTTGCAAATGGAATAATGGCAGGTGTTGTTGTGTGTCGTGGTGGCCCAAAGTTATCACACTTTTTCTTTGCAGATGATAGTTTGATTTTTTGCAAGGCTTCTTTTGCAGAATGTGACGCCCTTCAAAGAATCCTAAGAGTTTATGAGAAAGCATCAGGCCAACAGCTTAATCGGGCAAAACGTCACTATTTTTTAGTAAAAACACCCCCACTGCAATCCAAGAGGAGATAAAGCAAAGATTTGGCGCACAAGTTATAAAGCAATATGAGAAATATTTGGGTTTGCCTTCACTGGTGGGAAAGAACAAAAGGAATACTTTCAATGAGATTAAAGAGAAGCTCCATAGAAAACTGGCGGGATGGAAGGAAAAGCTGCTCTCAAAGGCGGGAAAGGAGGTAGTCATTAAGGTGGTGGCACAAGCTATTCCAACGTATACCATGAGCTGCTTTAGATTACCAGATTCACTATGCGAAGAATTAACAAGTATGATAAGGAACTTTTGGTGGGGTCAACAGAAGGAAGAGAAGAGAATAGCTTGGCTTAGTTGGGAGAAGCTATGTGCGCCAAAAAGTTGTAGCGGTATGGGTTTTAAACAACTTAAATAATTCAATATGGCCCTCTTAGCCAAGCAAGGTTGGAGACTCCAAACCAATCCAAACTCTCTGGTGTACCGGGTGCTTAAGGCGAGATATTTTCCTAGGTGTGAGTTCATTGAAGCTTCACTTGGTAACAACCCTTCTCATTCATGGCGCAGTGTTATGTCCGCACAACACTTGGTGAGAGAGAGGGCACGGTGGAGAGTGGGAAATGGCAGTAGCATCCGTGTTTGGGGTGACAAATGGTTACCTTCTTTCTCCACATACAAAGTTGCCTCACCCAGGTTATTTTTACACCAAGACACAAAAGTCAATGAACTGATTGACCAAGCCACAACAACTTGGAAGAATAATGTAATTGATGCCTTGTTTATGCCTTTTGATGCAGAGTTGATAAAAGGCATTCCCATAAGTTCTTGCTTTCCTCTAGATAAAATAATATGGGTAGAAGCACCTACTAGCAACTTTAGTGTTAAGAGTGCCTATGGTGTAGCAGTGCGCCTTTCCAAATCTGGGGACCATGGTGCAAGCTCAGACAACAACAAGATGAGACTTTTCTGGAAGAGGTTATGGGGCCTACCTCTACCACACAAAATACGTCATTTTGCATGGCGTGCATGCAAGGATATCCTTCCCACTAAAGTTAGCCTTAGGCGACGGAATGTGGTGCAAGACCAGATATGTGATGTATGCCAAATGGATGCCAAGACGACAGGTCACTTGTTTTGGACATGCCCACGTGCTAGAGAGGTCTGGTCATGGTCGAAGCTAGCTGTGTTGCCGTGTCGAAATGGAGGAGTGCAATCATTCATTGAGGTGCTATGGGATTTGTTGGTGGGGGACCGAGTCAACGAAGAAATGGCGGCTAAGGTGGTCTGTATCGCTTGGGCCATATGGAATAATTGAAATGTGAGACGTTCGGGTGGGAAGGAAAGAACGGGTAGGGAGGTGGTCTACTGGGCTATAAACTATTTGGAGGAGTACCAAGTTGCCATAGACTGCGTGGTTGCCAAAGAAACGTTGGCTGAAGATTAGGCTGTATGGGTCCCTCCACATGGGAATGTCTTGAAAATCAATGTCGATGGCGCTGTTTTTGCGCAACAAAAAGAAGTGGGCATTAGCGTAATTGTCAGAGACGATAAGGGTAGATTAGAGGCTGCAATGAGCAAGATAAATGATGCACCGTTAGGTGCTGTGGAGGCAGAGGCAATGGCGTACGAAACAGGCTTGATTTTTGCAAAGGACATAGGTATCCAAGAGTTCGTCATTGAAGGAGACTCGCTTATTATCCACCGAGCTTTAAGTGATGAATCAAAACCCCCCGCCTCTGTGTCTGCAATCGTTCAAGGAATGCAGGAGTTGTGTGGGGAGTTTCGTAAGGTAGAATTTTCTCACATCAGGAGACAGGGTAATAGAGTCGCCCACTTATTAGCAAAACACGTGATTGGTGTTTCTGATTTCACTGCTTGGATTGAAGAGACACCTTGCTTTCTTGAGCAAGCTCTTATCCATGATGTAACAATTTACTCTAATTTTTAATAAAAGTACTTCAGTCTTTCTAATAAAAAAAAAAAAAAAAGGAAATAGTATGGAAAGTGAAAACACGAGAAAAAAATTTTGTAAGAAAATTCGAGAATTGCTATTTAATTCCCTAGTCAATTGATGGTATAAGGTCATATTTTTAGTCTATTTTTAAACGCAACAGCTTTGTTGTTTGGCATGATTCACGTAGTCCAGCTGGTCGCCATTCTTGGGTTGAATGATTAGGAACTTTGCAGTTCCCTTTATTGAGTGATTGGCCAAACTAAAAGCAACATGATTGATTTGATGAGCAATGAATGAAAGGTAATAATGAAAAAAGTTTATGGCAAAATGAAAACGATAGAAGAGGACAAAAAAAAAAAAAAGGTGATTATGCCGTAGTGTTTAAGATAAGAGAAGAGATAGATTTATAGAAACAAATAATAATAATAATAATAATAACCCTTATTTTCATATGTTATTTAAGGTGTGTTTGGTTCAATGTAAATCGAATTCTGAGTGTAAAATAAATGCAGGAAAAAGTAAATTTTTGTAAGGAAAATGAAATTTGGGTGTTTAGTTTTGCAATGAAAAATAGTCTAGAAAACGTGTTTGGTAACATTCTGAAAATGTTATTTTCCTACAAATTTTACATTTTCTCAAACATTTTCTTAGTTCCCAAACAAATTTTATAACAAAAAATTTCAAAATTTTCACTTAACACAGCCAAAAATCAAAATAAAAATATCTTTTTATTCACAAATAAATTCAGTGAAGGTAAGGAAGAAACAGTGAGAGATTGAGGGAAAGAGATATTGGGAAGGAGAGGATCGGAGTGGGCTGGTGGTCGGTGGCGGCCAGATCGGCGATCAATGGTCGCGACCAGATCGGCTAGTGCGTTGGAGAGCCTGGTGGAGCCTGCGGTCGGTTGTCAAGATCGGAGCTCGTCGGTGCATGGCTGTCGATCGGAGAAATGGATCGGTGATGAGGGAGGGGTGGGCGAAGATCTGGGTGGACCGGTGTTTGTGAGTCTTGGGTGTTTGTGGGTCTTGGGTGTTGGCTGGTGCGTAATCTGGCCGGTGGGGCGGCGTGCCTGGGCTCTCTTCTTGCTCTCTCCCTCTCTTCGTGCCTAGACTGGTGCTCTCTTCTTGCTCTCTCTCTCTCTCTCTCTCTCTCTCTCTCTCTCTCTCTCTGTGAGCCCTGTAAATGGTTTGAAGGTAAAATAGATACGTAATCTATTTTATGCTTCAGAAAGTTATTTTTTTACAGTCAACAGAAATGCATTTCTGTTTGACCAAATTTTTCATGCGCAACCAAACACATGGCTCCCTGTAAAATGATTTCCTGAAATGCATTTTAGGCGAAACAAACGGACCCTAAGTAAGTAAGACTTTTAAAAATTCTACTTATCCCATAATCAAAGAAGACTCCACTATATTTTGGATAGAAATTATTTTCCAATGTATGGCGTTTTGCGTTTTTTATTTTATTTTATTTTATATATACGCATTTCAGTTTGTAAGATACAAAGTGTGTATGTATGGTTTACGCATGTTTAAAGGACCAACAACCATTTTATTTAAAAAAAATATTAAAAATTGGTCTCAGTATATTATTTACACATTTAAAAATTATTTTACTACAACATTTTCAATTTTTAGTTTTTAATTTTTAACAAAATAAGCGCCTATTAAACGGACCATAATGTCCTATAAAAAAAAGAAAAGAGAAAAAGTAAAGAAAATAAAATAAAAGAAGACTGAACGACTGAACGTGATAAGAAGATGAGAGGAACTGCTCTTCGGTTATATATATGCCACCATGTCCTAGACAAAGCTTCAATGTGCAAAAAACAATGGCCTCTAAGAACTATGAAGCACGGGTGCGTTTCGAGACTCGGGTGCGGGTGCGGGACTCGGCAATTTTTGAAAAAAGTGGGTGCGGGTGCGGCGGGACTCGGCGATTAAAAAATTATTAAAAATATTTTTATTTATATTTTCTATATATTTTTACTACTAAAATATTCTTAAAAAATTGAGAAAGGACAGATTTAGGATGTTTGGGTCTCATTAAAAGAAGATTTCGGCTGTTCCGGCGATTTTTGGAGAAAATTTTGGCCTGTTTCGGCCGTTTCGGTCGCCAGCCGATACGGACCGATACGGCCGATACGACCGAGACGGCCCTTTTATGGCCGAAATTGGCCCGGTTCGGGGTGAATCGGCGTGAATCTAAGTCGATTCGGCCCGAATCGAGCCGATTCGGCGCGAGTCCGTGAAAAAAAAAAAAAAAAAAACTCAGACGCGACTCCGACGCGCGGGCAGCCGCGTCGGACGCCGCACCCTGCGTCGGGCCGCGTCGGACTCCGGTGCGGCACCCTCCCAGCCGCGTCCGTGCTTTCTAGTTCATCACTTGGGTGGGTCTCTTCATTTTGATGCTTCTCTTTGCCTCATCAAAAGTGGAATCCAGAGTAGTAGCCGAGGCTTCCAAACTTGCTGGGTAAATCTGCCCTTTTTCAGGGGTTTTTATGTTCTGTTAATTTGTTTAATGTTTCAGAAAACGATAAAGTATATTATTTTCTATTGATTATGTGGATCAAATGGAGAAGAAAATTTTGGTGTCCTTTTTCTTTATTATGTTAGAACTCTTTCCGACAATATATGTAGAAAGAAATTTTTAGGTGGGTTAGAGTGGAAAAACTTTTGAGTTTCTTTTTATTATTATTATTATTATTGGTTAATTAATCTTTTTCCTCATTTATTATTATTCTGAATTTAAAGCACCTAAAATCGATATACTTAATTTTGAAAGTCCTTGATCATATGGCATTAATTCCATTTACTCTCTTCTACATGTGTGTATTTGTTTCTTGCTCTTTCAGGTTCCTAGAGTCGGAAACTAGCAAGAGGACCAGTACCTCCGGCTGCTCCAAGTTTTCCAACTCACCCTGGGGGCCCTGGTGATCGTAAACATCGTCCGTGATTGTGATCCTTGCTCTATAAGCGCCATAACGTTCGAGGTGTGTAGCTCATGAATAAAAGGAGTGAGGGATTTCGGCTTCTACTGCTTGCTGTCTGATGTTTTTTTTTTTTTTAATATTATTATTTAAATTTGGCATTGTAATAGTTATCGGTGAAGCACGGCTAGTCCCGCATATGCTTCTTCGATAAAAAATAGAATACAAAATAAAGGGCTAGTCAATTATCATTTTGGTAAATTGGTAATATTTTGTGTATCCACTCCGGGACCTTTGAAATTATATTATGTGATGTCCTCGCAGTGTATATTACTGATAAGAAAAGGTATAAGAAGGGATTGTACTCTCGGCCTGGGCTTGAAGTTTTGAATCCATGGGACCCACGGGTCCATCCATAGGTTAACAGAGGCTCCATCGCCTATGAGATAGCAAGCACCTTGGTGACAACTTTCTTTCAAATGTGTTAGGTCCATATTTTTATGATTTGGAGCAGAAAAAGGTATATTGCAGATGGAGTTATGAGGGTCCTGCTAGTGCAGTGTCAAGTCTATTTAGTGTTTACAATTTTGGCAAAGAAAAAAAAAAAAAATAAGGGGTACTATTTGCTACATTAGCAGAGTTTATGTTCTAAAATAAAAAGACGAGGGCATAAGGGCATTTAACACAAAATGTTGCTACATTAGCAGAGTTTGTGTTCTAAAATAAAAGCACAAGGGCATAAGGGCATTTAACACAAAATGTTTAGTGATTTATCATTACTGATCGTTAAGACAAACATACCACTATATATAAATGTTTTTCTTTCATAAATGTATATATGCATGTAAAAAAAACTTATAGAGGTTCAAAATGTAAGTTCTCTGCGGAACTTGTTTCACTAGTGCCACCATTATGAAAATTTTGTAAATGACTAACAGCACTTGCTTGTGACCAGATTGTTTTGGAACGAGTTACAGTGGTTGAACTGAGAAGTCAAAGCTTTAATGGGCTAGGCCTCACCACAGAAAAATTACAGTCAAATAACAGAAACAGGGGGAACAAAAAACAATTTACCAAAATGGCACAATCATATTTCTCCCTAAGGCACATTGAAATCAACTTAAGAAAAGTGAGTCACTCCCTGCTAGGGAGAATCCAATGGAGAGGGCAAAAAAAAAAAAAAATGCAAAATATCTACAAACATAGAAGAATACAAACATAAGCCAAGTGTCTTGGGTATGTTTGCGGAACCATCCACTGAATGCCCTTCATGCATCACGCATAGGCCTTGCTTAGGCTAAGATCCATACATTACTGTACTATTGCTTGTGCAAATCGGCACAAGTCTTGAGCAGAAAACCTTCATGCATCATGCATAGCTCAAAAATTCATTTTTTTTTTTCTTACTTTTTGGGTTGGAAAATATGAAATTTTATTATATTTGGGCTAAACTCTATAGTTTAGAGTTAAAAAATACAATAAGAATACTAAAATAGACATTAGAAATTAGAAATATGAGCCCTAAAAATGCAATAAAAATGATAAATATTCAAAAGTCTTATTCGGTCCACATTGTTTCTATTTAGTCTAATTTGGTCCTATTGGGTCCTATTTAGTCCATTTTGTCCACTATAGTTCTATTCGGTCCAATTCGATCTATTCGGTCTTATTCAGTCCACCTCGGTCAGTTCAGTCCATACTGGCTCTATTCAGTCCACATTAATCCTATTCTGTCCACTTCGGTCCTTTTTGGTCCATTATGTTTACTCTGGTCCTATTCGGTCCATTCTTCCTACTTTCGTTCTATTTGGTTCCATTCCGTCCAAATTTGTCCTATTCGGTCCATTCTGTCCACTTTAATCCACTTCAGTCCTATTCAGGCCATTCGGTCCACTTTCGTCTTATTCAGTCCATTTTGTCCACTTTGGTTCTATTCGGTCCATTCTGTCCACTTTGGTCCTGTTCAGTCTACATTGGTACTATTTGGTCTAATTTGGTCTGATTTGGTCCTCTTCAATCCATTATGTCCACTTCAGTTCTATTCGGTCCATCTTGTTCCTATTCGGTCCATTTCATTCTATTAAGTCCATTTGGTCCACTTTGTTCATATTTGGGTCGAAAGCACCTAATTTAAATCCAAATTTATTAAAAATAAATATAATCTCAAACTTGTAATATCTTAATTTTAAGTATAGTATTTATTGTTGCTACGCTTTTATTGATCCACTTTAATGTATCATTTCCGTCCACTTTGGTACGGCTAAATTTAAGTGAAAGTCTTTCTAAACATAAAAATTATAAATATGAATGTAATCATTAGAGCAATTATTCATTTGTTTTAACGTTGTTACTTTTAAATGAATTGCATGAGGTTGATTATACATTTAAAATATATATATATATATATATATATGAAAATTTTATTTAAATAAATTATTCAAATTATATATTCATTCTCTTAAAAGAGATTATCATGATAATCAAAACTCATATCAAGCTTATACTGTATCTATATATAATAATAGGTGAAGCTGAGAGAAATTCAAATTAGAATTCTAAATTAGAGTTCTAATTTTGTGCCATGTGTTCTAAGTTATTTATTCTTAAAGAGTTTTATATCTTAATTTTAGAATCAAATGTGGGATCACATTATAAATATTCATCCAAGTGAGTTATTAAATACAAAAATCAAAGAGTCTAGAATAAATGAATTGTAAAAAAAAAGTGCTTCACAATAAATTTTTTTAAAAATAGACAATTTACATTTTATACCTAATAATATTTTTACAAAATTTTTTAAAGAGTTAACAAAATATAAAAATAACTATCAATAGTATTTAAATTATATAAATTTAGGAATTATATTATGCATCTTATTGTATATCTTTAAGTGCATTCATGTATATATATGGCGTTACAAGCTAGTATGTATAATTTATATCTTTAAATTTTATTGTAGAGAGAGGAGATTACTTGTGATTGGGAACTAAAAAATATAGCACCAAAATGTATGAACCCAAAATAGAGTTTTAAAAATCACAATGATTCATCAATATAAAATAGAGTTGCATTAAAGAATAAAAAATCAAGAGAAATAAAATAACCACTTTTCAAGAGAGAATATGAGAGAGAATAATAAGAATTTTATAGAAAATAATATGGGAATAAAAATAGTAAAAAAAAAAAAAAATATATATATATATATATAGTAGTTGTAGGGGTCAAAGACCCAATTTTAGATGTTGGGCCGTGGGCCCATTCGAGGAGTCATAGTCGTCCGAGGGCAGTATGCTACAAAGATACGTTGCCACGATCTCCGTAAGGATGTGACCGACACGTGAACTAAGAAGAATGGTCCGAGGAGTATTACCTCTTCGGATGATCAAAAGGGTAGTCAAGATGAACACTCCAACATTTATCCTGATATTTCAGGGGATTCTCCTGATATATGTAGGCAAATGAGACAGGTGGAAACAATGAGATATTTTGTAAAAGGCTGCTACTACCGCATTTATTATCTTGCAGCTAACCCAATGGCCGCATTAATGGGAAAATGATGTCTGAACAGTGACTCTTAATCTTTACAGCTGCCGTGTAAAAACTTTAAGGGAAGGTTGATGGGATAAGTGGAAAAATCACCTAACTGACACATGAGAAAAACTGACTTATAAATAGAGCTGGAGGCAAAGAAAGAGGCATTGAACACTCCGGAGAAAAAAGAGAAGAAGCAACCAACAGAGAGAGAGAGAGAGAGAGAATGTTATAGACACTCAGATAATTGTAAAAACATTTCTCCTCGGACCAAGCCGAGGACAATTTTATACAACTTCAGCACTTTGTTTTTGTTGATCTGCTTATAACCATACTGGGGCCAACAATAATCTCATTTCGAGCCCAGTTTACTTAGCCCACTCGCTACAACTTCATTGCGAGGAGACTGTTCATGTTTTGGGCCTAAGTTCATCACACTTGTAGGCCCATCCTGCAGAATTGTGTCTTTACAGTAGTAGACATCAAATTATCCAGGTCATGTTATGTAATAAATAACATTATATTCTTATATACTATCTTTATAATGCAATATGATAACATCTATGAAATCAAAGAAAATAAAAAAGATAACAACTTAAAAACACAAAACTTAATCACATCAACCCAACGTAGAGTTTCAAATAACACAAAAATTCATCCAACCTAAAGTAGAGATGCACTAAAAATATGTAAAAAAATCAACCAAAAATGGAAGAGAGAGAGAGAGAGAGAGAGAGAGAGAGAGAGAGAGAGAGAGAGAGAGAGAGAGAGAGAACCTTTTTTATGTGGGGAAACTATGTATAAGACGTGAAATAGAATTGTAAATATATAATAAGAGAAGGGGAATAAGAAAAGTAAAAAATAAAGTGATAGGTCAAGAATGTATTGACCCATTGTGATAAATTAACCAATTAATTAGCCAAGTTGATTAATTAATCAGATTAACATATAAGCCGTGATTTGTTTATGAATGGGGAAAACCTACATGGCAAAAATTCCACCTGGTGATTTTAAGATTACCACTCCCGAGAATCCACTATTATCACAACAAGCAGTTACAAGTAAAGGAATCTCAATATCTTATACCAACCTACAGTTGAACCTTTACCATAATACCCAATTGGATTTGTTCTGTAATCACAATCTCTCTTTTTAATGCACAACTTTTAGTATGTGACTAACTAATTACGCGGATACTAGTACGCGACTTAATCACCAACTTGAGAAAGATGTTAGCTGCAAAGTTCTTCAATTCATCAACATGATGAAGATCAAAAAGCTCCTTGGTTACAAAACCTAATGGCATACAAAACGCAACAGCTTCTTCAAAAGAAAAACGAACTAGGGGCAAATTCTGTCTCCGGTCACAATTTACATGAACAAAACTTTGCTTCATACTCGCACAACTGTGCAACCTTTAACAGCCTTTAAAACAATCCTTATATGTGTTTAAGGTTGTGAGAAAAGAAAGCTCAAACATCTATTCACAGATTGGATGAAAAATCAGAACTAAAAATCTGCTTTTCATAAACCTTGATAAATAACTTATTTGTCGAGAAGCTATCAAGCATCGAGCTTCAGCAGCTTTTTAAACCTCGATAGATACTAGCTGTCGAGCTTTAAAATCTAGCACATTCTTACTTGTTTTTTGGACAGACTTGCATGGTTTTAACACTTGAACTCAAAACCTTATTCTTTGAAGCATTAAACACATCCTAGATCTACCTAATTGCAAATAAAGTATGTTTTGTCAAAAGATTAGCCAATTATATAAAATATTGACATATATCCTAACATGATTCACATATGTCCTAACATAAAGGAAGATAAAAGGATAGAGGAAAAGTGATATTAAGGTAGATAGTAGAGAGGAGATGAAAAAGGTAAAAGGGAGAGGAAAAGTTAGAGAAAGTATAACAATGTGTAGGGAAATTAATAATAAAGAAAGAGAGTTAAAAATAAGAGAGAGAATGTTAAAAATGGGTGAATGATGTGGCCATTGAAATGACTCGATAAGAACGTAGCAACAATAAATATTACACTTCAGTTTATATACATATATATATATATATTGACATCATCTTATGTTATTCTAATCCTATTATGTATTTGTGGGTTTCAAATAGCTTAAATGGTAAAACCTTTGATGGTCGAATAAGAGATCTGAGGGTTTAATTTTCGGCTACATCAAAAATTGATTGATGTTTTAGTTTGACGATAAAAAACTATTATCAGGAGCAAATGCCATAGATTGAAACTCTTTTTCAAAAAAAAAAAAAAAAAAAAAAAATCTGTATTTAAGCTGATGAATTTTCCTGTGCATTAGATGGGTTAACAACTAGTTGTAGAAATATAACTGCCATTTAGCTAGAAGACTGTCCAAAAAATTTATCCCAATTTCAGTTTTTACCAATTTTTTTCAAGGAAAGTAACGAAAAAAAATGGATTTTAAAGTGAAAACAAACGGACGCCATTTTGAACCACAAAAAGTTATCGTCCTCCTATTCACAACTTTTTTTGCAACCATTGGGAAAACATCATTAAAAAGAATCCTTTATTTATTTATTTTGATGGTAAAAGAATTTGGCATATAAAAAAAAAGAATGCACTTTGTTGTAGTGATTATAACATGTTAGACATTCAATTTTGGTTTTCTTTTTTCAAAGAAAAAAAAAAGGTAGTGTTTAAGCTTGGTACGTATGTGATTGTTGTGACAGCATTTCAACTTTCTAGAATATGCTGGGTCGTATATGCCTGGGTTTCAAAATTCAAATGTTTATCTTGACTCCAGAGTGTAATCCATTGAGTGTTGGATAACATCAATCAACATGAAGCTTGAACTTATGGTCAGCTTTACAACGCAAATCTGATATAATGAAATTAAATCTGATTGTTAGTGCTTTGATTACTATTTTTAATTCATTTTATGCCAAAAAGGATAGAAGAAAAAAAAAAATTTAAAGAAAGTGATAAATTTGGTTGGTCTTCCTAGCTTACTATTCATGAACGAAAAATTAAAAACAGTTTTTCAATGTGCTTAAATTGAAACACGTCAGTAATCTATATTGACCATTACAGTATAAAATGTATTATCTTTTTAGAGAAAAATTAAATTGAATTCACTTATATATTTGAATTTAATTAAGAAAATGTATTGCATCTAATTAACTAAGAAATTATGTCTAAGTATTATCGATTATTTATTTTCTAACAATTCTTTTTCTTCTTCCTAATATTCTTTAACCACATCTATCTTTACTACTTTTCAACTCACATGATGACCAAGACAAATTTGGAGTAGGCGATCTTATCACCGAAACTTAATGCTAAGGTCACTCTAAATTTTATTACAACAAGTTAACAAATTGATATAACAAATAATGTAATTGATGGATTTCAATAACATAATAAACAATAACATTTTTTTTTTTTGTGAGACATGAATTTATAAAATTTATATTGTAAAATTTGTATTATCCCTACTCTCTAGCATTACTTGCTTAGAAAAAATCCATTGATTTCTTTTTTCTTTTTTTAACAATAAAGAAATAGTTAAAACTTTCAAGTTCAAAACTCCTATATTCTCAAAGGGGCTACACTCTCCAATTTATGCCAATAATTAAATCACTTGAACTTGATTTAATTAAAAATTAAAAAAAAAATGTGCAGTATGAACCATGTCATTTTCAGGATCAAATATTTAGTTTACAATTTGGTAGTCAAGATGGAAATTAGGTTATATATAAAGATATTTAATGCGGCTCTGTGTTTCACGACAGCATGGAAAATTGAAGCATAAGACAAAGATTAGGCTTGTTATGGTGTACATGAGAGTTCAACGCCTTGGACAAATGCAGACAATTTTAATCTTCTTCTCATGATGAAAGCACATAATATCTCATAATAAATTTCTTGAACACAGTTTCCACGTATTTCTTCTAATCCAAGAACAACAAATTCTAATCTCATCATCTATAGAGACTTTTATCACCAAGAAATTATGACTTAGTCTTCCCGACATGTTTTTATCCATGTATAATCTTTCTATTCACGTAAACAAGACCCAGTAAAAATTGTTGACTAATGAGGCATTACAAGCTAAGGGCCAACACAAGTGAGTCCAGTGGCGGAGTCTGAAAATTTTCTTAGGGGAGGTTGGTGAGTACATTTTTGTGTAATTTTTAGATTAATTACCAAATGTAAAAGAAAATTAATGGAAATTTTCAAAAGCTAGGAGGGTCATGGCCCCCCTGGGCACCCCTCTAGCTCCACCTATGAACACAACACATGTAACGGATTTTAAAGTAAGTTTTATCACTGAGAGGGCTGGTACTAGTTCCATCAAAAAGCTAACATGCAAACGAATGGAAAAGGTTTTGCTGCATGCTTGTATGCAGCAATTAGGTGCTGCCACTGTAGAGTAATTATCGGTTAATTTATTTTGTGTCTGAGTGTATGATAGCCCCTGTAGATTTTGTCTTACTTTGAATGGATGAAGTTTTCAGTTTTAAATTTGAAGATTTATTTTTGTTAATTTCTGTAACTACTGTGGCTGTCGAGCCAAGCTAGAACAGGTTCATGTTCATCTACAATTTAATTATAATAGTGTTGCTCACAAATTACGTGAGTCAGCTAGGGATGGCCAAAGCTAGCTTGGGATACAGCATGTGAGCTGAAAATGGATGTATTCAATTTAAGTAGCTGTATCTTAATATATTATGCAATTTTTTTTCCTTTTTTTTTTTTTTTAATTTAGTAAATAATGGTTTTACTGCATAAATTAATAGACAAATTGACAAACGAGGAAGAGGTACTAAACCCAACATTATTTTTGTATCCCAAATCCTCCAAATTAAAAAAGAATTACATATATAAGCAATCGTTTTATTTTATTCTATTTATGATTGCAATAAACATAGCAAAATGACTGGTGCTTCAAGGCACTTGAAAACAATTTTTTTCTACTTTTCATCTCCAAATTTTTTCTGAAGCTCTTCAACCACATTTTTGTCGAGTTGGAAGGCCTTGGTGAGAACATCAGGATTAATGGGAGGATTGGATCCAAAGACAGCATCTGCTATTGTGATTACGCCTGCATTTTGGCTGCTTAAACCAGAAATGGCAATTGCATTAGTTTTTCCCACGTTTAATTGGAAGTGAATGAGACCAACTGGAAAGACGAACACATCCCCCTTATTTAGAGTTTTGGTGAAGAGGCGATTCTCTGGGTTGGACGTTACAAAACCAACGAAGAGAGTACCCTCCACAACTACTAGAATTTCAGTGCCGCGAGGGTGAGTATGGGGAGGATTTTCTCCATATGGTGCAAAGTCAATTCGAACCAAGGATATGCCAAGAGTGTTGAGGCCTGGTAATGTGTCTACGTTCACGGTAGTGACACTTGACCCAACTTTATTATCTGTGTTCCCAGCAATGTTCAATCCCTTGAAGAAGAAATCTTCAGGTGTGACAAGCTTTGGATCCTTGCAGAACTTTCCATTAACGAATACTGCATAAAGGAATTTTTGTTATGGACACTTTAAAAAGAATGCTTGAGAATTCAATGCAGAAAATAGTAAGGCCAGGTAGCTAACAATATTTCTTCCATTAATATTCCGGTTAGTGTAGATTCTTCACATGACAAAAATAATGCAAAAACTTGAAAAAGAAAAAGAAAAGTATGTACCGGCTGATTTGGAGTCCGAGTAGTCCTCAAGTGCAACACAAAAGTCCTGCAGGGGATCGGGGTCAGAGGCAGAGGCAAGAGAGAATGCCAAAGCAAAGAGGGCAACAGTTACAATGTAAGCTTTCCTCATATTTCAGGCTTACTCTATCTTCTGTTCTATATATTTTTGCTTCGGGTGAGGGATGAGAAATGTTGCATGGAAAGCATGTCTATTTATAGATAAGACACATTGAATAGGTCTATGGTTTTCCTTAAGTGAATGATATATAGACTTGTTCAGTCTTCCATTATTTCCAATTTTCTTTTTGATTGCCAAATTATTCTTTAACTACTTCCCCATGCCTTAAATTTTCAACAAATAAGACCAGTTCAATGAGATAATATTACAATTCTATGTTACTACGGCACAACCAATCTTAACAACTATGTGTACTAAACCTGTTTTTTGTTCTTACAATGTACTTCATCGCTCATCTTTTTTGACAATTGATCTAGCTCTGAACTAATTGAACACACCATGTCTCGTATTCGATGTGTCTGTATTTCAAGGGGTTCTTAATAAATTTATACTTTGGTGGAAGTTTCTGTGTGACTTTTGTTTGCCTAAATTAAATAGATGGTTGATAATTACTATTGTAGGACCAATAATTAGATGGATTCAAAGCTTCTAGTGTAGACTTTGTCAATGGGAAGCACCTTAACCTCTCAAATGTGTTAGGTCCATATTTTTATGTTGGAAAAACATGAACAACAGTAACAACTTAGAACCCAGTTTTTCTAGTTTAGTGTATAAAGATTGGTATTACAACAAAAAGACAACTAAACTTTTTATGTTGTTGCAACTATACCTCTTCTTTGCAAATCTTTAATGATTTGGAGCAGAAAGATGTACATTGCAGATGGAGTTATGGGGGTCACGCTAGTACAGAGTCAAAGTCTGTTTACAAAATTGGCAAAGAAAAAAAATAAGATTGGTACTGTTTGCCACATTAGCAGAGTTTATGTTCTAAAATAAGAACACAAGGGCATAAGGGCATTTAACACAAAATGTTGCCACATTAGCAGAGTTTATGTTCTAAAATAAAAGCGCAAGGGCATAAGGGCATTTAACAAAAAATGTTTAGTGATTTATCATTACTGACGTTAAGACAAACATACCTACACACACACACACACATATATATATATATATATTTATGTTTGTATGTATGTATAAATGTTTTTCTTTTATAAATCTAAATATGCATATATAAAAACTTATAAAGGTTCAAAATGCAAGTTCTCTGCGGAACTTGTTTCACTAGTGCCACCATTATGAAAATTTTGTACAAGACTAACAGCACTTGCTTGCAACCAGATTATTTAGGAACGAGTTACAGTGGTTGAACTGAGAGGTCAAAGCTTTAATGGGCTAGGCCTCACCACAGAAAAATCAATCATCAATCATCAATCAGTCAATATATATAAAAAAGTAAAGACCTTATGTGAGAAAGCATGAGATTTTGCCAAGTGACATATTCTATGCAAAGAGAATTAAAACATTCTCAAGTGTCATATCAAAGATAAGAACAAATTTAATATTGACTTTTTATTTCATTTGGTTCAATGTTTCAAGACTTTTCTAATTAAAAAAATAAATATTTTTTGTATCTTTTGGTTCAATGTTTCAAACTTTTCATCTCTCACACATACACACAAAACTCTTTGCATTTTAATGCACTATTTTCACCTTTTGTACTTCTACTCCTTTATATATATATATATATATATATATATATATATATATATATCTACTTATAGCTCTTCATGCATGCCATACCATGTCAAATATACACAGACAAAAAACGATGTCATTTACCTTCAATATTTCAACGACACCTACCTAGCTCTAACATTGTTGTTTCATCTAATCCTAACCCATATGAATTGGCTTCAACCAAGGAAAGGGGGCTTGCATTTTATATTGAGTGACAACAGCAATTATGATTTTGATGTTAAGGTCAAAAGTTGTGGATTTGTGGGCTTTGTAAATGATGTAGATGTGATTGACTGTGGGTGTTTGAAATGTGTATTTTGTTTTAGAATTAAGGAGAAAGAGAAAAACACATTCTATACCAACTTTTATTTTATAATATTCCTCCAAAGTTTTTTTTTTTTTTTTTTTTTTTTTTTTTTTTTTTTTTTTTTTTTTCTGATTACTTCAATTGAATAATTATAATGGATATGTGTGTGCAATTTATAATTGTTGCTTTTTATGATGAACTCATTACTAATAAAGTTCTATAACAATTATGCTATAATACATATACAACATTTTTTAAAATCATCTTACATAAAATATTACAACATTATTCTGCATTGTATGGGTAACTTACTAGTTACAGTCAAATAACAGAAACAGGGGGAACAAAAAACAATTTACCCATGGCACAATCAAATTCTCCCTAAGGCACATTGAAATCAACTTAAGAAAAGTGAGTCATTTCACCCTAAAAATGGAGTCACTCCCTGCTAGGGAGAATCCAATGGAGAGGGCAAAAAAAAAAAAAAAAAAAAAAATGCCAAATATCTACCAACATAAAAGAATACAAACATAAGCCAAGTATATTGGGTATGTTTGCGGAACCATCCATTGAATGCCCTTCATGCATCCAAGGACGAATCCAAGATATCAAGCTGAAGGGGGGGGGGGGGGGGGGGGGGCAGAGATAAGCAAATTTTTTTTTTTTTTTCCAAATATGCATCCATATAGTATTAATAAAATATCAACCGAGACAAATACCCAAAAATCATTGTTTCTTAATATATAAAGATACAATCATCTACCAATAAAGACAAAAGGCACGAAACACTATTGTTTCTTAATACAATCATCTATGAAAAGGGAACTCGACACTCTTTCAAATCTTCAAAATCATTTACGATTGAATCTAAACTAAATGTCGAAGCTATATCCTTTTCAAAGGTTACGTCAAAAAATCATTTTCCATTTTGTTTCGAAGGTTAGTTTTGACAACTTTCATAGCTGAAAATGCTTGCTCTGTAGTAGCAGTAGAAACTGGAAAAGTAAACACAAGTCTCACCATTCTATAAACAAGTTTGTAGTGTTTTGAATTTCCATTTCTCACTAATTATTGACACAACTCAGATAAACTTTTCAATTTTTTGAACTCTGGATCTTGGACTACATTATGCTCAAAATGATAAAGCTTCTTCTCCGACACTTGTTTGTCATAATCTATGAAATCTTGTGGATAGAAATTCTTTACCAACAAACAAAGATCACTACTTCTGAAAGATTTTAATGCTTTTTGAGGTTCTAAAGCTGAGCTAAGCCTAAGTAACTCCATTGCATCTTCATTAAACCGATGATTTAGTTCCTGTAGTTGATAATCTATTGCAGCATAAAAAATATTTACTCGATAATGATGCTCAATTGTAACATTATCTTGTTGATTACGAGCTCAACCTCGCCTCCCAACATAACAAGCATTCATATCTAGGACATCAATGCAATGCTTCCCACAAAATGATATCACAGTGGTAAGTCATCCCATCCATCATCTCTAAATTTTTGGATAAGTGCTTTAGTAGATGAAACTAAAAGCATGACATTTAAAATGTCTTGAGATTGGCTTTGCAAAGCTTGACAAAGTTTATCAATAATCTCCATAGTTTCCTTCTCAAGATCAAAATGAAGACAAATTCAAATAAAGTTAAACCATCATAAGCTGACTTTGCTTCTGCTCGATATTCTCCATCACTTGCATCATCAATTATATTTAGTAAAACTTCAACAGTTGAAGTAAACATCCTTAATAAGCTAGAAACTAATCTAAAATTTGAACTCCAACGTGTTTCTACAAGTCGTTGTAAAGTGCCAATTTGATTAAGTCCACTTCCAGTCTCAAGCTCTTCAAGATCAATCAAACGTGCTATTTCATTAGCATTGGAAACTTTCAATTGCTCATTACGCTTACATGAAGCATTAACAATTTTGATTACCAAAGCAATTTAAGAAAAAACTCACTAATGGGGACAACTTGTTTTGATGCTTTTACTAATGCTAATTGTAAGCGATATGCAAAACAAAGGATGTAGTAAGCATATAGGCAATCATTCAAAATCAAAGCTTGTAATCCATTCCACATACCTCACATGTTGCTTGCTTCATCATATCCTTGCCCTCAAATATTTTGTATATCTAAGCAAAATTGAGATAACAAAGAATAATCCCTTTCTTTAGAGTCAAAGCCGTAGTGTCAACAACATGAATAAGCCCAAAAAAAGGTTTTTTCACAAAGCCTTTTGCATCAACATTTCTAAAAACCATAGCCATTTGCTCTTTCATGGACTCATCACGAGCTTCATCAATCATTATGCAAAACTTTTCATTACCAATTTCTTCTCGAATGGCCTTCTTCACTTTGTATAAGAAAACATGTAGAATTTCCTTTTGAATCTTAGGTAATGTGTAGGTTGCATTTTTGAGAGCTTTTTCATTATTTCAGCAACCTTCTCATTCCAAAAAGTCACCATACCCAATGATTCAAGAAAGTTCCCACGATTAGATGAACTAAAATTTTCATCTCAACCTCTAAAAGCTATAGTTTGAAAGGCAAGATGTCGGACAATAAAAATTGAGGCCTTCGGTTGCAACCGATTATTTGCAATGTTCAATAGTGAAATGATCAACAACCCTTTTGTCAGTTCGTTTAGACCCCTGTAAACTAGATTGTTTAACCTAATTAATTAACCAAGTGAATACTTAGGTTTATTATTCAGATCTAGGTTAAAACAATAACAATCATATCAAGTAAAGCAGCGAAAAAATAAACAACACAACGATATGATGACCCAGGAAAACCAAACCGGTAAAAAACCTAGGGAGGATTTAACCTAGCTATCCTCAAGGTAAAATAGCAAATCCACTAGAAAGAATTGAAGTTTACACAATAGCGACTTAGACCACTAACATCTTATTGCTACCCAAGTGTAGGAAACTTACTACCACGACCCCATGATAGCTCCGAGATCCACGGACTCCTTCTTTCTTTAATCTTTGCAAAACACAAACACCACCGTTTGTGACTTTGAGATCCCACTCAAAGGTTTAGCAACACAAACTCTCCTGTTTGTGACTCCAAGACCACCCTTGAAGGTTTAGATCATCAGCACCTTTAATGATTAGAGAAGGCAGCAACTTCAGCAATACCGGATCTTGAGATTCTTTAAGGAACAACACCGGTAGAAGTAATAAGAGAGGTTTTAGGAACAAAACCCTAAATACAAAAGAGGCACACTCTTCTCTCTCTAAAAAGCCTTATAAAAAACGTGCTTAGGGTTTCCTTTATATAGTGGGAGAAGTAGATCTGAAACCCTAATCCTTAATGGGCTAGAACTGCTGTTTGGGCTTAATTTAAATTCTGCAGATACGACTTTCGATCGGTTGAGCCTGTCTTTCGATCGATCGAACCAGGCAGATTCTAAAATCTTCTTTTTGCAGCTTGTATGTTCTTGTGTGCTCACAATTTGCCAATTGTTCTAAACTTTTAGAACCTAACACCTTTGTAAATGCTGCCATTGGTTCATCAAATCCTTACACGTTTGCTTGGCAATTCTATGAGCTGATCAGGATCTTTTCCTCTATGGCCTTGAAAACAACAATTTTTGCCCCCAACTTTTTTCCAATTTCTAAATCCACCAACAGTGAATGTATTTTGTCCCACAACCCCATTTAGATTATGAAAGATAAAGCAGGGTAGACAATAAGCTACATCTTTTATAGGAGAATATTCAAGTTATGTTGAATAATATTCAAACCAAGAAGCTTGAAAGCTACAATTGTGCTTTCCACTTTTTTTGTATGTCTATAGAGAAGGTTGGTGCAGACCATTTTTAATTCAAGTTCGTCAAATTTCATCACGTTGATTAACATGATATTCCCATATTTGTTTGCGTGTTCTGGGATCATAATCCAAAGAATCAAGATCAACTTTTTGAAATTGTGTTTGAGAGATATGATTATTTTTTGGAATTGGGATATTGGCATTTTTTGGAATTGGGGAATGAATATTTCTTGGGATTGGAACATCGACATTTTCCAGAATTAGGGAATAAATATTTTCTAGAATTGGAACATCCACATTTTCTAGAATTGGAATAGCAACATTAGTTGTTGGCAATCCTGCATTAACTTCGGATGAATTTGAATTTTTTCTTTTGAAAAAATCAAACATTGTAGTTGATTTTTTCATGATCTACAAATAAAATAAGAATCATATATATTATCTCACAAACGATTGTTGTTACTAACTAAAGACAAATACTAGAATCTAGGTAATATGCATGATGCATTTAATTATAAATTTAGTATTTTTCACTTCTTTTCAATTTATAAATTTATCTAATTTTGCATTATGAGTTAACAATAGGCACAAGTAAATCATCGTTATTTTCTTAAATTTGTGTGACAATTTTCTATATTATATGATTTGTTTTTTTCTTTCTGTCTTTGGTCTTTGCCTTTATTTATCTCTTTGTCTTTGTGTTGTCTCCATCTTTTTGACATTGACCCACTAACCCAATCCCACTACCAACACTATAAATTTATTCTGCACTACTAACAAAAACTTTTCTTAACTTTACCTTTTTTTTTGTCACTTGTCCCTATTATGCCCAACTACCAGTCAACAAAAGAACAAACAAACAGTCAAACACTACACTAATATATTCTCTAATCTGAGTAATCTCTACAAACTCTACTCTCTCTCTCTCTCTCTCTCTCTCTCTCTCTCTCTCTCTCTCTCTCTCTCTCTCTCTCTCTCTCTCTCTCTCTCTCTCTCTCTCTCTCTCTCTCTCTTATTTATATAATACAAGAGAGAGTCACAAACACAAAGTGACAGAGAGTCACAAAGCCAAAAAGTCAAAAAAAAAAAAAAAAAAAAACACCACAGGCAGCACAGATTCAATTCACAATCACTAACTTCATTTCATCACTCATCAGTAAAAACACAAACACCACAAGTCCACAAGCACATATTGTTAGATACTGAGATTCACAAGCATTTTATTAGGTTTTGAAGGAAAGGAAAGATTAAATACTTGTGAATTGTGAAGGCTGGAGCAACAAAGTTGGGCCTGGTAGATCGAGCAACCGACGATAGCGGCAAGATGGGTCTTGCGTGGGCGGTGGCGACAGCTGACAGGGAGACTCTTGTGTGATGGTGGCGTGGGTACTAGGTAGCAAGATGGGTCTCGCAAGCATGGGCGTGGGCGACGACGTCATGGCATGGGTCTCTCTGACTCTGAGTACTCTCTATCTCTCTGTTTCGCCCTTCACTTTCCTTTCTTCTTCTTTTTTTTCCTTCATTTTTTGCTTTCTCCATTTGGTTTTGGACTGCTGAGTTTTCTTTCTTTCTTTTTTTCTTTTTTACATTTTTTTTTAGATTTACTTGGGTCATGGTCTCTTGCCTTTTGGGCTGGCTGGTTGGGTTAGGGATTCATGATTTTTGGGAGGGGGGCCTGAGCTAAAAACTAAAGGGGGCCCAAGCCTTTTTTTTTTTTTTTTTTTTTTTTAAATTTTACTTGCTAAATTCTTTCCCCCCCTAGGCCCCCACCTGGGTCCGTCCCTAGTTGTAGTTATTGACACTAGTCACAGACCCATATTATGCATGGGAATAAATAATTATTTTGTATTGTAATATAATTTATAGTTTTTTCTCTAAATTTTTTGAAGCTAATTTGTTCTCCCAAAAGACTGAACAATTTTTATTCGGTCCACTTTGGTCCGATTTGGTTCACTTGGTCAATTTCGATCTCCTTCAGTCCATTTTAGACTAATTGGGCCTTAAACTGATTCTTTTTGTAGGTTTTCTTTTCAATTTTAGCTCAAAAATTCATTTTTTTTCTTACTTTTTAGGTTGAAAAGTATGAATCTTTATTATATTTGGGGCTAAATTCTTTAGTTTTGAGTTAAAAAATACAATTAAATACTAAAATAGGCATTAGAAATTAGAAATATTAGCCATACAATAAAAATGATAAATATTCAAAAGTCTCATTCGGTCCACATTGTTTCTATTTGGTTCAATCAATACTCTTCGGTCCAATTTTGTCCTATTGGGTCCTATTTTGTCCATTCTGTCCACTATAGTTCTAATAGGTCTAATTCGATCTATTTGGTCTTATTTAGTCCATGTCGGTTAGTTTTGTCCACATTGACTCTATTTGGTCCACATTGGTCCTACTCTGTCCACTTCGGTCCTATATGCTCCATTCTGTTCAATTTAGTCCTGTTTGGTCCATTCTGCATTTTTTGGTTCTATTTGGTCCTATTCGATCCACATAGGTTCTATTTGGTCCATTCTGTCCACTTTGATTCACTTCAGTCCTATTTAGGCTATTCGGTCTACTTTGGTCTTATTTAGTTCATTTTGTCTACTTTGGTTCTATTTGGTTCATTTTGTTTACTTTGGTCCTATCAAACTACATTGGTCCTATAAGGTCCACTTTGGTCCAATTTGGTCCCGTTCAGTCCATTATGTCCACTTTTGTCCTATTTGGTGCATCTTGTTCCTATTCGGTCCATTCAATCCTATTAAGTGTTGGTTTGGATACGAATGATTTCTCCTGCGTTTGCATTTGCTTTTTTTTTTTTTTTTACTGACCAGCGCCTCTTGCACTGTTCATTTTGGTCTACTTCGATTCTATTTTTGTGCACTTACATAATAGGAAAAGACATATTCAGGTTGAAAGCACCTAATCTAAATCCAAATTTATTAAAAATATATATAATTTCAAGCTCGTAATATCTAAAATCTTAAATATAGCATTTAATATTGTTGCTACACTTTTGTTGAACCACTTTAATGTATCATTTTCGTCCACTTCGGTACAGCTAAATTTAAGTGAAAGTCTTTCTAAACATAAAGGCTATGAATATATAAATGTAACCTTTAGAGCAATTATTCATTTTTTTTTTAAAGTCGTTACTTTTAAATGAATTGCATGAGGTTGATCATACATGTAAGCAATATATATAATTTTTATTTAAATAAATTATTCAAATTATATATTCATTCTCTTAAAAGAGATTATCATGATAATCAAAACTCATATCAAGCTAATACTGAATATATATAATTTATATCTCTAAATATAATTGTAGAGAGAGAAGATTACTTGTGATTGGGAACTAAAAAATACAACACCAAAACGTTTGAACCCAAAATAGAGTTTTAAAAATAACAATGATTCATCAATATAAAATAGAGTTGCAATAAAGAATAAAAAATCAAGAGAAATAAAATAACCACTTTTCAAGAGAGAATGTGAGAGAGAATAATAAGAAATTTATAGAAAATAATAGTAGAATAAAAATAGTAAAAATAAAAAATATATAGTAATAGACATCAAATTATCCAAGTCATGTTATGTAATAAAATAAAATTATATTCTTATATACTATCTTTATAATGCAATATGATAACATCTATGAAATCAAAGAAAATAAAAAAGATAATGTAAGGTTGAATTTATTCAACCATGTGTTGACTTTATTTTGTGCCAAATTTGCTTGTATTTCAACAATTAGATACCCTGTATTTAGGTAGAAATAGGGTTGTGTGCAAGAGAGTGTGAAGAATTCAAGTGTGTGTGCATTCAAGAGGATTCTCACGACTGGATCTCATGAGTAACTTGCGACTGTTGAATTGCCAAAATGCCACACATGTGAAGCATGCAGAAAGCTGAAGGGCCATGATAGTTGGAGCACTACAGGACAAAAAGGACAGTCTAGCCAGTTGTTATTTTGCGACTCATACTCGCTACTCATCTCAGTCGCGAGTGAGTCGCCAGAACACCCTGTTTTGCAGAAAAATGTCTTTTCACATTTCTCATGTACCCTACTATAAATACCCTTATACCCACGATATGTAGAGAGCTTCTAGAGAGAATTTTGAGAGAGAAACCCTAGAGAACAACAAGATTGACTCATCCACAATCTTATATCTTTAATTCTTAAATTCCTCTACTCTCACCCTCTCTATTGACACACCCTTGAGAGATTCGTTAGCCAAATCCTTATCTCACCATACCCATATCTGTGAAGAGGTTATTTGGTGCTTAGGAAGCAGTTCAGAGATGACCAATTCATTTGGTTGATGCAATGAGCTTATTGCGGGATCCGAAAAACTAAAGAAGAGATGGTTAGGCTTAACCTTGTTGGAGCAAGAAGCTTTGAGGGCTTAGATGCATTGGGTAGATTAGGCTTGGAGGGTCTATTGCTATTTGTGTATCCCAACTTTATTTTTTAGTGGATCATTTTACCACTTGAAAGGCGGTGGAGAGGTTTTTCACTAAGTTCTTCAGTTTCCTCTTCGATAACACGTGCCGGTGTTATCTTTGTGTTTGAATCTCTCTAACCCTTACTCTTTACCTTTAATTGTTGTTGTGTTGTGATTAATTATGGTTTAGAGTAGTTTGTTTATTTAAGTATTGCTTGTACTTATCATTCCGCACATATATTGTTTGAGTATAAGCTTGTGTTAGTTATTTTGAAATTGGGGGTTTAAGCATTCACTAATGTTTAATACACCAAGTGAACTTTCAGATAACAACTTAAAAACAAAAAACTTAATCACATAAACCTAAAGTAGATTTTCAAATAATACAAAAATTCATCCAACCTAAAGTAGAGATGCAATAAAAATATTTTAAAAAATCAGCCAAAAATGGAAGAGAGAGAGAGAGAGAGAGAGAGAGAGAGAGAGAGAGAGAGAGAGAGAGAGAGAGAGATAACCTTTTGTGTGTGGGAAAACTATTTATAAGATGTGAAAGCAAATTATAAATTTATAATAAGAGGAGGGGAATAAGAAAAGTAAAAAATAAAAGAATATAAAAGGATAGAGGAAAAGTGATATTAAGGTAAATAGTAATGAGGAGATGAAAATGGTAAAAGGGAGAGGAAAAGTTAGAGAAATTATAACAATAAGTTGGGAAATTAATAAGAAAGAAAGAGAGTTAAAAATAAGAGAGAGAATGTTGAAAATGGGTGAAAAATATGGCCATTGAAATTGCTCGATAGGAACGTAGCAACAATAAATACTACGCTTCAGTTTATATATATATATATATATATATATATATAGATTGACATCATCTTATGTTATTCTAATCATATTATGTATTTGTGGGTATCAGTTAGTTCAACTGATAAAATCTAGTTAAATAAGAGATCTGGGGGTTCAATCTCCACCTACACCAAAAACTAATTGGTGTCTTAGTTTGATAATAAAGAGTTTTCATTAGGAATGGACACCATAGGTTGAAACTCCCTCTAAAAAAAAAAAAAATCTGTATTGAAGCTGATGAATTTTCCTGTACATTACACGGGTTAACAACTAGTTGTGAAGTTTTTCCTATGCATCAAACGGGGATAACGACTAGTTGTAAAAATATAACTGACATTAAGATTTTCTATCATAATATTTAGCTAGAAGGCTGTCCAAATAATTTATACCAATTTTAGTTTTAACCAATTATTTTCAAGGAAAGTACCGAAGTAAAATGGATTTTAAAGTGAAAACAAACGGACGCAATTTTGAACCACAAAAAGTTATCGTCCTCCTATTCACAACTTTTTTTGCAATTTTCACAAAAAAAAAAACTTTTTTTGCAACCATTGGGAAAAACATTATTAAAAAGAATCCTTTATTTATTTATTTTGATAATACAAGAATTTGGCTTATCAAAAAAAAAAAAGAAAAAAAAAAGAAAAAGAAAAAAGAATGCACTTTGTTGTAGTGATATAACATGTTAGACATTCAATTTTTGGTTTTCCATTTTAAAGAAAAAAAAAGGTGGTGTTTAAGCTTGGTACGAATGTGATTGTTGTGACTGCATTTCAACTTTCTAGAATATGCTCGGTCGTATATGCCTAGGTTTCAAAATTCAAATGTTTATCTTAACTTCAGAGTGTAATCCATTGAGTTTTGGATAATATCAATCAACATGAAGTTGACAACATCAAGCTCTCTAGTCTTCACCTGCACCATGGAAAATAGTTTTCAATAGACTCAGTTCAGCCTGAGCTTATGGTCTGCTTTGTTTATATTGCAAATCTGATTTAATGAAATTAAATCTAGATTGTTAATGCATTGATTACTCTCAACTTACACTATTTTTAATTCATTTTATGCCAAAAAGGATGGAAGGAAAAAAAAAAAAAAAAAGATAAAGAAAGTGATAGATTTGGTTGGTCTGCCTAGCTTATTATTCATGGACAAAACTTAAATACAATTTTTCAATGTGCCTAAATTGAAACACATGTCAATAATCTATATTGACCATTATAGTATAAAATGTATTATATTTTAAAGATAAATTAAATTAAATTCACTTATATATTTGAATTTAATTAAGAAAATATATTGCATCTAACTAAGAAATTATATCTAAGTTTTATTGATTATTTATTTTTTAACGACTTTTTTTTTTCTTCTTTTTAATATTCTTTAACCAATTCTATCTTTACTATTGACCAAGACAAATTTGGAGTAGGCAATCTCATCAACCAAACTCAAACAAGGCGCCTGCCGCCTGAATTATACATATGCTATCCTTAATGCTAAAGCCACTCTAAATTTTATTACAACAAGTTAACAAGTTGACATAACAATCAATGTAATTGATGGATTTCAATAACATAATAAACAATATCATTTTATTTTGTTTTTTGTGAGACATGAATTTATAAAAGTTATATAGTAAAATTTGTATTATTCTTATTCTCTAGCATTACTCGCTTCGAAAAAATCCATTGATTTCCATTTTCCTTTTCTTTGTTCATTTTTTTAGCAATAAAGAAATAGTTAAAACTTTCAAGTTCAAAACTCCTATATTCTCAAAGGGGCTACACTCTCCAATTTATGCCAATAATTAAATCACTTGAACTTGATTTATATTATAATTAAGAAAAAAAATGTGCAGTATGAACCGTGTCATTTTCAAGATCAAATATTTAGTTTACAATTTGGTATTCAAGATGGAAATTAGGTCATATATAGAGAAATTTAATGCGGCACTATGTGTCGTACGACAGCATGGAAAATTGAAGCACATGACAAAGATTAGGCTAATGATGAGAGTTCCAACCCCCACTACAAAACATGCGGGTTATAGCCGCGTTTTTATTCTTCTTCTCATGATGAAGACACATAATATCTCATAATAAATTTTTTGAGCACAGTTTCCACGTATTTCTTCTAATCCGGGAACAACAAATTCTAATCTCATTTCTGTTTTAGAGACTTTTATCACCAAGACAAAAGTTGTTAAACTCGTGTCTTTATCTTCAAAGTTGAATTCCAAGAAATTATGACAGTCTTCTCGATATGTTTTTATCCATGTATAATCTTTCTAATCACGTAAACAAGCTGGTCTACAATTTAATTATTATACAACGCTATTATAATTAAATTGTACATTGCTCACAAATTACGTGAGCCAGCTAGGGATGGCCAAAGCTAGCTTGGGATACAAAATGTGAGCTGAAAGTGGATATATTCAATTGATGTAACTATGCCTATTTTTTCATTTAACTGTAGTTGAGCTTCAGTCTACCTTAAATAAAATGTATCTTAATATATTATGCATATTTTTCCTTTTTTTAAATTTAGTAAATAATGGTTTTACTGCATAAATTAATAGACAAATTGACAAATGAGAAAGAGGTACTGAACCCAACATTATTTTTATATCCCTAATCCTCCAAATTAAAAAAGAATTATGTTAAGTTCTAAGAAATTAGGAACTAATGTATTAGAACTTCAATTTGTAATGTTGGCAAATCATGATCAAAACAATCTTTAGTCTTGTTTTTAGACTTACTCAAAGTATGGCTTTCTATGTAAAGTTGGAATCGAGTTACTGCGGAATTCACTGTGCAGTTCTGCCTGGCTCGATCGATCGAGAATTAGACTTGACCGATCGAAAGTCGTGCAGATTGTTTTTCTGTAGAATTTTCCAACTCAGCCCTAGTCCATTTAATGTGTAGGGTTTTATGTTTTGCCCTAAGTATATAAGGGAAAATCCTAGCCACGTTTTTAGAGTTCTGAATGCTGTGTTTGTGAATCTAATTGTTAAATCTAGAGGTGTTTACCTTCACATACACTTAGGGTTTCCAAACTCTAGATTCATGTCAAGAGATTGGTAAATCATACAGTTGCAGAACAAAAGAGTTTCAAGATATACAAGCAGGTGTGCTTGTGCTTGCTAAGAATTCAAGGAAAGAAGGAGTCCGTGGTCTCGGAGCTGTCACGTGGTCGTGGTAGTAAGTTTCCTACAGGCAGGTAGCAATAGGATGTTAGTGATCTAAGTCTCTATTGTGTAAACTTCGATTCTTTTATAGTGAATTCGTTTTATCTTGAGGATAGCTAGGTTAAATCCTCCCCAGATTTTTACCAGTTTGGTTTTCCTGGGTCATCATATCATGTGTTCTTTATTATTCCACACCTTTGCATGATATGATATATTTGTGGTAACCTAGATCTGAATAATTTATCTAAGTTAATCACTTGGCTGAATAACTAGGTTAATTTGTTTGGGTTTAAGGGGTCTAAACAATCTTACAAATTACATATATAAGCCATCGTTTTATTTTATTCTAGTTATAATTGCATGGGGATAAACATAGCAAAATGACTAGTGCTTCAAGGCACTTACAAACATTTTTTTCTAATAATTGTCAACTTCAAATTTTTTCTGAAGCTCTTCAACCACATTTTTGTCGAGTTGGAAGGCCTTGGTGAGAACATCAGGATTAATGGGAGGATTGGATCTGAAGACAGCATTTGCAATTGTGATTACACCTGCATTTTTGCTGCTTAAACCAGAAATGGCAATTGCATTAGATTTTCCCACGTTTAATTGGAAGTGAATGAGACCAACTGGAAAGACAAACACATCCCCCTTATTTAGAGTTTTGGTGAAGAGGCGATTCTCTGGGTTGGATGTTACAAAACCAACGAAGAGAGTACCCTCCACAACTACTAGAATTTCAGTGCCGCGAGGGTGAGTATGGGGAGGATTTTCTCCATATGGTGCAAAGTCAATTCGAGCCAAGGATATGCCAAGAGTATTGAGGCCTGGTAATGTGTCTACGTTCGTGGTAGTGACATTTGACCCAACTTTGTTATCTATGTTCTCAGCAATGTTCAATCCCTCGAAGAAGAAATCTTCAGGTGTTACAAGCTTTGGATCCTTGCAAAACTTTCCATTAACGAATACTGCATAAATGAATTTTTGTTATGGACACTTTAAAAAGAATGCTTACGAATTTTGTTAGGTTCTAAGGAATTAGAAACTAATGTATTAGAACTTCAATTTGTAATGTTGGCAAACCATGATCAAAACGGTTTTAGTCTTGTTTAGACTTGCTTAAAGTATGAGGTTTTTATGTAAAGTTGGAATCGAGCTACTGCAGATATTACTGTGCAATTCTGCCTGGCTCGATTGATCGAGAATTAGACTAGATCGATCGAAAGTCGTGCAGATTGTTTTTTCTGCAGAATTTCCAACTCAGCCTAAGCCAGTTTGATGTGTAGGGTTTTATGTGTTGCCCTAAGTATAAAAGGGAAAACCCTAGCTATGTTTTTAGTGTTCTGAATATTGTGTTTGTGAATCTTATTTGTGAGATCTAGAGGTGTTTACCTTCACATACACTTAGAGTTTCCAAACTCAAGATTGATGTCAAGAGCTTGGTGATCGTTCAGTTGCAGAATCAAGAGCTTCAAGATATACAAGCAGGTGTGCTTGTGCTTTGCTGAGAATTCAAGGAAAGAAGTAGTCCGTGGACTCGGAGCTGTTACGTGGTCGTGGTAGTAATTTTCCTACTCGAGGTAGTAATAGGATGTTAGTGGTCTAAGTCGCTATTGTGTAAACTTCAATTCTTTCATAGTGAATTCGGTTTTACCTTGAGGATAGCTAGGTTAAATCCTCCCCAGGTTTTTACCGGTTTGGTTTCCTAGGTTATCATATCGTGTGTTCTTTATTTTCAGCACTTTTGTATGATATGATTGTTGTTATGTTAACCTAGAATTGTTTAAATTACCTAAGTTAATCTTTTGGCTAATTATCTAGGTTAATCTGTTTGGGTTTAAGGAGTCTAAACTTCTTACAAGTGGTATCAGAGTGGGTAGGTTTTTTGTTTTAGATCTTTTGATCTTAAAGCTGATCCTTGACCCCGATTGTCATGGAACACGGACACTCTCTTGTTATTCTACCTCATTTTGATGGGAATAATTATGCTTATTAGAAAGTAAGGATGAAAGCATTCTTGAAATCTATTGATGTGAGAGTCTGGAACTCTGTTGAATATGGTTGGGAGAAGCCCACTACTCCTGTGAGTGAGTGGCAAACTTCTCAAAAAGAGGCAGCTGCTTTCAATAGCAAAGTTATGTTATGAATACTATTTTCAATGTTGTCTCTATGGAGGAATTTAAGAGAATCTCTAATGTTGAGGTTGCTCATACTGCTTGGAATATCCTCCAGATTGTGCATGAAGGCACAAAAGTAGCTAAAATTAATAAGTTGCAGCAATTGACTACTAGATTTGAAAGCATTAGAATGACTGATGATGAATCTTTGGATGAATTCTATGCTGAACTTAATGATATTGTTAATTCTGCATATAATCTGGGTGAAATCTATAATCAACTTAAAATTGTTAGGAAGATTCTTAAATCTTTGACTGAGGATTTTAGACTCAAAGTGACTGCCATCACTGAAAGCAAGGATCTGGACTCCATCCCTGTTGATGAACTTGTAGGATCTCTTCAGTCCTATGAGTTGGACCTACTCAAGACTAACAAATCCAAATCAATGGCTCTTAAGTCTGTTGATGATGTTGAGGCTAGTAGATTTGATGATGAACTCTCTGCTACAGAGATTGCCTATCTTGCCAAGAACTTTAGAAACTTTCTTAGGAACAATAACAGAAGGGCAAGAGGTAAGGACACTGTTGAACTTAAAAATTTTAGGAGGAATGATCCCACTAAGGTTAATAACACTGAAAAACCTAAAGAGAAAGTAGGTCAACCCTCTAACAATTCTACGGGACAACAATGTTTTGGATGTCAAGGGTATGGTCATGTGAAATCTAAATGTCCTACATACTTGAAGTCAAAGGGTAAGGCTATGGCTGTAACCCTTAGTGATGATGAAGTTTCTGACAATGAATCAGTCAGTGATGAGGATGGAAACTTCATTGCTTTCACTGCTATTACTGTAGTTAATGAAAGCGTGTCTGTTGAAGAGAATCCTTTTGATGGGAAACTTTCTGAAGATGCAGATTTACAAGAAGCCTATAATAAACTTTGCAAAGTTGCTGCAAAGGATGCTATGAATGTTGATTTGGGCTTAAAGAAAATTACATCTCTTGAACTTGATAAGAAAAATTTGCTTGTGAAATTGTTTGATGCTAATGAGCTTTTGAATAATGTGAAGACTGAGAACATGCTTTTGCTTGATAAAGTTAGAAATTTGGAACTTGAATTATCTGTTGCTAGAGAATAAACTAATAGATCTGCAAACTCCAAACTTGATCACATGTTAAGTATTCAAAAGTCTCCCTCTAACAAAACTAGCTTAGGTTTTGTGGAAAGCATCTCTGTGCCTGAACCTCATTCCACAAATTTTGTTCCTTCTACTCAACTTTCTAAAAGTGAGATTGTCAAACCTTCTGTGAGTGAAGTTTGTAAATCTGTAGAAGTTACACCTCCTAGAAAGATTAGGGTTGATCTGAAAAAGTTTAATTCTAGAGCTTCTAATTCTTCTAAGGGTAAGTTGCATGATAAGCCTGCATGGGTTTGTCATTTTTGTGGTAAGTCTGGGCACATTCGTCCAAATTGTTTCAAGTTGCAAGCTGCTAAGCGAGCAAATAAACCTAAAGTACCTGTGCCTCAAGCACAAGATCCTATGGTACTTATTGGTGAATTGGTAAAAGCGTTAAACCTTTATTCTAATCCCAGAGTTGGACAGAATTCTAATGTGAATAATAATTCCAATGCTAGAGTTGCATCTTAAAAGTTTTGATGCAAAAGGCTCGACCTTATTGAGTCTGTTTGACATAGTCCTTGTTCTTCATTGATCTTCCTCTTGTGAACATTTTTTTCTAGGATTTGCATTGCATAACATTCATGCATTTCATTCTAGGTTGTTGTTGTTGTTGTTTTTTTTTTTTTTTTAAGGGTAACAAGAATGGGTTTGGCAATATGTGTTTTGCTGCATTTTTCTTGAATTTGAAGACAAGTGTTAGGTTCTAAAGATTAGGAACTAATGTATTTAGAACTTCAATTTGTATGTTGGCAAACCATGATCAAAACAATGTTGAGTCGTGTGTTAGACTTGCTCAAAGTATGGGTTTAATTGTAAAGTTGGAATCGAGTTTTTATGCAGAAGTACTGTTCACTTTCTGTATGACTCGATCGATCGAAAATTAGACTCGATCGATCGAAAATCGTGCAGAACGTTTTTCTGCAGAAAATTCCAACTCAGCCCAAGCCCGTTTTAATGTATTGGGTTTTATGTTTGCCCTAAGTATAAAAGGGAAAACCCTAGCCACGTTTTTAGAGTTCTGTTTTGCTGTGTTTGTGAATCTTTCTTTGAGATCTAGAGGTGTTTACCTTCACATACACTTAGGGTTTACAAACTTGAGATTTATGTCAAGAGTTGTGTAGATCGTCACAGTTGCAGAATCAAGAGAACACAAAGATATACAAGCAGGTGCGCTTGTGGATTTGCTGAAGAATTCCGGAAAGAAGGAGTCCGTGGATCTCGGAGCTATCATGGGGTCATGGTAGTAAGTTTCCTACACTCGGGTAGCAATATGACGTTAGTGGTCTAAGTCTATTGTGTAAACTTCGATTCTTTCATAGTGGATTCAGTTTACCTTGAGGATAGCTAGGTCAAATCCTCCCCAGGTTTTTACCGGTGTGGTTTCCTGGGTCATCAGATCTTTGTGTTGTTTATTTTTCCGCTGCTTTGTTATTTTTGCTTAATTGTGTTAACCTAGTTTTAATTAAATTACCTAAGTTAATAACTTGGCTAATTCTCTAGGTTAATTTATTGGGTTTAAGGGGTCTAAACGAACTGACAACAAGGTTGGTCAATTTATTTTTACATAACATGTTTATGTACCTTGTTTAGCTTGGATGCACTTATTTTAATTGCACTTTACTAGCTGAAGTTTTGTAGTGCATGTTGTGTGGGAAGATGTTTATGGTTTTTGATCACATGATCTTGATCTTGAAGTCATATGTTTTTAATTGACGGACTTGAACTTTTTGAGAAAGACATAAATAACCATCTCACCACTGTTTATTAGCCAATCATGACCACCTTAGTGCATATCGTAAGATTTTGTACTCGAGAAAGTGTAACACATGCACAAAAAGAAAATAAGATGTAGCCTCGGTTAAAATGTTAAAATTGGTGTGTACATTATTGGGCTATTATAATTTCACAATTCAATCAAAATTGGTGTGTACATTATCCCGGTTATTTCAATAAGTTTCTGATCAATTAAAATTGGTATATATTATGAGGCAAATCAAGAAACTTACATGATTGCAAGATTTTATTCTAGGAGATGTGAGAGTTATATGATGTAACTCTTTAAGTGATAGTCTCTTTCAAATTCATTTGATGAATTTTGTAGAAATTGTGATTGATCACTATTTGCATATCATCTCACATGTTTCTCAAGCTTTTGCTAGTTGCACACACTACACAAGTTATTCCCTACTAAACTTTGTACATGTTATTGTGTGTGTTTTTTGTCTGACCAATCAAATTTGAAAATTTCTTGAAAATTGATGCAAAACATGTTTGCTGTTTGAGATTTTGAGGAAAATTATGTGAAAATCTTATTTTTGGGAAATTGGGATAAATACATGTGTTTTTTGAAAAATATTTCATTACATATTCATGCATTTTATTCATAAAATCTAATGCTTAGATGAGTTTCAACACTGAAATTGTTTCGTTTTTCAAAAAATTTTTTTTTTCAGAATTTCGATCGATCGAATCTGTTTTTCGACCGATCGAAATTGTTTTTAAAATCCCTGGAAAGTTTCTGTGTGTTTCGATCGGTCTTCGATTGATTCTGGATCAATCGAAGTATTTTCAACCGATCGAATCTTATTTTCGATTGATAGAAATCGGGCTGAGAGTTTTTTTAAAAGAATTTTTCTCCACGTGTTCATCACTTTTCAAAACTTTTCAAACTTCTTTTTCTCTCTCACCAACCGGTCAAGCCTTTCTTTGGATTTTTTGTCGTTTTCCTCCGGATTTTTTGCAAAGATTCTCCCTCCTAAAGCTAGTATGTCCATTTTTACCCTTCCTTTTCTTTTTATTTCCATGTTTTCATGCATAATTTAATGCATTTGTTGGGTATTTTCGGACTTAGTTCTTTTTGCAATTGTTGTTAATTCTGGTTGTTTTCGTTCAAATAAATCATTGGGTTTTTGTGGGGACACCATATACAAGTATTACAAATGGTTTAATTTGATTAATTTGATGATTTATGAGAAATTGAAATTTCTAGGGCTTGAAATTGCCGAATTTGGGGCTTTTATTCAAATTGATGCAATTTGATGAAATTGGCTTGTTAGATTAATTAATTTGATCATTATATTGTATTTTCTAACTTGGGTAATGATCAATTTCTCAACTTGTTGGGTTTTGAGAGATTGGGTTTTAAAATTTGGGGATTTTTGATATAATATTCTTGCTCAAGCCAATTTTGTGATAGTGAATCATATTTGAACTGTGTGCCATTGCATTAGACCATGCATCATTTGGTTATTCTACTCATGCATCATATAGAATTGTTATTTCTATATTTGTGTTATTCTAACTTGCAGTCTGCCCTTGGTTTTTCTCTTGTTTCTTTTCTTTCTGTGTCTCTCAATCCTGTCCTTAGCATCATGCCTAGGAAAATTAGAGCACATAGGACTTCTGCCTCTTCACCTTCCTTTGATAGTGATAGGTTTCTTAGTGAGAAGCATCAGGAGACATACGAGACCCTTAACCTTAGGCGTAACATTTGGGGTGAGCGTAAGGTTATTCTAGATGAGGTGAGGCGTAATTTTGAGCGTAGGGGCTGGCTACCTTTGTTAGACATAGATCATCCGCCTCTGGCTACGCTGATTAGAGAGTTCTACTTGAACCTCTCTATCCACATCTATGATTCCAACACTTTAGTTAAGAGTTGGATACGAGGTGTAGAGTATCGCATTACCCCTTCGGTAGTGTCTGATGCTCTTGGGGTGCCTGTGGTTTCACATCCTGTCTTTCCCTATGATGAGTCTCCTCCTTTTGATGACGTGATGTCATACATCACTGGGTCTTCTATCCAGTGGGGTTCTGATCCTCGGATCACCTCTGCTGAGCTTGCTGAGCTGCATTATCTTTTCTTTAGGATTGCTTGTCATTCCTTATGGCCCATTTCTCATCTTCACACTATCCCTCTTGAGCGATGTGTGTTTCTATACGCTCTTGTCACTGATGCTTCTATCAGTTTTCCTTATTTGTTTCTTCGTTCCTTAAACGAAGTACATAGGAGTAGTTTTATTACTCATGCTTTGTTCTTTCCTGTTTTTATTCATAGGATTCTTCTTCACTTAGGTTTAGGTGATTTCCCTGCTTTTGAGCCTGTTCATATCATTGCTCCAATTGGTGCCACCTTTCTGAGGCAAAGCGCTGCTCAGCTTCGAGCTAGCTCTAAGCGTCCTAAGGTAGAGACTTCCGGTGTCACTCCACCTCCTACTTCTTCTGCAGGTGCTCCTTCGGCAGAGACGTTTACTGATCCGAATGCTGTTGCTGATGTTCCTCCACCTTCTCCTTCGGATGTTTCGGACATTTGTCGGACTTTGGACACTGTCATGACCGTTCAGGCGGCTCATGGTCAGCTTTTTGGTGGATGTGCTTGACGAGATTCGAGCATTGAGAGCATATTTGGCGAGTCTTTTTCGTTCTCCTCCGCCGCCTCCTTTTGATGATGAGTGAGTGCCCTTTGGCAATTAGTCACAAAAAGGGGGAGTACATTGTGGAGTATTTTGTAGGGGAGTTTTTTATCTTAGGGAGAGTTTTTGTTTCTTTTTGTGATACTGTGGAGCTTGTGGAGTTTTTAGATTGTATCTAGGTGCTTCATTGTGTATTTATCTTTTTTGGCTCATGATAGGGGGAGATATATTTGAGATACATCTTTTGTATATGTTTCTTGTTTTTACTATGCTACATTGCTTATTGATTTATATTTATGATGTTATTCATGATATGTTTCTTTATTTTGTGTTATGTGAAATCAAGAACTTCTTTTCTATGTTACTTGTATTTTCCATATATGCGTTTATGTGTTTGTTAAGTGTTACAGGAATATACAGGTTGATTCAGCTGTGCTACTGTCTACTTTTGCAACTGATAGATAGTAGTTATGTTGAATTTGTTTAGTAGGGCTATTGTTTTGTAATGGGTTGTTTATTTTGTAAACTTTGAGCATTTTGTTAAGTTTGTTTTTTGTCACGGATTGCCAAAGGGGGGAGTTTGTTAGGTTCTAAGGAATTAGGAACTAATGTATTAGAACTTCAAATTGTAATGTTGGCAAACCATGATCAAAACGGTTTTAGTCTTGTTTAGACTTGCTCAAAGTATGAGGCTTTTATGTAAAGTTGGAATCGAGTTATTGCAGATATTACTCTGCAATTCTGCCTGGCTCGATTGATTGAGAATTAGACTCGATCGATCGAAAGTCGTGCAGATTGTTTTTTCTGCAGAATTTCCAACTCAACCCAAGCCCGTTTGACGTGTAGGGTTCTATATGTTGCCCTAAGTATAAAAGAGAAAACCCTAGCCACGTTTTTAGTGTTCTGAATATTGTGTTTGTGAATCTTAATTGTGAGATCTAGAGGTGTTTACCTTCACATACACTTAGGGTTTCCAAACTCAAGATTGATGTCAAGAGCTTGGTGATCGTTCAGTTGCAGAATCAAGAGCTTCAAGATATACAAGCAGGTGTGCTTGTGCTTTGCTGAGAATTCAAGGAAAGAAGTAGTCCGTGGACTCGGAGCTGTCACGTGGTCGTGGTAGTAAGTTTCCTACTTGAGGTAGCAATAGGATGTTAGTGGTCTAAGTTGCTATTGTGTAAACTTCAATTCTTTCATAGTGAATTCGGTTTTACCTTGAGGATAGCTAGGTTAAATCCTCCCTAGGTTTTTACCGGTTTGGTTTCCTGGGTTATCATATCGTGTGTTCTTTATTTTCCGCACCTTTGCATGATATGATTGTTGTTGTGTTAACTTAGAATTGTTTAAATTACCTAAGTTAATCTCTTGGCTAATTATCTAGGTTAATCTGTTTGGGTTTAAAGAGTCTAAACTTCTTACAAATTCAATGCAGAAAATAGTAAGGCCAGGTAGCTAATAATATTTCTTCCATTAATATTCTGGTTAGTGTAGATTCCTCGCATGACAAAAATAATGCAAAAACTTGAAAAAGAGTATGTACCGGCTGATTTGGAGTCCGAGTAGTCCTTAAGTGCAACACAAAAGTCCTGCAGGGGATCGGGGTCATAGGCAGAGGCAAGAGAGAATGCCAAAGCGAAGAGGGCAACAGTTACAATGTAAGCTTTCCTCATATTTCAGGCTAACTCTATCTTCTGTTCTATATATTTTTGCTTCGGGTGAGGGATGAGAAATGTTGCATGGAAAGCACGTCTATTTATAGATAAGACACATTGAATAGGTCTATGGTTTTCCTTACGTGAATGATACGTAGACTTGTTCAGTCTTCCATTATTACCAATTTTCTTTTTGATTGCCAAATTATTCTTTAACTACTACCCCAAGCCTTAAATTTTCAACAAATACGACCAGTTCAATGAAAATATATTACAATTCGATGTTACTACGGCACAACCAATCTTAACAACCGATAGATTGAATTAGTAGGTGTACTAAACCTGTATTTTGTTCTAACAATGTACTTCATCTCTCATCTCTATCCAGAATTGATCAAGCTCTGAACTAATTGAACACATCATGTGTATTCAACTAATTGGATGTGTCTGTATTTCTTCAAGGGTTGTTAATTACTTAATATTTTGGTGGAAAGTTTATGTGTGACTTTTGTCTGCTTAAATTAAATAGAATGGTTGATAATTACTATTGTAGAACCAATAATTGGATGGATTCAAAGCTTGGTATGAATGTGATAGTTGTGGCTGCATTTCAAGCATATGCTGGATCGTATATGCCTGGGTTTCAAAATTCAAATGTTTATCTTAACTTCAGAGTGTAATCCATTGAGTTTTGGATAGCATCAATCAACATCAAGTTGACAACATCAAGCTATCCAGTCTTCACCTGCACCACGGAAGATAGGTTTCAATGGACTTCAGTCCAGCTTGAGCTTATGGCCAGCTTTGTTATATTACAAATCTGATTTAATGAAATTAAATCTGTTTGTTAATTCGTTGATTACTCTCAACTTACACTATTTTTAATTCATTTTATGCCAAAAAGGATAGAAGAAGAAGAAAAAGATAAAGAAAGTGATAAATTTGATTGGTCTTCCTAGCTTATTATTATAATTCATAGACAAAACTTAAATACAGCTTTTCAATGTGCTTAAATTGAAATATATGTCTATAATCTATATTGACTAGTACATTATAAAGTGTATTTTTTTTAAGGAAAATTAGATTAAATTCACTTATGTATTTGAATTTAATTATGAAAATGTATTGCATTTAACTAAGAAATTATACCTAAGTTTTATCGATTAATTATTTATTTTTTAACGACTTTTTTTTTTCTTCTTCTTAATATTCTTTAACCACTTCTATATCGAGTACTTTTCAACTCACACGACCAAGACAAATTTGGAGTAGGCAATCTCATCGTCGAAAATCATACAAGGTGCCTGCATTAATATACATAAGCTATCCTTAATGCTAAAGCCACTCTATATTTTATTACAATGAGTAACAAATTAACATAACAATGAATGTAATTGATGGATGTCAATAACATAATAAACGATAACATTTTTTTGTTTTGTTTTGTGTGACATGAATTTATAAAAATTATATAGTAAAATTTGAATTATCCCCACTCTCTATCACTACTCACTTCGGAAAAAAAAAATCCTGTGCACTTGTGCTTACCATTGAATTCCTTTTACTTTTTCTTTTTTTAACAATAAAAAAATAGTTAAAACTCTCAAGTTCAAAGCTCCTATATTCTCAAAGGGGCTACACTCTCCAATTTATGCCAGTAATTAAATCACTTGAACTTAATTTAATTAATAATTAAAAAAAATTGTGCAGTATGAACCATGTCATTTTCAGGATCAAATATTTAGTTTACAATTTGGTATTCAAGTTGGAAATTTAGTTTACAGTATAAACCATTTAACAGATTTTAAAGTAAGTTTTATGAACATGCAAACGTATTATATAAGATGTCTTAAAATTTTCATCATTTTGAATGGAATTAGCTGCTGCTGCTGCTGTAGTCTAAATGATGGTAACTTATGGTCTGAGTGTACGATAGCCTATAGATTTTATGTCATACTTTGAACGGATTAAGTTTTTGGTTTTAAATTTGAAGATTTGTTTTGTTAAGTTCTGTAATTGTGGCCGTCAAATCGAAGCTAGAACAGGCTCATGTCAAGGAAGCCAATACCATGCAGGTATCAAGTAAACACACCATACCAGCCATTAAACCGGTACTGATACTCCTCCAAAACATACTAGAAAAAAATCTGGGCTGTACCGGCTTATTTCGGCTATACCAGCTTGTACCTAATATATATATTGAAAAAAAAATTATTCAAAAACCTTTTAATTAATCTAATATATTGATTAATGTACTTAAGCTAATATGTAGGCTTATAATATATGTTGATTTTAAAATTTATGTTGACAAACATAAAAATTCATAAATTTATAATTACATAAATAATACAAATATATATATTTATGTATAGAAATATAGAAATATATAAATAGCAGTAATCCCGAAATGGTACACCAATATCAATCAATACTGTAATATTTCGTTCCCCTGGCCAAACTGAAACAGCATTTGGTACGAAATTGACTCCCTTAGTTCATGTTCATCTACGATTTAATTATAATAGTGTTGCTCACAAATTATGTGAGTCAGCTAGGGATGGCCAAAGCTACAGGGCAGCGCCATGTATAATTGAGGGTGGCCACAAGACCACCCTCAACTTGGGAAAAAAAATTTATACCTTAAAAAAAATGAAATTCTAAATTAATATGGGTCGTTCCCCTAGCCAAACTGAAACAGCCTTTGGTACAAAATTGACTCCCTTAATTCATGTTCATCTATAATTTAATTATAATAGTGTTGCTCACAAATTATGTGAGTCAGCTAGGGATGGCCAAAGCTCCAGGGCATGTATAATTGAGGGTGGTCACAGGACCACCCTCAACTTGGAAAAATAAAATAAATTTTATACTTTAAAAAAAATGAAATTCTAAATTAATATGGGTTATTGACCACCCTCGGAAAAAAACTTGACCACCCTAAAAAAAACTTGAGCATCCTAAAAAAAAATTTGCCCATTATAAATAAAATTTCACTTCTCCAAAATTTTGGTCCATTGAAGATTGAACCAAAAAATTGCGAGAAATGTTATGTTCACAACATGTCCTCAACGCTTTCATAATAAATTCTAAGTGACAGGTTTTGACTGGTGGACAAAAAAAGAATTTTAATGATATGTAAATTTAAACTAGTAACAATTGCCAACTAGGATTTGTTGTGAAAATATTGTGGACGTAGTAATTCTCAAAAATTGTCTAAACAAACAAATTAGCCTAAAAGCCCAAATCAAATGTTTAGATGTGATATTTTAAATTGTGTTTTCGAAAGACATTTTAAAATTGCTATTTTTTTTATTATAAAAAATGCATATTTTCCAATAACTAGTCAGTTAGTGCATGCTTTAGTCTTTAGCTGAATTTATTGGATTTATGTCATTCATCTTGTACATACACGTATGCAATAAAATAATACCTCAATACTTTATTGAACATGATTAACGTAACGGTTTAATGCCTAAGTTGAATATGATGAATGAACTTGTAGCTTACCCTTTATTTTTTTGTTAGCACTATGGACAAATTTCTTATAAGGAAATCACTTTATTGTAAAATTTATCTTCTAAGCAAATTCGTATTCACTTGAATAATCTTCTTTTAGATCCTAGGCTATGAGAAAAAGTCTCATCTTTTCATCCTAATAATCAAGAGAAAATAAAAAAGCATATTTACAAAGATGTTCTTATCAAACACTTAGCCATGATTTCCCTAAAAAAGAAATTAGATGGAGCATTACACTGATTTAATCCTGATTAGTTTAACGAATACAAAATATTGGTTGGAACATATCATAAAAAAGGATGATGCATTTTGTTTATATTGTTACTTATTTAGGCAAGATGTTGGTAATTGAAAGGGAAATTAGTAGTTTAATGATTACTTGGTTGTTTATATTGAAAAAGATGTTGCTGATAGCATTAATAATGAAGCTATTATACTACAATTTCAAAATATGAAAAACTTGTAGAAGGAAATTTTAAAACTTTATGTATATGAGACAGTTTTTTTATGTCAATATATTCAAGTTTTATTTTATTTGAATTTCTTAATGATCACCCTGAACAAAATTTTTGGAGCCGTCACTGCAAAGTTCGCTTGGGATACAGCATATGAGCTGAAAATGGATGTATTCAATTTATGAAACTGTGCCTGTTTTTTTGGTAGTCTTTTTTGATTTAACTGTAGTTGACCTTCAGTCAAACTTAAATAAACTATCTTTCTATAAAAAAAAACTTAAATAAACTATAGCTTAATACATTATGCAATTTTTTTCCTTTTTTTAAATTTAGTAAATAATGGTTTTACTGCATAAATTAATAGAAAAATAGACAAACGAGGAAGAGTTGCTTAACCAAACATTCTTTTATTATATCCCAAACCCTCTAAATTTAAAATGAGTTACATAAGCAATCGCTTTATTTTATTCTAGTTATGATTGCAAGGAGATAATAATAGCAAAATGACTAGTGCTTCAAGGCACTTGAAAACAATTTTTTTCTACTTTTCATCTCCAAATTTTTTCTGAAGCTCTTCAACCACATTTTTGTCGAGTTGGAAGGCCTTGGTGAGAACATCAGGATTAATGGGAGGATCGGATCCAAAGACAGCATCCGCTATTGTGATTACGCCTGCATTTTGGCTGCTTAAACCAGAAATGGCAATTGCATTAGTTTTTCCCACGTTTAATTGGAAGTGAATGAGACCAATTGGAAAGACGAACACATCCCCCTTATTTAGAGTTTTGGTGAAGAGGCGATTCTCTGGGTTGGACGTTACAAAACCAACGAAGAGAGTACCCTCCACAACTACTAGAATTTCAGTGCCGCGAGGGTGAGTATGGGGAGGATTTTCTCCATATGGTGCAAAGTCAATTCGAACCAAGGATATGCCAAGAGTGTTGAGGCCTGGTAATGTGTCTACGTTCACGGTAGTGACATTTGACCCAACTTTATTATCTGTGTTCCCAGCAATGTTCAATCCCTTGAAGAAGAAATCTTCAGGTGTGACAAGCTTTGGATCCTTGCAGAACTTTCCATTAACGAATACTGCATAAAGGAATTTTTGTTATGGACACTTTAAAAAGAATGCTTAAGAATTCAATGCAGAAAATAGTAAGGCCAGGTAGCTAACAATATTTCTTCCATTAATATTCCGGTTAGTGTAGATTCTTCACATGACAAAAATAATGCAAAAACTTGAAAAAGAAAAAGAAAAGTATGTACCGGCTGATTTGGAGTCCGAGTAGTCCTCAAGTGCAACACAAAAGTCCTGCAGGGGATCGGGGTCAGAGGCAGAGGCAAGAGAGAATGCCAAAGCAAAGAGGGCAACAGTTACAATGTAAGCTTTCCTCATATTTCAGGCTTACTCTATCTTCTGTTCTATATATTTTTGCTTCGGGTGAGGGATGAGAAATGTTGCATGGAAAGCATGTCTATTTATAGATAAGACACATTGAATAGGTCTATGGTTTTCCATAAGTGAATGATATATAGACTTGTTCAGTCTTCCATTATTTCCAATTTTCTTTTTGATTGCCAAATTATTCTTTAACTACTTCCCCATGCCTTAAATTTTCAACAAATAAGACCAGTTCAATGAGATAATATTACAATTCTATGTTACTACGGCACAACCAATCTTAACAACTATGTGTACTAAACCTGTTTTTTGTTCTTACAATGTACTTCATCGCTCATCTTTTTCCACAATTGATCTAGCTCTGAACTAATTGAACACACCATGTCTCGTATTCGATGTGTCTCTATTTCAAGGGGTTGTTAATAACTTAATACTTCGGTGGAAGTTTCTGTGTGACTTTTGTTTGCCTAAATTAAATAGATGGTTGATAATTACAATTGTAGGACCAATAATTAGATGGATTCAAAGCTTCTAGTGTATTAGCCTATTAGGTAACTGCTATCAACGTCCACATGCAAATAGACTTTGTCAATGGGAAGCACCTTAACCTTTCAAATGTGTTAGGTCCATATTTTTATGTTGGAAAAACATGAACAACAGTAACAACTTAGAACCCAGTTTTTCTAGTTTAGTGTATAAAGATTGGTATTACAACAAAAAGACAACTAAACTTTTTATGTTGTTGCAACTATACCTCTTCTTTGCAAATCTTTAAAGATTTGGAGCAAAAAGAGGTACATTGCAGATGGAGTTATGGAGGTCACGCTAGTACAGAGTCAAAGTCTATTTACAAAAGTGGCAAAGAAAAAAATAAGGGGTACTGTTTGCCACATTAGCAGAGTTTACGTTCTAAAATAAGAACACAAGGGCATAAGGGCATTTAACGCAAAATGTTGCTACATTGGCAGAGTTTATGTTCTAAAATAAAAGCACAAGGGCATAAGGGCATTTAACAAAAAATGTTTAGTGATTTATCATTACTGATCGTTAAGACAATTAAACATACCTACATAGATATATATATATATATATATATGTATGTATGTATAAATGTTTTTCATTTATAAATCTAAATATGCATATATAAAAACTTAAAAAGGTTCAAAATGCAAGTTCTCTGCGGAACTTCTTTCACTAGTGCCACCATTATGAAAATTTTGTACATGACTAACAGCACTTGCTTGCAACCAGATTGTTTAGGAACGAGTTACAGTGGTTGAACTGAGAGGTCAAAGCTTTAATGGGCTAGGCCTCACCACAGAAAAATCAATCATCAATCATCAATCAATCAATATATATAAAAAAGTAAAGACCTTATGTGAGAAAACATGAGTTTTTGCCAAGTGACATATTCTATGCAAAGAGAATTAAAACATTCTCAAGTGTCACATCAAAGATAAGAACAAATTAAATATTGACTTTTTATTTCATTTGGTTCAATGTTTCAAGACTTTTCTAATTAAAAAAATAAATATTTTTTTTATCATTTGGTTCAATGTTTCAAACTTTTCATCTCTCACACATACACACAAAACTCTTTGCATTTTAATGCACCATTTTCACCTCTTGTATTTCTACTCCTTTATATATATCTACTCATAGCTCTTCATGCATGCCATACCATGTCAAATATACACAGACAAAAAACAATGTCATTTACCTTCAATATTTCAATGACACCTACCTAACTCTAACATTGTTGTTTCATCTAATCCTAATCCATATGAATTAGCTACAACCAAGGAAGGGGGGCTTGCATTTCATATTGAGTGACAATAGTAATTACGATTTTGATGTTAAGGTCAAAAGTTGTGGATTTGTGGGCTTTGTAAATGATGTAGATGTGATTGACTGTGGGTGTTTGAAATGTGTATTTTGTTTTATAATTAAGGAGAAAGAGAAAAACACATTCTATATCAACTTTTATTTTATAATATTCTTCCAAAGTTTTTTTTTTCTTATTACTTCAATTGAATAATTATAATGGATATGTGTGTGCAATTTATAATTGTTGCTTTTTATGATGAACTCATTACTAATAAAGTTTTATAACAATTATGCTATAACACATATACAACATTTTTTAAAATCATCTTATATAAAATATTACAACATTATCTTGCATCGTATGGGTAACTTACTAGTTACAGTTAAATAACAGAAACAGGGGGAACAAAAAACAATTTACCCATGGCACAATCAAATTCTCCCTAAGGCACATTGAAATCAACTTAAGAAAAGTGAGTCATTTCACCCCAAAATGGAGTCACTCCCTGCTAGGGACAATCCAATGGAGAGGGCAAAAAAAAAAAAAAAAAATGCCAAATATCTACCAACATAAAAGAATACAAACATAAGCCAAGTATATTGGGTATGTTTGCGGAACCATCCACTGAATTCCCTTCATGCATCCAAGGACGGATCCAGGATTTCAAGCTGGAGGGGGGAGGGGGGCAGAGATAAGCGAATTTTTTTTTTCAAATACGCATCCATGTAGTATTAATAAGCTATCAACCAAGACAAATACCCAAAAATCATTGTTTCTTAATATATAAAGATACAATCATCTACCAATAAAGACAAAAGACACGAAACACTATTGTTTCTTAATACAATCATCTATGAAAAAGGAACTCAACACTCTTTCAAATCTTCAAAATCATTTACGATTGAATCTAAACTAAATGTCGAAGCTATATCCTTTTCAAAGGTTACGTCCAAAAATCATTTTCCATTTTGTTTTGAAGGTTAGTTTTGACAACTTTCATAGCTGAAAATGCTCGCTCTGTAGTAGCAGTAGAAACTGGAAGAGTAAGCACAAGTCTCACCATTCTATAAACAAGTTTGTAGTGTTTTGAATTTCCAGTTCTCACTAACCATTGACACAACTCAGATAAACTTTTCAATTTTTTGAACTCTGGATCTTGGACTACATTATGCTCAAAATGATTAAGCTTCTTCTCCGACACTTGTTTGTCATAATCTATGAAATTTTGTGGATAGAAATTCTTTACCAACAAACAAAGCTCACTACATCTGAAAGATTTTAATGCTTTTCGAGGTTCTAAAGCTGAGTTAAGCCTAAGTAACTCCATTGCATCTTCATTAAACCGATGATTTAGTTCTTGTAGTTGATAATCTATTGCAGCATAAAAAATATTTACTCGATAATGATGCTCAATTGTAACATTATTGTAAGTTCGTTTAGACCCCTTAAACCCAACAGATTAACCTAGAGAATTAGCCAAGTTATTAACTTAGGTAATTTAATTAAAACTAGGTTAACACAATTAAGCAAAAATAACAAAGTAGCGGAAAATAAACAACACAAAGATCTGATGACCCAGGAAACCACACCGGTAAAAACCTGGGGAGGATTTGACCTAGCTATCCTCAAGGTAAACTGAATCCACTATGAAAGAATCGAAGTTTACACAATAGACTTAGACCACTAACATTTTATTGCTACCCGGTTGTAGGAAACTTACTTCCATGACCCCATGATAGCTCCGAGATCCACGGACTCCTTCTTTCCGGAATTCTTCAGCAAATCCACAAGCGCACCTGCTTGTATATCTTTGTGTTCTCTTGTTTCTGCAACTGTAACGATCTACACAACTCTTGACATAAATCTCAAGTTTGTAAACCCTAAGTGTATGTGAAGGTAAACACCTCTAGATCTCAAAGAAAGATTCACAAACACAGCAAAACAGAATTCTGAAAACGTGGCTAGGGTTTTCCCTTTTATACTTAGGGCAAAACATAAAACCCTATACATTAAAACGGGCTTGGGCTGAGTTGGAATTTTCTGCAGAAAAACGTTCTGCACGATTTTCGATCGATCGAGTCTAATTTTCGATCGATCGAGTCATACAGAAAGTGAACAGTACTTCTGCATAAAAACTCGATTCCAACTTTACAATAAGACCCATACTTTGAGCAAGTCTAACACACGACTCAACATTGTTTTGATCATGGTTTGCCAACATACAAATTGAAGTTCTAAATACATTAGTTCCTAATCTTTAGAACCTAACAATTATCTTGCTGATTACGAGCTCAACCTCGCCTCCCAACATAACAAGCATTCATATCTAGGACATCAATGCAATGCTTCTCACAAAATGATATCACAGTGGTAAGTCATCCCATTCATCATCTCTAAATTTTTGGATAAGTGCTTTAGTAGATGAAACTAAATGCATGACATTTAAAATGTCTTGAGATTGGCTTTGCAAAGCTTGACAAAGTTTATCAGTGATCTCCGCAGTTTCCTTCTCAAGATCAAAATGAAGACAAATTCAAATGAAGTTAAACCATCATAAGCTGACTCTGCTTCTGCTCAATATTCTCCATCACTTGCATCATCAATTATATTTAGTAAAACTTCAACAGTTGAAGTAAACATCCTTAATAAGCTAGAAACTAATCTAAAATGTGAACTCCAACGTGTTTCTACAAGTCGTTGTAAAGTGCCAATTTGATTAAGTCCACTTCCAGTCTCAAGCTCTTCAAGATCAATCAAACATGCTATTTCATTAGCATTGGCAACTTTCAATTGCTCATTACGCTTGCATGAAGCATTATCAATTTTGATCACCAAAAGCAATTTAAGAAAAAACCCACTAATGGGGACAACTTGTTTTGATGCTTTCACTAATGCCAATTGTAAGCGATATGCAAAACAAAAGATGTAGTAAGCATATGGGCAATCATTCAAAATCAAAGCTTGTAATCCATTCCACATACCTCACATGTTGCTTGCTTCATCATATCCTTGCTCTCGAATATTTTTTATATCTAAGTAAAATTGAGATAACAAAGAATAATCCCCTTCTTTAGAGTCAAAGCCGCAGTGTCAACAACATGAATAAGCCCAAAAAAAGGTTCTTTCACAAAGCCTTCTGCATCAACATTTCTAAAAACCACAGCCATTTGCTCTTTCATGGACTTATCACGAGCTTCATCAATCATTATGCAAAACTTTGCATCACCAATTTCTTCTCGAATGGCCTTCTTCACTTTGGATGAGAAAACATGTAGAATTTCCTTTTGAATCCTAGGTAATGTGTAGGTTGCATTTTTGAGAGCTTTTTCTATTATTTCAGCAACCTTCTCATTCCAAAAAGTCACCATACCCAATGATTCAAGAAAATTCCCATGATTAGATGAACTAAAATTTTCATCTCAGCCTTCCGTTGCAACCGATTATTTGCAATGTTCAGTAGTGAAATGATCAACTACCCTTGGTAAATGCTGCCATTGGTTCATCAAATCCTTACACATTTGCTTGGCAACTCTATGAGCTGATTAGGATCTTTTCCTATATAGCCTTGAAAACAACAATTTTTGCCCCCAACTTTTTTCCAATTTCTAAATCCACCAACAGTGAATGTATTTTGTCCCACAACCCCATTTGGATTATGAAAGATAAAGCAGGGTAGACAATAAGCTACATCTTTTATAGGAGAATATTCAAGTTATGTTGAATAATATTCAAACCAAGAAGCTTGAAAGCTACAATTGTGCTTTCCACTTTTTTTGTATGTCTCTAGAGAAGGTAGGTGCAGACCATTTTTAATGTAAGCCCGACGAATTTCATCACGTTGATTAACATGATATTCCCATATTTGTTTGCGTGTTCTGGGATCATAATCCAAAGAATCAAGATCAACTTTTTGAAATTGTGTTTGAGAGATATGATTATTTTTTGGAATTGGGATATTGGCATTGTCTGGAATTGGGGAATGAATATTTCTTGGGATTGGAACATCGACATTTTCCAGAATTGGGGAATGAATATTTTCTAGAATTGGAACATCCACATTTTCTAGAATTGAAATAGCAACATTAGTTTTTGGCAATTTCACATTAACTTCGGAAGAATTTGAATTTTTTCTTTTGAAAAAATCAAACATTGTAGTTGATTTTTTCATGATCTACAAATAAAATAAGAATCATATATATTATCTCACAAACGGTTGTTGTTACTAATTAAAGACAAATACTAGAATCTAGGTAATATGCATGATGCATTTAATTATAAATTTAGTATTTTTCACTTCTTTTCAATTTATAAATTTATCTAATTTTGCATTATGAGTTAACAATAGGCACAAGTAAATCATCGTTATTTTCTTAAATTTGTGTGACAATTTTCTATATTATATGATTTGTTTTTTTCTTTTTGTCTTTGGTCTTTGCCTTTATTTATCTTTTTGTCTTTGTGTTGTCTCCATCTTTTTGACATTGACCCACTAACCCAATCCCACTACCAACACTATAAATTTATTCTGTACTACTAACAAAAACTTTTATTAACTTTACCTTTTTTTTTGTCACTTGTCCCTATTATGCCCAACTACCAGTCAACAAAAGAACAAACAAACAGTCAAACACTACACTAATATATTCTTTAATCTGAGTAATCTCTACAAACTCTACTCTCTCTCTCTCTCTCTCTCTCTCTCTCTCTCTCTCTCTCTCTCTCTCTCTCTCTCTCTTATTTATATAATACAAGAGAGAGAGTCACAAACACAAAGTGATAGAGAGTCACAAAGTCAAAAAGCAAAAAAAAAAATAAAAAAATAAAAAAACACCACAACCAGCACAGATTCAATTCACAATCACCAACATCATTTTATCACTCATCAGTAAAAACACAAACACCACAAGTCCACAAGCACATATTGTTAGATTCTGAGATTCACAAGCATTTTATTAGGTTTTGAAGGAAATGATAGATTAAATACCTGTGACCTGTGAATGTTGGAGCGACGAAGTTGGGCTGGGTAGATCGAGCAACCAACGATAGCGGCAAGATGGGTCTCGTGTGGGCAGCGGCGACAGCTGACAGGGAGACTCTTGTGTGATGGTGGCGTAGGTACTGGGTAGCAAGATGGGTCTCGCAAGCGTGGGCGTGGGTAGCGGCGTCATGGCATGGGTCTCTCTGACTCTGAGTACTCTCTATCTCTCTGTTTCGCCTTTCACTTTCCTTTCTTCTTCTTTTTTCCTTCGTTTTTTGCTTTCTCCGTTCGGTTTTGGACTGCTGAGTTTTCTTTCTTTCTTTTTTTATTTTTTACATTTTTTTTAGATTTACTTGGGTCATGGTCTCTTGCCTCCTGGGCTAGCTGGTTGGGCTAGGGATTCATGATTTTTGGGAGGGGGGGCCTGAGCTAAAAACTAAAGGGTGCCCAAGCCTTTTTTTTTTTTTTTTGAAAATTTTACCTGCTAAATTCATTTTTTTTTTGGGCCTAGGGGGGGCCCGAGCCCCCCTAGGCCCCCACCTGGGTCCATCCCTAGTTGTAGTTATTGACACTAGTCATAGACCCACATTATGCATGGGAATAAATAATTATTTTGTATTGTAATATAATTTATAGTTTTTTCTCTAAATTTTTTGAAGATAATTTGTTCTCCCAAAAAATTAAACAATTTTTATTCGGTCCACTTTGGTCCAATTTGGTCCACTTGGTCAATTTTGATCTCCTTCAATCCATTTTAGACTAATTGGACATTAAACTGATTCTTTTTGTAGGTTTTCTTTTCAATTTTAGCTCAAAAATTCATTTTTTTCTTACTTTTTAGGTTGAAAAGTATGAATCTTTATTATATTTGGGGCTAAATTCTTTAGTTTTGTGTTAAAAAAATACAATAAAACACTAAAATAGGCATTAGAAATTAGAAATATTAGCCATACAATAAAAATGATAAATATTCAAAAGTATCGTTCGGTCCACATTGTTTCTATTTCGTTCAATCAGTACTCTTTGGTCCAATTTGGTCCTATTTTGTCCATTCTGTCCACTATAGTTCTATTCGGTCTAATTCGATCTATTTGGTCTTATTCAGTCCATGTCAGTTAGTTTTGTCCACATTGGCTCTATTCGGTCCACATTGGTCCTACTCTGTCCACTTCGGTCTTATACGCTCCATTCTATTCAATTTAGTCCTGTTTGGTCCATTCTGCATTTTTTGGTTCTATTTGGTCCTATTCAGTCCACATAGGTTCTATTTGGTCCATTCTGTCCACTTTGATTCACTTCGATTCCTATTTAGGCCATTCGGTCTACTTAGGTCTTATTCAATTCATTTTGTCCACTTTGGTTCTATTCAGTTCATTTTGTTCACTTTGGTCCTATCTGACTACATTGGTCCTATAAGGTCCACTTTGGTCCAATTTGGTCCCGTTCAGTCCATTATGTCCACTTTTGTCCTATTTGGTGCATCTTGTTCCTATTTAGTCCATTCAATCCTATTAAGTGTTGGTTTGGATACGGATGATTTCTCCTGCGTTTGCCTTTGCTTTTTTTTTTTTTTTTTTTTTTTTGCTGACTAGCGCCTCTTGCACTGTTCATTTTGGTTTACTTCGATCTATATTTGTGCACTTACATAATGGGAAAAGACATATTCAGGTTGAAAGCACCTAATCTAAATCCAAATTTATTAAAAATATATATAATCTCAAGCTCGTAATATCTAAAATCTTAAACATAGCATTTAATATTGTTGCTACACTTTTGTTGATGCACTTTAATGTATCATTTCCGTCCACTTTGGTATGGCTAAATTTAAGTGAAAGTCTTTCTAAACATAAAAGCTATGAATATACAAATGTAACCTTTAGAGCAATTATTCAATTGTTTTAAAGTTGTTACTTTTAAATGAATTGCATGAGGTTGATCATACATTTAAGCAATATATATAATTTTTATTTAAATAAATTATTCAAATTATATTTTCATTCTCTTAAAAGAGATTACCATGATAATCAAAACTCATATCAAGCTAATACTGAATATATATAATTTATATCTCTAAATATAACTGTAGAGAGAGAAGATTACTTGTGATTGGGAACTAAAAAATACAACACCAAAACGTATGAACCCAAAATAGAGTTTTAAAAAATCACAATGATTCATCAATATAAAATAGAGTTGCAATAAAGAATAAAAAATCAAGAGAAATAAAATAACCACTTTTCAAGAGAGAATGTGAGAGAGAATAATAAGAAATTTATTGAAAATAATAGTAGAATAAAAATAGTAAAAATAAAAAAATATATAATAATAGACATCAAATTATCTAAGTCATGTTATGCAATAAAATAAAATTATATTCTTATATACTATCTTTGTAATGCAATATGATAACATCTATGAAATCAAAGAAAATAAAAAAGATAATGTAAGGTTGAATTTATTCAACCATGTGTTGACTTTATTTCGTGCCAAATTTGCTTGTATTTCAACAATTAGATACCCTGTATTTAGGTAGAAATAGGGTTGTGTGTGAAAGAGTGTGGAGAATTCAAGTGTGTGTGCATTCAAGAGGATTCTCACGACTAGATCTCGCGAGTGACTTGTGACTGTTGACTTGCCAAAATGCCACACGTGTAAAACATGCAGAAAGCTGAAGAGCCACGATAGTTGGAGCACTACAGGACAAAAAGGACAGTTTGGCCAGTCAGTTATTTCGCGACTCATACTCACGACTCATTTCAATCGCGAGTGAGTCGCCAAAACACCCTGTTTTGTAGAAAAATGTCTTTTCACATTCCTCACGTACCCTACTATAAATACCTTTATACCCACGATATGTAGAGAGCTTCCAGAGAGATTTTGAGAGAGAAACCCTAGAGAACAACAAGATTGACTCATCCACAATTTTATATCTTTGATTCTCAAATTCCTCTACTCTCACCCTTTCTATTGACACACCCTTGAGAGATTCATTAGCCAAATCCTTATCTCACCATACCCATATCTGTGAGGAGGTTATTTGATGCTTAGGAAGCAGTTCAGAGATGACCAATTCATTTGGTTAATGCAATGAGCTTATTGCGGGATCCGAAAAACTAAAGAAGAGATGGTTAGGCTTAACCTTGTTGGAGCAAGAAGCTTTGAGGGCTTAGATGCATTGGGTAGATTAGGCTTGGAGGGTCTATTGCTATTTATGTATCCCAACTTTATTCTTAAGTGGATCATTTTACCACTTGAAAGGCGATGGAGAGATTTTTCACTGAGTTCTTCGATTTCCTCTTCGATAACATGTGCCGGTGTTATCTTTGTGTTTGCATCTCTCTAACCCTTACTCTTTACCTTTAATTGTTGTTGTGTTGTGATTAATTATGGTTTAGAGTAGTTTGTTTATTTGAGTATTGCTTGTACTTATCATTCCGCACATGTATTGTGTTAGGTTCTAAAAGTTTAGAATAATTGGCAAATTGTGAACACACAAGAACATACAAGCTGCAGAAAGAAGATTTTAGAATTTGCCTGATTCGACCGATCGAAAAACAGGCTCGATCGATCGAGAGTCGTATCTGCAGAATTTTAAGTTGGCCCAAACAGCAGTTCTAGCCCATTAAGGATTAGGGTTTCAAATCTACTTCTCCCACTATATAAAGGAAACCCTAAACACGTTTTTTTAAAAGGCTTTTTAGAGAGAGAAGAGTGTGCCTCTTTTGTATTTAGGGTTTTGTTCCTAAAACCTCTCTTATAACTTCTACGAGTATTGTTCCTTGAAGAATCTCAAGATCCGGTATTGTTGAAGTTGCTGCCTTCTCTAGTCATTAAAGGTGCTGATGATCTAAACCTTCAAGGGCGGTCTTGGAGTCACAAACATGAGAGTTTGTGTTGCTAAACCTTTGAGTGGGATCTCAAAGTCACAAACGTGGGTGTTTGTGTTTTGCAAAGAATTCAAGGAAAGAAGAAGTCCGTGGTCTCGGAGCTGTCACGTGGTCATGGTAGTAAGTTTCCTACATGAGGTAGCAATAGGATGTTAGTGGTCTAAGTCGCTATTGTGTAAACTTCAATTCTTTCTAGTGGATTTGCTATTTTACCTTGAGGATAGCTAGGTTAAATATTCCCCAGGTTTTTTACCGGTTTGGTTTTCCTGGGTCACCATCTCGTTGTGTTATTTATTTTTCCGCTGCTTTGCATGATATGATTGTTATTGTTTTAACCTAGATCTGAATAATAAACTTAAGTATTTACTTGGTTAATTAATTAGGTTAAACAATCTAGTTTACAGGGGTCTAAATGAACTTACATATTGTTTAAGTATAAGCTTGTGTTGGTTATTTTGAAATTGGGGGTTTAAGCATTTACTAATGTTTTATACACCAAGTGAACTTTCAGATAACAACTTAAAAACACAAAACTTAATCACATCAACCTAAAGTAGAGTTTCAAATAATACAAAAATTCATCCAACCTAAAGTAGAGATGCAATAAAAATATTTTTAAAAATCAGCCAAAAATGGAAGAGAGAGAGAGAGAGAGAGAGAGAGAGAGAGAGAGAGAGAGAGAGAGAGAGAGAGAATAACCTTTTGTGTGTGGGAAAACTATGTATAAGATGTGAAAGAAAATTATAAATTTATAATAAGAGGAGGGGAATAAGAAAAGTAAAAAATAAAAAAAAATGTAAAAGGATAGAGAAAAAGTGATATTAAGGTAAATAGTAATGAGGAGATGAAAAAGGTAAAAGAGAGAGGAAAAGTTAGAGAAAGTATAACAATAAGTTGGGAAATTAATAAGAAAGAAAGAGAGTTAAAAATAAGAAAGAGAATGTTGAAAATGGGTGAATGATATGGCCATTGAAATTGCTCAATAGGAACGTAGCAACAATAAATACTACGCTTCAGTTTATATATATATATATATATTGACATCATCTTATGTTATTCTAATCATATTATGTATTTGTGGGTATCAGTTAGTTCAACTGATAAAACCTAGTTAAATAAGAGATCTGGGGGTTCAATCTCTGTCTACACCAAAAACCGATTGGTGTCTTGGTTTAATAATAAAAAGTTTTCATTAGGAGTAGACACCATAGGTTAAAACTCCCTCTAAAATAAAATAAAAAAAATCTGTATTGAAACTGATGAATTTTCCTGTACATTACATGGGTTAACAACTAGTTGTGAAATTTTTCCTATGCATCAAACGGGGATAACGACTAGTTGTAAAAATATAACTGACATTAAGATTTTCTATCATAATATTTAGCTAGAAGGCTGTCCAAATAATTTATACCAATTTTAGTTTTAACCAATTATTTTCAAGGAAAGTACCGAAGTAAAATGGATTTTAAAGTGAAAACAAACGGACGCTTTTTGAACCACAAAAAGTTATCGTCCTCCTATTCACAACTTTTTTTTGCAACCGTTGGGAAAAACATCATTAAAAAGAATCCTTTATTTATCTATTTTGATAATACAAGAATTTGGCTTATCAAAAAAAAAAAAGAAAAAAAGAAAAAAAGAAAAAAAGAAAAAAGAATGCACTTTTTTGTAGTGATATAACATGTTAGACATTCAATTTTTGGTTTTCCATTTTTAAAGAAAAAAAAAGGTGGTGTTTAAGCTTGGTACGAATGTGATTGTTGTGACTGCATTTCAACTTTCTAGAATATGCTGGGTCGTATATGCCTAGGTTTCAAAATTCAAATGTTTATCTTAACTTCAGAGTGTAATCCATTGAGTTTTGGATAACATCAATCAACATGAAGTTGACAACATCAAGCTCTCTAGTCTTCTCCTGCACCATGGAAAATAGGTTTCAATAGACTCCAGTTCAGCCTGAGCTTATGGTCAGCTTTGTTTATATTGCAAATCTGATTTAATGAAATTAAATCTAGATTGTTAATGCATTGATTACTCTCAACTTACACTATTTTTAATTCATTTTATGCCAAAAAGGATGGAAGAAAAAAAAAAAAAAAAAGATAAAGAAAGTGATAGATTTGGTTGGTCTTCCTAGCTTATTATTCATGGACAAAACTTAAATACAGTTTTTCAATGTGCCTAAATTGAAACACATGTCAATAATCTATATTGACCATTATAGTATAAAATGTATTATATTTTTAAAGATAAATTAAATTAAATTCACTTATATATTTGAATTTAATTAAGAAAATGTAATGCATCTAACTAAGAAATTATATCTAAGTTTTATTGATTATTTATTTTTTAACGACTTTTTTTTTCTTCTTCTTAATAATCTTTAACCAATTCTATCTTTACTAATGACCAAGACAATTTTGGAGTAGGCGATCTCATCACCAAAACTCAAACAAGGCGCCTGCCGCCTGCATTATACATAAGCTATCCTTAATGCTAAAGCCACTCTAAATTTTATTACAACAAGTTAACAAATTGACATAACAATCAATGTAATTGATGGATTTCAATAACATAATAAACAATATCATTTTATTTTTTTTTTTGTGAGACATGAATTTATAAAAGTTATATAGTAAAATCATATACTATATATAATAGCAGAAGCCTTTAACCAGGTGCTGCCACGTTAGGAAAAATACCCACTTAAAATACTTACACGTGTACACTTAAAACCTTTTAAAAATCGCACGGTGTGATTGTTTCAGGCACCAACCCGCCTATTCATTAAAAAAAAAAAAAAAACGCGTGTAATACATTCAGACACTAACCCGCTTATTAAAAAACTAAAGACAAGAAAAGAACATAAAAACACAGTTCCGAATAAAGCACCAAGCCACTGCTCAGAAAACAAAGACAAACCCTAAAACCCAGGCCGTATTTTCCGATTACCATCCAGCCTGAAACTCGCGATCCTTTGCTGCACTTCTACATACACGCAGATCGGGCTACCGTGTTCTAATCCATCAAACAGACGAAAAAGCAAAAAAAGAGAGAGAAACTACGACGGTGCAAACATCTGTTCGTCATCTGCAACCGTTAAAACCGGAAATCATCTGTACATCCTCTGCAACGACAACCGATTCAACAATAAACAAGCCAGAAGGTTGGTATTTTATCCCTTTTTTGGTTTCTATTCGATTACCGTTTCTAGGGTTTTTTTAAAAAAAAGGTTTTCAAGGACGAAGCCTTTTTTTCCCCCTTTTTCCCATTCAATTAGCGTTCCAAACAGCCAGGATATCGAAGATTTTGTAAGATACTGTTTATTGTTTGGCAGTTTTTAGGGTTTAGACATTGCTCTAAAGTGTAGATTTATTTGATGATTTCTGTCAAACTGAAATCGATTTGGCACTGAATAAATTTTGTTTTTTGTTCAATTCGATATTTTCGCTTTTGTTTATATTACGTACCATTTCTGTTTTGGGCCTTTTTGATGTCGTTTTCCCTGTGAGGGTTGAACAACCTTTTTACTTCATTTCTTTCTTTATATGTGATGTTGAGCCTGACACATCATCAAATTCTGTTATAGTTACTGAGAAGGAAATTTCAATAAGTTGAGGAGACAAGTGAAGAACCTGTTATGTAGCCTAAACCACTACAGGTAAATATTTTAAAATTCGTTTTTAAATTACATCATAAATTGAATTTTATGTTTAGAGATTTGGTTGGATATGTTTGGATTTATGTATTGGGTTAGATTTGAATTTGGCTACAGTAATTGGGTTAGAATTGTTTTCTGTTTAGTGTTTTTGTTTTAGATTGACGTATGATTTACCAAGACTTGAGCCAAGTAGAAATTTAGTGATCTTGAAGTATTGTTGGTATGTATTGAGCCAAGTCGAAATTATTTAATCTTGCAATCTTACTTTTTTAAAGATAATATCTAATACCATTCTCATCCTGCATAATCATATTTAATTGAGTTATATTTTAGATCAAGTTACATTTTGAGTTTAAATTGGTGGATGGTCATTGCTTAGTCCTGCTAAATAAAATAGATTTAGTACTTAGGTTTTTGCTATAGTGAATTCCAGCTTTTGATAAATGATATAAACCTGGCTTATGGTCATCTGTTATGCATCTTTGATGCTTACACTCATTTTTTGGTATTGAATTTTAAATTCTTTGCTTGATTATATGTTGCTTTAGTGTACTGTTCAATCAAAATGCAGAATTAAAGTTTTGGGGCCATTAAAAAAAATTCTTTTGGTGTTACATTATATGCGTCCGTTAAAATTTGATATGTAATCTTCTCATTAGAGGTTATCAATCTGGTGGTTGTTATTGTTGTGTTTAGTAGTGTTGAAGATAGGGAAGAGAGTGTTTGAGGCAATCAGCTCTGTTTTCATTACTTTTAATTCATACTTAGAATAGTTTGAATTTGTTGGCTTCCTTTTATTTTGGATTTAGGATTGTGGTTGAAAATTACAATATCCCTGCTGTAGTTTCCTTACTAAATCAAAACTTCAATTTAGCCAAAGGCACTTACACTAACACACTAGAAAAAACTTAGTCTCTAATTCTTTCACTAGACAAAACTTTTGTCCTCAATCTCACACACCCTACAAAGTTACCCTATAATTCTATTTATAGGGACTATTACACTTCCTTGCTTCTTTTCTTATCAATGTGGGACTATGTTTGCATATGTAGTTGTGGGTCATGAGTTTGTATATGAGGTTATTATTTTCCTTGGGTTTGTGTTTGAACAACTTTCAATGAGTCCGTATCTCTAAATCTTAGTTCCTTTTGTGCTCTATTCTGTTGCTTGATGTTTTTCCCCCTCTTTTTACTGCCTTTTTCGTTCTTTAGGGCTTGAATTTTTATTGCTGGATTTTTTAATTGGAGCTCTACCTCTTTTGGGCCTGATTTCCCCCCCCCCCTCCTCATTCTTTGTCTCTTATCTTTCATACATCATGTGGGTGCTGTCTTACGGTAGATCAGTTTCAGATGAATGACATAGTCAGTAGCCATTCATTCAATCAGAATCAGCAGGAATTGAAAATTTTTCATGTGTTTGTAGATATAATCCACCAAACACAAAAAAGAGCACCTTACCCTTCAATAATAACAAAGCTCTTGGCAAGAATATTTGTCAGATTTGTTTATCTTGAAGTGAAATTCATGCCTTAGAAATGGTTTCTTGGTTTGACGGTTAAATCATCAATCTTTTGACATGCACATGATCTATAGTTTCCCATCCACTGTAATAATTTGAATTCAAAAAGGATGGCGAAGTACTGCTCCTGCACCTGTTTCTGCTACCTCTTTTGCTAAGATGATAGGAGGCTGCTAAATAACTTGCCACCAAATATTTTTTTGGTAAAAATTGATTTTGTGTGGACTGTTCACAAGGTATATGTCTAATATTTTGACAACAAATCCGAGAAAAAGACCTTAGACATCAATGTTTACGCCCATCTACAAACTAAATGGGAATATAAACTGTAATTTTTGGGTCGGATAATTTGTAAATGGCTGGTGTAGCAATTCAAAATGTGGATATTTGAAGTGAGATTTGATTTGATGAATATTTTTGTTGTTAGTTCTATTACGTGTGTCTTATTTTGGGTTTTTTGGTTATGTAATGGACTCGGTTATAAGAATTGCCTTTGTTATTGTCGGTGCTTTTATGGTTTTGTATAGTTTGAATTTGTTGGCTTCCTTTTATTTTGGATTTAGGATTGTGGTTGAAAATTACAATATCCCTGCTGTAGTTTCCTTACTAAATCAAAACTTCAATTTAGCCAAAGGCACTTACACTAACACACTCGAAAAAACTTAGTCTCTAATTCTTTCACTAGACAAAACTTTTGTCCTCAATCTCACACACCCTACAAAGTTACACTATGATTCTATTTATAGGGAAATTCATGCCTTAGAAATGGTTTCTTGGTTTGACGGTTAAATCATTAATCTTTTGACATGCACATGATCTATAGTTTCCCATCCACTGTAATAATTTGAATCCAAAAAGGATGGTGAATGGGTTTTCATTATTGGATATTTTGTTGCACTTATTACTGCAAAGCTGAATGGAGTCTTCCTTGATTGCATATACAAACATAAATGATTTTGAAAGGATTCAAAATGGCTTTTTTTTTTTTTTTTGGTGGCTTTGGAACTGTAACTATTGTGTTGTCTGTTTCGACTATACTCTATATTAGAGTCACTTATTGTTGACATTTTTATTTGACTATGTTTTGGAGGTATTATGGTATTCTATTATTTTTGAAATTATAGGTAGTTCTTTGATCATAAAAATCTGTACTGCAGTACACTATTTTATAAAATCTGCACTGTTTTGAATAGCTTTCTGCATGGTTTTCAAATAACTTTCTGTAAACCAATTTTCTATTTCGTATGTTGGTATTTGCTGTTTCATATTTTGCAGCAGAGTGAAAAGAAATCGAGTTAATACTTCTATGTCATGTAAGGTTTTGAACATTGGAAGTTGTAATTTTGTTGTTTGTTGCCTTCTCATATTTTATTATCTTCTTTCATACCCCGTTTGAAGTTAATCACATTGAAGAAGTGTCTTTGCTGTTGTCTAGGCTCTATTTATCTTAAAAAAAACACACTCTTTTTTAAGTTGTTGTCCTTTTTTTGTTGGTATCTGCATTAGTTTATACGCCTTTGGTTGTTTTGAACAACATATGATGATTTGTTCACTATGCATTCCATGTTTTGTTACAGATGGACACCATCACAGAAAAATGTACCTATTCGTTTGGCCGCTTAAGCAAACTGTTTCAGAATTATCTTTGTCACCATTGTTGTTCAGTTTCATCGTTCCACTGGGTAGTTATGAATTTTACACCGTTCCAAATTAATTTCACATTATATTTCTTTAGACAAAAAACCTAAAACTATAGTTCATTCTTCATACTCTCTCTCTCTCTTTAGAAACCTCCAAATTGGGCGAAACCAAGAGTTGCAAGTGTAGAAAGAGGTTTCTGTTCTTTGCAATAGGTAGTGTTGGGAACGGTAATACAAAATTTAAAGTTTTCCTTTTCAAACACTATTTTCATTTAATTGTTGTTATATAATATGCATTTGATAGTTTATGATTTGGCGTTATCAAATGCAGGTTTTTTTTTCCTCTGGGGATGTGGGTGTTTTTTTTTTTTTTTTTTCCTTGGGGTTGATTATAGAATTTGAGATTTTGGAGAATATGAAATTGTTGGTGTTATATGATTTTATGGAATGGGTTGTTGGATCTGGTGCAGGGATTGGTACAAATTGATAGAGCTACTAAAGCCTAAATGTTATGGTTTGTGCTGTTCTAACTTGCGCCTTTATTATTTTGGGTTATTATTTACTCATTTTTCTTTCTTACTGTCTTTGAAAAACTTTTTGAACAATTTGGTGGGTTATTCTTATGAAAAGCATGCCAAGTTGCCAACCATAAGTTTCCAACCATTTATTACTTATCCAGAAAACACAGTTAGTTGTATGCAGACAAGGAAGAGTTTAATGGAAAACTTATAACCAAAAAAAATTGCCACTACCACCAGTAAAGGTTTTTTTTTTTTTTTTTGGTATTTATTTATATATGATATTATATATATGATTTAGGTTTTGGTATTTTGGTTAAATTGGTTTTGATTTAGGTGTTTGGGTTAGATTTGGTTTTGATTAACAATTTTTGAAGTGGTCCACATGTCTACTTGCTCATTGCTCTGTACCTTAAGTGACCAAATAAACAAGTAGTCACCTCAGTATAAATTTTAGGCAAGAAAGAAAAAAAAAATCTGTATATGCGTAACAAATAATCAAATTAGTTAAGTCTATATGAGGACAATCTCATTTTAAAATGTGTGTGTGTGTGTGTGTGTGTGTGTGTGTGTGTTGGAACATTTAATGTTTAATGAGTAGCTTTAGGGATTTTAAAGAATGTTAGCAAAAGGTTTACGCATTTGGGATCAAATATGATTTGGAAACTTGGAGTAGATGATGGCTTAGGTGTTGACTATTTATCCTCCCTAAAAAATACTAACATAGACACTCTAAGTGTAAATACAGTGGAGAGAGTGACTTTAGTGGGCATAAGAACTTAGTTTAAAGGCTACATCAAGTAACTTTTGTTCCAACGTTCCTTAATACTTATTTTAGCAAGATAGGCAAGCTTACCATGCATTTTGAGCTTATTTAATTGCCTTTGGGTTACATATTCATGAACTCTTTTGTAATACAATTCCTAAAACTATAAGTAATACTACTTTTACTACCATTGGTGTTCAGTTGCACCATTCTAGGTAGTTATAAATTTTACACCGTTTCAAATAAATTCCACTTTATTTTTCTTTAGGAAAAAAAATTCAAAAACTTCAGTTCATCCTTCACCCTCTCTTTGTATGGTGAACCTTTGGTTTTTACTAATTGTTTTGGGGGTTTTAATGTCATGTTCCATTTTAGTTTTTTGATTCAAGTTATTGAGGCATATTTCAATTTTTGAAAGAAAATTTTGATTTCACTCTAATTCTTCTGTTGTCTCTCTTTCATCTTTCTCTCCTGTAATTTGAACAATGTTTTGACCCTGTGTAATTTAAATTAGTATTATTGTAAGTATTTGGTTTGACTTTGGGCGCCACTCCATTTGGAGATGATTGGAACTTTGATCATGATAGCGTGTTTATAGGCTTTTATGAAGTATGATGTGTTGTACACTGCATTAATGCATTTGGTGTTCTTTCTTCACTCAATTATCTGCAAATAGATTAACGTTAATTGTGACAAAGGTTCTGATAGATGACTTTAGCAAGTTTGGTGTAGAAGCAATTAATTTTTACGCCCATCTACAAACTAAATGGGAATATAAACTGTAATTTTTGGGTCGGATAATTTGTAAATGGCTGGTGTAGCAATTCAAAATGTGGATATTTGAAGTGAGATTTGATTTGATGAATATTTTTGTTGTTAGTTCTATTACGTGTGTCTTATTTTGGGTTTTTTGGTTATGTAAAGGACTCGGTTATAAGAATTGCCTTTCTTATTGTCGGTGCTTTTATGGTTTTGTATAGAGCTTTAATTTTTTGAAGTGGTGCATCAGTTTAATTTGTATCTACATAATTTCAAAACCATATAATTATGATTCAATTTTGTTCCTGTTTTGATGGAATAATTTAAATTGAAGTATTTTAGTATACGTGCTAGAAAACCATCTTCACATAGAATTAAAGTAGGTATTGTCATTGCAATTCTATCATGTTCTATCATGACTGGATACACCTGAATTAATTCTATCTTTACACTAAATTTTTAGATTTAAAACATATTCAGCACACCTGCTTTTATTTTTGCCTTTGTTTTTTTTCTTCTTAGTATTTAATTTTACTGATATTTCTCTCCTGATTTACTGTTTTGATTTACTGGAATGTTTATTATTATTATTATTATTTTTCCCTTCTTGATATTTATTTCGAAAAGCGATCCAAAACACAACAGTATGAACGACAAAAAACATTACAAAAAGCTAGAAAATGCAGGGAAAAAGTGATTACAGAAAAAAAAGGAAAAGGAGAGACGAAATACAGAAATCATTGTTATTGGAGTTTTAGAATACTCGATGCAAGACTTTAAAGAGAACTGCACTTGATAACCTTACTATTCAGGCTTTTGCTTTTACATCCTTTATTTTAATCATCAAAATTTTTAAAGCAATGCTCTCAGTAGTCATTATTGCAGGTGTTGACTTCTATACTTGACAGATGCTAAATTTCTTTCATAAATAATGAAAGTCATCTTCATATCATGTCAACTTAAATTACAAAGATAGCCTAGAAATTTATCCATGTTGACAGCAACAGCCACATATCTAAAGCAACAATTACAATAACTAACTGGTAACATCTGAATTTAATCAAAAGTCTCAGCAGCTAAGTAAACTCCAAATATTAAGAAGAATTATATGAAAATAACATTGCAATATTACATATGACAATAAGAAAAATATGTGCAACCATACACTTAGCTTTATATTTGCATCCATGAGAGAGTCCAATATCCCTGCTGTAGTTTCCTTACTAAATCGAAACTCCAATTTAGCCAAAGGCACTTACACTAACACACTAGAAAAAACTTAGTCTCTAATTCTTTCACTAGACAAAACTTTTGTCCTCAATCTCACACACCCTACAAAGTTACACTATGATTCTATTTATAGGGACTATTACACTTCCTTGCTTCTTTTCTTATCAATGTGAGGCTATGTTTGCATATGTAGATGTGGGTTATGAGTTTGTATATGAGGTTAAACAAAGCTCTTGGCCAGCATATTTGTCAGATTTGTTTAGCTTGAAGCGAAATTCATGCCTTAGAAATGGTTTCTTGGTTTGACGGTTAAATCATCAATCTTTTGACATGCACATGCTCTATAGTTTCCCATCCACTGTAATAATTTGAATCCAAAAAGGATGGCGAAGTACTGCTCCTGCACTTGTTTCTGCGACCTGTTTTGCTAAGATGATAGGAGGCTGCTGAATAACTTGCCACCAAATATTTTTTTGGTAAAAATTGATTTTGTGTGGATTGTTCACAAGGTATATGTCTAATATTTTGACAACAAATCCGAGAAAAAGACCTTAGACATCAATGTTTACGCCCATCTACAAACTAAATGGGAATATAAACTGTAATTTTTGGGTCAGATAATTTGTAAATGGCTGGTGTAGCAATTCAAAATGTGGATATTTGAAGAGAGATTTGATTTGATGAATATTTTTGTTGTTAGTTCTATTACGTGTGTTTTATTTTGGGTTTTTTGGTTATGTAAAGGACTCGGTTATAAGAATTGCCTTTCTTATTGTCGATGCTTTTATGGTTTTGTATAGAGCTTTAATTTTAATTGTTTTTAGTTCTATAAATCAGATTCATAAAGCTTTGGTTTTGTGCCTCTAAAATTGAATGCATTGAGTTTTGATCTCATTGAGTTTTAGTTCTATAAATCAATATGCTTTTGCAAATATTGTCTTGAACTTCTTTTTAGATAAAGGCATTCTTTTATGGTTTTGTGTTGGCCTTTATTAAATGTGTGACAAAAATATTAAAACATAGCAAGGTACTAACTTCTATTTTTTGAAGTGGTGCATCAGTTTAGTTTGTATCTACATAATTTCAAGATCATATAATTATGATTCAATTTTGTTCCTGTTTTGATGGAATAATTTAAATTGAAGTATTTTAGTATACGTGCTAGAAAACCATCTTCACATGGAATTAAAGTAGGTATTGTCATTGCAATTCTATCATGTTCTATCATGACTGGATACACCTGAATTAATTCTATCTTCAAACCAAATTTCTAGATTTAAAACATATTCAGCACACCTGCTTTTATTTTTGCCTTTGTTTTTTTTCTTCTTAGTATTTAATTTTACTGATATTTCTCTCTTGATTTACTGTTTTGATTTACTGGAATGTTTATTATTATTCTTATTATTTTTCCCTTCTTGATATTTATTTCGAAATTGTTCTATTTTTGGTATCTATTTCTTAAAAAACCCTTAAGGCTATGAGATTTAGTTTATTGACAGTGTTTTTTAATATGTTATTGTTGTTGTTGTTGTTGTTAGCTTTGCTTATTTTGTTTATTCTTTTGTTTTAATTGTGTATGTTACATTCTTAGTATTAATTTCAATGGTATTTACATTCTCACGTGTTATTGTAGGTTTATCATCTTTGCTTTAGCTATTAAAACTCACATTTACATTTCAAGAAGAACTGCTGAATTAAATTAAGAGGTCAGTACAGCCTAATTTTCCCATTGTTGTTTTCATTTAGATTTGTATGTCTTTATCATTTGTTGATGTTCAATTAAAAAATATTAGAACAGATGTTGTTTTGAGAAGATTACTAAATATGTGCTCTTTGACTCTTAAAATAGATGCTAAGCCCGATTTCTTTTTTGCTGGTTTTATTTAGATTTGTATCTTTGTATCATTTATTGATGTTTGATTAAAAAATATCTGAATACAAGTAGCTTCGAGAAGATTATTAAATATTTACTTTTTCACTTTTAATACAAATGCTAATTTAACTTTCGTTTTAACATCTTATAATAGTGAAAGAGAAAATGGAAAATGCAAGATTAGCACGACAAAAAAGACGGATGATGATGTTTGAAAAGCGATTCAAAACACAACAGTATGAACGACAAAAAACATTACAAAAAGCTAGAAAATGTAGGAAAAAAGTGATTACAGGAAAAAAAAGGAAAAGGAGAGACAAAATAGTTGTTACTCCTGAAAACTGTTCATTACAATCACCTGATAATGTTGTTGAACCTTGGAATTTTGGCCCACCTTCATATGTATGTAACCATTGTGGTGCGGTGTTATGGTATGAAGAAAGAAGTGTGAAATCTAAAAGGCCAAGAATTCCAAAATTTTCTTTGTGCTGTATGGAGGGCAAGGTGAAATTGCCTTTGCTTAAAAAACCACCTCCTCTTCTTAATAAGTTGTTAGACCCTCTTGGTGGACAACGGTCTAAAACATTCAGAACTCAAATAAGGAGTTATAAGGCAATGTTTGCTATGACATCTATGGGTGGCAAGGTAGATAGTAGAGTTAACGATAGTAAGGGCCCTTACATTTTCAGACTTAATGGTCAAACCCATCATAGGATTGGAACACTTCTTCCTAATAATGGTGAGGATCCACAGTTTGCACAGCTATATTTCTATGATACTGAAAATGAAGTCCAACATAGAATGGATGTCTTTAGTAGCAGTCCTGTTAATAAAGACCTAGATCCATCTATTGTTGATGCATTGGTCCAAATGTTTGATGAGTCAAACAATTTGGTGAAAATATTTCGTATGTCTAGAGACCGTTTCATAGAACGTGATGTTCATTGTTTAAGATTACGTCTTATCGCCTCACGAACTACAGATGGAAGAGAGTGCAATCTCCCTACATGTTCTGAAATTGCTGCAATTATTGTTGGCGATATTGGTGTTGATAATGCATATCGTGATATTATTGTGGAATTAAAAGAAGGAGGGTTACATAGGATCAATGAGTTGCATCCATCGTACATGGCGTTACAATATCCTCTATTATTTCCATATGGCGAAGATGGCTTTAGGCTTGGGATTTTGTGCAAAAATATAGATGAGATCAGCTCCGACACCAATGACTTCATTACTATGAGAGAGTATTATGCATTCAGATTGCAAGAACGGGATGATGAAGGACATACATTGATATCTGGTGGTCGATTATTTCAGCAATTTGATGTAGATGCCTATACGTGTATTGAAGCAATAAGACTTATGTGGGTGAAAAATAATCAAGAAAAGCTGAGGATTGAACTCTATAATGGATTGAAGGATGCGGTTATGAGAGGTGATACCACTCCTGCATCTGCTGGAAAAAGATTTGTTTTACCTTCAAGTTTCACTGGAAGTCCAAGGTATATGATTGAAAACTACCAAGATGCAATGGCGATTTGTAGATGGGCTGGCTACCCAGATCTGTTTATTACCTTCACATGCAATGCAAAATGGCCGGAAATTGAGCTTTTCCTATCTAGGAAACCTGGGCAGAAAATTGAAGACCGACCTGATGTGGTTGCAAGAGTCTTTAAGATAAAACTTGATCAACTTTTAAACGATCTAAAGCATGGTCGACACTTTGGAAGAGTGATTGCAGGTACACTTTCGAAGCGTGTTTCATTATTTCTTTTGGTGTTCATAATTACTCTATATTTATATAATTAACTCGCTATTTTGGTACCAGTTGTATACACCGTCGAATTTCAAAAGCGAGGCCTACCTCATGCACACATATTGCTTTTTCTACATAGTGATGACAAACATCCTACAGCAGCAGAAATTGACAAAATAATTTCAGCAGAAATTCCAGATTTGAATAAGGAACCATTAGCTTATAATGCTGTCAAACAATATATGGTCCATGGTCCTTGCGGGTCTATAAATTCAAGAGCAAGTTGTATGATCGAGAACAAATGTGTGAAGCACTTTCCTAAGAAATTTTGTTCTCAAACCACAGTTGATAATGATGGTTTCCCAATATATAGAAGAAGGGATAATGGAATATATGTTGAAAGAAACGGAGTTAAACTCGATAATCGATATATAGTTCCTCATAATATTGACTTATTGGTAAAATTTCAAGCTCACATAAATGTCGAGTGGTGCAATCGTTCAAGGTCTATCAAATACTTATTCAAGTATATTACCAAGGGGCCTGATCGTGCAACTTTGATTCTTGAAGAAAATTTACATGTTGATTCTTCTACTGGAATGCAAAATATGACAGATACAGATGAAGTTAAGAGGTACTTAAATTGTAGATATGTGTCTGCCATAGAGGCATGCTAGAGAATATTTGAGTTTGAAATCCACTATTGACAACCTGCTGTTCAAAGACTTAGCTTCCATATCGAAAATCAACAGCCAATTGTTTTTAAGGATACTGAGTATTTAGATAACGTTATTGATAGACCAGATATCAGAAAAAGTAAATTTACAGAGTGGATGAAAGCGAATGAATTGTATGAAGAAGCAAGGGGATTAACTTATTCTGAGTTTCCAGCAAAATGGGTTTGGCATAAAAGAGACAAAGAATGGAGATTGAGGAAGTCTGGAAGATGTATAGGGCGTATATACTATGCTCATCCTGCAAGTGGAGAGCGTTTTTATTTGCGAATGCTATTAAATGTTGTTAAAGGAGCTCGATCGTTTGAAGAAATGAGAACTATAAATAATGTAGTATATTCAGATTTCAGATCAGCATGTTATGCAGTTGGTTTGCTTGATGATGATAAAGAGTGGCATGAAGCTTTAAATCATGCATCACATTGGGCTTCAGGAAAACAACTACGTGAGCTATTTGTCACAATGCTGATATTTTGTGAAGTTTCCGACCCCTATAAATTATGGAGTATGAATTGGCGGTTATTATCCGAAGACATTCTTCATCGTCAGAGAGCAGTTTTACGTTATGACAATCTACATCTTGATGCCTTCCAATTGCAGAACTATGCACTTAGTGATATAGAACAAATTCTGATAAGAAGTGGAAGGTCATTGCGAGAATTTGAAACAATACCATATCCAAACACATTGCTTTTAAGACAATGTAACAATAGAATGTTACAAGAAGAATTGGATTATGATAGGGACTCTTTGGCAGCGGAACATATCGAACTTTTTAATGGTCTTAATGCTGAGCAAAGGAATGTATATGATGCAGTAATTGATTCTGTTTTGAGAGATAAAGGTGACTTCTTATTTGTATATGGACATGGAGGAACTGGGAAGACTTATCTTTGGAAAACCATTATATGCCGATTGCGTTCAGAGGGAAAGATTGTCATTGCAGTTGCATCATTTGGAATTGCTGCATTATTGTTACCAGGAGGAAGAACGGCTCATTCAAGATTTCAAATACCGATAATTGTAACAGACAATTCATCTTGCGGTATCAAACAAGGTTCACAAATTGCAGAACTTATGACAAAAGCAAGTCTTATAATTTGGGATGAAGCTCCTATGACACACCGAAATTGTTTTGAAGCTGTTGATCGTTCATTGAGAGATATTTTACGTTTCACTTCCAGCAACAGTGCAGACAAACCTTTTGGAGGAAAAACCGTTGTTCTTGGTGGTGATTTTAGACAAATATTACCGGTTATAACTAAAGGACGAAGAGAACAAATAGTAGAAGCATCAATTAACAAGTCTTCATTATGGAATGATTGTAGAGTTTTCATTTTGACCAAAAATATGAGGCTGACACAAAATCCAGATGATGTTGCTGCAAGAGAATTTGCTGAATGGATATTGAAAATTGGTGATGGTGAACTTAATAATAGTGAAAGCGAAGCATTGATTGAAATACCACATGACTTACTAATTCAACCTGGTAGTCATCCTTTCAATGATATCGTGAATGCTACTTATCCTGACTTCAAAACAAAATTCAATGATTCAAAGTATTTACAAGAAAGGGCAATTTTAGCTCCAACAAATGAAGTTGTTGAAGACATAAATAATTATATGATTGACCTTATTGATGTTGATGAAGAAACATATCTTAGTGCAGATTCAATATGTAAAGCTTCAACCAACATTCTAGATCAAGATGTCATGTATCCAACAGAGCTTCTCAATTCATTGAAGTTCCCTGGTATTCCAAACCATGAACTTAGGTTGAAAGTAGGATTACCAATAATGCTACTTCGCAATTTAAACCAAAGTGCTGGACTTTGTAATGGTACCAGACTTTTAATCACTCAGTTATCAAAATGGGTTTTGGAAGCTCAAATAATATTAGGATCTCATATTGGAGACAAAGTATTTATTCCAAGAATAGTTCTCTCTCCTTCTGAATCTAAATGGCCTTTCGTACTAAAGAGAAGACAGTTTCCAGTGTCAGTTTGCTTTGCTATGACAATTAATAAGAGCCAGGGCCAATCTTTGAAATGTGTTGGCCTTTATTTAGACAAACCAGTTTTCAGCCATGGACAATTATATGTTGCCGTCTCCAGAGTTACAAGCAGAAATGGCCTTAGAATACTTATTGCAGAAAAAGACAATGATGATCATTTTCATACCAAAAATATTGTATATAAAGAAATATTCAATGATCTGCCTACAGGTAATACATATTATTTAGTTAAATTATTTTGAAGTTATTGCTATAGATAACTATACTTCATGTATTTCAATATTAATATAGATAACTATATGACCATTAACTAAAATATGTTTATGGTTAACTAATTGGTGGACTATGAATAAATATGCAGGCATAGTTTGATAAAGTAGAGAAGAATGTAAAGGAGTTTAAAAATTTCAGTTGATCTAACAAAGATGGAGAGAAAAACTTAAGCTGAGTTTGTTAAATTCAACGGCTTGCGAAATCAGCCTACAAGGTTTAAACTGATGCTGCAAGTCTGTATTCTTTACTTTCCTTTCGCTATCGTTAAAATTTATAATGATAAATTGGAGAATGTGCATGTTAGTGACACAAGAGGACCTTGGAATTTTTGTTAACGACTATTTATTGTGGCATTCAAATTTATTCTTATTGTAGTTGTAAAATATGTATGGTTTAATGGAGTCGAACTTGGTTTTCTTGATGCCAGATAAAGTTTTGGCATAAATTCCGAATATTTGAACATCTGTCAGCATGTGTTTAATGATTGATTACTGGCTGTCAATCTGTTGTAGGATAAATTTAAGTTAACGTTTCTGATATGGAAGGCGGACAAACTGAGACTTTATATTCTCTTATACTGATACTAATACTGACATGCAAGGAGCAGGCTAATCTACCCTGAACTTGACGGTACCATCTTGGACAAACAATACTAAGCCATCAATAAGAGTCTGACTCAACCCGCTCCAGGTGTGAATCTCCTCCCTCTCTTTAATGGGTTTTCTTAATTCTTTCATGTTAAAGTTTATTGTATTGATTTTAGCAATGCTAATGAATTTTTTTGGGGGAAGGATTTGTGTATAATATGATTGAGAAAATTCCTCAATGAAGGAATGGTACTGGTATACTATACAGATTAAAAAGAGTTGTAGCTATAGTTTCCTTTATTTTAATTTTTGTTTGTTAGCTCACCAAGGAGATTAAATAAACATAATATCTATAAGAGTGTCAGCTAGCAACCGTGTGTTAGTTTGGAACAGCAGTACAAGAGAAAGAACTGTAAGAATGATAGACTGCCCAGGCCCATCAAACACTCAATTGTAGTGGGCCCACTTTAACAATGACTGAGCCACCACATTCAGGGAGAGTCTAAGACAGACTGGGCAAGGCCACTGATGAGGATTAAAACCAGATCAAATCCATGAGTTTAGCCTTTGATTTAAGCATTTTGGTGGTATGCTGAAAAAACATGTTTGTTTTGTGTCAATGTAATTTGTTAGGATCTTCCATAAATACCACCAAAAAAATTAACAAATTGATAACTAACATATCTTTCAAACTTCACAACAAGCAAATCTTTCTCTGCTGTAATTCCTTTGTGTTATTGGCCAAATCTTTAATCACTGGTTTCTCACTTTCTTATTCTTATTCCTCAACTTGATAATTATTCCTTTTTTTCTTCACATTCTATATATATAGTATCTATTCGTTAAAAAAAAATAGTTAAATTTATAGAATAGTTAAGGGTTTTAAATTCCAGCCTTAAAAGAATGTTGTTTTTTAACCTTAAGGTGTGCTTTGCGTCATGTTTTTGATTTTTTTGTTGTGGGAACCCTATTGTTTGAATTGAGGTTATGGTTGCAATCTCATTTTTTGGCGATTCTTTGAAGGAAGTGAATGTGATAATTGAGATATAATGTTCTAAGGTTGAGCTTACATATGTGGGATTTATGATTCTCTTTAGTAGAGAAATTGTGCGCGAATATGTAGCATATGAAGCAAAAGAACTATATTGATGTAATATATTGGCTAGAGGAGTCCCTTCCATGTATTATGAGTCTAATAGACAATGATGTACCTGTTACTTAATGATAATATTATAAATAATATAATAAATAAAGTATACACCATAGTTTTATTCACACACACACACACACACACACACATACACACACACACACACAAAAAGGTGTCTCTATTAAGCAAATTCAAAATATTGTTATTTTCCCAACAATCTAAAAACATTTTTTAGGCATGTATGATTAGAGATTCCAAACATGTAGATACCTTCATACAAATGTATTTTAAGTGTAGTTACTTCTTTGTTGATATTCCATGTGTACTTAGGTACATTTTAGTAAAGATTGTTGTTTATTTAAAAAAAAAGAAAAAAAATAAAGACATTTTATTACCATCACATTAAGTATAATATATTAAGTTAATTGTTTTCTAAATTTTGTAGGGTGTGTATGGTTGTGGTGCAGTGAGTATTCTTTGCTTAGAGATCCCCAATACAACAGAGGACTTACAAATACTCAATGAAGCAGCAGCTAGCACACTAAGATCTTGGCTTTTACTGTTTTCGATAAGTGATTAAAATTGTAAAATTTCGAAAACTAGAAGTGTAATGTACATTGTATGTGCAGCAGCCAAAGTGGCAAGACCACAAAACTGAAGCTGCAAAGAAGTATAAAAACTTCGATTGATTGACAGATATTTCTTTCTATTGAGAAAGTGATTTATATATAGATACTTTATTAGTCATTATGAAAATGAAATAAGCCTTACAAATTTGCTAATATGATATGTATGTTTGTGTATGTGTGATGGCTTGCGGAAAATAGCCATATTCTGATGGTGCTCAGCGGCCTCTTTTATAGGAGTGGGTGAATTGTGTCATCCCTATTATAAGTAGTCTAACCGATACCTGAGTTATATTATTAGTGAAACAAGGACCAATCCCACACTAATTTTTGGCTACAAGGAATTCTGATCCCAACAGCATTTGAACCGTTGTCTCACAACATGAACTATTTGACCTAGAGGATGCTACCTTGGTAGTTAAGAATAACTCCCATCTTCTGCCCATTCCAATCCAACTTCGGATGACAAGCTCCCAGAAAACACAATCTGGGACTTCCATTAAAAAGTGGTTGAAGTATTAATCACAACAGTAATAGTTATAACACGTTCATATCACAGATAGGAAAACTAATAACATCCCAATTAAGTCAAACATAACACAAGCAAAAGGCATTCTGGCAAAATGGAGCATCTCAATGTCCTTGGTAAGTTTCACGTAACAACTCTTTTTTGGCCCACCTGAAAGTGCCAGACCCGAGTGAACTCACCCCTACTAATCAATGTGAACTCACCCCTACCAGTACTTCAACTTTGTAGTTTTGTACCTTCCCGCACAGGTTCTAAATATTAAAATGGTAGTGTGTTGAATAAATGGACCAAAATCCATATTCTGGGCAAAAAAACAGGTTGAAAAAATAACATAAATGTGGTATTAATTAGTGGTGCATTATCAGTAATAGTAATTTTTAAAGTTTGCAAAATGAATCAGTTTCATTGCCATGCCAATCTAGACACTAATGTGTCATGAATTTGGCATATTAGCAACAAAATTCTGAAATTTATGATTAATTCTCTTACCAACCAAACATTGCAACCTTTTCCTTTTTTTATATTTATATTCTGAAATTATTGAAGAATTTATCAGTGAAATTATCTAAGTCTCCAAACCCCGTCAATCTCTATTTCTATGGATCTGCCTCTTTATTTATTATCAATTGGATTTATAACAATTCCCAATTTCCCATATGGGTGGGCCAATACGTTAGGCTAAAGAAAACCCAATCCATTTCATCTAGAAACTATGAACCCAATGGAATTATGTGCAAAAATCATATACTATAAGAACCAATTCCAAGCCCAGCCTCATTCATGGGAAAAAAATGTCATTGATTGATTGATTCAAATTCTCTTACTCAATTAAAATAGGCCTTGGATAAGAGCCATAATTGGGCCCGCAAGGATAGCTTATTCAAGCCCAAAGTTAATAAAGCTTCCATTGTCATACGATATATTATAATCTTCAACCAATACACTTATTCGGCCAAGCACAACAAATAGAGAAACTCTTCCTCAATACTTTCAACTGCCATTCCTTCACTGCAACAGCAAATTATTCAGAAGCATTCTCTGCAACAACGGACTATTTAAAAGGTGCGCATGTTTCTTTCCTATTCAAATACCATTCCTAATTGTCAATAACTGCCCACAGATCATTTTCCCTCTATTCAATTTAATTTTCTAGAGTTCTTCTTTCATCTTTATTGAAGCTCTAATTTTCTCCTTTTTTTCCCCTTCATTAAAAAAACCGATTGGCATATTTTTGATGGGCTTTCACTTTTTTTAAAGAAAATTTCCTGATTGTCTTAATGTTTTGGCAAGTACTGAAGAATATTGATTTATTGATGGTTTTGCATGAACTAAAATTATGGTTCCCCTAAAACTATTTACTGCATATTAAATACTATTTTGCTGCATTACTCAAGAAGATTTAAGGCTTGGCAACTTTTTCCTCTAATTTCCTATTTATTTTTTCAATTTCTTGAGTGCTTATTGTTCGATTGTTGTAATGACTAAATATTGTTTTTGTTTTACAGTTTTTTATTGTTCGACTGTCGGAATTGCTACTGGTAAATTTAAAAATTTAGGGTTTTTGGTTTTTATATGGAGAATCAATTAGCTGTTAATTACGATTTAGATTGGGCATTTGGGTATGAAACGTTACTCTTTATTGCATTTTTTTGTTAATATGTTCACATTTTATTCTTTTTTTAATTCGGGTTTTTGGGTTCTCAATTTTAGATAATTACTTTTGTTCTGTTTTTCAGAGTACAAAAATCACTAAAAATATTGATTTCAGTTTGGGTGCTTCTGTTTCTAATCTTTATGAAACCATTGAGATTAAATAAGTATCGGACTGAAATCATTGGTTATTTATGTTTCTAATATTTATTTTCCTTTTTCAATCTTATTTTAGGTCTTCTTGCCAAAATATCATACACCCAGATAAAGTCCGTAAGGCACAGAGAGACAGACCATATACCTGTAAAGTTATTGTTCCTAATGTATTAGGCAAGCAATACAAAATGTTTTAATGCTATTGTTGTTTTGCTCTGTTATTATTCTATTTCATCACTAATACCTATAAAAATTCTTTTTGTGTGTGTGTGTGTGTGGAATATTGAGTTCCTGTTGGGTTTTCATTACGACGAGAGTGGCGATTAAGTTTTTCTATTTATTTTTTCAATTTCTTGAGTTCTTATATACTGATATATAAATTTTACTGATGTTTAAATTGTGTAGATAATACAAGCTCATGCAAATATGGAGTACACTACATTGAAGCAGATATCGAGTGACAAAGAAAATTTAAAAGTGAAAGTCAGAGTTTTACGAATGTGGGATGCAATTAATATAGCAAACAACCATGATCTGATCAGCCTCGATATGATATTGGTTGACAAAGAGGTAAATTCATAATTCATTTCCTTATAGAATAAATTTTACAAATATTATTTAATTAAAATTTGCAGCCAGTTAATGAAAATTAATTGTTATGTACTACTCCTATTGATTAAGGGATAATTCATTTAAAATGTTTGTAGGAAACATTGATACATGCTAGCATCAGAAAGAATCTTGCTCAAAGTTATCGTCCACAACTAAGTGAAGGAAACATATATACCATTACAAATTTCTTGGTTGAAGAAAATAAAAGGAACTATCGTCCTGTACATAACAAATTCAAAATACTTTTCAATTCAACAACTTCAGTCTCAAAATTCAACGAATCTGATGAGTCAATACCTCAATCCCAATTTGAATTTGCTGACTATGGAACAATAGTTTCCCGTTGCTATGACACTACTTACTTGACTGGTAATTTTAATTGTTTTACAAGCCAAGCACTTACTTTTATAGAGCTAAAAAATAATGCAATTCATATCTTAATACCGACTTTTTTATTTTTTTTAAAATGTGTTCTTACCAGATGTGATTGGCATATTGGACTACATTGGAACCATTGAAGAGATCAAAGCAAGAGAGCGGCCAACAAAAAAAAGAAACATTCAACTATTATTAGAAGAGTAAGATATACATATATATATATATATATATATATTCTTTTAAACTCATATGTTATAATTTTTAAATAACTCAAACTTACATATGAAAAACTTCAGGAAGAAAACAGTCCAAACAACTCTGTGGGGAAATACTGCACAACAAATAGATGATGACTTTTATAAAACAAATAAAGGGCCATTCATTGTAATAGTCACATCAACTATTGTGAAAACTTTTAGAGGTAACAATTGATTGACTCACTTATCAAATACATAATATTTATCTATACTATAATACTTATAAGCTGTTACAACGTTTTTGTAGGTGACTATCATCTATCATCCACTTTTGCAACAAAACTATATGTCAATTTAGATATTCCAAAAGTTGCAGAAATTAGAAACAAGTAATTACTGTTACACTTTCTCTTTTTAACATTGTACTTTCTTTGCGATACTTCTTAAATGATAGATAGTATACAATTGTTCTGTTATTGTTTTAATGAGTTGTATTTAATGTTAATATTGATGCATAGATTGAACACGACGATGGACATGAACGTAAAAGAAATGCTGCCAAAGGGACTACCTAAAGTAGAAGATGGAGAACTTGCCTTACATAATAAAAAAACAGTTGCTGAAATTAAAAAATTGGAATGGAACTCACAGACAAAGGTATTAACTATATTCTTACATTATGAATATATCTTAATCAGTAGCTGTTTGTGTGTTTTACAATAAGATCTAATTTAATTAACTGATTAAACTTTCTATTATAGGACTTGCTGGTAACATGCAATGCCAAAATCATTGATATCAACACCAAATATGGATGGTATTATGTTGCATGTCTTATATGCAAGACGAAAGTGAAACAAATCAAAGGAGTTCTATGGTGTGAACGTTGTAAGAACGAGCCAAAGTTTGCAGTCCCAAGGTAATGAAAAAAAAAATTCTAAATTCTCAAATACAAACAAAAATTATATAATATTATACTAACAACTTTGTATCTAAAATAGCTATAGAATACAAGTCCAAGTACAAGATGAAACCAGTTTAACCACATTCACATTGTTTGACAAAGGAGCTGAAAAAATTATAGCTAAAACTGCAAAAGAACTTGCAGAGCAGCAAGAAGAGGTAATTTCATATACTAATGTCAGCCATATATCTTTATTATCAGAAAATTGAAGTTTTAATACTTTCTTACCAATGTTATATACACACACACACACCATTTTCTGTTTTTAAAAAAATTAAAGGAAAATAACTAATTGCACAAGGCGTGATGTTACTATATATACATATTTTACTAATTGTATGGTACTTTGTTCATACAGATATTGAATTTAGATGAGAATATTTTACCAAAAGAGATTCAAAAAATAATTGGCAAAGAATTTCTGTTCCAACTGCATCTTGATGAATATAATTTGAAGTATGGAAAAGAAAATTACACGGTTTCGAAAATTTTGGAGACGGAAATTTCACATGAGCATAATAGCGCACATGAAGTTGAAGAATATCAGGTAATTAAAGCATACTTACTTCACTTTGTTTACTATATGATTTAAACATTACTTTAACTGATACATAACTATGAAAATAATTACAGGACACAATGGAGAAAAATGTCAAGAAACCAAGGAAGGACAAGTACACAGCCAGCCAAAAAATAGAAATAGGAGAAACATCTGTTGAAAGGCCTGAATTTGCTGCTCCTATAACTACTGAAGATGGAAGGCCTGGTCATAAAAGAAGAAAAAAAACTGAAACCTAATGTATTTCAATATATTTAGTAAAGAAAAATTTGCTATTAAAGGTTTAGTATGCTACAGTTTTGTTGTTGAAGTAGGTTCTATGTAGGATCCCGTATTACAAAATGAATGTAATCCATGCTGTGTGCTGCACGATATATCAGGTAACGGCCGTATGTTAAGACAATCTAAAGTATATCTCATTAAGTTATTTATTGTATCCAATATTACCTTGAATTTTTATTAAGTTAAATAAAATTTTATGCTGATTGACTAGATTTTTTCAACCATTTGAAAGTTCCAATTTTATTGTACATATTTTGGGTTCAATATCAGCATAACCCATCATATAATTATTATTTAAATAGAATTTATAAATTGGCACCGAATTATACACATGCAAATAATTATTCAAAAAAATTGAAAAAAATTATCCCCAAAATTATTGGTAGTTTTGCATTCAATTTTAATTATTTTATTTTAATGTTTATGAATTTTGATCACTTATAATTTGTGAGTTTGGGGCTTTTCATATAATAGTGAATTTACCTTTCATTTGTCCAAGATGGTCGTCCACCAATTAATGGTGTCCACTTTGTTTCACCAGACCTGTTCTGATCTAAATCTGCCATTTTAAAATTTATTTTTTAATTATGAACTAAAAAAAAATGAATTAGTTTTGAATATTTTGGTTGAATTGGTTTTGATTTAAATTTTTTGGTTGTGTTAGTTGTATATTGAAAAAGAATGTTTATTTTATTACAATCTAATTTATCAGGATCCCGCACATTGCGCGGGTTAAACGCTAGTTTGTATTATTCCTATTCTCTAGCATTACTCGCTTCGAAAAAATCCATTGATTTCCATTTTCTTTTTCTTTGTTCATTTTTTTAGCAATAAAGAAATAGTTAAAACTTTCAAGTTCAAAACTCCTATATTCTCAAAGGGGCTACACTCTCCAATTTATGCCAATAATTAAATCACTTGAACTTGATTTATTTTATAATTAAGAAAAAAAATGTGCAGTATGAACCGTGTCATTTTCAAGATCAAATATTTAGTTTACAATTTGGTATTCAAGATGGAAATTAGGTCATATATAGAGAAATTTAATGCGGCACTATGTGTCGTACAATAGCATGGAAAATTGAAGCACATGACAAAGATTAGGCTAATGATGAGAGTTCCAACCCCCACTACAAAACACAAGGGTTATAGCCGCGTTTCTATTCTTCTTCTCATGATGAAGACACATAATATCTCATAATAAATTTCTTGAGCACAGTTTCCACGTATTTCTTCTAATCTGGGAACAACAAATTCTAATCTCATTTCTGTTTTAGAGACTTTTATCACCAAGACAAAAGTGGTTAAACTCGTGTCTTTATCTTCAAACTTGAATTCCAAGAAATTATGACTTAGTCTTCTCGATATGTTTTTATCCATGTATAATCTTTCTGTTAGGTTCTAAAGACTAGGATCTAATGTATTTAGAACTTCATTTGGTATGTTGGCAAACCATGATCAAAACAATGTTGAGTCGTGTGTTAGACTTGCTCATAGTATGGGGTTTATTGTAAAGTTGGAATCGAGTTTTTATGCAGAATTACTTGTAACTTTCTGTGAGACTCGATCGATCGAAAATTAGACTCGATCGATCGAAAATCGCACAGAACGTTTTTCTGCAGAATTTTCCAACTCAGCCCAAGCCGTTTTAATGTATAGGGTTTTATGTTTGCCCTAAGTATAAAAGGGAAAACCCTAGCCACGTTTTTTTTTGGAGTTCTGTAGAGTTCTGTTTTGCTGTGTTTGTGAATCTCATTGTGAGATCTAGAGGTGTTTACCTTCACATACACTTAGGGTTTACAAACTTGAGATTTATGTCAAGAGTTGTGTAGATCGTTACAGTTGCAGAATCAAGAGAACACAAAGATATACAAGCAGGTGCGCTTGTGGATTTGCTGAAGAATTCCGGAAAGAAGGAGTCCGTGGATCTCGGAGCTATCATGGGGTCATGGTAGTAAGTTTCCTACAGGCAGGTAGCAATATGACGTTAGTGGTCTAAGTCTATTGTGTAAACTTCAATTCTTTCATAGTGGATTCAGTTTACCTTGAGGATAGCTAGGTCAAATCCTCCCCAGGTTTTTACCGGTATGGTTTCCTGGGTCATCATATCTTTGTGTTGTTTATTTTCCGCTGCTTTATTGTTTTTATATTTATTTGTGTTAACCTAGTTTAATTAAATTACCTAAGTTAATAACTTGGCTAATTCTCTAGGTTAATCTGTTGGGTTAAGGGGTCTAAACGAACTGACAAGTGGTATCAGAGCGGGTAGCTTTTGTGTTTGATCTTTTGATCTTTGAGCTGATCCTTGACCCCTGTTGTTATGGATTTCTTTAAAATCTTCTCTTTATTTTGCCGGATTGTATACTTGGTGTGCTTGTTCTTTACCATGTGTGTTAAAATCTTTCTTGAGTGTCTTGATATATTCACTAATGACAATAATTACATGTGCTATACTGCTTTAACCGCCTTAAAGGCACGTGATTCTTGTCTTTGGTATTTGGATAGTGGTTGTTCCAGGCACATGACAGGAAATAAAGCTTTGTTCAAAACACTCTTTGAAGGAAAGATTGGAACAGTTACCTTTGGAGATGGAAGTAAATCTGTGATCAGAGGCATTGGCACAGTAGACATTCCAGGATTACCAGTGTTTGAAGACGTGTGGTATGTTGATGGGTTGAAGGCAAATTTACTCAGCATAAGTCAAATTTGTGACAATGGACTGAATGTGTTCTTCACCAAACAAGAATGTGAAATACTCGATGAAGGAGGTGATTGTATGAGTATTGGTGTGAGGACTACTGACAATTGTTATGGTATCACCCCAAGTATAAGCAACAAATGCTTCAGTGCGAAGATCAATCAAGTTGACTTATGGCATCAAAGGTTGGGACATGCCAGCCTTAAGCAATTAGAGAAGATTTCAAAATGTGATGCGGTAATTGGGCTGCCCAAGTTTGAAAAGATTGAAAAATGCATCTGTGGACCATGTCAGATGGGTAAGCAAGTGAAGTCCAAACATCCATCTGTAGCTGATGTTCAAACTACAAGACCTTTGGAGTTGCTGCACATTGATCTCATGGGTCCTGCCAGAGTTCAAAGTTTAGGTGGAAAGAAGTACATTCTAGTTGTTGTGGATGACTTTACAAGATTCACTTGGGTTGTGCTTTTGAAAGATAAAGCTGAGGCTCCTGAAAAAATGATTCATCTGTGCAAGAAGTTGCAAGTAGAGAAAGGAACTGTGATAGCCAGAATTAGAAGTGATCATGGAAAAGAGTTTGAGAACACCAAACTGGCTACATTTTGTGATAATCAAGGCACTCGTCAGGAATTCTCTTCACCCAAAACACCACAACAAAATGGAATTGTGGAAAGGAAAAACAGAGTTGTACAAGAAATGGCCCGTGTCATGCTACATAATAAGAAGTTGCCTAAATCTTTTTGGGGAGAAGCTGTTAATACTGCATGTCACACTCTTAATCGGGTGTATTTCAGACCAAATTCCAAGCAAACTCCCTATGAACTCTGGAGAGGAAAGAAGCCTGTAGTGAAATACTTCAGAATATTTGGCAGTGACTATTACATTTTGCGTGATAGAGAGAACCTGGAAAAATTCGATGCTAAGAGTGATAAAGGTTATTTTCTGGGATACTCTTCCACCAGTAGAGCATACAGAGTATACAATTTGAGAACAAAAACAGTCATGGAATCCTCTAATGTTGTGATCAATGATGAACTAAACTCAGACGGTCATTCAGAACATGCACCTCAAGTTCAAGAGAAGATGATGGAAGGTGATGAGTCTCTACCTGAAAACTATGAGGGAAAGCCTACAGAGGAAGAGTTAATGGTTTTGAATGATACAGCATCTGTGCCATCAAGTTCAGAACCTTCAACACCAGTTCATGGAGTTCCACAAGAACAACAAGAGGTTCAAAGTCCATCAGATCAGAAAGGTACTACTACTTCCTTGGTCAAAGGCCCTTCATCAAGAGTGAGGTTGAATCATCCTGCTACTAATATTTTTGGGGAGTTTAAATGATAACATAAGATTGAGATCCAAAGCATTGAATGTGATTACTCACTCATGTTACCTATCCCAATTCGAACCAAAAAGGGTGGATGAAGCTCTCCAAGATTCTGATTGGGCTGGTAATGCTGATGATAGGAAAAGTACCACTGGTGGTTGTTTTTATGTTGGTGCTAATTTGGTTGCTTGGATGAGTAAGAAGCAAAATTCTGTTTCTTTATCTACTGCTGAGGCAGAATATATTGCTGCTGGTAGTTGTTGCTTCCAGCTTCTTTGGATGAAGAAACTTTTGACTGATTATGGAATTTCACAGGACACCATGGTTGTTTATTGTGATAACTCTAGTGCCATAGATATCTCTAAGAATCCGGTTCAACACTCTAAGACCAAACACATTGAGATTAGATATCACTTCATTAGGGATCTTGTTGAACGGAAAATTGTTGCTCTAGAGTATATTCCTACTGAACGTCAGAATGCTGATATTTTCACCAAACCACTTGATAGACGAAAATTTGAAACTCTTCGTCAAGTTATTGGTGTGATTCTTTGTCCCTAGTCATTCTTCGCTTCTTGGTCCTTGTGCTTTATTGCTATATCTTTTGTGACCTTTGTTTCTAGGATTTGCATTGCATTGCATTCATGCATTTCATTCTAGGTTGTTTTTTTTTTGTTATATATAAAAAAAAAAAAAAAAAAAAATTTGTTGCAAATTGTGTTTTGCTATTTTTCCTTGAATTTGAAGACAAGGTTGGTCTATCAATTATTGCATAACATGTTTATGTACCTTGTTTAGCTTTGATGCACTTATTTATTGCACTTTACTAGCTAAAGTCTTGTTGTGCATGTTGTGTGGGAAGATTCTATATTTGTTGATCACATGATCTTGATTTTGAAGTTGTATGTCTTTGATTGTTGGACTTGAACTTAATGAGAAAGGCATAAATAACTATCTCACCACTGTGTATTAGCCAATCATGAACACCTTAGTGCATATCATAAGATTTTGTGCTCGAGAAAGTGTAGCACATGCACAAAAAGAACATAAGGTGTAGCCTCTATTAAAATTGGTGTGTACATTATTGGACTATAATAATTTCACAAATACATAAAATTGGTGTGTACATTATCCCGGCTATTATTAAGTTTCTAATCAATTAATTTGAATAATGAGGCAAATCAAGAAACTTACATGATTGCAAGCTTTTACTCTAGGAGATGTGGGAGTTATATGATGTAACTCTTTAAGGGATAGTCTCTTTCAAATTCATGTGGTGGATTTTGTAGAAATTGTGATTGATCTCTATGTGTATATCACCTCACATGTTTCTCAAGCTTATGCTAGTTGCACACATTACACAAGTTAATCTTTGCTAAAATTGTGTACATGTTATTGTGTGTGTTTTTGGTCTGACCAACCAAGTTTGAGAATTCTTTGAAAATTGATGCCGAACATGTTTTTTTTTTTTGGTATATTGAGAGAAAATTTTGGTTGAGGAATCTGGGTTGAATACTTGTGTTTTTGAAAATCATATCATCTCATACTCATGCATTTGATTTTAAAAATCTACTGCTTTGAGGAGTTTTTGGTTTAAAATGTTTGGTTTTTCAAAACACTGATTTTTCCAGAATTTCGATCGATCGAAACTGATTTTCGACCGATCGAAAATGTTTAAATTTGTTCAGAAAACTCTCTGGTTGGTTCGATCGATCCAAGCTGTTTTTGGATCAATCGAATAAGTTTTCGACCGATCGAATGTAATTTTCGATCGATCGAAAATCGTGCCGGCTGTTTTTTAAAAGAAAGTTTCTCAAGTGTCTTTTCATTTTTTCAAAACTTTTCAAATCTCTTTTTGGTTTCCTACCAACCGGTCAGCACTATTCTTGGGTTTTTTGTCGTTTTCCTCCACTTTATTTGCATAATCTCTCTCTCCCTCAGCTGGTAAGTCCCTTATACCCTTCCTTTTGCATTTATTTTCTATTTTCATGCATTTTTTCATGCATATTTGGGTAATTTCGGCATTTAGGGATTTTCTATTTTTGGGTTTGTTTTGGAGTGATTCTTTCTCAAATTCTTTATGGGTTTTTGTGGGGACACCTTTCCTAAGCATCTCATGTGGTTTAATTTGGTTTATTTGGTGCTTTGAAGAAAATTTGAAATTCTAGGGCTTATATTTGAATAAATTGGGGATTTTGTTCAATTGGGGTGAACTTGATAAAATTGGCTTGTTAGATTGATTAATTTGATCATTATATTGAGTTAATTGACTATTGTGTTGATCAATTTATCAATTTGTTGTGTTTTGAAAACTAGGGTTTTTCAAATTGGGTATTTTTGATACACTTTGCTTGCTCAAGCCAATTTTGTTAATTTGAATCAAAATTGAACATGTCACTGCATTAGTACATGCATCATTTTTTGTTCATGCTCATGCATCATATAGATTTGATATTTTCTATATTTTTTATGCTGTGCTAACTTGCAGTCTGCTCTTGATTTTGGTTTTTGCTCTTTTCTTTCTGTGTCTGTCTCTTTTCCTTAGCACTATGCCTAGGAAAACTCGAGCCCATAGGACTGTTGATCCTTCTCCATCTTTTGACACCGAGAGATTTCCTAGTGAGTCTAACCAGATTACTTATGAGACCCTTAATCTTAGGCGTCAGATTTGGGCTGAGCGTAGGGTTATCTTAGATGAGTTAGATCCTGAGGTTCGTAGGAACTTTGAGCGTCGGGGTTGGTTACCTCTTCTAGACTTTGAGCATCCTCCTCCTGCTTCTTTGATTAGAGAGTTCTATTCGAACCTCTCTATTCATGTCTACGATAACGACACCTTAGTCAAGGTGTGGTTACGTGGTGTCGAGTACCGCATTACCCCTTCGGTGGTGTCGGATGCTCTTGGGGTGCCCATTGTGGACCATCCCGTCTTTCCTTACGAGGAGTCTCCTCCCCTTGATGACGTCTTGTCATACATCACTGGTACTTCTATCCAGTGGGGTTCTGATCCTCGGATCTCGTCTGCTGAGTTGTCTGAGTTGCACTATCTTTTCTTTCGGATAGCATGTCATTCTTTGTGGCCGATTACTCATGTTCACACCGTCCCTCTTGAGCGATGTGTGTTTCTGTATGCTTTGGTCACTGATGCTCCTATCAGTTTTCCGCATATGTTCCTTCGTTCTTTGAACGAGGTTCATAGGTCTAGTTCTCAGGCTCATGCTTTGTTTTTTCCTGTTTTTATTCATAGGATTCTTCTCTTTCTTGGTTTTGGTGAGTATCCTGCTTCCGAGCTTGTTCATGTTATTGCTCCTATAGGTGCTACCTTTTTGAGGCAAAGGGCTGCTCAACTTCGAGCTAGCTCTAAGCGTGCTAGGGTAGAGCCTACCGGTGTCACTCCACCCCCTTCTTCTTCTTCTGCAGATCCTTTTGCAGCTGGGACTTCTTCGGATCCTACTGGTGCTGCTGCTGCTGCTGATGTTCCTCCACCGTTTGATGAGGTTTCTGACCTTCGTCGGACGCTTGACACTGTCGTGACCGTTCAGGCGGCTCATGGTCAGCTTTTGGTGGACATCCTCGATGAGCTTCGTGCATTGCGAGCGGATTTGGCGAGCTCTCGTCGATCTTCTCCACCTCCTTTTGATGATGAGTGAGTGCCCTTTGGCAATTCGTCACAAAAAGGGGGAGTGCATAGTTCATTAGTAGCTTGTTTTTGTGTTGAGGGGATTTACATTTTAGGGGGAGTGTTTGTTTTCTTAGTAGTGATACTGCGGAGCTTGTGGAGTTATTAGATTGTATCTAGGTGCTTCACTGTGTATTTACATTTTTAGCTCTTGATTAGGAGATATTTTTGTTGAGATACATTGTTATGTATATGTTTTCTTATTTCACTATGTTACTGTGCTTATTGACTTATATTGATGATGTTATTCATGATATATGTTTTTTATTTTGTGTCATGTGAAATTAAGAAATTTTTATTTATGTATTTCCTGTTTTTGTTCCACACATGCGTTTATGTGTTTGTTAAGTGTTACAGGAATATACAGGTTGTTTTCAGTCGAGCTGCTGTCTACCTTGCAACTGTTGGATAGTAGTTTAGGTTGAATTGTTAAGTGGCTATTTTTTTGTAATGGGCTTTTTCAATTTGTAACTTTGAGCTTTTTGTTAAGTTTGTGTTTTGTCACGGATTGCCAAAGGGGGAGTTTGTTAGGTTCTAAAGACTAGGATCTAATGTATTTAGAACTTCATTTGGTATGTTGGCAAACCATGATCAAAACAATGTTGAGTCGTGTGTTAGACTTGCTCATAGTATGGGGTTTATTGTAAAGTTGGAATCGAGTTTTTATGCAGAATTACTTGTAACTTTCTGTGAGACTCGATCGATCGAAAATTAGACTCGATCGATCGAAAATCGCACAGAAGGTTTTTCTGCAGAATTTTCCAACTCAGCCCAAGCCGTTTTAATGTATAGGGTTTTATGTTTGCCCTAAGTATAAAAGGGAAAAACCTAGCCACGTTTTTTTTTGGAGTTCTGTAGAGTTCTGTTTTGCTGTGTTTGTGAATCTCATTGTGAGATCTAGAGGTGTTTACCTTCACATACACTTAGGGTTTACAAACTTGAGATTTATGTCAAGAGTTGTGTAGATCGTTACAGTTGCAGAATCAAGAGAACACAAAGATATACAAGCAGGTGCGCTTGTGGATTTGCTGAAGAATTCCGGAAAGAAGGAGTCCGTGGATCTCGGAGCTATCATGGGGTCATGGTAGTAAGTTTCCTACAGGCAGGTAGCAATATGACGTTAGTGGTCTAAGTCTATTGTGTAAACTTCAATTCTTTCATAGTGGATTCAGTTTACCTTGAGGATAGCTAGGTCAAATCCTCCCCAGGTTTTTACCGGTGTGGTTTCCTGGGTCATCATATCTTTGTGTTGTTTATTTTCCGCTGCTTTATTGTTTTTATATTTATTTGTGTTAACCTAGTTTAATTAAATTACCTAAGTTAATAACTTGGCTAATTCTCTAGGTTAATCTGTTGGGTTAAGGGGTCTAAACGAACTGACACTTTCTAATCACGTAAACAAGCTGGTCTACAATTTAATTATTATACAACGCTATTATAATTAAATTGTACATTGCTCACAAATTACGTGAGCTAGCTAGGGATGGCCAAAGCTAGCTTGGGATACAGAATGTGAGCTGAAAATGAATATATTCAATTTATGTAACTATGCCTATTTTTTTGGTAGTCTTTTTTCATTTAACTGTAGTTGAGCTTCAGTCTACCTTAAATAAAATGTATCTTAATATATTATGCATATTTTTCCTTTTTTTAAATTTAGTAAATAATGGTTTTACTGCATAAATTAATAGACAAATTGACAAATGAGAAAGAGGTACTAAACCCAACATTATTTTTATATCCCAAATCCTCCAAATTAAAAAAGAATTACGTATATAAGCAATCGTTTTATTTTATTCTAGTTATAATTGCATGGGGATAAACATAGCAAAATGACTAGTGCTTCAAGGCACTTACAAACATTTTTTTTCTAATAATTGTCAACTTCAAATTTTTTCTGAAGCTCTTCAACCACATTTTTGTCGAGTTGGAAGGCCTTGGTGAGAACATCAGGATTAATGGGAGGATTGGATCCGAAGACAGCATTTGCTATTGTGATTACACCTGCATTTTGGCTGCTTAAACCAGAAATGGCAATTGCATTAGTTTTTCCCACGTTTAATTGGAAGTGAAGGAGACCAACTGGAAAGACAAACACATCCCCCTTATTTAGAGTTTTGGTGAAGAGGCGATTCTCTGGGTTGGATGTTACAAAATCAACGAAGAGAGTACCCTCCACAACTACTAGAATTTCAGTGCCGCGAGGGTGAGTATGGGGAGGATTTTCTCCATATGGTGCAAAGTCAATTCGAGCCAGGGATATGCCAAGAGTATTGAGCCAGGGATATCCATTGAGTTTTGGATAGCATCAATCAACATCAAGTTGACAACATCAAGCTATCCAGTCTTCACCTGCACCACGGAAGATAGGTTTCAATGGACTTCTGTCCAGCTTGAGCTTATGGCCAGCTTTGTTATATTACAAATCTGATTTAATGAAATTAAATCTGTTTGTTAATGCGTTGATTACTCTCAACTTACACTATTTTTAATTCAATTTATGCCAAAAAGGATAGAAGAAGAAGAAAAAGATAAAGAAAGTGATAAATTTGATTGGTCTTCCTAGCTTATTATTATTATTCATAGACAAAACTTAAATACAGCTTTTCAATGTGCTTAAATTGAAATATATGTCTATAATCTATATTGACTAGTACAGTATAAAATGTATTTTTTTTTTAAGGAAAATTAGATTAAATTCACTTATGTATTTGAATTTAATTATGAAAATGTATTGCATTTAACTAAGAAATTATACCTAAGTTTTATCGATTAATTATTTATTTTTTAACAACTTTTTTTTTTCCTCTTCTTAATATTCTTTAACCACTTCTATATTTAGTACTTTTGAACTCACATGACCAAGACAAATTTGGAGTAGGCAATCTCATCATCGAAAATCATACAAGGTGCCCGCATTAATATACATAAGTTATCCTTAATGCTAAAGCCACTCTATATTTTATTACAATGAGTTAACAAATTAACATAACAACGAATGTAATTGATGGATGTCAATAACATAATAAACGATAACATTTTTTTGTTTTGTTTTGTGTGACATGAATTTATAAAAATTATATAGTAAAATTTGAATTATCCCCACTCTCTATCACTACTCACTTCGAAAAAAAAAATCCTGTGCACTTGTGCTTACCATTGATTTCCTTTTACTTTTTCTTTTTTTAACAATAAAAAAATAGTTAAAACTCTCAAGTTCAAAGCTCCTATATTCTCAAAGGGGCTACACTCTTCAATTTATGCCAGTAATTAAATCACTTGAACTTAATTTAATTAATAATTAAAAAAAATTGTGCAGTATGAACCATGTCATTAGCAGGATCAAATATTTAGTTTACAATTTGGTATTCAAGTTGGAAATTTAGTTTACAGTATGAACCATTTAACAGATTTTAAAGTAAGTTTTATGAACATGCAAACGTATTATATAAGATGTCTTAAAATTTTCATCATTTTGAATAGAATTAGCTGCTGCTGCTGCTGTAGTCTAAATGATGGTAACTTATGGTCTGAGTGTATGATAGCCTATAGATTTTATGTCATACTTTGAATGGATTAAGTTTTTGGTTTTAAATTTGAAGATTTGTTTTGTTAAGTTCTGTAATTGTGGCCGTCAAATCGAAGCTAGAACAGGCTCATGTCAAGGAAGTCAATACCATGCAGGTAGCAAGTAAATATACCGTACCAGCCATTAAACCGGTACTGATACTCCTCCAAAACATACCAGAAAAAAATCTTGGGTGTACCGGCTTATTTCGGCTATACCAGCTTGTATCTAATATATATATTGAAAAAAATTATTCAAAAACATTTTATTTAATCTAATATATTGATTAATGTACTTAAGCTAATATGTAGGCTTATAATATATGTTGATTTTAAAATTTATGTTGATAAACATAAAAATTCATAAATTTATAATTACATAAATAATACAAATATATATATATATATATATATATGTATAGAAATATAGAAATATATAAATAGCAGTAATCATGAAATGGTACACCGATATCAATCAATACTGAAATATTTCGTTCTCCTAGTCAAACTGAAACAGCCTTTGGTACGAAATTGACTCCCTTAGTTCATGTTCATCTACGATTTAATTATAATAGTGTTGCTCACAAATTACATGAGTCAGCTAGGGATGGCCAAAGCTACAGGGCATGTATAATTGAGGGTGGTCACAGGACCACCCTCAACTTGGAAAAAAAAAAAATAAATTTTATACTTTTAAAAAAATGAAATTCTAAATTAATATGGGTTATTGACCACCCTAGGAAAAAAACTTGACCACCCTAAAAAAACTTGAGCATCCTAAATAAAAATTTGCCCATTATAAATAAAATTTCACTTCTCCAAAATTTTGGTCCATTGAAGATTGAACCAAAAAATTGTGAGAAATGTTATGTTCACAACATGTCCTCAACGCTTTCATTTCTAAGTGACAAGTTGTGACTGGTGGACAAAAAAAGAATTTTAATGATATGCAAATTTAAACTAGTAACAACTGCCAACTAAGATTTGTTGTGAAAATATTGTGGACGTAGCAATTCTCAAAAATTGTCTAAACAAACAAATTAGCCTAAAAGCCCAAATCAAATGTTTAGATGTGATATTTTAAATTGTTTTTTCAAAAGACATATTTTAAAATTGCTATTTTTTTTATTAAAAAATGCATATTTTCCAATAACTATAGTCAGTTAGTGCATGCTTTAGTCTTTAGCTGAATTTATTGGATTTATGTCATTCATCTTGTACATACACGTATGCAATAAAATAATACCTCAATACTTTATTGAACATGATTAATGTAACGGTTTAATGCCTAAGTTGAATATGATGAATGAACTTGTAGCTTACCCTTTATTTTTTTGTTAGCACTATGGACAAATTTCTTATAAGGAAATCACTTTATTGTAAAATTTATCTTCTAAGCAAATTCTTATTCACTTGAATAATCTTCTTTTAGATCCTAGGCTATGAGAAAAAGTCTCATCTTTTCATCCTAATGATCGAGAGAAAATAAAAAAGCATATTTACAAAGATGTTCTTCTCAAAATCTTAGCCATGATTTCCCTAAAAAAGAAATTAGATGGAGCATTACATTGATTTAATCCTGATTAGTTTAACGAATACAAAATATTGGTTGGAACATATCATAAAAAAGGATGATGCATTTTGTTTATATTGTTACTTATTTAGGCAAGATGTTGGTAATTGAAAGGGAAATTAGTAGTTTAATGATTACTTGGTTGTTTATATTGAAAAAGATGTGGGTGATAGCATTAATAATGAAGCTAAATTTCAAAATATGAAAAACTTGTAGAAGGAAATTTTAAAACTTTATGTATATGCGACAGTTTTTTTATGTCAATATATTCAAGTTTTATTTTATTTAAATTTCTTAATGACTACCCTGAACAAAATTTCTGGAGCCGTCACTGCAAAGCTCGCTTGGGATACAGCATATGAGCTGAAAATGGATGTATTCAATTTATGAAACTGTGCCTGTTTTTTTGGTAGTCTTTTTTGATTTAACTGTAGTTGACCTTCAGTCAAACTTAAATAAACTATCTTTCTGAAAAAAAAAAAAAAAAAAAAAACTTAAATAAACTATAGCTTAATACATTATGCAATTTTTTTTCCTTTTTTTAAATTTAGTAAATAATGGTTTTACTGCATAAATTAATAGATAAATAGACAAACGAGGAAGAGTTACTTAACCAGACATTCTTTTATTATATCCCAAACCCTCTAAATTTAAAATGAGTTACATAAGCAATCGTTTTATTTTATTCTAGTTATGATTGCAAGGAGATAATAATAGCAAAATGACTAGTGCTTCAAGGCACTTGAAAACAATTTTTTTCTACTTTTCATCTCCAAATTTTTTCTGAAGCTCTTCAACCACATTTTTGTCGAGTTGGAAGGCCTTGGTGAGAACATCAGGATTAATGGGAGGATCGGATCCAAAGACAGCATCTGCTATTGTGATTACGCCTGCATTTTGGCTGCTTAAACCGGAAATGGCAATTGCATTAGTTTTTCCCACGTTTAATTGGAAGTGAATGAGACCAACTGGAAAGACAAACACATCCCCCTTATTTAGAGTTTTGGTGAAGAGGCGATTCTCTGGGTTGGACGTTACAAAACCAACGAAGAGAGTACCCTCCACAACTACTAGAATTTCAGTGCCGCGAGGGTGAGTATGGGGAGGATTTTCTCCATATGGTGCAAAGTCAATTCGAACCAAGGATATGCCAAGAGTGTTGAGGCCTGGTAATGTGTCTACGTTCACGGTAGTGACATTTGACCCAACTTTATTATCTGTGTTCCCAGCAATGTTCAATCCCTTGAAGAAGAAATCTTCAGGTTTGACAAGCTTTGGATCCTTGCAAAACTTTCCATTGACGAATACTGCATAAAGGAATTTTTGTTATGGACACTTTAAAAAGAATGCTTAAGAATTCAATGCAGAAAATAGTAAGGCCAGGTAGCTAATAATATTTCTTCCATTAATATTCCGGTTAGTGTAGATTCTTCACATGACAAAAATAATGCAAAAACTTGAAAAAGAAAAAGAAAAGTATGTACCGGCTGATTTGGAGTCCGAGTAGTCCTCAAGTGCAACACAAAAGTCCTGCAGGGGATCGGGGTCAGAGGCAGAGGCAAGAGAGAATGCCAAAGCAAAGAGGGCAACAGTTACAATGTAAGCTTTCCTCATAGTTCAGGCTTACTCTATCTTCTGTTCTATATATTTTTGCTTCGGGTGAGGGATGAGAAATGTTGCATGGAAAGCATGTCTATTTATAGATAAGACACATTGAATAGGTCTATGGTTTTCCTTAAGTGAATGATATATAGACTTGTTCAGTCTTCCATTATTTCCAATTTTCTTTTTGATTGCCAAATTATTCTTTAACTACTTCCCCATGCCTTAAATTTTCAACAAATAAGACCAGTTCAATGAGATAATATTACAATTCTATGTTACTACGGCACAACCAATAGATTGAATTAGTATTTGTACTAAACGTGTACTTTGTTCTTACAATGTACTTCATCGCTCATCTCTGTTCACAATTGATCAAGCTCTGAACTAATTGAACACACCATGTCTTGTATACAACTGATTGGATTTGGATGTGTTGATATTTCAAGAGGTTGTTAATAACTTAATACTTTGGTGGAAAGTTTCTGTGTGGCTTTTGTTTGTCAAAATTAAATAGAATGGTTGACAATTACTATTGTAGAACCAATAATTAGATGGATTCAAAGCTTCTAGTGTATTAGGTAACTGCTACAATCAACGTCCATATGAAGATAGTCTTTGTCCGTGGTAAGAAACTTAACCTTTCAAATGTGTTAGGTCCATAATTTTAGGTTGGAAAAATATGAACAGTAACAAATTAGAACCCAGTTTTTCTAGTTTAGTGTATAAAGATTGGTATTGTGACAATAAGACAACTAAACTTTTTATGTTGTTGCAACTAGACCTCTTCTTTGCAAATTTTTAATGATATGGAGCAAAAAGAGGTTAAATTGCAGATGGGGTTATGGGGGTCATGCTACAGTGTCAAAGTCTATTTACCACATCGACAAAGAAAAAGTAAGGGGTACTATTTGGTACATTAGCAAAGTTTATGTTCTGAAATAAAAGCACAAGGGCATAAGGGCATTTAACACAATATGTTTAGTGATTTATCATTACTGATAGTTAAGACAAATATACCTATATATATAAATGTTTTTCTTTTATAAATCTATATATGCATATATAAAAACTTATAAAGGATCAAAATGCAAATTCTCTGCGAAACTTGTTTCACTAGTGCCACCATTATGAAAATTTTGTAAATGACTAACAGCACTAGCTTGCGACCAGATTGTTTAGGAACGAGTTATAGTGGTTGAACTGACAAGTCAAAGCTTTAATGGGCTAGGCCTCACCACAGAAAAATTACAGTCACAAAACAGAAATAGGGGGAACAAAAAACAATTTACCAATGGCACAATCAAATTCTCCCTAAGGCACATTGAAATCAACTTAAGAAAAGTGAGTCATATCACCCCAAAAATGGAGTCACTCCCTGCAAGGGAGAATCCAATAGGGAGGGCAAAAAAAAAAATGCCAAATATCTACAAACATAAAAGAATTCAAACATAAGCCAAGAATCTTGGGTATGTTTGTGGAACCTACCACTGAATGCCTTTCATGCATCACACATGGGCCTTGTTTAGGCTAAGATTCATACATTACTGCACCATTGCTCGTGTAAATCGACACAAGTCTTAAGCAGAAAACCTTTGTCCACAGAAGCAAAGGATAACCATTCAAAACAACAATTATTGTCCAACAATCATGGAAGCTTATTGTGCTCTGAATGTACAATATTTGTGTAAGATATTGCCTATAAATAAGTTTGTTATGTCTTTGTAATAGGTAGAGTGAAAGAAGCCCTTGTAAGATGTTCTTCAGTGTCTCTTATGTCTGATGTAAAAAAGCTGTTGAATCTAATAATATCTCTTAGCTTATTGTATCTTATGTTGTGTTCTATCCCATATCTTCATGTTATCTTGTATACGTTAGTAGCAATATTTGTTATTAACCAGTTTCCATAATCTTCTTACACTCTCTGTCTCTGTTTCTACACTATTTCTACTTGCTCTCTATCTCACTCTCTTATAGTTGGTATCAGAGCCATATGATTTGTTTCTCACTCCTTTGATTAGTATACTTTGATTATTGTCCTGATTAGTATGCTCTGTGATTTACAGTTGCCACAATATGTGGATCCTCTGTATTAGTCACATCAGAACACTGGATTTGATAATCAAATAAAACACTAAGGAGTTTGTTCTCAAAATCCTTAAAGAACCTTGTTTTCCATAGTTACCTTGTGGATGTTTAAGCTTGAATTGGCATTTTAGTCATGTTAGGTCTTGGTAAATAGTTCTTTCTAGCAAAAACTATCATGGCAAGTCCATCCTCAGATGTCACTGATACTACTAATCCTGCCTTTGACCTTTCCCTTCAAAAATCCACTGCAAATAGGTTAGACTACTTGTATGAGATTTCTCACGTACTTGAAGATAGTAAGATCCCTATCACAGATTTCCCTATTGTCAATCCCTATACTGTGTTTGATAAACCTCAAACTTCTTTCCAAAAATCCATAAAAAAAGTTTGTAGGTCCTTCTCATTCTTCTACTGTAAAAGAATATTTCCAAGCCTCCAAGTTTGACCATGTTTATATTCCAGCAAGTGAAATAGAAAATTTCATCACCCTTGCCCTTCCTAGAGAATTTGTAATCCCATGGCAAAAACAAGGGTACACACACCTTCATTTTGGTGTAGTAAGGCTGACACTAACTTTTCACAGAAGAAAGGGACTCCCTGTAGCTTCTAGAATTTGACCTCTTGATTCTAGATTCTTGGAATATCAAAATGCAGTTATAGGAACAGTTCAGACCACCTTAAATGCGGGAACAAGTTTTGTCACACTTGTTCCTAACTTCAATATGTCTCTCAGAGATCCTCACCTTTATGATGCTCTCAAGGTGCAAGTCTAGATTACAGGAGCCTCTCAAGTGCAAGACACATTTTCTGCTACACTTCATTACCAGCTTGCTTATATACTCTAGAATCATGCTTTTGACATGGCAGTACCAGACATAGCTCAATCCAACGATGCTTTATTGATTCAAGTTGATCCAAGAATGACACCCATGTGTACGTTTGTTCCGAGACAACTCAACAGAGAACAGATGACCTCTATCTTTCTAGAATCATGGATTATGAAATATGAGATGCTTCATCAGGCGACTAAGCCAATCCATTCAAATGAAACTTTTTTTTATCAAAAAAGCAAATGGCAAGGTTGAGACAAGATTTTTGACAGCTACACCAGAGAAGAAAGATGTAACAGTCTTTCCAACACAAATTGCAATGCTCCAACCAATGTCATATGTTTGTGAAGATGGTCTTAAAGTCAAGGCATTTCGAGAAGATTGAAAGCCTTGCTATAAAGGCAAATTACCTTCTGGTCACATATGGTGGGATGTTTGTAATTGTGCTAATTGCCAAGAAGAAGAAGCTTTTTAAGAAGATTTCTCAAGAAGAAAGAAAAAATCTTCTCAGCAAATGCTCAAAGAAAGATATGAAGCAGGAGATCCAGAAGTTGACCTCCTTGGAGAACCCTTTGGAAAATTTGATTACTATGTCCTCTATCCTAGAACCAAAAAACAAAAAATCCCTCCTTTTCCATGTAAGAAAGATCAAGTTCAAAATCCTAAACCTCCATTGATCCCATACTACCAAAAAGTCCTTCCTTAAATACCGAAATGTCAACACTTTCTTACCAGTCAAACCCATTCACAGAAGCCCTTACCTTGCTACATGTTTGACCAGGTCTCAACTTCCTATTCGCAGAATTTTCCTCCACTTGAAGGTTTTGACCATCCACAAACCAACACAAAACATGTTTGAAAAATCAAAAATCCTGTTGGAACCAATCCAAATGGAACTAAGAGACAGGTTTCTTCAGCAAAAGCAGCTTTAAACTGGCAAGTTGAAAATACTGTGGCACAAAACCAAGTCCTTTCGAAGATTCTTGATAATCAACAAAAGATGGCAGAGGTGGTTACCCATACCTTCTCATCCTCAAATTCTCTTATTGAAGATTTAAAGAAGAAAATCAAGACAGTTGAACAGGAATTGGCAACAATAGCATCCACAGTTAAAGACGTGTTTGTCTCTTTTCCTCTTATTAGGCAAAAAGAAAAAGAAAGAAAACAGTTGTTACTACAACTCCAATCCATAGAAGGATCACAAAAAGAAGCCACTCGAATTCTCCCAATGCATGTTCATACGCCCTACCAACCTCGACAGTCATTATATAAAGACCTGTCTATACCTCTAACCTCTCCATTTTCACCAACTTCTCCTTACCAAAACCTCCAACCATTAGCCATGACATATCCTAATCATAGCCCTTTTAAATCAAGTGAAATTTTCCTTGGCATAACATATTCAGCTTCACCTCAACTAGAGCCCTAAGCTAGGCCACAAAATGAACCTTTTCCTAAAGAAAAGAACAAAGAGCCATTATACCAACCCCAGATCCAACTGTTGGTGCTTTTTCAAGACCTCCAAATATGAACATGTTGGCTATGGATCCTGACCCTCCAAATCCAATTTCATCATTTCTCAAAACCCTTACCCTTGAAAATCCAAGAGAACCTTTTGTGCTCCTAGTAATTGATGATACAGATCTAAACCTGTCTGATCTTGCTCTAGAGGAAGTGTTTATAAAAGAACCAAAACTAGAAGAAGATGATGTTCTACGTCCTAAACAGCCTCCACCTCCACCACCAATCTTTCCTCCACCACCCTTTATCCATGATAACCAAACAAGGTTGACTTATTCACCAACCACAGACTCAAAACATTTGTTCACTATTTGTGCGTTTTTAGACCTCTTATAACATAACCAGATTAACCTAGTTATTTAGCCAAATGATTAACTTAGGTAAATTATGCAGTTCTAGGTTAACACATATAAATCATATCATGTAAAGTGCGGAAAATAAAGAACACACGATATGATAACCCAGGAAAACCAAACCAGTAAAAAACCTGAAGAGGATTTAACCTAGCCATCCTTAATATAAAACAGAATTCACTATGAAAGAATTGAAGTTTGCACAATAGCGACTTAGACCACTAACATCCTATTGCTACCTCGAGTAGAAAACTTACTACCACGACCACGTGACAACTCCAAGTCCACGGACTACTTCTTTCTTGAATTCAAAGTAAGCACAAGCATTCCTGCTTGTATATCTTTAAGTTCTTGAATTTGCAACTGAATGATCACCAAGCTCTTGACATCAATCTTGAGTTTGGAAACCCTAAGTGTATGTGAAGGCAAACACCTCTAGATCTCACAAAAGATTCACACACACAGCATAAAGAACTCATGTAAAACGTGGCTAAGGTTTTCCCTTTTATTCCTAGGGCAAAACATAAAAGCCTACACGTCAAACCGGACTTGGGCTGAGTTGGAAAAATCTACAGAAAAATCAATCTGCACGACTTTCGATCAGTCGAGTCTAATTCTCGATCGATAGAGCCTGGCAGATTTACACAGTAAATCCTGCAGAACACTCGATTCCAACTTTACATATAAAAACACTTTAAGCAAGTCTAAACAAGACTAAAACGTTTTGATCATGGTTTGCCAACATTACAGAATGAAGTTGTAATACATTAGTTCCTAATTCCTTAAAACCTAACAAATTCCCCCTTTGGCAATCCGTGACAAAACACAAAATAAACACAATGCTCAAAGTTTACATAAAAACAGCCCATTACAAAAACATAGCCCAACATAACAAATTCAACCTAACTAATATCTATCAGTTGCAAGTATAGACAGCAGTACGACTGAATCAACCTGTATATTTCTGTAACACTTAACAAACGCAAAATCGTATGCGTGGAAAATACAAGTAACATAAAAATAACTTCTTGATTTCACATAACATAACAATAAAGACATATATCAGGAATAACTCATAAATATAAAGCAATAAGCAATGTGAAACAACAAACATATACAATCAATGTATCTCCCCCTATCATGAACAACCCAAAAACAAACACTACAACATGAGCCAAAAAAACATACACAATGAAGCACCTAGATACAATCTAAAACTCCACAGCTCCAAAAATCTCTAAGAACACAAAAATCTCCCCCTAACAACAAAAAACTCCTCTACTACAACTACAATGTAACTACAACTACAATGTGCTCCCCATTTTTGTGACAAATTGACAAAGGACACTCACTCATCATCAAAAGGAAGTGGCGGAGGTGATCATCGAAAACGCTCCAGATCTGCTCACAAAGCACGAAGCTCATCAAGCTTGTCCACCAATAGCTAACCATGAGCTGCCTGAACGGTCATAACAGTATCCAACATCCATTGAATGTCTGAATCACCCGAGGGAGAAGGTGGAGGAACAGCAGCAGCAGCAGACGGATCAACAAACGGCTCAGCCAAAGTAGCACCTGCAGAAGAGGAAACAGGAGGAGGAGGAGGAGGAGTGACACCGGAAGGCTCAACCCTAGGCCATTTAAAGTTAGCACAAAGTTGAGCAGCCCTTTGCCTAAGAAATGTGGCACCAATGGGAGCTACAATTAGGGATGTCAATTTTTGCCCGACCTATAGATACCCGGCCCGGCTCGACCCTAATGGGCCGGATTTTTCCTGGTCCGATTAAAAATAGGGTTGGGTTTGGGTTTCTAAAAAAAACCCGAAACGGGTCCTGGTCGAGTCCGGAATTAACCTCACACACTTCAGTGTTCAGCCGCCTATCAATGCTCTCATCTCTTTCTCCTCTGACTCACTCTCCTTTCCCAAGCTGTCACCGCCTCTCCCTCTTCATCTCTCAGCTCTCTCATTCACACAGCCACAAGCCCATAAGCCGTCACCGATTTCACTCGACCTCATTCTCCATTTTTTTTTCCTTTTTTTTTTTTTGGGCTCAGTTCGTCTCAATGAGTTTGTGTTTGTGTTTGTGATTAGTCAAGCACAGGCACAGCTCCGTTTTTTCTGTTCATCCTCGCCGTCGCTGATTTCACTCCACCTTTTCCTTTTTTTTTCTTTTTTTTTTCTTTTTTTCTGGGTTCAGTTTGTCTCAATGAGTTTGTGTTTATGATTTTGAAAGGGAAAATCATAGATCTAAAATTTATGTTTGTGTTTGTGATTTTGAAAGGGAAAATCATAGATCTAAAATTTGTGTTTGAATTCTGATTTTGAAAGGAAAAATCATAGATCTGACATTTGTGTTTGAGATTTATGTGTTTATGTTTGTGATCGAGTTTGGATTTGTGTCTGTGTTTGTGATTTTGGGCCAAAAAATCATAAATCAAAATTTGTGTATCTGATTTTGGGCTTGGCTGGGCATGAGGGGATAGGGCCCGCGAGGGCCCGACGGGGCGGGTTTAGGTTGAGGAAAAAAATTTGTTTAATAAACGGGGGTCCAGGTTTCCGAGACAGACCCGCGGGTCAAGTCCGGGTATGAAAAAACCCAGCCCGAACCCGACCTATTGCCATTCCTAGCTATAATGTGGACAGGCTCAGAAGCAAAAAAATCCTCTAACCCTAAATGTAATAAAATCCTATGAATAAAAACAGGAAAAAACAAAGCATGAGCAGTAAAACTACTCCTATGCACCTCGTTCAAAGAACGAAGAAAAAGGTTAGGAAAACTGATAGGAGCATCAGTAACAAGAGCATATAAGAACACACATCACTCAATAGGGATAGTGTGCAGATGAGAAATAGGCCACAAGGAATGACAAGCAATCCTAAAGAAAAGATAATGTAACTCTGTAAGCTCAGTAGACGTGATCCGAGGATCAGAACCCCATTGGATAGAAGAACCAGTGATGTAAGACATGATGTCGTCCAAGGGAGGAGACTCATCATAGGGATAGACAGGATGCTGAACCATAGGTACCCCAAGAGCATCAGACACTACCGAAAGAGAAATGCGATACTCTACACCTCGTATCCAATTCTTTACCACCAAAGTGTTGAAATCATAGACGTGGATAGAGAGGCTCGAGTAGAACTCTCTAATCAGGGTAGCCAGAGGTGGATGATCAGTGTCTAACAAAGGAAGCCACCCCCTACACTCAAAGTTACGCCTAAGTTCATCACCTAGCTCATCTAAAAGAACTTTTTTCTCAGCCCAAATGTTTCTTCTAAGATTAAGCTTCTCATAGGTCTCCTGATGTTTCTCACTCAGAAACCTATCACTATCAAAGGGTGGGGAAGAAGAGGAGGTCCTATGAGCTCTAGTCTTCTTAGGCATGATGCTAAAGAGCAGGAAGATAGACCAAAAAAAGAAAAAAAAAAGAGAAAAAAAAGAAAAACCAAGGGCAGACTACAAGTTAGCACAAAAACAATATAGAAATAACAATTCTAGATGATGCATGAACATTATTTCCAAATGATGAATGCTCTAATGCAGTAAAAACAATTCAACTTTATTCCAAATGCACAAAATTGGCTTAAGCAAGGAGGTTACATCAAAAATCCCAAATTTTGAAAAACCCATTTTCACAAAACTCAACAAATTGATCAATTGATTATCACACAAGAGAAAAATCGCAATATAATGATCAAATGATTCAACCTAACAAGCCAATTTCATCAATTTAAAACAAATTGAACAAAAACCCCAATTCGGGTATATTCAAGCCCTTGAAATTTCAATTTCTTACAAATCACCAAATTGATCAAATTAAACCATATAGATCAGTTGTATATAGTCCCCCAACAAAAACCCAATGATCAATTTTGAATAAAAAAGCTTGAATCAAGAAAAAATCCCAAAATGCATAGGTCCGAAAATTTCAATTAAAATGCATGATTTAATACATGAAAAATGAAAATGAAAATAAAAATAAAGAGAGGGGTAAAAAGGTCTTACCGGCCTTAAGAGAGAGAAACCTTGCAAAAAGATCGGACGAAAACGACAAAAAATGGATTGGGAGCCTTGACAAATTGGAGAGAGAAAAGAAAAGTTTGAAAAGTTTTTTGAAAAGTGATTTAACACGTGAGGAACAAAACCTTTTTAAAAACCCTTCTCGCAATTTTTGATTGATCAAAAAATAGATTCGATCGATCGAATATGCTTCTCTTGATCTAGTACCAATCGAGCACCGATCGTAACAGACAGAGACTGACCAATATTTTAATCGCAATTTCGATCAGTCGAAAAACAGATATGATCGATCGAAATTCTGGAAAAATCAAATTTCTGAAAAACAAAGCAATTTTTGTGCAGAAACTCCTCCAAGCATTGAATCTTATGAATAAAATGCATGAGTATGAGATGAAATGCTTTTCAAAAACGCTTGTTTTGATCCCAATTTTCCAAAAATTAAGATTTTCACTCAATTCTCCTCAAATTCTCAAACATCAAACATGTTTTGCATAAAATTCAAGGAATTTTCAAACATGGTTGGTCAAAATAAAAATCACACACAAGAACATGTACAAAATTGAGCAAAGACTAACTTGTGTAGTTTGTACAACTAGCAAAAGCTTGAGATACATGTGAGATGATATGTAAATAGAAATCAGGCACAATATCTACAAAATTCATCGCATAGAATTTGAAAGAAACTATCACCTAAAGAGTCACATCATATAACTCTCACATTTCCTAGAATAAAAGCTTGCAATCATGTAAGTTTCTTGATTTGTCTCATAATGTACACACCAATTTTATTTGATTAGAAACTTATTAAAAAAATAGTCGGGATAATGTATACACCAATTTTATTTGAAACGTGAAGTTATTATTACCCAATAATGTACACACCAATTTTAGCATTTAAACCGAGGCTACACCTTATTTTATTTTTGTGCATGTGCTACATTGTCTCGAGTACAAAATCTTACGATATGCACTAAGGTATTCATGATTGACTAGTAAACAGTAGTGAGATGGTTATTTATGCCTTTCTCAATAAGATCAAGTCTGACAATCAAAGACATGTGACTTCAAGATCAAGATCATGTGATCAACAACTATAAACATCTTTCCCACACAACATGCACTACAAAGACTTCAGCTAGTAAAGTGCAATAAATAAGCTCATCTAAGCTAAACAAGATACAAAAACAACAAGAAAAATAATGCAAAGCACATTTTGCTTTTCCTTCCCCCCCCCCCCCCCCCTTTTTTAAATAACAAAAACAACCTAGAATGAAATGCATGAATGTTATGCAATGCAAATCCTAGTAAAACACAAGAAACAACAAAGAAGAATGGTCACAAAAAGTAAAGCAATGAAGCACAAGGACCATGTCAGAAAGACTCAATTGAATTGAGTCTTTTGCATCCAAAACCTTTTAGATGCAACTCTTGGATTGGAGTTATTATTCACATTAGAATTCTGAGCAACTCCAGGATTGGAATAAAGGTTTAAAGCCTTTACCAATTCACCAATAAGTATCATAGGATCTTGTGCTTGAAGCACAGGTACTTTTGGCTTATTTGCTCGCTTAGCAGCTTGCAACTTGAAACAATTTGGACGAATATGCCTAGACTTTCCACAAAAATGACAAACCCATGAAGACTTATCATGCAACTTGCCTTTAGAAGAATTAGAAGCCTTAGTTTTAGACTCTTGAAAATCAACCCTAACTTTACTAGGGTATGTTACTTCTACAGATTTAGTAGCCTCACTCACAGAGGATTCAAAAGAAGGAACAAAATTTGTGAAATGGGGTTCAGGCACAGAGATGCTTTCCACAAAACCTAAGCCAGTTTTGTCAAAGGGAGACTTTTGAACACTCAACATATGATCAAGTTTGGAGCTTGCAGACCTATTAGTTTGTTCTCTAACAACAAACAATTCAAGTTCCAAATTCTTAACTTTATCAAGTAAAAGCATGTTCTTAGTCTTCGCATTATTCAAAAGTTCATTAGCATCAAACAGTTTCACAAGTAATTTTTTTTTTTTTATCAAGTTCAAGAGAAGCAATTTTCTTTAAGCCAAGATCAACATTCATAGCATCCTTTGCAGCAACTTTGCAAAGTTTATTGTAAGCTTCTTGTAAATCTGCATTTTCAGAGAGTTCCTCATCAGAAAGGTTCTCTTCAATAGACACACTTTCATTGACTACAGCAGTAGCAATGAAAGCAATGAAGTTTCCATCCTCATCACTACCAAATTCATTGTTAGAAACTTCATCATCACTAAGGGTTACAGCCATAGTCTTACCCTTAGTCTACAAGTATGTAGGAGGTTTAGATTTCACATGATCATACCTTTGACATCCAAAACATTGTTGTCCCATAGAATTATTAGAAGGTTAACCGACTTTTTCTTTGGGTTTTTCTATGTTATTAACCTTAGTGAGATCATTCCTCCTAAAATTTCTAGGTTCAGCAGTGTACTTATCTCTTGCCCTTCTGTTATTGTTCCTAAGGAAATTTCTAAAGTTCTTGGCAAGGTAAGCAATCTCTGTAGCAGAGAGTTCATCATCAAATCCACTCACATCAATATTATCAACAGACTTAAGAGCCATTGATTTAGATTTGTAAGTCTTGGGTAGGTCCTACAAGTTTATCAACAGGGATGGAGTCCACATCCTTGCTTTCAGTGATGGCAGTCACTTTGGGTCTAAAATCCTCAGTCAAAGATCTAAGAATCTTCCTAACAATTTTAGGTTGATCATAGATTTCACCCAAATTATATGTAGAATTAACAATATCATTAAGTTTAGCATAGAACTCATCAAAAGATTCATCATCATTCATTCTAATGCTTTCAAATCTAGTAGTTAATTGCTGCAACTTGTTGATTTTAACTGTCTTTATGCCTTCATCCACAGTCTGGAGGATATTCCAAACAGTATGAGCAACCTCAACATTAGAGATTCTCTTAAATTCCTCCATAGAAATAGCATTAAAAATAGCATTCATTGCTTTGCTATTAACAGCGGCTGCTTCTTTTTGAGAAGTTTGCCACTCACTCACAGGAGTAGTGGGCTTCTCCCATTCGTATTCAACGGAGTTTCAGACTCTTTCATCAATAGATTTCAGGAATGGTTTCATTCTTACTTTTCAATAAGCATAATTATTCTCATCAAAGTGAAGAGGAATAACAAGAAAGTGTCCATGTTCCATGATAACAGGGGTCAAAGATCAGCTCTTAGATCAAAAGATCTAAAACAGAAAGCAACTTGCTCTGATACCACTTGTGCGTTTTTAGACCCCTTACAACACAACCAGATTAACCTAGTTATTTAGCCAAGTGATTAACTTAGGTAAATTATGCAGTTCTAGGTCATCACATATAAATCATATCATGTAAAGTGCGGAAAATAAAGAACGCATGATATGATAACCCAAGAAAACCAAACCGGTAAAAAACCTAGAGAGGATTTGACCTAGCTATCTTCAAGGTAAAACAGAATTCACTATGAAAGAATTGAAGTTTGTACAATAGCGACTTAGACCACTAACATCCTATTGCTACCTCGAATAGAAAACTTACTACCACGACCACGTGATAGCTCCGAGTCCACGGACTACTTGTTTCTTGAATTTACAGCAAGCACAAGCACTCCTGCTTGTATATCTTTAAGTTCTTGAATTTGCAACTGAATGATCACCAAGCTCTGGACATCAATCTTGAGTTTGGAAACCCTAAGTGTATGTGAAGGCAACACCTCTAGATGTCACAAAAGATTCACACACACAGCATAAAGAACTCATGTAAAACGTGGCTAGGGTTTTCCTTTTTATACCTAGGGCAAAATATAAAACCCTACACGTCAAACCGAGCTTGGGCTGAGTTGGAAAAATCTGTAGAAAAATCAATCTGCACGACTTTGGATTGATCAAGTCTAATTCTCAATCGATCGAGCCTGGCAGATTTACACAGTAAATCCTGCAGAACACTCGATTCCAACTTTACATATAAAAACACTTTGAGCAAGTCTAAACAAGACTAAAACGTTTTGATCATGGTTTGCCAATATTACAAAATGAAGTTCTAATACATTAGTTCCTAATTCCTTAGAACCTAACACTATTGATAATGCTCCTCCTTCTAAATGGCATGATGAGATTTTTAACATGTATTCATGGTGTATAGTTGAACTCTAAGCCCCAATGCTGCTGTGGTCCAGATTATTGCCAAATTTGTTGCAAGAGTCACAGGAAGATTAAGAGAATGGTGGATCAACCTAGGAGAATACAGGCAAAGACAGGCAGCTCAATGCAACACACTAGAAGACTTTTTTACGATCATCCATAATGAATTTCTTGGCTCAGTGATCCATTATACAGAAGTGGCACGAGAAGAATTCTTACTGATGAAGTGTTGCTCATTTGAAAGAGAAGATTTGGAGAAACATTTTGACAGAATGTCAAGAAGATACTACTCTTTTAATGGCATGGATGATGTTAATTCCAAGCATATCTTTCTCAACTCCCTTCCAGAACCATTGGGAGATGAAACTCTCCACATGATGAATCTCCAAAAAATAACTCTGCAACAAGCCTCCTTGGGTGAAATTTATCAGCATGTGCTCATTACCCTAGAAAAACTCTACAATGAGAGAAAATTTCTTTCAGAAATTGTAAGTTCATTTAGACCCCTTAAACCCAAACAAATTAACCTAGAGAATTAGCCAAGTGATTAAATTAGGTAATTTAAACAGATTTAGGTTAACACAAATATATCAAATCATGTAAAAGTGCGGAATAATAAAGAACACATGATATGATGACCCAGGAAACCACACCGGTAAAAACCTGAGGAGGATTTAACCTAGCTATCCTCAAGGTAAAACGAATTCACTATGAAAGAATCGAAGTTTACACAATAGAGACTTAGACCACTAACATCCTATTGCTACCTGCCTGTAGGAAACTTACTACCACGACCACGTGACAGCTCCGAGATCCACGAACTCCTTCTTTCCTTGAATTCTTCAGCAAAGCACAAACAACACCTTCTTGTATATCTTGAAGCTCTTTTGATTCTGCAACTGTATGATTTATCAATCTCTTGACATGAATCTTGAGTTTGGAAACCCTAAGTGTATGTGAAGGTAAACACCTCTAGATCTAACAAATAGATTCACAAATACAGCATTCAGAACTCTAAAAACGTGGCTAGGGTTTTCTCTTATATACTTAGGACAAAACATAAAACTCTATACATTAAATGGGCTAGGGCTGAGTTGGAAAAATTCTGCAGAAAAACGTTCTGCACGATTTTCGATCTGTCGAGTCTAATTCTCGATCGATCGAGTCAGGCAGAAAGTGCACAGTAATTCTGCAGTCAACTCGATTCCAACTTTACATAAAAAGCCATACTTTGAGCAAGTCTAACACACAACTTAAAGAATGTTTTGATCATAGTTTGCCAACATTACAAATTGAAGTTCTAATACATTAGTTCCTAATTCTTAAAACCTAACAAACTCCCCCTTTGGCAATCCGTGACAAAACACAGACTTAACAAAAAGCTCAAAGTTTACAAATTGAAACAGCCCATTACAAAATTAAAAAGCCACTAAACAATTCAACCTAACTACTATCTAACAGTTGCAAAGTAGACAGCAGCACGACTGAATCAACCTGTACATTCCTGTAACACTTAACAAATACATAAACGCATGTGTGGAAAGAAAAACATATAAACAATAATATGAAACAGAATATAAAAACACAAATAAATTCTAACTCTCCCCCTAAGTTAGATACATCAAAAATAATTTCAACAAACAGTAAACAAAACCATGCTTGTATTTTCCACACAACTTGTATTTTCCACACATATTCCCACATTTAATCTCCCCCTTTTTGTCACGTATTGACAAAGACAATTCAAACAAAGAGTAGAGAGACAGTAAACATGAGAGAAAAAAGAGAATCAAAGGAATATAAAACAGTTTAACTCAATAGAAAATAGGAGAACTCCCCCTATGAAGAGCAACAACTCCCCCTAAGAACAACAAAGACCAAAAAAAACTTTTCTCCTCCTATAAAAATAGGAAAAAACAAAACAAGTTTTGGGAAAAACAGTTTTGGGGAAAAATTTAGGAGGTGGGGATAAATAAAAACACTCAAACCAAAAAAAAAAAAAAAAAAGTTGAGGATACACATGAAGAAAAATATTCTCTCTTTCAATAAATGCAAACTTGACACTATGTGACCCATAAATAGATGCATGAGTAGAGAAAATATTTGCACATTATTATCCATCATATCTTTTAAGAAAAATATTTTCTGCAATTCACACATCAAGAAAAATAGCATATACTAAAATGTACAAAAGACTCAAAAATTAATCAATCAATTTTTAAAACAAGTTGAGTACCCAATTTAGCAAAGTGTATGCAGGTTATGGGTGAAAACAATAAGAGATATGACTGCAAAACTGCAAGATGGATACAGAAAAAACAATGCAACTCATGTGAATCCTAAACATAAATGATGCATGAAAAAAATATTTGGTCAAAAACTCAAAAAAAAAAAACTGAAAATTTTTTCAGTTTCGATCGATCGAGCATCGATTAAATACCAATCGAGCCAGATAGAATCAAACCAAAAATTTTAATCGCAATTTCGATCGGTCGAGTAACAGCTTCGATCGATCGAAATTCTAGAAAACTCAAATTTTTGAAAAACAGAACAATTTAATGCAAAAACTCCTCAAAGCACAATATTTCATGAATGAAATGCATGAGTATGAGACTAAAAGTTTTTCAAAAACACATGAATACAGCCCAGATCTTCGAAAATTAAGATTTTCAATCAATTTGTCCTTAAAACTAAAATTTTTGCATCAAAATCAAGGAACATATAATCTTGGATGGCCACAACAAAATCACACACAATAACATGTACAAAGTTTAGCAAAGAGTAACTTGTGTAGTGTGTGCAACTAGCAAAAGCTTGAGAGACATGTAAGGTGATATGTGAATAGTAATCAATCACAAAGTCTACAAAATTCATCACATAGAATTTGAAAGAGACTATCACCTAAAGAGTTACATCATATAACTCTCACATCTCCTAAAATAAAAGCTTGTAATCATGTAAGTTTATTGATTTGCCTCATAATGTACACACCAATTTTATTTAATTTTGTCAGTTCGTTCGTTTAGTCCCCTTAAACCCAACAGATTAACCTAGAGAATTAGCCAAGTAATTAACTTAGGTAATTTAATTAAATCTAGGTTAACACAAAATAAACAAAAACAATAAAGCAGCGGAAAATAAAGAACACAAAGATCTGATGACCTAAGAAAACCAAACCGGTAAAAAACCTGGGGAGGATTTAACCTAGCTATCCTCAAGGTAAAATAGCAAATCCACTAGAAAGAATTGAAGTTTACACAATAGCGACTTAGACTACTAACATCCTATTGCTACCCAAGTGTAGGAAACTTACTACCACGACCCCATGATAGCTCCGAGACCACGAACTCCTTCTTTCTTTAATCTTTGCAAAACACAAACACCACCGTTTGTGACTTTGAGATCCCACTCAAAGGTTTAGCAACACAAACTCTCCTGTTTGTGACTCCAAGACCACCTTTGAAGGTTTAGATCATCAGCACCTTTGATGACTAGAGAAGGCAGCAACTTCAACAATACCGGATCTTGAGATTCCTCAAGGAACAACACCGGTAGAAGTTATAAGAGAGATTTTAGGAGCAAAACCCTAAATACAAAAGAGGCACACTCTTCTCTCTCTAAAAAGCCTTATTAAAAAACGTGCTTAGGGTTTCCTTTATATAGTGGAAGAAGTAGATCTGAAACCCTAATCCTTAATGGGCTAGAACTGCTGTTTGGGCCAACTTAAAATTCTGCAGATACGACTTTCGATCGGTCGAGCCTATCTTTCGATCGATCGAACCAGGCAGATTCTGAATTCTTCTTTTTGCAGCTTGTATGTTCTTGTGTGCTCACGATTTGCCAATTGTTCTAAACTTTTAGAACCTAACAATCTCCCCCTTTGGCAATTCGTGACAAAACTTTCATACAAAAAGAAATGTTAAAATACAAGAACAACCCAATACAATAAAATGCCCAATTACATCACAAATCCCAATCTAAGACTCTTAACCTAGAAGTTGCCAAGAAGAGGTAGAAGGTCTTGATCAGAATGCACCTGTCTTTCCTGAAACACTCAACAAACACATCACCGTATGTGTGGAAAGAAAGACAAATAAACAATAATATGAAACAGAATATAAAAACAAAAATAAATTCTAACTTTCCCCCTAAGTTAGATACATCAAACAGTTTTTATATTCTCCCCCTAAACAAGACAAACAGGATTCCCACATTTCATCTATTTCTCCCCCTTTTTGTCACGTATTGACGAAGACAACTCAAACAAAGAGTAAACATGAGAGAAAAAAGAGAACCAAGGGAACATAAAATAGATTAGCTCTATAGAAAATAGAGAGAACTCCCCCTATGAAGAACAACAACTCCCCTTATGAACAACATAGGCCAAAAAAAAAAACTTTTCTCCCCCTATAAAAATAGGAAAAACAAAACAAGTTTTGGGAAAAACAGTTTTGGGGAAAATTTAGAAGGTGGGGATAAATAAAAACACGCAAACCAAAAAAAAATGAGTTGAAGATACACATGAAGAAAAATATTCTCTCTTTCAATAAATGCAAACTTGACACTATGTGACCCATAAACAGTTGCATGAGAAGAGAAAATATTTGCATATTGATTATCCATCACATCTCTTAAGAAAAATATTTTTTGCAATTCACACATCAAGAAAAATAGCATATACTAAAATGTACAAAGAACTCAAAAATTAATCAATCAATTTTTTAATTCAAGTTGAGTACCCAATTTAGCAAAGTGTATGCATGGTATGTGTGAAAACAATGAGAGATATGACTGTAAAATTGCAGGATGGATACAGAAAACAATGCAACTCATGTGAATCCTAAACATAAATGATGCAAAAAAAATTTGGTCAAAACTCTAAAAACTGAAAATTTTTCAGTTTCGATCGATCGAGAATCGATCGAATACCAATCGAGTCAGACAGAATCAAACCAAAATTTTAATCGCAATTTCGATCGGTCGAGAGTCAGATTCGATAGATCGAAAATTTGGAAAACTCAAATTTTTGAAAAACAGAGCAATTGAATGCAGTAACTCCTCAAAGCATAGTAATTCATGAATGAAATGCATGAGTATGAGACTTAAAATTTTTCAAAAACACTTGAATTCAACTCAGATCTTTCAAAAACAAGTTTATCAACCAATTTGTCCTCAAAACTCAAATTTTGCATCAAAATCAAGGAATTTTTAATCTTGGATGGCCACAACAAAATCACACACAATAACATGTACAAAGTTTAGCAAAGAGTAACTTATGTAGTGTGTGCAACTAGCAAAAGCTTGAGAAACATGTGAGGTGATATGTGAATAGTGATCAATCACAAAGTCTACAAAATTCATCACATAATTTTGAAAGAGACTATCACCTAAAGAGTTACATCATATAACTCTCACATCTCCTAGAATAAAAGCTTGCAATCATGTAAGTTTCTTGATTTGCCTCATAATGTACACACCAATTTTAATTAATTTGAATTCATTATAGCCCAATAATGTACACACCGATTTTAGCATTTAAACCGAGGCTACACCTTATGTTCTTTTTGTGCATGTGCTACACTTTTTCGAGCACAAAATCTTACGATATGCACTAAGGTGTTCATGATTGGCTAATAAACAGTGGTGAGATGGTTATTTATGCCTTTCTCATTAAGTTCAAGTCCGACAGACAAAGGCATGTGACTTCAAGATCAAGACAAAGTGATCAAAAACTACAAACATCTTCCCACACAACATGCACTACAAAGCTTAAATTAGTTAAGTGCAATAAAATAAGCTCATCCAAGCTAAACAAAGTACGTAAACATATTATGTAAAGATAATATGGCCAACCTTGATTATAAATCCAAGATATATAATACAAAACACATAAAAATATTTTTGGTTTAAAAAAAATTTTATGACCAAAAACAAAAAGCACACATTATGCTAAATGAACAAAAATACAAATGCAATGCATGACAGTGCTTAACTAAGCTATAGAGGGTACACAAACAAGAAATATCAATTTCTTAATTAACCCATGAGTACATGTACAAACTAGTACATACTCACACAAAATCAAAAAATAGCTCAGCACTTATATAACACATGCTATTCAAGTTTCTCCACAATATCAAGCATGTTCTAAATCAAGAGAGAGATATCATAATTCATGTAATCCTCAAGAAAAATAGAACTAGACACAAAAAAAATATATATATATTTTTGTCTTTTTGAAATTTTTCAATGTTTTTGGATTTTTTTTTTAATAAAAAAAAACAACCTAAAAAACAAAACAACAAAAAACAGAAACAAAATATGTCCACAAATAATTGAAAGAATTAAATCAGGGACAAGTCAACAACACTCACCTTAGATAATCTTTTCTCACCCATATAGCACGAGTCTTTGGCTTTGTAGGTGAAAATCCATGTGAAGCAGAGTGTATTTGAGGAATTACACCAATCTTTTGAGAAAGACTAAAATCTTGCAATTTCCTTTCACAAGCCAACAAGCTTAAATTTTTCAAAAGCATATGAAATAATTTATTTGGACTTATGGCAGGAGAAATATCATCACATGTCCTAGACTGAAACACAGAATGCTTAAATTTCAATTTATGACAATTAGGACGAATGTGACCGGAGACACCACAAAAGTGACAAACAGGAACAAATTTAGGAACATCAGTATGCCTAACAGCAAATCTAGTCTCAGATTTTGATTTTTGCCTCAACAAAGAACAGTTTGGTCTAATATGACCAACAACACCACAAAGGTGACAAGTAGGCACAAAAACAGATTTATTATGCTCTCTAACAGTAGATTTAGACATAGGTTTAGAAACTTCAGCGTCAACATCAAAACTTTTACCTTTTTCTAACCTAGCAAAATAAGCCTTTTCTTTATCATTCCTTTTGAAAGGAGAGATGTAAACTTTTTCAGCTTTAGGCTTAAGAGAAACAGAAACACTTTTGTTATCTACAGCAAGCTTGGTACTAATCAAATTTTCAATTTTAGCTTTAGATTCAGCTAACTCTTGTTCCAAGCTTTTCATCTTCTCATCTTGAGAGGAAATTTGATTTCTCAAAAATTCATTCTTTTTATTAGATTCATCTAATCTAACAATCAATTCCTCTTTTTCAAGATTAGCCAATTTTAACTCTTCCTTGAATTTCTTAGCAATTCTCATAGTTTTCAATAATTCCTTACGAAGAGTTTCACAGGCATCAAAAAGATCAACAGAAACAACAGTGTCTTTTTTATTCAAATCATCACAAACATGAGCAGAAAGACACTTCAAATTATCCATGATAACAGGGATCAAGGATCAGCTCTTAGATCAAAAGATCTAAAACAAAAGAGTTACCCGCTCTGATACCACTTGTTAGTTCGTTTAGACCCCTTAAACCCAACAGATTAACCTAGAGAATTAGCCAAGTAATTAACTTAGGTAATTTAATTAAATCTAGGTTAACACAAAATAAACAAAAACAATAAAGCAGCGGAAAATAAAGAACACAAAGATCTGATGACCCAGGAAAACCAAACCGGTAAAAAACCTGGGGAGGATTTAACCTAGCTATCCTCAAGGTAAAATAGCAAATCCACTAGAAAGAATTGAAGTTTACACAATAGCGACTTAGACCACTAACATCCTATTGCTACCCAAGTGTAGGAAACTTACTACCACGACCCCATGATAGCTCCGAGACCACGGACTCCTTCTTTCTTTAATCTTTGCAAAACACAAACACCACCGTTTGTGACTTTGAGATCCCACTCAAAGGTTTAGCGACACAAACTCTCCTGTTTGTGACTCCAAGACCACCTTTGAAGGTTTAGATCATCAGCACCTTTGATGACTAGAGAAGGCAGCAACTTCAGCAATACCGGATCTTGAGATTCTTCAAGGAACAACACCGGTAGAAGTTATAAGAGAGATTTTAGGAGCAAAACCCTAAATACAAAAGAGGCACACTCTTCTCTCTCTAAAAAGCCTTATTAAAAAGTGTGCTTAGGGTTTCCTTTATATAGTGGGAGAAGTAGATCTGAAACCCTAATCCTTAATGGGCTAGAACTGCTGTTTGGGCTAACTTAAAATTCTGCAGATACGACTTTCGATCGATCGAGCCTGTCTTTCGATCGATCGAACCAAGCAGATTCTGAATTCTTCTTTTTGCAGCTTGTATGTTCTTGTGTGCTCACGATTTGCCAATTGTTCTAAACTTTTAGAACCTAACAAATTTGAATTCATTATAGTCCAATAATGTACACATCAATTTTAGTATTTAAACCGAGGCTACACCTTATGTTCTTTTTGTGCATGTGCTACACTTTCTCGAGCACAAAATCTTACGATATGCACTAAGGTGTTCATGATTGGCTAGTAAACAGTGGTGAGATGGTTATTTATGCCTTTCTCATTAAGTTCAAGTCCGACAAACAAAGGCATGTGACTTCAAGATCAAGACAAAGTGATCAAAAACTATAAACATCTTCCCACACAACATGCACTAAAAAGCTCAAACTAGTAAAATGCAAAAAGTAAGCTCATCCAAGCTAAACAAGGTACATAAACATGTTATGTAAAGATAATATGGCCAACCTTAATTATAAATCCAAGATATATAATACAAAACACATAAAAATATTTTTGGTTTAAAAAAAGTTTTATGACCAAAAACAAAAAGCACACATTATGCTAAAAGATAAAAAATGCAAATGCAATGCATGACAGTGCTTGACCAAGCTATAGAGGGTACACAAACAAGAAATATTAATTTCTTAATTAACTCTTGAGTACATGTACAAACTAATACATACTCACACAAAATCAGAAAAAGCTTAGCACTTATATAACACATGCTATTCAAGTTTCTCCACAATATCAAGCATGTTCTAAATCAAGAGAGAGATATCATAACTCATGAAATCCTCAAGAAAAATAAAACTAGACACAAAATAGAATATTTTTTGTCTTTTTGAAAATTTTTCAATGTTTTTGGATTTTTTTTTTTAAACAAAAAACAACCTAAAAAAAAAACAACCAAAAACAGAAACAAAACATGTCCACAAATAATTGAAAGAATTAAATCAGGGACAAGTCAGCAACACTCACCTTAGGGAATCTTTTCTCACCCATATAGCACGAGTCTTTGGCTTTGTAGGTGAAAATCCATGAGAAGCAGAGTGTATTTGAGGGATTATACCAATCTTCTGAGAAAGACTAATATCCTGCAATTTCCTTTCACAAGCCAACAAGCTTAAATTTTTCAAAAGCATATGAAACAATTTATTTGGACTTATGGCAGGAGAAATATCATCACATATCCTAGATTGTAACACAGAATGCTTAAATTTCAATTTATGACAATTAGGACGAATGTGACCAGAGACACCACAAAAGTGACAAACAGGATTAAATTTAGGAACATCAGTATTCCTAACAGCAAATCTAGTCTCAAATTTTGGTTTTTGTCTCAACAAAGAACAATTTGGTCTAATATGACCAACAACACCACAAAGGTGACAGGTAGGCACAAAAACAAATTTATTATGCTCTCTAACAGTAGGTTTAGACTTAGGTTTAGAAACTTCAGCGTCGACATCAGAACTTTTACCTTTGTCTAGCCTAGCAAAATAAGCATTTTCTTTATTATTCCTCTTAAAAGGAGGGATATAAACTTTCTCAGTTTTAGGCTTAAGAGAAACAGAAACACTTCTGTTATCAACAGCAGGCTTGGTACTAATCAAACTTTCAATTTTAGCTTTAGATTCAACTAACTCTTGTTCCAAGTTTTTCATCTTCTCATATTGAGAGGAAATTTGATTTCTCAAAAATTCATTCTTTTTATTAGATTCATCTAATCTAACAACCAATTCCACTTTTTCAAGATTAGCCAATTTTAATTCTTCCTTGAATTTCTTAGCAATTCTCATAGTTTTCAATAATTCCTTACGAAGAGTTTCACAAGCATCAAAAAGATCAACAAAAACAATAGTGTCCTTTTTATTCAAATCATCACAAACATGAGCAGAAAGACACTTCAAATTATCCATGATAACATGGATCAAGGATCAACTCTTAGATCAAAAGATCTAACACAAAAGAGTTACTCGCTCTGATACCACTTGTAAGTTCGTTTAGACCCCTTAAACCCAAACAGATTAACCTAGAGAATTAGTCAAGTGATTAACTTAGGTAATTTAAACAGATCTAGGTTAACACAAATATATCAAATTATGTAAAAGTGCGGAATAATAAAGAACACATGATATGATGACCCAGGAAACCACACCGGTAAAAACCTGGGGAGGATTTAACTTAGCTATCCTCAAGGTAAAACAAATTCACTATGAAAGAATCAAAGTTTACACAATAGAAACTTAGACCACTAACATCCTATTGCTACCTGCCTGTAGGAAACTTACTACCACGACCATGTGACAGCTCCGAGATCCATAAACTCCTTCTTTCCTTGAATTCTTCAGCAAAGCACAAGCAACACCTGCTTGTATATCTTGAAGCTCTTTTGATTCTGCAACTGTATGATTTACCAATCTCTTGACATGAATCTTAAGTTTGGAAACCCTAAGTGTATGTGAAGGTAAACACCTCTAGATCTAACAAATAGATTTACAAACACAGCATTCAGAACTCTAAAAACGTGGCTAGGGTTTTCCCTTATATACTTAGGACAAAACATAAAACCCTATACATTAAATGGGCTAGGGCTAAGTTGGAAAAATTCTGCAGAAAAACGTTCTGCATTATTTTCGATCGGTCGAGTCTAATTCTCGATCGATCGAGTCAGGCAGAAAGTGCACAGTAATTCTGCAGTCAACTCAATTCCAACTTTACATAAAAAGTCATACTTTGAGCAAGTCTAACACACAACTTAAAGAATGTTTTGATCATGGTTTGCCAACATTACAAATTGAAGTTCTAATACATTAGTTCTTAATTCTTAGAACCTAACAGAAATTGATAAGGTTCATAGCAAACTCAAAGACAATTGCAAAAGGAAAGATTCGCAGATAAAGTGCTATGAAAAAATTATGCTTGTCCAACAAAAAGAAAAGATCATTTCAAGAAATATTCTTGGAAGAAAAGACACTATACAGGACAAAAGAAAAAATCCTTCAGGAAGAAAAAATGGAAGTTTCTTAAAAGAAAGCAGTTTAAAGGAAAAACTTCAAAAGTCTATTTTGTAGACATCCCAGCCTATTATAGCCCATCTAATAAACCCCATTCCTATAGCCCAAGTACATATCCTTCTTGACACCTACTCCAGACCCATCCTAGTGATAGCCGTGTTTAATACAGGAGCAACAGCAACAATCCTTCATCCTAAAATCTTACCTACAGAATTTTGGTTGCCTCATTGTCAGATGTTTAGAGCGGCAAATGGAGAAACATTTCTGATCACCCTGAAGAGTAAGCCTATCCTAATCAGAATCTTTCTAACTCTTACCATCAAACATCAAGTCCTTGGATCCCCTTTTACAGGCAAAGACCTCCTCATAGGATTTGATCTCCTTTATCAAATACCTAGCCTTAGATGGTCTTCAAAAGGACTTTTGCATAAGCAACACCTTCTCACCTGGACCCAAGTACCCCATCTATTTACAGTTGACCCCTTTGACTCCTTGAAACTCCAGATTATCAATTATTGGTGTTCAAACAGCCACTTTGAATTTCTCCCTAAAAATCCAAATCCTTTGTGGAAAATCCCAAACTTTTTCATACACCTTCTCTTTAAAAATAATGAAGATGTCAACCCCACAAAAGCCAGTCACAGAGGAATGAATCTAGAACATTTAACCTTGGCTAAGCAAGAACTATCCACCCTCCTTTTGGAAGGCCTCATAGAACCTACAACTTGTCCATAGGCATGAGAAGCTTTCTATGTCAACAAACATGCTGAGCAAGTTCGAGGAAAACTCAAATTGGTAATCAATTACTAGGATCTTAATCATTTTCTTGCAGATGATAAATTCCCTTTACCAAACAAGAGTGCTCTCTTTCAGCATCTTTCAAATGCAAAAGTATTCTCAAAGTTTGATCTTAAAGCAGGATTTTGGCAATTAGGAATCCATCCAAAAGAAAGATACAAGCTGGCGTTTTGCATCCCAGACCACCATTACCAATGGACTGTCATGCCTTTTGGCCTCAAAAATGCACCATCCCAATTTCAAAAAGCAATGGTAACATTATTTCAGCCACTCTTGACCAATGCATTAGTTTATGTAGACGGTATCCTTTTGTTCTCAAAATATGAAGAATCCCACGAAAAGTTGCTCACTAAATTTTATAATTTGGTGAAATCTCAAGGGATAATACTTTCAAAAAAGAAAATGGTCATAGGATAGTCTTCTATAGACTTTTTGGGAGTAAACATTTCAGATGGAAAGTATACTTTGCAGTCCCACATAGCCATCTCTCTTGGTGAATTTCCAAAAAAGCTCACAGATACAGCAATTTCTTGGAATTGTTAATTACATGTCAGATTTCATTCCAAAAATCTCCAGATACAGGAATTGCCTAGTTCAATTACTGAAGAAATTTCCTCCAGAATGGAATCTGTTCATACAGAAGCAGTCCAACAATTGAAAAAATTAGCAAAATTCAAGCCTTCAGAACTTCACTGCTACTCTACTTTCAAAGAAATTTTTGCAGTCAAACATGGGATTGAAAAATTCCAGTTTCATCTCCTTGAGCATAATTTTCTAGTAGAAATCGATATGTCCTCCTTTCCCAAAATGCTTCATTTCAAAAGAAAAATGGTCCCACATCCTTAGTTACTTAGATGGTCAAATTGGTTTTCACAATGCTCTTTCCAAGTTAAGCACATTAAAGGAAAAGATAACCTTATCACTGATTACCTTTCTAGAAAACCTCCAGTTCTTAACACCATAATTATTCCTCTACCCTTGTGTGCATATCCTATTACAGATCCATCCTTATCCTCAAGCTCTTCCTTTGCAGCCGCTGATGATATTCTTAAGTGGGGGAGATTGTGATGCCCCAATTTGATTGATTGTGTGATGTGTGTGGGTGTGTGATGAGTCCCACATCGGGTATTTACTGAGTAGATTTGGGCTTTATTAACATCTACAAAAAACCTCAATTGTGACTAGTCCTTTTGAGATATAGTGCAATGTGGCTAGCGTTTTTTCTTGAGTTATTACATAGAGGACAAGTGATATTAAGGTAGATAGTAATGAGGAGATGAAAAAGGAAAAAGGGAGAGGAAAAGTTAGAGAAAGTATAACAATAAGTTGAGAAATTAATAAGAAAGAAAGAAAGTTAAAAATAAGAGAGAGAATGTTGAAAATTGCTGAATGATGTGGCTGTTAAAGTGGCTCAATAGGAGCGTAGCAACAATAAATACTATACTTTAGCTTTTAAATATATATATATATATATATATTTATATATATATATATATAGATTGAAATCATCTTATGTTATTATAATCATATTATATATTTGTGGGTTCTAGTTAGCTCAACTGATAAAGTCTCTGATGGTTGAATAAGAGATCTGAGAGTTCAATCCTCACCTACAACAAAAATAGATTGGTGTCTTGATTTGATGATAAAAAGCTATTATCAAAAGCAGACGCCATAGATTGAAATTCTCTCTAAAAAAAATCTGTATTTAAGCTAATAAATTTTATTGTGCATCAAACGAGTTAACGAATATGACTAACATTAAGTTTTTCTATCATAATATTTAGCTAGAAGGCTATCCAAATAATTTATCCCAATTTTAGTTTTAACAATTATTTTCAAGGAAAGTACCAAAATAAAATGGATTTTAAAGTGAAAACAAACGAACACCATTTTGAACCACAGAAAGTTATCATCCATATGAAGATAGTCTTTGTCAATGGGGAGCACCTTAACCTTTCAAATGTGTTAGGTCCATATTTTTATGTTGGAAAAACATGAATAACAGTAACAATTTTTTTTTTTTTTTTTTTTTTTGAGAATCACAACAGTAACAACTTAGAACCCAGTTTTTCTAGTTTAGTGAATAAAGATTGGTATTGTAACAAAAAGACAACTAAACTTTTTATGTTGTTGCAACTAGACCTCTTCTTTGCAAAATTTTAATGATATGGAGCAAAAAGAGGTTAAATTGCAGATGGAGTTATGGGGGTCATGCTAGTACAGTGTCAAAGTCTATTTACCTCATTGGCAAAGAAAAAATAAGGGGTACTATTTGCTACATTAGCAGAGTTTATGTTCTAATAATAGACTTCAGTTCAGCTTGAGCTTATGGTCAGCTTTGTTTATATTGCAAATCTAATTTAATGAAATTAATTCTGATTGTTAATGCGTTGATAACTCTCAACTTACACTACTTTTAATTCATTTTATGCCAAAAAGGATAGAAGAAAAAAAAAAGATAAAGAAAGTGATAGATTTGGTTGGTCTTCCTAGCTTGCTTATTATTAAAGGACAAGTCTTATATACAGTTTTTCAACGTGTTTAGATTGAAACACGTGTCTGTAATCTATATATTGACCAGTATAGTATAAAATGTATGATCTTTTTTAAGGAAAAATAAATTAAATTCACTTATATATTTGAATTTAATTAAGAAAATGCATTGCATCTAACTAAGAAATTATATCCAAGTTTTATCGATTATTTATTCTTTAACGACGTTTTTTTCTTCTTCTTAATATTCTTTAACCACTTCTATCTTTACTACTTTTCAACTCACATCACCAAGACATATTTGGACTACGAGATCTCATCATCTTTTTTTCTTTTTTTCTTTTTTGATGAAAAGGTGATCTCATCATCGAAACTCAAACAAGGCACCTAAATTTTATTACAACAAGTTAACAAATTGACATAACAATGAATGTAATTGATGGATTTCAATTACATAATAAACGATAACAATTTTTTTTGGTTTTTTGAAACATGAATGTATAAAGATTATATAATAAAATTTGTATTATCCCTACCCTCTAGCATTACTCACTTCGAAAAAATCCTATGCATTTGTGCATACTATTGGTTTCCTTTTTCCTTTTTCTTTTTTTCTTTTTTCTTTTTTCAACAATAAAAAAATAGTTAAAACTCTCAAGTTCAAAGCTCCTATATTCTCAAAGGGGCTACACTCTCCAATTTATGCCAGTAATTAAATCACTTGAACTTGGTTTAATTAATGATTAAAAAAAATTGTGCAGTATGAACCATGTATTTTCAGGATCAAATATTTAGTTTACAATTTGGTATTCAATATGGAAATTTAGTTTACAGTATGATTTTAAAGTAAGTTTTATCACTGAGTGGGCTGGTTTATGAACATGCAAACGTATTATATAAAGTGTCTTAAAAAACTTTCATTCTTTTGAATCGAATTCGATGCTGCTGCTGTAGTCTAAATGATGGTAACTTTTATATATATAAATATATATATATATATATATATATGTTATATACTATACAATAAAAGTTGGGTTTAAAAGCCGTGGTTGCACCAAGTGACTTCACCAAATTGCAGAATTTTTTTAGATTTTTAGGTTTTAAGAAAAAAAAATATATAATTTTTCTTCACCTATAATTTCTAAGTGGATAAAAATCTTAATTTCATTACAGTTGAATTACACTTGCGAAAGAACTAATATAATTGCTTCACTAATATAATTGCTTCACATGTATTTTCAGTGTTCTGCAGAGAAACAAGCACTTGGAGAAGTGAGCCAAAAGATATTGAACACTGTAAGTAAACCCAGCAGTATTGAACACATAGTGCTAAGAAGAAGGAAAGATTTTGATGAACTCAAAAACTTAATAATTTAATAATATATCAGTCTCTTCTTTGGACAGAAATAGACTTCTCTTAAGGGGAAAAAAAAACAATTTGGATAGACATGTACAAAAGCCTAATATTGTATTACAGCTAATCAATTATATTGAAGATTGTAAAATTTCTAATAAATTGTTTTAGTGACGAAATATTTCGTCGCTAAATGTAGTAAAATTTTGTAAGAAATGGTTTTAGTGGCGAAAATTTTCGTCACTATATGTGCTTGGATTTTCTTAAAATTAGTTTTAGTGAAGAACTTTTTCGTCACTATATGTACCCGAATATAGTTTTAGTGACGAAATTATTCGTCACTAAATATGATTTAATAAAGTAAAGTGTTTTTAGTGACAAAATATTTTCGTCACTGAATAGTGTTTTTAGTGAGGAAAACATTTAGTAACGAAACATTTTCGTCACTAAAAGTTTTTTTTTTTTTAAATCAAATCGGACTTTTAGTGATGAAATTTTTCGTCACTAGGACTTTTAGTGACGGGGTTTCAGTGACGAAATGAATTTCGTCACTAAAAGTCCGATTTCGTCACTAAAGGTTCTTAGTGATGAAAAATTGGACTTTTAGTGACAAATTTTTTCGTCACTGAAAATACATTTTGTTGTAGGCTTTAATTGATATCCAAAACGTAGTGTATTATAAAATACTTCTATAAAAATATTTTGTAATTATATACTACAAAATTACTTCTCCATAGGAATAGGATGCACAAACGTAGTGTATTATAAAAAATAAAATAAAATAAAAGTCTATTATAAAATTCTATTCAATTAATATTAGCTTAACATTAGACTTTTTATTCATATCAAATTATTCAATGTGGAGTGTGTGTGTGTGTGTATATATATATATATATCAAATAATTCATAATGGTTTCCACTTAAATATGGTTTCAATTATTGTTTTGGATAGTTTTTAATTATTAAATTCAAGGTTTTTCTATTTAGATATACATTGGTGATTAATTAAGCCTTAAATCTCAATACACACACACACACACACACACACATTTTATAATACCTTAATTTCACACAATATGTATTCATAATATAACTTAAAAGTAAAATACTCATTTATTTTCATTATCTATTCTATTATCTAATTTTAAGTAAATTATTAAATAAAAACTATTTACATATGAATTTTGCTTAAGCCATGCATCACACGGTCATAATGCTAGTATATATATATATATATATATATATATATATATATATGGACCAATTCATTAGAAATGAATTCTAGGGTAATTATCTATTAATTTGTTTTGTGTGTCTGAGTGTATAATAGCCTGTAGATTTTGTCTTACTTTGAATGGATGAAGTTTTCAGTTCTAAATTTGAAGATTTATTTTGTTAATTTCTGTAACTATGGCTGCCGATCGAAGCTAGAACAGTTTCATGTTTATCTACAGTTTAATTATAATAGTGTTGCTCACAAATTACGTGAGTCAACTAGAGATGGCCAAAGCTAACTTGGGATACAACATGTGAGCTGAAAATGGATGTATTCAATTTACGTAACTGTGACTATTTTTTTGGTAGGCTTTTTTCATTCAACTGTAGTTGAGCTATTCAGTCTACCTTAGATAAACTATAGCTTATACATTATGCAATTTTTTTTCCTTCTTTTTAAATTTAGTAAATAGTGGTTTTACTGCATAAATTAATTGACAAATAAGGAAGAGATACTAAACCCAGCATTTTTTTTATATCCCAAATCCTCCAAATGGAAAAAGAGTTTCATAAGCAGTCAAATCATTTTATTCTAGTTATGATTGCAAGGGGATTAACATAGCAAAATGACTAGTGCTTCAAGGCACTTACAAACATTTTTTTTTTCTAATTGTCACCTCCAAATTCTTTCTGAAGCTCTTCAACCACATTTTTGTCGAGTTGGAAGGCCTTGGTGAGAACATCAGGATTAATGGGAGGATTGGATCCAAAGACAGCATCTGCTAATGTGATTACGCCTGCATTTTGGCTGCTTAAACTAGAAATGGCAATTGCATTAGTTTTTCCCACGTTGAATTGGAAGTGAATGAGACCGACTGTAAAGACAAATACTTCCCCCTTATTTAGAGTTTTGGTGAAGAGGCGATTCTCTGTGTTGGATGTTACAAAACCAACGAAGAGAGTACCCTCCAAGACTACTAGAATTTCAGTGCCGCGAGGGTGAGTATGGGGAGAATTTTCTCCATATGGTGCAAAGTCGATTCAAGCCAAGGATATGCCAAGAGTATTGAGGCCTGGTAATGTGTCCACATTCACGGTAGTGACGTTTGACCCAACTTTGTTATCTGTGTTCCCAGAAATGTTCAATCCCTCGAAGAAGAAATCTTCAGGTTTGACAAGCTTTGGATCCTTGCAGAACTTTCCATTAACGAATACTACATAAAGGAATTTTTGTTATGGACACTTTAAAAAGAATGCTTAAGACTTCAATGAAGGAAATAGTAAGGCCAGGTAGCTAATAATATCTCTTCCATTAATATTCTGGTTAGTGTAGATTCTTCACATGACAAAAATAATGAAAAAACTTGAAAAAAGAAAAAGAAAAGTTTGACCCGGCTGATTTGGAGTATTCCGAGTAGTCCTTAAGTGCAACACAGAAGTCCTGTAGGGGATCGGGGTCAAAGGCAGAGGCAAGAGAGAATGCCAAAGCGAAGAGGGCAACAGTTACAATGTAAGCTTTCATTATATTTCAGGCTTACTCTATCTTCCATTCTATATATTTTTGTTTTGGGTGAGGGATGAGAAATGTTGCATGGAAAGCATGTCTATTTATAAATAGGACACACTGAATAGGTCTACGGTTTTCCATAAGTGAATGATATATAGACTTGTTCGGTCTTCCATTATTACCAATTTTCTTTTGATTGCCAAATTATTCATTAACTACTACCACATGCCTTAAATTTTCAACAAATAAGACCTGTTCAATGAGATAATATTACAATTCTATGTTACTACGGCACAACCATTCTTAACAACTGTATACTAAACCTGTTTTTTGTTCTTACAATGTACTTCATCTTTGTCCACAATTGATCTAGCTCTGAACTAATTGAACACACCATGTCTTGTATTCGATGTGTATGTATTTCAAGGGATTGTTAATAACTTAATACTTTGGTGGAAAGTTTTTGTGTGACTTTTGTTTGCCTAAATTAAATAGAATGGTTGGTAATAACTATTGTAGAACCAAAAGTTAGATGGATTCAAAGCTTCTAGTGTATTAGGTAACTGCTATAATCAGCGTCCATATGAAGATAGTCTTTGTCAATGGGGAGCACCTTAACCTTTCAAATGTGTTAGGTCCATATTTTTAAGTTGGAAAAACATGAACTGTAACAACTTAGAACCCAGTTTTGTTTAGTGTATAAAGATTGGTATTGAAACAAAAAGACAACTAAACTTTTTATGTTGTTGCTACTAGACCTCTTCTTTACAAATTTTTAATGATTTGGAGCAAAAAGAGGTTACATTGCAGATGGAGTTACGGGGGTCTTGCTAGTACAGTGTCAAAGTGTATTTACAACATTGGCAAAGAAAAAATAAGGGGTGCTATTTGCTACATCAGCAGAGTTTATGTTCTAAAATAAAAGCACAAGGGCATTTAACACAAAATGTTTAGTGATTGATCATTACTGATCGTTAAGACAAACATACCTATATATATAAATGTTTTTCTTTTATAAATCTATATATACATATATAAGAACTAATAAAGGTTCAAAATGCAAGTTCTCTGCGAAACTTGTTTCACTAGTACACTTGTTGAACTGAGAAGTCAAAGCTTTAATGGGCTAGGCCTCACCACAGAAAAATTACAGTCACATAACAGAAACAGGGGGAACAAAAAATAATTTACCAATGGCACAATCAAATTCTCCGTACGGCACAATGAAATCAATTTAAGAAAAGTGAGTCATATCACCCCAAAAATGGAGTCACTCCCTGCAAGGGAGAATCCAATGGAGAGGGCAAAAAAAAAAAATTATAATGCCAAATATCTACGAACATAAAAGAATTCAAACATAAGCCAAGTATCTTGGGTATGTTTGTGCCTTTGTGGAACCATCCACTGAATGCCCTTCATGCATCACACATTGGCCTTGCTTAGGCTAAGATTCATACATGACTGTACCATTGCTTAGGCTAAGATTCATACATTACTGTACCATTGCTCCTGTACATCGACACAAGTCTTGAGAAAACCTTTGTACACAGAAGCAGCATAACCATTCAGAACAAAAATTATTGTCCAACTATCAAACTCAAAAAATACTAAGGACAACTTAACAACAAAACAAGAAAACCTACATAATTCAAACCTAGGCATTTTAAAGATAACTTTGACAACAACAGTTCTTTTTTGAAGATGATGGAAGAAGCAGAAAGGCGGGGGAAGGGCCGTGGGAGAAATGTTAGAAGTAGTTATTGAATTTGGATAGGAGGAAATAGTGGAGGGACATGCAAGTTGTAGTTATTGACATTAGTCGCTGAACCACATTTTGCGTGAAAATAAATAATCATTTTATATTTTAATATAATGTATAAACTTTTCTGTAAATTTTTTTGAAGATAATTTGTTCTCCCTTAAAGTTAAACAATTTTTATTCACTCCAATTAGGTCTACTTCGGTCCAATTTGGTCCACTTAGTCAATTTCGGTCCCCTTTCAGTCTATTTTAAACTAATTGGGCCTGAAATTGGTTCTTTTGTAGGTTTTCTTTACAAATTTAGCTCAAAAATTCTTTTTTTTTTTCCCTTAATTTTTGAGTTGAATAGTAGGAATTTTATCATATTTGGGCTAAACTCTTTAGTTTTGAGTTAAAAAATACAAATAAAATATTAAAATCAACATTAGAAATTAGAAATATGCATCCTAAAAATGCAATAAAAATGATAAGTATTCAAAAATCTTATTCGGTCCACATTGGTTCTATTTGATCCAATCTGTCATCTTCGGTCCAATTTGGTCCTATTCAGTCTATTCAGTCCTATTTAGTCCATTCTGTCCACCATAGTTCTGTTCGGTCCAATTCAGTCTATTCAGTCTTATTTAGTCCACTTCGATCCAATTCGGTCTATTCAGTCCACATGGGCACTATGCTATCCATATTGGTCCTATCCTGTCCACTTCGGTCCTATTCGGTCCATTCTGTACAATTTTACCCACTACTGTCAGATTCAGGCCATTCTGTCCACTTTGGTCCCATTCTGTCCACTTTGGTTCTATTTGGTCCTATTCAATTTACATTGGTCCTATGCAGTCCACTACTGTTCTATTTGGTACTGTTCAGTCTATCTTGTATCTATTCAGTCGATTCGGTCTTATTATGTCCATTTGGTCCAATTCGGTCCATTCAAATCTCTTTGATTCATTTTGGTCTACTTCAATCTATTTTTGTGCACTTACATAAAGGAAAAAGACATATTTGGGTTGAAAGCACCAAATTTAAATCCAAATTTATTAAAAAACATAAGTTGAAAAATTAATAAGAAAAAAAAGAATTAAAAATAAGAGAGAAAATGTTGAAAATAGGTGAATGATATTGTTGATGTAACTCAATAAGAGCGTAGCAACTATAAATATTAACTTTAGCTTTTAAATATAGATATAGATTAGATTTGGCTAGAAGAAGGAGAAATTTATTAAAAAACATAAGTTGAAAAATTAATAAGAAAAAATAAGAATTAAAAAAAAAAAGATAGAGAATGTTGAAAATAGGTGGATGATATTGTTGATGTAACTCAATAAGAGCGTAGCAACTATAAATATTAACTTTAGCTTTTAAATATAGATATAGATTAGATTTAGCCAGAAGAAGGAGAAATTTATTAAAAAACATAAGTTGAAAAATTAATAAGAAAAAAAAAGAATTAAAAATAAGAGAGAGAATGTTGAAAATATGTGGATGATATTGTTGATGTAACTCAATAAGAGCATAGCAACTATAAATATTAACTTTAGCTTTTAAATATAGATATAGATTAGATTTGGCTAGAAGAAGGAGGCTATGTTAGTGGGAAGTTTTTGTCTTTTTAACGTGGGTTGCCAATATGGATAATAGTTTGTTTTGAATTTTACAGTTGCATGGCCCTTTTTTTTTTTCTTTTTTCTTTTTTTAGAGAATGATGCGTGGCCTATTTTTAAGGACAAGGAACGTGAGCAAGAAAAATTAACTGGGAGCAGTTTTATCATTGAATTATTAAATTTAAATTACTCATATACCTTAAATTATTTATTTTTCTAAAGTAATGTTTTGTAAAGATTAGGGGTAATCTAGAGAATTTAGTCATCAAATAAATGACATGTAATTAACTTTCGAAATTTACTTAATATATACTAGCCTCTGAGCACGCGCTCATGTGCGTGCTTAAAGGCTTTTTTATTTTTTGGGTAAAGATTAATAATTTGCATTTATTATAATTTGAGATTTATACTTTTTCTAATTACAAAAAAAAAAAAAAAAAAGAAATACGTGAGGTGAGTTTTGTAGATTTGAGGAGTTTTAAAACAAACAAAAGAGTAGTCCTATTTTGTAGAGAGTTAGTGAGTAGAAGTAGAAATTTAAATAAACGTAAAAATAGGAGTTTATTAGAAGCATGAAGGCATTTTAACGTAGAAGTAGGAATTTATTATTTTTATTAATTTACTATTTTAATCATATTTTTAAGTTTTAAGTAGGAGTATTTTTGACATTAAAAAAATAATAACTAACTTTCTTTTGTCAATTTACTATTTTAATTCCATTTTTAAGTTGTTGATTAATTATGGTTAATTAATTTACGGATATTTTTGACAGAAAAAAAGCAATAACTAACTTTTCGAATCCTCTTAATATATACAGACTAGTCTCATCACATGTGCTCCGCACATGCAATGAGGTTTTTTTTTTTTTTTTAGTTTAATATAATTTTTCAATTTGAATTTATCTATTAGTAGTGAGGTTATACAGAAATGAACTTTTAAAAAACTAAAATTTAGAATTTGAAAATGGGTAAACAATTAGGTTTAACATGTGCTAGTTTTTAGGAAAAAAATGTATTAAACATGCTTAAAATATATTCAAATAGAGAGTGTGTTAATTTTTTAGAAAAAACTTTATTTGGTAGTTTTATTTTGTTGAATTACAATTTTAACCTTATTCTTATTTTTTAAGAATAAATATTATCTATTTAAATTAGGGGTATTTTTGACATTTCCTAAGTTATTACTAACTTTTTTAATCCTCTTAATATATAGAGATATATAGATAATAACTAGCCTCTTTCGCACATGTGCTCAAAACTTCTTTCTCATTTGGGGTTTATGTTAGAAATTTTCATTCATCTAAATTAGAGGATTTTTGCATTTGCTCAGTGGTGTTAGACTCCTTTTTTTCTTTTTTTCTTTTTTCAATCACTACGCTGTGACGCTAACCAACCCCCCCCCCCCCTCAAAAAAAAAAAAAAAAAAAAAAAAAAAAAAAGCGAAAGCTTAAAACTCATTAAAAGGATCCTATTAGGATTAGGACTTTTTTTTTTTCTATACTACTATTTAAGGGGCTTCCCCTGTTTGGATTCCTCATTTTTTATGCCCAAAATACCCTCATCATACCCACTTAAAAGTTTTCAACTAACGGGGATAAATATGTAAATTAAAACTCCTACATTTTAAAACCCACAAACTCACGTACGCTTTGCAGTTTCTATTTCACTTTCTATCTCTCATTCTTCTTCATATTGAAGACATTTAGTTTAACTCTACATCCTCCTTTCTTTTTCTTTAGATTAAAGAGTCAGAGGCTCTAAAAAATTTTCAAGTTCTATCTTTTGCAAGTTCCTCTTTGTTTTCTTTTTTTTTTTGTTTATGATTGGCTTTCTTTGAGTTCTACTTTCTTTTTCTTTTTTTATATTTATCACGTTAACTCTTTTTTTTCTTTTTTCAGTTTCTTTTCACGTTCAATGTAACCACCACTTGCAAGCGGAACATCAAATTGAGATATTTGGTACCCTTTTGGAAGGTTCGGGTAAAAGTGCTGTTTCCTATAAAACTTTGAGTTTAGAGATAACTTGCAATTCAGTGAATTCAATGACCTTTTTGCAGCATTAAAGCCGTTTCATCTGCCCAATGATGAATTCAAATTGCACTGTGACAGTTATTTTGATTTTCATTTTGAACCCCATCGACGCATCCAGTGAGCCCACCAGCATGTGTTCTAGGCTACTATTCGCTGTTGGCTGTTGGCTGCTGGCTGCTGGTTGTGGTTGTGGTGGTGGTGGTGGTGGTGGTGGTGGTGGTTGTTGTTGTTGTTGTTGTTTTTGTTTTTGTTTTAAAATGTGGGAAGGCTCTTAATGAAAATCATAAGCTTTACTGTTCACGAATACATGATCTGAGGGCTACAGCAACTTCTTCCCCTGTAACCGACTTTTTTTTAAATTATATTATATTATTAATTTGCCATATTATTATATTATAATAATATAATATAATTATTTGAAGGGTAGTTTATAACTTAGAATTGATTGAGTCAACTCCTTCTTCGTATTAATTTGCCTCTTTTTTCTATTTTCCACGTTTAAACTTGCTTCTTCTTCTTTTTAATGCTTTCAACAACAAGAATTCTTAAATTTTGGTTTCCTTTTTCAGTTTCTTTTCACGTTCTATTTTTTTTTATATAAATATTTTTATTCTGTTTGGTTTGTTGATGATGTGGTGATAAAATTTTAAAGAATTTATGATAGAATTAAATTCTAAAAAATTTTTATCTTTATTATAAAATTTTAATAGGATTTTCAGAAAAAATGATCTCATTAAAATTTAAATCAAGCACAAACTCTAACAAACTTATGCTATTATCTTTAACTAGCCTCTGAGCACGCGCTCACGCGCGTGCTCAGAGGCTCTTCTATTTTTTGGGTAAGGGTTAATTTAGAACATTTATTATACTTTGAGATTACTACATTTTTTAATCATAAAAAAAACCCAGGGGTGTGATAAGTATTATGTATGGTGAAATAATTTTTCTATCACACCCCTAGGTTTTTTTTGTGATTAAAAAATGTAGTAATCCCAAAGTATAATAAATGTTCTAAATTAACCCTTACCCAAAAAATAGAAGAGCCTCTAAGCACGCGCGTGAGCGCGTGCTCAGAGGCTAGTTATATATAACAGTTCTTTTGACAGTTTTCTTTTCTCATTACGGTCACATGGTTTATTTTGGTTTGACGATATTGGCCTTGGCCACGTTGAAATATTAGCACTCCATTTGTCAATTATATTTTGTACATTAAATTATTTTTCACTTAAAAATTACTACTATTTTATTTCTCTCTCTCCCTCTCTCTCTCTCTCTCCAATTTACACTATTATTTTTGTCTTTAAACTTTACCGTAACTTTCCTATTCCTATATCATTTTATTACAAACTATGATAATAAAATGATAATGCAAAATATCAACCAAAATAATGTAAAATAATGAATCGGTCCATTTCAATCTAGTTCATTCATGCTGAAAGTTTTTTAATTTTTAGGAAGAATTTGGAAGGGATGGGAGAGGGTTTCTATTTTTTATAATAATAATAATAATAATAAATTATCAATTTTGTCTTTATGATGTCAATCTACAAATTGAACCCAAATTTATATTTGAAACTTTTAGCCTTGTTTGGAAAGAGAGAATGGAATGGAATGAAAAGAATAGTTTTAGAATATTCTTTCCTTCCTTTGTTTGAGAGTTTTAATGGAAGGAATGGAAAATTCATTTCCTTGTTTGGGAGTTTAAGTGGGGGTGAATGAGAGAATGGAATGGAATGAAAAGAATAATTTTAGAATATACTTTCCTTCCTTTGTTTGAGAGTTTTAATCGAAGGAATGAAAAATTCATTCTCTTGTTTGGGAGTTTAAGTGGGAGTGAATGAAATGAGTAGAAAAGAACAAAATGGGTAGGAAGGAATACTCATTCCTCTCTATTCCCTTAAAATCTCAAATTTTCATTCCCCTCAAAATTGAGAGAAATTGGAGGGAATAAAATTAGATTTAATAAATTTTTTACTAAAACTCTCAAAATACCCTTATATATTCAACCCTTTATTTTAAAATAGGGGTCTAATAGTACTATTATCATAAAATGATTTCATTCCATTCCCTCCATATTACTCCCAAACAAGATTACTTATATTCCATTCATTTTCATTCATTTTCGTTCCTTTATTTTAAAACGTCCATTCCATTCTTATATTTTCATTCCTTTCCATTCCTTAATTTCGTTCAATTTCATTCTTTTCTATTCCTTTCCTTTACTTAAATACATTCCATTCCATTCCATTCTATTCCATTCCATTCCATTCTATTCCATTCATTTCCATTCCTTTATGATCATTCTATTCTATATCGTTCCCTTATGAACTCCCAAGCGATGCCTCAATTGAACCCAAATTTATATTTAAAATAAGTAATTTGTGTGAGCGTCTAGTACTGGCTATCATCACACTCCTCAATATATCAATGATTGAAAAATGTATAAATTTCGTTAGACAAACACAGAAACAGTGAATTAGGACGAAGAGAAACTTTTGACATTAAAAAAAAAAAAACAAAACAAAACAAAACAAAAACCTTAGAGCACATGGATAAGACTAGTATAATTTTTCAAAAATTCCTCTTGCTGTGTTGTACCGTACCTATATCCTTAGTTCCTAGTTTGCAAGAGAAATTGGAATGACCGAAACTCAATATCTTTGAACCAGACTCAATGAACACAAGTGAAATCTACGATTAACAAAGCAGCACTTTCCATTTTTTTTTTTTTTTTAAGGGATTATTTGTTCATTTATCAAGCCTGTAGTTTTTTTTTTTTTTTCGAGTTTTTTTTTTTTTCGAGAAAGATATAAACCGTCAGGAAACATTGTTAGGATGGACCAAGGACAAGATTGACCACACAAAACTATATCACATATGGCAACTCAGGAAAATTATTTTACATAAGGTGAAAAACTCACCAATGATAAGGTTTTCTATTTTTTGCTTGCAAGAACTAAATTAATATATAAATGTAATTCTCCAAATTTATATAGGTTCAAAATGTAAGTTCTTAGCCAAACTTGTTTCACTAGTGCCAACACCATTATGAAATCTTTGTATGTGACTAACAGCACTAGCTTACGACCAGATTGTTTGGGAAGTAGTTACAGTGGTTGAACTGAGAAGTCAAAGCTTTATTGGGGTTGGCCTCACCACAGAAAACAAATTAGTCATATAACAGAAACAGGGGGAACAAAAAAAATTTTAACAATGGCAGAATCAAATTCTACCTATGGCACAATGAAATCAACTTATGAAAAGTGAGTCGTATCACCCCAAAAAAGGAGTCACTCCCTGCAAGGGAAATCCAATGAAGAGGGCAAAAAAGGAATGCCTAATATCAACAAACAAAAAGGAATTCAAAAACAAGCCAAGAATGGGTATGTTTGTGAAACCATCCACTGAAAGCCCTTCATGCATCACACATGGGCTTTGCTTAGGTTAAGATTCATACATTACAACACCATTGTTTGAGTAAAATTGACACATCTTGAGCAGAAAACCTTTGTCCACAAAAGCTGGGCATAACCATTCAAAACAAAAATTATGGTCCAACTATCAAAAGCTACATAATTCAAACCTAGGCATTTTAAAGATAACTTTTCAAAATTGTTGATCAATTACAATTACTCCTCCTCTACGATGGTCCCCCTCTCACTGACATATATGCCGTCAAGGAATTTCCGGATATCCTTGTTCTTCACATGGCACTTCTGCAAAACCAACAAGAGACTAGGTCAGCAAGTGCAAATAACATATAACTGAAATGATTGTACTTTTTTTTTCTTTTTTTTTTTTTGTATTTGTGTTTGGACAAAGAAATGGACCTGGTTTATCAAGGCAGCAGAACGAGAGACCAGTTCAATGTCGTTCCCATCCAGTACAAGCTCATCCTTAACCTTTTCAGATCGGAGAATTGTGACCCCATCAAGCATATCCACCTTCCTTACCTAAAACCCAACAAACACAAAAATCAACCAAGTCAATTAACTTGTCAAAGTTTAGTAACAATGAATCCAACCTTAGCCTTTAGCAACATTGCAAAAAATTAACAAGTAGAACCATAAAACGCATAAGGGGCTGCACTATTACAAAGGCTAGTCACATTCAGAAATTGAACAAACAATGGCAAATGTAATTATAGCCCATAACAGAGTACTCTGTATACTAACATTTCGGTTTTGCATATTAGATATAAAATTACTACATGAGAGTGACTATTATTGACACCACCAAATGATAAGCATTAACAAGTAGAACCATAAAACGCATAAGGAGCTGCACTATTACAAAGGCTAGTCACATTCGGAAATTGAACAAACAATAGGAACTTTAATTATAACCCATAACAGAGTACTTTGTAGCATCCTAGCATTCTCGGATTTGCATATTAGATATAAAATTACTACATAAGAGTGACTACTATTGACACTACCAAACAATAAGCATTAACAAGTAGAACCATAAAACGCTTAAGGGGCTGCACTATTACTAAGGCTAGTCACATTCGGAAAGTGAAAAAAGAATAGGAACTCTTATTACAGCCCATAACATAGTACTTTGTAGCATCCTAACATTTCGGATTTGCATATTAGATATAAACTTATTACATAAGAGTGACTACTATAAGCATTAACAAGTAGAACCATAAATCGCGTAAGCTGGAATTAGGAACTGTAATTATAGCCCATAACAAAGCACTTTGTAGTACCCTAAAGTTCCTGATTTGCATATTAGATATAAAAAGTACCGCACGAGAGTGACTACTATTTACACCACCAAATGCATTAACAAGATTTAAACTTTCCCAAGCACTTTTTGCAGCATTCAAACCAAGATCGATTACTACAACAAACATACACAATCCACAGTAAACGAAAAAGACCCAGATGCAAAAAATGAAAAACAAGGAGAACCCAATTGAAAAAAACAGCGAAAAGAGAAATGGGTCACCTTTTTTTCTCCAAGAAAGTTCCTGATCTCGATGGACTTGCTGGTGTTGGTGATACTGGCATTGATGGGGAAATGAGCATAAACGAACCTCATCTTGTAACGGTAACCCTTGGTGACACCGGTGATGAGATTCTCGACGTGGCTGAGCGCGGTGCGGATGGCGGCGGAGGTCTTCCTGGAGCCGAACCAGGCGTCGATCTTCAGCTTTCGCTTCCCGGTTTCCTCATCGATGATGAGGTCGAAATCCAAGTTCAGGTGCTTGAAGTTTCGGACGAGCTTGCCACGTGGGCCTTCCACCTCAATGACCTTAGCGTTCACCTTAATCTTGACCCCATCTGGGATGTCCATGGTCTCAGATGACAAGATGGTCTTCATGGTGTCTCTCTCTCTCTCAAACTCTAGCTGCGCCTCTCTGAGAAAGAAAAACAATGAGGTGGTGGCAACCAAAAACCCTAAACTATGTGTGTATATATTCAAGGTACAGTAAAAACCTAAACCCTTTTGGGCCCTAGGCCCAAATAATAAATTTTTTAGGCCTTCGTTTGTTTTTTTGTTGCCCAATTCTGTTGAGATCGTTTTTGTTTATGGATATTGGGTAAGATTAAATTTGGGATATTTTTTCAAAACCCAATATAAGCTATTTGGGTTGGTAGTTCTAAAAATCAGCTAATCTCAATGAATTGGGCTTGGTTTGGTTAATGGGTCTCAATCATTTTATCAAACTTAAGAAAGAAATTTGGACGTTCAATTTTTGTAATTGTGATTCATGGTGCAGAGACATTGACTGATAATCTATTAGATTATGAGCATATTTCTAGTAGTTTGATGACTATGTATTTTATAATTTGCTATCTTCTCAAAAAAAAATATATATATAATTTGCTAAATTATATAAATTATATTCTCTAATTTTTACTAGTTTTCATTTTTTACTTTATGGTCTTTTTTTTTTTTCGGCTTTCAATCATTTAATTTGCATATGGTTTCAATGTACCCTCGCAGTCCATCTTTGGCTCAAGTCATTACTCATTAAACTCTACACAATAAAATAAAATAAAGTTTTAGTATCCAAACTTAACAAAACCAAGAAAATTATATCTATTTATTTATAAAATATGTGAAATCATTTTTTAATTAACCATGACTCTGAGAAAAAAAAAAAAAAAAGTATCACATTATTGAGACCAACCAAAGATTCTACCTCCAAATAGCTGCTCATACCATTGGCCAACCCTTGCATAACCTAAAAATCATCTTCACAAAACATATCAAAACCCAAAACCTATTCATTGCCACAACACTATCAAGACACCCGCTCAAGTTGTGAGGCAAAGAAGTCTTCGTGGACTCACTTGACAAGACTCAAATCCTCAAACCCAAAATTCAGCCAACCCACTTTCATGCATAAACCAAATTAGAGCCGAGTGCAATAGGGTATCTGCCCATATAAGGATCACCCTAAGATGATCGTCTCATGGCTATTAAGGGTGAGCTTGACATCAGTTTTAACTTTTAACTTTTAGTTTTTATGTACAATTTTTTAAAACCTCACTTTTTCTCACATTTTCACACTTTTTCAAATTTTTATCTAGTTAAAAGTATACTTTAACACAATTTCAGCAAAAATAAGTCCTAAGAATGAATCAAATCAAATGATTCTTTTTTTTTTTTTAATAAAGAAATTAAATGATTCTATTTCTCAACTTTTCCAACCTTAGGTTACCAATGACTTTCAGATGAGACCATCATGGAATTAAAAGAGTTGACTTTATTGAGAAATCAATGTCTCAGTCTATGTTTTCCATGGGAGCAAATGCCTCTTTAGGTTAAGTACACCATCAATGCATTAGTTTGAGATATTGATAAGGTGAATATCTCATCTACAATGTTTTATGCATAATTAGTATAAGGGCCTTAAAAAAAAAAAAAAAAAAAAAAAAAAAAAAAAAAAAACCTTCATCTTATGATTCTATTTGAGCTTTAAGGTGTATGAAGTTTCTTATTTGCTTCTTTAAGTAGAATTTTTTTTTTAGAAAGTTCCTTAAGTAGAAGTTAATTGAAAAAACTTCAATTAAAGAGTTGGTTTTATTAAGAAGTCAATGTATTACTCCAAAATAAAACAAGAAAACTACATGCTATCAAAAAGGCTTGGTCCTATTTGGTGCCTAATTAGGCTAGGTACCAAATAAATAGAACCCATCATCACACTGGTTTGAGATATCGATAATGTGAATATCTTATATGTCAAAAAGGTTTGGTCCTATTCAATGCCTAATTAGATTAGGTACCAAATAAATAGAACCCACCACCACATTGGTTTGAGATATCAATAATGTGAATATCTCAAATAATCAATGTTAGGCTTGATGAGTATCAAGACCTTAAAAAAAATTGATATTTTCATTCTATCTTATGAGATGTAATTTGCGTGAAGTTTCATATTTGCTTCTTTAAGCAAAAGCATGTAGATAGACTCAATTTAAAAAATTGATTTTATTAAGAAACTGATGTCTTACTATATGTTTTCGAAAATGAATCAAGATAACAACAGTCTAACAAACTAAAATTAAAATATGTCAAATTAGAATTTATAATTTAATATTTTTTATTTTATAAACAAGTTTTGGTCAAATGGTCTTCTTCAATAACATAGTCTTAGTAGCCTCAAGATTATATACTTTTAAAAATTGAACAACTATCACCAACAATCTTATAACTCAACTAATACTTCATGATATTTTTAATAGAGATGTCTATAATTCAAATTCCCCTTTGCCAACTATTGAATTATAAATTTTTTATTTAAAAAATACTAGTATCTTCTATGTAACATAATTAATATAGATATATTGAATCAAAATAAATGGATATGAGCCAAAGGCCTTATAGTTGAATTGGCACCTCCCCATGCTTAAAGGGCTTGGGGGTCTAGGGGGAAAAGGATTTGAGCTGCAGGGTTAGCAGCATGTTGTAATTATTTCTCAAAAAAAAAAAAAAAAAAAAAGATATGAGTATAGAATTATAAATAGGGAAAATTACCCATTATCTCCCTAAACTATATATTTCCTTTTACACTTATGTCTTAAACTATGACTCCTATAACACTTCACACATTATCTCATAGGTAATAGTTTATGGAAATAAGTGTGTATTCTCATAATTTAGGAAGGTATGTGTAAATGGATATGAATACAGCTATATTGAATCAAAATAAATGGATATGAATATAGAATTATAAATAGGAAAAATTACACATTATCTCACCAAACTATATTTCCTTTTACACTTACCCCTTAAACTATAACTCCAGTAACACTTTGCACACTATCTCACAGGTAATAGTTTATGGAAGTAAGCGTGCATTCGCATAATTTATAGAAATAACTGTAAAAGTAATATATTTTAAAGGGGTAAAATGTGTATTCTTATAATTTAGAAGGATAGATGTAAACTGGAGTATAATTTAGGGGGTAAAATTCATTTGTAGTATTTGTTTCTATCTTTCAATAAACCCTAGTAAAAAGTAGGTCTAAATAGGAAAAAATTTAGTTACAAAATTAGTTGTAAATTTAAGCTACATCCTTACTTAATATTTTTTTTTTTATTAGAGGTAAATTTTGACAAATTTACCATTGAATTACATCTTTTTCCTATATCCTCCAAGCTAGTAAAATTTCTAGAATATTAAAGATCAATAGCTATGTTATCAATAAATTGTTTAAATTGGAAGTTTTTGTAGTTTAAAATAATGCATAAAATATAAGCTTATAGATCATATAGTAAATAATATCGGATTGACACAGAATTTAACGTGTATGTTAAGAACATAAAGAATATGCAAAATAACGGTTAGATTTTCATTTTATTGAGTAAGATTGTAGTTTAAGCCTACAACTAATTTTGTAGTTAAACTTTGTATGTGAAAATAAATAAATGAAATTTCATTTTAGTGAATGTGACTGTTGATTTCAAATTTTCATTCAAATTCCAAAGTGGACAAGTGTGGATCCTGTGTAAAGATCATGTAAGAATATAAAAAAGGATGCCCGAAAGATTTCAAAAAAAAAAAAAAGTTGCATGAAAAGATGTAAAACCCGAAATTATGAAAATATTCACTCATCACAAGTGCATTGCCTTGCCTGCAGGCTGCATTTATGCCGTAATATTACTCGGCAGTTCAAACTATTCCTCCCATCCTCCCATTATCGATCGTCAAATCATAAGAAAAACTATCCCATTAAATTGAATTCCTCTTCAAAAAGGTTTCACCCAAAGAAGAAAATCCTTACGTGGCCCAATAATATGCCATTGTTCGATCCCATTCATGAATTTCTTAAACAATGACTGTGATGCTTTTCTCTCCCAAACACAAAAGTAACGTGTAATACCTGGAAAAAAAAAAGATTTAAAAGGAGGGATATTTAAGTAAATTTTTTGTGAGGCCAATTTTATAATTTCTAATTATAAGGGGGTTTTTAGAAAATAAGGTTGAAACCCTAGCTATATATAAGATTATTAAATCAACGTATAGGGAGGGATATTTTAAGAGAAGAGATTACCCAAAGTACTGAAGTAGAGAATGATTGATTACACCCTTGAGGTGAGATCTAAGGATTTTAGAGAAAATGTTAGGGAGAAATTCTTTGTGTTGAGCTAGCTGAGCCAAGTAACCTTATTCTAATTGGTTTTATTTTACGTATTTTAATTAATACTAAAAATTGTTTACAGTTGTTACAATTTTATTTCTATTGTATTACTGATTTCAAGTAAAGAATTATCACAAATATATCTGATTACTAAATATATGATGTATTTTATTTAATTGTTTTTAGCTATACTGATTCAAAGTAAAGAGTAAAGAATTTTCACAAATATATGTGAGCATTGAATATAAGATTTATTTTATTTAATTGTTTTTTAGCTATATTGATTTAAAGTAAAGAATTATAGAAATGTCACAAATAGATTTGAATATTGAATATATGATTATATATATATATATATATATGTATTTGAATAAGATATATTTTTGTTAGAAACTATGATTTCATATATATGATTATGAACAATCTGACTATGAATTTATTCTGATTTCCAGCCAATTGAGGTTATTCATTGGTACTTTGATACCCAAAAATAGGGGTTATTCATTGGTACTCTGATACCCAGTCAATGAGGGTTATTTATTGGTATTCTGATGCTTAGTCATGGAGATATAGCGTGACTATAGTCATAAGATTGTTAAGAATATGAATTATGTTTGAATATTTGAACTATTTAAGTCTTTAAAACTATGTATGTGATTTTGGAAATGTTTGAGTATTAGAACTATTTTGAGTCATTAAAACTACTTATGTATTTTTGGAACATATTGTAAGTTATAGCTTTGATATATGGAAAACTGACTACTTTCTTAACCACCTATGATATATTTGTCAGATTAAAGTATATGATCTATTTGCAACTTATTATTTTAAGATTATGAAACTTCTTTAGTTATTTTTGAAAACCCATAATATATTATAACTAGTATATTATAACTTTTGAAGACTCATATTACATCTTATTACTTTACAGATCTATTACTTGATAGAACTTATTAAAACTTTGGTTACTTATTGAATTGTCAACTCACTCCTTTTTTCCCCTCCAGTTTCAAATTGTGAAGAATAGGAAGTTTTGAAAGTTTTGATATTGTGTTGTGAGCAAGAAAGAAGCTTAGTGATTTTGGGATTGAATGGTCTTCTAATAGTTTTATATTTATTGGCCAATTGGCATTATGTACATGCATGAAGTTTGGATTTTGTTCCTTTTAAATTATTGGAGATTTATTCATAAAAAAATTGTTGAGGTATTTTGGATTTATTTGATTTAATTTTTAAGGATAATTTTTAGTTGCTAAGAAGGTCTTGCACACCTGTAGGGTGCTTACTTTATAAGCATGTGGTGGTTGTCATGTGTCTGTCTTTATAGTTGGGTTCGGAGCGTGACATAATGACTCTAAGGTAATAAATTAAGGTCTGAAATCAATTGCAAACTTTTAATAATGTAAATCACAAATCAGTGTAAAGGGCCAAAGTGGGTTAAACTAGACGATGTTGCAAAGACATATATGGCCAATTATTCTCTCACTCAATTTGTTTCATATCTACTTTTCATATTTAAAATCTAGATGCTTAGATATCACATTATTTAGCCTTAGAAAACATGGTGGAGGAGTAGGTTCAGTCTCCAAACTGAAAGAGAGACTCTCCTAAACTCGAGCATATATAGCAAGTGCCAAGTAGTAACTCAAAAAACCAAAACAAAAAAACCTTCTGTTACTAGCAACTCTAACAATCCTTGACCCTTTGGATTGTTTTTAATGCTCACAAGCATTAATTAATTTCTTTTCTTTCTCTCTGACCCCATTGCATTTCATTTCTCATTTTTGCTATAACTTTTTTTTTTTTTTGTTGAGGGAGAGAGAAAAGAGAGATGGGTATGGGAAAGGTGAAGAAATTGTTTGCATCTTCAGAGATAGCTATGGCTATGTTGCCGGTTCAAATTTTCACGACCGGTTTGCAATTACAGTCAAGGGTCATACTTAGCCAGGGAACGTTTATTTTTGCACTCACGACTTACCGTAATGTTGTTGCTGCCATTTGTGTTGTCCCTTTTGCATTCTATTTCAAAAGGTTATCTAGTCTTTGTTTAATATTCCTCTGATAAATTGTGTGACATTCATTTTCACTATGTTTTGGTTGATAATACTGGGAATATGGTTCGGCACGGTTGCAGGGAAATCACAAAGAAGTTTCTTGGTCAATTTGGTTCTGGCTTTTTCTTAGCGCCTTAACTGGGTTAGTATTACCATTTGAGACTAAAGTGGGCGCCTTTTGATGCTTATAGAATTGCATGAAACTCTATGTTCAACAATCACTCTCATTTTCTCCCTCTTATCTCAAAAAACAATCACTCTCGTTCGGATGCAAATCGTAAAAAGCAATACCCAATATAGCAAATGAGAGTGATTGTTTTTTGAGATAAGAGATAAAAAATGAGAGTGATTGTTGAACATAGAGTTCATGCAATTCTATAAGCATCAAAAGGCACCCACTTTAGTCTCAAATGGTAATACTAGCCCAGTTAAGGCGCTAAGAAAAAGCCAGAACCAAACTGACCAGCTCAACTTCTTTGTGATTTCCCTGCAACCATGCCGAACCATATTCACAGTATTATCAACCAAAACATAGTGAAAATGAATGTCACACAAAATTTATGAATGCCACCCAAAATTTATCAGAGGAATATTAAACAAAGACTAGCTAACCTTTCGAAATAGAATGCAAAAGGGGCAACACAAATAGCAACAACAACATTACGGTAAATCATGAGTGCAAAAATAAACGTTCCCTGGCTAAGTATGACCCTTGACAGTAATTGCAAACCGGTCGTGAAAATTTGAACCAGCAACAAATTAAGCCATAGCTATCTCTGAAGATGCAAACAATTTCGAAACCTTTCCCATACCCATCTCTCTTCTCTCTCTCCCTCAAAAAAAAAAATTATAGTAAAATGAGAAAAGAAATGCAATGGGGTCAGAGAGAGAAAGAAAAGAAATTAATTAATGCTTGTGAGCATTGAAAACAATCCAAAGGGTCAAGGATTGTTAGAGTTGCTAGTAACAGAAGGTTTTTTTGTTTTGGTTTTTTGAGTTACTACTTGGCACTTGCTATATATGCTCGAGTTTAGGAGAGTCTCTCTTTCATTTTGGACACTGAACTTTCTCCTCCACCATGTTTTCTAAGGCTAAATAATGTGATATCTAAGTATCTAGATTTTAAATATGAAAAGTAGATATGAAACAAATTGAATGAGAGAATAATTGGCCATATATGTCTTTGCAGGCCAAAATCGGGAATTAAGCCCAATTTTATAACTATTTAGTTAGTAAGCACAGTTTTCAAACTATATTTTTTACTAACATCTCGAGTTTTAGAGACTCAATTTTAAGCTTATAAATCGAGTCTTTGAGACTCGATTTCGGTGTTCTGATCTGTCTGATGTGGTATTTCTTCCACGTGGTGTACACTTGGAAATCGAGTCTCTAAGACTCGATTTCTAAGCCAAAAAAAATTTAACTCTTTCCAGGAACACCCAGCAGCAACAAGCAAACCAATCCAGAAAAAAAACACAAACACCTAGCAGTAACAAGCAAACACCAACCCAGAAAAAAACAAGCAAACACCAGCCGTTCCCAGGAACACACAGCAGCAACAAGTAAACACCAACCCAGAAAAAAACACAGCAACCCAGAAAACCCAAACACCCAGACCTGTGACCCAGACCTGCGACGGCAACCCAAACCCACGGCGACCCACAGCGATCCAGACCCACGGCAATTAGAACCAGACCCACGGCTAGCCACGACCACCGACCGGTGATCAGAATCATCTCAATCTGCTTCCGATCTTCTTCTCCGCAGTTTGTGTGTGCTGGGTATGGGTTTGTCTTCTTCTTCTTCATCTTTTGGGTTCTTCTTCTGCTTCTTGATCTTCATTTTTTTTTTGGGTTCTTCTTCTCCTTCGATCTTCATTTTTTTCCCCTATCTCTTTCTTCTCTGATGATCATCTTCTGGGTTCTTCTTCTCCTCCGATCTTCATTTTTTTTCCCCTATCTCTTTCTTCTTTGATGATCACCTTTTGGGTTCTTCTTCTCCTCCGATCTTCATTTTTTTTAGGTTCTTCTTCTCCTCTGATCTTTATTTTTTTTTTCCCCTATCTCTTTCTTCTCTGATGATCGTAAAGTTTAACCCACTTTGGCCCTTTACACTGATTTGTGATTTACATTATTAAAAGTTTGCAATTGATTTTAGCCTTAATTTATTACCTCAGAGTCATTATGTCACGCTCCGAACCCAATTTATTACCTAGAAAACCATCCAATCCCAAAATCAAAACTTCCAAAACTTGCTATTCTTCACAATTTGAAACTGGAGGGGAAAAATGGAGTGAGTTGACAACTCAATTAGTAACCAAAGTCTTAATAAGTTCTATCAAGCAATAGATCTGTAAAGTAATAAGATGTAATATAAGTCTTCAAAAGTTATAATATACTATGAGTTTTCAAAAATAACTAAAGAAGTTTCATAGTTTTAAAATAATAAGTTACAAATAGATCACATACTTTAATCTAACAAATATATCATAGATGGTTAAGAAAGTAGTCAGTTTTCCATATATCGAAGTTATAACTTACAATATGTTCCAAAAATACATAAGTAGTTTTAATGACTCAAAATAGTTCTAACACTCAAACATTTTCAAAATCACATACGTAGTTTTAAGGACTCAAATAGTTCAAATATTCAAACGTAATTCGTATTCTTAACAATCTTATGACTATAGTTACGCTATATTCCCGTGACTAGGCATCAGAGTACCAATAAATAACCCCCATTTGCTGAGTATCAGAGTACCAATGAATAACCCCTATTGGTGTGGGTACCAGAATACCAGTGAATAACCCCCACTGGCTGAGTATCAAAATAAATTCATAGTCAGATTGTTCATAATCATATATATGAAATCATAGTTTCTAACAAAAATATATCTTAATCAAATACATATATATATATATATAATCAAATATTCAATATTTAATTTATTTGTGACATTTCTATAATTTTTTACTTTAAATTAATATAGCTAAAAAACAATTAAATAAAATAAATCTTATATTCAATGCTCATATTTATTTGTAAAAATTCTTTATTCTTTACTTTGAATCAGTATAGCTAAAAACAATTAAATAAAATACATCATATATTCAGTAATCAGATATATTTGTTATAATTCTTTACTTGAAATCAGTAATAAAATAGAAATAAATTTGTAACAACTGTAAACAATTTTCAGTAATTAAAATACGTAAAATAGAACCAATTAGGATAAGGTTACTTGCCTTAGCTAGCTCACCACAAAGAACTTCTCCCTAACACTTTCTCTAAAATCCTTAGATCTCATCTCAAAGGTGTAGTCAATCCTTCTCTACTTCAGTACTTTGGGTAATCTCCTCTCTCAAAATATCCCTCCCTATACGTTGATTTAATAAGCTTATATATAGTTAGGGTTTCAACCTTATTTTCAAAAAACTCCCTTATAATTAGTAGGAGTGAGTTTGGGTCGGGTCGGGTCGGGTTTACTGTGACCCGAAACCTGACCCGATAGAAATCGAGTTTGGCTGTCTGAAACCCGACCCGACCCGGAAAAACGGGTCTGTAATCAGGTCGGTTTTCGGGTCTCGGGTCGAGTCTCGGGTTGGACTTTTTTTTTTTTTAAATCAATTGGGTCCTTGAAAAATTGAGCTGATCTTTGTTGGGCCTAATCAGATTGTCATCAGCAGCACCAATCTACAAAATATTTTATACAAATGAAATCATTTTAACCACAACCCAATTTCATAATAAGTCTTCAATGAAATTTATTCTTCACAAATATATATATATATATATATATATATATATATATATAAGTGCAGAGTGCTTCAATTGATTGCTCACATATAAGAAAAAACAAAGCTAAGCCACCTATACACATCCTTATTCTTCCCTCTCTCTTTTTTTTTTTTTTTTTTTTTTTTTTTTTTTTTTATCTTAACCTCGTACTATAGCACATGATGAGCCAAAATGATTTGAAAACAAAGACACAGAATTACATAGATTGGTGAAATGGGTCTTGAATCCAAGCCTTAGACTTTAATCTTAATTTGCAAATTGTAATCTTTTTCAAATCTAAAACTTTAAATTTAAACACAAGTAATCAGCAAAACCCACATATCAAAATTCAATGGTGATTGTAAAAATGAACAATAAATATGAAAATAACCTTCAAACCAGACAATGTAGTGGCATTACGCCTTAAGGTGTACAACCCCAAAGCATCTGAGCACAAAATATTACATAGTTCTTCAGAATTAGGACAGTCTAAAATATCAAAATCAAAAGGGCAAGAACAGCCTTCCTTGGCAAGCTTATTCGCAACTCGATTGGCTTCTCGGTACACATGAATAACCTTGAAATGCTGGAACTGGCTGAGAAGGAACCTGCAGTCATTTAGAGGTAAGAGGAATAGGTGTGCAGCTGGACTATATGACATTCTCATCTGAAGGCAGGCACCATCATATTCCCTTGGATAATTTGAGGCACTGCATTTCGCATTGAAAGATAAGAATTTAAGCAGAAAATTCAAAATAAGATTATCAGATTAAGCTAGTAGCCTCCTCAAGTACATTAGAAAGTCGAAAATCATAAAATACATCAATTAAAGAAATAAAGAACTTTCCAATTTCCAAATAATATGTCTTTAACATCTAAAGCGTTGCAAATTCTTAGATAAATTAGATTCATCATTGTATACACGCAAGGAATAAATCACTCCAAAAAAAAAAAAAACAAACAAACAAACAAACAAAAAGACTAAAAAAAAATCACTGTAGGAGTCGGGACAGAGCAATCCATAACCTGAACCCATTAGTCATATATTAGTTTAAGTACATCCAAATCATTGAGACAGCTCCTCCTTAATAAGATGTAACCATTGCCCACGTGGGCTTTTCAGCATCAAGTTCCACCACAAGGTGGGTTATTCCCAGTTGGGCTGCACAATAATTTTAGCATCAACTTTCTTCTGTTGACTGGGATTAAATAATAAAATCCAATAAGGTGTGTTTAGAAAAATCAACTGCCTCTAACTTCTTAGTCCTAAAGGTTGGTAAACAAACAACAGTGCTGCTTTTATAAAGGAAAAGCCCGCGATTAAAAAAAAAAAAAAAGATTTTATAAAGAAGAAATCCAAAAAAAAATACCTTAAAAGAAAGATTTAAGAGGTACTAAGATGAGGAAAACTAGCATATCAACTTCCATTCTGATGCCTGCCAAGATATGCTTCCAACTGTCCTGTTGCTGCCAATATAAGACTAGAGGAAAGATGATAAACTCCACCAAAGTCTCTCTCTTAAAAATGGTGCATAATATATGAAAATCTGAAATACATTCTTGCATAGCTAATTGCTTTTCACCTATCCACTGTTAGTTATAGACTTCCAACAAGTGAGGAACTTTGTTTCTTACCCCCTTCAAGATAAGTGGAACAGCTACCAAGTGCCTCTTTTACATATGTCATATCCAAGTTATGCCTAATCTTTATCCTGCCAATTTTTATCAGATGATAATTTAGAATAATTATTTACCATAATAAAAATTTAGAATATATGATTTCAGTCTTTCACACACACCCTTTTTTGGTTTTAAAGAAAAGGAGTCAAGATAGTATGAAATCTTGTAACAACCATTTGACCCAGTATTTTCAAAGAATACAAGTTCCCCACTCCCACCTGTTAGTTTCCAATATTACCAGGCGCCATATAAAGAATGACAGGAACTATATTCATACATCTAGCTGTAAGACCATAGTAATATTAGAAAACCCGGATTAAGAATCATCATAGATTTGTATAAGGAACTTGACGCTTATATCCAAAATTGATAGTGGCATAAATCTCATGACTTTACCTACTTTAGCAATGGACAATCACATTATGCATTCACAAACAATTACCAGTCTGTGATTTAATAGATAAAGGAAAAGGCTAGTGAGATAGCAGACACAACTCGGTGAAATTTTTCTCACAAACACATAATCTAGCGAAACACAAATGTAAGAAACAATTGTTCAAAGCCCACATTGATGTATAACAATAAATACTATAAAAAGAGGACATCTAGAACAAAACAACAGCTACTAATGTGACTACAAGAGGCAATGAAAACTTACTTAAGCTGTTTCGTTTACTCAACGAGAACACTGCAAATGTAAGGCCCGAGACAAGAATGACTCCTATTACTCCTGCTATCACAACCCCTGAAAGCAAACTACTTTAAAAATGTTAATTAGTCAATCAAAAGATAACAAACAACTCCAAAATCATTGTTCCATACAAATGTTAATTAGTCAATCAAAAGATTGTTTATGCATTCACAAACAATCTCATGGCATAAATCTCATGATTTTTTTTTCTCCATCCCAAGTCTACTCGTTTGTTACAAGATGAAGTGGCACTCAGTCTAACACCCCCACCTCTCAAACAAGCATGTAAAGAAGTGTTTTAAGCAGGAGTTTCGTAGCTTGTAATAATGAATTTAGATCATATGGTATTCCTTCTTATTGAATTAACGTGCTTAAGGGAAAACTAATCTTTAGCTACATTATATTAGCATGCCTGGCCTTGATTAAGCACCCATAAACTACATAATAGAATCAAAGCTTAAACTATTACACTAAATAAACTATGCATCAATACAACCTCCAAGGTTTCATATTTGCATTTTATTGTATACAAACCAGCCAACTCCCAAACATTCAAGCAATCTGTAGTTTTTCTTTTCTTTTTTCTTTTTTTTTTTTTTTTTTTTGACAAGTGAGATCAAAACCATTCTAAGAAGCCATAAAATGTTTAATTCCCCTTTAATAATCTACTATATTAAACATACCCCTATTTTTGAGTGTCTAACAGTAGAATACCCATCAACAAAAACATCAAGAAAAGCACTAAATGAACTTAAAACTTGTTCTTTTCAGCTGAAATCTCAAAACCCATTACACCGTTTTCTATATTTAATCACTGAATGAGCTTAAAAATTGTTCTTTTCAGCTGAAATCTCAAAACCCATTACACCATTTTAGCCAAACAGTTGTGGTGTGTTGAATATATTTTTGAGTGTCTAACAGTAGAATACCCATCAACAAAAACATCAAGAAAAGCACTAAATGAACTTAAAAATCATTCCTTTAAGCTAAAATCTTAAAACCCATTACACCGTTTTCTATATTTAATCACTGAATGAGCTTAAAAATTGTTCTTTTCAGCTGAAATCTAAAAACCCATTACACCATTTTATAAATTCAAACACTTTGTAAACAAATAAATACTCACACTCACATACACTGAGGATTGAGGAATAAGAGAAAGAAAGGAACCTAAGAACCCAAGAAAAAGAAAGCAAACCTTGGTTGAGCAATTTCTGAGATAGAACAAAAAAGAGGCGGCTGTAATGTTTTGTGAGATTGAGACTAGGAGGTAGCTGAGGGAGGCGGAGAGCTGAGGGAGGCGGAGAGAGACCTTTGTTGGAGTAGGGTTTTACCAAAAAAAAATAATCGGGTTCAGACAGTATATATCTATGACCCGAAGCCGACCCGATACCGACCCGAACCCGAAATTAACCCAAAAATAAGACCCGAAACCCGACCCAAATATTTTCAGACCTGCCAAAACCTTTCAGGTCAGGTCGGGTCAGATTTTCGGGTGGGCCGGGTCCAGTGCTCAATCCTAATAATTAGAAATTATAAAATTGGCCCCACAAAAAATTTACTTAAATATCCCTCTTTTTAAATCTTTTTTTTTCCAGGTATTACACGTTACTTTTTTTATTTGGGAGAGAAAAGCATCATAGTCTTTGTTTAAGAAATTCATGAATGGGATCAAACTATGAGATATTATTGGGCCACGTAAGGATTTTCTTCTTTGGGTGAAACCTTTTTGAAGAGGAATTCAATTTGATGGGATAGTTTTTCTTTTGATTTGACGATCGATTTGGGAGGATGGGGGGAATAGTTTGAACTGCCAAGTAATATTACGGCATAAATGCAGCCTGCAGGCAAGGCGATGCACTTGAGATGAGTGAATATTTTCATAATTTCAGGTTTTACATCTTTTCGTGCAAATTTTTTTTTTTGGGGGGGGGGGGGGATAATTATAATAAACCCACCTATGGTATGGCCCGTTTTCACTTCACCTACCCGTGGTTTAAAACTTTACACTTTGCCCACCTGAACTTCAATCCGTTACCCACCTCTCCTTTTGCCGTCAGAAAAACACATTTTTAGGAAAAAAAAAACATAACAAAAATAAAAAAAGCTAGGGTTTTGATTGCTTAAAAACTTCTACAAGAACAAAGTGGAGGAATAGCACACAAATCCCACTTTGATCTTGGCTTTTCTCCCCACTGTGGTTGGGATTCAAAGTGGGTTTGAAGTTGGAATTGGGTTCCGAATGAGAACATGGGGTAAACGGGTGTCCGAATGAGAACTAGTTCTTCAGGCTTTAAGAGGGTGTCCTAATGTGGTTCAAAGCTTTGGATCAGACATCACAACTGACTGCTCTGGGGATTCCATCTACAAGATTTTTCTTCAGTTTGCTTCGAGAGGAAGCTTGTTTGATTTCATCAAGAAAACTGGATTTAGTATTGGGTTGCCTGAGGTTCTAGTAAGGGATTGCACTCGGTCTATTCTGATTGGATTGAAGCAAGTGCATGACCATGGATTTGTTCACTGTGATATCTAGCCTCACAATGTCCTGTTAGTACCTATAGTAGATGGGTATATTCCTAAAGTTGCAAACTTTGGGTTGGCAAAGAGGCACAATGTGAGAGATGGTAGTGGTGTCAGAGGCACACGGTTGTTCTTTTCTCCTGAGGCGGTGGTTTTTGGAATTCAGGAAGCACCTTCAGATATTTGGGCACTTGGGTGTACTGTGCTGATGATGTTGACAAGAAAACCACCGTGGGCTTGTACATCTAAATTTGAACTTTTGTCCCAGATTGCTACTGAAACACTGACGATTCCACACCATATTTCAAAAGCAACCCAAAACTTCTTGAGTTGTTGCTTTGTGAGGCATTCTGCGAAGAGGTTGACGGCTACTGAGCTATTGAGTCACTTCTTTTTACTAGAATCAGATGAGTGTAAAGAAGTATTCATTCAAGAATCAGCTGAAGTTTCAAATCAGAAGTATCTTGGAGTAAAGCCTTAATCACAGCATCGTCCTTCAGCTTTGCCGAGTTTTATACCTGTTCCTTCTTCATCATCTAAAGAGGAAAATGACATCCCCTGCTGCAGTGGAGAGAACATGTTACAAACAAATCCATCCTTTGGCAATTAAGGGTTGTCACTTTTACTATTTGTGCCAACTGACACATAGCAAACATTTTGTTTGCATTTGTAAATCATTTTTTTTTTCATTGTAATTGATTTTTTATTTTTCGATTTCGGACACCCATTTGCCCCATGTTCTCATTTGGAACCCAATTCCAACTTTAAACCCACTTTGAATCCCAGCCACAGTGGGGAGAGAAGCCAAGATTAGAGTGGGGTTTGTGTGCTATTCTTCCACTTTGTTCTTGTAGAAGTTCTTAAGCAATCAAAACCCTAGCTTTTTTATTTTTGTTATGTTTGTTTTTCCCTAAAAATATGTTTTTCTAACGGCAAAAGGAGAGGTGGGTAACGGATGAGTAACAGATTGAAGTTCAGGTGGGCAAAGTGTAAAGTTTTAAACCACGGGTAGGCAAAGTGAAAACGAGCCATACCACAGGTGGGTTTATTGTAATTATCCCTTTTTTTTTTTTTTTGAAATCTTTTAGGTATCCTTTTTTATATTCTTACATGATCTTTCCACAGGATCCTCACTTGTCCACTTTGGAATTTGCTTGAAAATTTGAAATCAACAGACATTCACTAAAATGAAATTTCATTTATTTATTTTCACAGATAAAGTTTAGCTACAAAATTAGTTGTAGCCTTAAACTACAATCTTACTCAATAAGATGAAAATCTAACCATTGTTTTGCATATTCTTTACACTCTTAACATACACGTTAAATTTTGTGTTAATCCAATATCATTTACTATATAGTCTATAAGCTTATATTTTATGCATTATTTTAAACTACAAAAACTTCCAATTTAAACAATTTATTGATAACATAGCTACTAATCTTTAATTTTCTAGAAATTTTACAAGCACGGAGGATATAAGAAAAAGATGTAATCCAATAGTAGATTTGTCAAAATTCACCTCCAATAAAAAAATATTAAGCAAGGTTGTAGCTTAAATCTACAACTAATTTGTAGCTAAATTTTGTCCTATTTAGACCCACTTTTTACTAGGGTTCATTGAAAAGATAGAAACAAATACTACAAATGAATTTTACTCCCTAAATTATACTCCAGTTTACATTTATCCTTCTAAATTATAAGAATACACATTTTACCGCTTTAAAATATATTACTTTTACAGTTATCTCTATAAATTATGAGAATGCATGCTTACTTCCATAAACTATTACCTGTGAGATAGTGTGCAAAGTGTTACGGGAGTTATAGTTTAAGGGGGAAAGTGTAAAAAGAAATATAGTTTAGGGAGATAAAGTGTAATTTTTCCTCTTTATAATTCTATATTTATATCCAGTTATTTTGATTCAATATAGCTGTATTCATATCCATTTACACTTATCTCCCTAAATTATGAGAATGCACACTTACTTCCATAAACTACTACCTATGAGATAATATGCCAAGTGTTATAGGAGTCATAGTTTAAGACATAAGTGTAAAAGGAAATAAATAGTTTAGGAAGATAATGTGTAATTTTCCCTATTTATAATTCTATATTCATTTCCATTTATTTTGATTCAATATATCTATATTAATTATGTTACATAGAAGATACTAATATTTTTTAAATAAAAAATTTATAATTCAATAGTTGGCAAAGGGGAATTTGAACTATAGACATCTCCATTAAAAATATCATGAAGTATTAGTTGAGTTAAAAGGTTGTTGGTGATAGTTGTTCAATTTTAAAAGTATATAATCTTGAGGCTACAAAGACTTTGTTATTGAAGAAGACCATTTGGCCAAAACTTGTTTATAAAATTAAAAATATTAAATTATAAACTCTAATTTGACATATTTTAATTTTAGTCCTTATAATTTCAAATTTTCATTTCAATTCTTTAACTAACAGTTGTTTTTAATATAGCCCTTTCATCCTCTTTCATTTAGTTTAAGCCATTAATGCTCACAAAATGATGAAAATACATTTTTTTATTATTATAAAAAAACTACTTTTTAAAGAGAATTAACAGTGACATTTTTCCCAAGTCAAAAGCCTTGTTGCTTAGCTATCACATCTTAGTGTTCAAATGGAAATATTCAGGAGTCAAATCTCTCACCATAATTATTAAATTATCAACAACAAGAAACATTAACATTTTTGTTATTTATTCTCTTTCATCTTTCATTCGTCCGCTCTATCCTACTTCATGGCTCCCCTCTCTTTGTCGGTTAATGGTGCCGTCTTGGCTCTTCACATAGGTATATATGCTTTTGGCCTAGATCAATTTAGGTTAAATGGAGCGTCTATTGACTTACTTATGCTTAAGATATAAGAAGGAAATATAAAACTTCATACAACTTAAAGTTCATAAGATAGTGCAAACAATTTTTGTGCCTTTTTTACGGTCCTAATACTCATTATGCCTAAAATTGATTAGATATTTAGATGGGATATTTAGCTTATCAAACATCTCAAACTTATGCAATGATGGGTTCTATTTATTTGGCACCTAACCTAAATAAAGAGGCACACATGTTGAACCAAACCTTTTGTTAGGCTGATGTTCTCTTGTTTCATTCCCGAAAACATATAGTAAGATATCAATCTCTCAATAAAATCAACTCTTTAAATGGAGACTCTATCTCTATCGACATTGTTTAGCTTAAAGAAACAAAAATGAAACTTCACACAAATTATATATCATAAGATAGGATGCAAATATCATTTTTCCTCTTTTTGAGGTCTTGATACTCATTATGCCTAAAATTGATTAGATGAGATATTCATCTTATCAATATCTCAAATCAATGCAATGGTGGGTCCAATTTATTTGGCAACTAACCTAAATAGGCACACATGTTGAACCGAACATTTTGTTAGACTGTTGTTATCTTGATTCATTTTCTAAAACATATAGTAAGACATCAATTTCTTAATAAAATCAATTTTTTAAATTGAGTCTATCAACATGCTTTTGCTTAAAGAAGCAAATATGAAACTTCAAGCAAATTACATCTCATAAGATAGAATGAAAATATCAATTTTTTTAAGGTCTTGATACTCATCATGCCTAACATTGATTATTTGAGATATTCACATTATTGATATCTGTTGAGGTACAAATTTTCGGGCCCTAATTTCATTAGTAGGAGCTTAAATACATGCACCAGCCAAACCAGCCCATCACGTGTGCACAGCCTAGCAGCTGAAGCTAACGTGAACAACTCAGCCAAAATTCAGCATAATCTTGACAGCTGGAGCCCACTACCACCAAACTCTGACTTGTCCAATCAAATTTAGAAGGGAGACACGTGTCCATAAAGGGAGAAACCCTTCCTCTACAAGCTGAAGCTCCATCACACATGACATGATAAAAAGCTGAGTCTGATGTGACAGACAGCTAGGAAGCTTCAGCCAGCTTTCCCAGCTGTCCTTTCTTTCTCCTCCAACACAGCTGGTCAAGGGTCATCAAACAGCCATGAATCAAACCATTGGAGCTCACAAAACAAGCTGAAATCAGTTCTTTTTCATACTAAAAATGCATATTTTCTAGTTCATGGACCAAGCACATGAACCCCAAATGGGGAAACTTAGGGAAATGTGGTTTGGAGGGCATCAAGGGGATCCCAGCAGAGGTTTCCAGCAGGGGCTCCATGGTTGACACCTGGCTTGGGGTGATGCAACCTGCCCTAAGGAACTTTGATTCTAGCAACAGCATAACCAAGATCATTAGCCTAATCTATGTGCTAATCCCATCAGCCAATGCTAATCAACATTCAATGCTAAGGCAGAAACCCAGTTGATCTTACCTAAAACAGCAACAATCTTCTTACCACCATTAGCAAAAATCTTGGGAACGATTCTCTAATGAATTTTCTGAAGATTTAGAAAGATTTAGCAAAGATTATTTGCTAATCACCCCCTGAGAACTTAGCTATAAAAGGAACTCTCCATTAAAGATTCAAGGAGAGGAAGGAGAAGACATTAAGATACTTACTAAGAAAACTCCCTCTCAACCCTTCTGTCTATGCCTTTCCTACATGCTGAAAAAGTCACTAAGAACTAAGTTTCAAGCCTAGAAGCTAAGTTCCCCCAGCTCCTAGTTCAAAAACACTCCATATACCTCTATTCCTAAACACTCCTCTGCCCCAGCAGAAGGTCCCAGCAACTTCATTAAACACTATTCCATACTACACATACTATTTGAAATGTCTCTCACTACTCACTACTTATGCTACATCCATGAGTATGCCTTGGCACCATAATGATCTTGCTGCGCTAGCTGAAATCTCTCTCTCTCCCTTCATCTCACACTAAGTTTTCCTCATTATTTGTTATAATGGATCCCACCATACTTACTTATTCATTTACCATTGATGGTTATGATGTAACTATCACTATAGTATTTTTCCCTCATATTAATGTTATTGTATTAGAGGACTCTTCTCCAGAGTTAACGGATGATGAGTTTGAAATATAGAGACTTTCTTTGATTCATGAAATAGTTATATCCTATTCTGTCTTGTTTTACTGTTGGGCTGATTTCTGCAGAAACACATTGTTGCTGGGCTGATTTCTGTAGAGACACATTATTGCTGGGCTATTTTCTACAGAAACACTTTACTGCTGGGCCGTTTTTCTGCAGAAACATTTTACCACTGGGCCGTTTTTCTGCAGAAATATTTTACCGCTAGACTTTTTTCTGCAGAAACATTTTACTGCTGGGTTATGTCTTGCAATATGTTTTTTAATCATGCTGATGTGTTTGCTATAGGGATTGTTTACGGGCCATTCTTGTCAGTTCCAATCTAGGCCCAAGGCATAAAAGCACAGTGAATTCTTTGGATCTTCACCGATAGCCTTTGGGCCGCGCATCAAGTCCATCGTCGAGATTTGGTTAGGCCCCCCGACCCATCACAAATCTCATTTGTCAGAGGGAAAGCTTTTTGCCCTTGACAATATCTCAAACCAATGTGGTGGTGGGTTCTATTTATTTGGTACCTAATCTAATTAGGCATTGAATAGGACCAAACCTTTTTGACATATGAGATATTCACATTATCGATATCTCAAACTAGTGTGATGACGGGTTCTATTTATTTGGTACCTAGCCTAATTAGGCACCATATAGGACCAAGCCTTTTTGATAGCATGTAGTTCTCTTGTTTTATTTTGGAGTAATACATTGACTTCTTAATAAAATCAACTATTTAATTGAAGTTTTTATCAATTAACTTCTACTTAAGGAACTTTCTAAAAATAAAATAAAAAATTCTACTTAAAGAAGCAAATAAGAAACTTCATACACCTTAAAGCTCAAATAGAATCATAAGATGAAGGTTTTTTTTTTTTTAGGCCCTTATACTAATTATGCATAAAACATTGTAGATGACATATTCACCTTATCAATATCTCAAACTAATGCATTGATGGTAAGTTTTATTTATTTGGCACTTAACCTAAAGAGGCATTTGCCCCCACGGAAAACATAGACTAAGACATTGATTTCTCAATAAAGTCAACTCTTTTAATTCCATGATGGTCTCATCTGAAAGTCATTGGTAACCTGAGGTTGGAAAAGTTGAGAAATAGAATCATTTGATTTGTTTCTTAAATAAAAAGGAATCATTTGATTTGATTCATTCTTAGGACCTATTTAGAAACAACTTATCTAGCTTTTTGCTGAAATTGTGCTAAAGTATACTTTTAACTTGAAAAAAAAAATTGAAAAAGTGAGAAAATATGAGAAAAAGTGAGGTTTTAAAAAATTGTACCTAAAAACTAAAAGCTAATAGTTAAAAGTTAAAACTAATGTCAAACTCATCCTTAATAGCCATGAGACGATCATCTTAGGGTGATCCTTATATCGGCAGATACCCTATTGCACTCGGCTCTAATGTGGTTTATGCATGCATGTGGGTTGGCTGAATATTGGGTTTGAGGATTTGAGTCTTGTCATGTGAGTCCACGAAGACTTCTTTGCCTTACAACTTGAGCGGGTGTCTTGATAGTGTTGTGGCAATGAATGCATAGGATCATTTGGTATAGACCATTGTTAAAGTGAGTCAAGTTTTGCCAATTCTAATTGGTAAACCAATGCTGACTTCTTTAGTCTCTTTTTTATTACTTATAAATACAGAATGTCAATGACTGTGGGACTGTATTATTATGGTCTTCGAGACACTAACGCTTCATATGCGATGAGCTTCTTCAACTTGATTCCAATGGTTACCTTTGTCTTCTCCACAATCGTAGGGTATAGTATACTAATCATCAATTGAACTTATTGTAGTAGATGTGAAATTTCAACGTCTATAATCACCAAAGCAACATGTCAATATTTTGTTTTTTAATGGTTGTAGTATAGAGAAACTGGGACTGACTACAAAGGCAGGCAAGATGAAGATTCTGGGGGCAATTTTTTCTGTCAGCAGGAGCACTAATTGCTTGTCTTTATGAAGGAAAAGCTTTCCATATAGCTCATCAAGGTCTTCACCATAGTGTTGCTCTGAAAACATCTATAGCTTATTGGGTCCGTGGCACTTTCATGTTGGTTGGCTTCTGCCTCTCCTATAGTGTGTGGTACATAGTTCAAGTACGTATCACATTATAATCTACAATCAATTTCTTTTCAAGTCTTCTTTTAACTATACCATATCCTTTTTTTCCCCCCAAACAGGCTAAGTTGCTCAAAATTTTCCCATCAAAATACTGGGCAATAATGTTAGCATGTATCATATCATCAATGCAATCAGCTGTAATAGGCCTCTGCTTAAATAGACAGAAGGCTGCATGGAGCTTAGGGTGGAATCTGCAATTACTTACAATAGTATACTGAGTAAGTTTCCAGGCATAACCATTTCAAATGCAAATTTGCAATGGTATGTCTAATTATTTCCCTTTGTTAGACATCATTTTTATTTGAATATTGCTCTACATTTAATTGTTATTTTGTACCCAGTTATAATTAGACAAGGACAAATGCATTTTATTCATCTAGGGAGCACTAGCCACGGCTGGAACATTCTGCTTATAGTTACATAGGCAATTGCAATTCGGGCCCTGTTTATGCCCCAATGTTCTCTCCACTGTCACAAATTTGTGTGTCCATATTAGAAGCTCTTATACTCAGTGCAAAAATCAGACTCGGAATGTATGACATGTTTTCTTTCAATTGAGCCAGAGATGTTACCTTTTGACAAGTTATTATGACAACACATTTTCTTTGTATACCATTCTACATATATCAAATCAATCTCACTTTTATTGAATTATCAATGCAGGTTGCTAGGCTCAGTTTTGATCATTGTTGGGTTGTATTCCTTCTTGTGGGGTAAAAGGAAGGAGATGAAAAGCTTGCTTCAGACAAACAATGATACTGGTAGTGTAGTAGCACCCACAACCGCTGATGAATCTGCAGTTCTGTAATCAACACTTGTTGTCAAAGATTGAAGCAGCAGCAGCAGCAACAATTGGGTTTAGCGCAAAACTTAGACTTAGAACAAAATGGCAACGACTTGTAGTTTTGTATAGTTCATTGTGTACAAACTATAGGTAGTTTTAGCTCTTTTGTATATTGTCTTTAGTGTTACACGTGAGAGAGCACGTGAGTTTTTAGTTTAATGTTAAGAGAGTTTGTTAATCTGTTAAGTTAGTTACTAATGCTTTGTTTTTGTATATAAGGAGCACAGCTGTGTAATCATTCATTAAGTGAATAAGATTTTTCATTTTTCAACAAAATCTTATATGGTATCAGAGCAAAGCTCTCTCAAGTTCTAAAGTCTCGTTCTAGAAAATTCCCAAATTCTAGGGTTTCATTCTTGAGAGCTTGGAGTTGCTTCAATGGCATCCACAACTTCTACATCAGATTCTCCTTCTACTTTGATTGAATGTGATCTAGCATTGGTAGAGGATATCCGTAATCCTTTATATCTTCATCATGCTAAAAGTCCTGGAGCTATGCTCGTATCAGAGGTCTTGATTGGTGAAAATTATCATGCTTGGGTTCGATCTATGAAGAAGGCTTTATTTGCAAAGAATAAATTTGGTTTTTTCGATGGCACAATCACTTTATCTTCTACACTGATCAAAACACCAGCAGTAGTTGATGCTTGGATTCGTTGTGATAACATGGTTGGTTTATGGTTGATAAAGCTGTTTCACCTCAGATCAGAGTAAGCATCACTTATAGAGACATGGCATTAGAGATTTGGAATGATCTCAGAGACACACATGCCCAAGGTAATGGACCTAGGGTTTTTGAGTTGCAGAAGGATATTGCATCAATCAATCAAGGTGATTCTTCAATCATTGCTTATTTCACTCAATTGAAGCTGTATTGGGATCAACTCAAGAATTTCAAGCCTGCCCTAACCTGTTCTTTTGGAAAACGTACTTGCAATCTTTCACAAAGAATTAAGAATGTTCACTTTCAAGATTCCGTGATGCAATTCTTAATTGGACTCAATGATTCATACACTCAAATCAAAGGACAGATTTTGTTAATGGAACCACTTCCATCCATTAACAAAGTCTACTCTTTGTTGATTCAAGAAGAAAGGCAGAGGCGTGTGGGAAGTTCTAATACTTACATTGAGTCCACTGTTCTTGCTGTGAAAGGTTCCAATTCTACCTCCTTTTTCTCTGGGGGTAAGAATTTTAAGGGCAAGGATAGACCTATCTGTACTCATTGTGGGAAACTTGGTCACACTATGGAGAAGTGCTTCAAACTGCATGGATTTCCTCCTGGTTTCAAGCCTAAAGGAAAGACTTATAGTGAATCAAGTGGGTGTTCAAGAAGATCTTGCAGAGAACAATCAGTCAGTCACTGATGCTAATTAATTTCCTTTTGCTAAGGAACAATGTTAGCAGTTCTTGGCTATGTTAGGCAATCGAATGCAAGTTGCTCAATTCAACATGGGAAATAAGGAGGTCCATATGGCTAGTAATGTGATCAAGTCTCATTCAAACTCTCAAGCAGCACACCAAGCAAGTGTTCCCTAGTCTGACAATGTTCTCAATATGTCAGGTATGACCCTTTTTAAAGGCATTACTTTAAGGCATTCTGTTTTTTCTGCTCAAGTAGTGAATAGGACAGCCTTTAATAGAGATACTTGGGTTATTGACACTGGGGCAACTGACCATATTGTGCATTTTGTTCATTTGTTTACTAATTTTACTGCCATTAGCACTAATGTTGAGCTTCCAAATGGTGAAACAGCTATGGTAACCCATATAGGTTCTATTTCCCTTTCAGCTACTTTAGTTCTTCATAATGTTCTTTGTGTCCCTTCTTTCTCCTTTACTTTTGTCAGTCAATCAACTTACACAATCTCCTTCCTGTTGCCTTATTTTCTTAACAAATCTTTGTTTCATACAGGACCTTATTTGCTGGAGGACGATTGGTGTGGGCGAAGTTCATGATGGGTTGTATTTGTTGCAACAAAACCCTTCAGATGCTATTCGAGGGCCTTTTTCGGTTGCCCAGCCACGTGTGATCCTTTGGAGGAGTGACCTTATTAGGCCCGAGTTCTTTTTGGGGAGTTGCCTCCAGAACTCAACATTAGACCACGTGGTCCAACGGCTACCGGCGTACTTTTAAGCCTGCAAAGCCATTAAAGCCAAAGTCTAAGAATCACGATAATGGTCAAATAAATATGTAATACGCGTTTGGTATGATAGCTTTGATTAGTGGTTGTAATAGCAGTTGAAATAAAGTAGTATTTATTTAGAGGTAAAGTAATCATGTACTTAATGACGTAAATTTAACGCTATGGAAGCAAAGTCACTTATCTTTGTATGGTTTATAGCTCCAACTATGTAGCATCAGTGAGCTGATAGGATTTTAGCAGAATGCCAGCGGTAGAGACTAGTTAAGCTTGCCCCCTTTATCATGCATTTAAATAAGTTTAAGCCTTGGTTAATAGTTGTAATAGTAGTTGGAATAAAGTAATATGTATTTAAATGTGACGTAATCATGTATTCAATAAAGTAAATTTAAAGATATAGAAGCAGAGTCACTTATCTCTGATGGTTTGCAGTCCCAGCGGTACAGCTTCTGCGAGTTGATAATATCCCAGCAGAGTGACCCCAGCAGTAGAGGGGCAGTTTGCCATGATAACTCCAAGATTGAGGGGGAAAAATGAGTGCAACTGGAGGGAGAGAGAGTAAGCCCAGCTGTGTGTAGGGGCTGATTAAGCTTGCTCCTCTTATCATGCATTTAAATGAGTTTTCCCCTTGACAATACTCTTTTAGTTGTCGTAAAGTTATGAATAGTGTTGCCTTCCATGAGAAGGGCTTTTGTATAGAGTATTTATGCCTTCTAAAAGAAGGGCTTTATGCAAGAAGTAATCGTGTTCTAAGAAAAAGGCTTTTGTGAGAAGGAGTTGTGCCTTCTAAGAGAAGGGCTTTGATATGAGATCTTGGTGCCTTCTAGGAAAAGGGCTTTAGCATTAGAAGTTTATGACTTCCATGAGAAGGGCTTTTAGTATGAGTGTTGGTATCTCTTGAGAAGTATGGAGATGATAAAAGATATAGATGTTTGTGAGATGTAGCATTTGTAATATGTATGATATGTGAAAGTATAAGAGATATAGAGGTTAAAGATAGTAAAAATATGAGATTATAACTGCTGGAGAAGTTGTATAGATTGCTTTCCAAGAGGATAGATTTTGTAAGAGAAGAGTACGGAGATGTATTTAGGTATTTGGAGATAGAAGCAGTAAGATATGTGTATTTTCTGAATATGAAGAGTGAGAGAATAAGTATAAAAGAGGTAATAGTGTTGTAGTGTGTTTAGCAGTGTCGCTGGGATTTGCTGCTTGGATTTTCTACTGGAGGATGTGTGAAGGCTTATGAAGAGCATTTGTGAGCCAAGGGCTGAAGAATTTAGTTCTTGATTTGGAAACTAAAAACTCAGGAGCTTAGAACTTCATTAAGATCTTAGAAGGAGAGAGAATAGATAAGTTCATAAGAGAGTTCTTCTCCCATTGGTTGTGTCCCCTGTGTGTTGATGAAGGGTTCCTTTTAGAGCTAAGTTTAAGGGGGTATTTTAGCAAATAATTTCAGCCAAAATCTGTCCCAAATAGCAACAAATCTTCAGAGAATCCATCTTAAGATTTGGCCCAAAAATGGTATGTTTAGCTTTAAGGTATTCTTGCTATTTCAGGCAAGAGCTGCTGGGAAAAGAGTAGCAGAAAAAGAAAGTATTTTAGCAAGAGAAAGGTAGTTTCTTTAGTTGGTTTTAGTTTTAGCCAAATGAGGAAAAAAAGGTAATGCTCAAGCTGCTAAGGCAGCTGTCACAGCTGTTCTGAAAAGGCTGTCCCAATTGTCAGGAAAAGATGTGACAGCTATCATAAGAAAGTTGTTTGCTTTGGGCAAAAGCAAATGAGGTCAGCTGGGTGATTTCTAACTGCTGGAGAGGACATTCAGCATTTATTTCTTAGATTTGGCTGAAAAATGGTAAGATCTCTTTGAAGGGTATCTTGCTATTTTGGGTATAACAGCTGGCTGCTGGGATTTCAGTATTAAATGGCTGATGATATCACTTCCAGCTAGGTGTCAAGTGCTGAGCGCACTGCTAGGATTTAGCTGGAAATGTTTCCTTTCTTAGGTGTTTGTATTTTTGGTGCAAGGTTCCATTACAACACATTTCTAGTAAGTAATAGAAGGGTTGGCTGAAGTTTTAGAGATCTAGTCAAGGTCTCATTATGTTGTGACATAATCTTGGTGAGCAAAAAGAGTATTTGATGCTCTGCTCTGGCAGCTGGTAGAGAAATATATGTTCAGATTGTGGCAGACAGCAGCTAGGTATCAAAGATATCATGAATATTTTGCATATAGAGAGAGATAAAAGATAGCCAATCAAATTAGGCCATGTGTTTGAGTTGGATTTTAGCTGAAAGTAGTAATGAGATTTATGTAGAATAATATAATAAAGTTTCTAAATTTGTATAGCAACAGCTGAGGATTGAATGAATGAGTTATTCTCCCAGCAGTTAGATGGCTGGGGATATTGAGCATTTGTCATATGATGAATATCAAGTTTTAGGAAAAGAGCAATGGGGAATCATATCATTTTAAGTGCTACGTGATAAGAGATGCTTATCATATGTTACCCGCTACACACGGACTCGTCAGAGTTCAGGGAGTTGGAAAAGACAGGCTAAGCAACATGTTTCTTTTATCAACTTTGAACCGCTGGAGTTTTACTAAACATACCTCTTGGCCATCCAAACCATGACTCCCAAAGTTTCCCTAAAGAGACTTATGAGCTTGGATCATAGGCCGAAAATGAGATGATGTACCTCGGGTTTTGTTGTTATTTTGTGTAAATATGGGCTCTTGTTGAAGAAGCCACTTGCCATGAGTGTAATAGAGGTAATATGGGTCGTGGGCTTTGATTCATTGCTTAAGCCCTGTAAGAAGTTTAGACCCCTTAAACCCAAACAGATTAACCTAGATATTTAACCAAGTGATTAATTTAGGTAAATTAAACAATTCTAGGTTAACAAAATAACAATTATATCATGTAAAGGTGTGGAAAATAAAGAACACACGATATGATAACCCAGGAAACCAAACCGGTAAAAACCTGGGGAGGATTTAACCTAGCTATCTTCAAGGTAAAAAGGAATTCACTATGAAAGAATTGAAGTTTACACAATAGCGACTTAGACCACTAACATCCTATTGCTACCTCGAGTAGGAAACTTACTACCACGACCACGTGACAGCTCCGAGTCCACGGACTACTTCTTTCCTTGAATTCTCAGCAAAGCACAAGCACACCTGCTTGTATATCTTGAAGCTCTTGATTCTGCAACTGAATGATCATCAAGCTCTTGACATCAATCTTGAGTTTGGAAACCCTAAGTATATGTGAAGGTAAATACCTCTAGATCTCACAAATAAGATTCACAAACACAATTTTCAGAACTCTAAAAATGTGGCTAGGGTTTTCCCTTTTATACTTAGGGCAAAACATAAAACCCTACACATTAAATGGGCTAGGACTGAGTTGGAAATTCTACAGAAAAAACAATCTACACGACTTTCGATTGGTCGAGTCTAATTCTCGATCGATCGAGCCAGGCAGAATTGCACAGTAACTTCTGCAGTAACCCAATTCCAACTTTACATAAAAACCTCATACTTTGAGCAAGTCTAAACAAGACTAAAACTGTTTCGATCATGGTTTGCCAACATTACAAAATGAAGTTCTAATACATTAGTTCCTAATTCCTTAGAACCTAACAAGCCCGATCCATATGTTGATGTTGATGATGTCGTGGGGTTATGATCCCAATTGATAAAGAGGAAATGTGGAACATGAATCCGCTTCTTGAAGTAAGGATCTCACGGGCCATGTGAACCTAATCCATGTAGTTGAATGAAATATGAGCTTATTTTAGACTTTAAATAGATTTTCCCAAAAAATTAATAATATGTTGATGTAGCATGGGTTGCCAATGAAGTAGTGCCATGTAAGCCGAAAAAAGAGTCCTCAACAGATGCTTGTACCTCTCCAATCAACTCTAGTTCATCCTTTCAATCTCTCTCCAATTCTGTTTTCAAGTCTGTTCTAAATAAATCACAATCTCCTGTAATCAAAAATGTTGTTGTACCTTCTTCTTTATGGCATCTCAGATTAGGACATCTCTCTGATCCTAAACTTTCTTCCTTAAAGAATGTACTTTTTGATGTTGTTTGTACTTTTAATAAAGATTGTGAGATTTGTCCACTTGCAAATCACAAAAGACTGCCTTTTCCTTTTCTTAATCACATTTCAGAATTCCCTTTTGATATTGTGCACTGTGATATTTGGGGTCCATATTCAGTCCCTACTGTTGATGACCACAAATACTTCCTTACTATTGTTGATGATTGTACTAGGTCAACTTGGGTTTATCTCATGAAGTCCAAGTCTGATACTAGCCCTCTTTTACAATCCTTTTATTTCATGATCAAAACTCAGTTCAACAAATCTATTAAAGCTTTTAGAACAGATAATGGTCTTGAGTTTCAAATGACTGATTTCTTCAAGAGTCATGGTATCATACACCAACATAGTTGTGTTGCCACATCACAACAAAATTCTGTTGTGGAGAGGAAACATTAACATATTTTGTGTGTTGCGAGGGCCTTGAGAATTCAGTCTAATGTTCCCATTGCCTATTGGGGTGACTGTATTCTCACTGCAGTGCACCTCATTAATAGGCTTCCATCCCCTTTTCTTCATCATAAAACCCCTTTTGAGCTACTTCATGGTAAGATCCCTGATTATCATTCTCTTAGGGTGTTTGGTTGTCTCTGTTTTGCATCCACATTGGCTCATAACAGGTCTAAATTTGATCCTAGAGCCATCAAATATGTTTTCTTGGGTTATCCTTTTGCTGTTAAAGGCTACAAATTACTTGATTTACATTCTAAAAGGATTTTTGTTTCGAGGGATGTTACTTTTCATGAGTCAATTTTTCCCTTTCACTCTATTCCATCTCCACCTTGTCTTCTCCCTCTGATCCTTTATCTCAGATTTGTACTCCTGATGCCCCACCTTTACCTATTGATGATCCTATTACACATTCTAAGGTCCATTCTCATACTGTTAGTCCAGAATCTCACATTCTTGAAGATCATTTTTTTGATCTTTCAAAATAATTTTCCATATACTTACCTAATGACATTGTTGATGATGCTGTTTTACAACCTGATCCTATTCCTTCAGCCTTACCTAATGCTCTATTCCCTCTCTTAGAAGGTCTACTAGAGTATCTAAACCTCCTCCATATCTTCAATCCTATTAGTGCAATACAGTTTCTACTAGGTATCCCATTTCTAATTTTGTTTCTTCTCAACATTTGTCACCTAGGTATTCTCAATTCTGCAATAGTATTTCTGCCCTTAAGGAACCTCAATTTTATCATCAAATTGTTGGTGATCCTAACTGGGAAGCTGATATGGCAGTAGAAATTGATGCATTGGAACGGAATCATACATGGTCTGTGGTTCCTTTGCCACCAAATAAAAGGGTCGTTGGTTGTAAGTGGGTATTTAGAATTAAATATTAGGCTGATGGTAGCATAGAGAGGTACAAGGCACAGCTTGTTGCCAAAGGTTATACCCAACAAAAGGGTTTGGATTACACTGAGACTTTCTCCCATGTGGCTAAAATGGTCACTGTTAAGCTGTTTTTGGCATTAGCTGCTGTGCAAGATTGGGTTCTTCACCGATTAGATGTTAAAAATGCCTTTCTAAATGGTGATCTTCATGAAGAAGTCTACATGTCTCTTCCTCCTGGTTTGCACAGCAAGGGGGAGTTGGATAGCAAGGGGGAGTCTAAGGGGGAATTGGTTTGCAAGTTGCATAAATCATTGTATGGCCTTAAGCAAGCTTCAAGGAAATGGTTTTCAAAGTTTTCAAAAACCCTATTGCAGCATGGTTTTGTTCAATCCAAAGCAGATTATTCTTTATTCATTAAGAAGGATGGCAGATTGTTCATTGCTCTTCTAGTTTATGTTAATAATATTCTCACTGGTAGCAATGATCCTAAAGCTGTGGAAGATCTTAAGGTGTATCTAGACAAGCATTTCAAACTAAAGGATTTGGGTAGTTTGAAGTATTTTCTGGGTTTGGAGGTTGCAAGATCACAAAAGGGCATATCTTTGTGTCAGAGAAAATATGCGCTTGAAATTGTTCATGATGCTAGAATGCTCGGTTGTAAACCAGCTAGAACTCCCATGAAAGCCAGTTTAAAGTTGAGCAAAGATGATGGTGAGTTACTACATGATGCTAGAATGTATAGAAGGCTGATGGGTAGACTGCTGTTCTTAACAATCACTAGGCCAGACATTACTTATTCTGTGCACAGGTTAAGTCAGTACATCTCTAAGCCTAGAAAGCCTCATTTGAAGGCAGCATATAGAGTCATTCAATACATTAAAGGCACGACAAGTCAAGGGTTGTTATTTCCATCAAATACTTCACTGCACATAATAGCTTTTGCAGATGCAGATTAGGCAGCTTGCCCAAATTCTAGAAGGTCCATTACAGGTTTCTGTGTTTTCCTAGGTGACTCATTGGTCTCTTGGAAGTCTAAGAAACAAAATACAGTGTCTAGATCTACTGCAGAGGCTGAGTACAAATCAATGGTAATGGCTGTGTGTGAAGTGACCTGGATTCTATACTTGTTGAAGGATCTAAATATAGAACATGACAAAGCTGCTTTGTTATTCAGTGACAGTGAGGCAGCAATCCACATAGGGTCAACCCTGTGTTTCATGAGCGCACAAAACATATTGAAATAGACTGTCATATTGTGAGAGACAAAGTGCAAGATGGAGTTATAAGGTTGATGAATATTAGGAGTCATTCTCAATTGGCAAATTTGTTGACAAAAGCCTTGAATCTAAGTCAATTTACAGTCTTAATTGGCAAGATGGGATTCCTGAATATTCATTCCTGTGGTGTCCATCTTGAGGGGGAGTGTCAGAGATTGAAGCAGCAGCAGCAAAGTATGCAGCAGCAGCAACAATTGGATTTAGAGAAAAAGTCAGACTTAGAACAAAATGGCAACGACTTGTAGTTTTGTATAGTTCATCGTGTACAAACTGTAGGTAGTTTTAGCTCTTTTGTATATAGTCCTTAGTGTTACACGTGAGAGAGCACATGAATTTTAGTTTAGTGTTAAGAGAGTTTGTTAATCTATTAAGTTAGTTACTAATGCTCTGTTTTTGTATATAAGGAGCACAGTTGTGTAATCATTCATTAAGTGAATAAGATATTTCATTTATCAACAAAATCTTATACTTGTAATGACAAAAGCGCGCATGTGGGGAGGTGAAATGTTAACAGTATTGTGTCTTGTGAGTGCTTTTTCAATCCAAAAAATAAATTCGAGGTGGATTGTGCAAAACATACACATTAATCAAGGGTAATAAGTGCAGCTTGTGCACACACATTCTATGATCTATCACATCTATGCAGCTACAGGAAAAGTTTCTCATCCTCCTAATAAAATTTCCATTTCCTACTCATATGTGCACCTAAGAGGTAGCTACTGAGTTGCATCTGTATCATATGCTTGTTTAACCTGGCTTCTACTCCTAATTGTCAAGCACACACGTAGAATTTTCTTTTTTTCTAAAGAGAAAGTTGATTAAAGTAAATACAGTGTGATTACAATGAATGGTTCATTAATAATGTACAAGATACCCAAAATCCATTTCTTTCAAAAGTTAGATTGTGTTTGTTTTTCAGGAAAACGAACGTCTTGTAGAAATGGAAAGCCATGTGCCCAAGTGTAATACTATAATAGCAATTGCTAAGTACAACAATTTTAAGGGAACATTATTTCATTCATTGCATTTTAGTTAAAAAGGTACAAATTTTCAAAACTACTCCTGATAATTTAAACTCTAGTGAAAGAATGATATTGACTTTATTAATAAAGTAGTGGATTATTATTGTGAGATACCTCTGATGCTTGTAACAATTTAGAGGTGCTGCCAAGATTCTCTTTTTCAACAGAAAGACCACTTTGTCTTGTGGATATTTGGCTGAACTAGAACATTGAGCAATGGGATTTCATACAAAGTTTGATGTTTTGGTTTGAAGCCATTTGAGGCAATGTGGTTGACCCAACTTGTCCCTGTTTCTTCTTTTAAGAGAAACTAGTCGCGGACTCGCACATTGCACATGATTATTTTTTAAAGTGGTCTCATTATTATTATTATTTTGTAATTTGAACTAATTTAATGAAAAGTAATGCATTTCATAATCAGATTTATCACAAAATAATTTTTTATTATTGTAAAATTGTTTTATTTAAATTTTAAAACCTTAATTCTACCATAGTTGGTTGACTAATTTTTACATTTCTAAGTCAATTAAACATGTTTTGCACGCTACATGTAAACCTTCTTTTCCATAAGGGTTGAAATAATGTGGGTAATATTTTTTTCTATGGAAGTTAAAAAAATTAAAATTCTTGCACCTTGTCTTGATGTTTTCTAAAAACTAAATTTGGCGCTTGTCTTTCAATAATTGTGAAAATTCTAAGCAGTAATTCAGAAGGTAACTCATGTTACATGTTACATGTTACATGTTCATGCTTTGATTGTGTAATTGTATGATTGATTTATGTTGTAATTTATAAGTTGAATATAGTGGTGTATATCTAAAAGGGCATAGCTTTGTTGTTTAGAATATTGAATATGGTGTTGTGTGTAATTTATAGAGTAGCGATGGTTGTAGTTATTAAAAATTGGTTTTTCATTATCTTTTAAGTTAATAAAAACCTCACATATACTTTTTTTTTTTTCAAAAAAACCTTTACATATTTTTTTAACATGAATCTTTATATATACCTTAATAAGTAAACTCTATTCATTTCATTTCCTTAGATGAGTAATGCTAGAAATACAAACTATTTTACATAAAATTTTACAAACTGCTGATATGATGAGTGGTTATTAATAATTGAAAAAGTGATGTTAATGGTGGGCTTAGATGAAAACCAATAAGAAGCTGGTCACATCAACAGTTTGTTAAAATTTTGTAAAATAGCTTGTGCCTGTAGTATTACTCTTCCTTATATGCATAAAAAATACACCTATTTTATAATAATAGTGGCTAATTAGTTTTTTCATGATCTCGTTTATAACATTTCTTATTAGTATCATATTTTACTGGCTAGTGATTTTCATAATAGAGGCATTAAATGAGAGTTAAAATCTTAGAACCTTTCATTAGATTTTTAAAAGTCATGGTGTGTGAAGAATATCAGCATTTAAGGATTTATTTTTATATTTTATTATTTATAAATAATTTTAAATGAAATGTCAAAAAAATGATTTTGAAAATTTTCATCTTTATTTCTTATATATTTGTATTATTACTGAAGAACATCTTCCTTTTAGTTTTGATAATAAATATGGTTTTCTAGATTGAAGTTTGATTAGTTTTAAGTTTAATTTTGTATGATTGTAATTAATTATTGATTATATGATTTAATTAAGTGAATTTAAGGATTTATTTAATTACATTGTAAAGTTTTTAATGACATTCGTAAGGTCATTTTTAATTAATTTTTACTCCTTTAGCTATCAATCTCTTTGTTTTCCAATTAATGGTTACTAATTAATTTATTTAATTGACGTTTGATTTCTTTTACTAATATCTTTTTCTCTCTCTTTGTTAATATCCTATTGTTTTCCCAAATTTGATGATAATTACTATATACTAAATATGCATTGTAACATTTATTTTTTATTTTTATTCCATTTTGCTACTATGAAGTTAGTATATCCATAACTATTAGTTTATTTTATGATATATTTGGTTTGATATTATTATTATTATTATTATTATTATTATTATTATTATTATTATTATTATTATTATTATTATTATTATTATTATTATTATTCTTCTTCTTCTTCTTCTTCTTCTTCTTCTTCTTCTTCTAAAACAGCATGTGTTTTGTATTCTCTTTTTCTATTGATGCATTATAACATTTTATGGGAATACTTTATAAGAAAATTTTTTATTCTATTTTTTTTAATTGAGTGTTTCTAAATTGGTATTTGTTTTGTATTTCATTTTTTCATTAATGCATTGTAACATTTCATGGAAAGACTTCATATGAACAATTTTTATTTATTGAATTTAAATAAAATATTATATGTTTAATTTTAAAAAAATGAGCCAAATATAAATAATTTAATGATATAGAGTATGTTGCTAAATTTAAATGTTGAATAAAATAAGATGAGAAGAAAAATAGTAAAAAAGAAATGTATAGCAATAAACACCAAATTATTTTAGTTATGCTATGTAATAAAATTACATTATATTTTTATATACTATCTTTAGAATGCAATAATATAACATTTAACAACCAATAAGGATAAAAAAAAAATAACAATATAAAACACAAAACTAAATTGTATAAACCCAAAGGATGTATGAATTATGATGTGTTTCAATTCTTTGTTATCATGGTTTGTAGAGATGCGATCCATTTTCAGCCGAGCAATTTACAATTGATTCTACACCCCAGCCAGTTCCTATACTTTGCAACTCCAATCTTTCAGCAAATTTGTCCCAATCTAACCAAGCAGTGAATTACTTCTGCTCTAATGTATGGGATACATGCCAAAATGTGTCTTTCATGAAGTCTATCTTTGCCCATTCATTAAAAGGTCAAGTTGGATCACCAATCAATTTCAATTTTAGCAAACTGGCTGACTCCTAACAGTCTAGAAATGATTTTTGCGTTGCATTTGGTGAAACTTTTAGTACCACATCAATATGTTTTGATGGTCAACCTGTTACACTAAAATAAAAAATATATATACCCAAAACTGAAAGGAAAAAAGGTATAGAGAGAGAGAGAGAGAGAGAGAGAGAGAGAGAGAAAGAGAGAGGGGGAGGCTTTTGTGTGTGGAAAAATAGAAAATTATGCATGGAATAAGAGAAGGAATGACAATTTTATAGTATGAAGATAAGAATAAGAAGTGTCAAAACTAAAAGAAGATAAAAAGATAGAATAATAGTAATATTGAGAGTAGTGAGGATATGAAAAGTTAAAATGAAATGAGAAATGTTGAAGAAAGTTAAGGTAGAGAATAGTGGGGGTATGAAAGGTTAAAATCGAATGAGAAAGGTTTAAAAAAGTTAAGGTAGAGAATAGTGGAGATATGAAAAGTTAAAATAAAATTGGAAAATTTAATAATAAATAAGAATATAATAGAGTTTTTAATTCACTTTAAATGTTAAAAAATTGTATAAAAAATTGAAAAAAAATAATAACATAGATGCTGACATGGCTCAATGTGAGTATAGCAACATTAAATACTACACTTCAGTTTTTAGTAATATATAAATGCAAGTGCGGTTGTGAAAATCAATATTGGATGGTGATAGGTCCAGAATTAATGGGGATTTTGAGGTTGTCTGGTATGCAACTCATGGGCTGATGGGTTTTGCAAACACCTCAGGCCCATGTACATGGTTTTCCCATTAAAACCAAAATAGATAAAGATAAATACTCTTATTGTTAGGATATGTGCCCTTAAATCCTATTCTATGATACTATGTATGATATTATGTATGACATTATGTGAGAAATGATGTATGACTTAATATTGTGGTTAATAAAGTTATTTTATTCGTATCTAAAATAATGGTAACATGAATATTCGGACATTATCAAATAGTCCATGAGATGCATAGTATGTGATTTATGTGATTTAGTCACGGAAGATATAGATCACAAGTTCTCTATAAACTCAGAATTTTGGTTCGTAGTCGGTGATGAAATTGGGCATTTCATCTGCGAAGACTATAACATATTAACTACGATGATTTGTCTTGATCATGGAAGTGATGACTTCTAATTAATATGTTGATATGTTTTAAGAGTTAAGACATATTGAACTGGACCGCTGTGAAATTTATTATTCTCCTAACGACTGTTAAATCTCACAACTTGTATTCACATAAACTCTTAATCTAGAGAGAATAATGGACCTGATCATGAAATGTAGGTTGCTTTGATATATCAGGAGTGAGATCTAAAGTAACGGTCAAAACCTCAGTATGTTGGGCAATCACATTTGGTGTTGATGGAACATATATTCTCAAGATGGAATTCATAGTCTCTTAACGGAGATATAAAATATTCTCTTGAGATAAGTTTAATGCGTTCAGTTATTCAGAGAGTTAGGCCTAACCACTTTAGTAAGACTAAAGTATATATTTATGAAATTGGATTTTATAAATATATGGTGAATAACTCAAAAGGATTAAACCGGGTACTCAAGGATTAAGATGTAGTAATTTACAAAGTGGCAGTCTATATTCATGACTTTATATTACTACGAATATTTTATGAAGGGGTTGCATGTATAATAAAGTCTTGAGATATAATTTATTAATGGGGCCTACAATGCAATTATATTTATATAGTGGTATTAAATATAAATAATGGTAACTTTGGACTTGTCAAGAGTTGACAGAAAAGCCTAAGGCCCATTGGAGCTAGTGTCTTATTTGTTCCCTTTTGGTCCCACTCCAAGCCACACACTAAAGCCCAATTGGGAAGGCCCAAAAGGCTAGCCCAATTAGATAATCAGTTATGTGGAGAGAAACATACAGAATTTTATATAGAATAAAATGGTTTGTATGTTTAATAATAAGAAAATATAAGGAAGAGAGACACTCTTTCATATTCTCTCTAGAAAACATAGAACTGATTAAGAGACCACACATCTTGGGCATCAAGTGGAATTGGAGTGAAGATTGAAAGTCTTCCCGAGTACTTCTTCATTCGGTTTTGAATTTCACCGCATCAAGGTACACTCTCTTGTTCTTATATTCTGAAACCTACATAGTGCATGTTATCAATTACGAATGAAGTAGATCCATTTATTTTCCGCTGCGTATGTTTTGTATGCGATACAAACATGTATATTTCCTAACACTTATGCCTTCCAATCCATAACTCTTAAATTTTCCTTTAGAAAAAAAGTACACATGGGCTTCGTTTATTTTTTTTCAAAATAAATATTTTGATAGATCATAATTGTAAAAAAGTGTATTTAATTCCAAAATTAAAATTGAAAAAATTACCATTTGCTCAAAAAATTTTCCATTTAATTGGTCTAAAGTTTAAATTTTTTAACTAAACTATTCATAGTGTATGTGAGAAATCTGGGAAACCTATTTTTCCTAGCCAAACAAGATTGAAGTCATAACAATTTTTTTTTCTTCCCTACCTATATTGTGAGTTGTGTCACACCCTTGATGTTGTACAATCAAGTTTTAAGCCCTTTTTTTTTAGAGAGTTTCAACCTATTACAAGGGATAGTCACATTCAGAAATTGAACAAACAATAGGAAATGTAATTATTGCCCATAACAGAGTACTTTGTATCCTAAAATTTCGGTTTTGCATATCATATCATATACTATATAATAAAAGTTGGGCTTAGAGACGCCGTGGTTGCGTCAAGTGGCTTCACCATATTGTAGAAATTTTTTTATATTTTTATATTTTTTTTTAAATATATGTAATTTTTCTTCTCCTATAATTTCTAAGTTGATAAAAATCTTAATTTGATTATAATTCAAATTCTTCATCTGATCGATCTAATCCTAATATTAAAAAAAAAGTAGCAACGTGTATTATTAAAAAAAAAAAAGCTACTTAGTGTAATCTAATCATTCTCAAATTCTTCATCTAATCCTGACTTATTTTCCATAAAAAACAAAAGATAGCAAGTTATTTGTTCATATTGATTTACCAAAATTGTTTTTGGATAAACTAAAAAAATTGTAAATAACGTAATAAGTATTTGAGTTTAAAGTAAACAACTTCTCTTTCTTCTCAAAATACACACACACACACACACACACCAATGTGTATTATAAAAATAAATAAATAAATAAATAAATAAAGGATCAACGTGTATTTAAAAAAAAAAAAAAAAAGCAACAACGTAATGTAATCTAATCCTTCTCAAATTCTTCATCTAATCCATCTAATCTTGATTTATATTCCATAAAAAATAAAAGATAGCAAGCTTTACCAAAAATGTTTTTGGATAAAGTAAAAAATTGTAAATAATGTAATAGGTATTTGAGTTTAAAGTTAACACCTTCTCTTTCTTCTCAATATCATATCATATCATATCATCATATTATTATATATAATAAAAGTTGGGTTTAGAAGCCGTAATTGTGCCAAATGGCTTCACCAAATTGCAGAAATTTTTGTAGATTTTTTTAAAAAATAGATTTTTTTTTTCTCTTATAATTTCTAAGTAGATAAAAATCATAATTTTTTTATAAAACCAGCAACATAGTAGTGTACATGTTTATGATTTTTCTGTTATAATTTCTAAGTTGATAAAATTCATAATTTGATTACAATCCAAATTCTATCTTAACTTGATTACAATCCAAATTCTTCATCTAATCTTTTATATAAAAAAAAATCTTTATTAAATAAAAAAAAACCAGCAACATGTACACGTTCAAGTTGAAAAAAAAAACTTAATTAAAAAAAAATAAGTTGGCTGCCCCAAATTGCAAGAAATTTATAGATAAAATCAAAAAATAAATAAATATTAAGTTCTATGTATATCACTATATCCGACTTGAATATGATCACAATTGAAATACTAATCCGAGTCAAATACCACCTTCAAAACTAATTAGATAAAACGTGAATACAAAAACTTCTAATTAAAATGAATTACAAGGATCAACAAAGCTAATTTGATAAAACCTAAGACACCTAAATAAAAACGAGAATACGCATAAAAAATGAGAAGATAATTTGATTACAATTGAAACACTATCTGCATCAAATGCCTCTTCTAAATATTAATGTTTTAGCTATTATATATTGATTTCTTTTTTAAATGATGTCTCTCTCTCGTTTTGAAAAAAAAAAATTTCACTCCCTCTCCAAGAAGCAGTTTGACATGGAAGACATAACCACCACCGCAGGCAAGTATTTTTTTTTTACACTTTACATGCACTTGATTTGTCTTTCAAATATGCATGCTGTTAAATTTATGACTATCAAGATCTATAGATACAGCCAACAAAAGACAAAGAAACACTATTCTTACGAACAGATCATATAAGTAATGAACAATTGAAGGTAATCAATATAGCCATACATTTATTTTACATAATAAATTTGTATCGATCTACTTCAATTGTACACATTTATTTTAGAATAAATTTGTTCCAAGTAAAATTAATCTTCATGATGAATACTTCAATAAACCAGGATGCTAATGTTGTTGCAAATTTGCAAAGACATGAAATACCTAGCAAAAACCTCAAAGACATACCTAACATCAATCAAGACTAGAGTCTTCAAAATAAAATTGAATCAATTGATAAAAGACACTATACAAAGTCGGTAGTTTGGGAGATGCAGCCTTGCAACTATGATGAAAAACTAAATATTATCAAATAAAAAGCCTTCAAATTTCAAAATGACAATTTTTGCATGATTACATGTTAATTATAGTAATTATATTAAAAAATATTATCACAATTAATATTTTTATTTAAAAATAATTAAAAATATATTCTATGTAGTTTTGTACACTATTGAATTTCTAAAAAGAGGATTGCACCATGCACATATTTTGATTTCACTTCACCATTAGTAGAAATTCCAAACAAAGATACAAACCTTGATACATATGAAGTAGTAGCTTAATTCATGATGCATGCATGGACCATGTGGCATAGCAATTAAAAACTCATTATTCATTTCTTTATAATAATTATTTATTTTGTTATTGTTTTTCAAATAAAATATATATATATATATATATATTATAAGATTATGATAAAACCGCAACGCATGGGGCCTTTAACTAGTTAGATAAAAAAAAAATTACTACATGAGAGTGACTGTTATTGACACCACCAAACGATAAGCATTAACAAGTAGAACCACAAAACACGCAAGGAGCTGCACTATTACAAAGGCTAGTCACATTCGGAAAGTGAACAAAAACAATAGGAACTTTAATTATAACCCATAACAAAATTTTGTATAACTTATTTTCTCTAATTTTTACTTGTTTTCAATTTTGACCTTATGGTTTCAATTTTTTATTTTTTAAATTTTAATTCATTTAATTTACCTATGGTTTCAATGTACCCTTTATGTCAATCTTTGTCCATTGTCATTAAACTCTACACAATAACGTAGTTTTTCCAGTTTTAGTATCTAAACATAATGGTGCAGTAGTCACTCCACATGTATAAGTGCTTATGGGATGTAGAGGGTAAAGGTCAGGGTTCAAATCTCCAAGAGGGAGCTTCACACACATATACACTTAAACTAGGCTAGAGTAAAATTTCTATTTTGTATTAAAAAAAAAAGTATCCAAACATAACAAAACCAAGAAAATTTATTCTATTTATTTCTAAAATATATGAAATCATTTTTTAATTAACCATTGTGAAAAAAAAAAACCATTATTAAAATAAATAAATAAATAAATAAAACAGTATCACATTATTGACCTCACTGACCAACCAAAGATTGTACCTCCAAATAGCTGCCCATATGATTGGCCAACACTTGCATAACCTTAAAACAATCTACACAAAACAAATCAAAACCCAAGACCTATTCATTTTTTTTTTCAAAAAAAAAAAAAAAAGAAGAAGTCCTATTCATTGCCACAACACTGTTACCCAAAGACACCCGCTCAAGTAACCCCACCTATAAAAAATAATAATAATAATAATGAATAATCCGACCAAAATCGATTAAATCACTACCCGCCACTAGTTCCATCCACAAACCAAAATTTTCATTTTTCAATTAAACTATATCGAAACCTTTTTGTTTTTTAATAAAAGGGAGTAAAAGCCTAGAAGACAAAATCAGGGTCACCGTGGACCTCCCATTGTGCTTCTTTTCGCCACAGCCAGAATCAAGTCTTTTGCATCCATCAATGTCCAAAAAGACATTCTAGCCTATCACCTCTACACCAAAATCGAAGCCATTGTTGTGAGGCTGCAAAGAAGTCTTCGTGGACTCACATGAGTGACACGATTAAATTCCTCAAACCCAATATTGAGCCAACCCACATACATGTACAAATGTACAAACCACATTAGAGCCGAGTGTAATAGGGTATCCGTTGATAAATGAATCACTCTAAGATGATCATCTAAAATCAAATGGTTCTGTTTCTCAATCTTTCCAACCATAGTTTACCATCATGAAATTAAACAAGTTGACTTTATTGACAAATCAATGTTTTACAAAAAGTTCAGTCCAATCCGAATGTGTATTTAGGTTAAGTGTCAAATAAATAAAACCCACCATCGATGCTTTGGTTTGAGATATTGATAAAGTGAATCTCTCATCTAATATATTATGCATAATTAGTGTAAGGGCCTCAAAAAAAAAAAAAAAAAAAAAAAAAAAAACCCTTCATCTTATGATTCTATCTTATGAGCTTTAAGGGACAAAATTGGCCTATGCCCTTTTTAAAAAAAACAATCCAACATTTTGCCTCATTTCCCAAACTAATTAGGGAAATATCCCTCTTTTGAAACTCAATTTTCTCAAAATCGAGTTAAGCCCTATAGCGACGTTTTTAAGGAGCTTATAGTGACGTTTTCAATACCTATAGTGGCGTTTTGAAACTTGAGCTCCATGAACTCGAGTTATAGGTAAAAAAATAAAAAAAAATAAAAATTTGACTATAACTCGAGTTCACGGAGATCGAGTTACAAAACGCCACTATAGGCTCTTTAAAACGCCGCTATAGGGCTCCGGAAATTTTTTTTTTTTTTTAACTCGATTTTTAGAAAATCGAGTTACAAAAGAGGGGCATTTCCCTGATTAGTTTGGAAAAGGGGACAAAATGCCACTTTTTTTGCACGAAAATGGCATTTGCCCATTTTGTCCGAGCTTTAAGGTGTATGAAGTTTCTTATTTTTCTTCTTTAAGTAGAAGTGGGTTGATTAAAACTTTATTTAAAGAGTTGATTTTATTAAGAAATTGATTTATTACTCCAAAATAAAATAAGAGAAATATAGGTTGTCAAAAGGCTTTGGTCCTGTTTAAGGTGTATGAAGTTTCTTATTTTTCTTCTTTAAGTAGAAGTGGGTTGATTAAAACTCTATTTAAAGAGTTGATTTTATTAAGAAATTGATTTATTACTCCAAAATAAAATAAGAGAAATATAGGTTGTCAAAAGGCTTTGGTCCTGTTCAAGTGCCTATACCCCCCACCACATTGGTTCGAGATATCGATAATGTGAATATTTCATATAATTAATGTTAGGCATGATGAGTATTAGGACCTTAAAAAAATGATATTTTCATTCTATCTTATGAGATGTAATTTGCGTAAAGTTTTGTATTTTCTTATTTAAGCAAAACCACGTACATAGAGACTCTATTTAAAGAATTGAATTTTATTGAGAAAATAATGTCTAACTATATGTTTTCGGAAATGAAACAAGAGAACAACAATTTAACAAAATGTTCGGTTCAACATGTCTGCCTATTTAGGAAAGTTTCCAATGAAATTGAACCCACCATTGCATTGATTAGAGATATTGATAAGATAAATTTCCCATCTAATAAATTTTAGGCACAATGAGTATCAAGACCTCAAAAGGGGGAAAAATGATATTTGCAATATATCTTATGAGATATAATTTGCGTGAAGTTTCATATTTGTTTCTTTAAGCAAAACAAGGTAGATAGAGACTCCATTTAAAGAGTTGATTTTATTGAGAGATTGATATCTTACTATATGTTTTCGAGAATGAAACAAGTGAACATTTGCCTAACAAAAGGTTTGGTTCAACATGTGTGCCTATTTATTTAGGTTAGGTGCCAAATAAATAGAACCCACCATTGCATTGGTTTGAGATATTTGATAAGGTGAATGTCCCATCTAAATATCAAATCAATTTTAGGCATAATGAGTATTAGGACCTCAAAAAGGGGACAAAAATTGTTTGCTCTATCTTATGAACTTTAAGATGTATGAAGTTTTATATTTGCTTCTTAAATCTTAAGCATAAGCAAGTAGATAGATACTCCATTTAACGTAAGTTGATCTAGGCCGAAAGCATATATACCCATGTGAAGAGCCAAGATGGCACCATCAGCTGACAAAGAGAGAGGAGCCATAAAGTAGTACAGAGCAGACGAACAAAAGATGAAAGAGAATAAATAACAAAAATGTTAATGTTTTTCTTTTTATAATTTAATAATTGTGGTTGGGAGATTTAAACCTTAAATATCTCTATTGGAACACTAAAATGTGACAATTAAACAACAAGGCTTTTCACATAGGGAAAATGTTATTGTTAATTCTCTTTAAAAAGTAGTTTTTTATAATAATAAAAAATGTATTTTCATCATTTTGTGAGCATTAACGGCTTAAACTAAATGAAAGAGGATGAAAGGGCTATATTAAAAAAATTGTTAATTAAAGAATTGAAATGAAAATTTAAAATTTTAAGGACTAAAATAAAAATATGTCAAATTAGAGTTTATAATTTGAAATTTAATCTTTTTAATTTTATAAACAAGTTTTGGCCAAATGATCTTCTTCAATAACTTAGTCTTAGTAGCCACAAGATTATATATTTTTAAAAATTGTACAACTATTGTCAACATCCTTATAATTCAACTAATATTTCATGATGTTTTCGATGGAGACGTCTACAATTCAAATTCCCCTTTACGAACTATTGAACTATAAATTTTTTATTTAAAAAATACAAGTATCTTCTTAGTAACATAATTAATATAGATATATTGAATCAAAATAATTGGATATGAATATAGAATTACAAATAGGGAAAATTACATATTATCTCCTTAAACTATATTTCTTTTTATACTTATCCCTTAAACTATGACCTCTATAACACTTTGCACACCATCTCATAGGTAATAGTTTATGAAAGTAAGTGTGTATTCTCATAATTTAAAGAGATAAGTGTAAAAATAATATATTTTAAAGATGTAAAATATGTATTCTCATAATTTAAAAGGATATAATGTAAATTGGAATATAATTTAAGGGATAAATTTATTTTTAGTGCTTGTTTCTATCTTTTTAGTGAACCCTGGCAGAAAGTGATTCGAAATAAATGAAATTTTTTTTTTTTTAGTATGTGACTGTTGATTTCAAATCTTCAAGCAAATTCCAAAGTAGGCAAGTGTGGATTCTGTGGAAAGATCATGTAAGAATATCAAAAAGGATGTCTGAAAGATTCCAGAAAAAAAGAAAGGTGCATGAAAAGATGTAAAACGGAAATTACGAAAATATTCACTCATCACAAGTGCATTGCCTTGCCTGCATTTATGCCGTAAAATTACTCGGCAATTCAAACTCGTCAAATCTTAAGAAAAACTATCCCATCAAATTGAATTCCTCTTTCAAAAGGTTTTACCCAAAGAAGAAAATCCTTACGTGGCCCAATAATATCTCATAGTTCAATCCCATTCATGAACTTTTAAACAATGACTATGGTGCTTTTTTCGGAAAATTTTTAGGTAGTTTCGGAATACAGTGAAATGATACTCCTTCTTCTCACATTTATAGTGAACTCACCATGAATTTAATAAGCGAATTCCACCATGAATATAAGAGAAGGGAGCACCATTCTTTGTGTTCCAAGAATACTTAAGAATTACTCGATTTTCTCTCCTTACCACAAAAGTAATGACTTTGAGGAAATAAATTAAGGGCTGAAATTAAATGCAAATCACAAATCAATGTAAAGGGCCAAAGTGGGTTAAAGTTGATGATGTGGCAAAGACATATATGGCCAATTATTTTTCTACTCAATTTATTTCATATCTACTTTTCATATTTTAAACGTAGATATTACATTTTTTTTTTCTTGCCTTGAAAAATGTAACATCAATTCATGTAAATGTAATATGTAGATATAGTCAGTGGCGAAGTTGGAAATTTTTCTCAATGAGGACCAAGTTAAATGTATCATTGTATTTTGATAGTTTTAACTCTCTATATAAATGCATATGACTTTATTTTTAAAAAGAGAGGTGCTACGTCTATAATATTTTTCACAACATTTCACAACAAATCATAGGTGGTTAGTTATTATTGGTTTAAATTTGAATCTAACACTAAGATTACTTTTTTGTCCCAATAATAACAACCAGTAACAACCTGCTACTTAGAATTTGTTGTGAAAATGTTGTGAAAAATGTTGTGCACATATCATTTCTCTTTTAAAAAAACAACAAAAATCTTTTGCTAAAGAGATTTACTTATACTTTAATTAAATGCTCCTAAAATTAATGACTTATAAATGACAAAAAAGTAAATATTAAATAAAAAAATAAATGGGACCACAATAAATTAAAGAGTATTTATACTTTTTTTTTTTTTAATGAATGGGGGCCATTACCAAAAATTACTCAATGTTTTAAAATTTGAACATTAAATAGAAGGGAGGGGGCATTTTTGGAAAATCCAAGGGGGCCATGGCCGCTCTTAGTCTCCCCTCCCAGCTTGGATTTAGATCCTCTAGCTTTTTTAGGATACTCCATCAATAGATTTCTTTAAATTTTAACCATTCATTTATGACTTATGAATCTAGATTCTATCATGTCAGCATTCCACTAACAATAATCTTAAAATAATAAAATAATTTGCAAACAAAATAATCAAAAGTATTATTTGTGAAATACTGACATGACAGAGTTTAGATCCTTAAATTATAAATAAATGGTTAAGATTTAAAGAAATCTATTTGTATAGTATCTTAGAAAATTTAGAGGATTTGAAGGCCTCTCTCTCCCTCCCTCCGCCTATGGAGATAGGATAAAAGAGCGTGTAAAATGATGGTTAGAGAATATTTAGTTATTCACAATATATATATACAGAGGACAACACAAAGGCTTAAGCTAAAAACATGGTGGAGGAGTAGGTTCAGTATCCAAACTGAAAGAGAGACTCTCCTAAACTCGAGCATATATAGCAAGTGCCAAGTAGTAACTCAAAAAACCAAAACAAAAAAGCCTTCTGTTACTTGCAACTCTAACAATCCTTGACCCTTTGGTTTGTTTTCAATGCCCACAAGCATTAATTAATTTCTTTTCTTTCTCTCTCTGACCCCATTGCATTTCTTTTCTCATTTTTGTTATAACTTTTTTTTTTTTTTTTTTTGAGAGAGAGAGAAAAGAGAGAGATGGGTATGGGAAAGGTGAAGAAATTGTTTGCATCTTCAGAGGTAGCTATGGCTATGTTGCTGGTTCAAATTTTCACGACCGGTCTGCAAATACTCTCAAGGGTCATACTTAGCGAGGGAACGTTTATTTTTGCACTCATGACTTACCGTAATGTTGTTGCTGCTATTTGTGTTGCCCCTTTTGCATTCTATTTCGAAAGGTTAGCTAGTCCTCGTTTAATATTCCTTTGATAAGTTTTGTGTGACATTCATTTTCACTATGTTTTGGTTGATAATACTGTGAATATGGTTCGGCATGGTTGCAGGGAAATCACAAAGAAGTTGAGCTGGTCAGTTTGGTTCTGGCTTTTTCTTAGCGCCTTAACTGGGTTAGTATTACCATTTGAGACTAAAGTGGGTGCCTTTTGATGCTTATAGAATTGCATGAAACTCTATGTTCAACAATCACTCATTTTCTATCTCTTGTCTCAAAAAACAATGACTCTTACTCTGTTGCAAAACCGTAAAAATCAATTCCCAATATAACTACATCTAATTAAAGTCTCTTAAGTATCATCTTCATTGAATTTATGAGATATCTATAAGTGAACTATAGTATTGTCCACTAGAGCTTGGCCACCTTGTATATTGGTAAGGGAGGTCATGGTAAATCATTTTCTTGCAAATCAGATGGTTGTAAATAACACTTATTGCTTGGAATGGAGAAGGAGGGGGAGTGGAGGGAGATAGAGTAGAGTTGGCTAAAAATAAGCTAATTTTATACTAAATCTACTCTACTCTACTCTACTCTACTTTTCCCCTCTCTCCCTCAATCGAAATGGACCATTACTGAGATAGGGTGCTTTGTCGCTGCTATCTTAATGCTAGTGTCATGAGATGGTGAGGAGATGTATTCAATGCTTGGAGGTTAAAGATGAGAGCTAATGCTAGGATGGTAACTATTCTTAGAGAGTTCCAAAGCAATGCTTTTGGCTTTCGCAAAAGAGAGTGGACTCCACACGTGGGTTCCACCATGGAGCCCACTCCTTTTGTGAGAGCCTACTCTAAGATTACTTAAGTTTTTTCTTACGTAAAGTTCCAAAGAAGCATAAACTTGTATGTTTATATATTTAATATTTTAAATTTTTTACCAAAAAAAAAAAATATTTGGTGCCATCTAACAAAATTTAAAAACAAGAAATGTTCATTTGATTCATTCTTGCAGTGGTCCATCCCAAAAAAAAAAAACCATTTTACATAACAAATTCATAGATTTTAGGGGTATCAACTTATTTGACTCAAGAAAGCCTAAGGATACAATAAAATCTCACAATATTTTCACAATACTCTTGTTATGAGTTATGGTAAATCTCGGTATAATTTTTTTTTTTTTTCATTTTATTTTGACTTATGAAAAACTAATACCTCATTTGTAGTAAAAATATTATGAGATTCTATTGCAGTGGTAGAAGAACTCATTTGACTTTCTTTTTAATATTCAAATTTTGGATTTTTATATATTTAGTTTTGTTTGTCCAAATGTTTGTGATAATGAATAAGATCAAAATCTTATATTTCTATCGTGTGGGGGTGTTTCTGTCCAAAAAAACAGTAAAAAAATAGATAACAAATATTTTAATTCACATTTTCCCCTTCCCTTTAAAGTGGCTTTTTTTCCTTAAAAAAAAAAGGTCGCCTTTTTATGTTGGTCGGTTTGGCTGGCTCTTAGCCATTCCTTTTCATTCTGTTGATGGTAAGAAGTAAGAAGTGTTGGTGAAGCTTTTATGATTTATATTCCCAAAGGAGAAAAAGATGAACAGCATGATTGATTGTAATGGAGTTGGAAGTCATTAATTATTTGGGGGAAATATTCTTCTAAATGAGAGATAGACCGTAGGGAATTGCAAAAGCAATGAAAATGTTAAATGCCTCTTTGCTTTGTGATTTCTGTGGTACGATAGGCACCTTCCATTTCATTTCAAAGGTCGTGTTGTGCTGCCTTGGGTCGTGAATTTCAAGCTCTTGTAGTCCCTAGTGCAAGATACCGAGAGTAGTGGAATTTTTTAGATGGTTTGGGACCATTGGAAATATACAAAATTTAAAAATCTAATAGAATATGGGATGAATAGTAGGTGGTGACAATTTGTGTTTACGTGTAATGTGGATTCATGAGTATTCAATTATATAAATAGATAAGAACACAACACATTTATTAATTGTGTAAGAATTGTGTCAGAATCTGTTGATTCTTAAATGGCATATTTATTAGATTGGGTCAATATTACCTAACATAACCCCATCTATATATATATATATATATATATATATATATATAATAATAGGTGAAGTAGAGAGAAACTCAAATTGAATTCCAAATTAGAGTTTCAATTTTGTGCTATGTGTCTAGATTTGAATTTTCAATTTTGCGACACTTGTCCTAATCAAAACTATATAAAAAAAATAATTAGATTATAAATTTCCAATTTTGTGTCATGTATGTTATCTAAATTTTCTAATTTTTTGTGCCTAAATAAATTATGCATTAACATTTAACACAGAAGTCAAGAAAACCACAATGAATCTAATTAGATTATAAATTGGACTCCAATTTTGTGTCATGTATCTTATCTAAATTTTTTAATTTTTTGTACCAAAATAAATGATGCATTAACATTTAATACAGAAGCCAAGAAAACCACAATGATAATGTTTATTGGCCTAAACAAGAACATCTCACATACACACTTTTATGGGTGAACTTAATAAAGTTTGGAACTCTTCTAATCCCACTATCAGAATTAAGGAGTCTAACAAGAAAGACTATAAAAATAAAACATCATCTCCTCCTAATGTCATATTGTCATCTCATGTCTCCTCCTCTCTCAACCTCTACCAACTAGATCCACACACTACTCTCTCCTTCTCCTTTCGGATTTTTAAAAGTAAGGCCGGGTTCAAACACAATGTTCAATCTCACTAATACTTGCTTCACACTCTCAAACATTACCGTTTCATTGGCGCCTTTAAGAAGATTCCAAGTTCAATGATCAGTTCTTGTTAATTTTGTGTTATGTGTCCAATTTCTAATTGTAGTTTAATTTTATGCTATGTGTCCAATTTGATTTTTAAATATTGGTGTTAAGTTACCTCCATTCATAATGCTCAATATGGAAACTGAATCTATCAAGATGAACATCTTATCATCACAATTGTTAATATTTTCGTGCGTAAGCATGGACTACATGCTAGTTTGATAAATAAGTCATGCAGTCAAGTTAACACATTTACGTTACTCGTATAACTTGGTGTAGACCCAGAATAGAATCATTTGCTTTAGACCATTCTAAAAGTGAGTCAAGTTTTACCAATTCTAATCGATAAACTAATGCTGACTTTAAGGAGTCCTTTTTTTTTTCTCCCATTGTGTATATTTTTTTATATATAAAAAAATACAGAATATCAATGGCTATGGGACTGTTCTATTATGGTCTTCGAGACACCAACGCTACATATGCCATCAGCTTCCTCAACTTGATTCCAATGGTTACCTTTGTCTTCTCCATTATCACAGGGTATAGTATACTGATCATCAATTGAACTTATTGCAGTAGCTAGATTTGAAATTTCAAAGTCTATAATCACCAAAGCAATATGACAAGATTTTCTTTTTGAATGGTTGTAGTATAGAGAAACTAGGACTGAATACAAAGGCAGGCAAGATGAAGATTCTGGGGGCAACTTTTTCTGTGGCAGGAGCACTAATTGCTTGTCTTTATGAAGGAAAAGCTCTTCATATTGGTCATCAAGGTCTTCACCATAGTGTTGCTCTGAAAACATCTATGGCTCATTGGGTCCAAGGCACTTTCATGTTGGTTGGCTGTTGCCTCTCCTATAGTATGTGGTTCCTAGTTCAAGTATGTATCACATTACAATGTACAATCAATGTCCTTTCTTTTAGTGAGTAGTGAGTGACTGATGATGATATTAGTCTCTACTAGGATTCAACCAAATATATGGGAAGCTCCATATCGATCGACTGGCCTTGATTTTAGATGATAGATATTTTCAAGTCTCATTCTTTTAACTTCAACATATCCTTTTTTTTCTCCAAACAGGCTAAGTTGATGAAAATATTCCCATCAAAATACTGGGCAATAATGTTAGAATGCATCATAGCATCAATGCAATCAGCTGTAATAGGCCTATGCTTAAATAGACAGAAGGCTGCATGGAGCTTAGGGTGGAATCTGCAACTAATTACAATATTTTACTCTGTAAGTTTCCAGGCATAACCATTTCTACAGCAAATTTGCAATGGTATGTCTAATAATTTTCCTTTGTTAGACGTCATTTTTATTTGAATATTGTTTTACATCTAATTGTTATTTTGTACAGTTATGTTGACAATGACAAATGCATTTTATTCATCTAGGGAGCACTAGCCACAGCTGCAACATTCTGCTTAATTTCATGGGTAATTGCAATTCGAGGCCCCGTTTATGCCCCAATGTTCAATCCACTGTCACTAATTTTTGTGTCCATATTAGAAGCTCTCATACTCGGTGCAGAAATCAAACTCGGAATGTATGACTTGTTTTCTTTCAATTGAGCCAGAGTTGTTACCTTTTGACAAGTTATTATGACCGTACATTTTCTTTGCATACCACTCTACATATATCAAATCAATCTCACTTTTATTGAATTATCAATGCAGGTTGCTAGGCACAATTTTTATCATTGTTGGGTTGTATTCCTTCTTGTGGGGTAAAAGGAAGGAGATGAAAAGCTTACTTCAGGCAAAAAATGATGCTGGTAGTGTAGTAGTACCCACAACCGCAGATGAATCTGCAGTTGTGTAATCAACAGTTGTAATGACAAGTGCGCGCGCAGGGGGATGGGGGAGGAATGATAAATTAGATAAGGAAGTTTATCTATATTATCTATAACAGGAATGGAAAGTTATGTGCCCAAATGTAATACTGTGCTAGTAATTGCCAAGTACAACTATTTTCAAACTCAAGTGGGATTATGAAAATCAACTTTGGATGGTGATAGGTCTAGAATTAATTGGGATTTTGAGGTTGTCTGGTATGCAAAAATATTTAGTAGACACAAAAGGTTCTCCTGTGTTTGTAGCTTTTAAGCACAGTGATCTACTCATGGGCTGATGAGTTTTGCAAATACCTTAGGCCCATTTACAGGGTTTTCCCATTAAACCCAAAATAGATAAGAAAAATCCTCCTTTGCCTTCCAATCCACAACTCTTAAATTTTCCTTCAGAAAAAGTACATATGGGCTTTGTCTACGTATGTGGACTTTGTCTAATTTTTCAAAATAATATTTTGATAGACCCATAATTGTGAAAAGTGTCATCAACAGTTTATAATTTCAAAATTAAGATCGAAAAAATTACTATTTGCAAATACCTTAGGCCCATTTACAAGGTTTTCCATATGAACTTTTTCTGACATATATAATCGTGGTAAGTCAAGAAAAAATTACTATTTGCTCATGATTTTTTCTTAAATTTTCTAAACTATTCATAGTGTACATGTGTGAGAAATCTAAGAGACCAATTTTTTCTAGCCAAACAAGATTGAAGTCATAACATTTTTTTTTTTTCTCGAACTATGTTGTGAGTTGTGACACACCCTTAATGTTGTACAATTAAGTTTTAAGCAAAAATTAGATTTATATAGGAATTTCTCAGCTTACCACGATTTGCTTGGGTGGAAAATGTAGGATGCAACCTAGTTCCATAAATAATAATAAAAAGAGCACATATGCAATAATTATTGTTAGTCAGCTTTAATAACACCACCACGCATCCTTAGTGCAGTGGTCATGTAGAGTGTGGAGGGTAAAAGTCGGGGTTCAAGTCTTCAAGAAGGAGCTTCACACATATATACACTTAGATTAAGATGGAGTAGAAATTTTATCTTGTATCAAAAAAGCTCTAAAAACGTTTTTTTTTTTTTTTTAATAATTTTGTTATTACAAATGGAGAAGGGGGCATTTGAACTTTGGTTCTCCTCATAAAGGAGATCAGGCCATTAAACAATTTGAGCTACAAGGTTCTTAGTAAAGTTTCATGGTTTAAAGGTTAATACAACTGTGACGTATTTAATGTTGTTAGGAATCGTGGACATATGATGCAATCTGAAGGGTGATATGAATTTAGTGTACTATATTACAACTTTTTTCTAATAATGATGATAATGGTATGCTGCCAATGCCGGCAGAATTATCATCTCCTTTTACAGCATGGTCCATGGGTAAAGTCTATAAATGAACCTGACTTTTATTTAATAGAAAGATCATAGAGGTTGGCTTTGTGAGGTCTATACCCTACCCACATTCTTGATTTTTGGGATTAGGTTTGCATGGGGGCATGGTGCACTCAGATGTAAATAGTAAATACCAATATATAACAACTTAGGTTTTTCCTCCCCATCTCAACTTGAAATTTACTGCTCATATCTGATTAGTGAAAAGGAAAGCAATTTGGTTCAAGAAGTTGTTAGATGAGCATGCCTAAACAAATTAGAGAAGTTGGATGGCATGATATATCTGCATCAGCTTATTGAACCAAACTATGCATGAACCGCGACAATATGAGTTTCAGTCAGCTAATTAACTATAATTTCAAGAAACATTTGTTTTTGTAAGAATAACTTCAACTCTTCAAGTAACATTTTTTTCGGTAAGTTAATTTCAAGTGACATACTATAAGTTGATATTCATAGACTAGGATTAGGCATCTGCCTATCTTTGCCTCTTGCCAGCCAAATTTTTAGGGTGTACATTATCCAAATATGACTTCTGAGCTGCTAATAGAAGGGAAATTGTGACTTGATTCAATCCACACGCACGTGTTAGGATGTGAATTTCATACATTATCTCATCTAACAGCTGCTTGCTTATTTAAGTGTTTCTTGAAGAGGGATTGCCTTATTATCATACATTGCAGAAGCTCCTCTCAGTTACTAACATTTGAGTTCTAAATTCAAATTGATGCTCAAAGTGAACAACAAAACGAACTATACTGCAATTAGCAAATGTATGATCAGGTGGTGGGAGAAAGAAAATAAAAAGGAAACCATATCATTGCCTTTATTTCCTTCAAGAAAATTATAACAGAACTGAGAACAAGAAGGCAAAGAAACTTCTTCACTTTATGAACTAATCATATGGCAGTTCATCAAACATATAAAGAAACAATTTCTTTGATTCCTCTAAGGGTAGAGAGTCCATTTAGCTCATTCTTGCAGAAGCAAGACTGAGAAATGCGTCTCTAATACTCTCATGAATCTCTGATGAGTTGAGAGCAATGAAACAGTACACTAACTCCTCTACATCTTTCCAATCACAGACTCCCACATACTGAATCATCTCCAAAATCGATTCCCTCATATCCAAAAATGGATTTGTAGAGTACTTAACTGCACAGACACTGCCTGCAAAAACACCACAGACATCATCAGGCAAGCTAGCTGAAAAGCTAATTCTGTTCCGTTTCTGCGAAATTCTCTTCTTTTGCTTCTTGTTGAGTTCCTCCGCGACATCCATGTCCAGCTCCTGCAAAAGCACCAAAACAATATTGTTTATGCACCAATAAACACAACCATCATTGTATATTTGTATGTGATCCATAAATGTGTTTGTGTGTGTGTGTGTGTGCTAGTTTCTATAGTAGTTACTAGTTAGTTGAGTTAAGGAATTAAGGGTGTATGAATTTGTAAGCACTTGGACAGACAGGACAGTGGGTCTACATGTGTGAAAATGTGGCTAGGAAAGCAATTGCTAGCTGGAGCGTTGGATAGTAATAATGCCAAGCCAATAAGCCATGAATGCACCTCTGCTTCCTGTGACTCTCTGAGGGTGTACGTACGTGGGTGCCATATGAAATTTCATGTGAGAGGTGTTAAAAGGACTCAAATGCTTCATTTATAGATCACTAGCTCCCTTAAAAAATCAACTTGGTAAGATAACAACATTGTAAATATTTTATATAGTATTCAATCATGCAATACAAGCATAGAAAGAGGTATGGTTAAATGATCAGTTAGCAATGGCATTAAGTGCATAACTAAGAGCTACAGTTTTTGGTTTGCCTCAGGTCAGTTAACTCCGAATGGCCATCAAGAGTCTTATAAGTCAATTGACGTTTTTTGGTGCAACGTGGCCATATTCAAATCCCTCCTCAGCCAATTATAATTATAATAAATAATTAATTAAAAAAAAAAAAAGCAGAAACAAAAACAATCTCAGACCGACAGTTGTGGAAAAAAGGCACAGCCGACACCTGTCTTTTCAGTAGTTTTGGGCCTTTTGGGAGTTTGCTAGGTAAGAGTAAGGTTATGGTGGCTCTTGGGTTTTTTTTTTTTTTTTTTTAATTCTAGTATTAAATCAATGATGCATGTACTTAACTTGAACAAAACTACCTTAAAATATTCAGGGACTTGATATTAAAAACGAAAATTGAAAAAAACCAGGAAATTTATATTGTTGGAGAGTCACTTCAAGTGAGTCACTATCTTTTATAGTGACTCACTTGCAATTATATTAGTTCCAAGTTGCAAGAATAGTATTGTATCAACTATCAATTAGTTCATCTTATAGTATTTGACAAAGAAACAAACATTTGATTAAATATTGGAAATGGACGTGTCTTCAACAACCCCTCCTTTTTGCCTAGAGAAAAACCAGCATTAAGAGCCCCAGATGCTTCTCTGTCTCTTGGCCCAGAGAGACCACAGCTTTTGGCAGATCTGCTTAGTCAAATTAAATTAATATGATGGCAAATCTCATCTCACCTATTATTGCTTTCGGCCTAAAAAAGCATTGCCCAATTTTGTTAAAATTACTCTCATCACATTAATCTGTTAGCCTCCTCTAAAGTCTAAACCATGTCTTGTAGTTCCTTCTTTATTACTTGTTAGTTGTTACCAGTCCGCCTTACACTGCTGAAATAAAACTGTACATATATATATATATATATATATATATATGGTGTTCAAGAATAATAAATATATTAGAATTCAACACTAAATTAATATATAAAAAATTAACTGACATGTTCAATATTTACAGAATATAAACATAAAAAAAAAAAAATTACAATGATTGTTTCTTATTCTATTCTGACTCACACCTATCAAGATGGAATTTGAAATTTTATTAAATTTGAAAAATCATCTATGATTAATTTTATATATATATATATATATATATATATTATCTCTATACTTATAGGCTAGCCTAGTTTTCTAAAATAAAATTATGCTGTCACAGTCTAACACTTCATTCCAAATTATAAATAAATAAATAAAGCTTAGAGTACCCAAAACATAAAAACAAAACAAAAAACAAAAGGTAAAAATATATTTTTGGCCCTTTATATTTTAGGGGTGTTTTAATTTTCATCCCTATGTTTTAATAGTGTTCAATTTGGTCCAAATTGAATCAAATTGAATTGTTATAAAACATATGGACCAAAATGAAAATACTCCCAATATATAAGGACCAAAAAGGTATATTTGCCACACCAAAAAAAAAAAAAAAAGATGATTGATGATGACGACTATATGAGAGAAAAAATCTAATTTTGAGAAAATTTAAAAATAAAACAATTTGACACAATTAATATGATTCTATCAAAACTACATGAAAAATAGGTTACTCACAAAAACAACACCCAAAACAAAACAAAAACTATTTTTCAGAACATCATTTGTTGTATGTTCTCTTAACTATATCAATTCCCAAAATCATTTACTACTAAACCAGAATCAATTGTGTTGAAAAGAGTTTCTCTGTCCTAAGAAAGTTTTCTAACTTTTCTTGGGCAGTAGAATAGCTGTACCTTCTTCGAAGGCTTGTCAGTCTTCCACGTTTTAACAGTGTTAAAGCGTTGGCTTGTTGGGTTTTCTTCCAGGGAATTGGGAAACAGATTGTCTTTTCTTTTCCTCCTCTTTTCTGATTATTTTCTGTCTTTGCTATGGACGAATTGTCACAAAGTTGGACGAAACTATCGCTCTCTGATAGAGAGGGCCCAGGTTGTTGTTTAGAGAGTGAATTCAGTTTGCAAGAACATATTATAGCAGCAAAGTTCCTCACAAAAAGAGCTCTTAATATCAAGGCCATCGCAAAAACTTTCACTCCTTTGTGGCGCTCGAAGAGCGGATTCAAAGTCAAAAACCTGGGAGATCATGTAGTTCTATTCATCTTTGATAATGCAAGTGAAGTTGACAAGGTGCTTAGCGCAGAGCCATGGAGTTTTGACAAACATTTAGTGATCATGCAAAAGTATGATAAAAGCATTGCTGTGGAAGAACTGAAATTTGAGAGGACTATGTTCTGGGTGCAGGTTCATGGGATTCCTTACAAATACTTGAACATAAAAGCGGCCGAGAAAATCTGTGAAGTTGTAGGCCAAGTTATACACTCTGATGATCCAGCTGAAACTGAGGGTGGCAATTTTATGAGGATTCGGGTGAGGCTGGATGTATCCTTACCACTTTGTCGCGGTCGAGTCGTCTCCCTAGAGAACGGAAAAAAAACTTGGATCACGTTCAAATATGAACGTCTTCCAAATATATGCTATTGGTGCGGTAGACTAGATCACACTGATCGGGATTGTGATATTTGGTTGGAAAGTGAAGGAAGCTTAGAAGAAAATCAGAAGCAATTTGGCCCCTCTCTGCGTGCCCCACCATTTTTTCCGTCAAAAAAGAGTGTTTTCACCGTTCCAGGTTTCTACACTTCTCGGCAAAAGACAACAAAACCACCGGCTAGTGAGATCAGACCTGCACAGAAGGGATTAAACGGTGATGGAACGCCACCAACGGAGGAGGGCACGGTGGTGTACAACCTGGCAACTTCTGTCGCTGAATTAAAGTCCCAGTTATTGGAGGTAACTGATACCATTAAGGAGTCCATTCAATCATGCAACGGCTATAGTGATATTAATGCCCAAGTAACTGAAAAAATTCCACACAATCCGGACTCACTTAAAGCAGCAGACAAGGAGACAATTATGACCGGAAAATCAGGGGCTAGCTACGTTCATCCCTTAACGGAAACAGGAGATTTTATTCCTTTTAAAGACTCGGACCAACCATTAAAGCAATATCATGACCAAGTGGCGGCTGAACTGAAACCTAGACAACAAATTAATTCACATGAAGCCCTCCCACATGAGAAGCATGAGATTACTAGGGCACAAAATAAACCTAGCACATGGACAAGGCTGGACAGAGCAAACACGACCCAGAAAGTTGGTCAACCAGATTTTTCTGGTGCATGCAAGAGGAAGTTTTCGTCGATTGATGACCATCCAGAATTACCTTGCAACAAAAAACAAGTTTTGAGGGATGGTGATGTTGTTTCTTTCCAAATGGTGGAGGCTGATGATCAGCCCGCCAACAGCCATGAATCTCTTAGTATGGAACTGTCGTGGGCTTGGGAACCCGCGTACAGAGAAGGAGCTTGGAACTATCATCCGGGCAAAAGATCCCTCTGTTGTGTTTTTAGCCGAAACATGGGCAGATGAAACTAGGCTAGATCGAGTTCTACACAACATTAATTTTGATCACAAGTGGAAAGTTTCTAGTGGGAGGAGGGGGGGTGGTTTGGTGCTCTTCTGGAAGCGAGATGTCAATATAACTATTGAGGATTCTCATAGGTATTTTATTGATGCAACATTCGATAAAAATTTGGAATCGGAATGGAGATTCACTGGATTTTATGGAGAACCTGAAACTAATTGAAGAATGGAAGCATGGAATAAATTGAGGGGTTTAAACAATAGACCATCCATTCCATGGATTTGTGCGGGGGACTTTAATGAGATCAGTAGACAAGATGAAAAATTGGGGGGAGCCTTGAGGGGTCACTCTCAAATGCAAAATTTCAGAGATGTAATTGATGAATGTGGGTTCATTGACTTGAGATTTGAGGGTCCCAAATTTACTTGGAGCAAACACTTTAGTGATGGTCACTCCATATGGGAACGGTTGGATAGGGGGTTGGTGAATAGCGAATTCCTCCTAAAATTCTCAGCCACAAAGGTGTCTCATCTTAGATGTGTATCATCAGACCATGTCCCAATTTTTATCAACCTTGCGGGGTTGGAAGACCCACCTAGAAAAAAGGTGTTTCGTTTTGAAGAGATGTGGCTTTCTGATTCTCGTTGTGGTGAAACAGTGGAGGCGGCATGGAGAAGTGGAGAGGCAGGTGACATTTTGGGGAAAATAGAAAAATGTAGCAGGGACTTAGAGTGGTGGGAGAAGAATTGCTTTGGGAACGTTAGGAGGGATTTGGAGGAGAAAAAAAGATTGCTAGCTAAAGTTGAGGCCGATGCAATGAGGAGCGGAGTTAACTCTCGGCTTAGAGAATTAAAAGCTGAAATTCATGTACTCATGGATAGAGAAATCCGATTATGGAGCCAAAGATCGAGAGTTTTATGGTTAAAGAACGGTGATAGCAACTCCAAGTTCTTTCACAACAAAGCAACTCAGCGATTCAGGAAAAACTCCATCCTTGGAATTAATGATAGAGGTGGAATGTGGCAGGTGCAACCAGATTTGATTGGGAACATTATTGTTGATTATTTTGGAGAGTTGTCTCTACATGTAACCCGACCTTAGAAGAGGATTCTCTCTCCTTCATTCCACAACTAGTCACAGACGAGATCAATGAGCAACTAACAGGGGAATTCATGGAATGGGAAATTCAGGAAGCACTCAAACAAATGGCACCTCTAAAAGCACCAGGGCCAGATGGGATGCCACCACTATTCTACCAACACTTTTGGGGGATGATCGACCAAGAGGTAACATCCACAATACTCACCTGGCTGAACTCAGGTAAATTGCCTCACCCAATAAATCACACCTTCATCACTTTAATCCCAAAGGTGAAAAATCCTGTCTCAGTTTCTGAATATCGACCTATAAGTCTATGTAATGTTTTGTACAAGAGTTTCTCCAAAGTTCTAGCAAACAGATTAAAAAAATTCATGCCAGGACTTATAACTGAGCAGCAATCTGCTTTTGCAAAAAATAGGCTTATTTCAGATAATGTTTTAGTTGCCTTCAAGACTTTACATTGTATGAAAAATCATAATTCGGGCAAAACAGGTTTTATGGCTGTTAAGCTTGATATGAGTAAAGCTTATGACAGGGTGGAGTGGATTTATTTACAGAAATTGATGGAGAAAATGGGTTTCAGCAATAGGTGGATTGGATTAATCATGGAGTGTGTTCGTACTGTTTCATACTCAATTCTAGTGAATGGTGAACCAAAAGGGCTTATCAACCCAACAAGAGGCATAAGGCAAGGGGACCCCCTCTCCCCTTTCCTCTTCCTCTTATGCACGGAAGGATTACATGGTCTAATTACAAAGGCAGCAAGAGCGAAGGAAATCAACGGCTTCTCTCTCTGTAAGAGAGGCCCCAAACTAACCCACTTATTTTTTGCAGATGACAGCTTGCTTTTTTGCAAGGCCAACCCCCAAGAATGTGGAAATGTGCTCAAAATCTTGTCGGAGTATGAAGCGGTATCGGGCCAAAAAATCAATAGAGAAAAGACATCTCTTTTCTTTAGCAAGTCCACAAAAGAGGATACGAGGCAAGAGATAAAAACAGTGTTGAGGGTGCAAGAAATAAAATTTTATGAGAAATACTTAGGGCTGCCCTCATTAGTGGGAAGGGGGAAAAAGCAAGCTTCAACTATATAAAGGAGAGGATATGGAGAAAATTGCAAGGGTGGGAAGGAAAGCTTTTGTCTCAAGCAGGTAGAGAAGTTCTAATCAAAGCTATTGTCCAAGCCATACCGACATATACCATGGGATGTTTCAAAATTCTCTTGGGGTTATGTCAGGATATCGAAGCAATGATTAAAAAAAAATTTTGGGGCAGCGGGGAGATAGAAGAAAAATACACTGGATTAAATGGTCGGAGTTGACAAAATTGAAGCTAGCAGGAGGAATGGGTTTTAGGGACCTTGCATTGTTCAATGACTCACTCCTTGCCAAGCAAGCTTGGCGACTTTTACATAATAAAGATACTCTTTTTTACAGGATATTCAAGGCAAGATTTTTCCCACATTGCTCATTCATGGAAGCTAAGGAGTCGGCATCCAGTTCATATGCGTGGAAAAGCATTTTGAAAGGAAGGGAAGTCATCAAATTGGGGTCAAGATTTCGGGTTGGCAATGGGAAGAACATCAAGATATGGCAACACCATTGGCTCCCCATCACACATCCAACTCTAGTCACTTCTCCGATCATTGAGTCCATGGAGGATGCCACGGTTGATTGTTTAATTGATGAGGAATCAAGAAAATGGAACGTGGAAATGTTGGATGGAATTCTGGTACCAACTGAAGCAGCACTTGTAAAGAAGATCCCACTTGCCCGAAGTCCCACTGAAGAACTCTCTATTCTGGCCTTTCACAGCAAATGGGCAGTACAATTGTAAGTCAGGTTATAAACTTCTCAAGGAGCTGGAGGTAGGGGCTGTGGAGGTTTCACAACCAGACTTGGATAGATCATTATGGAAAAGCATTTGGTCCTTGGAAGTCCCTAACAAGTATAAAAACTTGATGTGGCGGGCATGCAAGAACTCTCTTCCCACAAAGCTCAATCTGACCCGAAAAACTATCATAGATAACCCAACATGTGACCGATGCCATTCACACATTGAAGACTTGTTGCATGCTCTTTGGGGCTGCTCGAGTTTGAATGATGTTTGGGATGCTGACAGATGGTGTTTTCGGTCAAGGGAGGTGTTTGCTGACTTCAAGGAATTATGCAGATGGATATGGGAACATGGGAACTCACCTGAACTCTTTGCTATACAAGTTTGGCACATTTGGCACCAGAGGAATCAATCACGCCTACAGCAACCTTGCTGCCTCACAGAGGACCTGAAACATGAAGCCCAAGCACGCTGGGATGAGATTAGAGCTAGCAATACAGGGCCAAACCAGGTCAGACCTCAACCAAAGCCAAAATGGATAGCACCACCACCAAATACATACAAGATAAACTATGATGGAGCGATTTCAGATGAGGAAAACAAAGCAGGGGTTGGAGTAATAATTAGGGACTGTAATGGAGAGGTAATTGCATCCTTAGTTCAACAATTGGAGCAAGCATATCAGCCCGTGGAAGTGGAGGCAATTGCTGCATGTAGAGCAGTGGAGTTTGGTAGCGAATTGGGAGTGGGCTGTGCTATTGTGGAGGGTGATTCAGAGGTGATTGTCAAGGCTTTGAGGAACAAGGATAATGGTTTAGTTTCTTTTGCACCTTTGATAAATGATGTCTCCTTATTTTCAAGTTTGTATTCAGAATTGTCATACTCTCACATTAGGAGAGATGGCAACAAAGTTGCTCATAGCCTAGCTAAGCTAGCTTTGATGACACCAGATTGTACCGTGTGGATGGAGGATGTCCCATCTCACACCTTACGTCTTGTTCAGGCTGATTTGGCCGCGCTTTAATTTTACTTAATAAATTGTCTTCTTTCTCAAAAAAAAAAAAAAAAATTCCCAAACACAGACACAATTAATATCCACCTTCTTTCTTCTTCTTTTTTCTTTTTTATTCATATAGCTAAACTTAGTGAATCAAACAATTCAGGAAATTGCAGGGTTCAATCTATAGTGAAGATGGGCGATCAAGCAACACTCAAATTAGCTGGAGGGTGTCCCTTCATTTTATGTGCATGGCTTCAACTACATGTAAATCAACAATCCATTGTGAAAATTTTACTACTATATTAAAATTCTGTTGATTACTTAAAAATACTAAGAAAAATAAAGAAAATAAGAAGAAAAGATAAAATTTCCAGTCCTAAATTTAAATGTAATTGAGAAAACATAATTATTAATAAGTTAGATTCAAACAATTTGTTTTCCTGAAATTAATTCCAAAGACATCATGGAGAAAGATGAGAAATCATTACCCAAGTCCCTAGCGAATACCACATGTAACATCCCGAACCTGCCCCCGCGCACCACACCCCCCCCCCCCCCCCCCCCCCCCGGCCCTGCCCCGCCCCTTTTTTTGGTTAGAATTAGTAGATATGTTTCCCTATAGCTTGAATCCGCTCTCCTCCTCAACTCCAATCACTAAAAGGTTCCAAACCGCCTCTTTAATTGTGGTTGGTTCAACATCTGGAACCCTGATGTGTAAGTTTGCAGCACTTCTAAGGCAGTTTACACCTTGATCAATGCTATAACACCTGAAAGTTAGAGATTTGTTAACTAAAAATGATATTTTTTTTATTTAAATTGTTGAAGGAAAGGGCTATACCTATAAGTGTAGGCTAGTTAATCATCCTATTCTATTTGAAAATTTAAAAGGTCTATGCTTCAATTTTATTTTTAAATAAATAAATAAATATAATAATAATTTTTTTGGGGGGGGGCGCATGGCCTCATGATCTGAAAGTAGTTTCGTCATTAACCACATCGATGATACTTACAAAAAGTCATATATAAACACATTTCCACCTCAACAAACTGGCAATACCCATTCATTTTTTATATAAGAGTATAAGACAGGGTAAGGAAATATTTGAACATTTCTGAAGTATTACATTTGTTATTAATATTAACAGCTGATATGACCGAGGATTTAGCTTAAATTTTACACCAAACAAAACCATTTTGCGATAACAACTGGTCAATTGCACTGTGCCATTCAATTCGATTGCTAAAAAAAAGCTCAAATTTCCACTTGCAGTTGTAATTTGGTTTGGTTTGTGAAAGCAACACCACACGTCTTAACCTCTCATGTCACGTCTTATGCATATCTCACATGTACTTGAGTCGCTAATTGGGAATTTAAATCCCAAATGTCTGAAGTAGAAACATCTAAAGATATTAACGAGTTAAGCGACCAAATTTTTAGATTATTTTTAACAATTTGATTAACAATTTGTCTGACTTCTAAATAAGTAATCCATCAATAACTTGTTTTTCTGATTTAAAGCAAGTTAGTATTGTCCATTCAATAACTCCCATGGATGACATACTCATGACTCATATCTCAAAAAAAAAAAAAAATACTCCCATGGATGACATACTCATGACTCATAGTCTCATATCTCCTATAGCTCACCATAGGTCTATCCTTAAAAACAAAAGTAGGCAATTTGATGACATTGATTGCTCATTAAGGCTCCATTTGATAATATAGAATTTATTCTAATTTCTACATCACAAATTGGTTCATGTGTGGGTGTGGCCCAAATTGAAACTTCTAGTTGCAACTCACATTTTTCTTATTAAAAAAAAATGGCTCACAATTATTATTTTTTAAAAGAAAAAAATGGTTCACATTTGAATAGTGCAAAACCATGAGTGATGACCTCTCACGTCAAAGTCCGGCCGAAAGTGGATAGCAAACTTGTAATGTGGCACTTCCTTTTATTAACTTTTACACTAATCATGTTTTGAACCTTTCTTTTCTTCTTCTTATACATTGGATTTTTGCTGCCATCTTTGCGAGTTGATAGGCAGTTAATTAGTCTAGTCCTCACTCTTGTAGTCAACTCTCAAGGTTTTTTTATTTGATTAAAATTTCATAAAATTCTATGAACTAAAATACTGTTGGGTGACTCTTAAGTCTTAACCACTCGCTTTTGGTCCCCATGCTTGACAAGAACCTATCAACCAAAAGTGTATACAGTAAATATATATATATATATATATATATATATATATTGAAAAGAAAGAAGAATATGGGGTGAAGTTTATCTACAAAATTGGTTGTAGCCTAAGGTTTCAATCTTACTCAATATCTTTTTATTGGAAGTGAATTTTAACAAATTTACCACTGTATTACATCTTCTTCTTATGTCTCCATAGTTGCAAAATTTCTAAAAAATTATAAAGATCAATAACTATATCATCAATAAATTGTTTAAATTGTAATTTTTTGTAGTTTAAAATTATGTATAAAATATAAGAATATAGATCATATAATATAAATAATATCTGATTGATACAAAATTTGACGTATATTAAGAACATAAAGAACATGCAATTGATCAACAGTTAGATTTTCAAAATATGTGGTAATGTTTAATTTATTGAATAAGGTTGTAGTCTTAGGTTACAACTAATTTTGTAGCTAAACTATGTCCAAGAATATGTATGTAAGTATTTTTTTTTTCAGTTTTTTTTTTTTTTTTGAGAAATTGTTTACTTTGACTTCTTAGCACAGCAAAGTCATCACTTTCCATAATGAAATTACTACCTGATTCCCGATTCAATTACCTAGAAAAACAAGGAAACATAGATACCGAATCAAACATAGATACCTAAATGTTTTTTTTTTTTTACCAAAAAAAAAAACATTTAGTACTGTTAATTGCCCAAGTTAGTTTGCAAATCTCAACTAAATGTGCTACTTATTCAGCAAAAAAAAAAAAAAAAACTAAATGTGCTACCTAAAATGTTAATAATGTCAGCGCTTTACCCATAAGACCCTAAGTTTCTTGGTGTCAACAACTAACTACCCAAATTATCTTAACCTAAGTAATAGGTGTTCCTAACATTAATAGAATTGGCTTGTAACTCATGCATACACATAAATGCATTTAAAAATAAACACATTTTTTACCATAAAAATAAACATAATTAATCAAATTATTAGAAAAAAATAAACATAATTAGATGTATGTTAAAATTTTTGCCTAATTTTAATGCCACTTATGATTATTTTTATTCTAATTTTTAACAGGATATATCGTGTGATGATTTTTGTTGAGCAGGTGTATTGTTGGTTTTTTTTAGTACATTAATATTGGATTCTTAGTATTTTTCATTCGTTAGTGGGTTCTAGTTAACTCAACTAGTAATATCTCTGATAGTTGAATAAGAGATCTGGGATTCAATTCCCGCCTACACCAAAAAATGATTGGTGTCTTAGTCTAATGATAAAAAAATATTATCATTAGGAGCAGACGCCATAGGTTAAATTTTTCTATAATAAAAAAAATTATTTTTCCTTCGTTAACTCACTTAGCACAAAAATTACAAAACTTAATGGGACACATGACACAAATTGGTCCGCAATTGAAATCCAATTTAGAATCTTATTAAGTTTTTTCTCATAATTTTTTATATATAGTTAAAACTTAAAAACACAGAGATACTAAAAGCTTATACTAATCCATTTTGTATAATAAAAGTTTATTCTAAGGATCAAAAATTGATATCATTAACAAACGAAATAAGAAGAACTTTGCTAACATTGTATATTTGTATGGACTGAGAATTGAGAATCTGATTCTCTCAGCAACCAAGTACCGCACGTTGTATAAACTATCAAAAAAATTGTACGAGTAGACATGAGTGGATCATGGATTTCCAAGGCTTTATAATCATCATCACGTTGTAGGCACCCCATCGATTTATTTTCACTTTCGGCGGAGAAAAGAGAGATCTAAATTCTGTGGGTCCTCAAGTATTGCCACCCCCCAATTTGATTAATCCTATTGACATGAGACGTTGCTCTCATGGTACCAGTCGAGACAGATTCTAAGCCCTTGGAAGGAGAGAAAAAAATTGAACGGAAAGAATAATTTTAGAATATTTTTTCATTTTTTTTATTTGAGATTTTTAATTGAGAGAATTATTTTTCTTTTAAAAGTTTAAGTAGAAAAAAATGAAATTGATATGATAGAAGATAGAACACTCATTTCTCTATATTCTCTCAAAACCTCAAATTTTCATTCCCCTCAAAATTTGGAGAAATAAGAGGGAATAGGATAGGGTTTTATGAAATTTTCACTAAAACTTCCAAAATACTCTTATATATTCATTATTTTATTTTAAAATAAGGGTCTAATAGTACTATTGTGATTAAATCATTTCATTCTTTTTCCTCTATATTACTTACCATTCGTTTCATTTTATTCATTTATGATTTACTCATTTAATTCTATTTCTTTATAAACTCACAAACTAAGTGCAAGTCCTAACCATTGAAATCTATAAAGAGTTCCAATTAACTCAAATTGAACTTTTTTTGTGTGGTGGAATTAGAGATTTAGAATTGAATTACATCAAAACAACAAGTAGTCTCAGGTATCTATGATATGGATGAGATTGGAACTCAATCCATTGGATGATGACAAGATACAATAAATAAATAAAAAATGGATATTATGTGATTATAGCGGGTTTCAATTAGCTTAATTAATAACTTTTTTTTTTTATTTGCCGAATAAAGGGTTTAGATCTGAATTACGTCAAACCATCAAGTAGTAACAACAAGTAGTCTATGATATAGATGGGAATCGAAGTCGATCCAATGTATGATGACAACATACATACAATAAAATAATGGATATTATGAGAATTTTTGTGCAGAATTTATAGCGTAATTCAAAGGTATAGATAAAAGGCCAGGAAACCCGTGCGTTCGTTGCAAGCAAAAGCATAGAAAAGAAAAGAGTGATAGAGTCAAAAATTAGCCTAAGAGCCTCTTTCCAATAAATATAAACCGAATAATGCGCGCATGTTCCATGTCATCATATATTTTTGAGGGAGCAATGCTCGGGACATTAAAAAAAAAGCTTACAAATTTTACTATAACTTGACATATAATGAGTTATAAGTAGTAAAAATATGGACTTATTATTTTGACCTCACCGTTCACAACTTATCACGTGATGAGTTATGGCAAAAATTGTAACTTTTTTTTTTTTTTTGTGTCCCTGCCATTTTCCTTTTGGAGCAGAGAAAGAAACACCAACTATTCCTGTATTCTATAAATACGCAACAAACACAAACATGTAAAGCACACACATCATAGGCAATAAGCAGAGAAACAACGTAAAATACGTAGAATTATAAGAGGACAACAACAACCATGAGGTTGTTCTTTTAATCTCTCTCTCTCTCCCCAAAACTTAACACCGCCGCAACCGGTCATTTCCGCTTTGATCTCCCTTCCCTAAACATCCTTTCTCCCACCGGCTACTTCCCATTCCCCTTCTTCCTCTTCATAAACAATACTTAATCAAATAACAAAGCAGCCTTGAAGAAAAAACAGGGGGGCTCCATGTTTCTGTTATATCCAAAACCACCAAACCCCATCATTGTCTTTCAGAATCAAAGCTGACCCATTGTTTTGTTTGAGAAAAGGAACAAAACCCATCTGCAAAGTTTGTATTTTTCTTTGGTGGGTGATTGAAAGAAACTGTTTTTAATTTCCTGGCATCTATATGTGTGTGTGTATTGGTGAGGGAAGAGAAATGAGGAAGGATTGTAGGAGGGTCAGTAAAATGAAGGGAAGGATTTCAAGGATAGGGAGCTATGCAATTTCTTCTTCCATTAGAGACCAACAGCAACACCAACAGCCTTGTATTACTTGCACCACTTTCAACATCCTTGCTCCAATCTACAAGCGCCTCAACCATGAGGTACCCTTTTGTTGTTATTTTCATATGTAGTTTGAATTTGCTCGTGTTTCAATGTTTAGATGCTTGTTTCTATGTTTTATTTGATTTGGTATTTACATTTTCTTGAACATAGTATGTTCAATTGCTTTTGTGGGTAATGGTAGTTTCTACTTTCAATGTTTGTGTCCGTGTTTTATTTGATTCGGTATTCATTCACTTTTAATGTTTGAAGCAGGATCCTAATTGCCGTGAAAGCGATTACAGAGCGTATTGGTTGGCCAGGAATCGTAGCATATTGGATTCATTGATATATGAGAGATCTTCTATCATTTGTCTTCAGGTTTGTTTTTGCTTGACACCCACTTCTTTTGGGAAAATTAATTATCTTTCTTTGATGGATTTTAATGGATTTGGATGAAAGAATAAACTAGTTTCTTTAATGGGTATATGCTAATATGGTGGATTTGATGTGTTGGTGGCACAGGAATTCTGGGTTGGAAATGAAGAGCTTGTTAATTTGTATGAGAAGAGACTTGGTGATGCCGGATATGTTAATTTCAAGCTTGGACGGACGAACAACCGCGGTGATGGTATTCTCTTTAAAACCCATTTTAGATTTATTAAGTTGCCATTGGGTCCTGATATAAGTTGTTTTCCCACAAACAAATCATTGAAAGATTCCTTGTTTTGACACTGTACATATTTAGACTGCATAAAACTAATAGAAATTGAAAGATTCCTACAAACAAATTATTGAAAGATTCCTTGTTTTGACACTGTACATATTTAGACTGCATAAAACTAATAGAAATTGAACTTAATTAGGCTTGTTTTGGATGTAAAAGTTTCCGATCAGATATGCATACTGATTATTTGGAAATTTTTGTTGTGTATATAATGTGCCCCATCATCAGTTGCCTAATGGTCTGGTTTGTTGGATTCAGGAAAGATGGAAAGAAACATGCAACCTTACAATAGTGTGGTTAAAAAGGGAATCAACATTGTGAATTTAAGGGAAAAGCCATTTTATTCTAGAGATCTGTTAGAAAGGAAACTGTGCTTCCTAATGTTGACACTATATTTTGCTCCTTTCTTTGTAGAAATTTTGGTAATTAGTCAACATAAGTGAAGAAACTGGGTTAAAAATAAAGACTTTGTAAATGGAAGAGAGGATGAGCTCCACCTGACCATACAGTTGCCTTGTTGGAGAGTGTGGGGTAATCCTTTTTAACAGATGAGTTCCGCCTACTATACAATTTTCATGTTGAAGAGAGTGGGATGGGCCTTTTTAACAAACTCATCAGTATTGTTGGTCTATTCTGATCTTTCTTATATGTGATTGTATTTGGCACCCAATAGAAGTATCTGTCTAATTTCAGCTATACATTAAAATTTCTGAAGAGAGAGAGAGAGAGGGTAAAGTTGAGTATTTGTTATATATATATATATATATATATATATATTAGTGGTAAATAAACCACCTCATTTATGAACGAGTATATGCTGCTGATTTTCCCACCCTTTTAACCTGAGTCAATGCATTCATAGTTCATACCAATTTACGGTGTTTCTGTTGGATTCTATAGGTCTGCTGACTGCAGTGCGTAAGGATCATTTTAAAGTTCTTAACTATCGCGAGTTTCTTTTCAATGATTTTGGAGACCGTGTGGCTCAGTTGTTACATGTTGAAATAGCTGCCCCATTCTCACAATGTCGAACCAATGATATCCGGCAAGAAATTCTCATTGTGAATACCCACTTGTTATTTCCTCATGATTCAAGTCTGTGTATTGTACGATTGCACCAGGTAATTCATTTTTAATTTTATATTTATCTGTGTATGTATACCGTAAATATTTCATTTTAGTCATTTTCCATGATGCCTTGCCTTGATCGTATCTTATACATCTCTCATTGTAGGTCTACAAAATACTGCAATACGTGGAATCTTATCAGAAAGAGAATGATCTTAATCCCATGCCAATCATACTCTGTGGGTGAGTTTACATGCACCTTCTGTTTTGAGAGGCTTACATAGCTCTGTTGTTTTCACTGTTCTATTATCCTCATATGCTTCTTGTGATTTGTACTCACTGTAGTGACTGGAATGGAAGCAAACGTGGACATGTTTACAAGTTCCTTCGATCCCAGGGATTTGTGTCATCATATGATACTGCTCATCAATATGCTGATGCAGATGCACAAAAGGTCAATCTTTACTTCACTTCAAAAATTTCATTCCCTTGTGCCAGAAGATCTGTTTAGTGCTTGTATTTGCTTTTCAAATTCCTGATCTCTTTCTTATTCTGAATGCAGTGGGTTAGCCACCGAAATCATCGGGGGAACATATGTGGTGTTGATTTCATATGGCTTCTTAATCCAAATAGATATCGGAAACTACTAAAAACAAGTTGGAGTGAAGCAGTATTTGCCATGTTCAAGGTCAGTTACTTCATTTTCCAGCCTTATTTTTGTTTAGGCATTGTTGTGATACTTTGCAGATGTTTCCTTCTGCATTCTGATGGTTGAACTTTCCAATTTTCAGTATCTACTACGGAGAGCATCACTGACAGAAAATGATGCATTTGCCTTTCTGAAGGCTGACAACCATGGTGATTACATTAACTACTCAGGTTTCTGTGAAGCACTTAGACAGGTACAGTATAATTATTGGAGGAGCATTGGTGGACATGATTAACTTTTCACATATATATTGGTTTCTAAGAAAAATTAACATTTGTTTCAGAGCTCAAGTTCTCTAATACTGTATTGTCATTTCATTGCAGCTTAATTTAATTGGCCATTGCAATGGACTTAGTGTTGAAGAGTCAAAGGAATTGTGGGATCAAGCAGACAAAGATGGAAACGGTGTTGTTGATTTAACAGAATTTCAGGTAAATTATGTTCAGTTGAAGTCATTGATGTAGCTCTCATCTATAGGTAGCTTCAGGGCATTCAAACAACACAACCAATTCTTTTGGTAGTAAAACATTTATGGGCTTTAGCACCAGTCGCATTCTGGGGTTTCAAGCTTTACATTTGAGCAAGTCAATTTTGCTTGCTTATATCTATGCTGTTCATGTTATGGGATTGGATGGCTCAAAACTTGTGGCAGCCACACACACACACACATATATATATATATAGATTGTTATCAGATCACGTCTCCTGTTATAATATGGTCTCATGTATAGATCACAACCCCATTGGAAATTATTTTAGTTGTTGTCAAATTTATCTGTTCATGTTGTGAACTATGGCACTGCAGCAGCGAATTTGGAATTCTTCAGGGTCAGAGCAAAGAGAGGAAATTAGCCATGAGGCAAGGGGAATTCAGGAGCAAACCATTGGCTTCAGTATAAAAAATGCAGTTCTCTTCCCTCCTGAAGTGGAGAAAGGAACGTGGCCTGAAGACTACTCGCTTTCTGATCATGCACGACTGACTGTAGTGTTCTCACCAATAAGGATGCCATGCTCTCAGTCGTTATCTTGACAAACCTCAGGTGTAAAAGAACTTAGATGTAAAACTTGTACAGAAGGATCCCAAAAAAGGAAGGGGAAAGCTTGGGGGCTACAGATTGATGGATTCTCGGAGCAAAGCCAACCATCAGAGTTCTTGGGCAGAAATATCTTTAGCTTTTTAATGTGACAGGGCCATGTTAGATGATTCATGCGCCATTGTTGGACGGAAACATCGAGTTTTTTATAGTCTTCAAGGAGCATCAGTGAAGTCACTAGGGTGAGACTTGCTGACCTACTTTTTCATTCAGGTACATCAAGATCCCTGTGCCTCGCTGTTGATTAAATGGGGCTAGCGTCCAACACTGTCCCGTTCTGTTCTGTCTTTTACTCTGTTTCCCCTTAATTGGGAAAAAGAAATAGGAAAGAAACAAATCAGAGAAAGAACATTGAGACTTGAGGATATATATATACGTATAAATATAGTTTGGTGGCAATCACCTTTTTGTAGCATGGTGAGATGCACCATACATTTAGCATCCTCTTGTATTTGGACTGCATTCAAAAAAAGTATACACAGTTATCTTGTAATAGATTCTGGTCTAACAACAGATTTGATATACCAAATAGAAGAGTTTACAGTTACAGATTGTACTTGTACATTGTGTCATGTCCACTTTATACCTATATTTCTACATGACGTATGCCTGAACCTTTCTTTTTTAGTTTGGGGAATGATATATTTTGCAAAGTATGAGAAAAGCCATTAAAACCAGATAGTGTTAGTACAAGTTCATGGTTAGTATACTACATGCTTCTCTCTCTAAATTCAAAATAAAAAGAAGCCTCCTAATCTTGTCATTTTTCTTGGAAAAGCATTTGGAAGGTAGAAGTTCTCATAGAAGTAGCTTTTCGGGTTTTTGTTTTTTGGACTGTTCATTTGGGAAAATTTGCATAATAAATTACTTATGAACAAGAAAATTCTTGCTGTGGATTGATTGGTGTTGTATATGCAAGAAGAATGAGGAGTCAGTTAATCATTTTACTCTTATATTGTGATTTTTTTTAGAGATCTATGGTCTTTAGGATTTAGGATTATGCTTATTTGGGTCCAAATAATTATGCCTAAAAGGGTATCTGTTCAGTTGGTCTGTTAGAGAAAACAAAATCTATTTGAAACGGTTATAATAATCAGAACTGCATATATAACTTACAGTTTAGATTCTGTTTGTATGGCTTTTAGTGCCAAAAAAAGTAAACAGACAACTATAAGATTTATAGTTCAATATTTAAACATTTTTTGGTTAATGAAAAGAACAGCTTGCGATCTAAAAGTACGTTTGGTAATTGTTTTCTTCTCAGTTGTTTTTTTTCTTAAAAACAGCTTTCTAAATCTTTAGGTCATGATAGACCAAAATGTGATATGCGCATGTGATTTTAATATAAAGTTCATGTCTGTCATGTCTCTTTCTTTCTTTGTTTCTTTTTGTTAGGTGGCTATAATTAGTGGATTTAGTTATCTATGCACTATGGAATTTTTACCTCCATATTGTATATAGAGAGATAACATGCATATTCATACTTTTTAAGTAGGATTGTCCACGGGTTGGTTTTGGCCTCAACCCGGACTCGACCCGCTCAGATTAGGTGGAAGGAGAAAGGACCCGCAACTGATCACAGACCAACACAAGTCAAGTTGGATTGGGCTCAGGAAAGCCATCAGTTGGTTTAGGCGGGTTCGATGAGGAGCAAAAGTGGCCGGATTTGAGTAGATCTGGGCTAGATCCAACCAAATATCACTGGATTTAAGCAAATCTGAACGAGGAAGGTAGTAGATCTTGGCCAGATTTGAGCGGATTTAAGTAAAGGAAGGCCAAATGTGGCCAAATCGAAGCTAAGGAGCGCCAAATTGTCACTGGATCTAGGTAATTTTCAGCCTTCTTTGAGTGTTTGTTGGGTGGATCAGGTGACTCGGGTTTTTGAGGATGAAACTTGCCACTCGACTAGCTAGAGTCGGTTTTTGAGGGCTAAGACCCATCATCGACCGCCAGAGGTGTCAGATTCGGCCGTGATGAGTCAATTTTGGTTGGGTTGATCAGTTTTGTCAGGTCTTCAATTTGCATGGACAGCCCTACTTTCAAGGTGGGAGTTGTTTAAAGGGTTAAAGATATTACAAACATTCATCTCTTCATAATGTTATTAAAAAATGTCTTGACACTTTAAATGTATGATTTTTAGTATTAAAAATGATGTTTCATTATAAATAATGTCAGTAAGGGAATATAATGAGAGCATGTTGAACAATTTATAACTTTTTTTTCAAATGAAAACTAGTTACAATCACTTGATTATTGAATTCAAAGTTGAGAAGTTTATTGTTAACAACAAAGTTAATAGTAACGCAATGAGCCATCGTACACTCTTAAATTAACTCATCAACCTATCAAAGCAATAGCAACTTATAGGGATCAAATTGTGGATTCGATGTTTGTGGATTATAAACATCATTGACTAGTATGAGGATGAGTATTGTCTCTCTTAGAATTGAAATGCTTTTTTTTTTTTTTTTTGGTGTGTGTTTTTTAATGCAAGTATGGAGTATGAACCTTTCATTATATAGCTCAATTTTGGTTTTCAGGCTATAGGTTGAGTGCTATACACAGTGCATTTGATTTAAAACTCCTAACTATACTGATTTCAAAGTACTCAATAACATTTGAATTACTTTAGATTCTTTGATGATGATATCAACTTTTTGCAAGGTGACGAAAATTCCGATTCCTAATCCATCAGCAATATTCCTAATCCGTCAGCAATATGGCTTTGTCAAACACTATATCCTTGTCCCTCAAATCATGGTCCATCATGCAGTCATGCATGCTATATTAAAAAGAGAAAAACAAATTTCCTGTTTGGTGGTCCACTATGATAAAGCAATTAAAGAACAAGATAAACTTAGGTGTGTCTTTTTAAAAATGATAAAGCAAGGAATACATTTATGCAAACTTCCTTTATATAAGGTGGGAATGCTCATAAATTTTCTTCAGGAGTAATATTTTATTTAGCAAAAAAAAACGAAAGAAAGTAGAACTTTTCACTAGCTTTATAACTAGATAATTTTATGCTGCTTATTTAAGGTAAACTTTCAAAGAATAATCAACTCAGATAATTTTATGCTGCTTAAGGAGATGTTATATACAACTTCATGTATACCTTTAACTATTCTTTTTCCTTTTTTTGAGAAAATTTTTTGGAACCTTTTTCCTTTTTATGAGAACACTATTTGGAATGTAATGACATAGTTTAATGATTTAATCACCCATTTCAAAGATATGATTGAATTAAAATTTGCTTTTTTGACCGCAATATTGCAGTGTGTTGCAAGAAATATATGGAGGAGTGAGTGATGAGTCATAAATGGACTCTCATCCATCCTTACTCTTCATGCTCCACTATTGTAATGATATGGAAAGTTGAGATCCATTTATTTGTTCCTGAATAAGGAAGCAAATTAAATATCTTTGTAATTTATAAAGCTAAGTTGGTTTTCACTAGGAAAAAAAAAACCATTTAATGTTCATTTTTCTAACCGCTAACAAGTTCATCTTTTTGTTTATGAATTATGATCTTGAAACCACCAAAAAAATGTTTTTTTTTTTCATTCATAAAAACATGTTTTGAAAATTCATAAAAACCTCTAAGAATCCAAGCCTGATGCTGAGTTGAAGGAAACCGTCACTTTTCAAATGAAAGAAACAATAACAACTTATAATAATTAAATTAAAGAAATTTTATTTTTAACATAAACCAAATATTGGCAAAGTTCCTTTTTATGAATTTAATAACAAAGTTGTATTTTGTAATAGTACTTCACTAGCTCCCTACAGAAACTGGGAGAAAAGTCTAATCAATGGCATATATATACTTTGATAATTTAATGAGTTATGCTTTAATATCACCATTTTCAAGGGCATCATAGAATTAAAATTCTCTTTTTCTTTGGAAAAAAAGAATGCAAAAGAGATTCAAGAGTGAGTGATAATGAAAATTCTCATCCATGCTCTTATGGTCATCTCTAATTAATGGTGGAACGAACAAAAGAAAAAAAGTCCTTAGTGCGCTACAAAATGTGGAAAACTAGAACTTTTTCCCAATTAAATTGATTGCTACATGAAACAAAAAAAAAAATCAATGGAATTAGACTATCCTTAAAAGAGAAAGCGAAGCCAGAAAAGTCTTTAGATCTTTTTAAAAAGTGTGTGCGGTAGCATTAACTAAAATTGAAATTTTTTAATTCACATAAAACAATTTTATTGTCTTTTAGAGTGAAGTTAATTACTGCACATTAATGGAGGAAGTTGAGTTTTATGACTTTATCGGTAGAATTTTTGTGGTATAGAGTTTTAAAACTGCATTAATTCAAGAAGAAATCATACTACTCAAAAATGATAATTATTCCAAATTCCTCTTGCCAAACAGGGGCCAAGATCCTAACAAATTCACCTAAAAAAATTCATAAGGTTTAAATGTTTAGGAACTATAGTAAGCAAACTTCTTCTTTTTTTTCTTTTTTTTTTTCTTTTTTTTTTTTTTTATGAATTGAACGCTAAAAAAGAAACATGAATCCAAAACTCATGACAATACAACTTCATTGCTAATGTTTCTGCCCAATCCCCAAGGACCCTAACCCATCTTTTATCTTTGGTTTTTAAGTGAGTAAATATTAGATGTTATTTATGGTGGATACTATTTATTAATTTTACTGGCGGGCTAGTTCCTTTTTTGGTCTTTTTTTTCCTTTAATAAATTTTCTAATATTTATTCATTAAAAAAAAAAAAACAGTACAACTTCACACTAGTATACTTTAACTTTTTTTTTTTTTTTTACTTTAACTTTAGCCAGTTGGTTTTACACAAACAAACAAAAGGGGGAAGGTACAATAACTTTACTAGCTTTGCTTTCGTTTCTACAAGGTGGGAAAGAAAGAATTGTCAACTTGATAAGAATCAAAAGAAAAGTCACCCTTTAAAAGTTATGATTGAGGTAAAATTTGCCCTTTTGACCTGCTTATTACTACTAGCAAATAACAATGCAGTACTGTTGCAAGAAATTAAATGGAGTGAGTGATGAGTCATGAAAAACTCATCCTTACTATTCATGCTTATCTTTAAATGGTGTGGTTAACACAACTATTGTTTTATTTGTAAAAGGACATGATGATACAACTCTCACTAAAGGATTGATGAATACGTGAAGGTTTATTCCTGAATAAGGAATCAAATTAAACATCTTTGTGATGCATAATTATAATTATAATGCTGAGGTGGGGTTTACTCCAAAAAATATATAATATTTATTTTGCCGACCACCAACAAGGTAACAAGTTCATCTCTTTTGTTTCTATTATTCTATATGAGTAAATTGTAGAAGAGGCCCAAAGTGCAAAGTGGATAAAAGCAAAAGAAAATTGTGGTAGACAACTCCTTTAAGTAATCAATTTTTTTTTTTTTTTCTTTTTCAACCTCTATCACTCAAAAAGAAAAAGGAAAAAAATAATTAACCTCAAGATTATAGGATTAGTTGCAATGTTCCTCCACCGTTAATAATTTATAAACTGTGCTATATTTAATCTTAATTCCACATTTGTGTCAAGTGATAATAGATGAAATAAAAAGAAAATTATTAAAATAAAATGAAATCTGAAAGAAGAAAACAAAAAAAAAAAAAAATGAAGAAGGAAAAAAAAAAAGATTACAATGAGTTTGTCTATTCATTTAGTTGATGAGAATATGAAAGTGAAGAGTTCCTCTCATTTCTTTTTCTTTTCTTTTTTCCTTTTTCATTTTTTTACTTTTTTTAATGTTATCACGAGATAAATAATTGAATTGTAGGGTTAAGTATAATACAAATTGGAAAAAACTTTAATTGTAGGGGACATTGCAAGTGACTCAAAAATTTAGAAGATTGATTACTCAAATTTGAGGTTTATAAAGGACACCACTACTGACCTCAACGCTTAGACTTAGAATGAGAAAATACAATTTGCTCAAAAAAATTAGTTTGTGATAGACCTTGTTCTTGGACAAAAGTGTAATGAAACCATACTTCTTATTCTTTTGGCATATTCCTCTACTTGAAAACATGCTAACTTCTTAAAATATAGTATATATAGCTTTCTATAAGCCAAAACAAGAAAAGTGATAGAAGAATGTATTTAGATTAATTTATTTTTATTGATTTATTTTATTTAAAAAAAAAGCTATATAAAAATATTACTGTATTTAAAGAGAGAGAGAGAGAGAGAGAGAGAGAGAGAGAGAGAGTGTGTGTGTGTGTGTGTGTGTGAACATAAGACTCCAGATGCATATTTTAAAAGCTTATTTGCTGAATATTTGTTAAAGTACAAACGTAACAAAAGAAAAAAGAAAAAAGAAATATCAAAGAATTCATAATATATAAACAAATAAACTAAAAGGCCAAACAACCAAAAAAAAGTTGACAAGGGCGGCACACACAATTTTACTCTCTCTCTCTCTCTCTCTCTCTCTTAGGTACGATGATCTTATATTATTGTTTTTTCTCTCTTTGAGATAATATAAAATTTTCTTTTGGACTTTCTCTAAATTTTCTTCTAGGTTCTCTCTCTCTCTCTCTCTCTCTCTCTCTCTCTCTCACACACACACACACACATTTAATAAGTAATAACTATTTTCTCATCAAAATTTCCTTAGCAAAAACCTCTAAGATATCAACTCCAAGATCAAAATTAGTAGAAACAGGAGAATCATCACAAAAACAAATTGAAATCCAAGAAGAAGAATAAATTTACTGAATAAGCATTTGTTAATTCAATTACAAGAACAAATTTTTAAAAATGATTTATCATATAACTATTGTAATAAACAAAGAATATCAATTCCAATCATTCTCTCCTAATAGATATTCATGTGCTGATCACTTGAAACTAAATATTCAAGAAGGAATTACACCACACAAAATGAACATTCATTCCAAAATTCCAAAGGTCCTAACTCTTGCTATACAAGGGCAAGATTCTAACAAATTCACCCAAAAAAAAAAAAAAAATCATGAGGTTTAAATGTAATTGAACTATAGGGCAATCTTCCTTTTTATGCTTTCAAAGAAAGAAGGGGAAACTAAGTTGAAAATTGTATGCTCCAAATGGAATTTCAAAGGTATGATTGAAGTAAAATTTGCTTCTTTTGACTTGCTTAAATTTTCAAGTTACAAAGTGAGTTGGTGATGACAAATTTCCATCCTTCTATTCTTCTTTCATGTTCTTTTTCTTTTTTTCCTTTTTAAAAGGACATGATGATCCGAAGCCCACTAAAAGAATTGATGCATTACTCACTGGCGTCATGACTCATGATATGGAAACCATTTAGTCCTGAATAAGGAAGCAAATTAAACACTTTGCGTTAATGCATAGCCATAAAGTTGAGGTGGGTGGGTCTTTCCTTTATTAACAAATAGCTAATGTTCATTTTGCCACCACCTAATCTTAACGAGTTCACCTTTTTGTTTCGAGCAAATTATAGAAGAAGAAAAGTACTATAAGTAATCAATCTGTATTACTAGATTATAGGGACATTTTAATATCTTTCCTTTAATTTTTTATGTTATCATCATGAGAGAAATAATTGAATTGTAAAGTTAAATATATAATATAAATTGGAAAAACTTTGATTTGTAGGGGTCATATTGCAAGCGACTCCACAATTTAGAAGCCTGAATGGTCAAATTGCAAGTTTGTATAGGACATTATATCTGACCTCAACATTTTGAATGAGAAAATGCAATTTACTCAAAAATATATATAATCTGACCTCACAATATATATATATATATATATATATATTTTGTGATAAATCTTATCTTGTTCTAGGTCAAAGATGTAATGACACCATATTTCTTGTTCTTTTGGCAGATTCCTCTACTAAAAAACATGCTAACTTCTATGAAAAAATAGGGTAAACTGCAAATTATATCCCTAAAGTTTGGTGATAACTGGATTTTACACTCTGAAATTTCAAAATTTAGATTTTACCCCCTGAAGTTTGGTGATGTTTAGATTTCACACCCTAATGTTTCAGAATTTGGATTTTACCCTCTATATTTTAGAAGTTTTTAGATTTTATCCCCTAAAGTTTTGAGGTGTTTGGATTTTACACTCTAAAGTTTCATAATTTGGGAGTGTAAAATTTATACAACCTAAACTTTAAGGGGTAAAATCCAAGCTCTGAAACGTTAGGGTGTAAAATTCAAACACTCCAAACTTCAGGGGGTAAAATCCAAATTCTGAAACTTCAGGATGTAAAATCCAATCACTCCCAAACTTTAGGGGTGTAAATTGTAATTTACCCAAATATATATATATATATATATATATATATATATATATATATATAGTACATAAGACCATAGGAGTTGGGATGCATCTTTTTGTTAAAAACTTATTTGTTAATATTTTTTTTAAAGTATAATTGTACTTTTTAAAAAAAATTAATAAAATTTCAAAATGCTATAATATATATATATATATATATATATATATATATATATATAACACCAAAAAAACAGTTGACCAACACAAACATTTTTATTTTATATATTTATAAGAATCATTATATATTATTTCCTCTCTATAAAATGCATCAAAACTTATATAAATCTATAGTATTGTGGATTGAAGATGATATATTGTGTCATATGTCTAAAGTTCAAACAAAGAGCCAAATAATGCACACATAATTTTACTCTCTCTTGAGATAAATAATAATAATAAAAATCGGTTGAGAAACACAAACATATATTTTTATTTTATATATTTATAAGAATCATTGACAAACACACTATATATTTCTATATGCATATAAAAGTGATATCTTAATTTTTGATCATACTATAATGATGGGGAAAAGACTAAGTGTGACCCATCCTTGAATAGTCGTCAATGGAATACACAACACCACGATAATCAAACCTGTCCAATCACCGTATTACTTGGACCCTTTGGAAGAAGCTCATCCAAAGGGGGATGATCATCGAGGGATGGACACCTCGTCCATGTCTTGGATGGTCATCAAGACGTGGACGATCCCAATTAGAGGTCAGTCCAGGCTTACGAGTCGGAACAGGAGGTGAGATCCAAATACACCACTATAGGCTCCTGTCAAGCGCTTAACTCCCAATGACAGTTATAAAAGATAGGTACAAATGTCATAACTTCTATAGCGGTTACAAGAATGGAATGGGAAACTCCCAACCTCCTCGAATATAGGGGAAATTACTAAACAAGTAACCCCTTGTAACGTACTATATAAACACTCATTTATGACAAGAAAAGGTACGCAAACAATTTCCAAGAAAACTGGAATTCGAGAATTTGATAAAGATACTAACTTTATCATCGGACGGTTTTCGGCCGGTCCTCTCTGATCTCCTTTGATTGTGTATTCATCATTTCAGGTTTCCCAGAATTCTTTTACCATTGAAGTCCGAAGCATTCAGTCTACTGATTTTACTTTGCATCATCATATAATATTTCCAATCTATAAAATGCCTAAAAAATTATATATATTTATAGTATTGTGGTTTGAATGAAGACAATAAATTGCGTTGTATGTCTAAAGTTCAAACCAATGAACCAAATAATGCACACATAATTTTACTCTCTCATGAGATAAAAATAATAATAACAAAAAACGGTTGACAAACACAAACATTTTTATTTTATATATTTATAAGAATCATTGACAAACGCACTACATATTTTATATGCATATAAAAGTGGTATCTCGTTTTTTATCATGCCATATTATTTCCTATCTATAAAGTGCCTAAAAAATTATATAAATCTATAATATTGTGGATTGAAGATGACAAACACACTATATATTTTATATGCATATAAAAGTGGTATCTCAATTTTTGATCATACCATATTATTTCCTATCTATAAAATGCCTAAAAAATTATATAATCTATAGTATTGTGGTTTGAAGATATATTGTGCTTTGTGTCTAAAGTTCAAACCAATGAACCAAATAATGCACACATAATTTCACTCTCTCATGAGATTCCATTATCCTCTCTCTCTCTCTCTCTCTCTCTCTCTCTCTCGATTATAAGCTTCTCATCGAAGCTAGAAGATTAGACAGCAAGGTCCCACTTCTTTGTCTTCACCTTCATGTAACAGGTGTACATTAATAAATAAAAAAGATTCGATGCCAATTGATCTCTCTATTACAAGCCACTTTTCCTGTGTTCACACACTTCATATACTATTTATTATTATTATTTTCCAATAAATTCGTGTTCATACTACGTGCTACGATAAAGGATGAATAGGACGTTTAACAATGGGGGAGCATGGTGATAATAATACCAACAAAGTTGGGCAGAGAAAATGAGATGGTTTGACATGGTGCCCTTTGAAAGTTGAAAAATGAAGTAGTAAACCGTGGAATTGAAATAAAAAGTTTTGAGAATGGTGAAATTAATGTCTTTTTTAAAAAAATACATGCAAAAATTGTCATTAATCGTAGCTGAAGCCTGAAGGTTGATTTTAAATGTTGGATATATTTCTAATTGATACCATTTTTTTCTTTTTCTTTTTTAAACATGTACTTTATCGGATTCAGATCTTCTAAATTTTCTAAAGTACTCTACTAATAGATTTATTTAAATTCTAACTATTCTTTTAAGATTTAAGGGTTTAGATTTTATCATGTCAGCATTTCATTGACAATACTCTTAAAATAATAAAATAATGTTACAAACAAAACAATTAAAATTATTGTTAGTGAAATGCTGACATGACAAAATTTACACTATTAAATCATTAAAGAATGATTAAGATTAAGAAGATCTATTTGGTAGAGTACCCTAAAAAATCCAGAAGATGTGAATCCGTACTTTGTCACGTTGTTTTCAATACCCTTTCAAAGTATTTAATTTTACTGCTATTATTGTCACCACCACTTTAGTGACTATCATAATTTAAAGACCTCCAATGTTTCTACAAATCAACAATGCTTCTTTCTATGTTTCCAACCCCTTTTACTATATTTAATTTAACTCCACTAAAAGAACAAAAAGGCACTAAAATGATTTGCTGTTTTAATATTTAAATTTTGTTTCTTTATTTGTTGCAAAGAATGATACCTTTAGCATCATCTTAAACATAGAAAAATTATCTTCAACTTCTCATTTTTTATAAGCAAGTTTTAGCCCCCAAAGAAAGAGAATATATAGAAGAGTTTGAGATTCTTGAATTTCACATTTAACAATAATAGTCATATCTTGACTTGAAATGTTCACGGAATGATTCTTACTTGACTATAGAATCCAAGCACACCTTTTGCATTTGTTCATATTATTAATTCTCTAACTTTAAACCCTCCACACATCATACTGGAAAGAGACGTAACCATGTAACGTAGCAATAATAATAGAATAATAGTGGCAACAACAAAAAGATTAAAGAAAGATAAAAAGAAAGTTGAAACAAGAAGATAAAAAGATAAAAAGAAATAATAGATAATAGTGCTACAAAAAAGATAAAAGAAATGAAAAGTGAAGAAACAAAAAGATTATAAAAAAAAAAAAGATAAGTTCCTAGTATTAATAATTTTTAAAATTCCCACATTGTAAAAAAGTGTAGTGTAACCATGAAACCTAATAATAGAATATAATATTGATACCAACAAAAAATATAGAAGAAACGAAAAATTAGAAACGTTAACAAATGCCTTAAGGACATTAATTTAAAAAGTATTTTAAGAAATTTTTTATAAGAAAATAAAAAAGTAATTAATTTTTTTAATATCTTTTTATATATTTCATAAAAAATAACATAATTTTTTTCTAAAATTTTCCATTAATAAATGTCCTAAGCTACTGGTTACACACGAATGATGAAGAATTATAAAACTAAAACAAAAAAAAGTGATGAGAAACAAAAAGACGTACTAAACTAAACTCATAACACTTGCAAAAGCACATGCAATAATGCTCTTTTTTATTTATTTGTTTTTATTTTGTTTAGTGTTATAAATTTAAAAATGATATATAAACAATCGGATGTATTTTTTTTATATAAGAAAGAGTTAAGGTATAGTCAAAAATGAAATAGAAATAATGTCTCAAGTTGCCGAATGGAGAAGATAAAGGAAAAAACTTAAAACTTAAGACTGGTAAATTACTCTTTTAATCAGTTTGTGTTGTTTAATTTAAAATTATTTAACTAACAGATAAGAGTATTTTGGAGAATTTAAAAATTTGTGTGTGAATATTTTAGTATGCAAAAAATTAAAACTCAATCCGAAGATAAATAAATAAATATAAATAAATAAAAAGAATGAAAATGAAAAAAGCAGACACAAAGAAAAGCCCGCGCTAAATGGAAGGCAGGTTCCAAGTATCTTCATGGCGGGCTGTGGCTGTGTGGGCCCCACACGTTGGAAAAATATGGTGGGCCCTATTGTTTTGCAATCGAATACGTGTCGTCACCTCATTGGCTTGCCAGCACACCAAGTCACCAACCTAGTTTAAAACTTGCTCACAACGCTACCTTAAAATTGGTAACTCGCTGTAGTGCTCACTGTCCATTGCAGCATTACTACATAACTCTACCCCCTATACTTCCACAAAATTACCATTTGCCCAACCCACCACTTCACTGTACAGCTTCGCAAAAAATACGGTAAACAAGGCTGAAAAACCGAGGGTAAAACAGTCCAACGCGGAATATACGAGGATTCAAATCTTTTATAAATATACAAGACCAAAGCCTCCAACTCCAGCCTTGAAAAACTCTGTTTCACAAATGGGCCAACCCTGAAAATCTCCGAACTGAATATCAACTTTAAGAAGAATCTCTCTCTCTGACTCCCTATTCCTTCACTTTCTTTTGCTTTCTCTCTTTTGCTTTGTTTGTTTATCCAAAAGGGTCTCCCTTTCTCTCTCTCTCTCTCTCTCTCTCCAAAAGGGTCTCTCTTTCTTTCTCTTCTAGACTCTGTCTCTGTCTCTGTCTCTCTGTGTTTGTGTGTGAGATTTTTGCGATGGCTCAGGCTGTGATTTCGATGAATTCTCTGCCGCTGGGGTTCAGATTCAGTCCAACTGACAAGGAGTTGATCGACTACTACTTGAGGCTGAAGATCAATGGAAATGAAAAAGATGTCTCTGTTATTCGTGAAATTGATGTCTGTAAATGCGAGCCTTGGGAGTTGCCTCGTAAGTTTTCTCTTTTTTTTCTTATAGTACTGTTGATCATGAACCAAAAAGTTCATGATTTTATTACTTTTTCTGCTGAATTTTGCACTTTTATGAATTGGGTTGTTATTGGAATTGGGTATTTTGTGTTTTGTTTGGTTCAATTTTAGATATGTTGTTGTTGTTGTTGTTGTTGCAAATTTTCTTTCTCGGTTTTGATTGGAGAAGATTCTTGTTTTACTATGCGAGAGTTTGTGATTGAATTTCGTTTTGTTTTTGTGCATTAAATTGGTGAGGAAATCAAAATTAGTATATCATTTGGCAATTACTTCGTCTGCCTAGTTGAATTTTGTGTTTTTCTTAACTAGGTCAATTTGTGAGCTGAATTTGGTATTACTAGTATTTTTCCCTTTTCAGTAAATTTGTTTATGAGATTTAATTCGTAAATTTTTTGGAAGATTAAAGTGCTATATAACAGAAATGATGTTATCAATTCGTCTTTTAGAAGCTATTTAATATTCCCATTTAACTTTCTCATTTTGAATTTGGTGATCAATCTGTTTGGCTGTAGATTTCTCGGCGATAGAGACGAAGGATCCGGAGTGGTTCTATTTCTGTCCGCAGGATCGGAAGTACCCAAATGGATCTAGATTGAACAGGGCAACGCGTGCTGGGTACTGGAAGGCGACTGGGAAGGATCGGGAAATCAAGTCCAAAATAGGCTTGATTGGAATGAAGAAGACTCTGGTCTTCTATAAGGGGCGTGCTCCTAATGGTGAAAGGACTAATTGGGTAATGCACGAGTACCGCCCGACCCTGGAGGAGCTTAATGGCACTAACCCTGGTCAGGTTGGTTTTCTCTCTATTCATTCACTATTGTGATTTTGCTGTTTAGTTTGCGAAATGAGTTGGTTATTGATATTGATTTGAGAATTCCTTTTGAGGAAAGGCTTAACTGAATTTTGTTGAAGTCACTTTTTCCTTTGATTTAAGACAAATTTGCTGCTAAAATCATTTAAATTTGTGAATTAAGGATGGCTAACGTCAATTTATGTATAATTTAAACAAGTACTGCCTGATTAGCTAGGATTGTGGAAGCAGTTAAATTTGTTAATTTACAGATAGGGCACTTCACATTCCCAGTGAAGTATATGATTGGTGATTTGAGCAAGTTGTTTGTACTTTTTAAGAGGAAGGCTGTTGGTGTGTATGTCAAATAAAAATTGATTTGAGTGCATTGTTCTTCATATGATTTCAGAAGAATAATTACTCGTGTAACTTGGATAACTCACCAGACCTTAAATATGAAAAACAGGTATTGAAACGCAACACGTGACTAGTTATCTCAGGCTTCATGTATATGGCCAAGCAAATGACAAATCAGAAACATGGACTGGTTTCTTTTCTTTATCCATTTCTATTCTTTGTGTGTGTTTATCTCTTTATCCTTAATTTCATGTATGATTTCTTGGATTCAATGGTAAATAGATGCCTTCATTGTCTGTCAGCTTTACTAAAAGGGCTTCCTTAAACATTCTATTATCGTAATTATTTTAAAGTTTTCTGCCACACATTCACATATTATTTATGCAAATTTGTGGTTTACCTAACTTTTTACTTCTGCTCAGACATTGATGTGGCATTCCCAAAACTCACTACGTTGATTAAATTCATGCAGCGTGCCTTTGTCATCTGCCGCTTATTCAAGAAACAAGATCTGACCATTGAAGTTTCGAACCATGATGAAGCGGCTGTTTCACCTGAAGATACACAGATAGAACTGGATCCAGTGTCTCCATCATTGGGAGGGCAAGCTGTAAATGATCCCACAAGTGCTGAAAATTCTGATGCATCAACATCTGACACTGTAGCTCCAGTCAACTGTAACAAAGGCAACAGCGTTGTGGCTGAAAATCAAGGGGGAGAGTTACTTGAGGTGAGAAAGAAATTGATATCAAGTTGCAGCTTGAAAAACTTGAATTTTTTGTGCAAATGAGATATATAGATAACTAATTAAGTTTTGTGTTGTTTGTTCATGTTTCTTACATCAGAATGATCCAACGCTGGAGGATGACTTGGGCATGTTCTTTGACGAACCACAAGATTGGATACTTTTCCCTCCATCACACACGCAAATACAGGAGCTAGGACATTTATATGCCCCCAATGACCTCAACAGTGGTAAAGGTGGGGTGACGTCCCAATATGGCTCGAATGAACAAGATGATATAGCTGCGTTCCTGGATTCAGTTATACGCGATCCAGATGAGTACTCATATGTTGGATTTGGAAATCAAAATAATCTGGCTTATGAAAGTCAGGCCTTGAATGTGGTATCTGTTAAGGACAATGGATCATGCAGTGTGTCAGATGCTGAGGTGGTCAATGCACCGGTAAGTGGAAACACTCAAGATACTTTTTATTAATTGGACTTGGAAGTTTTGCTACTATAATTTGTGTAGTGTCAGTTTGTGAGTTGCTGTGGCCTTCTTTGGATACGTTTGAATTTATTTGACATGGTTTATTTTTGTCTGATCTTTATCTAAATTGGTCTTTATATGGCTAACATTGCATTGTAATGGTGTACAGCATTTTCAAGGTTCTTTGAAGTCTGAAGACATTATTGACAGAAAGGCTCCTTTGCAGAACCCCATCTCGTCTAGTGGTGCTTCTGAACAAATGCATGATTATAATCTCAAGGAATCGAGCAATCATTTGACTGCAGCCTCAAGTGGGGAGGTTAGAACTGGAATCACGATAAGGCATCGCTCACAGAAAATCCAACCAGGCATTGGGAACTCTATGGCACAGGGCAGTGCTCCAAGAAGATTACGTTTGCAGTGTAAAGTTCAAGTGCAGCCATTTACCTCAAACTTGGTGCCAGAAGATAAGAGATGCACAACAGGGGACCATGAATTAAAACCAGTTGATACAGATGTAAGAAGTTTGTTTTGTGAACCTAATGTGATATTCTGATGACATATATGCACAGATTATGAAGTTTATTAAAATGCTGATGTACAGGAGGAAAATACTTCAGAAAAGCATGCTGTTGCTGGTGATCACAGTGCTGCTGCTACTACTAGTGCTTTTAGTGAACCCCAAAATATCCTTTCTAATTCCATCGAAAACTATAAAACCTCTCAAGAACTAAGTACCAGTCTGAGGCCAATCATGAGTTTCAACAGCCGTAGCAATTTGACAGGCTTTCTCGCAGCTTCTTTGTTTCCAGAGGTTTCTCCTGTTCGCTACTCAAACTGGGCACTCGCTATTCTGTTCAGGGTAGTGCTGGTTGCAGTCTTGTTCATAGGCTTTGCTAGCATATGGAGATGTGTTAAATTATGATTTTAGTTGGATATTATGATATTGTACATTTGTTTTTGAAACTGAGAGAGTTCTTTCATGATGAGGATTTAGCATTTTTAACCAACCTTCGTCATTTAAAATTTAGAGGTGTACATGGTGCTACATCATTTAAATTTAATAATCATTCCTTATTGAGATTATTAAAAAAAATTTAGTGACTTATCACCATTTACACCTTTAGATTTGTGGAATTTTTAGTCTTCATCATGAAACAGTGAGGATCCTACTTAGCTATTTAGAGAACTTTTTGGGCATGTAGTTGACACCAAAAATTTTGTCTTTTTTGGGGGGTGGGGTTAGACTTGATAGGATAAATTTCTTAGGTTTGTCGTTGCTGATGACTATATTATGTAATTATATGTAACCAGCTATCAAAAAAAGAAAAAAAAAAAAAAAAAAGAATATATGCCCAGACTATGTCTATCTGTTTATGTATAAATGCTTTCACTTACAGTTTTGTATTCCTTATAATTAAGTTTTGCTGCATATGATTACAGAGAGTTGTTTGTCTTTTATGAAGTCGTATTTTGAAAAAATGTGTACATACTGTCTGGCTAAGTAAACTGGTAGTTTTATAGTTCTAGAAATGGTTTATTGTTCATGTTGCAGATTGTTGGATGGTTTATGGATATGACAATGGTGTTTCTGGATGGGGGTGTGTGAATTGACCTCTAGGACTTGTAAATATAGATCAAAGTGAGAAAGCTGAATTAGCATTATATGGGCCATATGCATGGGGGGGTTGGGGACAAAATTGAGCCTGAAAGTGCAAAAATAAGGCATTTGGCGTAATTATGTAAAATTTATTAAATTACCAACCTAAAAAGGGTTAATACTTTTACTTACGAAGCTAAGAAGGTATCTGGGAAAAAAAAAAAAAAAGAAGGTAAATTAAAAAACAATGTAACAAAATTCATGAATTAAAATAAAATAAAATAAAAAAACTACAAACAACCAAATTAGTCTTGAAAATTTGGGTTTAGTTATAGATCCTCAATAGACACTAGTCAGAGGCAGTCACATGTTTTCCTACCATTTAATTTTCTTTGAATTCATACTTCATGATACTTCTTTAATTATCATGTACTTTTTACTAATATTATTTTTCTCCTTTTTATTATTCTAGAGGTCGAGCCTAATGTGATTGAAAGTGGTCCACATTAACATGTCATGGATTCAAGTTAAAGAATTAGTCTCTCTATTAATATATCCTATCTACCTTTTTTTTTTTTTTTTTTTGGGTCCCTTAGTTTGAATTAATTCAATATTTTTTCTCATTTGTGCATTAATCACCCTTTTATGAACATGATAATTATTTTTTTATCAATAAAGGCCACTTCTATGTAAATTTCATTTACTGGTACTATAAAACATGGTTAGTCTGATACCAATCTTCTAAAATTATCATACACTATGATCATACAACACTATTTTCATCAACCCCCTCTAATCCTATGATTAATATCCACACAATTATTCATTGCTTCACAAAATTTATTTTCAAAAAAATATAATACACAAATTTCAGAGCTCATCCAAATAAAGCCATATAGTGCAGAGTGGTGAGTAGGAAAAAAAAACATCAAAATGATTGTACTTTTTTTTTTAATTTTATTGAGACATACAAAATGATTGTACTTCTATATAAACGTGGTGGCTAATTGGATGGTCAACTAACTTAATACCAAAGTTTTGGACTTTTAGTGGTCCCAAGTCCCAATGGGACGGACCCCTCTCCCAATCGGCCAACCGTTGAGTTCATTTGTGCATGCAACGCGTTTTGTTAGTTCATGCAAAAAGCCAAAAACAGATACTTTACCCAATCTTTTTTTTTTTCTTTTTCTGTTTCTTTTTTAAGTCAAGTCAAGCGGGTCCATCCCAAATTCCCAATTTATAGTATATTTTAAACAATATATATATATATATATATATATATTTTTTTTTTTTTTATATAGCAGGTTTTAACTTTTAACTCTTAATAGTTTTGTTATTTAATCGATTTATAACTTAATGTTTCTTGTTATTTTTTATGAAGATATTTAGGGTCAAATCTTTTGCCTTCAATTATACTTATCAAATTATAAAAAAAGGTAAATTGCAAATTATACCTCTAAAGTTTAAGAGTTTGAAAATATAAGGATATTTATTCCATATTAATTGTATGCTTTAGAGTTTGAGTCCTTATAACCCCAGGTGATTACTACAAAGATTAGGTCATTTTGTTTGTAGTAGTACTTTGGTTATGTAATATATTATAAGCTTGATTAAAAAATTTTATATACTAATTTTACATTCGTGTATTCTAATAAGTATTACTGATTCCTCAAAAAAATAAAATATAGAGATGTTTATCTCACATTAGTTTTGTGTGTTAGAGTTTATTCCCTTATAACCCAGGCTACTACTACAAAGGTTAGGCCCTTTTGTAGTAGTACTCTGATTATGTAATATATTATAAGTCTGCTTAAAAAATTCTATATACTAATTTCGCGTTCATGTATTCTAATAAGTATATTATTGTTTTCTCAAGAAAAAAAAAACTTTAAGAGTTTGAATTTCACACCTTGATGTTTCAAAATTTGAATTTTACCCTCTAAAATTTAGAAGTGTTTGAATTTTACATCCTAAATTCTGAAACTTTAGGGTGTAAAATCCCATAGCCCCAAACTTTATGTAGTAAAATCCAAATATCCTAAAATTTAGGAGGTAAAATTCTAATTCTAAAACTTTAAAGTGTAAAATTCAAACACCGCCAAACTTCAGAGAGTAAAAATTCAAATTTTGAAACTTCATAATGTAAAATTCAAATACTCCCAAAATTTAGGGATATAATTTGCAGTTTATCCTTATAAAAAAGAACCAATTTTTTTTTTAGAAAAAAAAAAAGATTTTATAAACTAAATTCCCATCTATATATTATACTTTAGTGTAAAGTGCAATTAAGTTAAGAACTTTTTGAGGAAAAAAAAAAAAAAGAGTTTGGATTCCCATGACATTCTCATTGATAATCTCATGTCATCCACTACAAAGTTCAATCATGTCATGAATTCCAAAAAGTTCTCATCATCAATATCTCATAACTCGATTTCACTAGCTCCAATTATTCAAAATCTTCTCATCAATTTCTCTTTTTTTTGATAACCATTCTCATCAATTTCTCATTCCCTCTAATCTATACTAGGGGTGGCAAAAGTGGACACGACCTGCGAACCCGACACGACACGACACGAAATTAGCAGGTTATGGGTTGAGGCTTAATGGGTTTGTGTCATATTTGGGTTGACACGACGGACCCATTTGATAAACGGGTTGGGTTAGGGTTCAACCTATGGAACTCGTTTAACCCGTCTGACCCGTTTAATTAAATAAAATTTTACCAATATACCATTCAAACCCTAGGTATATAAACTTATTAGTTGTTGTAGTTTATTTTCTTTGACATATTGTGATTGATTATTTATGATATTGAGATATGCTTTAGTTTTGAATGATTATTTGTGATACAATTACTCATTAATTTTGAATTTTATATTTAAAATATTTATTTGTTTGTTTTTTCATAAATGTTTTTTTTTTATAAAATTAGACAAACAGGTCAACACGATTGACCCGTTTAATAAATGGGTCGTGTTAGGGTTGAGGAATCTTGACCCGTTTAATAAACACGTCGGGTTAGTGTTGACACATATAGTCAGATACGTAGGAGTTGACACGACACAAACCCGACACGCGAACACGAATTGCCACCCCTAATCTATACTCTATAATATGATGCAATTTATTATTAAAAGAATTCCAGAATGTTCTCACTTCTCACGTACTGGTATTGAATAATTTATGACAAGATTCTTTCTTTTATTTGTTACGTGTTCTATTTAGAACAAAAGATTCCACATCTACTCAAACCCTATACGCACCACTTTGTTGGGTTCACACTTCACACTATGATGTTCACCAACGAAGGAACAATGTAGCAATGATGACAAAATATTCAACTTTTTTTTTTTTTTGGCTGAAACAAAAAATTCAACAAGAGAATGGGTTAAGAGAATTGTGAGGACAAGAGACCCAAACATGTATACTGGGCCTTGGGGCCTTGTCAATATGGAAGTCATAAGTTTGTGGGATTAACGAACAAACTACGACTGTAAAAGTTAAGGGAGGTGGTCTGAGGAGGATTGTTCCCTCGAATAAGCGAGATAAAGATCAAAATATATATCTTATCATCTGGGATAATGTGATAAGGATAAACACTGTGAATATACAGAACATGTGAGAGTTAAAAAATATCTAAGGGAAAACTGTTACCACCGCATTGAATGCTCTGCAGCTAACTCTCTGGCCGCATTAATGAGAATGTGATGTTTGAATAGTAACTTTCAGCCTTACAGCTATTATATAAGGACTTTTTGAAGGGGCAGATGGGACAAAGATCATGGCCAACAAACTGATCTACACGTGGAGGGTAGAAATGGAAGAGAAAGGAAGTATAAAATAAGAGAGACACCCTAAGAGAAAGAGATCAAAAAATAGAAAAAGAAACACTGTAGCAACCTAGAACTAAATTTATAATCAACTTGTGAATCACTATATAAGAACTAGTCTCCTTAGATTAAGCTGAAGACGTTTTTCTTTGGATAAATCCATTCAATGCTTATTCTTTTGGTTGTCTGGATCTGTTATATTTGTTCTCTAACTCATTAGAGTTCAGTTTTCTAACCCACTTTTAACAAATTCATTGTTTTAGGCTTTTTGGACCTAAGTCCATCCATCTTGTAGGCTAGGAACTCAAATTACGTCCTTACAGAAATTTCTAAATATGGTTTCAAATATACATTTAAACATTAATTAGACTAATGAATCAAGGTTTTGAAACCCGAATCGGACCGGGCGGTCCGACTGAGAAAACCGAGAACCGAACTAAATTTCAATTTTTTAAGCCTACAAAATCGGATATCAGTGGGTTGTGAGAGAACTGAACGAACCGGGGTTCAACCGGAAAAACCGGACAAACCGTAGGCTGGTTCAACCGGTCAGGGAATAGAGAAAAATTCAAGAAGATTGCGGTTGCCAGGATCTGAACTTGAGATCATTGTTATTAATACCGTTCCGTTCCGGCCGGAATATCTCATACTGGTGAGTAAACCGAAACAGAGACCACCCTTGTTCCACCTCGGGTAGAATTTCGGCCCATTTTGGGCTATTTCTGGAGTTTCAGTCCATTTCGGTCAATACCGGCCGAGATTAAAGATTTGGCCGGTATGAAACTTTGGCCTTTTCCCCTAAATATGATGTTCGACCCACTGCCTTACGAGAAAAAGAAAAAGAAAAAAAGAAAGCTCCATTGCTTTTGTTTCTGTTTAAAACGGATAAGAAAAAACACAAGAATGAAAAATAATAATGAAGAACAAAATGAAACAAACACAGCAGAGAAAGAAAGAATTAGAAAAAACAAAAAATAGAACAAAGAGGAGAGACCGAGACAGAGCTCTGGGGAGTGCTAAGCCTCCATACTTTTGAAAGTTGAAACTCTTGAATAAGAACATTGAGAAGCGTGTGAGACAAAGGAAATAAATGGAGTAGGTGATAAAGAGATGGAGAGATTCACGTGAATGTTCTTAACTATTAACTAGTCAACATGCTCACTTTATTTACAAAAATGCAACAAATAATTTTTTAATAACCAAATGCTAACTTTATTTGAGAATTTTTTTAAAAAGTAAATATATTAAATTCATTATATTAAATTTTTATATATTTATATTTATATTTATATATTTGTGGTAATTAGAAATGGTATAAAACAGTACGTCGAAATAGACCGGTACCGAAATGATTTCTCTTAAAGGATTATTATAAAAATTTATTTTTATGCTTATTTATGTTGTACTATTTTTTATTAACCTTATAATGTACTATTTTATGTATTTTTTTTTTCAAATTTTAAGATATTTTTAGTAAATTTTGCTAATATTTACAAATTTAATATATTTATTTATATTTAAATAATTATTAAATTAATTATGACGTCATTACAGTTCAACCCCGGTTCGACCTCGGTCGGACCTCAAAAACTTTGAACATCTCCCTTTTACGGTTCAATGAACGGTCCGGGTCTGAAAACCTTATAATGAATATCCTCAAATTATGAAAATTACAAAGCAAACCAAAGCAAAATGAGTAATATTACAACCACAAACTATTTTACAAACTATTAATGTGGCAAATTCTTTTAATTTTAATTTGGGTCCAACACTAGTTAATATCACATTTTTGCTTACTAATAATTATTTGAAAAATGATAAAGACATTAGTAGTTTATAAAAATATTATAAAATAATTTGTGTCTATAATATTACTCAAGCAAAACAAATATCCTACTAGTTTCTGAAAATGATATGAAAATCTTTATTGTACTAACTTTCATCAATGGTCAAAGATTATTCCGAAGGGTGTTTTAATTATTTTAGCAATAAGTTGCTTTTATAGGATAGCCAATCTATTTTACTAAACATATTCTTAGTTATTATTGGATATATATATATATATATATATATAGTTATCTTTTCAAATTTTTTTCTCCATTTTTAGTGTCAATTCAGTACAACATATTTTGGTCGAGGGAAAATAAATCAAATTTGAAGGTTTCAGTTAGCTTAATTGGTAAAATCTCTTATGATTGGATAAGAAATTTGGGGATTGAACCCCTCTACACCAAAAACCGATTAGTGTATTAGTTTGATGATAAAAAACTGTTATTAGGAGCAGACGCTATAGGTTGAAACTATTTCAAAAAAAAAAAAAATTGTTTGGTTAAAGTAAGTTTGGATTAATGATGGTGCTCATGATCTCAATGGACTACTTGATTCACATTCACTCAAGAGCTTGGAAGACCTATACAAAAAAATAAATAAATAAAAAAGGATCAAACACTCATCAAAAGGAACTTCGTTGTGGTGTTGACCAAAACCCTTCTAATGATAGTTAGAACTTAGAACTCACATGATGGGGTTTCTAAAAAAAGAACTCACACAATGTCGTACAAAACATTGTGTTGGCTAATTTGTGCACTAATACTATTGAAGGGAGTGGGAGGCTTTGTTTAATATAGAATTTGGCTATTGTAATTGCCTCCTTGATTATAATTGAACTTTTGTTTTGTACAATAACAAAATCATTTAATTGAATATTATGCACTCATGAAAATAATGAGATTATGTTTTTGACACTAATGAAAAAGTTATACCTACGTTCTAGATTAGTATAATATCAATTCTTTTTTGTTTTTTTAATACAAGGTTTAATTTCATTTTTAAATAGTACCAAAGCAACGAAACAAGAGAGACAATACAAATACGAAAAAGCGCGCGGAACTGGCAGGTTGTAACGCATATAGTGCTGACGTCTTGTTATTGCACTATAACAAAGACGTGTCCTTTGTACAGTGACAGTAAATAGTAGTAAGAATAAATCACACACTACACTATCGGGCACTTTTGGAGTAATGATCCCTCTACAAGTATAAAATTCTTACAAGATAATAGGCAAAAGTCAATGTTCAAGTCCCCATGACAAAGTGCAAGTGCTCACTACTAAACATCTTTTACACTTTTGTTAAAATAAACTTGTTACAAAGTGAGTTACAGTTAGTTTAATTTATTTATTTTTATTTTTACAAACAAGAGTGTTTAGATTTATTTGAGTATTGACTATATATCACGATGTCTTAAAAACCACTAAGTCAATTCTCTTTAAAAGTACAAAGTTTTTATAAAGGTGGTAGGCAAAAATCGAGGTTCAAGTCTTCTGGACAGAGTGCTCACTACTAAACATCTTTTTTTTGTGAACGCACAGGCCCGTTTGGTATGTGCGTTTAAATAACAGTTTTCAGTTTTTTTTGAAAAAATGTGTGGATGAAAAATTATGTAGAAATACGTGTAATGTTGTTTAAAAACTGAAAACAAGTATTTAATATGATGCGTGCTGTATACACTTTAGTTCAAATAAACTTGTTAAAAAGTGAGTTACAATTAACTTAATTTATTTTTTTACTTTTACAAACGAGTGCTCAAATTTATTCAAGTATCTACCTGGATATATATCATGAGATCTTAAAAGCCAATTTCAAAGGGAAAGGTTATGGCGCATCGAGTTGTAGATTGCGTATGAATCAAGCATTTTCTTCACCACCTTATGTCACATAGAGTTGTGGAAAAAATATTGTAGTCCTAATTTTTTTTTTAATTTAGGAAAAAAAAGGATAAAATCATTTTTAAATTCTCCTCAAGACACTATTAAAAGGACCCACTTGGTTAACTATATAGTTTGGGTGGGAAACGCTTTACTGCTGAAGTGGTACAAAGACAAGAAGACCAAGACCAACTGCTCTCATTTTCTTTCTTAGCTAGTTTCTCAGTAAAGCTTGAGAGAGAGAGAGAGAGAGAGAGAGAGAGAGAGAGAGAGAGAGAGAGAGAGAGAGAGAGAGAGAGAGAGAGAGAGAGAGAGAGTTAGTGATATTGGAATTATACTTAAAAAGTAATAATTCAAGAGAAACACATATAATACATCTATCAATTAACAATTACATCATGTGCATATGTAATAAAATTCAACAATAAGATGTGAGAATTATACATACTTGATTATGTTATTCAAGGACCTCACAAGCAATCAGGATGCTCTCCCCAGCTGGTCAGGATTAACAAGAGCTTTATTTTCTCTTTTCACACCCCCTTGCAAGTGTGGCCTTGACAATATTTATAATATTTAGAAAGGACATGACCAGCCATAAAATCCTTCCTATCGTAATAACACTTCATGTAACAGATATGTTACATTTGTTAATAAACCACTTTATTAATTAGATTCATTAATGAAGAAGTTCATTAATGTGTTATTACTTTTGTAACTCCATGCTAATACATGGGTTCATCTATCGTTCATATCCAGAACTACCATAATGACAACACCTTTAATAGGAATTCAAGTTACTGGTAATGACACGATAGATTTATTAAAGCCAACACTCAACGTGCATGAATCTCATTATGGAAGGACTTCCGAGATTATTATGCACTAACCATCGAAAGACTAGCCCTTATTGTCTTCCATAGTTTGAGTAATTTTTACTTGCACCTCCTTTCCATCATGGTCCAACAATGTATCTATCAGAATAGGCTACATCATGATGGATATGGTCAAGTCAAGGACTACAATGAATGCATTCATAATCTTAGTCTACTAAACCAAGTAGACCTATTTCAATATATCAATATCTTACATCATATAAGAATTGCATAATTTCACAAGAGACTGAATATTTATTTGTTAATAATAAAGGCATCACATACATATATATATATATATATATATATATATATATCTATTATGTTGGGCCACATTATTCTAACAGTCTCCCACTTGGCCTAACATAACCCCATTTCCAGTACATGTGTTTCAAATAGCCCAGAGGACAAGCCTTTGGTAAAAGGGTCAACCAAATTTTGCTTTGATGAAACCCTCTGAACAACCACTTTCTTCTTCTTAATCATATCTCGAATGTAATGGTAACGACCCTCTATATGTTTTGCGCGAGAGTGGCATTTCGGATCTTTGGTAATAGCAATGGCAGAATTGTTATCACACAAAATGGGAATGGGTCTCTGAACACATTCTACAATTAGCAACTCTGTTAAGAATTGTTTTAAATATACAGCTTCTTTTGCTGCAGCATTCAAAGCAATATATTCAGCTTCCATCGTAGATTGAGCAACACATTCTTGTTTCTTACTTTTCCATGCAATGGCTCCTCCACATAACATAAATACAAAACCAGAGGTAGACTTTCGACTATCTAGACATCCTTGATAATCAGAATCTGAAAATCCAGATAATTTTAAATCATCAGAGCCATGACATGTTAATTTCCTACCTTTAGTTCGCTTCAAATATCTGAAAATCCATTGAATAGCCATCCAATGAAGTTTTCCTGGATTACTTTGAAAACGACTAACCATACTGACTGCAAAAGCAATATCTGGTCGAGTACAGATCATGAGATACATCAGACTTCCTACAGCAGATGCATACGGGTGTAACTTAGCGTCTAGTTTGTCTTGCTCATTTTTAGGACAATTTTTCTGGGAAAGTGGCCTAAGAAAATTATAGGGAATCCTCCCACTCAAACAGTCAACCATATGAAACTTTTCTAGTAAAGTCTCGATATATTTTTCCTGGGAGAGACTCAGTTTTTTATTCACCCGATCTCGTTCAATTTTAATCCCCAAAATGTATGACGCTTCACCTAGGTCCTTCATTTCAAAAGTTTTGAATAGCCATTGCTTGATTTCAAAAAGCATCTCGATATCATTTCCTGCCAGAAGAATATCATCCACATATAATGTAAGAATGGCAACCTTATTAGAATTTTTCTTCACATATACACAAGGTTCAGAAGAATTTTGCATAAACCCCAAAACTGTTACTGATTCATGAAACTTCAAATTCCATTGTCTTGATGCTTGCTTTAATCCATATATAGATTTTTCTAACTTGCATACCTTGTTCTCATCTCCTTTTGAAATAAAACCCTCAGGTTGCTCCATATAAACATCTTCTTCAAGATCACCATTTAAAAACGCAGTCTTTACATCCATTTGATAAAGTTCAAAATCAAAGAATGCAACTAGAGAAAGTATAGCACGAATAGATTGGACTCTTACAACTGGAGAAAAGGTTTCTTCAAAATCAACACCATATTCTTGAGTATAGCCTTTTACCACCAATCTAGCTTTGAATTTTTCCACTTTTCCTGAGATATCTCTCTTTCTTTTAAAAATCCATTTGCATCCAACTATTTTCATTCCCTGTTGCCTTTTCACTAGTCTCCAAACACCATTCTTTTGCATAGAATCAAGCTCCTCATTCATAGCACTAATCCAATTATTTGAATCAGTATCTTCTAAGGCTTGAGAGTACGTTGCTGGGTCTCTCAAATCTTGACTAACTTTCACCTTCTCATAGTTTTCACTATTATAAAGGTAATAGTCAGACATATCATGCCCCTTAGAAATTCGAGTGCTTCTTCTCAAAGGTGTTGGATCTATAGCTTTCACTATTGTTGACTCTGTATCTCTTTGTTCTTCCAAGACTTCCTTTTGAAAATCATCATTACCCTCAATTTCAAAAAGATCCTCCAAAATTTTTACATTTCTACTTTCCAAAATTACTTGACTTTCTGGATCAAACAATCTATATCCTCTAGACTGCTGTGGGTAGCCCACCATGACACACCTTTTTGTTTTAGACAACAATTTATCCCTACTAGGATCAGGAATTAAAACATGAGCAATACATCCCCATATCCTAATATGAGATAAACTAGCTATCTTACCAACAAACAACTCATGAGGTGTTTTCTCTAAGGCTTTAGTGGGAATTCTATTTAAGATATGCACAGCAGCTAGAATAGCTTCACCCCAAAATGAAGTTGGCAAATTTGCTCTTGCCATCATAGATCTAACCATGTCTAGAAGTGTTCTATTACGTCTCTCAGCAATCCCATTAGCCTCAGGGGTATATGGAGGAGTGTGAAAATGAACAATTCCATTCTCAGCACAATATCTCTCAAAATCATTTGATACATACTCTCCACCTCTATCTGAATTGATAGATTTTATTACATTGTTTGTCCATTTTTCAACCTCAAGTCTATAAGTGATAAACTTTTCTAAAGCCTCTGATTTATGTTTCATCAAATAAACATACCCATATCTAGAAAAGTCATCAGTGAAGGTGATAAAAAGAGCTTTATCAATTAATTCAAAGAGATGGCAAACTCCTCTGGTTCTCTCCCCAGCTGGTCAGGATTAACAAGAGCTTTATTTTCTCTTTTCACACCCCCTTGCAAGTGTGGCCTTGACAATATTTATAATATTTAGAAAGGACATGACCAGCCATAAAATCCTTCCTATCGTAATAACATTTCATGTAACAAATATGTTACATTTGTTAATAAACCACTTTATTAATTAGATTCATTAATGAAGAAGTTCATTAATGTGTTATTACTTTTGTAAGTCCATGCTAATACATGGGTTCATCTATCGTTCATATCCAGAACTATCATAATGACAACACCTTTAATAGGAATTCAAGTTACTGGTAATGACACGATAGATTTATTAAAGCCAACACTCAACGTGCATGAATCTCATTATGGAAGGACTTCCGAGATTATTATGCACTAACCATCGAAAGACTAGCCCTTATTGTCTTCCATAGTTTGAGTAATTTTTACTTGCACCTCCTTTCCATCATGGTCCAACAATGTATCTATCAGAATAGGCTACATCATGATGGATATGGTCAAGTCAAGGACTACAATGAATGCATTCATAATCTTAGTCTACTAAACCAAGTAGACCTATTTCAATATATCAATATCTTACATCATATAAGAATTGCATAATTTCACAAGAGACTGAATATTTATTTGTTAATAATAAAGGCATCACATACATATATATATATATATATATATATCTATTATGTTAGGCCACATTATTCTAACAAGTGAGTGAGTGAGTGAGATTGAATTATGGATGACCCAGATTTGCATTCACTACCCGGGTTCAGATTTAGTCCCACAGACGAAGAGCTGATTGATGACTACCTGAAGCTGAAGATAACTGGGAAAGATAATAAAAATACTAGGCGTCTACCCGTAATTGATATTTGTAAATATGAGCCATGGGATTTGCCAAGTAATCTATTCTATATAATACTAAAAGCTGAAACGTATCATTTAATAATGTTGCTGCACTCACGTTGAGCCACATCAACAGTTATGTTATTTTCATTCTCTTTTTTTTTTTATGTCATTATTTTCATTCTCTTTTATATAAATTTTAAAATAATTTTTGACAATTTTAAAATACTAATAAATATAAAATATTTTCCAGCCTTATCTCTACTTAAAACCTAAAGCCCAAACCTAAAAGCCTTTTCAACTAAAAACCTTTTCTGAAACTCTGTTTACACGGTTACAACTTTCATTCCTCTCTCCCACGTTCTGTTTCAGTTTCACCGTTTCATATTTTGTTCCTTCCCCTTCCCCACCTTCTCTTTCTCACGCACATTTAGTTCCTTCCCCTTCCCCACCTTCTGTTCTACAGTTTCACACTTATTTCACGCCAGCCTCTCTCCCTTCTAACGGCAGCCTCTCCGTCTCCCTTCCTTCCTATTTTACTCTCCTCAGAGTATATAAATATTGACAAAACCTAGATGATTGAGTTGAGGTATCTCTAAATCCCAGTTTCTTTTGCGCTTTGTTCTTTTGCTTGATTTTTTTTTTCCTTTTACTTTCTAAATCGTTTTTCTTTAGGTGTTGAATTTTTTATTGGTGTGTTTTTTAATTGGAGCTCTATCTCTTTTGGGTCTGTTCATTTTGAGTTTTTTGATTGGGTCTTATCTTGTGAAAATTTTCTACTTATTGTTGGGAATTGTACATGGCAGATGAAGTGCATTTGTTTTTTGACCATGTTAATTTCCTCTTAAATGTTTTTTTTTTCTTTTATGATTTGATCCTCTCAAATGTTTTTTTTTTCTTTGATGATTTGATAGATAACAGTAACTCAGCATTGGTATATTGCTGAGTTCATGTTGACTGGTATATTGCTTATTACTATTTTTTAATGAGAAAGGGGTTACTCATTGTTGTTTTAATTTTCTTTGTGGTTTTATATTTCCGAAAGTGATCTACCTATAGGTTCCCACTCTATCCTCTACGTAATTGATCTTATAGTTTCTCCTGTATTGATTGGTTCTTGTGATTGATTTAATATTATTATAGAGTGAATTGGGGAATTGAACATTTACATAGCACAACAATGCTTTTGTTAGATTTTTATTCAACTGGCCAACCAACTGTCTTCATAGATAATTTATAATAAATTTGCTTCAATGGAACTCCAAAAGTTGCTTACAAATTTAGATGTTATTTATGAAAAGTGTCCTGCATTGTCATCTATTACTTCATGTTTTTTTTTTTTCATTCTTATAACATTGTTCACAACATTAAAACCACACAAAGAGATTATTTTTAAAAGTCCAAGTTCATTCATTATTTATGATGTTTGTAGTTATTAGGGGAAGCGTATCAAGTTTTAAGTGATCCATTGCATCTTTTCAAAAAAAAAAAAAAAAATCTTCTTTGCATCATCTGGTGCTCATATTTTGAAGTTCTTTTGGAATTTCACAATTCAGTGCAACATTAGGCTTGGAGATAAGAAAATAATTAGCAATAAGTGCTTCAAAAGCAATGACTAGGCTTATTACCATTCAGTCATAAACTTTTTGGAAACCCAAATCTGAAGGACAAAACAACATGCTTGAAAAGTGATTGAAGGGAGAGGAATCTCAGTTCAAAATAAATCAAATTATTTTAGAAATTGCAAGGAAAACAACTAGGCTACTCAACATTGGTTTGTAAGTTTTGAATTACCCTTACCCTCACAGTTTCAGTGTGGTGGTACTAATAGAAGTTTTCCAGAAGGTGACAAGGTTGGTTGGATATCCAAGTTGTTTAGAGAGCTTGGTGGTTGCGGGCATTAGAAAATTAATTGACTTGGATTCCTTCGATTCCCATATTTACTGGGTCCTTAGCATGTTTGACTTGATTGTAATGCCTAGACCATGTCTCAAAAGATATTTACTTTTATGATAATGTATTTTCAAAGACATTAAAGTAATTTTGTACATGTAAAAATCTGTTGCACACCATTTTCCTGCTTTGGTAGCTAGCTTTTTTGGAACTAAATATGGTTTATTGTTAAGAGTTAATTGTATAGCCGATTTAAGTAACTTGATGTTGGTTTTATTAACTTGAGTTGGCTTGTAGCTTAATTTGTTGATTTGGTTCAATTTGGTTTGGTTAACGTGTGGGGAAGTTCTAGGTAGGGATAAGCCAAAAATAGTGTGACAATCATGTAGTGCAAAATCAGGCAATATTGTAGCAGCTGAAGAAAATTTCCCAATACAGCATTTATACTTGTAAACTTTCATCCGAACCATTGTCTCTTGCCACAAGCTGTGATGCAAGAGCCACATCATCACCTTCCATAATATCCCATATGCCTTTTGGGATATGATTTTGTAGATTCTCTTTTGTAACGTACAATAAATAACCGAAGTACATCAACCATGTGTCTCCTTGGTCCATAGGTGTCATAAATAGATTCAATTCAGAGGTATTACCACTATGGAGGCAGAGGTATTACCACTATGGAGGCAGAGGTAGCAGTCTATCTGGATAAAATAACAAATATGCGTGTGGTCAGAGCTTGATATAGTTGCACATAGTCAGAACATATTACTTCTACTTTTCTACAGTGTATTGTTTAATGAGTTGCTTTGTTGGAAAATTCCACTGTTGCCCGAACAATTTGTGTAACCAAAGAAAATAACCAAAAAAAATAGGACATTGTTGAATGAGTTGCTTTGTTGGGAAATCCATTGTAAATAAAGCTGAAATGTTTTTTCAAGTATGTCCAACACTCAATTATAAATAAAATGAAAAGGCTATGCTAAAATATTTTTATATTATCTTTTGGTATGCTTGAATAATTTTATATTATCTTTTGGTTGTGTAGGTTATTCAGTTCAAAAGCTGGATTGTTTCTTCAAGTATTTGTAACTTTTAATTATAAATAAAATGAAAAGGCTATGCTAAAATATTTTTTATATTTTCTTTTGGTCGTGTAGGTTGTTCATATTTTCTACCAGTAGATTACAAATTATCTATTAAATTGCAAGTTCAACAGCTGGATTGTTTCGTAAAGTATGTCCAACTCTCAATTAATGAAAAGGCTATCATAGAATTGAGATTATATTATCTTTTGGTGTGTTCAATTGACATGAAAATGTATGAATTAGTCAACCGAGTATGGTAGAATTAACATTTAAAAAAAAAATCAATTCTACTATAAATTATCCTCATTTTGTTCCAAATAATAATCTTTAATAAAAAAAATATATAGTTCCATGAGCAAAAGCTTTTGCAGCATGAATCCTACTATATATTGGTAATACATATATAACACAGCTTGAGATGTAATAAATAAATATTAATAACAAAATGACCATCCTAAAAAAAATTATCACACACAGCGCGCGGGACCGCGACTAGTTTTCTTAATTCTTAATATCACACACCCACCTTCATATTCTTGGAAAATTTATTGCTTTTGTTGTCAAAGGTAGGAACTTTTTTTTTTTTTTTTTTTTTTTGTTTCTTGTATTATTAATTTATTAATTGTTACAGATTGTTGCTTGTTATAGATTTTTGCTGGACAAGTTTGTTACATTAATTTGATCAAAAGAAATAGTTACATAGATCATGTCCGCTACTTGAATCTATATTTCAATTCCTAGGTTCTAACTTGTGTGTGTGTGTGTGTGTTGTTTTCTGGTCTTGGTGTTGTCTGATTTCATGTTGTATCTAGTTAGCAGTTTCTTTTGTATAAAGACTGATAATTTCTTGGGTGTATGTTCCTCTGCTCTTGTATAGTTGATTTTCTTCTTTAAAACATTACCATACCAAAAAAAAAACAAAAGTAGTTCATTGAATTTATAGAGTGATTTAGCACTTAATATGATATGACCATTTGATTTTCTCATTTTAGACCTGGAATTTGTAACTTCATGCTTATTTTTTAATTTGTTATGTTGAATTTGGTAGTACAATTGTTTTCCCATTTTGTGCACTTTGATTACAAAATTCTGAATCACTCTTTGTAAAAAAAATTTGTTGAATCTTCTTCGTTATGTGACTTCTTGGTCTTTGTAACTTAAATTTTGTTACTAGTTTACTTACCAGTAACATAATATTTGCATAATATGCCCTTATTAAATAGGGGCTCATTTGATTTTTTTCATTTTTTGGGTGTCAAAATTTTGTGCTTAGTCTGGTTTCTTGGATTGTAGGTTTTGCTAGGATACCTACAAAGGACAAAGAGTGGTACTACTTCACTGAACAGAGCCTGAGGCATAAGAAAGGGAATTCGAAGAACAGGTCAACCGAGAAAGGGTACTGGAAACCAACCGGTACTGATCGGAAAATCATGTCTGGAAGGAAAGTGGTTGGAATGAAAAAGACACTGGTCTACCATATAGGGCGCTCCCCTAATGGAGAAGGTACTAAGTGGGTAATGCATGAGTACCGAACAACTGAGAATGAGTTCGATGGAAAACACCCTGGTCAGGTTGGCTTTTGATATTTAGTTTGTTTATTGATGTGAAATTGGCCTGAGATATTTTCTTGATTGCTCAAGTGAATTTTTCTTTTATTTTTTATGTTGATTAAAGATCGTTTTGCCTCCAAAATCATTTTTACCTTTATTAAAAGAGGATTGATTCAATTAGCAAGGATTGTGGAAGCTGTTAAATTTTGTTAATTTTTAGTGAGTGTTAACATTCTTGCTGAATAATGATCTCTTGATATGTTTAATTGGTGAATAAATTGAGTTATCCTTGCTTGAAAAGGTTAGGCTATTGGCTTATATGATTCTATTATAACTTCAGAATATGAAGATACTTGTGTAACTTTGATAACTTGCCAAACTTCTGCTGATTGTAATAAATCTAAGGGCCAATTCGTCTAAACCCTGAGTCAGTTTTCTGAGCCATTAAGGGTTTCCTCTGTGGTGGCTGAACCACATAATTCTTGTGTTCTCTTTTATGCTTTCGCTTCTGCACTCATCTGCAATTTCTTTAACATAGTATCAAAGGCATCTTTAACATTAAAGACTAAATGCATACTTTGCGTGCTTGGCTAAAATAAAGATGACTAAGTGCTGGTACAGCTCATTTTTCAGCTTTTTGAAAATGGAGCTTTTGAAAACCTATACCTAGAAAAAATTAAAGTTTAAATGGTACTTTAAAAAAGTGCGATAATGCATTACCAAACAATCTGCATCAATTTTGGTTTTTTGTTTTTATCTTAAACTTGTTTTGGATGATTCTTTTAATTCAAATTTGTTGTGAACAACACACATGATAATAAAATAGCAAGGACCATACGATATATATATATATATATATATATATAATTTATAAATTAATTTTGGTAGACAATGCCAACCAAAATCTATTATTAATAATATGAATTACAACCACAACCATAAACATAAATAACCAAATCCTTAATACAGTAAAGGTGTTCTCACCATTAATGCATTGGCAAAGCATTATGTTATGATTCTCACACATAACACAAGTAATATTACCAATCTATTTATAGGATTATCGCATCTTGTTACTTCTCTTTAGAATCATCACACACAACCGGGTAATTATTGGGTACTCCTAGAGTACCATAAATGCGTACTCTCCTCTCTCATATAACTGTGGATCCCACTAATTAAATTTATGGTGAGAACCACAATTTATGTGAAAGGGGGAGTATGCATTTATGGTACTCCCGGAATATTCAATAATTTCCCCACACAACCCAAAAAGTTACATTACTACTCTATATATTGGACTATCATGTCTCCTGCCTTCTCTTTGTACTAATGTGGGATTTGTCTCCTTTTACTTAGGAATTAGTGTAATTCATTATACTTGTTAACCATTGTCTCAAATTCCTATTTTGACTGGTTTGAATTTTCTTGGTGGAACGAAAATTCATTTTTTATTTAATAAGTAATTTGATATTTCTTCATCAATCAAGGGATAGATACTGAAATCTTATATATAGACAGTGTTGCTAGGGATTGGGGTTTTAGCTCAAGAGTTATCCTCATTGAGGAGAGGAGGAGGCTCTTAGCGGAACATACAGTGGGTTTTTTTCTCTCTTTTTTTTTTTTTTTGAAAACTAGTTTGGTGGTTTCTTTTGAGTTGAAAGATACATCTATGATTTGAAAATTTGTTTGTCTTGTTAATGTAAGAGCAACATTGGGTGTATTAAGGTTTTGAGATTGTGAGTATCTCGTTTATGAGTTTGTTAGTTGGAATTAAGAGTTTGTATTGGGTGTAATTGGAGTTTGTGACATTTGTGTTTGTGTTTGATGCTTGTGAAAGTGTGCTAATCAATTTGTGAGGTTTGGTTGAATGTGGTTCTAATCCATATTGCTGATATTGATTGGCGTTGTTGCTTGGAGATGTGGCCTGTGGGCATGGAGTTGACCGAACCATTTAAATTTGTTATTGTATATAGATTTTTTTTAATTGTTCGTGTGAAAGCGCTTCCACCAGCCTCAAATTACGTCAAATTTTTAATCACTATAAAATTCTAAAATCAATGAAGAAAATTTTGAACTATTTTCTCCCTTGACTCAAAACAAAATTTATGTAGATGCCTTCATGGTGAGTTTGCTTTACTAATGGTGCTTCCTTAAACTGATAACTATTATACATCAAATGGCTTTGTAGGACAACCTCCTCAATTTCATTGTTGTTAGTTATAACATTTTTGATACATATTTACATACTGTTATTTGCATTTTTGTGGTAATTCAATTTGTAGTATATATTAGGCAATGATGTTTGATTCACTTGGGTGCTTAATATTATGCAGAAGGACTTGGTCCTTATTCGTTTATTCGATAATCGAGAAAAGAGTACCAAAGGTGGACGTGCTGTTTCACTTGATACAACATTTTGCATTGAAGAAACAAAGTCTAAGTCATCGCTGGCTCCTGTATCTCTGGCATTGGAAGTGCAAGCTGAAACTCATCAAACAAGTAATCAATCTTGTTATGTTAAAATTTCTGATGACATGTTGTCTGATGCTACAGCACCTGTTCAATGTAAAACTGACAACTACAACTACCATAATGCTTATGTTGCAGAAAAACAGGAGGCAGAAATGACAACTTCTGAGGTGATAGGACCTAGTTCAGCATTAGACACTTCTTCTTCTTTTTTGCGAATTGAGAAGTATAGTAAATTAAATTAATCAAGTACTTATCTTGTGCACTAATGTTTCTTCTATCAGGATGGTTTTAATGTGGACGAAATGATGTCTGATGCTACAGAACCTGTTCAATTTAAAAATGACAACTACAACTACCATGATGCTTATGTTGCAGAAAAACAGAAGGCAGAAATGACATCTTCTGAGGTGATAGGACCTAGTTTCAGCGTTAGACACTTCTTCTCCCCTTTTTTTTTATTTCCAAATTGAGAAGTATAGTAAATTAAATTAATCAAGTACTTATCTTGTGCACTCATGTTTCTTCTATCAGGATGATTGCAATGTGGAGAAATATTGGAATATGTTCTCTCCATCCGCATTTGATTTTAATGCTGACAAAATGATGTTTGATGCTACAGCACCCGTTCAATTTAAAAATGACAACTTCAACTCTGAGGTGATAGGACTTAGTTTCAGCATTAGACACTATCTATGGTTAATTGAAAGCATAGTAAATTAATTAAGTACTTATCTTGTGCACTCATATTTCTTCCATCAGGTTGATTTCAATGTGGAGGAAATTTTGAATAAGTTCTGTTTCACTCCAGATGACTCTCTATCAAGTTTACCCCCCATCACTCCTGATGTTTCAGCACAGTCTATGCTAGTACCAGCTTCAGTGTCTCCAGAATTAGGCAGTGAAGCAGACAGTTATCCCAGATGTTGTCCTGCAGAAAGTTCTGATGGAATAACATCTAGCACTATACCACCTATTGAGTACAATGGTTATTACACTTATGTTTCAAAAAAAGAAGTGGCAGAAATAGCATCTGATGAGGTGAGAAAGGAATTAACTTCAAGCATAAAACAATAACATCTCTCTTCCAAGGGTAATTATCTAGTTAAGTACCTATCTTATTTGTTTATGCTTCTAACATCAGGCTGATTTGCAGGTGGAGGCAGGCTTGAATATGTTCCCTGTCACACCACAGCCACTAGGTTGGAACATGTTATCCCCATTACGCTCGCATATGCAAGCAAGTTTAGGTTCTTCTTGCATCTCTTACCCTTTCACCAATGACTTAAACAGTGGTCATTGGGGGGTGCATCACCAATCTGGCACAAATGAGTCCGCTCCCACTATCTCCGAGTCTGGGGATTTGATGCCTTATAACCAAGATGATTGCTTTCGTTACAATTCTAGCAGTCAAAATAATCTTGCTTTTGATGATGAAACCCTAAAAAACATGTTCTCTATTAAGGACAATGGGTCATAGAAAGATATTGGCAAAAGAGTTTTAAAAATGAATTTGAAAAAAGCTTTGCAAGAAAATATTTATTTTCAAAATAATATTTCAAGACATAATCCTTTTCCCAAAACCCAATTGCAGACTACTATGAATAAAAGACCCTCCCCAAAACCCAGAACCAGACAGTCTTATGCTGCTCCTCCAATTCCCCCTAGCAAATTTTTCCCTTGTCCCTCTTTCACTTTACCTACTTTCTCTTCGAACAGACTCTAAGAAAGATCCCCATTAACATGTAGCCCAAACCCCTTTGAACCACTCTCTCCAAAACCCACTCCAACAACCAAACAGACTTATGCCTCGCCCTCAACTCCTCCCTTAAAAAACACCATTTAACATAGTTTCATCCTCTTTTCCCCCTTTAGCCTCTCCCTCTAACCAACCAAAATACAAATCCTCTACCTCTCAAGAAGCCCAAGCCGTAAAAGAAGACCACAGCAATGAACTACCAAAAGATTCTTGGAATTTTATTCTATGGATTGAACCAGAATATCAACACATAACAGATACCCTCTCCCTAGTCAGACAGCTCATACCCCCAGGATGGGAACACCCTAAGACAGAAACTTTAAAGACCTATAAATTTTATGAGTTTATTTTAGTTGATACAGACTCAATCCCGGTAACACATATGCCTTGCTCTCAAGACCCAAACAGAATTGGCTACTCTAAAGTAGTCATAAAACAGATCCTCACACCCTCCCAATGGAGAGCACAACCCTGGATTACTAAGAACTTTTCCCAACCCTTTGACCCTCAGTTTTATAATTATTATGATTATATAGAAGCCTAGGATAGGTACCTTCTACTCCAAAATAATATTTACAGACATACTTGGTTTTTCCGTTTTGATATGTATAGAAAGAAAGACATAATGATGCTAAGATGGTTCATTGACTGGTGGAATTCCTACGGTCCTGAAGCTATGATTCTCCCTCCTGATCTCTTAAAAGCCTATGAGACTTTCAAGAAAGAACCAGACATACCGCATCTTAAAAATTTCCCACATCTTTTACAGTTCTTTTACAGGTTTCCAGATCTTCGATGGATCATTAGATGGGAATACAAGATAGAAAGACATCCCCAGTATCCTTTCCCCATGCTTACTAGAAAATTTAAACTAAAATGGTCGAATAAGTTAAATTTTGATCATATTTGCCAAGAATTACAGAAAAAGACCTCTTCCTCCCAGACAGAAAGTTTTAATTTCCTTCTAGAAAAAAGTCCAGTTCAGTGCCAGCTTGCCTTCGTCTCAGACAGAAAACAGCTTAAGAAACAGCTACTTGAAGCTGCATCACAAATTTCGGATGATGAAGACGACACAATAATGGAATCCTCCTCTCCAAATTACAAGACTCACCCAAAAGCAATTCAAGATTCTCAGGATCCCTATGACATATGACAGACAAAACAGAATGACAGCTCGCTTAGACAGACCCTTCAAAGATAATTATGGCAGATTACTATTTACCAGCATGTGTGAATAGCCCCAGATAGACAATCCAGACAAATCCAGGAAAATTAGACAGACATTCTTGAGAGGACACTATTCACCTGCATGCATGAATAGTACTCTGACAAATTCCTAGACAGATTTATCAGAAGCTACTTTATAGTATTTTCCAAGTTTCCACCAACAGATTAACTTGAGTTAACTAACTGAGGTTACTGTTGAAGACTTATCATGGTCCAGTTCATCTATAAAATGACAGACTTCGAAGACAGAAGATAAGTTCAAAAATTGAGGTCCAAATTCTCTAAGGTTCTAGTTCTCAAGTTTAAGGTAGAAGATCGCCCTCTCTCCCTTAGAAAGGCTTTTGTAATCCTTCCTCTCTTGTAATCTTGTAATCCTATAACCCTTCCCTTCAGACAGAATCCTGTAACCTTTCAGTTTCAAAGACAAATTTTATTTTGTAATCTTGTAATTCTTCAGACAGTTTTATTTTCAAAGCTTATATCAAAGACAGAGGTTTGTTTTCAAGTTTTATCAAAGACAGAAGTTTTTATTCAAGTAAGATTTTACTAATTTCTGTTTTCATATTCCATATTTCGTTTTAACTTATTTTGAATATATCTATTTTACTATTTTCTTCTTTTTCATCTATTTTATCATTGTTTATGCTTTCATATTACTGCTGTTTCACCTGTAGATACACAATTAGAACTGGATCCAGTGTCTCCATCATTGGGAGGGCAAGCTGCAAATGATCCCACAAGTGTTGAATGCTTTCCTGCTGAAAATTCTGATGCATCAACATCTGACACTGTAGCTTCAGTCAACTGTAACAAAGGCAACAGCGTTGTTGCTGTAAAACAATGGGGAGAGTTACCTGATGTGAGAAAGAAATTGATATCAAGTTGCAGCTTGAAAAACTTGAATTTTTTGTGGAAATGAGATATATAGGTAACTAATTAAGTTTTGTGTTGTTTGTTCATGTTTCTTACATCAGAATGATCCAACGCTGGAGGATGACTTGGGCATGTTCTTTGACCTACAATTCGAACCACAAGATTGGATACTTTTCTCTCCGTCATACATGCAAATACAGGAGCTAGGACATTTGTATGCCCCCAATGACCTCAACAGTGGTAAAGGTGGGGTGACGTCCCAATATGGCTCGAATGAACAAGATGATATAGCTGCGTTCCTGGATTCAGTTATACGCAATCCAGATGAGTACTCATATGTTGGATTTGGAAATCAAAAGAATCTGGCTTATGAAAGTCAGGCCTTGAATGTGGTATCTGTTAAGGACAATGGATCATGCAGTGTGTCAGATGCTGAGGTGGTCAATGCACCGGTCAGTGGAAGCACTCAAGATACTTTTTATCAATTGGACCTTGAAGTTTTGCTACTATAATTTGTGTAGTGTCAGTTTGTGAGTTGCTATGGCCTTCTTTGGATACGTTTGAATTTATTTGACATGGTTTATTTTTGTCTGATCTTTATCTAAATTGGTCTTTATATAGCTAACATTGCATTGTAATGGTGTACAGCAGTTTCAAGGTTCTCTGAAGTCTGAAGACATCATTGACAGAAAGGCTCCTTTGCAGAACCCCATCTCATCTAGTGGTGCTTCTGAACAAATGTATGATTATAGTCTCAAGGAATCGAGCAATCATATGACTGCAGCCTCAAGTGGTGAGGTTAGAACTTGAATCACGGTAAAGCATCATTCACAGAAAATCCAACCAGGCATTGGAAACTCTATGGCACAGGGCAGTGCTCCAAGAAGAATGAGTTTGCAGTCTAAACTTCAAGTGCAGCCACTTACCTCAAACTTGGTGCCAGAAGATTGGAGATACACAACAGGAGACCATGAATTAAAACCAGTTGATACAGATGTAAAAAGTTTGTTTTGTGAACCTCATGTGATATTTTGATGACACATATGCACGGAATATGAAGTTTATTAAAATGCTGATGTACAAGAGGAAAATACTTCAGCAAAGCATGCTGTTGCTGGTGATCACAGTGCTGCTGCTGCTGGTGCTTTTGGTGAACCCCAACATATCCTTTCTAATTCCATCGAAAATTATAAAACCTCTCAAGAGCTAAGTACCAGTCCGAGGCCAATCCTGAGGTTCAACAACCGTAGCAATTTGACAGGCTTTCTCGCAGCTTCTTTGTTTCCAAAGGCTTCTCCTGTTCGCCACTCAAACTGGTCGCTTGCTATTCTGTTCAGGGTAGTGCTGGTTGCAGTCTTGTTCATCAGCTTTGCTAGCATATGGAGATGTGTTAAGTTATGATTTCAGTTGGATATTAGGGTATTGTACATTTGTTTTTGAAACTGAGAGAGCTCTTTCATGGTGAAGATTTAGCATTTTTAACTCACCACGTCATTTAAAATTCAGAGGTGTACATGGTGCTACATCATTTAAATTTAATAATCATTCCTTATTGAGATTATTAAAAAAAAATTTAGTGACTTATCACCATTTACACCTTTAGATTTGTGAAATTTTTAGTCTTCATCATGAAACAGTGAGGATCCTACTTAGCTATTTAGAGAACTTTTTGGGCATGTAGTTGACACCAAAAATTTTGTCTTTTTTGGGGGGTGGGGTTAGACTTGATAGGATAGATTTCTTAGGTTTGTCGTTGCTGATGACTATATTATGTAATTATATGTAACCAGCTATCAAAAAAAGAAAAAAAAAAAAAAAGAATATATGCCCAGACTATGTCTATCTGTTTATGTATAAATGCTTTCACTTACAGTTTTGTATTCCTTATAATTAAGTTTTGCTGCATATGATTACAGAGAGTTGTTTGTCTTTTATGAAGTCGTATTTTGAAAAAATGTGTACATACTGTCTGGCTAAGTAAACTGGTAGTTTTATAGTTCTAGAAATGGTTTATTGTTCATGTTGCAGATTGTTGGATGGTTTATGGATATGACAATGGTGTTTCTGGATGGGGGTGTGTGAATTGACCTCTAGGACTTGTAAATATAGATCAAAGTGAGAAAGCTGAATTAGCATTATATGGGCCATATGCATGGGGGGGTTGGGGACAAAATTGAGCCTGAAAGTGCAAAAATAAGGCATTTGGCGTAATTATGTAAAATTTATTAAATTACCAACCTAAAAAGGGTTAATACTTTTACTTAAGAAGCTAAGAAGGTATCTGGGAAAAAAAAAAGGAAAAAAAAAGAAGAAGGTAAATTAAAAAACAATGTAACAAAATTCATGAATTAAAATAAAATAAAATAAAATAAACTACAAACAACCAAATTAGTCTTGAAAATTTGGGTTTAGTCATAGATCCTCAATAGACACTAGTCAGAGGCAGTCACATGTTTTCCTACCATTTAATTTTCTTTGAATTCATACTTCATGATACTTCTTTAATTATCATGTCCTTTTTACTAATATTATTTTTGGTATTTTTCTCCCTTTTATTATTCTAGAGGTCGAGCCTAATGTGATTGAAAGTGGTCCACATTAACATGTCATGGATTCAAGTTAAAGAATTAGTCTCTCTATTAATATATCCTATGTACCTTTTTTTTTTTTTTTGGGTCCCTTAGTTTGAATTAATTCAATATTTTTTCTCATTTGTGCATTAATCACCCTTTTATGAACATGATAATTATTTTTTTATCAATAAAGGCCACTTCTATGTAAATTTCATTTACTGGCACTATAAAACATGGTTAGTCTGATACCAATCTTCTAAAATTATCATACACTATTGATGATGTCAAGAATCAAACCAGTGAGCTGCAAGGTTCGCGCGCGTTCCGGACGGTCCTGCACAAGTAGGAAAAACCTCAAAGGGAAGTACCGGTGTGGTACCGGCCAGCGACCCTCCGATGGTTAAGTTAGAATTTTACACAACTCCAGAGTGCTAGAGCCGGGTCTTAGTATATGTACCTCGATTTTTGGAGGGTGTGGCGGTATTTATAGTAGTGGTAGTGGCCTTTGGGCAAGGCTTGCTGGGGAAGATATCGTTGTACCGAAATTGCCCTCGAGTAGCGTAGGGCGCAAGACTCTTCTGGGGTAGCCAAGTGTGTTGGGCACGATTCCCTTCTTTGGGGGCGGGAGTCGTGCTTTGTAAGATACCTGGCTAAGTAGCGTATGTGACAAGATTCGCTCTTTCCAACAAAGCGCACGTGGCAAGGCTGGTCTCCATGCCTGATACCCACAACCGTCCGCCTTCTTCCGTCGCCCCCCTAGGACTGGGGTCGTCGAGCTCTGACGTCCGTCGGGTATTTCAGCCGTCACGGATCCATCCGTCGGCGAGTGTGGCCTGCTGTCGTCTGGTGGGGGATTTTATCCCTATCAGGTGCCCCCTCAGCCCATCAGTCCGTGAACCCGCGAAGGACGGGCTAATGGGGTGACGGTTCAATCCGCGACAAGGGTCGATTAGACAGGCTGGCATCGGTAATAAATGCCTGGTAATAAATGCAGGACACGCGTCGTCGACTCGTGGACCGTGTGCTCAGACCGAGGCGTCCCTTCGTCTCCCGCTATCTCTCTCATATAAAAGCCTTCCCTCCTTTCTTTCATTTTTCACTCTTAGCTGAAAACAGAATACCAGAGCGCACCCGTTCACCTAGCGGAAAAGCATCCTACCCGTCATCCGTCGTGCATCCGTCACTTTCTAGCGACCGTCGACTTCATCTCTCTCAGCAAGTAACCGGCAGGTAATTATTGCTTGTTCATTCTTTTTTTCACCGTCAGTGTCTTTAGGTCGATTGAATTTAGGGTTTTCCGTCACATGTAGGTGACATGTCTAGTGCGTCAAGTAACCAGTCGTTTGTCCGTGACGGAGCGGGCTATGATGAAGTCAAACCGTTGGGTCCAGAGGATCCTGCAGCCACCACCTCCTCGAGCGAAGAGAGCTCGTCTACCACCTCTTCTCCGTCGAGTAGTGATAGGGCAGAGAGTAACCTTAGTGACGGTATAGAGGGGGACGAGCCCCAAGTCCAATCCGTCGTGGGTAGTGACGGTATGAGGAAGTATGTTATGCTCTCTGTGTGGACGGTGAATGATTTCTTCTCCACAATCAAAGAGTCACACTTTAAAACACTTAGAGGTAAATACCAGATTCCTGATAATATACCCCTCCGTCTACCCCACCCAGGGGAGAAGTGCTATTACCGTGGGGTCAGGGGTGTCGGAGTGTACGAGCAGATGCTCAAGGCAGGGCTGAGGTTTCCACTGACCCCATTACACCGTCACCTCCTTCACTACCTAGGACTATCCGTCAGCCAAGTTTCCCCGAACGCCTGGAGGATCTTTATAGGGGTAGAGGTGTTGTACGGGTCCATGTCCGAGGGGAAGAAAAGGTTGACGGTGGAGGAATTCTTCCACTGCTACCGTCCGGTGGAGATACAAAAATCCAGGGGAATGTATAGTTTTCTGGCGAGGGGTCCATTGTTAAGATTAGTGTGCGATACCCCAGATTCCAATAGGGACTGGAAGTCTAGGTACTTCTTCATGGACGGGGATGAGTGGATGGGGAACCCTGGTGAGACCGAGTTCATGCCCGTCGACACCACTTGGGGTGTCTTGAATCCGTCTGGTACTCACCCGTTCACTCTCTCTCCTTGTCCCTTTCTTCCTATTCCCCTATTTTCTGTCTTTTTACGCACCGTCATAACATAACCGTCTTCTTCTTTCAGCTCAAGACCGTCCTCAAGTGTCAATTGAAGACTGGAGCTTCTTGGAGAGGATTTTTCAGAAGTCTGAGTTGAAGGAGAGGTCTTGGGCTAATTTGGTGTGCCTGAAGACCATCTGTTGGCACTGCGACGGGCCTGAGCCGTCCGAGGAAGCCTTGAAGTACGAAACACAAGTCAGGAAACGTATGTCCGTTCACCTGAATTTTATACTTAGCCATTTTTCCCTTGCCTTCTAAACAACTCATGTGTCGTCTTGTTCTGCAGAGATGGACGAAGCGAAGAGGAGGGCCTTGATTAAGCAGCAAGCAGCTGCAAGGAAAAGAGAGACCCAAGCTGCAGGGACGGGCGTGCCCAAGGTGCCCGTCATTAAAAGAAAGCAGGACCAGGAGGGGGACCGTCCCCCCAAAAAACCCAAGACCACGCCCGAGACCGTCATCGGGCTAGAGGCAGATGGAGGGAAGGCCCCCGTCAAACACGGCAAGGGGAAGGGCCTCATGACGAGTGCCCCCCTGCCCGCCGAGGAGAAGCCCCCCGTCCTCCTCCGTGAGGATTCGAGGTACGCCATCGAGAAGTTGTCCTCCATACTGACGGCGGAGGATTATGAGGACATCGGGAACCATTCCACCGAGGCCATGGGGGAGACGGGCCTTTTCAACTTGGCCCAGGTAAGTAATTTTTGATCGCCGTTGGTTTTATGAATGTATAGATTTGTCCTCACCGTCATATTGACTTGGTGTTTTTGATTTTTAGGCCGTCGTCATGATGAAGGGCCTGATGGACCGCTGTGTCCGTGAGGAGACGGCCATGAACCGTCTTCAAGAGAAGACCACGGAGGTGGAGGATGAGCTGATGCAGTATAAGGCCTGGAAGGTGAAAATGGAGAAGAAGTTCTCCATTCTCAAGGAGGACCGTCTAGAGTATAAGAAGCAGACGGAGAATCTACAGACGGTCCTTGCGGATAAGGAGCAGGAGATCCAGTCGATGAAGGATCAGCTCCGTCAGGCCAAGGACAACGCGATCATAGAGTACCGAGACTCCGAGGCGTATCTGACGGAGCTTGGCGGCTTTATGGCGGACGGTTTTGATGAGGCCGTCCGTCAGGTGAAGGCCCTCTATCCGGAGACGGATCTCTCTCAGGTGTCCCTTGACGGCGGTCAGGCATAAACTTCCGTCATCCAGGCCGTTTCTGAGACCGCAGCTCGTCAGAATGAGAAAGTGGACGGGACCCTTGATGATGACGCCGAGACAACCGTCAATGTCCAAACTGAGGAAGAAGTCAATGTGGTTGACTCACCCGTTCAGTAGACTTGTAATTGTTGGTGGAAAATTTTTGTAACAATAACGTCTCCCTTGTTTTTTGTAAGACGGTCAATTTTGGACCGTCGAGAACAATATTGTTGACTTGTAAAACATTTGTTTCAGTTTATATCTTATTTCAATTCATATGCTGTTTTTATATCTTGCTTGTATGTGTTGCTTGCTATATAATAAGACGTCAGTACACTGAGCCGTCAATATAACAGGCCGTCATAAGTAATAACGTAGGTGGATTTGAACCGTCATCCTTCACGAGATTTTAGCTTCCAACTTGTTGTAGTAACGTAGTTAGCTTTGGGCCGTCACTATTTATGCCGTCGTCGTGAGACTTAGGCTTTGGGTGTTTCCATTTAGGAAAACCTTGTGGCTTTTAAGCCGTCAGCTGGGTGCCTGACGCTTTTGTGCCGTCGACGGGTTTGGGCCGTCGTCTTTTAGACTTAGGCTTTTATGTGTCCCATTTAGGAAACCGTAGTGGCTTTTAAGCCGTCAGCTGGGGTTCCTGACGCTTTTTTGCCGTCGTCGAATTTGGGCCGTCGTCTTTTAGACTTAGGCTTTTATGCGTTCCATTTAGGAAACCGTCGTGGCTTTTAAGCCGTCAGCTGGGGTTCCTGACGCTTTTTTGCCGTCGTCGAATTTGTGCCGTCGTCTTTTAGACTTAGGCTTTTATGTGTTCCATTTAGGAAACCGTCGTGGCTTTTAAGCCGTCAGCTGGGGTTCCTGACGCTTTTTTGCCGTCGTCGAATTTGTGCCGTCGTCTTTTAGACTTAGGCTTTTATGTGTTCCATTTAGGAAACCGTCGTGGCTTTTAAGCCGTCAGCTGGGGTTCCTGACGCTTTTTTGCCGTCGTCGAATTTGGGCCGTCGTCTTTTAAACTTAGGCTTTTATGTGTTCCATTTAGGAAACCGTCGTGGCTTTTAAGCCGTCAGCTGGGGTTCCTGACGCTTTTTTGCCGTCGTCGAATTTGGGCCGTCGTCTTTTAGACTTAGGCTTTTTACTCTGATTGTTCAACACTGAATAATAGTAGGAGAGACTTTGAATAAACCTCTGGGTCTTGCATAATTTTTTGTGAGGGGAAAACATGCCCTTTTAGAACCAGGAATACATTGAGGTACATCAATTATAGACCAATTACAAGTTGGGGGCTGCTATTCTCTCTTACTGGTAGTACTTTCGTAGGTGCTCGGCATTCCATGGGTGGTGCAGCTTCTGCCCCTCCAGTGTTTCCAGATGGTAGGTGCCCTTTCTTTGCCATGCCGTGACTCGATAGGGCCCTTCCCAATTGGGGCCGAGCTTTCCTTGGGTTGTGTCCCTGGTAGTGCCCATGATCTTTCTCAGGACGAGGTCACCGACCCGAAATTCCCTATGTCTGACTCGGGAGTTGTAGTGCTTTGCCATGCGATCCTGATACCGGGCTAACCTTTGCTCTGCTGCTGCTCTGTCTTCGTCGATCAAGTCAAGCTGCAGACGCAAGGCTTCGTTGTTCCGGCCTTCATCATGGGTGTTCACCCTGTAGGTTGTGAGACCTACTTCGGCTGGAATGACTGCCTCGCTTCCGTAGGCCAGCCTGAACGGTGTTTCTCCTGTGGGGGTCCTTGCTGTCGTCCTGTATGCCCACAATACACTTGGCAGTTCCTCGGGCCATAACCCCTTTGCCCCCTCGAGCCGAGTCTTGATAATTTTGAGCAAGGATCGGTTCGTCACCTCGACTTGCCCGTTGGCTTGGGGGTGGGCCGGGGAAGAGTAGTGATTCTTTATCCCCAGCTGTGCACAGAATTCCCGGAAGGGAACATTATCAAACTGTTTGCCGTTGTCGGAGACTAATACCCTGGGTATCCCGAACCTGCATATGATAGACTTCCAGACGAAGCTTCGTATGTTCTTCTCTGTGATGGTTGCCAATGCCTCAGCTTCCACCCACTTTGTGAAGTAGTCTATGCCTACCACAAGGAACTTAAGCTGTCGTATCGCTGTTGGGAATGGACCCATGATATCTAATCCCCATTGGGCGAATGGCCACGGGGCCGTCATGGGGGTCAGCTCCACGGGGGGTTGCCTGACGATGTTGCCGAACCTCTGGCACTTGTCGCAAGCTTTGACATAAGCCTGCGTGTCTTTTCTCATGGTCGGCCAGTAGTATCCTGCACGGATCAGCTTGTGCACCAGTGACCGCGACCCTGAATGGTTTCCGCATACCCCTTCGTGCACTTCCCTCATGACATAATCGGCTTCTTCGGAACCAAGGCACCTTAGGTATGGGCGAGAGAAGCCCTTTTTGTATAAGACTCCTTCTATCAGGACGAACCTTGATGCTTGGACCTTCAGTTTCCTGGCGGCTTCTCTTCCGTCGGGCAAGACGCCGTCTTTCAGGTATGAGACCAACGGCGTGGTCCAGTTGCTTTCCGAGCCGACCTCGTGCATTTCAATGGAGTCTACCAGTGGTGAAACCTGCACAAAGTATAGCACACCGTCAATGCTGCTCCCCTACCCTGACGAAGCAGTCTTGGCGAGGCGGTCGGCCGGCTCATTTTCTTCCCTGGGGACTTGGACTATCCTTGCTCCGAGCTCATCCACCCTTGATTTTGCCTGGTGGAGGTACCTCTTCATCCTGTCGCCTCTACACTCATAGTTCCCGTTGACCTGGTTGACGACTACTTGGGAGTCGCAGGAGACGACCACTCGGGCCGCGCCTGCTGCTTTGGCAAGATCAAGTCCGGCTATCAAGGCTTCGTATTCCGCCTCATTGTTGGTGATTGGAAAGTCTAGCCGGATCATACAATCAATTTGGTCTCCCTCAGGAGAACGGAGCACGACCCCAATGCCACCGGCTCGTCTAGTTGACGACCCATCTGTATGTACATTCCATGCGGGGCTTGCATCTGCCCCCTCGTCTTCTGTGTTGGTGAACTCGGCTATGAAATCAGCTACTGCCTGTCCCTTGAGTGCGGTACGTGGGGTGTAGCGAATGTCAAATTCAGTCAGTTCTATTGCCCATAGGGCCAGGTGACCTGCGGCTTCTGGATTATGCATTGCTCGCCGCAAAGGCTTGTCGGTTAGGACGACGATTGTGTGAGCTTGGAAGTAGGGCTTAAGCTTTCTGGCTGCGGTGACGAGGGCGAAGGCGAGTTTCTCCATGGGCGGGTACCTTCCTTCCGCCCCCTGGAACGCCCGGCTGGCGTAGTATACGGGCTTCTGCACCCCGTCCTCTTCTCTGATTAAGGCCGCACTGACGGCAGCCGGGGATACGGCCAGGTAGAGGAAGAGTTCTTCCCCGGGCTGTGAAGGACTCAGCAATGGTGGGGAAGAGAGATAGGCTTTTAACTCTTCGAATGCCCTTTGACACTCGTCCGTCCACTCGAACGACTTCTTCAATGTGCGGAAGAAGGGAAGGCATTTGTCCGTGGCCCTTGACACAAATCTGTTCAGTGCGGCAACCTTCCCGTTCAGACTCTGAACCTCTTTTACATTCTTCGGAGGGGCCATCTCCATTATTGCCCTGATCTTGTCCGGGTTGGCCTCGATGCCTCTCTGGGAGACCATGAAGCCGAGGAATTTCCCCGCGGTCACCCCGAAGGCGCATTTCGAGGGGTTGAGCTTCATATTGTAGGAACGGAGGGTCCCAAACGTTTCCTTAAGGTCGCTCAGATGATCCTCCTCTTTCTGGCTTTTTACCAGCATATCGTCGACGTACACCTGAACATTCCTCCCTATCTGGTTGGCGAACATTTTATTCATCAGCCTCTGATATGTGGCACCTGCATTCTTCAATCCGAATGGCATCACCTTATAGCAGAACAGTCCTTGGCTGGTGACAAATGAGGTTTTCTCCTGATCTGCCTCGTTCATCCGGATCTGGTTGTATCCCGAGAAGGCATCCATGAAGCTCAGCAGCTGGTGCCGGGCCGTAGAGTCTACTAGAGTGTCGACTCGAGGGAGGGGGTAGCTGTCCTTCGGGCACGCCTTATTCAGGTCCGTGAAGTCCACACACATCCGCCACTTTCCGCTGGCCTTCTTGACCATTACAACATTAGCCAACCAGTCGGGGTAGTAGACTTCCCGGATGAACCCTGCCTCTCGGAGCTTACTAACCTCCTCTGCGACTGCACGATCTCTCTCTGGAGCAAATACTCGCTTTTTTTGTCTGACGGGCCGGAAGGAGGTTGCCACATTCAGCCTATGTACCATGACTGACGGATCGATCCCCGGCATGTCCTCATGGCTCCAGGCAAATACATCCTGATTTTCCCTTAGGAAGGTCGTGAGTGCCCGGCGGGTTGCCGGACAGTTGAGGGCACCGATTCTGGTGGTTCTCTCAGGCTTGGACTCGTCGAGAATTATCTCTTCGAGTTCCTCCACAGGCTCTGCCCCCGTCCTCTGCTCTATGTTCATCGTCTGTAGCTGGCCATTCATCTCTACCATCGCCACATAGCACTCTCGTGCCGCCACTTGATCTCCCCATAGTTCTCCTACCCCGTCCTCTGTTGGGAACTTGACCTTCAAGGCATAGGTCGAGGTGGCGGCCTTCCAAGCGTTGAGGGTTGGTCGTCCTATAATTGCGTTGTATGCTGAGGAGCAGTCGACAACTAGGAAGGTGACGTCCCTTGTAAGCTGCCGAGGGTATTCCCCGATAGTGACGGGCAATGTGATCGAGCCGAGGGGATATACTCTTGTCCCCCCGAAACCTGTGAGTGGTGCCTTGGCAGGGGCCAAGCGTTCTTTGTCAATCCGCATCTGCTGGAACGCGGGATAGTAGAGAATATCGGCGGAGCTTCCGTTGTCAATCAGGACCCGATGGGTGTTGTAGTCCCCTATCCGGATATTGACGACAAGGGCGTCGTCGTGCGGATGGTGGAGGTGTTGGGCATCCTCTTCTGTGAATTCCATAGTGGGGCTGCTGGTTCTCGGCTTCTTCCGGATGGGGCTCGCAGCCTGGACATTTTGGACTGTCCTAAGGTGGGACTTCAGAGCCTTCTTCGTGAAGCCGGCGACCGGTGTGCCACCCACAATCACCCTTATATCCCCTATAGGTGGCCTGGGACGCTCATTGTCCCGGTGGGGGTTCTGTCCCTGACGAGGCATTTCGGCCTTTTCTCTGTTGACAAACCTCTGCAGCTTCCCTTGCCTAATCAGGGTTTCGATCTGTTGCTTTAGATCGTGACAGTCGGCGGTATCATGCCCGTGGTCCCGGTGAAAGCGGCAATACTTGTCTTTCGGTCGTTTGTCCGGGTCTGATTTCATCTTTCCGGGAAACGTCAAGGACCCGTCGTCCTTGATCTGCATCAGAACCTGATCAACCGGGGCCGTCAATGGGGTGTAGCTCGTGAATCTTCCGGCATTGGGCTTCGGACGCCTACTGTCTCGGTTCTCCCCTGTCCGAGGCGCCTTCCGCCCCTTGTCCTGTCGGGTGTCTTCTTGCCTTTCTCTCTTCTTGGACGGCTTCTCTTCTCTTGCCAGTAACGCATCTTCCGCGTTCATGTACTTCGTTGCCCTGTAGAACACATCTGACATTGTCTTCGGGTCATTTTTGTACAGAGAGAACAGGAATTTACCCTTCTGCAGCCCGTTGGTGAACGCGGCCACTTGTATCCGGTCGTCCGCTTCGTCAATCGTCAGCGCCTCTCTGTTGAAGCGGGCTATATAAGATCTTAGCGTCTCATCCTCCCGCTGCTTGATGTTCATTAGGCACGCGGTGGATCTCTTGTGACGGTGTCCTCCGATGAATTGGGAGGCAAATAGAGCGCTCAGCTCCCTGAAGGTGCCGACAGATCCGGGCGTCAGCCTGCCAAACCATGTCCTTGCAGAGCCTTTCAGCGTTGCGGGGAAGGCTTTGCACATGATTTCGTCTGGCGCGCCGTGCAGGTGCATCAATGTTTTGAAAGTTTCCAAGTGGTCCAACGGATCCTTGGACCCGTCGTAGCTTTCCACCTGGGGCATGCGGAACTTTGGGGGCGTAGGGAACACGATGACAGGTGTTGTGAATGGGGAGTCCGTGCGGTGAACGAGGTCGTCGAGGTCGCTGGACACTCGCCCTTTGAGGGCGTTCATCATGAAGTCCATGCGTTCCTTCATCATCCGCATTTCCACGGCCATACTAGACTGGGCATGGCCGTCTGCCGACGGGTGATGCGGCTGTTGTCCTTCAGGTTGGCTCAAGGCATGGCTTCCCTCAGGACCCTTATGGTCCCTCTCCTCGGCACTGCTCTCCTCCTGATTCTCTCCCTGATTGTCACCCGTCGCATTCCTTCGCAACAGCTGCTCTTCCAAGTCATTGTTGCGTTTCGTGAGACGTTCCACCGCGGCCGCCAAAGTCTGGACTTGCCTTTCAAGGGCCGTGGTGCGTTGTTCGTTGCCTTGGTCGTTCATGGTGGTTGTCCTTGAACGCGTGAGTACCATGCAACCCTTAGTCCGGGAAACACGTAACAGGAACTTGTGCGAATTTCCCACAGACGGCGCCAACTGATGATGTCAAGAATCAAACCAGTGAGCTGCAAGGTTCGCGCGCGTTCCGGACGGTCCTGCACAAGTAGGAAAAACCTCAAAGGGAAGTACCGGTGTGGTACCGGCCAGCGACCCTCCGATGGTTAAGTTAGAATTTTACACAACTCCAGAGTGCTAGAGCCGGGTCTTAGTATATGTACCTCGATTTTTGGAGGGTGTGGCGGTATTTATAGTAGTGGTAGTGGCCTTTGGGCAAGGCTTGCTGGGGAAGATATCGTTGTACCGAAATTGCCCTCGAGTAGCGTAGGGCGCAAGACTCTTCTGGGGTAGCCAAGTGTGTTGGGCACGATTCCCTTCTTTGGGGGCGGGAGTCGTGCTTTGTAAGATACCTGGCTAAGTAGCGTATGTGACAAGATTCGCTCTTTCCAGCAAAGCGCACGTGGCAAGGCTGGTCTCCATGCCTGATACCCACAACCGTCCGCCTTCTTCCGTCGCCCCCCTAGGACTGGGGTCGTCGAGCTCTGACGTCCGTCGGGTATTTCAGCCGTCACGGATCCATCCGTCGGCGAGTGTGGCCTGCTGTCGTCTGGTGGGGGATTTTATCCCTATCAAGAATTAAGAAAATTACTTGGCAAATCCCAGGGCTCATATTTATAAATATCAATTTCGGGTATACGCCAAGTATTTTTATTATCATTCCCGGTAATCTTCAGCTTCAGGTAGTCATCAATAAGCTCATCGTCTGTGGGACTAAATCTGTACCCAGGTAGTGAATACAAATCTGGGTCATTCATAATTCACTCTCACTCACTCACTCACTCTCTCTCTCTCTCTCTCTCTCTTTCTCTCTAGCTTTACCGAGAAACTGGCTAAGAGAGAAAATGAGAGCAGTTGGTTTTGGTCTTCTTGTCTTTATCCTACTTCGGCAGTAAAGCTTTTCCCACCCAAACTATACAGTTAACCGAGTGGTTCCTTTTAACAGTGTCTCAAGGAGAATTTAAAAATGATTTTATCCCTTTTTTTCTAAATTAATAAAAAAATAGGACTAGAATATTTTTTTTCCACAACTCTATGTGACATAATGTGGTGAAGAAGATGCTTGATTCAAACGCAATCCACAGCTCTATGAGCCATAACCTTTCCCTTTGAAATTGTTTTTTTTTTTTTTATTAAAAAGAGAGTTGGCTTACTGGTTTTTAAGACATCATGATATATAGTTTTATATTTGAATAAATCTGAACACCCTTGTCTATATAAAAATAATAAATAAAGCTAACTATAACTCACTTTTTAACAAGTTTATTTTAACAAAATTGTTTATAATAGGCATCATATTCTATTTTTTGAGAAGCATTACATTTACAAAAAAAAATAAGATGTTTAGCAGTGAGCACTCTGTCTTGGAGATTTAAACATTGACTCTTGCTCTCACCCTTATAAAAACTTTGTACTTGTAAAAGAGAATTGGCTTAGTGATTTTTAAAATCCCATGGTATATAGTCAAATATTCAAATAAATTTGGACACCCTCATTTATAAAAATAAAAAAATAAATTAAGTCACCTGTAACTCACTTTTTAACAAATTTATTTTGATAAAAGTGTTTATAATATGCATCATATTTTATTTCACTCTATCCTAAAGATTTGAACCTCACTCTGACTGCTTACCCATAAGAACTTTGTACTAAGCTACCATTTTTCCAAAAGAACGTGGTAATGTGAGATTTATTCTTACCGTTATTATTATCACTGTACAAAGGACACGTGTTTTTGTTCTAGTGGAATAACAAGACGTCAGCACCATATGTGTTACAACCTGCCAGTTCTGCGCGCTTTTTCGTATTTGTATTTGTCTCTCCAGTTTCGTCGTTTTGGTACTATTTAAAAATGAAATTAAACCTCGTATTTAAAAAAAAAAAAGAATTGAAATTAAACTAATTTAGACAGTAGGTATAACTTTTTCATTAGTGTCAAAAACATAATCTTATTATTTTCATGAGTGCATAATATTCAATTAAATGATTTTGTTATTGTACAAAAGTACGATTCTAATCAAGGAGGCAATTACAATAGCCAAATCCTATATATATTAAACAAGCCTCTAATAGCATGAGTGCGCAAATTAGCTAACACAATGTTAAATACAACGGTGTGTGAGTTTAGTTCCAGCTATCGTTGGAGGGGTTTTGGTCAACACCACATTGATATTCATTTTGATGAGTGTTTGATCCTTTATTTATATTTATTTTTTTATTTTTTTATTTATTTTTTTGTGCAGGTCTTCCAAGCTCTTGAGTGAATGTGAATAAGTATAGTCCATTGAGATCATGAGCACCATCATTAATCCAAACTTACTTTAACCAGATAAAATTTGATTTTTTTTTTTTTTTTGAAATAGTTTCAACCTATGACGTTTACTCTTAATAATAGTTTTTTGTCATCAGACCAAGACACTAATCAGTTTTTATTTAGGCGGAGATGAAGTCCCAGATTTCTTATTAAATAATAAGAAACTTTATTAGTTGAGCTAATTGAAACCTGCAACTTTGACTTATTTTTACTCGACCAAAATATGTTGTACTAAATTGACACTAAAAATGGAGAAAAAAATTGAAAAGATAACTATATATATATATAAAATACATCCAATAATAACTAAGAATATGATCAGTAAAATAGATTGGCTATCCTATAAAAATAACTTATTGCTAAAATAATTAAAACACCCTTTGGAATAATCTTTGACCATTGATGAAAGTTAGTACAATAAATATTTTCATATCATTTTCAGGAACTAGTAAGATATTTGTTTTGCTTGAATAATGTTATAGATACAAACTATTTTACAATATTTTTGTAAAAATTAAAACTGGTAAGAATTTGCTATATCAATAGTTTATAAAAATGTTATAAAATAGTTTGTTATTATAACATTACTCGTTTTGCTTTGGTTTGCTGTGTAATTTTCATAATTTGAGGATATTCATTAGTCTAACTAATGGGTCTATTTAGATTGAGGGGAAGTGGAGGGAAGTAGAGTAAAGTAGAGTTAGCTAAAAAAGGTTAATTTTGAGTCAAATTTATTCTATTTTACTCTTCTTTCCTCCCCCTCAATTTAAACGGACTATAAATGTATATTTAAAACCATAATTAGTAATTCCCTTAATCAATTCTGTAGTTGAATATTTTGTTTCAGCAAAAAGAAAATAAATAAAAAAGAGAAAAAGAGAAAAAGACAGTTGAATAGTTTGTCATCATCGCTACTCTGTTCCCCTCTCATCGGTGAACATCATAGTGTGAACCCAACAAAGTGGTGCATATATTTTTTTGATAAACTTCAATAATACTAAGTACTAAGACGCGCACACACACAGGGGTAGAAGGGTGGTAGCAAAGGCTTACAATACTAGCATTTTCAAAGTAGTGCATATATGGTTTGAGTAGACGTAGAATCTTTTGTACTTAATAGAACACGTAATAATAAAAGAATCTAGTCATAAATTATTCAATCAAGACAGGTACGAGAGAATATATATATATATATATATATATAAGTGGGACCCATGCTGTCTATCTTAAGGTGCAAGGAAGGAGTTCAACCATGTGGAATGGAATTGGATGAACTATTTGATGAGAAGTGAGAACATTCTGGAATTTTTTAATAATAAACTGCATCATATTATAGAGTATAGATTGGTGGGAATGAGAAATTGATGAGAAGATTTTGAATAATTGGAGCTAGTGAAATCGAGTTATGAGATATTGATGATGAGAACTTTTTGGAATTCATGACATGATTGAACTTTGTAGTGGATGACATTATGAGATTATCAATGAGAATGTTATGGAATTCCCAACTCTCTCTTTTTTTTTTTTTTTTTCCTCAAAAAGTTCTTAACTTAATTACATTTTACACTAAAAGTATAATATATAGACGGAAATTTAGTTTATAAAATCCTTTTTTTTTCTGAAAAAAATTGGTTTCTTACTTATAAGGATAAATTGCAAATTACACCATAAATTTTGAGAGTATTTGAATTTTATACTATAAAGTTTTAAAATTTGGATTTTTACTCTCTGAAGTTTGGAGGTGTTTAGATTTTACACTCTAAAGTTTTAGAATTAAAATTTTACCTCCTAAATTTTAGAGAGTAAAATCCAAATTCTGAAACGTCAATGTGTGAAATATAAATACCCCCAAACTTTAGGGGGTAAATTTTAAATTCTGAACTTTAAAGTGTAAAATTCAAACACCCTCAAACTTTAGAAGTGTAATTTACAATTTACCTTCTTTATAATTTGATAATTGTAATTGAAGGTAAAAGATTTGACTCCTAAATCTCTTCATAAAAAATAACAAGAAGCATTAAGTTATAAATCGATTAAATAACAAAACTATTAAGAGTTAAAAGTTAAAACCTACAAAAAAAAAATATAAATATATATATAAAATATATATATATATATATATTGTTTAAAATATACTATAAATTTGGAATTTGGGATGAACCCGCTTGACTTGACTTGACAAAAAAAAAAAAATATATACATTGGGCAAAGGATCTGTTTTCGGCTTTTTGCATGTGCTAACAAAACGCGTTGAATGCACAAATGAACTCAACGATTGGCCGATTGGGAGAAGGGATTGGGACTTGGGACAACTAAGAGTCCAACACTTTGGTATTAAGTTAGTTGACCATCCAATTAGCCACCATTTTTTTATAAAAGTACAATCATTTTGATGTTTTTTCCTACTCATCAATCACTTTGCACTATATGGCTTTATTTGGATGAGCTTTGAAATTTGTGTATTATTTTGTTTTGAAAATAAATTTTGTCAAGCAATGAATAATTGTGTGGATATTAATCATAGGATTAGAGACAGGAACAGAACTAGGATTTGAAGTTGAGAGGCCAAAATATAAATAAAAAAAAAGTTTATAAAAATCAAAACTAACATCTACTCAAACTTTGTCAAATTTCATCCCATTCATTAACATTATAATCTCATATTTTCACAATTTGGAATGATACTAATTTAATTGGTTGTAATTTTTTGGAATTTTGTTTTAAAATTTTCATGAATTGGGATATGAACACTAGAGATAAAGTTGCATTATTAGCTTCAAATTATTTGTAATTTTTTCTCTTTAAAAAAATCAAATATTATAGATAATTTTTCTATCATCAATCATTCAAATAAAAGTTTCATTTTTTGCATATTATATAGCTATATAGTTTCAAAATTTAGTTCAAAAAATAAACTAAACATACCCCAGAAGCTACAACAACATTAATGTTAATAAATTATTTTCTAAAAATAGTTAATAATTCATAAAATAAATCAACAAACAAATGTTATCAATTAATAACATTTATTACTATTCACTGCACATGGTTTTGGAGGAAATTTTTAATTTTCCGGATAGAAATGTATATAGTGCTATATTTTTTTCAAAATTGAGGGGGGGGGGGGGGGGCGCTCTGCCCTAACGTGAGTCTGTCTCTGATTAGAGGGGGGTTTGATGAAAATAGTGTTGTATGATCATAGTGTATGATAATTTTAGAAGATTGGTATCAGACTGACCATGTTTTATGGTGACAATGTTGGGTTGTTAAGAAGTAATATATTTATTAAATGTTTAGCTGAAGTAAAAATGTTAAAATAGATAAATGAAATTTATTTAGAAGTGGCCTTTATTGATAAAAAAAAATTATCATGTTCATAAAAGGGTGATTAATGCACCAATGAGAAAAGATATTGAATTAATTCAAACAAAGGGACCCAAAAAAAAGGTAGATAGGATATATTAACTTGAATCCATGACATGTTAATGTGGACGAAAGGCACTTTCAATCACATTAGGCTCGACCTCTAGAATAATAAAAGGTAGAAAAATACCAAAAATAATATTAGTAAAAGGGACATGATAATTAAAGAAGTACCATGAAGTATGAATTCAAAGAAAATTAAATGGTAGGAAAACATGTTGTAAGAAGTTTAGGCCCCTTAAACCCAAACAGATTAACCTATATATTTAGCCAAGTGATTAACTTAGGTAAATTAAGCAATTCTAGGTTAACACAAATATATCATATCATGCAAAAATGCGAAAAATAAAGAACACACGATATGATAACCCAAGAAAACCAAACCGGTAAAAAACCTGGGGAGGATTTAACCTAGCTATCCTCAAGGTAAAACCGAATTCACTATGAAAGAATTGAAGTTTACACAATAGTGACTTAGACCACTAACATCCTATTGCTACCTCGAGAAGGAAACTTACTACCACGACCACGTGACAGCTCTGAGTCCACGGATTACTTCTTTCCTTGAATTCTCAGCAAAGCACAAGCACACCTGCTTGTATATCTTGAAGTTCTTGATTCTGCAACTGGATGATCACTAAGCTCTTGACATCAATCTTGAGTTTGGAAATCCTAAGTGTATGTGAAGGTAAACACTTTTAGATCTCACAAATAAGATTCACACACAGCATTCAGAACTCTAAAAACGTGGCTAGGGTTTTCCCTTTTATACTTAAGGAAAAATATAAAACCCTATACGTCAAACGGGCTTGGGCTGAGTTGAAAATTCTGCAGAAAAAAAAAAACAATCTGCACGACTTTCGATTGGTCGAGTCTAATTCTCGATCGATCAAGCCGGGCAGATTTGCATAGTGACTTTTGCAGTAACTCGATTACAACTTTACACAACAATAGGCACATACTTTGAGCAAGTCTTAACAAGACTAAAACCATTTTGATCATAGTTTGCCAACCTTATAAAATGAAGTTCTAATACATTAGTTCCTAATTTCTTAGAACCTAACACATGTGACTGCCTCTGACTAATGTCTATTAAGGATCTATAACTAAACCCAAATTTTCAAGACTGATTTGGTTTTTGTAGTTTTTTATTTTATTTTATTTTAAGTCATGAATTTTGTTACATTGTTTTTTAATTTAGCTTCTTAACTTTTTTTTTTCCCAGATACCTTCTTAACTTCTTAAGTAAAAGTATTAACCCTTTTTAGGTTGGTAATTTAATAATTTTAACATAATTACGGCAAATGCCTTATTTTTGCACTTTCAGGCTCAATTTTGTCCCTAACCCCCCATGCATATGGCCCATATAATGCTAATTCAACTTTCTCACTTTGATCTATATTCATAAGTCCTAGAGGTCAATTCACACACCCCCATCTAGAAACACCATTGTCATATCCATAAACCATCCAACAATCTGCAACATGAACAACAAACCATTTCTAGAACTATAAAACTACCAGTTTACTTAGCCAGACAATATGTACACATTTTTTCAAAATATGATGCCATAAAAGACAAACAACTCTCTGTAATCATATGCAGCAAAACTTAGGGTCTGTTTGGTACATGTGTTTAAGCACTTGTTTTCCCGATTTGGGTCCTTAGTCCAAAGGTTGGTGGACTCAGGCTCAAAGAGTCTAAAACAATAAATTTGTAGAGAAATGAGTTAGAAAACTGGGCTTTAATGAATCAAACGAACACCAAAGTAGATTCAGACAGCAAGAGAATAGGAACAAACACGTTTATGCTAAAGAAAGTCGTCCTCAGCAAAGTCCGAGGAGATCCGTTCTTATATATTTCTCTCAAGTTGGATTACAGGGTCGGTCCTTGATACTACCGTCTTTTTTCTTTTTTCGTTTTTCTTCCCCCTGATTCTTAGGGGTTCCTCACACTACATACATGCCCTTGATTGATCTTCGCCCTCCATTTGTTGATCATCCAGGCTACTACTTGAGCGCCTGTCCCATTGAACACCCTCTCTGACCCTTTGTGAGTTGGGGTAGCCAAGGCAACATTGTTCTGAGGTCTTCTTCACATAAATGCGGCCAGAAAGTTAGTTGCAAGGCATTCAATGCGATGGTAGTAGCTTTTTCTTAGATATCTCTGAGCTCCAATCCCTCTTGTACGTTTAATGATGCACGTCCCTAACACTGGAACCTCTTAGAAGGTCACCTTTACCATTGGGATACACATTTGACCTGTGCTTAACTTATCCGAGGAGATACTCCTCCTCAGCCTACCTTCCCATTCTTACCCTTCCCATGGGACTCTAAGCTCAAACCACTCACTACTATTTACACGTCCTCGGATTTCCCATGCTCTCGGCCAAGTCCCATGGCCCAATATATGATTTGGACCCTTAACCTTACATTTCTATTATTATTGAAGAACATCTTCTTTTTAATTTTGATCAGAAATATGGTTTTCCATATTAGATTTTGATTAGTTTTAAGTTTAAATTTTGTATGATTGTATTTAATTGTTGATTATATGATTTAATTAAGTGAATGTAACAATTGATTTTATTGACATTCGTAAGATCATCTTTAATTAATTTTTTACTCCTTCTGTCAAGCTCTTTGTTTTCCACTTAACGATTACTAATTGACGTTTGATTTTTTGATGATAACTCTAATGTACTAAAAATGCATTAGATCGTTTACTTTTTTATTCCATTTTACTGTCATTAACTTAGTGTATCCATAACTATTAGTTTGTTTATGATATGTTTGGTTTGATTTTTTAATAATAATAATAATAATAATAATAATAATAATAATAATAATAAATTTAGTGTTTCTAAAATAGCATATGTTTTGTATTCCATTTTTCTATAGATGCATTGTAGTATTTCATGGGAAGACTTTATGAGAACAATTTTTATTTATTTGAATTTAAGTAAAATATTTTATGCTTAATTCTTTAAGATAAAAAATGATAGAAAATATAAATAATTTAATAATATGGAGGATATGACTGAATTTAAATTTTGAATAAAATAAGATGAAAAGAAAAATAGTAAAAAAAATGTATAGTAATAAACACCAAATTATTTTAGTTATGCTATGTAATAGAATAATATGATATTATTTATAATGTAATAGGATAACATTAAACAACCAAGGAGAATAAAAAAGAAACAACTTGAAACACAAAAATAAATCATATCAACCTTAGAATTCTGAAGAATACAAAAATCCATTAACTTAAAGTAAAGATGCAAGAAAAAAAATCCACAAAAACTCAAAAAAAAAAATATAAATATATATATATCTGAGAGAGAGAGAGAGAGAGAGAGAGAGAGAGAGATAACATATTTTTGTTTGAGAAAATAGAAAATTATGCATAGAATGGAAGAGGGAATAAAAAAAAAAAGCCAAAATAAATGTAGATAAAGGGCTAGATGAACAGTGATATTAGGGTAGAGAGTAGTGGAGAGATAAAAATGTAAAAAGGAATGAAAAAGGTTGGAAAAAGTGTAAAAATAAGTTGAGAATTTAATAATAAGAAGAATAGTTTTAAAAAAAGAAAAATAAGTTGAGAATTTATCCGTTGGCATCCTATTGTTGTCCCAAATTTGATGATAATTCAAATGTACTAATTATGCATTGTAATGTTTATTTTTTTTTTTTTAATTCCATTTTGCAGCCATTAAATTAGTATAGCCATCACTTTTAGTTTTTTCATGTTATGTTTGGTTTGGTATTCTATTATTATTATTATTATTATTATTATTATTATTATTATTATTATTATTTAATTTAGTGTTTCTAAATTGATATTTTTTTTGTATTTCATTGTTCCATTGTTGCATTGTAACATTTCATGGAAAGACTTTATAAGAACAATTTTTATTTATTTGAATTTAAGTAAAATATAATATGTTTAATTTTTTTTAAATGACCCATGTCTATCCCCCTTTTTTTTTCCCTCTTATCTCAATATTTCTCTCTCACCATACATGTCTTCCTTTTTTTTCTCATCTCAATTTTTCAGGGTATATTTGTCTTTTCAGGTGTATAAGATGTGGTATGCTGACTGTTTCTTTTGTACAGGTGTCGATGTTTTATTGGTGAAGAAGCTGAGTTGAGTTTGTAATACTGAAGTACAATATTCTTTATCCAACACGTGAGAGTTTCTGTCTTGAGAGAGATGAAAGAAAGAAATGGAGAGGTTGTGAAAATCAAAGAAAGAAACAGAAAAGCTGAAAGGAGAAAGAGGGTTGTTGGGTTGTGGGAGTGTGAGTGGGAGTAGGAGTGATTTGTACTATTAATGAAGAATCATTGAAACGGTATATGAACTGCATTATATATTTAAGCAATCACCTTGATATTTGCTGCAAGAAAAAAAACATAATACAACAAGTATTATTGCAACAAAAAAGAAGAAGATGTAATATACATACTATTACATCTCTAGGTTGTTTTTTTATTGTAATAGTATCTTAAATTTATTACATCAATATGAGATTATAACAATAATTATTACGTTACTTTAAAATGTGTTGTTGTAATAGGTAACTCTTATTTTACATTAAGATATGTTGTTGCAATGGGTAATTTTTTATTTCACATCGAACTATATTATTGTAATAGGTTAAATATTTATTTCACATCAAATTTTGTTGATGTAATAAAGGTGAGTGATTGAGTAACGAAAAAATTTGACAAATTGACGCTATTTTTTTTTTCATTAATTTCCTCTCTCTCACTTATGTCTATCCTTTTTTTTTTTCTCTTATCTCAATATTTCTCTCTCACCACACATGTCTTCCTTTTTTTTCTCATCTCAATTTTCAGGGTATATTTGTCTTTTCAGGTGTATAAGGTGTGGTGTGCTGACTATTTCTTTTGTACAGGTGTCGATCTTTTATTGGTGAAGATGTTGAGTTGAGTTTGTAATACTGAAGTATAGTATTCTTTCTCCAACACGTGAGAGTCTCTGTCCTGAGAGAGATGAAAGAAAGAAATGGAGAGGTTGTGAAAATCAAAGAAAGAAATAGAGAAGCTGAAAGGGGAAAGAGAGTTGTTGGGTTATGGGAGTGTGAGTGGGAGTGATTTGGACTATTAATGAAGAATCATTGAAACGGTATATGAACTGCATTATATATTAAAGCAATCACCCTGATATTTACAACAAGAAAAAAGACATAATACAACAAGTATTATAGCAACAAAAAAGAAGAAGATGTAACATACATACTATTACGTACTTCTCTAGGTTGCTTTTTTTTTTTTTATTGTAATGGTAACTTAAATTTATTATATCAATACAAAATTATAGCAATAATTATTATGTTACATTAAAATGTGTTGTTGTAATAGGTAACTCTTATTTTACATTGAGATATGTTGTTGCACTAGGTAATTTTTTATTTCACATTGAACTATATTATTGTAATAGGTTAAATCTTTATTTCACATCAAACTTTGTTGATGTAATAAAGGTGAGAAATTGAGTAACGGAAAAATTTGAGAAATTGGCGCTATTTATTTTTTTCATTAATTTCCTCTCTCTCACCTATGTCTATCCCTTTTTTTTTTCTCTTATCTCAATATTTCTCTCTCACCACACATGTCTTCCTTTTTTTTCTCATCTCAATTTTTAGGGTATATTTGTCTTTTCAGGTGTATAAGGTGTGGTGTGCTGACTGTTTCTTTTGTACAGGTGTCGATCTTTTATTGGTGAAGATGTTGAGTTGAGTTTGTAATACTGAGGTATAGTATTCTTTCTCCAATACGTGAGAGTCTCTATCCTAAGAGAGAGATGAAAGAAAGAAATGGAGAGATTGTGAAAATCAAAGAAAGAAATAGAGAAGCTGAAAGGAGAAAGAGAATTGTTAGGTTGTCGGAGTGTGAGTGGGAGTGATTTGGACTATTAATGAAGAATCATTGAAACGGTATATGAATTGCATTATATATTGAAGCAATTACCCTGATATTTACAACAAGAAAAAAGACATAATACAACAAGTATTATTGCAAAAAAAAAAAAATAGATGTAATATATATACTATTACATCTCTTTGTTGTTTTTTATTGTAATAGTAACTTAAATTTATTACATCAATATGAGATTGTTGCAATAATTATTATGTTACATTGAAATGTGTTGTTGTAATAAGTAACTCTTATTTTACATTGAGATATGTTGTTGCAATACGTAATTTTTTATTTCACATTGAACTATATTATTGTAATAGGTTAAATCTTTATTTCATATCAAATTTTGTTACATTAAAATGTGATGTTGTAATTTATTGCAACGAAAATCTAGTATTGCATAAACCTATTACTTTTTTTTTTAATAAAAAAAAAAAAACCTATTGCAACAAGATTTTCAAAGTAAATCGTTACAATATATAAATCGTTGCAATATATGGAATTAATTGCAATAAAAATCTAGTGTTGCATAAACCTATTGCCTAGGAGTTTATTACAACGGCTTGCATCAACTTTTTTGTCGTTGCAATAACACCTATTACAACGACATTAATTGTTATTGCAACAACATTTTTCGTTGTATTAAGTCTTTTTTCTTGTGGTGATTGTCTTAAACACTTTCAGTCTTTCTTCCTTTTTCTTCTTTCTTTTGCATTCTAACTCGTACATAGTAACAAAGGCTAGCACATCCAGATCCGATCATCATGTCTCTGAAGAAGATAATCTGAAAGTTGATGAACGAGCTTGGAGAAGCAGTTGAGGAGGTGAACTTTGCTCAGTTGAAGCTGAAGAAGGCGGAGCACAATGCCAAGAGAGAGTTTGAGAAGCTCAAAGACATGCAATTGCTTCCCATTTCTGACATGGAGGAGGCACAGTTCATCCTCTATCTTCAGACTGAGTTGGGCTTCGCAGGAAAAGGGAAGCTCAGCTCCGAGTTGCCAGTTGAGGCAAGAGGCAAGCTGGTTCGGTTTGCGACACTCCATCGACTCCCTTTAGTTACAAACTAATCAGGATAGGTAAGGGTGTAGGTAGGGGGCTTGGGATCGCTAGACTTGTGTTTTCTATGGTTTAAGATTGTAAAAGGTGATCAGTTCATGTAACTTTCGTCTTAACAGATTTAATATTTTCTTGAAGGGCTAATACTATGTGATAGGCACTTTAGATTGCATGAATGAGGTCTTATCCTTTTTTTTTTATCTTTTTTTTTATCACATTAATGAAGAGTTTATTAGTTCTCCATCTCTATTTTACCTTGAATTGGAATCTTGAAACTAACTAACCTCCATGACAAGTCCCAAGAGTAAGTAGTGAGCCAATGTCTTGTTTGTCAACATAGGTGAGTAGCATGTTTCGGTAGTTTCACCTTTTTACTTATATCTTCGTTTGAACTTCATGATACAAAATTTATGGTACAATTTTGAGTCAAGCATTGATTTAATGTTTCGTTAATTTGTGTGATTGTCATATGAGAGGAAAATTTGCTGTGGACTTGCATCTCCCTTACTATTTGCCTTTGGAAAAAAAAAATCAGTTCTTGCTAATTAGCTTCTGAGGTTTTGGAAGTCTATTGCAACGAAAATTGTGAGTTCGTTTAGACCCCTTAAACCCAACAGATTAACCTAGAGAATTAGCCAAGTGATTTACTTAGGTAATTTAAACAAAACTAGGTTAACACAAATATATCAAAAACAATAAAGCAGCGGAAAAATAGAGAACACAAAGATATGATGACCCAGGAAAACCAAACCGGTAAAAAACCTAGGGAGGATTTAACCTAGCTATCCTCAAGGTAAAAACCGAATTCACTATGAAAGAATCGAAGTTTACACAATAAGACTTAGACCACTAACATCCTATTGCTACCCAGTGTAGGAAACTTACTACCACGACTACGTGACAGCTCCGAGATCCACGGACTCCTTCTTTCCTTGAATTCTTCAGCAATCCACAAGCACACCTGCTTGTATATCTTTAAGTTCTCTTGATTCAGTAACTGTATGATTTACCAACCTCTTGACATGAATCTAGAGTTTGGAAACCCTAAGTGTATGTGAAGGTAAACACCTCTATATCTCACACTGAGATTCACAAACACAGCATTCAGAACTCTAAAAACGTGGCTAGGGTTTTCCCTTATATACTTAGGGCAAACATAAAACCCTATACATTAAACGGGCTTGGGCTGAGTTGGGAATTTTCTGCAGAAAAACGTTCTGCTCGATTTTCGATCGGTCGAGTCTAATTCTCGATCGATCGAGTCAGGAAGAAAGTGAACAGTGAATTCTACAGTCAACTCGATTCCAACTTTACATAAAAAGCCATACTTTGAGCAAGTCTAATACACAACTTAAAGGATGTTTTGATCATGGTTTGCCAACATTACAAATTGAAGCTCTAATATATTAGTTCCTAATTCTTAGAACCTAACAAAAATCTAGTGTTGCATAAACCTATTAATTTTTTTTAATAAAAAAATAACTTATTGCAACGAGATTTTCAAAGTAAATCGTTGCAATATATAAATCGTTGCAATATATGGAATGCAACAAAAATCTAGTGTTGCATAAACCTACTGCCTCGGAGTTTATTACAATGACTTGCATTGACTTGTTTGACGTTGCAATAACACCTATTACAATGACACTAATTGTTATTGCAACAACTTTTTTCGTTGTATTAAGTCTTTTTTTCTTGTAATGATTGTCTAAAACACTTTCAGTCTTTCTTCCTTTTTCTTCTTTCTTTTGCATTCTAACTCGTACGTAGTAACAAAGGCTAGCACATCCAGATCCGATCGTCATGTCTCTGAAGAAGATAATCCAGAAGTTGATGAATAAGCTCGGAGAAGCAGTTAAAGAGGTGAACTTTGCTTAGTTGAAGCTGAAGAAGGCGGAGCACGATGCCAAGAGAGTGTTTGAGAAGCTCAAAGACATGAAGGTGCTTCCCATTTCTGACATGGAGGAGGCACAGTTCATCCTCTATCTTCAGACTAGTTGGGCTTCGCAGGAAAAGGGAAGCTCAACTTCGAGTTGTCAGTTGAGGCAAGAGGCGAGCTGGTTCAGTTTGCAGCACTCCACCAACTCCCTTTAGTTACAAACTAATCGGGATAGGTAAGGGAATAGGTACGAGGCTTAGGATCGCTAGACTTGCATTTACTATGGTTTAAGATTGTAAAAGGTGATCAGTTCATGTAACTTTTGTCTTAACAGATTTAATATTTTCTGGAAGGGCTAATACTGTGTGACAGGCATTTTAGATTACATGAATGAGTTCTTATTTTTTTCTTTTCTTTTCTTTATTTTATCACATTAATGAAGAGTTTATTGGTACTCCATCTCTGTTTTACCTTGAATTGGAATCTTGAAACTAACTAATCTCCACGATAAGTCCTAAGAGTAAGTAGTGTGCCAATGTCTTGTTTGTCAACATAGGTGAGTAGCGTGTTTTGGTAGTTTCACCTTTTCACTTATGTCTTCGTTTGAACTTCATGATACAAAATTTATGGTACAATTTTGAGACAAGCATTGATTTAATGTTTTGTTAATTTGTGTGAATGTCATATGAGAGGAAAATTTGCTATGGACTCACATCTCCCTTGCTATTTGCCTTTGGAAAAAAAAAAAATCAGTTCTTGCTAATTAGTTTCTGAGGTTTTGGATGTCTATAGCAACGAAAATCTAGTGTTGCATAAACCTATTAATTTTTTTAATAAAAAAATAACTTATTGCAACGAGATTTTCAAAGTAAATCGTTGCAATATATGGAATTTATTTCAACGAAAATCTGGTGTTGCATAAACCTATTGCCTTGGAGTTTATTACAACAGCTTACATCGACTTTTTTGTTGTTACAATAACACCTATTACAACGACATTAATTGTTATTGCAATGACTTTTTTCTTTGTATTAAGTCTTTTTTCTTATAATGATTGTCTAAAACACTTTCAGTCTTTCTTCCTTTTTCTTCTTTCTTTTGCATTCTAACTCATATGTAGCAATAAAGGCTAGCACATTCGGATCCGATCATCATGTCTTTGAAGAAGATGATCCGGAAGTTGATGAACGAGCTTGGAGAAGCAGTAGAGGAGGTGAACTTTGCTCAGTTGTAGCTGAAGAAGGCGGAGCATAATGCCAAGAGATTGTTTGAGAAGCTCAAAAACATGAAGTTTCTTCCCATTTCTGACATGGAGGAGGCACAGTTCATCCTCTCTCTTTAGACTGAGTTGGGCTTCGCCAGAAAAGGAAAGCTCAACTCCGAGTTGTCAATTGAGGCAAGAGGCGAGCTAGTATAAATATAAAAACAGAGACCTCAAATTGGAGAGTATGAGGTTGTGCCATGTGACTCATTCCTTGAAGTTCTCTTTATTTAGTTTTCTACTTTAAAAAAGTTTGCATCTTTATTAAGGTATTAGTTCATTGAATTAGCCAATAAAATAAATGCATTTATTAATTATCTATCGTTGTGCATTAATTATTTATATTAAATGAATTTTTATGATTATTTTTATAAACTCTATATAGAAAATAATTTTTAGGTGAAATAATAATAATAAATTTAGAATATGACATTCTTACTTATGTTTAGTTGCTTTGACAACAATTGTCACAAAAGGCATAAAAAAAATTAAATATTTGTGAATAACTAAAATTAATCTTAATCCTTTCAATTTCCTAACTCCTATGTGCATGTGTGTGCGTGCGTGTAGAACTAACACTGCAATATGTATTCTATGTAATTAGAAAAATTACTAATATAATAAATATGTTTATTTTGTTATATTAATTATTTTAAGCATATTGGAATTTTAATATCATTTTTCTAAGATTTATATGAAAAACAATTAGTTTTTTTTATGTGAGAAACAGTTGATTTGAAATATGACATTTTTACTCAAATTTAGTTGTTTTTGCAACAATTGAAACCATGTCCAACAAAAAGGGGAAAATATTTTTAGTAACACACAATCAAGAATGTAAAAAAAAAAAAAATAAGTAATAATAATAATAATTGAAGGATATATGCATTTTTTAGTAAGCATGAAACATGCCTATCTATATTAGCTACTATATTATGCAATTTTCAATTTGTAAGCACATATATATAGTATGATCAAATCACTATACTACTCTTAGTGTATTTCTATTTTGTCTATATATAAAATAATTAAAGGTTACAATTTTTTACAATGAAATTTATTGAAATATCTTTTTTATATAGCAATAGTTGGGGGTGGGGATTTGAATCCTAAATGTTTCTATTGAAAATTGAGAAATTTTTTGTAAAACTTATCAAAATATAGGAGAAAACTAATAATAAGTTGCATTGCACAGCGTGCGGGAACTCAACTGTTTATATTAATAAAAAAAATGTTTTGAATTTCTTTAAGAATCTATTTATAAATGTTTAACCATGGTCATAAAAAACATTACTCATAAATTTAGAATGAAAATACAAAATTTATAAAGTGCCAAAACATTTGAAACGACAAATCTCTTCATAACTCATTGAGAAAAGAAAAGGGAAAAAAAAAAAGAAAAAAGAAAAGAAGCAAAAGTCATTACTTAATATTTTGAAATACACTTTAATTTAAAATTTTAAAATAAGAGATTTTAACTCTGAACTTGAGGATAATTTTTGAAACCTACCCTTAAGCATAGGCAAGTCAGTACACAATATTTTAACATTAATTTAATAAATTTTGGTCAAACAAATGTAAAGAAGGAAATATTTTTTCCCTTCAAGTTTGAGGTGGAGTGTCATTTCTCCAAACCTCAAGAAAGTGGAATGTAATTACCCCTATATTATATTGCTGTTGTTGTTGTTTTAGTTATTAATAATTAATTTTTCATTTTCTTTTAAGTTAATAAAAATCTTATACATACCTTTTTTTTAATGTGAATTTTTACATATACCTTAAGTAAACTTTATATATTCCATTTCTTTAGATGTGTAAATCATAGACTAACTCCATAATGATAGTAGTTAATTAGTTTTATCATTTTTTTTATAATCTCATTTGTAACGTTTTTTACTATTACTATATATTTACTGGCTGATGATTTGTAAAACAAATGTGTTAAATGAGATGTAATGCGTATATATATATATATATATGTGTGTGTGTGTGTGTATGTATGTATGTATATATATAGTTAAATGAAATTTCAAAAAATGGTTTCTAACATCTTTTAATTTTATTTTTTATGTAATTTCTATTATTACGGGAGAACATCTTCATTTAGTTATGAATGGAAGTATGGTTTCCATGATTAGTGTTTGATTAATTGTATTGTTTTTTTTTTTTTACCATCTCTCTCTCTCTCTCTCTCTCTCTCTCTCTCCATTAGAGACTTGTTGTTTTCCAAAATTTGATGATGATTTTATTGCATTAAATATGCATTGTAGTTTTATTTTTCATTTAATTTTGCTACCCTTAAGTTTTTTTTTTTTTTAGAATATTAAGTATTTTTAACACACACACACACACACGGGGAGAGGGGAGAAGATTTTTTAAAGAAACTTACAGTGGTGTATACCCTTAAGTTAGTATATCCATGTTTATTAGTTTTTTTATGTTATATTTGGTTTGATATCCACGTTATTTTTTTAAAAAAATTTAGTGTTTCCCAATTGGCATTTGTTTTGTATTACATTTTTCCTTTGATGTATTGGGTTTGAAAATGAGTGTGTCTCTAGCATTGCTCCACTTTATATGGATATTGAGTTTAAGTAAAATATTATAATTTTAATTTTTTTAAATAAAAAGGAGAGAAAATATAAATAATTTAATGATATGGAAAATGTGGAGAGATGAAGAGTGATATTAAGGTAAAGGATAGTGGGGAGATGAAAAGATAAAGGGAATGAGAAAGGTTGGACAAAGTGTAAATGTAAAAAAAAAATGAATACAATTTTTTAAGGATAATTTTATTTGTTTGAATTTAAATTGAATAACATAAGATGAGAAGAAAAAAAAAGTAAAAATAAAATTTATAACAATAAATACCAACAAAAAGAACAATTGCACATAAATTTTTTTTTTCTTTCTTATAACTCAAATTGAGGTTGATGGTTATTTAAAAAAAAAAAAAAAAAAACTTGTGTTTTAGTATTGTGTTTTTAAAATTTTCTATCATAAAGTATTTTCTTTCCCTTTTATAGCTTTGATTGAATTTTAGTTTGGATTAATACTTCGTTGTTTTTGGAAATAGGAATTTGTATATCCCTAGCAATTGTTTGACTAATAAATTATTATAAAATCTATTTTTTATTTCTTTAGTTTAATTTAAATTTTGGTTAAGATAACATTGTAATTTTGTGATGAATTTTTGTTATTATGATAATTTCATTATTCCTTAAAAAATGAGTTGTATGTTAGGCAAATGCAACACATTACATCAGAATTAGAAGAATATGGTCTACCTTAAAAAATATTAATCAAACACGCAAAAATTAATAAAATGATATATCTGTAGAGATAAAAAGATTAAAAAAAAAATTTAAATGCAATGCAATGTTTTCCTAGAATGCCGCCTTTATCCCCACCCAAAATGTTTTCCTATAATGGCATGCTTTATCTTTTATCCTCTAAAAAATGCAATGCAATGGCCAAATGATATGCCCCTTTAATATCTTGTCTCTAATCCAATAAACAAAGGTTCTTGTCTCCTTTAGGTACAGGTCTATACGAAATTCAATCGTTTTTAATCTTTTCTTTTCTTTGTAAGAAAGAACCATCAACCTTAAAGAGAGAAAAAAGAAAATAGAAAAACAACAATTTAAAAAACAAAACTAAAATGCATTAACCAAAAGTAGAGTTTTGAAGAGTACAAAAAATTATCAACCTATAGCAGAGATACAAGAAAAATAAAAAAATCCACCCAAAAATTGTGAGAGAGAGAGAGAGAGAGAGAGAGAGAGAGAAAACCTTTTTTGTGAGAGAAAACTATGCATAAAAATGGAAGAGATAGTTACAAATTTATAGTAAGAGTGTGTGAATAAGAAAAGGCAAAATAAAAGAAGAATGATATTAATGTAGAGGGTAGCGGGGAGATGAAAAAATAAGGGAGGGAAAAGGTTAAAAAAAATGTAAGTATTAAATAAATAAAAAAGATAAATGTTAAAAATAATTATAGGTAAATTATAAAGAAAACTGATTATGAGGTGGCTGCCGATGTGGCTCAACAAGAGCGTGGTAACAATAAATACTACGCTTCAGCTTTTAGATATACTAGTCGCAGACCCGCGCGTTGCACGTGATAATTTTTTAGATAAAATACTATTTTAGTCCCTAGACTTTATAAATAGTTAAAAAAAAGTTTTATCATATTTTTCATAATCTTGTCTATAAGATTTTTTATCATTATCATATATTTATTAGTTGATGATTTGTACAAAATAGACATTAAATGAGAGGTAGAACTATTCAATAATTTTTTTTAAGTCATGGTGTATGAAGATTATGGTTTTATATATATATATATATATATATATATGGATGACTGAAATAGTTATAAATGTAATTACGTTAGTGGTATTTCAAAGGTTTTTTTTTTTTTTGAATTTTCAAGGAAATATGAAAGATATTTCTTTAGTTTGGTCTCAATCAATTAAGATATTCATAATATATTAACGGAAGTAATAATGAGCCTTAAATTTTTTTAAGGTATGAAATTGTTAGGTTAGTGGTATGTCAAAGGTTTTATAAAAAAATTTTAAAAATAATTTCAAGGAAAAGTAAAAGGCTTTTTTTTGAAAAAAGAAATTGTGACTTTTTGAATTGTAAAAATATGACTGTTTTAATTACCTTGTTTATAGATTTCATTATTAAGTTATAAACATCTAAGTTAAAGTAGATGAATATACAAATGCAAAAGTATATGTAAAGTTACAACCGCACAAGATAAATATGTATAGATATATATTTTTTCCTTATTCATGCATCATTATTTCATTGTTTACTTAATATCTAAATTAATTTTTTTTTGGAAAAAAATCTAAATTAAAATAGATGAATGTGTAAAACATTTTTAGTAGATTGTAATATAAAACATTTTTTTCTCAATATTTTATGTCACTTTTCCCATAAGATCAATATTGTTGGCATCCTTTAAAGATGATACATAATATTTTTGAGAAGAAAAATAAGAAGAAGAAGCAGAGACGATGCTACACATAATATAAAATTATTAAGTTTGCGTGATTTAAATGTGGCCAAAAAAAAAATATTAATGTATATATGATAAAAGTTTTTATTTAAATGATATATAGTAGTTCATATTTTTTTAGACTTAATTCAAAAAGGTAATTCTCAATAGTCTTTTTAAGTCTACAAATTGCTCAATTTATGGGCCTAGTCACATTCAAAGCATGCTATCTAAATTATAAATTATATGACCCTTTATCACACAAATATATTGATTCCTTCAATGTATGGTAAATGAAGGCAGGTTTGTGTCTAGCCATTTTTCTTGATTTGTGCCGCATAATTTAACAGTATGGAGGATATGATTTGATTTAAATGTTGAATAAAATAAAATGAGAGGAAAAAAGAAAAAAATAAACTAAATAGCAATAAACATCAAATTTTCTAAGTCATTCTATATAATATAATAATATTATATTATTATATACTATATGCATAATGCAGTAGGATAATATTTAATCAAAGAAAATATAAAAGATAATAACTTAAAACACAAAAATAAATTGCATCAACCCAAAATAGAATTCTGATTAATATAAAAATTCATCAACCTAAAGAATTGATGCAATGAAAAAAAAATCAAACAAAAAATGATAAACAAATTGAGAGAGAGAGAGAGAGAGAGAGAGAGAGAGAGAGAGAGAGAGAGAGAGAGAAAAGTAACATTTTTTGTATGAGAAAACTGTGCATAGAATGAAAAGGAAAATGTCAAATTTATAGTAAGATGTTGAAAATAAGAAGAGTCAAAATAAAGGAGGACAAAAAGGTGGAGAAAGAATGATATTAAGGTAGAAAGTAGTAGGGAGATGAAGAGGTAAAAAGGAGGGAGAGTTTTGAAAAATTAATAATAAAAATAATGGTTTAAATATATTTTAATTTTTAAATAATGAAGTTTTTAAGTCATCTTAAATGATAAAATGTTTAAAAAATATATATATATAACAAAAATTGAAAACAAAAAATGATGACGTGGCTGCTGATATAACTCAATGTGAGTGTAGCAACATTAAATGTTACGCTTCAGCTTTTAGTAATATATAGATATATATATATATATATATATATATAAATTACACGTATTTTCACACACTTTTTCACCCATACGTATTTTTAAAAAGTACAAACAACGTGATAAGAATAATATTAGTCCTTAATCATAAATAATACAAAACTGTAAGTGCAAGCATTTATACATAAACAGATAAACATAGTCTGGGCATATATTCTTTTTCTTTTTTTTCTTTTTTTTTTATAGCTGGGTACAAATAATTACATAATATAGTCATTAGCAACGACAAACCTAAGAAATCTATCCTATCAAGTCAACCCAACTCCCCCAAAAAGACAAATTTTGGTGTCAACTACATGCCCAAAAAGTTCCTCATTGTTTCATGATGAAGACTAAAAATTTCACAAATCAAAAGGTGTACATGGTGATAATTCACTAAATTTTTTTTAATAATCTCAATAACGAATGATTATTAAATTTAAATGACGTAGCACCATGTACACCTCTGAATTTTAAATGGCGTGGTGAGTTAAAAATGCTAAATCTTCACCATGAAAGAGCTCTCTTAGTTTCTAAAACAAATGTACAATACCCTAATATCCAACTGAAATCATAACTTAACACATCTCCATATGCTAGCAAAGCCTATGAACAAGACTGCAACCAGTACTACCCTGAACAGAACAGCTAGTGACCAGTTTGAGTGGTGAACAGGAGAAGCCTTTGGAAACAAAGAAGCTGCGAGAAAGCCTGTCAAATTGCTATGGCTGTTGAACCTCAGGATTGGCCTCGGACTGGTACTTAGCTCTTGAGAGGTTTTATCGTTTTCAATGAAATTAGAAAGGATATTTTGGGGTTCACTAAAAGCACTAGCAGCAGCAGCAGCACTGTGATCACCAGCAACAGCATGCTTTTCTGAAGTATTTTCCTCTTGTATATCAGCATTTTAATAAACTTCATAATCCGTGCATATATGTCATCAGAATATCACATTAGGTTCACAAAACAAACTTCTTACATCTGTATCAACTGGTTTTAATTCGTGGTCTCCTGTTGTGTATCTCCAATCTTCTGGCACCAAGTTTGAGGTAAGTGGCTGCACTTGAAGTTTACACTGCAAACTTATTCTTCTTGGAGCACTGCCCTGTGCCATAGAGTTTCCAATGCCTGGTTGGATTTTCTGTGAGCGATGCCTTACCGTGATTCAAGTTCTAACCTCACCACTTGAGGCTGCAGTCAAATAATTGCTCGATTCCTTGAGACTATAATCATACATTTGTTCAGAAGCACCACTATATGAGATGGGGTTCTGCAAAGGAGCCTTTCTGTCAATGATGTATTCAGACTTCAGAGAACCTTGAAACTGCTGTACACCATTACAATGCAATGTTAGCTATATAAAGACCAATTTAGATAAAGATCAGACAAAAATAAACCATGTCAAATAAATTCAAACGTATCCAAAGAAGGCCATAGCAACTCACAAACTGACACTACACAAATTATAGTAGCAAAACTTCAAGGTCGAATTGATAAAAAGTATCTTGTGTGCTTCCACTTACCGTTGCATTGACCACCTCAGCATCTGACACACTGCATGATCCATTGTCCTTAACAGATACCACATTCAAGGCCTGACTTTCATGAGCCAGATTCTTTTGATTTCCAAATCCGACATATGAGTACTCATCTGGATCGCGTATAACTGAATCCAGGAACGCAGCTATATCATCTTGTTCATTTGAGCCATATTGGGATGTCACCCCACCTTTGCCACTGTTGAGGTCATTGGGGGCATACAAATGTCCTAGCTCCTGTATTTGCGTGTATGATGGAGAGAAAAGTATCCAATCTTGTGGTTCGAATTGTAGGTCAAAGAACATGCCAAGTCATCCTCCAGCGTTGGATTATTCTGATGTAAGAAACATGAACAAACAACACAAAACTTAATTAGTTACCTATATATCTCATTTCCACAAAAAATTCAAGTTTTTCAAGCTGCAACTTGATATCAATTTCTTTCTCACATCAGGTAATTCTCCCCCTTGTTTTACAGCAGCAATGCTGTTGCGTTTGTTACAGTTGACTGGAGCTACAGTAGCAGATGTTGATGCATCAGAATTTGCAGCAGTAAAGCATTCAACACTAGTGGGATCATTTACAGCTTGCCCTCCCAATGATGGAGACACTGGATCCAGTTCTAACTGTGTATCTTCAGGTGAAACAGCAGTAATATTGAAGCATAAACAATGATAAAATAGATGAAAAAGAAGAAAATAGCAAAATAGATATATTTAAAATAAGTTAAAACGAAATATGGAATATGAAAACAGAAACTAGTAAAGTCTTACTTGAATAAAAACTTCTATCTTTGATAAAACTTGAAAACAAACCTCTGTCTTTGATATAAGCTTTGAAAATAAAACTGTCTGAAAAATTACAAGATTACAAAATAAAATCTGTCTTTGAAATATAAAAGTTACAAGATTCTGTCTGAAGGGAAGGGTTATAGGATTACAAGATTACAAGAGAGGAAGGATTACAAAAGTCTTTCTAAGGGAGAGAGGGCTATCTTCTTTCTGGGAATTGGAACCTTAAACTTGAGAACTAGAACCTTAGAGAATTTGAACCTCAATTTTTGAACCTATCTTCTGTCTTCGAAGTCCGTCATTTTATAGATGAAATGGACCATGGTAAGTCTTCAAAAGTAACCTGAGTTAGTTAACTCGAGTTAATCTGTCGGTGGAAACTTGGAGAATACTATAAAGTAGCTTCTGATAAATTTGTCTAGGAATCTGTCAGAGTACTATTCACACGTGCAAGTGAATAGTGTCCTGTCAAGAATGTCTGTCTAATTTTCCTGGATCTGTCTGGATTGTCTATCTGGGGCTATTCCCACATGCTGGTAAATAGTAATCTGCAATAATTATCTTTGAAGGGTCTGTCTAAGCGAGCTGTCATTCTGTTTTGTCTGTCATATGTCATAGGGATCCTGAGAATCTTGAATTGTTTCTGGGTGAGTCTTGTAATTTGGAGAGGAGGATTCCATTATTGTGTCATCTTCGTCATCCAAAATTTGTGATGCAGCTTCAAGTAGCTGTTGCTTAAGCTGTTTTCTGTCTGAGACGGAGGCAAGCTGGCACTGAACTGGACTTTTTTCTAGAAGGAAATTAGAACTCTGTCTGGGAGGAAGAGGTCTTTTTTTGTAATTCTTGGCAAATATGATCTAAATTAAACTTATTCCACCATTTTAATTTAAACTTTCTGGTAAGCATGGGGAAAGGATACTGGGGATGTCTTTCTATCTTGTATTCCCATCTAATGATCCATGGGAGATCTAGAAACCTGTAAAAGAACTGCAAAAGATGTGAAAAATTCTTAAGATGCGGTATGTCTGGTTCTTTCTTGAAAGTCTCATAGGCTTTTAAGAGATCAAGAGGGAGAATCATAGCTTCAAGACCGTAGGAATTCCACCAGTCAATGAACCATCTTGGTATCATTATGTCTTTCTTTCTATAAATATCTAAATGGAAAAACCAAGTATGTCTGTAAATATTATTTTGGAATAGAAGGAACCTATCCTAGGCTTCTATATAATCATAATAATTATAAAACTGAGGGTCAAAGGGTTGGGAAAAATTCTCAGTAATCCAATGTTGTGCTCTCCATTGGGAGGGTGTGAGGAAGGCATATGTGTTACCGGGATTGAGTCTGTATCAACTAAAATAAACTCATAAAATTTATAGGTCTTTAAAGTTTCTATCTTAGGGTGTTCCCATCCCGGGGGTATGAGTTGTCTGACTAGGAAGAGGGTATCTGTTATGTGTTGATATTTTGGTTCAATCCATAAAATAAAATTCCAGGAATTTTTTGGTAGTTCGATACTGTGGTCTTCTTTTAGGGCTTGGGCTTCTTGAAAGGTAGAGGATTTGTATTTTGGTTGGTTAGAGGGAAAGGCTAAAGGGGGAAAGGAGGATGCAACTATGTTAAATGGTGTTTTTAAGGGAGGAGTTGAGGGCGAGGCATAAGTCTGTTTGGTTGTTGGAGTGGGTTTTGGAGAGAGTGGTTCAAAGGGGTTTGGGCTACATGTTAATGGAGATCTCTCTTGGGGTCTGTTCGAAGAGAAAGTAGGTGATGTGAGAGAGGGACAAGGGAGAAATCTGCTAGGGGGAATCGGAGCAACATAAGACTGTCTGGTTCTAGGTTTTGGGGAGGGTCTTTTATTCAAAGTAGTCTGCAATTGGGTTTTGGGAAAAGGATTATGTCTTGAAATATTATTTTGAAAATAAATATTTTCTTGCAAAGCTTTTATCAAATTCATTTTTAAAACTCTTTTGCCAATATCTTTCTATGACCCATTGTCCTTAACAGGGAACATGTTTTCCAGGGTTTCATCATCAAAAGCAAGATTATTTTGACTGCTAGAATTGTAACAAAAGCAGTCATCTGGGTTATAAGGCATCAAATCCCCGGACTCGGAGATATTGGGAGCGGACTCATTTGTGCCAGATTGGTGATGCACCCCCCAATGACCACTGTTTAAGTCATTGGTGAAAGGGTAAGAGATGCAAGAAGAACCTAAACCTGCTTGCATATGCGAGCATAATGGGGATAACATGTTCCAACCTAGTGGCTGTGGTGTGACAGGGAACATATTCAAGCCTGCCTCCACCTGCAAATCAGCCTGATGTTAGAAGCATAAACGGATAAGATAGGTACTTAACTAGATAATTACCCTTGGAAGAGAGATGTTATTGTTTTATGCTTGAATTTAATTCCTTTCTCACCTCATCAAATGCTATTTCTGCCACTTCTTTTTTTGAAACATAAGTGTAATAACCATTGTACTCAATAGGTGGCATAGTGCTAGATGTTATTCCATCAGAACTTTCTGCAGGACAACATCTGGGATAATTGTCTGCTTCACTGCCTAATTGTGGAGACACTGAAGCTGGTACTAGCATAGACTGTGCTGAAACATCAGGAGTGATGGGGGGTAAACTTGATGGAGAGTCATCTGGAGGCGTGAAACAGAACTTATTCAAATTTTCCTCCACATTGAAATCAACCTGATGGAAGAAATATGAGTGCACAAGATAAGTACTTAATTAAATTACTATACTTTCAATTAACCATAGATAGTGTCTAATGCTGAAACTAAGTCCTATCACCTCAGAGTTGAAGTTGTCATTTTTAAATTGACCGGGTGCTGTAGCATCAAACGTCATTTTGTCAGCATTAAAATCAAATGCAGATGGAGAGAAAATATTCAAATATTTCTCCACATTGCAATCATCCTGATAGAAGAACCATGAATGCACAAGATAAGTACTTGATTAATTTAATTTACTATACTTCTCAATTTGGAGAAAAAAAAAAAACGGGAGAAGAAGTGTCTAATGCTGAAACTAGGTCCTATCACCTCAGAAGATGTCGTTTCTGCCTTCTGTTTTTCTGCAACATAAGCATCATGGTAGTTGTAGTTGTCATTTTTAAATTGAAAAGGTTCTGTAGCATCAGACATCATTTCATCCACGTTAAAACCATCCTGATAGAAGAAACATTAGTGCACAAGATAAGTACTTGATTAATTTAATTTACTATACTTCTCAATTCGCAAAAAAGAAGAAGAAGAAGTGTCTAATGCTGAAACTAGGTCCTATCACCTCAGAAGATGTCATTTCTGCCTCCTGTTTTTCTGCAACATAAGCATTATGGCAGTTGTAGTTGTCAGTTTTACATTGAACAGGTGCTGTAGCATCAGACAACGTTTCATCAGAAATATTAACATAATAAGATTGATCACTTGTTTCAGCTTGCACTTCCAATGCTGGAGATACAGGAGCCAGCGATGACTTAGACTTTGTTTCTTCAATGCAAAATGTCGTATCAAGTGAAACAGCACGTCCACCTTTGGTACTCTTTTCTCGATTATCGAATAAACGAATAAGGACCAAGTCCTTCTGCATAATATTAAGCACCCAAGTGAATCAAACATCATTGCCTAATATATACTACAAATTGAATTACCACAAAAATGCAAATAACAGTATGTAAATATGTATCAGAAATGTTATAACTAACAACAATGAAATTGAGGAGGTTGTCCTACAAAGCCATTTGATGTATAATAGTTATCAGTTTAAGGAAGCACCATTAGTAAAGCAAACTCACCATGAAGGCATCTACATAAATTTTGTTTTGAGTAAAGGGAGAAAATAGTTTAAAATTTTCTTCATTGATTTTAGAATTTTACAGTGATTAAAAAATTTGTTGTAATTTGAGGCTGGTGGAAGCGCTTTCACACGAACAATTAAAAAAATATCTATATACAATAACAAATTTAAATGGTTCAGTCAACTCCATGCCCACAGGCCACATCCCCAAGCAACAACGCCAATCAATATCAGCAATATGGATTAGAACCACATTCAACCAAACCTCACCAATTGATTAGCACACTTTCACAAGCATCAAACACAAACACAAATTTCACAAACTCCAATTACACCCAATACAAACTCTTAATTCCAACTAACAAACTCATAAACGAGATACTCACAATCTCAAAACCTTAATACACCCAATGTTGCTCTTACATTAACAAGACAAACAAATTTTCAAATCATAGATGTATCTTTCAACTCAAAAGAAACCACCAAACTAGTTTTCAAAAAAAAAAAAAAAAAAGAGAAAAAAACCCACTCTATGTTCCGCTAAGAGCCTCCTCCTCTCCTCAATGAGGGTGACTCTTGAGCTAAAACCACCAATCCCTAGCAACACTGTCTATACATAAGATTTCAGTATCTATCCCTTGATTGATGAAGAAATATCAAATTACTTATTAAATATAAAATGGATTTTTGTTCCACCGAGAAAATTCAAATTAGTCAAAATAGGAATTTGAGACAATGGTTAACAAGAATAATGAATTACACTAATTCCTAAGTAAAAGGAGACAAATCCCACATTAGTACAAAGAGAAGGCAGGAGACATGATAGTCCAATATATAGAGTAGTAATGTAACTTTTGGGTTGTGTGGGAAAATTATTGAATACTCCGAAAGTACCATGAATGCATACTCCCCCCTCTCACAAAAATTATGGGTCCTACCATAAATTTAATTAGTGGAATCCACAATTATGTGAGAGAGGAGAGTACGCATTTATGGTACTCCGAGAGTACCCAATAATTACCTGGTTGTGCGTGATGATTCTAAAGAGAAGTAACAAGATGCAATAATCCTATAAATAGAGTGGCAATATTACTTGTGTTATGTGTGAGAATCATAACATAATGCTTTGCCAGTGCATTAATGGTGAGAACACCTTTACTGTATTAAGGATTTGGGTTGTTTATGTTTATGGTTGTGGTTGTAATTCATATTATTAATAATAGATTTTGGTTGGCATTGTCTACCAAAATTAATTTATAAATTATATATATATATATATATATATCATATGGTCCTTGCTATTTTATTATCTTGTGTGTTGTTCACAACAAATTTGAATTAAAAGAATCATCCAAAACAAATTTAAGATAAAAACAAAAAACCAAAATTGATGCAGATTGTTTGGTAATGCATTATCGCACTTTTTTAAAGTACAATTTAAACTTTAATTTTTTCTAGGTATAGGTTTTCAAAAGCTCCATTTTCAAAAAGCTGAAAAATGAGCTGTACCAGCCCTTAGTCATCTTTCTTTTAGCCAAGCACGCAAAGTATGCATTTAGTCTTTAATGTTAAAGATGCCTTTGATACTATGTTAAAGAAATTGCAGATGAGTGCGGAAGCAAAAGCATAAAAGAGAACACAAGAATTATGTGGTTCAGCCACCACAGAGAAAACCCTTAATGGCTCAGAAAACTGACTCAGGGTTTAGAAGAATTGGCCCTTAGATTTATTACAATCAGCAGAAGTTTGGCAAGTTATCAAAGTTACACAAGTATCTTCATATTCTGAAGTTATAATAGAATCATATAAGCCAACAGCCTAACCTTTTCAAGCAAGGATAACTCAATTTATTCACCAATTAAACATATCAAGAGATCATTATTCAGCAAGAATGTTAACACTCACTAAAAATTAACAAAATTTAACAGATTCCACAATCCTTGTTAATTGAATCAATCCTCTTTAGGTAAAAATGATTTTGGAGGCAAAACGATCTTTAATCAACATAAAAAATAAAAGAAAAATTCACTTGAGCAATCAAGAAAATATCTCAGGCCAATTTCACATCAATAAACAAACTAAATATCAAAAGCCAACCTGACCAGGGTGTTTTCCATCGAACTCCTTCTCAGTTGTTCGGTACTCATGCATTACCCACTTAGTCCCTTCTCCATTAGGGGAGCGCCCTATATGGTAGACCAGTGTCTTTTTCATTCCAACCACTTTCCTTCCAGACATGATTTTCCGATCAGTACCGGTTGGTTTCCAGTACCCTTTCTCGGTTGACCTGTTCTTCGAATTCCCTTTCTTATGCCTCAGGCTCTGTTCAGTGAAGTAGTACCACTCTTTGTCCTTTGTAGGTATCCTAGCAAAACCTACAATCCAAGAAACCAGACTAAGCACGAAATTTTGACACACAAAAAATGAAAAAAAAAATCAAATGAGCCCCTATTTAATATGGGCATATTATGCAAATATTATGTTACTGGTAAGTAAACTAGTAACAAAATTCAAGTTACAAAGACCAAGAAGTCACATAATGAAGAAGATTCAACAAATTTTTTTACAAAGAGTGATTCAGAATTTTGTCATCAAAGTGCACAAAATGGGAAAAAATGGTACTACCAAATTCAACATAACAAATTAAAAACTAAGAATGAAGTTACAAATTCCAGGTCTAAAATGAGAAAATCAAACGGTCATATCATATTGAGTAAGTGCTAAATCACTCTCTAAATTCAATCGACTATTCTTTTTTTATTTTTTGGTAAGGTAATGTTTTAAAGAAGAAAATCAACTATACAAGAGAAGAGGAACATACACCCAAGAAATCATTAGTCTTTATACAAAAGAAACTGGTAACTAGATACAACATGAAACCAGACAACACCCAAGACCAGAAAACAACACACACACATACACACACACACACAAAAGTTAGAACCTAGGAATTGAAATATAGATTCAAGTAGCAGACATGGTCTATGTAACTATTTCTTTTGATCAAATTAATGTAACAAACTTGTCCAGCAAAAATCTATCAGGCAACAATCTGTAACAATTAATAAACTAATAAAAGTTCCTACCTTTGACAACAAAAGCAATAAATTTTCCAAGAATATGAAGGTGGGTGTGTGATATTAAGAATTAAGAAAATTACTTGGTAAATCCCATGGCTCATATTTACAAATATCAATTACGGGTAGACGCCTAGTATTTTTATTATCTTTCCCAGTTATCTTCAGCTTCAGGTAGTCATCAATGAGCTCTTCGTCTGTGGGACTAAATCTGAACCCAGGTAGTGAATGCAAATCTGGGTCATCCATAATTCACTCTCACTCACTCACTCTCTCTCTCTCTCTCTCTCTCTCTCTCTCTCAAGCTTTACTGAGAAACTAGCTAAGAAAGAAAATGAGAGCAGTTGGTCTTGGTCTCCTCGTCTTTATACCACTTCAGCAGTAAAGCTTTTCCGGCGAAAATGGGGCTTTAGCCCCATTTTCGTAACTATTTAGTTAGTAGTTTGATTTTACAAACTATATTGGATACTAACATCTCGAGTCTCGAAGACTCGATTTTGGACCTAGAAATCGAGTCTTTGATGCTCGATTTTTATGACCCGGTGAGTCTGATGTGGCACTTGATCTGACGTGGCGAACACTTGGAAATCGAGTCTCTAAGACTCGATTTCCAGAATACTCAAAACAAAAAAAAACAAAGAAATTTAAACCCACCAGAAACAAAGGCAAAAAAGAAGACACAAAACAGAGGAGGAAGACGAAGGAAGATCCGCGCGCGGCCGGAGTTCGCCCGCGGCCTGGGCTCGCGCGCAGCCGGAGCTCGCGCGCGGCCTGGGCTCGCGCGCTGCCTGGGCTCGCGCTCGGCCGGGCTCGCGCGCTGCCTGGGCTTGCCCCCGGCCTGGGCTCGCGTGCTGCCTGGCTGCTGTGTTGTTCTTCATCCTTTTAGCGAATGTATTTCTGGTTTCTTGCTTTTTTTTTTTTTTTTTCTCTTTTGGTATTTCTGGAAATGGGTTATACACTTAGGCTAAAATTTTTTTTTAGTTTGGAAATCGAGTGTCTAATGCTTGATTTTCATGTTTTGCCACGTCAGATCAAATGCCATGTCAGACTCACCGAACCATAAAAATCGAGCATTAAAAACTCGATTTATAAGCCCAAAATCGAGCCTCTTAAACTCGAGATGCTAATAAAAAATATAGTTTGAAAATCTTGCCTATTAACTAAATAGTTACAAAAATGGGGCTAAAGCCCCGTTTTCGCCAGCTTTTCCCACCCAAACCATACAGTTAACCAAGTGGGTCCTTTTAACAGTGTCTTAAGGAGAATTTAAAAATGATTTTATCCTTTTTTTTTTTAATTAAAAAAAATTAGGACTAGAATATTTTTTCCATAACTCTATGTGACATAAGGTGGAGAAGAAAATGCTTGATTCATAGGCAATCTACAACTCGATGCGCCATAACCTTTCCCTTTGAAATTGGCTTTTAATATCTCATGATATATATACAGTTAGATACTTGAATAAATTTGAACACTCATTTCTAAAAATAAAAAAATAAAAAAAAAAGTTAATTGTAACTCACTTTTTAACAAGTTTATTTTAACTAAAGTGTTTATAACACGCATCGTATTCTATTTTTTGAGAAATATGCCTTACAAAAAAAAAAGATGTTTAGTAGTGATGATGTCAAAAAATCGCCAGTAAGTTTCAAAGTCCTTCCACGTACTTAGAGCAACCTACAAAACACAAAGCAAAGGATACCTTAAGAGGATACCGGTGTGATATCGGCTAAAGACCCTCCGAAGGTCAAGTTAGAAGATGCTCGCAACCCTAGAGTACCAAAGTTGGGGAATAGTATGCGTACCTCTTCTGATGAGAGCCTTTGAGATTTTTATAATGGTCTAGAACAGACTTCCTTTTCTTGTATAAGAAGTCTTTTCCTTATAGGACTTTCTTTTTATTGGGCAAATACTGTAGAATTCCCCTTATATTTGGATTCTATTTCCATTGGGATTCTACATACCTTAACTATACGTGAGACGCAAGTCATTTTCATTTATAAGAGATGACACGTGTTCCTTGAACTCGTCTACATTATATCCGTACACTATGGATCCGTCCACATCAGGTATATATATTTCTTTCCGTCAACTCCACTAAGATCCATAAATTTTACCCTCTCCAAGTAGTTAGCACTCTAGTCTAGAGACTTGAATCTCGACTTTTGCCCTATTTTTATTAAAACTTTGTACTTTTAAAAGAGAATTGACTTAATAGTTTTGAAGACATCGTAATATATAGTCAATACTCAAATAAATCTGGACACTCTCATTTGTAAAAATTAAAAATAAATAAATTAAGCTAATTGTAACTCACTTTTTAACAAGTTTATTTTAACAAAAGTGTAAAAGATGTTTAGTAGTGAGCACTTGCACTTTGTCATGAAGACTTCAATATTAGCTCTTGCCTTTCATCTCGTGAGAATTTTTTACTTGTAGTGTGTGATTTATTCTTACTATTATTTACTATCACTGAACAAAGGACACATGTCTTTGTTATAGTGGAATAACAAGACGTCAGCACCAATGCGTTAAAACCTGCCAGTTCCGCGCGCTTTTTCGTATTTGTATTGTCTCTCTTGTTTCGTCGCTTTGGTACTATTTAAAAATGAAATTAAACCCTGAATTAAAAAAACAAAAAAGAATTGATATTAAACTAATCTAAACGTAGGTATAACTTTTTCATTAGTGTCAAGAACATAATCTCATTATTTTGATGAGTGCATAATATTCAATTAAATGATTTTGTTATTGTACAAAACAAAAGTACAATTCTAATCAAGGAGGCAATTACAATAGCCAAATTCTATATTAAACAAAGCCTCCCACTCCCTTCAATAGTATTAGTGCACAAATTAGCCAACACAATGTTTTATACAACATCATGTGAGTTCTAAGTTCTAACTATCATTGGGAGGGTTCTGGTCAACACCACATCGAAGTTCCTTTTGATGAGTGTTTGATCCTTTTTTATTTATTTATGTTTTGGTATAGGTCTTCCAAGCTCTTGAGTGAATGTGAATCAAGTAGTCCATTGAGATCATGAGCACCATCATTAATCCAAACTTACTTTAACCAAACAAAATTTGATTTTTTTTTTTTTTAGATAGTTTCAACCTTTTGATGAGTGTTTGATCCTTTTTTATTTATTTATGTTTTGGTATAGGTCTTCCAAGCTCTTGAGTGAATGTGAATCAAGTAGTCCATTGAGATCATGAGCACCATCATTAATCCAAACTTACTTTAACCAAACAAAATTTGATTTTTTTTTTTTTTAGATAGTTTCAACCTATAGCATCTGCTCCTAATGATAGTTATTTATCATCAAATCAAGATACCAATTGGTTTTTGGTGTAAAGGAGTTCAATCCCCAAATTTCTTATTCAATTTTAAAATATTTTACTAGTTGAGTTAACTGAAACTCACAAATTTGACTTATTTTCACTCGACCAAAATATGTTATACTGAATTGACACTAAAAATGGAGAAAAAAAATTGAAAAATAACTATATATATATATATATATATATCCAATAATAACTAAGAATATGTTTAGTAAAATAGATTGGCTATCCTATAAAAGCAACTGTAAGGACACGATTTCGATTCTTAGGGCCCAAGATCGTATGGACCAATCCAAAGTGCCCAGAAACAATGAATTTATAGAGAATGGGAAAGGAAAGCTAGGCTAGATCGGTTTAGATGATTAACAAGATGAATTCAGGTCTTAAGGAGAACAAGATGAAAGGTTTAAATTCAAGAAACAGTCCTCGGGCAAAGTCCGAGGAGATTCACCTTTGTATATCTTTCTTTTCTTTTGTCTCCCTCCCCCTTCTATGAGGAGTTCATTCACATTATATATATCCCTCCACATCATCCTGATCCTACATTTGTTGATTATCCGGATTTTCACTTGAGTGCCTGTCCTACCCTACGCCCTTTTTAGACCTTCTGTGAGTTGCGGTGGCCAAGATTGCATTGTTCATGTGTCTTCTCCACATAAATGCGGCCAGGGGATTAGCTGCAGAGTCATTCAATGCGGGGTTGGCAGCCTTTCTTCTTGATATTTCTTTGGATATTTTCTGGTGTGCATATCTCTTACATCCATCTAGGCCAGCGGGACCTTCTGGGACGTTTCCTCTGACCAGAAGAGCTTCGAAGTTTATTCCCATCTCGAGTGTTCGAGATGGCATTATCCTCGGCGTTGTTCTTTGGACTTTTCAATTTGGATTTATATTCCATACCATCCATTTCGGGCGCTGTGGGTTGAGTGAGGCCGTCCTCGGACAGATCACTATCCTTGTCGTGGGTATTGGGCCCAAAGTGCAGGCCCATTTCTCCTGTTGGCCCTTTGCCCCCACAGCAACTTATTGCTAAAATAATTAAAACACCCTTCGGAATAATCTTTGACCATTGATGAAAAGTTAGTACAATAAAGATTTTCATATCATTTTCAGAAACTAGTAGGATATTTGTTTTGCTTGAGTAATATTATAGACACAAACTATTTTATAATATTTTTATAAACTACTAATGTCTTTATCATTTTTCAAATAATTATTGGTAAGTAAAAATGTGATATTAACTAGTATTGGACCCAAATTAAAATTAATAAGAATTTGCTACATTAATAGTTTGTAAAAATGTTGTAAAATAATTTGTGGTTGTAATATTACTCATTTTGCTTTGGTTTGCTTTGTAATTTTCATAATTTGAGGATATTCATTAGTGTAATTAATGTTTAAATGTATATTTGAAACCATAATTAGTAATTCCTGTAAGGACGTAATTTGAGTTCCTAGCCCACAAAATGGATGAACTTAGGCCCAACAAACCCAAAACAATGAATTTGTAGAGAGTGGGTTAGAAAACTGAGCTCTAATAAGTTAGAGAACAAATATAATGGATCTAGACAACCAAGAGAATAAGGATTGAATGGATTTATCCAAAGAAAAACGCCATCGGCTCAATCCGAGGAGACTAGTTCTTATATACCGATTTACAAGTTGATTACAAATTTAGTCCTAGGTTGCTACAGTGTTTCTTTCTCTATTTTTCAACCCCTTTCTCTCAAGGTGTCTCTCCTATTTTATACTTCCTTTATCTTCCATTTCTACCCTCCACGTGTAAATCAGTTTGTTGGCCATGATCTTTATCCCATCTGCCCCTTCAAGAAGTCCTTGGATAGTAGCTGTAAGGCTGAAAGTTACTGTTCAGACATCACCTCCTCGTCAATGCGGCAAAAGAGTTAGCTGCAGAGCATTTAATGCGATGGTAGCAGCTTTCCCTTAGGCGTCGTTTGGGAGTTTATAAGGGAATGGAATGATCATAAGGGAATGGAAAGGAAATGAATGGAATGGAATGTATTTAAGTAAGGGAAAAAAATGGAATAGAATGGAATTAAGTAACCTTGATTGGATGTTTTAAAATGAAGGAATAGAATGGAATGTAAGTAATCTTGTTTGGGAGTAACATGGAGGAAATGGAATGGAATCATTTTATGACAATATTACTATTAGACCCCTATTTTAAAATAAAAGGTTAAATATATAGGGGTATTTTGGGAGTTTTAGTAAAAATTTCATTAAATCTAAATCTATTCCCTCCCATTCCTCCCAATTTTGAGGGAAACAAAAATTTGAGGTTTTGAGAGAAAATGGAGGAATGAGCATTTCCTTCTAACCATTCCATTCTCTCCCACTTAAACTCCCAAACAAGGAAATGGACCAAACATTCCCTCCGTTAAAACTTCCAAACAAAGGGAGGGAAGAATATTCTAAAAATATTCTTTCTATTATTTTCCATTCAATTCCATTCCTTCCTCCCAAACGAACCCTTAGATATTTCTCAGCTCCCACTTATTCTGTATATTTACAGTGTATATTCTTATCACATTATCCCAGATGATAGGATATATATCTTGATCTTTATCTCGCTAATCCAAGGGAACAATCCTTCTTGAACCACCTCTCTTAGCCTTTACAGTCATAGTTTGTTCGTTAATCCCACATGCTTATACCTTCCATATTTCTGATCCATTCTTGGGTCATTTGAGCATCCTCGGACAAGGCTCAAGGCCCAGTATACATATTTGAGTCTCTTGTCCCTACAATTCCCTTAATCCATTCTCTAGTTGAATTTTTTGTTTCAACAAAAAAAAAAAAAAAAAAAAAAAAGAGTTGAATATTTTGTCATCATTGCTACTTTGTTCCTTCGTTGGTGAACATCATAGTGTGAAGTGTGAACCCCAACAAAGTGGTGCATATAGGGTTTTGAGGAGATGTGGAATCTTTTGTACTAAATAGAACACGTAATGATAAAAGAAAGAATCTTGTCATAAATTATTCAATACCAGTACGTGAGAAGTGAGAACATTCTGGAATTCTTTTAATAATAAATTGCATCATATTATAGAGTATAGATTAGTGGGAATGAGAAATTGATGAGAAGATTTTGAATAATTGGAGCTAGTGAAATCGAGTTATGAGATATTGATGATGAGAACTTTTTGGAATTCATGACATGATTGAACTTCCCCCCCCCCCCCAAAGTTCTTAACTTAATTGCATTTTACACTAAAAGTATAATATATAGATAGGAATTTAGTTTATAAAATCTTTTTTTTCCTAAAAAAAAAATTGGTTCTTTTTTTATAAAATCTCTTTTTTTTTTTCTAAAAAAAAAAATGGTTCTTTTTTATAAGGATAAACTACAAATTATATCCCTAAATTTTGGGAATATTTGAATTTTACACTATGAAGTTTTAAAATTTAAATTTTTACTCTTTGAAGTTTGAAGGTATTTGGATTTTACACTCTAAAGTTTTAGAATTAGAATTTTACCTCCTAAATTTTAGGAATATATGGATTTTACTACATAAAGTTTGAGGGTGTTTGGATTTTACTTCAAGGTGTGAAATTCAAACTCTTAAACTTTTTTTTTTTTAAAGAAAAAACAGGCTTATAATATATTACATAACCAGAGTACTATTACAAAATGACCTATTTTTTTTTTTAAGGAAATAGTAATACTTACTAGAATACACGAATGTGAAATTAGTATATAGAGTTTTATAAACAAGCTTATAATATATTACATAACCAGAGTACTACTACAAACAAAATGGTCTAACCTTTGTAGTAGTAGCCTAGTGTTATAAGGACTAAAACTCTAACACACACAATCAATATGGGATAAACATCTCTATATTTTTAAAATCTTAAACTTTAGAGATGTAATTTGTAATTTACCTTCTTTATAATTTGATAATAATAATTGAAGGAAAAAGATTTGACTCTGAATATCTTTATAGAAAATAACAAGAAACATTAAGTTATAAATTGATTAAATAACAAAACTATTAAGAGTTAAAAGTTAAAACCTGCTATAAAATATATATATATATATATATATATAGTTTAAAATATACTATAAATTGGGAATTTGGGATGGACCCGCTTGACTTGACTTAAAAAAGAAAAAGATAAAAAAAAAAGATTGGGTAAAGTATCTGTTTTTGGCTTTTTGCATGTACTAACAAAACGCGTTGAATGCACAAATGAACTCAACGATTGGCCGATTGGGAGAGGGGTCTGTCCAATTGGGACTGGGGACCACTAAAAGTCCAAAACTTTGGTATTAAGTTAGTTGACCATCCAATTAGCCACCACGTTTTTATATAAGTACAATCATTTTGATGTTTTTTTTTACTACTCACCACTCTGCACTATATGGCTTTATTTGGATGAGCTTTGAAATTTGTGTATTATTTTGTTTTGAAAATAAATTTTGTGAAGCAATGAATAATTGTGTGGATATTAATCATAGGATTAGAGGGGGTTTGATGAAAATAGTGTTGTATGATCATAGTTGATAGGGATAAAATCCCCCACCAGACGACAGCAGGCCACACTCGCCGACGGATGGATCCGTGACGGCTGAAATACCCGACGGATGTCAGAGCTCGATGACCCCAGTCCTAGGGGGGCGACGGAAGAAGGCGGACGGTTGTGGGTATCAGGCATGGAGACCAGCCTTGCCACGTGCGCTTTGCTGGAAAGAGCGAATCTTGTCACATACGCTACTTAGCCAGGTATCTTACAAAGCACGACTCCCGCCCCCAAAGAAGGGAATCGTGCCCAACACACTTGGCTACCCCAGAAGAGTCTTGCGCCCTACGCTACTCGAGGGCAATTTCGGTACAACGATATCTTCCCCAGCAAGCCTTGCCCAAAGGCCACTACCACTACTATAAATACCGCCACACCCTCCAAAAATCGAGGTACATATACTAAGACCCGGCTCTAGCACTCTGGAGTTGTGTAAAATTCTAACTTAACCATCGGAGGGTCGCTGGCCGGTACCACACCGGTACTTCCCTTTGAGGTTTTTCCTACTTGTGCAGGACCGTCCGGAACGCGCGCGAACCTTGCAGCTCACTGGTTTGATTCTTGACATCATCAGTTGGCGCCGTCTGTGGGAAATTCGCACAAGTTCCTGTTACGTGTTTCCCGGACTAAGGGTTGCATGGTACTCACGCGTTCAAGGACAACCACCATGAACGACCAAGGCAACGAACAACGCACCACGGCCCTTGAAAGGCAAGTCCAGACTTTGGCGGCCGCGGTGGAACGTCTCACGAAACGCAACAATGACTTGGAAGAGCAGCTGTTGCGAAGGAATGCGACGGGTGACAATCAGGGAGAGAATCAGGAGGAGAGCAGTGCCGAGGAGAGGGACCATGAGGGTCCTGAGGGAAGCCATGCCTTGAGCCAACCTAAAGGACAACAGCCGCATCACCCGTCGGCAGACGGCCATGCCCAGTCTAGTATGGCCGTGGAAATGCGGATGATGAAGGAACGCATGGACTTCATGATGAACGCCCTCAAAGGGCGAGTGTCCAGCGACCTCGACGACCTCGTTCACCGCACGGACTCCCCATTCACAACACCTGTCATCGTGTTCCCTACGCCCCCAAAGTTCCGCATGCCCCAGGTGGAAAGCTACGACGGGTCCAAGGATCCGTTGGACCACTTGGAAACTTTCAAAACATTGATGCACCTGCACGGCGCGCCAGACGAAATCATGTGCAAAGCCTTCCCCGCAACGCTGAAAGGCTCTGCAAGGACATGGTTTGGCAGGCTGACGCCCGGATCTGTCGGCACCTTCAGGGAGCTGAGCGCTCTATTTGCCTCCCAATTCATCGGAGGACACCGTCACAAGAGATCCACCGCGTGCCTAATGAACATCAAGCAGCGGGAGGATGAGACGCTAAGATCTTATATAGCCCGCTTCAACAGAGAGGCGCTGATGATTGACGAAGCGGACGACCGGATACAAGTGGCCGCGTTCACCAACGGGCTGCAGAAGGGTAAATTCCTGTTCTCTCTGTACAAAAATGACCCGAAGACAATGTCAGATGTGTTCTACAGGGCAACGAAGTACATGAACGCGGAAGATGCGTTACTGGCAAGAGAAGAGAAGCCGTCCAAGAAGAGAGAAAGGCAAGAAGACACCCGACAGGACAAGGGGCGGAAGGCGCCTCGGACAGGGGAGAACCGAGACAGTAGGCGTCCGAAGCCCAATGCCGGAAGATTCACGAGCTACACCCCATTGACGGCCCCGGTTGATCAGGTTCTGATGCAGATCAAGGACGACGGGTCCTTGACGTTTCCCGGAAAGATGAAATCAGACCCGGACAAACGACCGAAAGACAAGTATTGCCGCTTTCACCGGGACCACGGGCATGATACCGCCGACTGTCACGATCTAAAGCAACAGATCGAAACCCTGATTAGGCAAGGGAAGCTGCAGAGGTTTGTCAACAGAGAAAAGGCCGAAATGCCTCGTCAGGGACAGAACCCCCACCGGGACAATGAGCGTCCCAGGCCACCTATAGGGGATATAAGGGTGATTGTGGGTGGCACACCGGTCGCCGGCTTCACGAAGAAGGCTCTGAAGTCCCACCTTAGGACAGTCCAAAATGTCCAGGCTGCGAGCCCCATCCGGAAGAAGCCGAGAACCAGCAGCCCCACTATGGAATTCACAGAAGAGGATGCCCAACACCTCCACCATCCGCACGACGACGCCCTTGTCGTCAATATCCGGATAGGGGACTACAACACCCATCGGGTCCTGATTGACAACGGAAGCTCCGCCGATATTCTCTACTATCCCGCGTTCCAGCAGATGCGGATTGACAAAGAACGCTTGGCCCCTGCCAAGGCACCACTCACAGGTTTCGGGGGGACAAGAGTATATCCCCTCGGCTCGATCACATTGCCCGTCACTATCGGGGAATACCCTCGGCAGCTTACAAGGGACGTCACCTTCCTAGTTGTCGACTGCTCCTCAGCATACAACGCAATTATAGGACGACCAACCCTCAACGCTTGGAAGGCCGCCACCTCGACCTATGCCTTGAAGGTCAAGTTCCCAACAGAGGACGGGGTAGGAGAACTATGGGGAGATCAAGTGGCGGCACGAGAGTGCTATGTGGCGATGGTAGAGATGAATGGCCAGCTACAGACGATGAACATAGAGCAGAGGACGGGGGCAGAGCCTGTGGAGGAACTCGAAGAGATAATTCTCGACGAGTCCAAGCCTGAGAGAACCACCAGAATCGGTGCCCTCAACTGTCCGGCAACCCGCCGGGCACTCACGACCTTCCTAAGGGAAAATCAGGATGTATTTGCCTGGAGCCATGAGGACATGCCGGGGATCGATCCGTCAGTCATGGTACATAGGCTGAATGTGGCAACCTCCTTCCGGCCCGTTAGACAAAAAAAGCGAGTATTTGCTCCAGAGAGAGATCGTGCAGTCGTAGAGGAGGTTAGTAAGCTCCGAGAGGCAGGGTTCATCCGGGAAGTCTACTACCCCGACTGGTTGGCTAATGTTGTAATGGTCAAGAAGGCCAGCGGAAAGTGGCGGATGTGTGTGGACTTCACGGACCTGAATAAGGCGTGCCCGAAGGACAGCTACCCCCTCCCTCGAGTCGACACTCTAGTAGACTCTACGGCCCGGCACCAGCTGCTGAGCTTCATGGATGCCTTCTCGGGATACAACCAGATCCGGATGAACGAGGCAGATCAGGAGAAAACCTCATTTGTCACCAGCCAAGGACTGTTCTGCTATAAGGTGATGCCATTCGGATTGAAGAATGCAGGTGCCACATATCAGAGGCTGATGAATAAAATGTTCGCCAACCAGATAGGGAGGAATGTTCAGGTGTACGTCGACGATATGCTGGTAAAAAGCCAGAAAGAGGAGGATCATCTGAGCAACCTTAAGGAAACGTTTGGGACCCTCCGTTCCTACAATATGAAGCTCAACCCCTCGAAATGCGCCTTCGGGGTGACCGCGGGGAAATTCCTCGGCTTCATGGTCTCCCAGAGAGGCATCGAGGCCAACCCGGACAAGATCAGGGCAATAATGGAGATGGCCCCTCCGAAGAATGTAAAAGAGGTTCAGAGTCTGAACGGGAAGGTTGCCGCACTGAACAGATTTGTGTCAAGGGCCACGGACAAATGCCTTCCCTTCTTCCGCACATTGAAGAAGTCGTTCGAGTGGACGGACGAGTGTCAAAGGGCATTCGAAGAGTTAAAAGCCTATCTCTCTTCCCCACCATTGCTGAGTCCTTCACAGCCCGGGGAAGAACTCTTCCTCTACCTGGCCGTATCCCCGGCTGCCGTCAGTGCGGCCTTAATCAGAGAAGAGGACGGGGTGCAGAAGCCCGTATACTACGCCAGCCGGGCGTTCCAGGGGGCGGAAGGAAGGTACCCGCCCATGGAGAAACTCGCCTTCGCCCTCGTCACCGCAGCCAGAAAGCTTAAGCCCTACTTCCAAGCTCACACAATCGTCGTCCTAACCGACAAGCCTTTGCGGCGAGCAATGCATAATCCAGAAGCCGCAGGTCGCCTGGCCCTATGGACAATAGAACTGACTGAATTTGACATTCGCTACACCCCACGTACCGCACTCAAGGGACAGGCAGTAGCTGATTTCATAGCCGAGTTCACCAACACAGAAGACGAGGGGGCAGATGCAAGCCCCGCATGGAATGTACATACAGATGGGTCGTCAACTAGACGAGCCGGTGGCATTGGGGTCGTGCTCCGTTCTCCTGAGGGAGACCAAATTGATTGTATGATCCGGCTAGACTTTCCAATCACCAACAATGAGGCGGAATACGAAGCCTTGATAGCCGGACTTGATCTTGCCAAAGCAGCAGGCGCGGCCCGAGTGGTCGTCTCCTGCGACTCCCAAGTAGTCGTCAACCAGGTCAACGGGAACTATGAGTGTAGAGGCGACAGGATGAAGAGGTACCTCCACCAGGCAAAATCAAGGGTGGATGAGCTCGGAGCAAGGATAGTCCAAGTCCCCAGGGAAGAAAATGAGCCGGCCGACCGCCTCGCCAAGACTGCTTCGTCAGGGCAGGGGAGCAGCATTGACGGTGTGCTATACTTTGTGCAGGTTTCACCACTGGTAGACTCCATTGAAATGCACGAGGTCGGCTCGGAAAGCAACTGGACCACGCCGTTGGTCTCATACCTGAAAGACGGCGTCTTGCCCGACGGAAGAGAAGCCGCTAGGAAACTGAAGGTCCAAGCATCAAGGTTCGTCCTGATAGAAGGAGTCTTATACAAAAGGGGCTTCTCTCGCCCATACCTAAGGTGCCTTGGTTCCGAAGAAGCCGATTATGTCATGAGGGAAGTGCACGAAGGGGTATGCGGAAACCATTCAGGGTCGCGGTCACTGGTGCACAAGCTGATCCGTGCAGGATACTACTGGCCGACCATGAGAAAAGACACGCAGGCTTATGTCAAAGCTTGCGACAAGTGCCAGAGGTTCGGCAACATCGTCAGGCAACCCCCCGTGGAGCTGACCCCCATGACGGCCCCGTGGCCATTCGCCCAATGGGGATTAGATATCATGGGTCCATTCCCAACAGCGATACGACAGCTTAAGTTCCTTGTGGTAGGCATAGACTACTTCACAAAGTGGGTGGAAGCTGAGGCATTGGCAACCATCACAGAGAAGAACATACGAAGCTTCGTCTGGAAGTCTATCATATGCAGGTTCGGGATACCCAGGGTATTAGTCTCCGACAACGGCAAACAGTTTGATAATGTTCCCTTCCGGGAATTCTGTGCACAGCTGGGGATAAAGAATCACTACTCTTCCCCGGCCCACCCCCAAGCCAACGGGCAAGTCGAGGTGACGAACCGATCCTTGCTCAAAATTATCAAGACTCGGCTCGAGGGGGCAAAGGGGTTATGGCCCGAGGAACTGCCAAGTGTATTGTGGGCATACAGGACGACAGCAAGGACCCCCACAGGAGAAACACCGTTCAGGCTGGCCTACGGAAGCGAGGCAGTCATTCCAGCCGAAGTAGGTCTCACAACCTACAGGGTGAACACCCATGATGAAGGCCGGAACAACGAAGCCTTGCGTCTGCAGCTTGACTTGATCGACGAAGACAGAGCAGCAGCAGAGCAAAGGTTAGCCCGGTATCAGGATCGCATGGCAAAGCACTACAACTCCCGAGTCAGACATAGGGAATTCCGGGTCGGTGACCTCGTCCTGAGAAAGATCATGGGCACTACCAGGGACACAACCCAAGGAAAGCTCGGCCCCAATTGGGAAGGGCCCTATCGAGTCACGGCATGGCAAAGAAAGGGCACCTACCATCTGGAAACACTGGAGGGGCAGAAGCTGCACCACCCATGGAATGCCGAGCACCTACGAAAGTACTACCAGTAAGAGAGAATAGCAGCCCCCAACTTGTAATTGGTCTATAATTGATGTACCTCAATGTATTCCTGGTTCTAAAAGGGCATGTTTTCCCCTCACAAAAAATTATGCAAGACCCAGAGGTTTATTCAAAGTCTCTCCTACTATTATTCAGTGTTGAACAATCAGAGTAAAAAGCCTAAGTCTAAAAGACGACGGCCCAAATTCGACGACGGCAAAAAAGCGTCAGGAACCCCAGCTGACGGCTTAAAAGCCACGACGGTTTCCTAAATGGAACACATAAAAGCCTAAGTCTAAAAGACGACGGCACAAATTCGACGACGGCAAAAAAGCGTCAGGAACCCCAGCTGACGGCTTAAAAGCCACGACGGTTTCCTAAATGGAACACATAAAAGCCTAAGTCTAAAAGACGACGGCACAAATTCGACGACGGCAAAAAAGCGTCAGGAACCCCAGCTGACGGCTTAAAAGCCACGACGGTTTCCTAAATGGAACGCATAAAAGCCTAAGTCTAAAAGACGACGGCCCAAATTCGACGACGGCAAAAAAGCGTCAGGAACCCCAGCTGACGGCTTAAAAGCCACTACGGTTTCCTAAATGGGACACATAAAAGCCTAAGTCTAAAAGACGACGGCCCAAACCCGTCGACGGCACAAAAGCGTCAGGCACCCAGCTGACGGCTTAAAAGCCACAAGGTTTTCCTAAATGGAAACACCCAAAGCCTAAGTCTCACGACGACGGCATAAATAGTGACGGCCCAAAGCTAACTACGTTACTACAACAAGTTGGAAGCTAAAATCTCGTGAAGGATGACGGTTCAAATCCACCTACGTTATTACTTATGACGGCCTGTTATATTGACGGCTCAGTGTACTGACGTCTTATTATATAGCAAGCAACACATACAAGCAAGATATAAAAACAGCATATGAATTGAAATAAGATATAAACTGAAACAAATGTTTTACAAGTCAACAATATTGTTCTCGACGGTCCAAAATTGACCGTCTTACAAAAAACAAGGGAGACGTTATTGTTACAAAAATTTTCCACCAACAATTACAAGTCTACTGAACGGGTGAGTCAACCACATTGACTTCTTCCTCAGTTTGGACATTGACGGTTGTCTCGGCGTCATCATCAAGGGTCCCGTCCACTTTCTCATTCTGACGAGCTACGGTCTCAGAAACGGCCTGGATGACGGAAGTTTGTGCCTGACCGCCGTCAAGGGACACCTGAGAGAGATCCGTCTCCGGATAGAGGGCCTTCACCTGACGGACGGCCTCATCAAAACCGTCCGCCATAAAGCCGCCAAGCTCCGTCAGATACGCCTCGGAGTCTCGGTACTCTATGATCGCGTTGTCCTTGGCCTGACGGAGCTGATCCTTCATCGACTGGATCTCCTGCTCCTTATCCGCAAGGACCGTCTGTAGATTCTCCGTCTGCTTCTTATACTCTAGACGGTCCTCCTTGAGAATGGAGAACTTCTTCTCCATTTTCACCTTCCAGGCCTTATACTGCATCAGCTCATCCTCCACCTCCGTGGTCTTCTCTTGAAGACGGTTCATGGCCGTCTCCTCACGGACACAGCGGTCCATCAGGCCCTTCATCATGACGACGGCCTAAAAATCAAAAACACCAAGTCAATATGACGGTGAGGACAAATCTATACATTCATAAAACCAACGGCGATCAAAAATTACTTACCTGGGCCAAGTTGAAAAGGCCCGTCTCCCCCATGGCCTCGGTGGAATGGTTCCCGATGTCCTCATAATCCTCCGCCGTCAGTATGGAGGACAACTTCTCGATGGCGTACCTCGAATCCTCACGGAGGAGGACGGGGGGCTTCTCCTCGGCGGGCAGGGGGGCACTCGTCATGAGGCCCTTCCCCTTGCCGTGTTTGACGGGGGCCTTCCCTCCATCTGCCTCTAGCCCGATGACGGTCTCGGGCGTGGTCTTGGGTTTTTTGGGGGGACGGTCCCCCTCCTGGTCCTGCTTTCTTTTAATGACGGGCACCTTGGGCACGCCCGTCCCTGCAGCTTGGGTCTCTCTTTTCCTTGCAGCTGCTTGCTGCTTAATCAAGGCCCTCCTCTTCGCTTCGTCCATCTCTGCAGAACAAGACGACACATGAGTTGTTTAGAAGGCAAGGGAAAAATGGCTAAGTATAAAATTCAGGTGAACGGACATACGTTTCCTGACTTGTGTTTCGTACTTCAAGGCTTCCTCGGACGGCTCAGGCCCGTCGCAGTGCCAACAGATGGTCTTCAGGCACACCAAATTAGCCCAAGACCTCTCCTTCAACTCAGACTTCTGAAAAATCCTCTCCAAGAAGCTCCAGTCTTCAATTGACACTTGAGGACGATCTTGAGCTGAAAGAAGAAGACGGTTATGTTATGACGGTGCGTAAAAAGACAGAAAATAGGGGAATAGGAAGAAAGGGACAAGGAGAGAGAGTGAACGGGTGAGTACCAGACGGATTCAAGACACCCCAAGTGGTGTCGACGGGCATGAACTCGGTCTCACCAGGGTTCCCCATCCACTCATCCCCGTCCATGAAGAAGTACCTAGACTTCCAGTCCCTATTGGAATCTGGGGTATCGCACACTAATCTTAACAATGGACCCCTCGCCAGAAAACTATACATTCCCCTGGATTTTTGTATCTCCACCGGACGGTAGCAGTGGAAGAATTCCTCCACCGTCAACCTTTTCTTCCCCTCGGACATGGACCCGTACAACACCTCTACCCCTATAAAGATCCTCCAGGCGTTCGGGGAAACTTGGCTGACGGATAGTCCTAGGTAGTGAAGGAGGTGACGGTGTAATGGGGTCAGTGGAAACCTCAGCCCTGCCTTGAGCATCTGCTCGTACACTCCGACACCCCTGACCCCACGGTAATAGCACTTCTCCCCTGGGTGGGGTAGACGGAGGGGTATATTATCAGGAATCTGGTATTTACCTCTAAGTGTTTTAAAGTGTGACTCTTTGATTGTGGAGAAGAAATCATTCACCGTCCACACAGAGAGCATAACATACTTCCTCATACCGTCACTACCCACGACGGATTGGACTTGGGGCTCGTCCCCCTCTATACCGTCACTAAGGTTACTCTCTGCCCTATCACTACTCGACGGAGAAGAGGTGGTAGACGAGCTCTCTTCGCTCGAGGAGGTGGTGGCTGCAGGATCCTCTGGACCCAACGGTTTGACTTCATCGTAGCCCGCTCCGTCACGGACAAACGACTGGTTACTTGACGCACTAGACATGTCACCTACATGTGACGGAAAACCCTAAATTCAATCGACCTAAAGACACTGACGGTGAAAAAAAGAATGAACAAGCAATAATTACCTGCCGGTTACTTGCTGAGAGAGATGAAGTCGACGGTCGCTAGAAAGTGACGGATGCACGACGGATGACGGGTAGGATGCTTTTCCGCTAGGTGAACGGGTGCGCTCTGGTATTCTGTTTTCAGCTAAGAGTGAAAAATGAAAGAAAGGAGGGAAGGCTTTTATATGAGAGAGATAGCGGGAGACGAAGGGACGCCTCGGTCTGAGCACACGGTCCACGAGTCGACGACGCGTGTCCTGCATTTATTACCAGGCATTTATTACCGATGCCAGCCTGTCTAATCGACCCTTGTCGCGGATTGAACCGTCACCCCATTAGCCCGTCCTTCGCGGGTTCACGGACTGATGGGCTGAGGGGGCACCTGATAGGGATAAAATCCCCCACCAGACGACAGCAGGCCACACTCGCCGACGGATGGATCCGTGACGGCTGAAATACCCGACGGACGTCAGAGCTCGACGACCCCAGTCCTAGGGGGGCGACGGAAGAAGGCGGACGGTTGTGGGTATCAGGCATGGAGACCAGCCTTGCCACGTGCGCTTTGCTGGAAAGAGCGAATCTTGTCACATACGCTACTTAGCCAGGTATCTTACAAAGCACGACTCCCGCCCCCAAAGAAGGGAATCGTGCCCAACACACTTGGCTACCCCAGAAGAGTCTTGCGCCCTACGCTACTCGAGGGCAATTTCGGTACAACGATATCTTCCCCAGCAAGCCTTGCCCAAAGGCCACTACCACTACTATAAATACCGCCACACCCTCCAAAAATCGAGGTACATATACTAAGACCCGGCTCTAGCACTCTGGAGTTGTGTAAAATTCTAACTTAACCATCGGAGGGTCGCTGGCCGGTACCACACCGGTACTTCCCTTTGAGGTTTTTCCTACTTGTGCAGGACCGTCCGGAACGCGCGCGAACCTTGCAGCTCACTGGTTTGATTCTTGACATCATCAATTCTTATTATCACACACCCACCTTCATATTCTTGGAAAATTTATTGCTTTTGTTGTTAAAGTTAGGAGCTTTTTTTTTTTTTTTTTTTTTTGGTTTCTTGTATTATCAGTTTGTTAATTGTTACAGATTGTTTCTTGTTATAGATTTTTGCTGGACAAGTTTGTTACTTTAGTTTGTTATAGATTTTATACAGTTCCTAAGTTCTAACCTTTGTGTGTGTGTGTTTGTGTTGTTTTCTGGTCTTGGTGTTGTCTGGTTTCATGTTGTGTCTAGTTTGCAGTTTCTTTTGTATAAAGACTGATGAATTCTTGGGGGTATGTTCCTCTGCTCTTGTATAGTTGTTTTTCTTCTTTGAAACATTACCTTAACCAAAAAAAAGAAAAAAGAAAAAAAAAAAAGTAGTTGATTGAATTTAAATTAGTACTTTCATTTTTTTTTTCGAATTCAGAGAATGATTTAGCACTTACTCGATGTGATAGATCATTTGATTTTCTCATTTTAGATCTGGAAATGAAGTTAGGTTGAACTACCATATTAGTTTGTTATGTTGAATTTAGTAGTAATTATTTTTTTTCCCTTTTTGCTGACTTTGATAACATAATTCTGAATCACTCTTGTAAAATTTTTTGTTAAATCTTCTTCATTGTGAAACTTCTTGGTCTTTGTAACTTATATTTTGTTAGTAGTTTACTTACTAGTTACATAATATTTGCATGATATGCCCGTATTCAATAGGTGCTCATTTGATTTTTTTCATTTTTTGGGTGTCAAAATTTTGTGCTTAGTCTGATTTCTTGGATTGTAGATTTTGCTAGGATACCTACAAAGGACAAAGTGTGGCACTTCATCACTGCACAGAGCCTGAAGCATAAGAATGGGAATTCGATGAACAGGTCAACCGAGAAAGGGTACTGGAAATCAACTGGTAAGGATCGGAAAATCAAGTCTGGAGGGGAAGTGATTGCAATGAAAAAGTCACTGGGCTACCATATAGGGCGCTCCCCTAACGGAGAAAGGACTGAGTGGAAAATGTATGAGTACCGAACCACCCAGAAGGAGTTTAATGGAAAACAGCCCGGTCAGGTTGGCTTTTGCTATTTAGTTTGTTTATTGATGTGAAATTAGCCTGAGATTTTTTCTTGATTGCTCCAGTGATTTTTTCATTTTATTTATTTATTTTTTCTGTTGAATAAAGATTGTTTTGCCTCCAAAATCATTTTTACCTTCATTAAAAGAGGATTGATTCAATCAGCAAAGATTGTGGAAGCTGTTAAATTTTGTTAATTTTTAGTGAGGGTTAACATTCTTGCTGAATAATGATCACTTGATATGTTTAATTGGTGCATAAATTGAGTTATCCTTACTTGATAAGGTTAGGTTGTTGGTTTATATGATTCTCTTATAACTTCATAATACAAAGATGGTTGTGTAACTTTGATAACTTGCCAAACTTCTGCTGATTGGAATAAATCTAATGGCCAATTCCTCTAAACCCTGAGTCAGTTTTCTGAGCCTTTAAGGGTTTCCTCTGTGGTGGCTAAACCACATAATTCTCTTGTGTTCCCTTTTATGCTTTCTCTTCTGCACTCATCTGCAATTTATTTAACATAGTATCAAAGGCACTATTAACATTAAAGACTAAATGCACACTTTGCGTGCTTGGCTGAAAGAAAGATGACTAAGTGCTACGTTTGGTACAGCTCATTTTTAAGCTTTTTGAAAATGGATCTTTTGAAAAAGCTATACCTAGAAAAAATTAAAGTCTAAATTGTACTTTAAAAAAGAACGATAATGAGTTACCAAACAATCTGAATCTACTTTGGCTTTTTGTTTTTATCTTAAATTTTTTTTGGATGATTCTTTTAATTCAAATTTGTTTTGAACAACACATAAGATAATACAATAGCAAGGACCGTAAGATAAGTAATTTATAAATTTATTGTGGTAGACAATGCCAACCAAAATCTATTATTAATAATATCAACTACAACCACAACCACAACCACAACCACAACCATAAACATAAACATAAACTACCCAAATCCTTAATACAGTAAAGCTGTTCTCACCATTAATGCACTGGCAAAGCAGTATGTTATGATTCTCACACACAACACAAAAGTAATATGACCACTCTATCTATAGGATTATCGTATCTTGTTACATCTCTTTAGAATCATCACACACAACCCAAAAGTCACATTACTACTCTATATATAGGACTATCGTGTCTCCTGACTTCTCTTTGTACTAATGTGGGATTTGTCTCTTTTTACTTAGGAATTGGTATAATTCATTATTCTTGTTAACCATTATCTCAAATTCCTATTTTGACTAGGTTTGAATTTTCTCGGTGGAATGAAAATCCATTTTTTATTTAATAAGTAATTTGATATTTCTTAATCCATCAACGGATAGATACTGAAATCTTATATATAGACAGTGCTGCTAGGGATTGGTGGTTTTAGCTCAAGAGTTACCCTCATTGAGGAGAGGAGGAGGCTCTTAGCAGAACATGGAGTGGGTTTTTTTCTCTTCTTTTTTTTTTTTTTTTTTTTTTTTTTTTGAAGACTAGTTTGATGGTTTCTTTTGAGTTGGAAGATACATCTATGAATTGAAAATTTGTTTGTCTTGTTAATGTAAGAGCAACATTGGGTGTATTAAGGTTTTGAGATTGTGAGTATCTTGTTTATGAGTTTGTTAGTTGGAATTAAGAGTTTTATTGGGTGTAATTGGAATTTGTGACATCTGTGTTTGTGTTGGATGCTTGTGAAAGTGTGCTAATCAATTTGCGAGGTTTGGTTGAATGTGGTTCTAATCCATATTGCTGATATTGATTGGCGTTGTTGCTTGGGGATGTGGCCTGTGGGCACGGAGTTGACCGAACCATTTAAATTTGTTATTGTATATAGATATTTTTTTAAATTTTTCGTGTGAAAGTGCTTCCACCAGCCTCAAATTACAATAACTTTTTTAATCACTGTAGGATTCTAGAATCAAAGAAGAAAATTTTAAACTATTTCTCCCTTGACTCTCAACAAAATTTTTGCAGATGCCTTCATTGTGAGTTTGCTTTACTAATGGCGCTTCCTTAAACTGATAACTATTATACATCAAATGGCTTTGTAGGACAACCTCCTCTATTTCATTGTTGTTAGTTATAACATTTCTGATACATATTTACATACTGTTATTTGCATTTTTGTGGTAATTCAATTTGTAGTATATATTAGGCAATGATGTTCGATTCACTTGGGTGCTTAACATTATGCAGAAGGCCTTGGTCCTTATTCGTTTATTCATTGATCGAGAAAAGAACACCAAAGGTGGACCTGCTGTTTCACTTGATACCACATTTTGTGTTGAAGAAACAAAGTCTAAGTCATCGCTGGCTCCTGTATCTCCAGCATTGGAAGTGCAAGCTGAAACTCATCAAACAAGTAATCAATCTTGTTATGTTAAAATTTCTGATGACATGTTGTCTGATGCTACAGCACCTGTTCAATGTAAAACTGACAACTACAACTACCATAATGCTTATGTTGCAGAAAAACAGGAGGCAGAAATGACATCTTCTGAGGTGATAGGACCTAGTTTCAGCATTAGACACTTCTTCTTCTTCTTCTTCTTCTTCTTTTTGGCGAATTGAGAAGTATAGTAAATTAAATTAATCAAGTACTTATCTTGTGAACTAATGTTTCTTCTATCAGGATGGTTTTAATGTGGACGAAATGATGTCTGATGCTACAGAGCCCGTTCAATTTAAAAATGACAACTACAACTACCAAAATGCTTATGTTGCAGAAAAACAGAGGGCAGAAATGACATCTTCTGAGGTGATAGGACCTAGATTCAGCATTAGACATTTTTTTTTTTTTTTTTTCGAATTTTGAAGTATAGTAAATTAAATTAATCAAGTACCTATCTTTTGCACTCATGTTTCTTCGATCAGGATGATTGCAATGTGGAGAAATATTGGAATATGTTCTCTCCATCTGCATTTGATTTCAATGCTGATGAAATGATGTTTGATGCTAGCGCACCTGTTCAATTCAAAAATGACGACTTCAACTCTGAGGTGATAGGACTCAGTTTCAGCATTAAACACTACCTATGGTTTTTGTTTTTTTTTTTTTTTGGGGGGGGGTGTGGGGGGTGGAATTGGAAGTATGGTAAATTAATTAAGTACTTATCTTGTGCACTCATATTTCTTCCATCAGGTTGATTTCAATGTGGAGGAATATTTGAATAAGTTCTGTTTCACGCCTCCAGATGCTTCTCAATCAAGTTTACCCTCCATCACTCCTGATGTTTCAACTTTTATCGGTAATAAATCTTCTTATGAAGAAACAGAGTCTGAACCAACATTGGCTCCAGCATCTCAAGCATTGCTGGAGCACGCTGAAAAGAATCCTACTAATGGCAGAACAAGATTTTACATTGTTGCACCCCTTGCATGTAACAATGGTTATAATGCATACACTGCAGAAAATCAAGTGGCAGAAGTAAAAGCTACAGAAGTGAGAAAAGATTTTACTTTTCAGCTTTAAACAGTTTTTATTTTTTTATTTTTTTTTTTATTTTATAATTTTAATAATTTGATAGCTACAATTGGGGAGGGGGTATATGAACACTAGGAGATTCCAACTAGTTGAGCTACAAGGGTTAGAAAAGATTTTACTTTTCAGCTTTAAACAGTTTTTTTTTTTAATAATTTTAATAATTTGATAGCTACAATTGGGGAGGGGGTATATGAACACTAGGAGATGCCAAATAGTTGAGCTACAAGGGTTAGAAGAGTTTTTATTTTTATTGTAAAATTGTGGGAATTAGAAGTGCAGATAACTAATTATACATTTATCGTGGTTATTCATGTTTCTTTTATCAGTTTGAGCTGGGAATGGAGGAAGCGCTCAAAATTTTCTATCCCCATCCACCAGAGCCACTAGATTGCAACTCTTCCTCCCCATCAACTTTAACCTCCGTTACACCTGCTGTTTCATTTCCTACCACTGTTAAAGCTTCTCCTGAAGAAGCACAGTCTATGCTAGCACCAGCTTCAGTGTCTCCAGAATTAGGCAGTGAAGTGGATAATTATCCCAGATGTTGTCCTGCAGAAAATTCTGATGGAATAACATCTAGCACTATACCACCTATTGAGTATAATGGCTATAACACTAATGTTTCAAAAGAAGTGGCAGAAATAACATCTGATGAGGTGAGAAAGGAATTAAATTCAAGCATAAAACAACAGCATCTCTCTTCCAAGGGTAATTATCTAGTTAACTACCTATCTTATTCGTTTATGTTTCTAACATGAGGCTGATTTGCAGGTGGAGGCAGGCTTGAATACGTTCCCTGTCACACCACAGCCACTAGGTTGCAACATGTTATCCCCATTACACTCACATATGCAAGCAGATTTGGGTTCTTCTTGCGTCTCTTACCCTTTCATCAATGACTTAATCAGTGGTCATTGGGGGGTGCATCACCAATCTGGCACGAATGAGTCAGCTCCCAATATCTCCGAGTCCTGGGATTTGACTCCTCATAACCCAGATGACTGCTTTCGTTACAATTATAGCAGTCAAAATAATCTTGCTTTTGATGACGAAACCCAGGAAAACATGGTCTCTGTTAAGGACAATGGGTCATGCCGTAGCTCAGATGCCATCGCAGAGGTAAGTGAAAACTCTCAAGATATCTTTTATTTATTGATCTTGCAAGTTTTTTGTACAAATTTCAAGTTGTGATAATATGCAGCTCAAGACTCGTTATACTTGTTTGTGGGTACTTTTTGATTTATTTGATGTGGTTCCTTTGTGTTTATGATCTTCAGATAAATTGGTCTTCTGAAAACTAACCTTGCATTGTTATTATGCAACAGTTTGAGCTAGAGTATCAAGATTTGTTGTGGCTTGAAGAGATCATCAATCCAAAGGTTTCACCAGGGTTGTTAAATTCAGGATCATATCTAGGATCTTTGGGAGGGTCTTCGGATCAGATCATAGGATCTGATTGAAGATCTTAAAATTTTACAATTAAAGAATGTCAATGATTTAGATAGATAATTAATTCTTAATATTACTTATAAGACAAGGTAAAAAAAAATTATGGCTTTCTTGGGAAGTACTTATGAAAAAAAAAAAAAAAAAAAAAAAATCTTTTCTGGAAAGAGTAGAAGAATTTTTAATACTCTTTGAAGACAGCTAAATTAAAAAGGATATTAGTCTTTCTTATAAAGTTCAAAAGAAAGTTTAATATTCTTTAAAAACAAAGCTAAAACTCAAAGAATTATTAATATTCTCTGAAATCCCACATGTAAAATCCCGCATGTGAGCAACATTCAACCAAAGTTTTGGGAATTTTGCTGAAAATGGGTCGTCTTCCTTTTCCCACTTACATTTGGAAACATTCCCTAAAGTCTTCTCACAAAGAAAAAGAGACTTCTAGTCTTTTACAAACCAAAGACCCATGGTCTTTTACAATCAAAGGCCTATGGCCAACTTTTACAACTTATTGTCATTGGAACTTGGGTTGTTACTCTTCCCCACTTTCCCACCCCACCCGCCAGAAAAATAGTCTTAAAAAGACTCCCAAATTGGGTTCCTTACTTTGATTCCAGTATAAAGGTTTCTCTAAAAGAAACCACAATCTGGGTTGGAATTTTAATAATCCCTCTTAAAAGACTCAAATTAATGTTTAAATCATTGACATTTTAGATTTGTAGAATTGTGAGATTTAAGATCCTGATCAAGATTTTAGCAACCCCTAGACTTCGTTACAGAGTGAAAACAAGTATAGTCTTCACTTCTGTGTATAATGCAATTTGTATTTTATATCTCCGGGATCTCTTCTTACATGAAGTGGGTATCCTGGTGATACTAAATACCTTCTCGTGTATGATGTTGATGAGCACTGGATAGCTTTGGTTGTCTTACAAAGTGAACCTTACAAGTGCGGTACGTCATCATCTGCTGGTGCTGTGAACCAGTTCTATATGTATATAATGAATCAAGCAATCGTTTGGAATTAGTATAAGGATTTGGCAACTAAAAGATTGGAGCAAGACTTTGTTGTTAAATCTGTATACAATGTTATTTATGTTCAGTTGTATTGGATAATTGTCGTTTTTCTGTAAACATGTAATAAAGTGTTCAACAGGAGATTTTCTTTAATGTTATCTTCTTTAATCTTTGGGATAGTTATAGTCGATTTAAGGTACATGGCCACAAACTTGTTTGCTGGAATCTGGGCGTTTTTAAGATGCTTATTGTGTGTTAGACAAAGAAGAATGCATGCAAATAGTTATCAGTGAGAAAGTCATGCTAGAATTGAACTGTACAATGAAAAAGGCTAATGCCCGCAGGATGGGAATGAGTGACATGGTCTACGACCTCCAGGTTGAAGGTGCTCTAGTAAGGGGCTTTTGGCTTATATAATCCAGTAGTTTTAAATGATTACAGGCATGTCATATCGGTAAAGATTTATTGATTGTCAAATTTCAATGTTTTATTGTTGATGATGCATTCTTAGTGCATCCACGCTTTAAAATGGGTTGCTTTCAATGGTGGTAGTTTTACAATTGAAACTAACACGATATTGTTTGTACAATATTAAGTCTTCTCTCTCATAATTTCTACATGAGGTTTCCATGGACATAGACGTGCAGGCAGGTGTCCATGGATGAATATGCAGGGCTGACACACGGCTTTCATGGATGACATACAAAAGTCTCATAAACGACGTGTTGGTGGAAAAAAAAAATAACCCATAGGCGAGAGAGAGCTAGTAGTTGTTCGGAGCTACCAAAGAGGCAATAACTCACACGTGAAGAGAAGATTGTTAGGCATACAAATATGTCTGAAGTTTCAAATTGAATAATAATAAGAAGAATGAGTAATTAATACAATTTATTTGAATCCAAACTTGTAATCTTAAGCTTTTGGGTTAATTTGTGTCCAAATATGTTATATGAACAATGAATATCATCTTATGTTATCAATCATTTCATATATTGTGTTGTAGATTGCTTGATATGGTTTCTTGAAGTTGTGGGAGGGTTTTTCGTCCCTGACCCCAATTAAAAGGAATTGTTCTCTTTGGAACCGACGCTGAGCCTGTCTTCAAGGATTTGCTCAATCCCACATCGGAGAGAGATGCATGCCACATATGCCTTATAAGCTTGAGCTCATAGGCACATGTGTACCACTACTACACGTGTAGTACGCTGTAAGCTAAGCGCTTGTTTGCTGTTTAAGCCCATAGTAACTCCTCACTAATTCAGATTTATTAACCACGTGAAAATCCAACATTGTCCATGTTTAGTTTCTTTAACTCATTATTTAATAATTAATTAAAATTATATTTTAATATAAAAATGTTACAATACTCTGCCAAAAATATATGTACAAGTTAATGGAAATGTACTATTTTCTTACTAGACTTTAGCAAATCAATTTCAAACATTCTGTGAACCATAGTTGAGGTGGAGTCTCCCTTTATCAACAAATAATTAATCTTCAACTTTTCAATCCTGGGTGCTCCAAAAAAAAAAAAAAAAAGACTTTTCAATCCTGACCTTTTTACCTAAGTTATATATTATTATTATTATTATTATTATTATTATTATTAAATAGCCCCAAGTTGATAGGAGCAGTAAATATTTTGAGGAGGGTAATTGTTTTACTTATTTTATTAAAAATAAAATCCTCTAGAGTTTAGAATATCTCTACCATGAAAATTTTAAAATTTTGTTTGTAATAAGTAGATCTTATTTTTTTAATGTCATCAATATTTCAATAAAAGTTGATTATCATCATTTTTATTCATTTATTTAAATTATTAAAGATGTGGTCAATTTAATTAACATGTTTTAAAACAGATACAAATGATTTTATTAAGTGAATGTTACAATTATCCAAGAATTCCAGAAGCTTCTCATCAAATTTTACTCCACTAGTGTTTGGTTGCAATTAAAAGTTAAGGAAATCCAGAAGTTTCTCACCAAATTTTACTCCACTAGTGTTTGGGTGCAAGTAAAAGTTAAAGAATTCCAGAAGATTCTCATCAATATCTCATTCATTGCACTAGACTACAATTCAAATCTCCAAGAATTCCAGAACCTTCTCATCAATTTCCCATCTATTACACTAGTGTGTATGTAATGTGTATGGTGCAATTATGTTATGAATTCCAGAACATTCTCATTGATATAATAATCCATTCCACTACTCTATTCAACCATCCAAGAATTCCAAAGCACCTCATCAATTTCTCATCTATTCCACTAGTGTATGTGTATGGTGCAAAATCCCAGAAAAATTAAAAAAAAAATTTGGTGCAAAGAAAAAAAAAAAAAAAAGAAAAAGATTACACTCTTTTTTGTGTTATGATTCTGACGTGGTTGGTTATAACCATAACTCGTAAGTGATGAAATAAAAAATAAAAAAGGTAAATGTGAATGTAATAAATAACTAGTTACAATTTATCACATAAAATAACTGTAAAAAAGTACATAGTAAAAATTGTGGTTATAAAATTACTTGTACATTGTGCAATTATGTCATAAATTCCAAAAGCGAAGGGTGACATAACTAAATTGACATTTCTTTGTGTATAAAGTGTTTGAAGGTGTACGGGACAAAATAGTAAGAGTTTAACTTTATGTACATTGTAATTATCTAATAAAAAAATAACAAAATAAAAAAAGAAAAGAAGAAGAAGTCATGAATTCCAGAAGGTTCTTCTCATCAATATCTCATCCATTCATTTTTAGATAGACAGCAAAGATTCCACTTCCTCTCAATCCGTACGGATACATATATTTCAGTAACTTTTTTTTTTTTTGCTGAAGATATTTTAATAACTAAGTTATAAATGAGTTCTGACATATATTCTTATCTTATATTATGAATTGTAGCTGCGCTACACACAAACTTTGGGTCCCACACTGACCCTAGTACTTTGAATGCAAGGGCAGAAGAAGAAAAATGATGCTCATCAATGGGGGAACAGAGTAGACAAAATACTGATTACTGACAAAATTTTTGGAGAAAATAAAAATTAGAGAATGGATTAAGGGAAGCACTTATTATGGGTTTTTTTTTGGGGGGGGATTTTAATAAAAAAAAAGTTCATTTTGAAACATGAAGCAGAAGAATATATCCTCAAATTTTGAAAATGTCCTCTTTCAAAGATTATTCCTAAGGCTGATTTAATTATTTTAGCAAAAAGATATATATATATATATATATATTTTAAGATAGAGTTTCAATTTATGGCGTTTGTTTATGATGATTATGTTTTTATTATTAAATCAAGACATTAATTAATAAGCAAGAATTAAACCTCATTTATTTTCTTCAATCATCAAAAATATTACCCGTTAAGCAAAAAAATATCTTATATAATAGCTTATCTATTTTTAGTTTTACTAAACAGATTCTTAATTATTGGATTAAAAAAAATCTAATATTACCCATTTTAGTGACGATTTAACTTATTTTGGTAAGGTGAAAATAAGCTAGAATTTGACTAAAAGTGTGTTTAGATTACTTTTTTTTTTTTACTGAAAATTTATATATTTACTTGCTAAAAGTTGATAAAAAATGCAAATATAACTTTAAAAAGTATGGTTTTAACAAATTATACAAAAGAAAATAAGTTGACAAATTAAAAGAAAAAAAAAAGTTACTTCAAACTCATCTTAGACTATTTGGCCCTTTATGGGGGGAAATTAGCAACTTTAAAGGATTGACGTTTGGCTTTGTATTTTAAAAATAATTTTACATAAAAAATATGCAAAAAAAAAAAAAAAAAACCAACGAGTTTTCAAATTGCATCTCATGGAGTCAAAAACCATAATTTTTCACAATGTTGACACTTTTCACAAATTTTATCATCGATGCTCAGCTACATTTTAAAAAAAAAATCACATTTTTTTTAGAAACAAAAAAAGTTACATTTTTAAAATGCACCTTTTGAAATCGTTATTATTTTTTTAGTATGCATTTGAATTGCATGTTTTGGCTGAAAGTCTGCGTTTGGCGTTTGAAAAAGTGGGATCCACGACTACAATTAGTTGAAATTATTTTGCTGAAATTATTTGTTACAGTGATATCCAAACATAATTTGCTATCTATTTTCACTCTAAGCAGTCCCACTATACTATCCTGCGTCAAGGCTGAGAGTGAAAATTATTTTGTTAGCTTTTAAAATTATTTGTTACAGTGTTTTTAATTTTCAGTAAAATAAATGGTATTCAAACAGACCTTTAAAGCACTTAATTAATAATAATAATAATCCCTACAGACTATGTCATTTAAATGAGCTTATTTTTGTATTAAAATAGAATCTACTATTTTATTTATAAAGCTTAATAGTTTTCTTTAATGTGCAATTATATTTTCATACAGTAAATAAAACAAACAAAATAACTTAGGAGAAAAAACAACTACCACCTACAAATGTACATATGCAAGAAGCTCCCTTCGAAAGATTTAAATTTCAATTATTTTCTTACCAAAAAAAAAAAACTTCAATTATTTCTCCCACCTTACAAAAAATTTATATTTATAAAAAAAACTATCGCGTAAAAAGGTAAATACAGAAAAAATTACTTTTAATTTCATTTTTAAATAGTACAAAAAAAAAAGAAGAAGCATAATATTAGATCCACTAAAAAAACCGTTTGCATGTGGAAAAGTGCGCGATGCTTAAAAGCGTTTGCATGTGGACTTGTGGAGGGCCCGAAGGCTTGAAACTTGCAAGCCACCAACACATAAATTGGAAAAAATAAATAAATAAACAGTGGGTAATAAATTTTATCACCCAAATCTTATAATTTGTGGTGTTTTGATCATTAAAATACAAAAAAAAAAAAATCAAATCTATAATATATAAAGATTATATATAAGATCTAAAGTGAGTTTCAATTAACGCAATAAGTAAAATAAAATATTTAATGTTCAAACTTTGTTGTTTTGGTCCGATGATAAAAAGTAATTATATAAGGCAATAAAATTTTGAAGTCTCATTATTTTACACTTCATGAATTTGTCCTATATCTTTTAATTGAATTTAAACTATATTTTATAATTAAACTCTCCATTATAGTTATTTTAGGGACTCCATTAAAATTTTGAAACATCATACTTTTTGTAAAACAGTAAACTACATAGTTCCATGTATAAATAAAATCATAATAAATATTTAATAAACAATATATAGTGTCATATAAAAACAAAATTATAATAAATACTTATTAATAGCTACCATTATTATCAAATTTTATACTTACTAAAAAAAAGAAGAGAAAAAAATCACAGTGTGTTAAACTTTTTCTTGCATTACATTAGCTACCAACTAGTATCATAATAATGAATTCCTTCTCAAAAAAAAAAAAAAAAAAAAAAGTATTCATAATATAGACTAAATTTCAATACTCATATTCTCCCCACTAATTTATAAGAATAGGAGATTTATTATTGTAATTTAAATTAAAACAATGAATACTTGAATAGAAGAATCTAGAACTAGAATCTCATGCATAAACAAATAAATAAAGTCCAAAATTATATTTTGACTTGGTTACTGTATCAGACTTGGTAGTGAAGATAGTTGAAAATAGCTTTACTGATGAGTAGTATATAAAGACAAGAAGACAAGAAGCCAAAGACCAACTGCTTTCTCACAACTGCTCTTGTTTTTCTGTAACATCTTTCTTTCTTAGGTAGTCTCTCAGTAAAGCTCTTTCTGGGTTTCTCAATAAAACTTTTTCCTGGGTTTCTCAGTAAAGCTTCCTGTGAGTGTGTGTTGTAATGGAAAAGCTGAGTTTGGAACATTTGCCACCTGGGGTCAGATTTAGTCCGAAGGACAAGGAGGTCATCGAACTCTACCTGAAGAAGAAGATCACAGGGAATGATAAAGACACTTTGTTTATTCCCGAAATTGAGTTCTATAAAGATGAGCCCTGGGATTTACCAAGTAATCTTCTTGTTTTTCTATTATCACACACCCACCTTCATTTCTTGGAAAATTTAATGCCTTTTTGTGAAAAGGTACGAAAGTGTTTCACATTGTATTAGTTTGTTGATTGTTAAATGTTTTGTGGGCTTGTTATAGAATTTTTCTGGAAAAGTGTTTTACATTAATTGATCATAACAAATAGTTGCAGAGATCATGTGAACATTATCTGTTTTCTGGTATTGGTGTTGTCTGGTTCATGTTGTTTCTAGTTAGCGTTTTCTTTTGTATAAAGACTAATGCTTTCTTGGGCTATGCTCCTCTGCTCTAGTATGGCTGTTTTTTTTCTTTAAAACACTTGTGTGTGTGTGTGTGTGTGTGTGTGTGTGTGTGTGACTTCTTGGTCTTTTCTAGTAGTGTACTTACTGGATTACATAAGATTTGCATGATATGCCCGTATAATTATCTCATAGTTGAGCAATTATATAATGTACATGGTCATGTGATTTTTCCCATTTTGGATGTCAGAATTTTATGCTCAGGTCTGGTTTCTTTGACTGCAGTTAAAAGTGGGATTGCTACGGAGGATCAAGAATGGTTCTTCTTCACTGAACAGAGCCTGAAGCATCAGGACGATAATCCAAAAAAGAGAAAAAGGGATCAGAAACAAGAAAGGGTGAACAGGAAAACCAAGGCTGGGTTCTGGAAATCAACTGGTACAGATAGGGAAATCAAGTCTGGAGAGAGCTTGATAGGAATGAAGAAGACTCTGGTCTTCCATATGGGGACTACTAAGGGAAAAGAGAAGGGAAAAGGGACTAAGTGGGTCATGCATGAGTACAGCACAACCCAGAAGGACTTTGATGGAAAACACCCCGGTCAGGTTGGCTCTTGCTATTCAAGTTGTTTGATTGATGTTATATTGACCTGAGATTTTTTATTGATTACTGCATTGAGTGTGTGTGTTGATAAATAGTTGGAGGTAACTTTAAAAGAGGATTGATTCAATTAGCTAGGATTGTGGAAACTTTTAGTTTTTGTTAGTGAGGGAGTTAACATTCTTGCTGGATTAATGATCTCTCTTTTATTTTTTATTTTTAATATTTTAGATTCATTAAAGAAGGTATTCTTAATCCATTAAGGGATAGATACTGAAATTTTACATGTAAACACTGTTGCAAGGATTAGTGGTTTTAGCTCATGAGTTCCCCTATTGAGGAGAGGAGGAGACTCGCAAAAGACAGGGTGTGAGTTTTTTTTTTTTTTTTTTTTTTTTTTTTGCGAAAAGTAGTTTGATGGTTTCTTTTTGGGTTGAATTGAGAATTTGTTTGTTTTGTCATTTCTGATACATATTTACATATTGCTATTTGCATTTTTTTGTGGTAATTCAATTTGTAGTATATATTAGGCAATGATGTTATGTACGCCCAATTCACTTGGGTGCTTAACATTATGCAGAAGTCCTTTGTCGTTTGTCGTTTATTCGATAATCGAGAAAAGAGTACCAATGGTGGACCTGCTGCTTCACCTGATACCTCATCTTGTATCGAAGAAACGAAGTCTAAGTCATCGCTGGCTCCTGTATTTCCAGCATTGGATGTGCAAGCTGAAACTCATCAAACAAGTAATCAACCTTGTTATGCTAAAATTCCTGATGAAATGTTGTCTGATGCTACAGCACCTGTTCAATGTGAAAATGCTTATGTTGCAGAAAAACAGGAGGCAGAAATGACATCTCCTGAGGTGATAGGACCTAGTTTCCGCATCAGACACTTATGCTTTTCTTTTCTTTTCTTTTTTTTCCTTTTTTTTTTTTTTTTTTGCGAATTGAGAAGTATAGTATATTTAATTAATCAATATCTTGTAACTCATGTTTCTTCTATCAGGATGAATTTAATGTGGAGGAATTTTTGAATAAGCTCTCCCCAATGTCCCCATCCGCATTTGATTTTTATGTGGACGAAATGATATCTGATGCTACAGTACCTATTCAATTTAAAAATGACGACTTCACCTCTGAGGTAATAGGACTTAGTGTCAGCATTAGACACTATCTATGGTTTTTATTTTTTTTATTTTTTTTTTATTTATAATAATTTGATAGTTATAATGGGAGGGAATGGGGGAGAGGGGATTTGAACATTAGATGTCTCTGTTGGAAATAGTAGGAGATGCCAACTAGTTGAGCTACAAGGCATAGAGTAGTTGTTATTACTATTAAATTGTGGGAATTAGAAGTGCAGATAACTAATTATACACTTATCTTGGTTATTCATGTTTCTTCCATCAGGTTGACCAGGATTTGGAGAAAGTCCCCACAATGTTCTACCCCCATCCACCAGAGCCATTAGATTGCAACTTTTCCTCTGTATCAACTATAACTACCGCTACACCAGCTGTTTCTTCTCCTACCACGGCTAAAGCTTCTCTTGAAGAAGCACAGTCTATGCTAGCACCAGCTTCAGTTTCTCCAAAATTAGGAAGTGGAGCTGGCAATTATCCCATGAGTTTTCAATGTTGTCCAGCAGAAAATTCTGATGGAATAACATCTAGCAGTATACCACCCAATGAGTACAATGGTCATAACACTTGTGTTGCAAAAAATGATGTGGTAGAAAAAACATCTGATGAGGTGAGAAAGGAATTAAATTCAAGCATAAAACAATAACATCTCTCTTCCAAGTGTAGTTAACTAGTTAAGCACCTATCTTATTCATTTATGTTTCTAACATCAGGCTAATTTGCAGGTGGAGGCAGGATGGAATATGTTCCCTGTCGCACCACAGCCACTAGGTTGCAACATGTTATCCCCATTACACTCGCAGATGCAAGCGGACGACTGCTTTTGGTACAAGTCTAGCTGTGAAAATAATCTTGCTTTTGATGATGAAACCCAGGAAAACATGGTCTCTGCACGGGTAAGTGAAAACTCTCAAGATTTCTTTTATTAATTGATCTTGCAAGTTTTTCCAAAAAATTTCTAGTTTTGTTAATTTGTAGCTCAAGACTTGTTATACTCGTTTGTGGGTACTTTTTGACTTATTTGATGTGTTTCTTTGTGTTTGTCATCTTCGGATATGGTCTTCTGAAAACTTACCTTGCTTTGTTATTATCTGCAACAGTTTGATCAAGAGTATCAAGATTTTTTGTTGCTTGAAGATATCATCAATCCAAAGGTTTCACCAGGGTTGTTAAAATCAGGATCATATCAAGGATCTGAGGGAGGGTCTTTGGATCAGATCATAGGATCTGATTGAAGATCATAAAATTTTACAATTAAAGAATGTCAGTGATTTAGATAGATAATTAATTCTTAATATTACTTATAAGACAAGGCAAAAAAAAAAAAGAATTATGGCTTTCTTGGGAAGTACTTATTAAAAAAAAAAGTCTTTCCGGGAAGAGTAGAAGAATTTTAAATACTCTTTGAAGACAGCTAAATTAAAAAGGATATTAGTCTTTCTTACAAAGTTCAAAAGAAAGTCTAACATTCTTTAAAAACAAAGCTAAAAGTCAAAGAATTATTAATATTCTCTGAAATCCCGCATGTAAGCAACATTCAACCAAAGTTTTGGGAGTTTTGCTGAAAATGGGTCATCTTCGTTTTCCCACTTACATTTGCAAACATTCCCTGAAGTCTACTCACAGTGAGTCACTCTTTTTCAACTCAAAAGAAAAAGAGACTTCTAGTCTTTTACAAACCAAAGACCCATGGTCTTTTACAATCAAAGGCCTATGGCCTACTTTTAATACTTATTGTCATTGGAACTTGGGTTGTTACTCTTCCCCACTTTCGCACCCACCCCCCAGAAAAATAGTCTTAAAAAGACGACCAAATTGGGTTCCTTACTTTAGTTCCATGTTGAGTTTAAAGGTTTCTCTAAAAGAAACCACAGTCTGGGTTGGAATTTTAATAATCCCTCTTAAAAGACTCAAATTAATGTTTAAATCATTGACATTTTAGATTTGTAGAATTGTGAGATTTAAGATCCTGATCAAGATTTTAGCAACCCCTAGACATTGTTACAGAGTGAAAACAAGTAGAGTCTTCACTTCTGTGTATAATGCAATTTGTATTTTATCTCTGGGATATCACACTCTTCTCACATGGAGTGGGTATCCTGGTGATACTAAATACCTTCTCGTGTATGATGTTGATGAGCACTGGATAGCTTTGGTCGTCTTACAAAGTGAACCTACAAGTGTGGTACGTCATCATCTGCTGGTGCGGTGAACCAGTTCTATATGTATATGATAAATCAAGCGATCGTTTGGAATTAGTATAAGGGTTTGGCAACTACAAGATTGGAGCAAGACTGTTGTTTTTAAATCTATATACAATGTGATTTATGTTCAGCTGTATTGGATAATTGTTGTTTTTCTGTAAACATGGAATAAAGTGTTCAACCGATGATTTTCTTTAATTTTATCTTCTTTAATCTTTGGGATAGTTAAAAGTCGATTTAAGGTACATGGCCACAAACGTGTTTGCTGGACTCTGGGCGTTTTAAGATGCTTATTGTGTGTTAGACAAAGAAGAATGCATGAAAATAGTTATCAGTCAGAAAGTCAAGCTAGAATTGAACTGTACAATGAAAGAGGCTGGTATACACAGGATGGGAATGAGTGACATGGTCTAGGACATCGAGGTTGAAGGTGCTCTAGTAAGGGGCGTTTGGCTTATATAAACCAGTAGTTTAAAATGATTACCGGCATGTCATATAGGTAAAGATTTATTGATTGTCAAATTTCAATGTTTTATTGTTAATGATACTATTATTCTTGGTGCATTCACGCTTTAAAATGGGTTGCTTTCAATGGTGGTAGTTTTACAGTTGAAACTAACACGATATTGATTGTACAATATTTAGTCTTTTCTCTCAAAATTTCTGCATGAGGTTTTCATGGACATGGACGTGCAGGCTGGTTTTCATGGATGAACATGTAGGGTTGACACTCGGTTTTCACGGATGGCATACAAAAACCCCATAAATGATGCGTTGTTAGAAAAAAAAAAAAAAAAAAAAAAAAGCCCCTAGGCAAGAGAGAGCTAGTAGTTGTTGTTCGTAGCCCACGAAGAGGTAATAACTCATACGTGAGGAGAAGATTGTTAGATATACAAATACAAGTGAAGTTTTAAATTGAATAATTATGAGAAAAGTGAGTGATTAATCAATTTGAATCCAAACTCATAATCTTAAGCTTTTGGATTAAGTTGTGTCTAAATATGTTATATGAATAGTGAATATTATTTCATGTTGTCAATCATTTTGTATGTTGTGTTATAGCTTGCTTGACATGGTTTCTTGAAGGATTCAGTAGGTTGAATGTGTACATATGAATGTGTTTAAAGACTTTGCAAGAGTAAATGTTGCATAATCAATCTAATGTCTCCTTAAAGCGTCTTCTCTTAGAATTTTTGTAACATCTTACTGCTCTCAATTTTCTAATAACTATATTTCTATAGAAAGTTGGAATTTTTATAGTTCTTTAATTTAATGATGAGGGTTTTATTTATAAGGGGGAAATGAAAAAATAGTTTTTTATTTATTTTTTACTCCATTAATTTGTTGTAGTAGTTTTAAACTTGTTTTTATCCTCAAAAGTGTTAGAATATTTTGAGTTAATATGACGCAATAAAACTTGGATTTGGTGGGAATCTGGTAACAAGTGCTATTCAGAATCCATGTCTATGTGACAGGGTGCTAATCAGCACTTTTGTCCTGGTTACATTTTGGCTCCAACTTCGTCTTTTGGAATGTTTTGGTTAATATTCTGACTAGTTTAAGGATAATCATGAGTTTTCTTTGCTTCTTTAAAGCCACTAAATGAAAACTTTATCTTGATGATCCAATCTTTTGATCTCCAATTTACTCTCTTCTTTTCAAGAAGGGAAAATCTAAAATCAAAATTTAGGGCTTTATCTACTAAATTTTTTATCACTCTTAATTATATTTTTGTATTAAAAATAAACCAATGGGATTTTGACATGAATTAATTCTAACTAATTTAAATAAGGACCAATCAAAATAAATTACCCATACTCACTTGATTATGCCTTAACGCATTGGAGTGCATATGACCTTTAAAAACTGGTGTGACTTGATCACTTGAGTGAATGGTTCGATCATCATGTTCTTTAAAGTTAAATTCATGTTCATTGAACCATTCAAACAAAATTTTTGCTTCTAGATTATTTTTGAAATTACTATAACAGAAGGTTGTGGATTCATCGGTTACTAAATGGGGTGTCTACAACTTCTTCTAGGTTCTAATTCAAAATTTTATTGTGTTTGAAAAGGAAAAGTAGAAGAATTAGGCTGTGATATAATATTTTCTCCATTTTCTTTACCCAACTATAACATAAACAAAAATTTGTGTTTGTGGGTTTTGTGAAGGGGGTTCTTGATTCTTATTCTTTTGATTTGGGTTCCCCTTACTAAAATGGCTTCCATTATTTTTGTAAATTTTCTCTTTTGGCCTCAATTGACTATTCCTAGAAAAACTACCTTTAAGAAAATTTTTATTTTCATGAATTAAATTTACCATGAGAGCTCTAATTTCCAAAAAGAATCCCACGTTGATTCTTTTTAGTACAATAGTAACTCCTCACATAAAAGATTCATTAACCACGTGAAAATCCAACATTGTCCTCATTTGGTTTCCCAACTTATTATTTAATAATTTATTAAAATGATATTTTAATATTAAAATGTTACAATACTCAGCTAAATAAATATATAAAAAAATAATGGAAACGTATAAATACTTATTAATAATTAGAATTTTTAATTTTTTTTTACAATATAGGTATATCTTACAAATATTTAAGGTTATATGATAAAAAATAGGAGTTCTCTCCCCCCCCCCCCCCCTCCCCAAAAAAAAAGAAAGCATTGATAAGCTAATGTAGTAATCATTCCCAAAAGCAGTTGATATACAATTGCAATATAGTGAAATAATTAGGTAGTAAGTTTTGTGAGTAAATATTAGAACCCTTAATTTTTAACTCAATTTCAAACCTTATTAACGTGTTCAAATCATTCAACGTTAATAATATACGCAATTTCGTTGAAATCTTCTATTCTCAAGATTTTATCAAGGAAAAAAAAAAAAAAAAAGCTCATATGAAACTTCGATTATAACATTATAATTTTGATTTGTCAAACATGGATGAAGTTTTGCAAACAAGTTAATATATATTGAAAAGGAAATTATGAATAATTTTGCTATAAAAATAATAATCGATGAAGTTTATTACGTGAAGTATTATTGTTAAGCATGACGTTGATGGAAGATACTATATTCGTTTTTTTTTTTTTTTTGTTCTATATATTTGTATGTTGTATACCCAATTATACAGTGTTTATATACTTATTAGAGTTTAAGAATATTACAAGTTTCTCTTATAAAGAAGATCTTGTGTCTAGATGTGTATATATATATATATATATATATATATATATTAAAGTTGATAATTTTGTGTATATGTATATAACTTACATTAGAATAAAAAAATTAAAATTTATATTTTCATACACAGGTATATATTATGTGGATTTTTTAGGGTAATGTCTATTTGTGATTTGAGTTTATCTTGACACAGTAGTTTAGCCCCCCCAACTCAAAATTCCTAGCTCTACCACTGATTCTTACATGAATTAATTCTAACTAATCCAATAAGGACCAATCAAAATAAACTACCCATAATCACTTGATTATGCCTTAATGCATTGGAATGCATATAACCTTTAAAACTCAATGTGGCTTGATCTCTTGATTGAATGGTTCAATCATCATGTTCTTTAAAGTGAAATTCATGTTCATCGAACCATTCAAACATCATTTTTTCTCCTAGATTATTTTTGAAATTACTATAACCCAAGTTGTGGATTCATTGGTTACAAAATGGGGTGTCCACAACTTCTTCTAGGTTCTAATTCAAAATTTTCTTGTGTTTGAAAAAGAAAAGTAGAAGAATTAACCCATGATATAATATTTTTTTCCATTTTCTTTACCCAACTATAATATAAACTGAAATTTGTGTTTATGGGTTTTGTTAGGTGGGTTCTTGATTCCTATTCTTTTGATTTGGGTTCCCCTTATTGTGAGGGCTTCCATTATTTTTGTATTTTTTTTTTTTTTTTTTTGGCCTCAATAGATTATTCCTAGAAATACTACCATTAAGAAATTTTTTATTTTCATGAATTAAATTTACCATGAGGGCTTTAATTTCCAAAAATAATCCCGCATTGATTCTTTTTTGTATAATAATAACTCCTCACTTAAGATTCATTAACCATGTAAAAACCCAACATTGACCTTGTATAGTTTCTTAACTCATTATTTAATAATGATTTTCAAAAAAAAAAAAAAACCCATTATTTAATAATTTATTAAAATGATATTTTAATATTAAAATGTTACAATACTCTGCCAAAAAATATATGTACAAAATAATGGAAACGTACTATTTCCTTACTAAACTTTGACAAATCAATTTCAAACATTCTATGAACCATAGTTGAGGTGGGTTCTCCCTTTATCAACAAATAATTACTCTTCAATTTTTTCAAACCATACCTTTTTACCTAAGTTATATTTTATTATTATTATTATTATTAAATAGCCCTAAGTTGATGGGAGCAGTAAATATTTTGAGGAGGGTGATTTTTTTTTTTTACTTATTTTATTAAAAATAAAATCCTCTAGAGTTTAGAATACCTCTACTATGAAAATTTTAAAGTTCTATTTGCAATTAGTAGATCTTATTTTTTAATGTCATCAACATTTTTATTTATTTATTTAAACTATTAAAGATGTGGTCAATTTAATTAACATGTTTTAAAACAGATACAAAGGATTTTATTAACTAAATGTTACAATTATCCAAGAATTCCAGAAGCTTCTCATCAAATTTGACTCCACTAGTGTTTGGGTGCAACTAAAAGTTAAAGAATTCCAGAAGATTCTCATCAATATCTTATTCATTGCACTACTCTTACACTGTACAATTCGATTCTCCAAGAATTCCAGGACCTTCTCATCAATTTCCCATCTATTACACTAGTGTGTATGTAATATGTATGGTGCAATTATGTTATGAATTCCAGAACATTCTCGTGAATATTCTAATCCATTCCACTACTCTATTCAATCATCCCATAATTCCAAAGCATCTCGTCAATTTCTCGTATATTCCACTAGTTTATGGTGCAAAATCCCAAAAAAATTAAAAAAATATTTTGGTGCAAAGAAAAAAATATACTATAAGATGACACACTATTCTGTCATAACTTGTGAAAGGCTATAACCACAAGTTAATAAGTGAGGGAGAGAAAATAATGGGTTAATGTGAATGTAATAAATAATTAATTATAATGATCTTGTAACTAAATTGTCACCTTTTTATACATAAAGTGTTTGAGGATTTATGGAAAATTTTTTACAAGTTTTATAGATATAACTTTATGCACATTGTAATTATCTCAAAAAAAAAAAAAAAAAAAAAGTCATGAATTCCAGAAGGTTCTTCTCATCAATATCTCATCTATTCATTTTAGATAGAGAGCAAAGATCTCACTTCCTCTCCATCCGTACGGATACATATATTCTAATAACTAATTTATGTATGAGTTATGATAGAGATTCTTATCTTATATTATGTATTCTTTATTATAGTTTTATTTTCAAAGTACGAACTTTGAATGCAAGGGAAGAAGAAGAAAATTTATGTTCACCAATTGGGGGACAAGAGTAGTCAATACTTAGAGCAATTACATCAGCTTTTGTAAAAACTTGCAAAATAGAAAAAGGGAGTACTTTTACACATTTTGGCACAAAAACTCCCCACATCAGTGGGTGCAAAGTTGTGCAAAAATGCACATTTGCTATAGTAACCGTGCATATATGCACGGTTACTGTAGCGCCCTTATTTATTTTTTTAATAGTTTTTCATTCCCACCATTTTTTCTCTTTCTTTTCTGTTCACAACGACCTCAGCGTATTCCTCTTCTTTCACCTCAGATTCACATAGACACACCCACACACAAACTCATCCAAACAAATCATCACAGAAACAGACCCACACACAAACCCACACAGACAAAGACCCAGGAGGTTGGATCGGCCGGTGAAGGATCTAGGTCGAGAAGGATCGGCAGGTGAAGAAGATCTGGATCGTGGATCGGCTAGTGAAAAACGATCGTGGCCGGTGAAGAGGTCTGGGTCCAGAAGGATCGGCCGATGAAGAAAGATCGTGGCCGGTGAAGAAGTATCGTGGCCGGTGAAGAGGTCTGGGTCCAGAAGGATCGGCCGGTGAAGAACGATTGGCCGGTGAAGGGTCTAGATCGTGGCCAGTGAAGAATGATCGGCCGGTGAAGAGGTCTAATCGTGGCCGGTCTGGGTAGGGAGATGGGTTTTGGAGTTTCTGAGAAAAAATGAGAGAAGTAGAATAGAGAGAGAGAGGCGAGATATAAATCAGAACAGATGGAGGTAGAGAGAAATAGGGGTGCGCACGGGTTGTTGAGAAAATAATAAAAAAATTGGGTAGAAATAATATTTTATTAAATAAATGTGTAGAATAGATAAACTGATGTGGGTGTTTTGTAAAATGAGTGTGTAAAATAGAAAAAGTAAGTTTTAGATGTGTAAAATGCAAAAATTTTTACACGAACTGATGTAATTGCTCTTAGACATTTTTGGAGAGAAAAAAAAATTAGAGAATGTATTATGGGAAGCACTAATTATGGTTTTTTTAATTACTTAAAAAAGTACATTTTGAAACATGAAGAAGAAGAATTAATATACTTAATTATCCTCAAATTATGAAAATATCCTCTATTAGTTTGCTGAAAATGATACTACAATCTTTGTAGCACTAGCTTTCAAAGATGGTCAAAGATTATTCCTAAGGTTGACTTAATTATTTTATCAAAAAGATAAATATATATATATATATATATATAATAAGATAAAGTTTCTGTGGGGACCAGAGTTTGAGTTTCAGGCCCAATAAGGTGCAAGAACTCAAGCCCGAGAACTCCGACAATAAATTTGTAGAGAAGTGGGTTGGAAGGATGGGCTAGCGTGAGCAGAACAAACGGGTTTGACAATGTGGGGATCACCCGAGTTTTCTCAGGGCAGGTGCTCTTTCTCCTTCTTCCAGAAAAATCCTCTCTTTGTTGTATTTCTTCCTTCTTTCATACAAGTTATTTTTCTTTCTACAAATTGTCCCCTTTCTTCTCTGGGAGTCCCTTACATTATATACTATCTATCTGGATGATCCTGAGCTGCCACTTGTTGATCATCCAAGTTACCACTTGAGTACCTGTCCCATCAGACACCCACCTTGGCTTTTTATGAGTTGCAGTAGCCAAGGTAATACTGTTCAGGAGGTCTCCTCCTCATTAATGCGGCCAGAAAAGCAGCTGCTGCGCATTTAATGTGGAGGCAGTGGCCCGGCTTTCCCCTTGTGCCCCTGGAGCGCACTCCTGCTGTTGGAGCTCCTTGCGTGTCTGCCTTGACCAGTGGGCTTGGACTCGGAGTGGGGTGCATGTGTCCGAGGAGGTAGATCTCCTCGGATGGGCCCAGGGTCCAATATGGCAGCTGAAACCAGGCCCCCACAATAGCCCCTCAAAAGCCTTGAATTTCTTCTGTCCGAGGAGAAATCTGGGGTTTTGACTCAAGGGTGCGCGTGACACGTTCAGAATCCTTGATTAGCGCGCCCCCCTTTATTGCGGTTACTGCTTCATAATTAGCAGGCGGGCTAATAAATGCCTTGGGCGCCGCTGTGACGGCTGACATTTGTTCTTGGGAATCGAGCGGGGGAACTTCCACACGAGTGCCTTTCCTCTCCCCCTTATAAAAAGGAGGTAAAAAAGGAGTGTTCGCCCCTTTATTTCACTTGCTCTCCAAATTTTCAGTTGCTTCCAGCGCTTGACATTCCCGAGCTCTAGACTTTCCTTTCCTCTGATTCAGACACTTTCTACATCCTCCCAGAGAGACTGCTACGCCGGTTCTTCCCCCGCGACTCAGACCCGACTTGCTAGTTTGACCCAGTGAGTGTCGCCTTTCTTAGGATATAACCCTTTCTCTCAGTTGCGTCTCCCGGTTCCTCTTGCCCGTAGGATTTCGCCGTACAGCGACCCCCTTTTGCTTCTATGGGTAGATTCAAGCATTTAGTGGACTCTCCGACTGGGTTAGAAAGCTTTAGGGCCAAGTACCACATCCCGCGGGGAGTGGGTTTGAGGTACTGCTCCTCGGACCAGATCTTGACCGACCGGAGAACTGGTGAGGTCGCTATCCCGATGATCGCCTTCTTGGAAGGAGGGATGACTATCCCCATGGGTAGGATTACCAGGGAGTATCTGACCAATCACAGGCTATGCCCCCAACAATGCGCACCCAATATGTTTAGGATCCTAGGATGTATAGATGCTCTTAGCGAGCAGATGAACCTCGGGCTCACATGGCACGATGTTGCGTATCTATACGAGTGCCATGCCTTAGCAGGAGGGTACTACCTCAAGTCCCAGTCCGAGGAGGTGAGGCTAATCTCCTGCCTCCCCAAGTCCAATAAAGGCTTGAAGGACGACTACCTGGTCGTTTCCGGAGATTGGCACGACGGTCTTCACTGTCCAGTCAGGGAGGGAAAACCAGGTGGGGTACCTTGGGACGGCGCCCTTAGGACGGGGTTTAGCTCCCCGATATGTTGCAGTGTTGCTCGTTTGCTTGTGTTCTGCTTTGTTGTCCCCTTTTTTTTTTTTTTTTTACTGTGGATCTGACCTGATGATGATTCTTGCAGACAAAGACCACGTTTCCCCCAAGCTTGGACTGGTCAACGTGAACGCCCTTAACTACCTACTGAGGTCCGAGGTGTTCATCAGTGAGGACGGACAACTGCAGGCCGCCCACTTGATCTTGGAGTACGAACCTTTGTCGAGGGACTTCCAGGCCATCAGCCAGGCAATCAGAGCAGGGAGTAATCGGCTCGCTCGGATAGACGTGTCGAAGCCCAAGTTTTTGGCCGACCGGGATCTTCCTCCTGTTGCTCCACCACTCCCGAGGATCCAACCACCAGCCCCTATCCCGTCCGAGGGGCCCGCATCATCTCCTCCGTCCTTGGATACGGAGGTTGACCAGTTCATGTTTGGAGAGGCTTCTGCCGAGCACGCAGTTGAGATTTCAGATTCCAAGGACGAGGTTGAAGAGCCTGAGTCCGAGGGCCATCCAAGGTTGTTGCTAGCTCAACCAGACCCCAGTTCCGAGGAGGAGGAGGAGGGCATGGATCTGAAGCAGAGGTCGAGACTGAGGGGCCTCTTGGCTGGGAGGAACAAGGGGGCCGGATCGTCCTCTAAGGAGGTCCCGAAGACCCAAGCAGCTCCCGCTTTGCCTCCTTTGCCACCCAAGCCTCCGGTCAACCCGGGCCAGAAGGCAAAGGACAACCTCAAGAAGAAAAGGCCCGCGGAGGCCCCTGAAGAGGGAGAGGTGTTGCCTTCCAAGGGAGGGAAACAACAGAGGCGGGCAGACCCCCACAAAAAAAGGGACAGAGTGGGGGAAGTGTCCGAGGAGGCTGCTCCGCGCCGTGCGCAGCGCTCGTGGGCCCCTCGACTAGAGCTGGGAGGTGCTGCTATCCCTTGGGACACCACACTTTGGGAATCCCATAGGGACAATGCCGGAGCTCTAGCCGACGCCTTGGAGCAGCCCCTACTCCTTCCCAGGGACATGGAGTGCCTTAGGTGCATTCGGCAGCCGGATCTCTTTAAGTCCTTGAAGTGGGATCTGGCAATGGTAGGCTTCTTGGCCGTTCCAAAATATTTTTTAAATTAAGCCCACCCGGCCGAGAAGGGTTACTAACCCATGTTTCCCTTGCTAATTGTGCAGGTCACTCAGCAAGTGTTCGTGATCGAGGAGTGCGCCAAGAGGGCGCATGAGGAGACTAGGGCCGAGACCAACCTTCGTGTGGAGGCCGAGAGGCAGCTCAATGCCGCGAAGGTGGAAAAAGCCGACCTCTCGGGCAAGTTGAAAGATGCCGAGAAGGCTTGCCTAAGCGCTCAAGCCGGCCTGAAGTCCGCAGAGAGGCAGGCCGAGGATCAGCGCCAGCTGCTGCACGTGACCGAGATCAATTTGGCCACGGAGAAGCAGAAGGTGCTTGATATAATGGCCGAGCTTCGGAAGGCCAAGGAGGAGACTCTGAGGGCCAGGGAAGCCGCTGCGGCCGCGGTGGAAGCTTCGTATGAGCGCGGAGTGGCTGACACCGAGAAGCGGCTCACCGAGGAGGTGGCCGTGGTGTGCAGGGACTACTGCACCGAGTCCTGGGGGGTGGCCATGGATCGGGCAGGGGTCCCTGCAGACTCAAAGCTTAGGCGGGCTGAAAACATCTTCTATCCGGAGGATATCCGTGAAGTCGCCAAGCCTGAGCCACTCCTCGCCATTGAAGCCCCTGCTGCCGACGACAACGTTCCCGTAGGGGCGGATATGGGCGAGGCGGGCCAACCTTCTCCGGGGGCTCAGCCTTCTGAGGACGAGCTGACCATCACCCAAGTTGTCTCCAAGGCCAAAGACGCCGAGGCCGAGCTTAAAACAGGTGACCCGTCCTCTGATGCGCCCAAGGATGCCCAGCCGGGAGCTTAGTTGTAGGAGTTTTTTTTTTTTTTTTTTTTTTTTTTGTCTCGTTTGTAACAGAGCAGCCGTTGTATTTTCTTTTCTATTTTAATGAGAACGGGTACTGCAATCCTTTGCGTTCATTTGAAGGAAAAAAGAACTGTTGTCTTGTGTATTTGCCACTGTTCTTTTTGTTCTCGTAAGCTTCTGTGTGAACACTTGTGAAATTGAAAAGGAGTGTTAATTTTCCTTAAGAGTGAGGTCCGAGGACGCTGCATTCGCTTAAGTTCTGTTTAAACGCTTGTAAAATTGAACGGAGTGTTAATTTCCCTTAAGAGTGAGGTCCGAGGACGCTGCATTCGCTTAAGTTCTGTTTGAACACTTGTGAATTTGAACGGAGTGTTAATTTCCCTTAGGAGTGAGGTCTGAGGACGCTGCATTCGCTTAAGTTCTGTTTGAACACTTGTAAAATTGAACGGAGTGTTAATTTCCCTTAAGAGTGAGGTCCGAGGACGCTGCATTCGCTTAAGTTCTGTTTGAACACTTGTAAAATTGAACGGAGTGTTAATTTCCCTTAAGAGTGAGGTCCGAGGACGCTGCATTCGCTTAAGTTCTGTTTGAACACTTGTAAAATTGAACGGAGTGTTAATTTCCCTTAAGAGTGAGGTTCGAGGACGCTGCATTCGTTTAAGTTCTGTTTGAACACTTGTAAAATTGAACGGAGTGTTAATTTCCCTTAAGAGTGAGGTCCGAGGACGCTGCATTCGCTTAAGTTCTGTTTGAACACTTGTAAAATTGAACGGAGTGTTAATTTCCCTTAAGAGTGAGGTTCGAGGACGCTGCATTCGCTTAAGTTCTATTTGAACACTTGTAAAATTGAACGGGATGTTAATTTCCCTTAAGAGTGAGGTCCGAGGACGCTGCATTCGCTTAAGTTCTGTTTGAACACTTGTAAAATTGAACGGAGTGTTAATTTCCCTTAAGAGTGAGGTCCGAGGACGCTGCATTCGCTTAAGTTCTGTTTGAACACTTGTAAATTTGAACGGGAGAAGGGAAACAAGCAACGAGTAAAAGGCTAGCTTTTATTAATAGTAGTACCGTTTCAGGTTATTTACATTCCACGGGTGTGGTACAGTTCTTTCATCTAGGTCTTCGAGGTAGTAAGCGCCGATGCCTGCAATTGAAGTGACGCGGTACGGGCCTTCCCAATTGGGTCCCAGCTTCCCCCAAGTAGGGTTCCTGGTGTTGCCCACGACCTTCCTCAGTACCAGGTCTCCTACCGCCAAGGGCCTTAGTTTAACATGAGCGTTGTAACCCTGCTTGAGTTTGTTCTGATAGTATGCCAATTGGACCCTCGCGGCATCCCTTCTCTCATCTAGAAGGTCCAGGCTTTTCTCTAGCAACTCGTTGTTACTCCTCGGACTAAAACAGGTGGTTCTAAGCGTTGGGAAGCCGGTTTCCAATGGGATCACGGCCTCAGCTCCATAGGTCAGCGAGAAAGGGGTCTCTCCTGTTGATCTCCGCGGCGTAGTCCGATAGGTCCAGAGGACATGAGGTAGCTCCTCCACCCACCTTCCCTTTGCGTCGTCCAGCCTTTTCTTAAGACCGCCCACTATAGTCTTGTTTGTGGCCTCGGCCTGTCCGTTCCCCTGCGGGTAGGCAGGAGTGGAGTAACGATTCTTAATCCCGAGGCTGCTGCAATAGCGTCGGAAGGCTTTGCTGTCAAACTGGAGGCCGTTATCCAAGATGAGGGTGTGGGGGACTCCGAATCGGGTGACGATGTTCCTCTAAATAAACTTCTTGACGTCTACATCCCTGATGTTTGCTAGTGGCTCGGCCTCTACCCATTTGGTGAAGTAGTCCGTGCCGACCAGTAAGTATTTTCTGTTGCCGATGGCTTTGGGGAATGGGCTTACGATGTCTAAGCCCCACTAAGCGAACAGCCACGGGCTAGACAGGGGATTAAGGACTCCGCCCGGCTGGTGCATATTTGGCGCGAACCTTTGGCACTGGTCGCACTTCTTTACGTACTCTTGAGCCTCCTTTTTCATATTGGGCCACCAGTAGCCTTGGGTGATGGCTCTGTGCGACAGGGACCTTCCCCCTGTGTGGCTTCCGCAGATTCCTTCGTGCATCTCTTCCAAGAGTAGCTCTGTTGCTTCGGGGTGGACGCACAGCAGGTACGGTCCGGAAAAGGACCGCCGGTACAGCTTCCGCTCCTCTGATAGCCAAAACCTTGAGGCTTTTCGTCAGATCTTGTCGGCTTCTCCCTTGTCCTTGGGGAGGACGTTATCACTCAGAAATAGTGTTACCGGGTCCATCCAACTGGCACCCGCCCTGACTTGATGGACACGGGTGGCATCGCCCCTGGTCCCCGTGGGTTCGCGCAAGTCCTCCACCAGTATGATCCGAGGCAGGCTTTGGGCCGAGGAGGTGGCTAGTGTGGCCAGGGAGTCGGCGTGCGTGTTGCCGCTTCTTGGTATGTGCTGCAGAGTGAAGGATTCAAAGTGTGATCTTAGGTGTCCGGCTTGGCTAAGGTAATCCCGCATTCTTCCATCTCTGGCCTCGAGATCCCCGTTCACCTGGCCCACTACTAACATTGAGTCCGAGAACACATTCACCCTTTTTCCACCGAGTTTTTCAACCATGGACATCCCCTTTAGTAGGGCTTCGTACTCGGCTTCATTGTTAGTGGCCGAGAAGCCCAGTCTTAGCGCTTTTTCAATAATGAGCCCCTCGGGAGAGATGAGGACTAGCCCCACTCCAGAGCCTCTTTGGTTCGATGCCCCATCAATGTACACCTTCCAACAAGCTGGCTCTCGGGTCGAGATCAGGCCAACCGCCTTCACGTCGGCGCCAGATGCCCCGGATGTCCCTTCTAAAGGGGGCTCGGCGAACTCCGCCACCAGATCGGCGACGACCTGGCCTTTGATTGAGGTGCGCGGCATGTATTTAATGTCAAAAGCCCCTAGGATCGTTCCCCATTTGGCGACTCTCCCTGTGTAGTCGGCGCTACGAAGCACGGACCTGAGCGGCAGTTGTGTGAGAACGACGATGGTATGGGCTTGGAAGTAGTGGGGGAGTTTTCGCGTGGCATGAACCACCGCCAGGATGGCTTTTTCCAACGGCAAGTAACGATCCTCGGCCTCGTGCAACGACTTGCTGATGTAGTAGACCGGCCGCTGCACTCCGTCGTCCACCCATATCAACACCAGGCTTACCGCGTGTGGGGCCACGGCTATGTAGGCAAACGAGACCTCGTCGGCCTTGGGGCTGGACATGATCGGTGGCCGAGAGAGGTACTGTTTGAGCATTTGGAAGGTCGAGTCACATTCTTCGGTCCATTTGTACCCTTTCCACTTGTTCATTAGGAGGAAAAAGGGTCTGCACCTGTCCGCCGATCGGGAAATGAATCGGCTCAGGGCAGCGATCATTCCCATGAGCTTTTGCACTTCTTTGGGATTCCGAGGAGGTTGTAGGCAGTTAATGGCTTTGATCTGGTCAGGGTTGACTTCGATTCCCCTGTGGGTGACCATGTAGCCCAAGAATTTCCCTGACCCGACCCCAAACGAGCACTTGGAGGCGTTGAGGCGCAGTTTGTGCTTTCTCAGGATTTCAAACACACCCTTGAGGTCCTCCACGTGATCGGACTCTTTCCTGCTCTTTACCACCATGTCGTCTATGTACACTTCTACGCTCTTGCCAAGCTGCGGCTCGAACATCTTGGTCATCATCCTCTGGTAAGTGGACCCCGCGTTCTTCAGCCCAAAGGGCATTACTTTGTAGTGGTAGTTCCCTGTGGGCGTGACGAAGGCAGTCTTCTCTTGATCCTCTAGAGCCAAGGGGATTTGGTGATACCCTTGGAAGGCGTCCAAGAAGCTCATCCGAGGGTGGCCCGCAGTTGCGTCCACTAGTTGGTCTATCCGGGGCATGGGGAAAGGATCTTTTGGACATGCCTTGTTTAGGTCTGTGAAGTCCACACAGACTCGCCATTTCCCGCTCTTCTTCTTGACAACAACCGTGTTGGCTAGCCACTCCGGATAGAAAACTTCTTTGATAGCCCCTGCCTCTTTGAGCTTTGTCACTTCGGCCCGCACAGCGTTGGCGTGCTCGTGGGACGGACGCCGGGGCGGTTGCTTCTTTGGGGTGATGGAGGGGTTAACGTTTAAGTGGTGACATGCGAAATTTGGGTCGACGCCCGGGGCCTCATAGGCGCTCCATGCAAACACGTCCAAGTTCTCCTTGAGGAAGTCAGCCATCCGCCCTTTCTCCTGAGGGGGCAGTTGAGATCCGACCAGGAAAAACCTCTCGGCGTCATCTCCGATCATGACCACCTCCAGCTCCTCGCACCTTGACTCTTCGGCGAGCCCCTCTGTCGTCTCGCCCCGGCCCTTTGATTACTATAAGTTCTTTTGGGCGGGGACCGTGGGTCCCGCCTCCGGCCGGTGCTTGATGGCTGCTACCAAACATTGTCTCGCCGTGGTCTAACATCCGACGATTTCCATGACCTGTCCCCCGGAGGGAAACTTCACCTTTTGATGCAGGGTGGAGGCGACAGCCCCCAGCGTGTGGAGCCAGGGCCTGGCGACAATGGCTGTGTAGGGTGAGTAGGTGTCCACCACGATGAAGTCTACTTCCACCACTTCCGGGCCCGCTTGTACGGGTAGCCTTATCTGGCCTCTTGGAATGACCGTCTTTCCGTCAAAGCTCACGAGAGGGGAGGTATACGGTGTTAGATCCTCAGCCTTGAGGCCGAGGCCCTTATAGAGGTCCGGGTACATGATCTCGGCGCCGCTTCCGTCGTCGACCATAACCCTTTTCACGTCATACTTGCCGATCCTGAGTGTTATTACCAGAGCGTCATCGTGAGGCTGTATGGTCCCCACTTTTTCTTCTTCCGAGAAGCTTAGGGCCGGCATGCCACACGTTCTTGCCCTCTTCGGGTTTGGGCTGATGTCCTCGGACGAGGGTCGGATCACGGACATTATTCTCGACGGGCAAGAGCCGATTCTCCCTGGCGCCGCGAAGATGACGTTTATCGTGCCCACGGGGGGCCTCATGACCGCGTTCGCTCGGGGCTGGTTCTGCCCGCCACTGGTGTGGTGCAGCAAGTGCCCGAGCCGCCCTTCTCGGACAAGCTCGTCGAGGTGGTCCCACAGGTTTCGGCAGTTCTCTGTGGCGTGGCCCGGCTCTTGATGGTATTGGCAGTACAGGTTCCTGTTACGCCTCGTGGGGTCTCCTGCCATCTTCGATGGCCATTTGAAGAACGGTTCGTGCTTGATCTTTTCCAAGACCTGGTGCACAGGCTCTCGGAACACGGTGTTAACCGCCCGTGCGCTGGCATTCCCGAGTTGGCCGGTGAACTCTCTCCTCGGCCGACCATCCTTATACCCGTCCGACCTGAAATCCCTCCGCTCCTGGGGGATAACCTTAGCCTTGCCCTTCCCCTGCAGCTGGTCCTCTTCGACCCTCTTGTACTTGTCGATGCGATCCATAAGCTGGCGCACGCTAGTGACTGGCTTGCCTGTGAGGGACTTTCTCAGCCCATGTTCGGCTGGCAAGCCGAGTTTGAAGGTGCTGACAGCAACCTCGTCGAGATCTCCATCTATCTCATTAAACATCTCCTAGTATCTGTCGGAATAGGTTTTTAGGGTCTCCCCTTCTCGTATGGATAGGGACAGCAGCGATCCCAGGGGTCGGGGAACTCGGCTGCACGTGACGAAACGAGAGCCGAATGCCCTGGTCAGCTCTTGGAAGAAGTTTATGGACTCGGCCTTAAGGCCATCGAACCATCTCATCGCCACCGGTCCCAGGCTAGAAGGGAAAATCTTGCACAATAGGGCCTCGTCCTTGGAATGGACCGCCATCTTCTGATTAAAGTGGCTGACGTGCTCCACGGGGTCAGTTCGACCATGGTAGAGGGTGAACATGGGTTGGTGGAAACGTCGCGGGAGACTCGCTGCCTCGATCCTACGCGTAAAAGGTGATTTGGAGATCTGGTACAGCGCTTTGCTCATGGCGTCGTCTCCCGGGCTTCCCTGAGATGAGCCCTCGTGCTTATGCCCGTGGCGGGGTTCTTCTACATGTGAGAAGGACTCGCTCGGGGGAGTCCGTGACCTCCTCCTATAGTCATCGTCCTCCTCATCTTCGGAGGAGCTACTAGGGCTTGGAGAGTCTCGCCTCCGTCGAGCGCTACGTAGCTTCTTCTTCAACTCGTCGATTTGTAGTTGCAAAGCCCTGGTGTCGTTGGGTCTCTGGGAGGCGTGGCTTCTTGCTCGGGAACGACTTCCATTGCCATGCACGGTACGTGCATTAGCTTCGCGGTCTCTCTCTCGTTCGAGGTTTAGAAAGCCATCCTGTTGCTGAGGCTCTGCTGACCCTGCTGGTGGTGAATCTGACCTTGCCATGCCGGTCTGTCACGCTCACGGTTTAGCGAAGCAACCTTCCCACAGACGGCGCCAATTGTAGGGACCAGAGTTTGAGTTTCAGGCCCAATAAGGTGCAAGAACTCAAGCCCGAGAACTCCGACAACAAATTTGTAGAGAAGTGGGTTGGAAGGATGGGCTAGCGTGAGCAGAACAAACGGGTTTGACAATGTGGGGATCACCCGAGTTTTCTCAGGGCAGGTGCTCTTTCTCCTTCTTCCAAAAAAATCCTCTCTTTGTTGTATTTCTTCCTTCTTTCATACAAGTTATTTTTCTTTCTACAAATTGTCCCCTTTCTTCTCTGGGAGTCCCTTACATTATATACTATCTATCTGGATGATCCTGAGCTGCCACTTGTTGATCATCAAAGTTACCACTTGAGTACCTGTCCCATCAGACACCCACCTTGGCTTTTTGTGAGTTGCAGTAGCCAAGGTAATACTGTTCAGGAGGTCTCCTTCTCATTAATGCGGCCAGAAAAGCAGCTGCTGCGCATTTAATGTGGAGGCAGTGGCCCGGCTTTCCCCTTGTGCCCCTGGAGCGCACTCCTGCTGTTGGAGCTCCTTGCGTGTCCGCCTTGACCAGTGGGCTCGGACTCGGAGTGGGGTGCATGTGTCCGAGTAGGTAGATCTCCTCGGATGGGCCCAGGGTCCAATATGGCAGCTGAAACCAGGCCCCCACAGTTTCAATTTATGGTGTCCACTTATAATTATTATGCTCTTTATCGTTAGCTCAAAATATTAATCGGTTTTTGGTATAAATAGAAACTGAACTCAAGATCTCTCTTTTTCAACTATCAAAAACTTTACTCGTTAAGCAAACAAATATCTTACAGTATAGCTTATCTATTTTAAGTCTTATTGAACATATTCGTAACTATTGGATTAAAAAATATCTAATATTATCATTTTTTTAATGGTGATTTAACTTATTTTGGTAAGGTAAAAATAAGTTAGAATTTGACTAAAGTGTGTTTAGATTAGTTTTTTTGTTTACCAAAAAATTATTTATTTACTTGCTAAAAGTTGATTAAAAAAATACAAATATAACTTAAAAAAATATGGTTTTAACAAATTATACAAAAAAAAAAAAAAAAAAACTTGACAAATTAAAAGAAAAAAAAATTACTTCAAACTCATCTTAGACTATTTGGCCCTTTATGGGAGAAATTTGCAATTTTAAAGGTGTAAGGACACAGATTTGGTTTCCTAGCCCAAACAATAGATAGACCAGCCCAAAAGGCCCACAACAATGAATTTGTAGAGAGTAGGTTGAAAAAACTGGCCTAGAATGAGTTCAAAAATAGAACAATAGATAGGATAGATTTATATGACAATTAAAAATAATAAAGACAAGTGCAACTTCAGAGAATAGTTCTCGGCAATGGTCCGAGGAGATTAATTCTTATGTATGGTTCTTGCTTTTACTACAAATCTGGTTCTTGACAACTACAGTTTTTTTCTCTTCCTTTTTTTTCGATCCCTCTTTGTGGAGGATTTCTTTACATTATATAGTTCTTTTTTGACCATCTTGATCCTACACTTATCGATCATCTGAGTTCTCACTTGAGTGTCCATTCCATCAGACTCCTTTAGTTTTCTCTGAGTTGCGGAAGCCAAGACAACACTATTCAAGGGTCTTCTCCACATAAATGCGGCCAGAAGAGTAGATGCAGCACATTTAATGTGGTGGTAGCAACTTTTCCTTAGATATTTTTGGAGGTTTCCTTCCTTTTAAATGGTCATGAGACACATCTCCATAGTTAGGGATACGCGAGGATCACTCCTCAGACCACCCTCACTCATTTCATATGTACTAAACTCTATCCTGGGATTCTTCGTATTTATTTAGCTCCCCTTGGACTTTACACCGTCCTTGGATAAAGTTTAAGACCCAGTACATGATTTTGAGCCTTTATCCCTACAAAAGGATTGCCGTTTGGCTTTGTATTTTTTTTTTTAAAATTGCACATAAAATAATAAGCAAAAAATGAGTTTTCAAATTGCATTTCATTGAGTCAAAAACCATAATTTTTCACAATTATAACATTTTTCTCAAATTTTGCCGATGCTCAGCTATATTTAAAAAAAAAATCACATTTTTTTAGAAACAAAAAAAAAAAATTTATATTTTTAAAATGCACCTTTTGAAATCGCTATTAATTTTTAAAGCACTTAAGAATAATAATTTCCACAAACTGTGTCATTTAAATGAGCTTATTTCCGTATTAAAATAGAATCTACTATTTTATTTATAAAGCTTTATAATTCTATTTAATGTGCAATTATATTTTTATACAATAAATAAAATAAACAAAATAACTCAGAGTAAAAAAATTATCACCTACAAATGTACGTGTATGAAGTTTTCTCCATAAGACTTGAATTTCGGTCCTTTCTCTTTCCTTCTATCTTACAAAAACTTATATTTGTAAATTGACCATTGCCCTAACCCTGAACAACAATACATTAAAAATTACTTTAATTTCACATTTAAATAATACAAAAAAGAAGTGTAATACATCCACTCAAAAAAACCGTTTGCATGTGGAAAAGCGCACAGCACTTAAAATCAGCATGTGGACTTGTGGAGGGCCCGGTCGCTTGCTAGTTAGCAACTTGCAACTTGCAACTCGCCAACACATAAATTGAAAGATAATAAATTTTATCACCCAAATCTTATAAATTGTGGTGTTTTTCTACAAGAAGAAAAACATTTATAATTTATCTATAATATATAAAAGACTAAAAGTGTGTTTCGGTTAACTTAATAGGTAAAATAAAAGATATAATTTTCAAACTTCACTTATACAAAAAAACTAATTAGTAACTTAGTTCGATTATAAAGAATAATTATATAACTTACAACTCGATTGTAAGGTTATAAGTTTTTGAAGTCCTGTGTTTTTACACTTCACAAATTTATCCCATATCTTTTAATAGAATTTAAATTATATACTATAATTAAACTCTCCATTATAAATTTTTTAGGGACTCCAATAAAATTTTGACCCATCATATTTTTTTAATTGTTAAACTACATATATAGTTCCATGTATAAATATAATTATAATAAATACTTATTAATAATTACTATTATAATCAAATTTTATATTTAAACAAAAAAAATGAGAGAAAAAAAAATCATACTTATTTTAAACTTTTTCTTGTAATACACAAGTTACCAACTAGGATCCACAATATAGACTAAATGCCAATACTCATATTCTCCCCACTAATTTATAAGAATCGGTGATTAAAACAATGAATACATGAAAAGAAGAATCTAGAACTAGAATCTCATGCGTAAATCAATAAATAAAGTCCAATATTATATTTTGACTTGGTTACTGTATCAGACTTCTTAGTGAAGATAGTTGAAAATAGCTTTACTGATGAGTAGTATATAATGACAAGAAGACAAGAAGCCAAAGACCAACTGCTTTCTCACAACTGGTCCTGTTTTTCTGTAACATCTTTCTCTCTTAGGTAGTTTCTCAGTAAAGCTCTTTCTGGGTTTCTCAGTAAAACTTATATCCTGGGTTTCTCAGTAATGGAAAAGCTGAGTTTGGATCATTTGCCACGTGGGGTTAGATTTAGTCCGAAGGACAAGGAGGTCATCGAACTCTACCTGAAGAAGAAGATCACAGGGAATGATAAAGACACTTGGTTTATTCCCGAAATTGAGTTCTATAAAGATGAGCCCTGGGATTTACCAAGTAATCTTCTTGTTTTTCTATTATCACACACCCACCTTCATTTCTTGGAAAATTTAATGCTTTTTTGTGAAAAGGTACGAAAGTGTTTCACATTGTATTAGCTTGTTGATTGTTGTAGATTGTTGCTTGTTTTGTGGGCAAGTGTGTTACGTTAATGAATTGATCATAAAAATAGTTGCAGAGATCATGTGTACATTATCTGTTTTCTGGTGTTGGTGTTGTCTGGTTCATGTTGTTTCTAGTTAGCATTTTCTTTTGTATAAAGACTCATGCTTTCTTGGGCTATGCTCCTCCGCTCTAGTATGGTTGTATTTCTTCATTAGAACACTTACTTACCATGTGTGTGTGTTTTTTTGTGGCTTCTTGGTCTTTTTTTAGTAATGTACTTACTAGATTACGTAAGATTTGCATAATATGCCCATATAATTATCTCATGGTTGAGCAATTATATAATATACATGCTCATGTGATTTTTCCCATTTTGGGTATCAAAATTTTGTGCTAAAGTCTGGTTTCTTGGACTGTAGTTAAAAGTGGGATTGCTACGGAGGATCAAGAGTGGTTCTTCTTCACTGAACAGAGCCTGAAGCATCAGGACGATAATCCAAAAAAGAGAAAAAGGGATCAGAAACAAGAAAGGGTGAACAGGAAAACCAAGGCTGGGTTCTGGAAATCAACTGGTACAGATAGGGAAATCAAGTCTGGAGAGAGCTTGATAGGAATGAAGAAGACTCTGGTCTTCCATATGGGGACTACTAAGGGAAAAGAGAAGGGAAAAGGGACTAAGTGGGTCATGCATGAGTACAGCACAACCCAGAAGGACTTTGATGGAAAACACCCCGGTCAGGTTGGCTTTTGCTATTCAATTTTTTGATTGATGTTATATTGACCTGAGATTTTTTATTGATTACTGCACTGAGTGTGTATGTTGATAAATAGTTGGAGGTAACTTTAAAAGAGGATTGATTCAATTAGCTTGGATTGTGGAAACTTTTAGTTTTGTTAGTGACGGAGTTAACATTCTTGCTAGATTAATGATCTCTCTTTTATTTTTTATTTTTAATATTTTAGATTCATTAAAGAAGGTATTCTTAATCCATCAAGGGATAGATACTGAAATTTTACATGTAGACACTGTTGCAAGGATTAGTGGTTTTAGCCCATGAGTTCCCCTATTGAGGAGACGTGGAGACTCGTAGAAGACAGGGTGTGAGTGTGAGTTTTTTTTTTTTTTTTTTTTTTTTTTTTTTTTTTTTTTTTTTTTTTTTTCGAAAAGTAGTTTGATGGTTTCTTTTTGGGTTGAACGGTACTCACATGTATGAATTGAGAAATTGTTTGTTTTGTCATTTATGATACATATTTACATACTGTTATCTTGCATTTTTTTGTGGTAATTCAGTTTGTAGTATATATTACGCAATGATGTTATGTCCGCCCAATTCACTTGGGTGCTTAACATTATGCAGAAGGCCTTTGTCCTCTGTCGTTTATTCGATAATCGAGAAAAGAGTACCAATGGTGGAGCTGCTGCTTCACTTGATACCTCATCTTGTATTGAAGAAATGAAGTCTAAGTCATCGCTGGCTCCTGTATCTCCAGCATTGGATGTTCAAGCAGAAACTCATCAAACAAATAATCAATCTTGTTATGCTAAAATTCCTGATGAAATGTTGTCTGATGCTACAGCACCTGTTCAATGTGAAAATGCTTATGTTGCAGAAAAACAGGAGACAGAAATGACATCTCCTGAGGTGATAGGACCTAGTTACCGCATCAGACACTTTTTTTTTTTTTTTTTTTTTTTTTTTTCACGAATTGAGAAGTATAGTATATTAAATTAATCAATATCTTGTAACTCATGTTTCTTCTATCAGGATGAATTTAATGTGGAGGAATTTTTGAATAAGCTCTCCCCAATGTCCCCATCCGCATTTGATTTTTATGTGGACGAAATGATGTCTGATGCTACAGCACCTATTCAATTTAAAAATGGCAACTTCAACTCTGAGGTAATAGGACTTAGTTTCAGCATTAGACACTATCTATGGTTTTTTTTTTTTTAAATAATTTGATAGTTATAATGGGAGAGGAAGGATTCGAACATTGAATGTCTCCGTTGGAAATAGTAGGAGATGCCAACTAGTTGAGTTACAAGGCATAGAGTAGTTGTTATTATTATTAAATTGTGGGAATTAGAAGTGCAGATAACTAATTATACACTCATCTTGGTTATTCATGTTTCTTCCATCAGGTTGACCAGGATTTGGAGAAAGCCCCCAAAATGTTCTACCCCCATCCACCAGAGCCATTAGATTGCAACTTTTCCTCCGTATCAACTATAACTACTGCTACACCGGCTGTTTCTTCTCCTACCACAGCTAAAGCTTCTCTTGAAGAAGCACAGTCTAAAGCTTCAGTTTCTCCAAAATTAGGAAGTGAAGCTGATAATTATCCCATGAGTTTTCAATGTTCTCCAGCAGAAAATTCTGATGGAATAACATCTAGCAGTATACCACCCATTAAGTACAATGGTTGTAACACTTGTGTTGCAAAAAATGATGTGGTAGAAAAAACATCTGATGAGGTGAGAAAGGAATTAAATTCAAGCATAAAACAATAACATCTCTCTTCCAAGTGTAGTTAACTAGTAGAGCACCTATCTTATTCATTCATGTTTCTAACACTCGCAGATGCAAGCGGATGACTGCTTTCGTTACAAGTCTAGCAGTCAAAATAATCTTGCTTTTGATGATGAGACCCAGGAAAACATGGTCTCTGCGCAGGTAAGTGAAAAGTCTCAAGATATCTTTTATTAATTGACCTTGCAAGTTTTTCCAATAAATTTCTAGTTGTGTTAATTTGTAGCTCAAGACTTGTCATACTCGTTTGTGGGTACTTTTTGACTTATTCGATGTGGTTTCTTTGTGTTTGTCATCTTCGGATAAATTGGTCTTCTGAAAACTTACCTTGCATTGTTATTATGTGTAACAGTCTGATCAAGAGTATCAAGATTTGTTGTGGCTTGAAGATATCATCCAAAGTCCAAAGGTTTCACCAGGGTTGTAAAAATCAGGATCATATCTAGGATCTGAGGGAGGGTCTTCGGATCAGATTATAGGATCTGATTGAAGATCATAAAATTTTACAATTAAAGGATGTCAATGATTTAGATAGATAATTAATTCTTAATATTACTTATAAGACAAGACAAAAAAAAGAATTATGGCTTTCTTGGGAAGTACTTATTAAAAAAAAAAAAATCTTTCCCGGAAAGAGTAGAAGAATTTTTAATACCCTTTGAAGACGGCTAAATTAAAAAGGATATTAGTCTTTCTTATAAAGTTCAAAAGAAAGTTTAATATTCTTTAAAAACAAAGCCAAAAGTCAAAGAATTACTAATATTCTCTGAAATCTAGCATTTAAGCAACATTCAACCAATGTTTTGGGGATTTTGCTGAAAATGGGAGCTCTTCCTTTTCCCACTTACATTTGCAAACATTCCCTAAAGTCTACTCACAGTGATTCGCTCTTTTTCAACTCAAAGGAAAAAGAGACTTCCTAGTCTTTTACAAACCAAAGACCCATGGTCTTTTACAATCAAAGGCCTATGGCCTACTTGTACAACTCAAGACAGACTTATTGTCATTGGAACTTGCGTTGTCACTCTCCCCCACTCTCACCGCCCCCGCCTTCCCCCCCCCCCCCCCCCCCCCAAAAAGAAAAAAGTCTTTAAAAGACTACCAAATTGGGTTCCTTAAAAGAAACCTCAATCTGGGTTGTTATTTTAATAATCCTTCTTAAAAGAATCTAATGAATGTTTAAATCATTGACGTTTTAAATTTGTAGAATTTTGACATTTAAGATCCTGATCCAAGATTTTAGCAACCCCCAGATTTCGTTACAGAGTGAAACAAGTACAGTCGTCACTTCTATGTATAATGCAATTTGTATTTTATATCTCTGGGATATCACACTCTTCTCACATGGAGTGGATATCCTGGTGATACCAAATACCTTCTCGTGTATGATGTTGATGAGCACTAGACAGGTTTGGTCTTCCTACAAAGAGAACCTTACAAGTGCAATATGTCATCATCCACTGGTTTTGTGAAGCAATTCTATATGTATATATTGAGTCAAGCTATCGTTTGGAATTAGTAAGGATTTGGCAACTACGAAATTGGCGCTGAGACTTTGTTGTTGTTAAGTTTGTATGTAGTGTGATTTATGTTCGGCTGTACTGGATATTTGTGGTTTTTCTGTAAACATGTAATAAAATGGTCCAACATGTGATTTTCTTTTATGTTATCTTCTTTAATCTTTGGGATAGTTAAACTTGATTTAAGGTACATGGCCACAAACTTGCCTGCTGGAATGTGGGCGTTTTTAAGATGCTTATCGTTAACGCGATACGATTATTCTTAGTGCATTCACGCTTTAAAGTGGGTTGCTTTCAATGATGGTAGTTTTATAATTGAAACTAACACGATATTGTTTGTACAATATTAAGTCTTTTCTCTCAAAATTTTTGGACATTTTCATGGGCACGGGTGTGCAGGCAGGTTTCATGGATGAACATTTAGGGTTGATACGCGGTTTTCATGGATGGCATGCATAAGTCTTATAGATGACGCGATGGTGGAAAAACAATAGCTTATAGTAAAACTTGTTCATAGTCCACAAAGAGGCAATTACTCACACATGAGAGGAAGATTGTTAGGTATACAAATATGAGTGAAGTTCTAAATTGAATAATAATGTAAAAAATGAATGATTAATATAATATAGTTGAATTCAAACTCACAATCTTAAACTTAAGTTGTTTCCAAATATGTTATATGAACAACGAATATCATCTCCTATTGTCAATTATCTCGTATGTCGTGTTGTAACTTTGCTTTGATGTAGTTTCTTGAAGTATTCAGTAGGCTGAATGTGTACATATGAATGTGCTTAAAGACTGGAGGAGTAAATGTTGTATAAGCAACCTAATATCTCTTTCAAGCCTTTTCTCTTAGTATTTCTGTGGTACCTTACTACTCTTAATTTTGTAATAACTTTATTGCTACAGAAAGTTGGAATTTTTATAATCCTTTAATTTGATGATGAGGGTTTAATTTATAGGAGGGAAATGAATTTTTTTTTTTTCCAAACATTTTTGAATATTTTAAGCTAATAAGACACGATAAAACTTGGATTTGGCGAAAATCAGGATATAAGTGCTAATCAAAATCCATGTCTATGTAACAAAGTGCTGATCGACACCTGTGTCCTAGACACCTGTGTCCTAGACACATTTTGGTTCCTACTTTGTCTTTTGGCAAGTTTTGTGTGATATTAAAACTTGTTTAAGGATAATCATAATTTTTTTAGCTACTTTAAAGCCACTAAATGATCACAACTTTAACTTAGGGTACGTTTGGTACACTGAATGGAGATTACAATAGGAATTGTAATCTTTATTACTAGGAATAAAATGTGTTGTAATGTAATAACTAAATCTATTCATTAGTTTGGTTGTGAGTTATAACATTAGAATGAAACTTAACATTTATTTTAGGAAATTTATCACTCATACAATTATATCTCCTTAAAAATTGTTATTTTTAAATTTAAGAGAGATATGTATTACTTTTTATGATTTTTTATTTTTATAATTGTTAGATGTATATGGAAAGTTTATTTACTTGGAAATATTTTAAGTTTTGAAATTATTGTACTTACTAAGGAATAGCTATTACAACCTTTTAAAGAGGAATATTTATTCCTCATTTTGAAGAATAGCTATTCATAAGGAATTATTATTCATTGTAATAAAAACATAACCAAACTAAAGAATAATTAAACCATAGGAATAACTATTACATTACAGAGTCTATTACAGTCTACCAAACATGCCCTTAAAGATCCAATTTTTTGATCTCCAATTTACTTTCTTCTTTTCAAGGAGGGAAATCAAAAATCAAAATTTAAAGTGCTATCTCCTAAATTTTTTTAATTACTCTTAATTACATTCTTGTCTTAAAAATAAAACAATGGGATTTTGACATTAATTAATTCTAACTAATCCAATAAAGACCAATCAAAATAAACTACCCATAATCACATAATTTATGCCTTAAGGCATTGGAATGCATATGAACTTTAAAACTTGATGTGGCTTGATCTCTTGATCGGATGGTTTGATTATCATGTTCATTATGTTGTTTTGATCGCAATGAACTCAATTTTATTTTAAAGTAAATTTGTATTTATCGAATGATTCAAACAACAATTTTGCTCCTAGATTAGTTTTGAAATCACGATAACATAAGGTTGTGGATTTCTCTATTGCAAAATGGGATGTCTACAACTTCATCTAGGTTTTAATTCAAAATTTTCTTGTGTTTGTAAAGGAGAAGTAGAAGAATTAAGCCATGATATAATATTTTTTCCAGTTTTTTTACCCAATTAAAATGTAAACAGAAATTTGTGTTTGTGAAGAGGGTTCTTGGTTCCTAGGCTTCCATTTTTTTTTTTTTTGTAATTTTTTTTTTGGGCCTCAGTTGACTATTCCTAGGAAAATTACCTTTTAGAAAGTTTTTATTTTCATAAACTATATTTACCGTGAGGGCTTTAATTTCCAAAGAGAACCCCACATTGATTCTTTTTACTACAATAGTAACTCCTTACTTAAGATAATAACCACGTGAAAATCAATCATTGTCCTCATTTAGTTTACCAATTCATTATTTAATAATTTATTAAAATGATATTTTTATATTAGTACTTCGCCAAAAATAAAATATATTAATGGAAACGTACTGTAAGGACACAAATTTGGGGGTTGGGCCTATCCACAGAATAGCTGGAGGCCCAGACTGTATATAATAACCTAACAATGAATTTGTAAAGAGAGTGGGTTGAAGAACACTTGATTGGACACGTATGGGTTGAAAGCCCAAGTATGGTTATGACCAGATTTGTATTGATAAGATGGTTAAGGGATACAATATTCTTCTCGGCACTATCCGAGGAGTATGTTCATACAGATATTGTGTGGGCTTTTTTTCTTTCTTTCTTTCTCTCTTGATTGCCCTCTTTTCTTCTGCCTCTCCCTCCTTTTGTTCTTTTTTTTTCTATTTATATGCCCTCCTCCATTACGTGGGCTTTCCTTGATACTTGTCCCATCTGCCATCATCTTGAGTCTTCCTGGGGCAGCCGTAAATGATGGAGGTCACTGTTCAGGAGTCTTTTCTCATTAATGCGGCCATCATGTTAGCTGCAGGGCCATAAATGCGGTAGCAGCAGCCTTTTGCTTAATATCTGATCTTTGCCATTTGTCCTTATGGTCAACACAAATCGGGGGATTCTTTGGGAGAGCTAAGATTGAGGTTGGTGCACCTATCTAGGACACCCTTTTAACAGTCCGAGCAGGAAGTCTCCTCGGACCAGGCTTTCTTCCACAGGATTCACACTTCAGCATCGAATCAGACTGGACAAATTCTTCAAGATATGTTGTCCTCGGATGTACAGGTCTCCTCGGACAAGCCCACGGCCCAGGATCTGGTGTTGGGCCTTTTACCCCTACAATAGCCCCTCAAAGTTCCGCTTTTCTCCTTTTATCCGAGGAGAAAGGTGGGACTTTAACTTCTGCAGGGCTGAAACCCATCAAGCGTCCCAACAAATCCACGTGGATGCGCCGTTTCGCGAGATTTCCACTTTCCAAAGACGCTTTGGAAGTTGTAGCGCGTCCTTTATTGCTCTAGGTGGCGTTCTGTCTCCATGATCAACGGCGGGAGGTAGATCGTGCGGTTGGGATTTCTTTATGAAATTTTGAGCGGGATAGATCCCACTACTTTCACCTGCTATATATATAAAAGGTCGTGAGAAAGTGATTTTCTTCACTTTGCATTCGTCTAAGTACTCCAGTATTCCAAAGCACCCTACTGATACATGTTTCATTGTTTTAGGCGTTCCGAGGAGATTTTTACAAAGACCCCTAGGTGTCTAAGAGATTTCCGAACTTGAAATACCATCCTCTTTCGTAAGTATTCGGCTCTTTTGTTCATTCCATCTTGGCCAAGCACCTCGGCCTTTCTTTTTCTCCATTTTTGCTTTTAGGGGAGTCTCGTAGCAACCCTTTAGATATCTGTATGGGTAGGTTTAAAAACTTAGTCGATACCCCCGTAGCCATAGAGCTTTTTAAGGCGAAGTACAATATTCCCGAGGGGGTTAACCTTCGTTACTGTCCACCGGAGAACATTTTAACCTCTAGAAGGACCGGGGAGATGGTTATCCCTGTGATCGCCTTTTTAGAGGGGAGAATGTCCATTCCTATGGGTAACGTCACTAGGGAGTACCTTAGGAATCACAGACTCTGTCCACACCAATGTGCCGCCAATATGTTTAGGGTTCTGGGGTGTGTAGACGCCCTTAATGAAATGATGGGTTTACGACTCACCTGGCATGACGTCGTACACATGTACGAATGTCATTCCCTGAAGGAGGGGGGGTACTACTTGAAGTCCTGATCTCCGATCGTGAGGATGATATCGTGCCTCCCAAAGTCCAACAAGGGCATGAAGGACGATTACGTCATCGTCTCGGGGGCGTGGCATGACGGCCTCCATTGTCCGACCACTGAGGGGGAGCCAGGTGGGGTACTCTAGGATTAGATTAAAATAATTGTAGGGTTTGCAGTTTAGATTTCACTTTATTTTACTGTATATACGTTTGGCCTTAGAAGTGTGATGACTGATTTTGTGTTTTTCCTTTTGATTGTCATTGCAGATAGACAGTTCGTCTCCCCCAAGCCTAGTCTTGTGAACGTGCACGGCCTAAATCACCTGCTGCGCTCGGAGGTGTTCGCCCATTCAGACGGTCAGCTACGCGCCGTTCATCTGATATTGGACTTTACTCTAATATCAGATAGCTTCCAAGAAATCGAGAACTCTATCCGGGCAGGGGACAAAAGACTTCGACGGATAGACGTTTCTTGGCCGGGCTTTTTGGCGAATAAGTACCTTCCCCCTGTTCCCTGGCCGCTCCAACAAGTTGCTCCTCAACCAAGCATACAAAGGGAAGAATCTGCCTCATCTCGGCCATCGTTGGATACGGAGATAGACCAATTCCGATTCGAAGAAGAGGAAGAAGTCCAAACCCAACTCGTTGCCCCTCAAGGTTCCGAAACCTCCGAAGACGAGGATGAGATGCCATTGCAGCAGAGGAAGGGACTGAAGGCCCTCGTGGCAGGGCGGAACGCAGGGTCATCTTCCAAGGATGCCCCTAAAGAGAAGGGTGCTGATCAGTTACCTCCTTTTCCTCCTCCTCCTCCTCCTCCTCCTCCTCCTCCCACTACGACCGGCCTTCTTCCCATACCAGACTTGAAGAGGAAGAGGAAGGTTGTAGATATAGAGGTCGAGGAGGGTGAAGTGTCCCCCCACAGCAAAGAGGTGCAAAACAGCAAAAGGGGGGGAGAGACGATCGCAGGGCTTCCCCGTCCAGGCACAGGAGCGACCCCCATCCCAGGGAAGTTCAACAACAATCAGTATGGGCTCCGCGGCTGGACTTGGATAGGGCTCCCATCCCTGTCACCGCCTCCATTCGGGAATTCCAAAATGGTCACTCGGGCTATATTGCCGAGGCCCTGGAACGCCCTTTGCTCCTACCCCGAGATATGGATACGGTGAGATCCTGGAGGCAGGCCGACCTCTTCATGTCCATGAAGAGGGACTTAGCCATTGTGAGTTCTTCCTCATTCCTGTATACTTAGGATTTATTTACGTTTGAACTGTGTAATTTCATAATCTCTGTGCTAACGTAATTTTGTTTCTCTTTCTGCGCAGCTCACCCAGCAAGTATATGTGGCGGAGGATTGGGTTAGGGACGCCCGTAATTTGGCTAGGGCCGAGACCCAATCTCGCAAGGAAGAGGAGAAGAGTCTGGGAGAGCTGAAGCACCAAAAGATGGAGTTAGCCAAGAAGCTAACTATTGAAGAAAGAGAGAGAAAGAGTGCGGAAGCCGGGCTAAAAAGCGCCAAAGATCAGGCCGAAGACCAGCGGAAAAGGCTGCATATGACTGAAATAGAGTTGGCCACCGAAAGGAGCCTGGTCTTGGAATACAACGCCCGAGCTGAAAGGGCCGAGAAGGCTGAAAAGGAAGCCTGTGAGGTGTTGAAGGCTGCTGAGGCCGCGAAAGAAGCCGAGTACATCCGCGACATAGAAGAGACCGAAAAGAGGCTCGCGGAGGAGGTCGCCGAAGTATGCAGGGAATACTGCCAAGTTTCTTGGCAGGAGGCCTTGAACTCGGCTGGAGTCCCGGCAGATTCCGATCTCAAGCGGCCGGGGAGGGTCTATTTCCACCCAGATATTGCGGTGACCCCGGCTGATCCTGCTCCTCCGCCACCTCGAGCCCCGGAGCAAACGAGCCAAGAACTTATTCCTTTTGAGGCCTCCCATGAGACTCAAGAGGAACAAAGTGCTCTATAGGGGGGAGCCGCTCCGGAGGCCACTTCTGTGACCGCGGATCAAGAAAAGGCCGATGAAGCAGCTACTTCGGCGGCCGAGCCGAGCTTGCCTGGCGCAACTCCTCCTCAGACTGACTAGGATTGAGGCTTTGGCTTCCGTACTTGCAGTTATTTGTTGTTTCTTTCTCCTTCTTGTTAATGTAATAGTTGTTTTTGGATAACAGGCTCATGTACCCCAACTTTCTATTTAATGAAAATTTTTTGTTCGCCTACTCTGTTTCCAATTTCACTAATCTGTCTACTTTACTTTGAGGTTTCTCAACTTACGAAAAGTTTAAGTCCACAGAATATTATTGTAGTAGAATCAAATCTCTACTTACACGTAATGAAGAGGTTATCATGGGTAGGACAATAGCATTCCGCGGTTAATAACAAGAAAACCTTAACGTTTATATTGAATTCAATTCAGTTAACTCGATCTTGTCTTAGCAAATATGGACGCATTTAAACAGACATGACCCATGGCTGACTCGTTAGAAACAATAAAAATTGAGTGAGAAGACTAACTCGAAGTATGCAATATGTAGTTACAAGTTTGAAATGGTGTTATAGTTTTTAACGAATGAACCGAGGGATCTGGAACGTTTGAGGTCCAAGATGATACTTCAGATTAACGTAGAGGAGTGCTAATTTACCCAAGGTAGGTGCTCCAAAGGGCCAGCCATGACCAAGGTTCTATTTAGCAATTAGGAGTGTTAATTTACCCTAGGTAGGTGGTCCAAGGGACCAGGCCATACCGAGGTTTTGTTTAACACTCAGTGGTATTAATTTACCCAAGGTGTGTGGTCCGAGGGACCAGGCATGACCAAGGTTCTGTTTAATACTTAGTGGTGTTAATTTACCCAAGGTAAGTGGTCCAAGGGGCCAGGCCTGACCAAGGTTCTGTTTAACACTTAGTATTAATTTACCCAAGGTGTGTGGTCCGAGGGACCAGGCACGACCAAGGTTCTGTTTAATACTTAGTGGTATTAATTTACCCAAGGTAGGTGGTTCGAGAGGTCAGGCCTGACCAAGGTTCTGTTTAACACTTAGTAGTATTAATTTACCCAAGGTGTGTGGTCCGAGGGACCAGGCATGACCAAGGTTCTGTTTAATACTTAGTGGTGTTAATTTACCCAAGGTAGGTGGTCCGAGGGGCCAGGCCTGACCAATGTTCTGTTTAACACTTAGTAGTATTAATTTACCCAAGGTGTGTGGTCCGAGGGACCAGGCACGACCAAGGTTCTGTTTAATACTTAGTGGATAAGCAGTATAATAAACTTTAATAAGAGAATGGAAACTTTCATTAGTAATAGTACCTTTTTAGGTTATTTACATTCCAGGGGTGTGGTACAGCCTTTTCATCTAAATCTTCTAGATAAAAGGCTCCTATTCCAGCTATTGATAAAATACGATAGGGGCCTTCCCAGTCAGGTCCCATCTTTCCCCAGGTCGGATTCTTCGCGGCGCCCACGACTTTTCGTAAAACCAAATCTCCTGGTGTTAGTGGTCTTAATTTGACGTTGGCATCATAACTCTGCTTGAGCTTATGCTGATAATAGGCTAATTGAACCGCAGCGTTTTCTCTACGCTCGGCGATTAGATCCAGGTTGCCCCTTAGCTGTTTGTCATTGTTGGCCGAGGTGAACGAACTGGTTCTAAGTATGGGGAACCCAGTCTCTATGGGGATGACAGCCTCAGCAACATACGTTATGGCAAAGGGGGTCTCTCCGGTAGACCTCCGAGGAGTTGTCCTGTAAGTCCAGAGTACATGTGGTAATTCTTCTACCCACTTTCCTTTGGCATCGTCCAACCTCTTCTTAAGACCGCTTACTATGACTTAATTAACTGCTTCAGCTTGGCCATTTTCCTGAGGGTATGCAGGGGTGGAGTACCTGTTGGTAATGCCTAGTTCACAGCAGAATTTTCTGAATGCGTTACTGTCAAACTGAAGGCCGTTGTCCGAGATGAGAGTATGTGGTACCCCGAATCGTATAATGATATTTTTCCATACAAACTTCTGGACATCCATGTCCCTGATGTTTGCTAACGGCTTGGCTTCAACCCACTTGGTGAAGTAGTCTGTTGCAACGACCAAGTATTTCTTACTCCCGGCTGCCTTAGGAAAAGGACCAACAATGTCTATGCCCCACTGAGCGAAAGGCCATGGGCTTGACAGAGGATTCAGAACTCCTCCCGGTTGATGTATATTCGGGGCAAACCTCTGGCACTGATCACACTTTTTTACATACGCCTGTGATTCCCTTTGCATGTTTGGCCACCAGTACCCCTGAGTTAAGGCCCTGTGTGCCAGGAACCTTCCTCCTGTGTGACTGCCCCAAATCCCTTCATGTAGCTCTTCGAGGAGCAACTCCGTGGCATCAGGGTGCACGCATAACAGATAGGGTCCGGAGAAAGAACGTTTGTATAGCTTGTTATCTCCTGATAGCCAGAACCGAGAAGCTTTTCTCCTCACCTTGTCGGCTTCAGCCTTGTCTACCGGCAAGATATCATCTCGGAGATAAGTCACCATAGGGTCCATCCAACTTGACCCTACCCTAGCTTGACAAATGCTAGGCCCTTCAATCTCCTTCGAATGCCTCTGTACATCTTCCACTAGGATAAGCCGGGGTAGCCCCTGAGCCGAGGTGGTTGCAAGAGTAGCTAAGGAGTCTGCGTGCGTGTTCCCATTCCGAGGAACATGTTGCAAAACTGAATGACTTGAATCGTGATTGTAGCTGTTTGACCTGCTTTAGGTATTTCTGCATTCTTTCATCGCGAGCTTCCAATTCTCCTCGAACTTGGCCGACGACCAAAGTTGAGTCCGAGAATACTTCTAGAATGTTTCCCCCCATTCTTTTGACCATAGTCACTCCGATCAGCAATGCTTCGTACTCAGCCTCGTTATTAGTAGCCAAGAAGTTTAGTCTGAGGGATTTTTCGACGACAATGTCCTCGGGAGATATTAAAACTAGCCCCACTCCTGAACCTCTTTGATTGGCTGCACCGTCCACATATAATTTCCAGGACTCGGAATCTTGCACAGAGACGAGGCCAACTGAATTTCCATCCATGGGCATTGCCCCAGTTATTCCTACCAACACAGGCTCAGGGAACTCGGCCACCAGATCGGCGAGTATCTACCCCTTGATCCAGGTGCGAGGCATGTACTTTATGTCGAAAGCCCCCAGTATGGTACCCCATTTAGCAATCCTTCCCGTATAGTCTGCACTCCAAAGCAGTGATTTGAGTGGGAGTTGGGTGAGGACCACAACTGTATGTGATTGGAAGTAATGAGGGAGTTTACGAGTGGCATGAATTATTGCAAATATAGCCTTCTCAAGTGGCAGATAGTGGACCTCGGCCTCATGAAGAGATTACTCACATAGTAGACAGGTTTCTGGACGCCATTGTCGACTCGTACAAGTACTAGACTCACGGCATGGGTAGCTACTGCAATGTAGGCGAATAGGACCTCGTCCGTTGTAGGGCTAGACATGATGGGTGGCCGAGTTAGGTATTCTTTCAGCTGTTGAAAAGCTAGAATACACTCTTCATTCCATTCAAATTCCTTCCATTTATTCAGCAGCTAGAAGAAGGGCCGACACCTCTCTACAGATTTGGAGATGAATCGGTTGAGAGCGGCAGTCATCCCGGTCAACTTCTGTACTTCTTTTGGGTTCCGAGAAGGCTGCAAACTGTTAATCGCCCTTATTTGATCGGGATTCACCTCGATTCCCCGATGAGTGACCATATATCCCAGGAACTTTCCTGATCCCACGTCGAAAGAGCACTTCGAAGCGTTGAGACACAATTTGTGTTTCCTCAAGATCTCAAAGATGTTCTCAAGGTCTCCGATATGGTCGGACTCCAGCTTGCTCTTGACCACCATGTCATCAATGTAAATCTCAATGCATTTCTCCATTAGTGGTTCAAACATTTTGGTCATCATTCTTTGGTAGGTGGAGCCTGCATTCTTCAGACCAAATGACATCACCTTGTAATGATAGTTCCCAATGGGAGTCACGAAGGCTGTTTTCTCTTGATCATCCAGGGCCAGGGGAATCTGGTGGTACCCTTGGAAGGCGTCCAAGAAACTCATTCGTGGATGCCCTATGGTTGCATCCATTAGTTGATCAATCCGTGGCATGAGGAAAGGGTCTTTTGGACAGGCTCTGTTTAAATCCGTAAAGTCCACACATACATGCCATTTCCCGCTCTTCTTCTTCACCACCACTATGTTAGCCAGCCATTCTGGATAGAAGACTTCTCTGATAGCCCCTGCCTGCTTGAGTTTGTTCACCTCATCCTTGACAGCGTCAGAATGTTCTCTGGATGAGCGCCGAGGTGGCTGCTTTTTGGGGAGGGCAGCTGGGCTCACATTAAGGTGGTGACAGATGAACCCGGGATCTACTCCTGGGGTTTCGTAAGAATTCCAGGCAAACACGTCCACGTTTCTCCTAAGGAAAGACAGCAGCTCTTCCTTTTCCCGAGGGGGTAGCTGATCCCCTACCTGGAAAAACTTATCTAGATCCTCCCCGATGACAACTCTCTCTAACCCTTCACATTGCTCCTCGGATGGATCCTCGGCTCTGGGGGGAACCGGGAGCGTTGATTGCTACGAATGTCCGACCGAGGTGGTTGTTAGCTCGGCACCATGCTGATGTGAAATGGCAGCTATAAGGCATTGCCTTGCCATAGGTTGGCTTCCTATGATCTCCTCTACTCGTCCTCCAGACGGAAATTTAACCTTTAGGTGCAAGGTCGAAGAAACGGCCCCCAAAGCATGGAGCCAAGGTCTGGCTACGATGGCCGTGTAGGGGGAGTATGCATCCACTACGATGAAGTCAACTTCGACTACCTCAGACCCTGCTTGTACGGGCAGCCTTATTTGACCCTTGGGGATGACGGTCTTGCCATCAAAGCTGACTAGGGGCGAATCATACGCGGTCAGGTCTTCAGGTCGTAAGCCCAGTCCCCTGTACAGGTCTGGGTATATGATCTCGGCTCCACTCCCTTGATCAACCATCACTCTCCTCACGTCGTACCCCCCTATTCTGAGGGTGATGACCAAAGCGTCGTCATGGGGTTGTATTGTCCCCACCTTATCCTCGTCCGAGAAGCTCAAGGTTGATCGGGCCTCCATTCTTGCCCGTTTTGTCTCTTGATTGTCACCCTCAGCGGATGTCCTAGAAATGGACATCACTCTAGAGGGGCAGGATCCAGTTCTTCCGGGGGCCACGAAGATAACGTTAATCGTGCCCAAAGAGGGTCTTGATGAGGCGATCCCCGAAGCCCTTGGCCTAACATGATCTCCCTGGTTATTTGGCCGGTAAATGAACTGCTACAAACTGCTGCAACTTTCCTTCCCTCGCAAGTTGTTCCAAATGGCCCTTCAACGTCCTGCAATCCTCAGTGGTGTGCCCTCGCTCTTGATGATATTGGCAATGAAGGCTTTGGTTGCGCTTCATGGGGTCTCCCCCCATCTTGTTTGGTCACCTGAAGTATGGCTCGTTCTGAATTTTCTCCAGGATTTGGTGAATTGGCTCTCGGAACACGGCATGGACCTCTTGCGATACAGCCGACCCGGACTACCCACCGTAGTCCCTCCGTGGCCTGCTATTGCTGTACCTGTCCGACCTGAAATCCCTCCTCTCTTGAGGGATAACCTTAGCCTTTCCCTTTCCAAGCAACTGGTCTTCCTCGACCCGCTTGTACTCGTCTATATGATCCATTAGTCGGCGCACGCTCCTCACAGGCTTCTTGGTCAGAGACTTCCTCAGGTCGTGCTTGGCTGGCAAGTCGACCTTAAACGTTCTCACAGCGACATCATCGAAACTCCCTTCGATCTCGTTAAACATCTCCCAGTACCTGTCTGAGTAGGTTTTGAGCGTCTCTCCCTCCCGCATGGACATGGATAGCAAGGAATCCAATGGCCGGGGGACCCTGGTGTTCGTCACAAACCGGGAGCAGAAGGCTCTAGTGAGCGCCCGAAAGGATCCGATAGAATTTGCCGCGAGGCCATTGAACCATCTTATGGCCACAGGCCCCAGATTAGAAGGGAACACTTTGCACATGAGAGTCTCGTTCTGAGAATGGACAGCCATTTTCTGGTTGAAATGGCTCACATGCTCCATAGGATCAGTCCGTCCGTTGTATGTAGTGAAGGTAGGTTGAGTAAAACGCCGAGGAAGGCTTCCTCCCTCGATGCTGCGCGTAAAGGGCGACCTGGAGATTTGGTTGAGTGCCCTTGTCATGGCATCACTTCCGGTACCCCTCAAGTACGTGTTTCTGCTCCTGCGGTCACAGTGATGCTCTTCCTTGTAGGAGAAAGACTCACTTGGAGGTGTCCTGGAGCGGGGTCTATAACTAGCATCCTCATCATCAACGTAAGAATCATCCGTGACGGATGGACTGCTAGACGGACTGCGTCTCCTCTGCGCACGACGCAACTTCCTTTTGAGGTGATCGATTTTACGTTGCATGGCCCTATCAGACTCGCCACCATCATTCCGGCGTCGACTCCTCACAGTACGGTTTGTGTGCACGCTCCCTTCACGGTCTCTCTGGCGTTCAAGATGCAAAAAGTGGTCAATATGCTGAGAGTCATCTGACTCCGCTCTGTCTGATCTAACCATGGCTCAAGCTGTAACGCGCTGATGCAATAGTAATCTTCCCACAGACGGCGCCAATTGTAAGGACACAAATTTGGGGGTTGGGCCTATCCACAGAATAGCTGGAGGCCCAGACTGTATATAATATCCTAACAATGAATTTGTAAAGAGAGTGGGTTGAAGAACACTTGATTGGACACGTATGGGTTGAAAGCCCAACTATGGTTATGACCAGATTTGTATTGATAAGATGGTTAAGGGATACAATATTCTTCTTGGCACTATCCGAGGAGTATGTTCATACAGATATTGTGTGGGCTTTTTTTCTTTCTTTCTTTCTATCTTGATTGCCCTCTTTTCTTCTGCCTCTCCCTCCTTTTATTCTTTTTTCTTCTATTTATATGCCCTCCTCCATTACGTGGGCTTTCTTTGATACTTGTCCCATCTGCCATTATCTTGAGTCTTCCTGGGGCAGCTGTAAAGGATGGAGGTCACTATTCATGAGTCTTTTCTCATTAATGCGGCCATCATGTTAGCTGCAGGGCCATAAATGTGGTAGCAGCAGCCTTTTGCTTAATATCTGATCTTCGCCATCTGTCCTTATGGTCAACACAAATCGGGAGATTCTTTGGGAGAGCTAAGGTTGAGGTTGGTGCACCCATCCAGGACACCCTTTTAACAGTCCGAGCAGGAAGTCTCCTCGGATCAGGCTTTCTTCCACGGGATTCACACTTCAGCATCGAATCAGGCTGGGCAAATTCTTCAAGATATGTTGTCCTCGGATGTACAAGTCTCCTCGGACAGGCCCACGACCCAGGATCTGGTGTTGGGCTTTTTACCCCTACACGTACTATTTTCTTAATAGACTTTGGCAAACCAATTTCAAACATCATGTGAACCATAGTTGAGGTGGGGTCTCTCTTTATTAAATAATGAACCCTCTTCAAATTTTCAACCCTAGCCTTTTTACCGAAACAAGTTATCCTTTATTTATATATATATATATATATATATATATATATATATATTATAAAATAGCACCGAATTGATAAGAGCAGTAAATATTTGAGGAGGAGGATTTTTACTTATTTTATTAAAAATAAAATCCCTTAGAGTTTTTAAGATATCCCTACTATGAAAATTTTAAGATTCTATTTGTAATTAGTAGATCTTATTTTTTAATGTCATCAATATTTCAAGAAAGTTGAATATCATCATTTATTTCTTTATTAATGATGTGTTCAATTTTAATTAACTTGTTTCAAAACAGATACAAAGAATTTTATTAACTCAATGTTACAATTATCCCAGAATTCCAGAAGCTTCTCATCAAAATTTACTCCACCAGTGTTTGGGTGCAGTTAAATGTTAAATAATTCCAAAAGATTCTCATCAAAATCTAATTCATTGCACTAGTCTACAATTCAATTCTCCAAGAATTGTAGAACCTTCTCATCAATTTCCTATATATTACACTAGTGTGTATCGTATGTAATATGTATAATGCAATTGCTGCAGCTATAACTATAAGCCTGTAAATAAAGGAGAGAAAATATGGGTTAATATGAACGTGATAAATAACTACTTACACTCTTATCACGTAAAATGATTGTAAAAAAGTATATAGTAAAAATTGTGGTTATAGAATTACTAGAATACACTGCAATTGTGTCAAGAATTTCAAAAGATGAAATGTCTTGTAACTTAATTAACGCCTTTTCATATATAAAGTATTTGAAAGTCTAAATTCTTTGAGCAGCAAGGTTATCTGTATGTGCATTGTAAAGATATCAAAAAAAGGAGCTGGTATCTCATGCGCCAGGCGCATGAGACTTGTCTCTCACAAGCAGGTGGGCCCCACACGTGTGGGGCCCACCTGCCTGTGAGAGGCAAGTCTCATGCGCCTGGCGCATGAGAGATTTTTCCCAAAAAAAGAAAAAAAAAGTCATGAAATCCATAAGGTTCTTCTCATCAATATCTCATCCATTCATTTTAGATAGACAGCAAAGATCCCACTTCCTCTCCATCTTACGCATACATAAATTTTAAAAACTTATTTATTTATGTCATAGATTCTTATCTTATATACTATTATGTATTCTTTATTATACTTTTATTTTCATAGTACAAAGATTCGGCATCTACTTATCACGCTACGCTACACACAAACTCTGGTCCCACAGTGACCTTAGTACTTGGAATGCAAGGAAAGAAGAAGCGGAGAAAAAAAAAAAAAAAAAAAAAAGAAAAAAAAAGAAGTCCGGATTAGGTCCAGTGTCAGTACACCGACCTAGTCAAATAACAATATCACTGGATTTTGGACCCAAATCGCCCCATTGATAAAATTGGAGAGAACTAATTATAGTTTTATAGTACATTTTGAAACATGAAGCAGAAGAATATAATATCCTCAAATTATGAAAATGTCCTCTATTAGTTTCTGAAAATGATATTACAATCTTTGTAGTACTAGCTTTCAAAGATGGTCAAAGATTATTCTTATGGCTGATTTAATTATTTTAGTTTTGTTTGAATACTGTTTATTGTTGAAAACTGAAAATACTATTGTAAAATAATTTTTAAATATAAATAGTGCGGTGTAAGACCTAACTTTAAAGTTTTTTATTTAATATTGTACTTGCGGGTCCTATTAATAGTGCATAGGACCCACGTATAAAGCTTCAGATGCAAATACAACCCCTTTATTTTAAGTATTTCTAAACTTAAACATATTCTTAATTATTGGGCTTGAGTTTGGATTAGTTTTTTTTTTTACTGAAAATTTAATTATTTACTTGCCAAAAGTTGATAAAAAAAAAATATAAATGTAACTTTAATTTCACTTTTAAATAGTACCAAAACGAAGCATAATAGGTCCACTAAAAATTATGCGCGTTTGCATGTGGAAAAGCGCGCGGAACTAAAAACTTTTTGCATGTGGAGGGCCCTGGGGCTTGCTAGTTAGCAAATTGCCAGACGCCAACACATAAATTAAAAAAAAAATTCCAAAAATTTTAAAAAAACAATAGGTAATAATTGTATCACCCAAATCTTATAAATTGTGGTGTTTAGATTATTAAAATACAAAAAAAGTCAAATCTATAATATATATATATATATATATATATAAATCTAAAGTGATTTTTAATCAATTCAATAGGTAAAATAAATTATTTGATGTTTAAACCTTAATGTTTTGGCCTGATTATAAAAATGAATTATGTGAGACTATAAGTTTTTTAAGTCTAATGATTTTACACTTCATGAATTTATCTTATATATTTTAGGGTAAAACTTAAGAACAATACTTATATGTTGCTTTTTAAGTTCCTCTTTCATGATTTAACTATGTGGCTGTATTTAACGAAAAATACAATTCCATTCATATGCAAAAAGTCATATGGCTGAATTTTAAGAGAAAAACTTAAAAAACAACACATAAATAATGTACATAAGTTTTGCCCTATATTTTAATTGAATTGAATTTATATTCTATAATTAAACTCTCCATTATAATTTTTTAGGGACTCCATTAGAGTTTTGACACATCATATTTTCTTTAAATGACAAACTACATATATTGTTTCATATATAAATACAATCACAATAAATATCTATCTCTACTACAATATATAGTTTTATTTACAAACACAATTATAATAAATACTTATTAATAATTACCATTATTATCAAATTAAATTTAGAAAAAAATAAGAGAAAAAAAAATTCACTTTAAACTTTTTCTTGCATTAAAAAAGTTACAAACTAGAATCCATAATTCCCTCAAAAAAAAAAAAAAAAAACTAGTATCCATAATATTGAATTTCTTCTTTAAAAAAAAATCCATAATATTGACTAAATATCAATAATCATATTCTTACCCCACTAATATATAAGTTTTTTCCTAATAAAAAATTTGTTTGTAGTAGCTTTTGTGTGTGTATTAAAAGCAAGACAGAAGAATCTAGAAGACTAGAACTAGGATCTCATGCATAAATAAAATAAATAAAAGTAAGTCCAAAACTATATTTTAAATTAGGTTAGTGTAGCAGACTTGCTGGTGAAGATAGTTTGAAGTCAAGAGGCCAAGACCAACTGTTTCTCACAATTCACAAGTGCTCTTGTTTTTTAGCAACCTCTTTTGTTTCCTTCTTAGGTAGTTTCTCAGTAAAGCCTTTTCTGGGTTTCTCAGTAAAACTTTTTCCTGGGTTTCTCTGTAAAGCTTCCTCTGTGTGACTGTGAGTAATGGAAAAGCTGAGTTTGGATCATTTGCCACCTGGGGTCAGATTTAGTCCGAAGGACTCGGAGCTCATTGAACTCTACCTGAAGAAGAAGATCAGAGGGAATGATGAAGACACTTGGTTTATCCCCGAAATTGAGTTCTATAAATATGAGCCCTCGGACTTACCAAGTAATCTTCTTGTTTTTCTATTATCACACACCCACCTGCACTTCTTGGAAAATTTAATGCTTTTTTGTGAAAAGGTAGGAAAATATTTCACATCGTATTAGTATGTTGGTTGTTGCTTGTTTTGCGTTGTAGTTATAGAATTTTTCTGGACAAGTGTGTTACATTAATTGATCAAAAGAAATAGTTACAGAGATCATGTGTAGATTGTTGCTTGTTTTTTGTGTGTGTTTTTGTGAGAATCTGTTTTCTGGTATTGGTGTTGTTTGGTTCATGTTGTGTCTAGTTAGTGTTTTCTTTTGTATAAAGACTGATGCTTTCTTGGGCTATGCTCCTCTGCTCTTGTATGAATTGTTTTTCTTCTTTAAAACATTTAAAAAGTAGTAGATTGAAATTTGGTTAGTACTTTCATATTTTGTTTGAATTCAAAGAATGATTTAGCACTTACTCAATATGATATGACCATTTGATTTTCTCATTTTAGACCTGGAATTTTGTAACTTCCTTCTTCCTTTCTCTGTAGTTCATTTGTTATGTTGAATTTGGAAGTACTATTGTTTTCCCTTTTTGCTAACTTTGATAACAAAATTCTGAATCAATCTTTGTAAGAATTTTTGAACTTTCATTGTTATGTGACATCTTTGTTGGTATTATACTTACTAGATTACATAAGATTTGCATAATATGCCCATATAATTATCTCATAGTTGAACAATTATATAATATATACATGCTCATGTGATTTTTCCCATTTTGGGTGTCAAAATTTTGTACTTAAGCCTGGTTTCTTGTACTGTAGTTAAAAGTGGAATTGCTACGGAGGACCAAGAGTGGTTCTTCTTCACTGAACAGAGCCTGAAGCATCAGAACGATAATCCAAAAAAGAGAAAAAGGGGTCAGAAACAGGAACTGGTGAACAGGCAAACCAAGGCTGGGTTCTGGAAATCAACTGGTCCAGATCGGGAAATCAAGTCTGGAGAGAGCTTGATTGGAATGAAGAAGACTCTGGTCTTCCATATAGGGAGTAATAAGAAAGAAGAGAAGGCAACAAGGACTAATTGGGTAATGCATGAGTACAGAACAACCCAGAAGGAGTTTGATGGAAAACACCCCAGTCAGGTTGGCTTTTGCAATTCAATTTGATTAACTAATGTGATATTGACCTGAGATTTTTGTATTGATTACTGAACTGAGTGTGTGTGTGTGTGTGTTGATTTAAGATTTTTTTGTCTCCAAAATCATTGGAGGTAACTTTAAAAGAGGATTGATTCAATTACCTAGGATTGTGGAAGCTGTTAATTTTTCATTAATTCTTAGTGAGGATTAACATTCTTGCTGGATTAATGATCTCTCTCTCTTTTTAATATTTTATTTTCATTTAAGAAGGTATTCTTAATCCATCAAGTGATAGATATTGAAACTTTTCATGTAGACAGTGTTGCAAGGGATTAGTGGTTTTAGCTCAAAAATTCCCCTATGAGAGGAGACCTAGAAGAATAGGGTGTGAGTTTTTTCAAAAAGTAGTTTGATGGTTTCTTTTGGGTTGAACGATACTCACATGTATGAATTGAGAATTTGGTTGTTTTGTTAATGTAAGGGTGGCCTTGGGTGTATAAAGGTTTTGAGATTGTGAGTCTTGTTTATGATGTAATGGGATTTGGGAGAGTTTGTGTTTCTGACATTTGTGTGTGATACTTGTGAGAGTGTTCTAATTTGATTGAGGTTTTGTTGAACGCGGTTGTAATCCATTTTGTTGATAGTGGATTTTGATTGGTGTTGTTGCTCGTGAACTTGGGCATCAAGTTGACTGAATTATGCTTAATATTGTTATCTTGTAATGATTTTTTTTAAAAAAAAATTGTTTGTTTGAATGTGCTTCCATTAGCTCCAATCACAAGAAGTTTTACTGATGCCTATTATGATAGGAATCAAATGACCTTAATTTCTATTACTCTCAATATAGTAGTTCTTCGAGGGAACTAGGCCTCCATTGATTCTTCGAGGGAATCAGCCTCCAATAGCAATTCAAGAAATGGCTATTCAATGTATTATTCATCAATGAATTCATATTACAATCTGAATTGAAGCTTATATTCTACTTACTAACTAACAAGGTACAACACATCTCAGCTTAACTAAGTACAACACTTAATGCACCAACAATTAGTCAACTACTTGTAACTAACTCTGTACAAGCCTCCCCTGCCTCTCTACCTCTCTGTATGTACAAGCCTTACATTGCCCTGCCCACAACAGCACACAACAACACACTTCCCTGCACTATCTAGCCACAATGTACCAAATAGAAATGCCCCTTACTTAGAGTTCTAACATTGCCCCCTCCTTTAAAGCACCTTTCCCACAAGGTGAGGGTACTGAGTCTGCAGTTTATGAAGGAATTCCCAAGTTGCATCAGCTGGAGAAGAGCCCTCCCAATGAACCAAAACCTTAGTAGCATCCTAGTATCGTCTTAGCTGACATGGCCTTTGCTGCAAGATAGCCTTTGGTTCAGGAGTGATATGGCCCTGGGCATCTACTAGCGGAAGTGTTGGAATTGGAGTGACTGTTTGCCCAATCTTAGCCTTCAAGCAAGAAACATGGAACATAGGATGGACCTCTGAAGTTGGAGGCAAATCCAGTTTATAAGCCACAGACCCTATCTTCTGTAGAATCTGAAAAGGTCCAAAGAACTTAGGTGCTAACTTCCCCACCTTGGTCCATCAAAGGGAGTGTTGTTTGAAGGGTTGCAGCCTATGGAAAACCCAATCACCCACCTCAAAGCTCCTCTCTTGCCTATGTTTGTCAGCCTGCAATCGCATTTTGTCTTGAGCAGCCACGAAGTTGCTCTTGAGAAGGCCCAAAATCTGTTGCCTATATAATAAAAATTCATCCACAGCAGCAGCCTTAGTGAGGCCAGGGATGTAATCCAGCAATTTAGGGGGTTGAAAACCATAAAGGGCTTCAAAGGGAGTCACTTTAGTGGCAGTGTGGTAGTTTGTATTAAACCAGAACTCAGCCAAAGGTAACCACTCCACCCACTGATTTGGCTTGTCCCCTGCAAAGGCCCTGAGATATTTGCTCAGGACTTCTGTTAACCACCTCAGTCTGACCATCAGATTGAGGGTGATAGGCTGAAGACATAGCTAAGTCCACTCCTTGCAATCTAAACAGCACTTCCCAAAATCTTGAAGTAAACACAGGGTCCCTATCACTAACTATAGAAGTGGGCAGCCCATCTAGCTTGAAGATGTGGGTAATGAACAAGGAAGCCACCTTGACTGCAGTATAAGGGTGGGACAGTGGAATGAAATGGACATATTTAGTGAGTCTGTCCACTACCACCATCACCACATCTTGCTTTAAAGACTTAGGTAAACCCTCCACAAAATCCAAGCTTATGGAAGTCCAAGGCGTATGAGGAATCTCTAAGGGCTGCAACAGGCCAGCTGGTTTCATGTTTAATCCTTTGATACAGCTCACAACCCTTAACATGATCCTTCAAGTCCTTCTTCATTCCCTTCCAAACCAGTCCCTTTTAGCCCTGTGAAAGGTCTTCAAATAACCAGAATGTCCACCCAATGGACTGTCATGCACCAAACTCATCACCTTAGGCTTTAGACCACAATTAGAGCCCAAGTAAATCCTGCCTTTGTACAACAAGAGTCCGTTCTGCAGACTGAACTTGCCAGCAGCATTTGGATTAGTATGGAGTGTGTGTAGGATTCCTTGCACCTCAGCATCAATGGAATAACTTGATTTCAATTCCTCAAGCCAAGTGGGATGGGGAAAAGAAATGAGGAATAAGCTACTATGACTGTCCAAGCAAAACAAATTGAAGTCTGAATGATCACAAAGAACCATCTCAGAAACTTGAGAGGCATCAAAATCAACTAACTCCACCTTATTGAGATTGTGTAAAGCATCTACTGAATCAGATTGACCCTTCTCACCTTGTCTGGATAGGGCATCAGCTACCACATTTTCCTTTCCTTTCTTATAATCAATGATAATTGAGTATCCAAGGAGCTTAGTGATCCACCTTTGCAGCATAGGAGTGCCAATTCTTTGCTCTAGCAGGTACTTTAGACTTTGATGATCAGTTTTGATCACAAAGGGCTTCCCAAACAAATAAGGCCTCCACTTCTTCACTACGGTAACAAGGGCCAATAATTCTTTCTCATGAGTGGATAAATGAACACTCTTACCCTTCAAGGCTTGACTGTGAAAAGTAATAGGCCTTCCTTGCTGCATCAACACAGGCCTAATTCGAAATCCAGAAGCATCACACTCAACCACAAAGGGCTGAGAAAAATCAGGTAAGGCAAGTACAGGAGGATGAGAAACAGCTTGCTTAAGGTCCTGAAATGCTTGGTCAGCTTGATTAGTCCACTCAAAGGCATCCTTCTTGAGAAGATCAGTCAATGGGGCAGCAATGGACCCATAACCTCTTATGAATTTCCTATAGTAACCTGTTAAACCTAGGAATCCCCTTAAGGCTTTCACAGTTTTGGGAATAGGCCAACCCAGCATAGCTTGAGTCTTCTTAGGATCAGTCTTCACACCATGGCCTGATATGATGTGTCCCAAATACTCTACCTCAGAGCAAGCAAAGGTGCATTTGCTTCTCTTGGCAAACAATTTGTGATCAAACAAAACTTGTAAGACTGATTTGAGATGCAAAACGTGAGTGGGCATATCTCTACTATATACAAGAATATAATCAAAAAATACAAGTACAAACTTCCTAAGGAAAGGCTTGAACACATCATTAATGAGAGATTGAAATGTAGAAGGGGCATTAGTTAACCCAAAGGGCATTACCAAGAACTCATAATGGCTTTCATGAGTTCTAAAAGTTGTTTTCTCAACATCATCCTCCTTCATTCTAATCTGACGATAGCCAGACCTCAAATCTAGCTTTGAGAACACCCAAGCACCACTCAATTCATCAAGGAGCTCATTCACCACAGGAATAAGAAACTTATCCTTGACAATGTCATTGTTAAGAGCCCTATAATCCATAGACATCCTCCAACTACCATCTTCTTTCCTAACTAATAGCATAGGTGAAGCAAAAGGACTTTGGCTATTTCTAATTGAACTAGACTCAAGTAAATCCTTAACAATGTTTTCAATTTCAGTTTTTTGATAGTATGGATACTTGTAGGGTCTTTGCCAAGTTGGTTGGGTACTTGGTTTGAGGATAATCTGATGTTCATACTCTCTACATGGAGGTAAACCCTTTGGTTCCTCAAAGACAACAGCATACTCCTCAAGCAAGGACAGCACTTTTGGGGGAACCTGAAGCCTTGGACCTGTCAGCAAGTTCAGTGGACACAATCTGCAATAAAAATCCTTTAGTGATTGGTTGTTTAAGGAATTCATTTGCAGCCTGAATCAAGGAACCAGTGGGTTTAATACCCTGCAACCATATTTGTTTGTTCTGGTACATGAACCCCATCACTAAAATTGCTTGAAATCCCAGCTGAAAAGGCCAAGAGTACAAAGCCATTGAGTTCCCAACACCACATCACGGCCCCCCAGAGTCAACACATGCAAATTCACTATGAATTCATTGCCTTGCATTTTAAGCAGTAGGTCCTTACATTCCCATTTTGTTCTAATTAAATCTCCATTAGCTACCTTCACCTCTAAGATTCTAGTAGAGTCCACAGCCAATTTTAAAGTCTTGACCAGAACAGCATCAAGGAAATTATGAGAGCTACTGATATCCAAAAGAATCACCACCCAATACCCTCTAATCTGACCCAACACCCGCATAGTACCTGGAGGACTGCCCAACAATGCATACAAGGTGAGATCAGCTTGATCCAACTGAAAATCTGCAGTAACATCCACTTCCCCAGCTTCCACTTGACTAACTTCTTGTACTTCATCAATCATGAATAGTTTGAGACCCTTGCACTTGTGTTTAGGTTGCCATTTCTCATCACAATAATAACGAAGGCCCCTTCTTCCTTCTCTCTTCCATCTGAGTTGATGTAATCTTTTGTGTCACGCTTGTTTATTAGGGATTCTTGCCAATTATTCTTGCTAGACTCATGAAATGGCCTATAGACCTTCTTGCAAGTGAACAAACACTCCTCTTGAATCTTGGCTAAACCAAAAGCAGCACTCAATGTTCTTGGATTTTGCATCCTCACAGCCAACCTTATTTCATCCCTTAACCCACTTAGGAAGCAACTGAGCTTATGAGACTCAGGTAAGTTTCTGATTCTATTACTCAACATCTCAAACTGACTCTTATAAGCAGCCACAGTGGTAGTTTGCTTCAACTTAGTCAAGGTTTCCATACGATCATCATATGATGAAGGTCCAAACCTGACTTGGATGGCCCTAACAAATGTTTCCCAAGAATCTGATGACCTTTCACAATCTTGGAACCAAATTAATGCCTCATCATCAAGATGATAAGAAGCATTAAAAATTCTCTCTTCTTTAGGAATTTCATAATACCTAAAGAATTGGTCAGCTCTAAAAATCCAAGCAGAAGGATCACCTCCACTAAACCTAGGGAATTCCAACCTAATAGGCTTAGGAATTAGAGCACCTACCTCAGGTCTTGGATGAGTATGGTGTGGCAGCACCTCTGCTTCAGGATGGTTTTCTGGCTGAGGAGCAGAACCTTATTGTTGTTGCACTGCTGGAAGTCTCTCTCCAAACACTGCTTGCAAGCCCTTGAAGTTGTTGTCTAGAGCTTCCAACCTTCATGAAATCATCTCCATGAAAGAGGCATGATCATCCAATCTCTGCTGAACCAATGAAACAGTCTCACTCAAAAGGGAGTATCTAGTTTCTTGCACCATGATTGAACCGGCTCTGATACCAAACTGATAGGAATCAAATGACCTTAATTTCTATTACTCTCAATTTAGTAGTTCTTCGAGGGAACTAGGCCTCCATTGATTCTTCGAGGGAATCAGCCTCCAATAGCAATTCAAGAAATGGCTATTCAATGTATTATTCATCGATGAATTCATTTTACAATCTGAATTGAAGCTTATATTCTACTTACTAACTAACAAGGTACAACACATCTCAGCTTAACTAAGTAAGTACAACACTTAATGCACCAACAATTAGTCAACTACTTGTAACTAACTCTGTACAAGCCTCCCCTGCCTCTCTACCTCTCTGTATGTACAAGCCTTCCACTGCCCTGCCCACAACAGCACACAGCAACACACATACGTACACTATCTAGCCACGATGTTCCAAATAGCAATGCCCCTTACTTAGAGTCCTAACATATTATATATCAAATGGCTTTGTAGGACAACCTCCTCTATTTCATTATCATCAGTTACAACATTTCTGATACATATTTGCATTCTGTTATTTGCATCTTTGTGGTAATTTAATTTGTTGTATATATCAGGCAAGTTATGTTCGTCTGATTCACTTGGGTGCTTAACATAATGCAGAAGGCCCTTGTGCTTTGTCGTTTATTCTGTAATGAAGAAAAGAGTAACAAAGGTGGACCTGCAAAGTCTAAGCCAGCACTGGCTCCTGTATGTCCAACATTGGAAGTGCAAGCTGAAAATCATCAAACAAGTAATCAATCTTGTTGTGCTGAAATTTCTGCCCAAATGATGTCTGATGTTACAGAACTTGTTCAGTGTAACAATGACAACGACTTGTGCACTCAAACTTCAGGGGTGAGATAATTTTTTTTTTTTTGGAATTGAGAAGTATAGTAAATTAATCAAGTTCTTATCTTGTGCACTCATGTTTCTTTCGTCAGGTTGATTTAAGTGAGGAGGAAATGGAACTTCTCATGGGTGCGTTCTATGTCCCTTCAGAGGACTCTCCACCCAGTTTACCCCTCACCACTCCTGATGTTTCAACTCCGATCACTGTCAAATCTTCTCATAAAGAAACACAATCTGAACCAACATTGGCTCCAGCATCTCAAGCATTGCCGGAGCAAGCTGAAAACCATCCAATTGATTGCAGAACAAGATTTGACAATGCAGCACCTCTTGCATGTAACAATGATTATAATGTAGATGCTGCGGAAAATCGAGTGGCAGAAGTAAATACTACAGAGGTGAGAAGGAATTTTACTTTCAGCTTAAACAGTTGTCCATATTATTATTTTGTGGGAATTAGAAGTGCAGAATAATCAGATAACTAATTATATACTTATCTCTGTTATTCATTTGTCTTCTATCAGGTTGACTGGGATCTGGATATCGATGAAACCTTGGAAATGTTCTGTATCACTCCACCAGAGCTATTAGATTGCAACCTTTTCTCCCCATCAACTTTAAACTCCGCTACACCTGCTGTTTCATATCCTACCACAGCTGAAGCTTCCCTTGAAGAAGCAGAGTCTTTGCTAGCACCAGCTTCAGTGTCTCCAAAATTAGTAAGTGAAGCTGACAATTGTTCCATGAGCTTTCGATGTTGTCCAGCAGAAAATTCTGATCGAATAACATCTAGCACAGTCTTTGCTAGCACCAGCAACATGTTATCCCCATTACACTCGCAGGTTTCACCAGGTTTGTTAAAATCAGGATCATATCTAGGATCTGAGGGAGGGTCTTTGGATCAGATCATAGGATCTGATTGAAGATCATAAAATTTTACAATTAAAGAATGTCAATGATTTAGATAGATAATTCATTCTTAATATTACTTATAAGACAAGGCAAAAAAAAAAAAAAAAAGAATTATGGCTTTCTTGGGATGTACTTATTAAAAAAAAAAGCCTTTCCCGGAAAGAGTAGAAGAATTTCTAATACTCTTTGAAGACAGCTAAATTAAAAAGGATATTAGTCTTTCTTATAAAGTTAAAAGAAAGTTTAATATTCTTTAAAAACAAAGCCAAAAGCCAAAGAATTATTAACATTCTCTGAAATCTACCATGTAAGCAACATTCAACCAAAGTTTTGGGGATTTTGCTGAAAATGGGAGCTCTTCCTTTTCCCACTTACGTATGCAAACATTCCCTAAAGTCTACTCAAAGTGATTCACTCTTTTTCAACTCAAAAGAAAAAGAAATTTCTAGTCTTTTACAAACCAAAGACCCATGGTCTTTTACTATCAAAGGCCTGTGGCCTACTTTTACAACTCAAGACAGACTTATCGTCATTGGAACTTGGGTTGTTACTCTTCCCCACTCTCCCTCCCCAACCCCCAGAAAAAAAGTCTTAAAAGACTTCCAAATTGGGTTCCTTATTTGAGCTCTATGTTGAGTTTAAAGGTTTCTCTAAAAGAAACCACAATCTGGGTTGTTATTTTAATAATCCTTCTTAAAAGACTCTAATTAATGTTTAAATCATTGACATTTTAAATTTGTAGAATTGTGACATTTAAGATCCTGATCAAGATTTTAGCAACCCCCAGACCCCAAACTCCGTTACAGAGTGAAACAAGTACAGTCGTCACTTCTATGTATATTGCAATTTGTATTTTATATCTCTGAGATATCACACTCTTCTCACATGGAGTGGGTATCTTGTTGATACCAAATACCTTCTCGTGTATGATGTTGATGAGCACTAGACATCTTTGGTCTTCTTACAAAGAGAACCTTACAAGTGCAATATGTCATCATCCACTGGTTTTTTGAAGCAATTCTATATGTATATATTGAGTCAAGCTATCGTTTGGAATTAGTAAGGATTTGGCAACTACGAAATTGGAGGGAGACTTTGTTGTTGTTAAGTCTGTATGCAGTGTGATTTATGTTCAGCTGTACTGGATATTTGTGGTTTTTCTGTAAACATGTAATAAAACGTTCAACTCGTGATTTTCTTTAATGTTATCTTCTTTAATTTTGGGATAGTTAAAATCGATTTAAGGTACATGGGCCGCAAACTTGTTTGCTGGAATGTGGGCGTTTGTAAGATGTTTATTGTGTTAGACAAGAAGAATGCATGAAAATAGAAATCAGTGAGAAGGTAGAGCTGGAATTGGAACTATGTACAATGAAAAAGGCTAATGTACACAGGATGGGATTGAGTGACATGGTCCAGGACCTCGAGGTTGAAGGTGCTCTAATAAGGGGCGATTGGCATATATAATCCAGTTGTTAAATTATTACAGGCATGTCATTTAGGTAAAGATTTATTGATTGTCGAATTTCAATGTTTTATTATTAATGATACTACTATACTTAGTGCATTCACGCTTTAAAATGGGTTGCTTTCAATGATTGAATTTTTGCAATTGAAACTAGCGTGATATTGTTTGTACAATATTAAGTCTTTTCTCTCAAAATTTCTGAACGAGGTTTCCATGGTGTACAGGCAGGTTTCCATGGATGAACGTGCAGAGATGACGCGGTTTTCATGAATGGCATACAAAAGCCCCATGGATGACACGTTAGTGGAAAAAAATAGCCCATAGGCAAAGGAGAGCTAATAGAACTTGTTTGTAGCCCACAAAGAGGCAATGACTTTTACGTGATGGAGAAATTGTTAGATATACAAATATGGGTGAAATTTCAAATTGAATAATAATGAGTGATTAATATAATATATTTCCAAACACATAATTTTAAGCTTTTGAGTTAAGCTGTGTCCAAGTATGTTATATGAACAATGAATATCATCTCAAGTTATCAATCATTTCGTATGTTGTACTATAGCTTGTTTGATGTGATTTCTTGAAGTATTTAGTAAGTTGAATGTGTACATATGAATGTGTTTATAGACTAGGGAGGAGTAAGTGTTGCATAAGCAACCTAATATCTCCCCAAAGCCATTTCTCTTAGAATTTCTTCAACATGTTACTACCCTCAATTTTCTAATAGCTTTATTGCTATAGAAAGTTGGAATTTTTATAATTCTTTAATTTGATGACGAGGGTTTTAATTACAGAAGGGAAATGAAAAAAATAGTTTTTTTTTTTTTTAAACTTTGTTAATACGCTCTAGTAGTTTTGAACTTGTTTTTACCCTTAAACAAGTTAGAATCTTTTAAGCTAATAAGACACGATAAAACTCGGATTTGGCAAGAACCAGGTTATAAGTGCTAATTGGAATCTATGTCTATGTGACAAGGTGCTAATCGGCACCTATGTCCTGGACACATTTTTTCTCCAACTTCGCCTTTTGGCAGGTTTTACTTGATATTCTAACTTGTTTAAGGATAATCTTGAGTTTTTTTAGTTACTTTAAAGCCCCTAAATGATCAAAAATTTATTTTGATGATCCAATTTTTTTAATCTCCACTTTACTCTCTTCTTTTGAAGGAGGGAAAATCAAAAATCAAAATCTAGGGTGCTATCTCCTAAGTTTTTTTTTATCACTCTTAATTTCATTCCAGTTTTAAAAATAAAATAATTGGATTTTGACATGAATTAATTCTAACTAATCCAATAAAAATAAATCAAAATAAACTACCCATAATCACATGATTTATGCCTTAATGCATTGGAATGCATTTGACCTTTAAAACTTGATGTGGCTTGATCTCTTGATCGGTTGGTTTGATCATCATGTTCTTTATGTTGTTTTGATCATGGTGAACTCAATTTTATTAAAGTGAAATTCATGTTCATTGAATGATTCAAACAACATTTTTGTTCTTAGATTATTTTGAAATTACTATAACACAAGGTTGTGGATTCCTCGATTGCAAAATGAGGTGTCTACAACTTCTAGGTTCTAATTCTTTTTTTTTTTTTTTTTTTTTTTTTTGCGTTTTAAAGGAGAAGTAGAAGAATTAGGCCGCGATATAATATTTTCTACAATTTCTTCCCCAACTATAATATAAACAAAAAAATTGTGTTTTGAGTTTTGTGAGGAGGGTTCTTGGTTCCCATTCTTTTGATTTGGTTCCTCTTAGTGTGGGGGCTTCCATTATTTTTGTAAATTTTCTATTTTGGCCTCATTTGACCATTCTTAGGAAAATTACCTTTGGGAAAGTTTTTATTTTCATAAACTATATTTACCATGAGGGCTTTAATTTCCAGAAATAATCCTATATTAATTCTTTTTAGTACAATAGTAACTCCTCACTTAAGATTTATTAACCACATGAAAATCCAACATTGTCCTCGTTTAGTTTACCAACTCATTATTTAGCAATTCATTAAAATAATATTTTAATATTAAAATGTTACAATACTCTGCCAATATATAGTGGAAACTGTAAGGACTAAATTTGGTTTCTAATCCCAAAAGGTAATATGATCTAGGCCTAAAGAGTCCAATATAATGAATTTGTAGAGAGTGGGTTAGAAAACTAGGCTCTAATAAGTTGGATAACAATTATAATGGATTTAGAGGACAAGAAAACAAAGACAAACTGGTTTTATCCAAGAAAAGTTGTCCTCGGCTCAATCCGAGGAGGTTAGTTCTTGTATATAATTCTTTTGAATTTGATTACAAGTCTAGTTCTTGTTGCTACAGTATTTTTCTCTCAATTTTCTGATCCCCCTCCCTTAGGGTCTTCTTTCTCTTTTATACTATCTTCCTTATTTCATCTCCACCCTCCACGTGTAGATCAGGTTGTTGGCGTTGATCCCTGTCCCATTAGCACCTTCCTGAAGTCTCTGGGAGTAGCTGTAAGGCTGAAAATTATTGTTCAGGTATCACTTCCACATTAATGTGACAAGAGGGTTAGCTGCAGAGCATTCAATGTGGTTGTAAGAGCTTTCTCTTAGATATTTTATAACATTTCTTTGTCTTGTGCTTTCATGATGTGTATCCTTTTCAATAGAATCTCCCGGAACGTTGCTCTGGATGGCAGACCATACTTTTTGACCTTTGCTTTGCTCAGCTGATGAGGCATTCCTCCTCGGACCACCTTCCGCAACCCTCATGACTAGACCCTTTCCTTCATTCACCAATGTGGACTTCTATGACAACGTTTAGTCATCTTCGGACTAGGCCCCCCGCCCAATATATATATATATATATATATATATATTTTTGGATAGCACCAGTCAGAACTGAGTCACCATTTAGTCAGGCAAAGAACCCTGGCCAGTTAGTACCAGCCTCCCCAGCATCAATAGCTAACCATTTTGTAGTCTCTACCATCTCGAGACCAAACTATGAAAGGCTAACCCAACCCAGTTATAGCTCAGTCTTAGCCTTACCGGCTCCCAGAACTATCACCCCATACATAGTTGATGACCTCTTTGGCCTCATACAGTTCCAAAGATCATCCCAGCCTCCATCCAGAAGACACAGGTCTCCCTATTTCAAGAAGCCTTTTGTCTAGCATGTCTCTTTTATTGAACCCCACATAGTTCATATAAAAGATCCTCTAGCTCTGGCAATGGAAGTACTACCAGATGGGTGGCATTACATCCCAAAGCACCCAGAGAAGAACATCAAGTATTACAGAAAAATCCTCATCCAGGAAGAGTCTGCTCGAGTAGAAAATATCATGAACAAGGTGGACCCCTCAGTAGTCCTTTATCATAAGCTCATCATCTTAGGTTTTCTTAGCTCCAAGATTGGGGAAGACATCCATCCTAGCTCAGAACCCTAAAAGGTCTCAAGTCTCTCACAGGTTCAGAACTCCATTATAGCTACTATGACTATATGGACGCCTTTGAGAAAGTATTATTTTACCAAAACAAGAATTTCGACCATTCATGGTTTTTAATGTTCAAAAAGAAGTTCTCCAGCACAATACCAACATGGTTCCTTAAGTGGTGGGAAATGTTTGGATCAGTACCCCAGATCTTTCCAGAACCCCTACAGGATGCCCTCAGGTATTTCAGTTCAAGATGCCAAGTTTCACATCATGGTGGATAGTTTCCAGCTATTCTGCATATGACGGTCATGTACAGAATTCATTGGATTAGCATGTGGAATTATGACATCAAAGGAAATCTGTTAAACAGAGAACTCTCAGTAAAATGGTGGGATAGTCTTAGGATTGATTCGATTATCAAACAGATACACCAAGACTTCCCTCCTCTAGTTCAGAGGACCATTGCTTTAGCCACAAGATCACAATCTAGTCTAGACTCCGTCCAGATCGTCGAAAAATCTAGCAAGGAATTAAAAGATCTAGCCCAGCAATTACTCCTCCAATCAGAAGAATTAGAGTCACAGGAGTAAGGTTCACTTGCCTCTTCAGAAGCCTCAGCCAACTTCGATCCAAATGATCCACTATTCCAGGATTCCTAGGATCTGAATGATGCTTACAGGCTAGACAGCGAATAAAAACATTCTGGATAGCACCGGTCACTATTCAGAACAACATTATTAGACAGGCTACTATTCACCTACAGTATTAGTCACTGTTGATGAATAGTACCCGCACTCAGCATACAGAAACAAACAAAAGACAGAATACTATTCATGAACAGTACCAGTTACTATTCATGAACAGTACCCGGCACAATTATTCAGAAGTACTATTTGCTTTCGGTGGAAAAGATTTTCACCTCAGTAAAAGCAATTTACCTTCCGGATTTTCAGCAATCTTCAGCAAGATTTGAGGCTCCCTTTAGTCTATAAAGGCAGCTCCCACTCCAGTCTGAATTAGGTCTAGTTTTAATAGAAAAACAACCTCCTTTCAGTGTAAGGCTAAGTCCCATCCCCATTACAACCCAATACTTGTAATCAGATGGAAACCCAGAGTTACATTTGTAACACCCCAGTCAGTCTTACAACTATAACCATATGGCCCCAGTCGGCCTTCAGTTTGTAATCAGATAGTCCAAGAACTGCATCTGACCCCCTTCTGCTTGTAACTTACCCCCTTTTGGTATCAGAGCCAAGTTGGCCGATCAGTTATTGTAAGTTACATTATTTTCAATCATAAGTTGGCCGGTTATACCGCCATAGTTATCAAAAATTATTTGCATTATTTTCATTAAATTGTGATATTTATATTATCTTCTAGATTTATTTCTTGATAACTCTCCTATTTCCATCCATTTATTCATTTGTGATCTTTTCTATCTATACTATTGTGTGAGAAAAGTTATTCTTTCATTCTATCTATCTCTTTGTGTTAATTACCTAAATTGACCAGTTATTACCAATATTATCTGTGTTTTCTTATTTTTGTGTTTAGCCCCAAAATCAGTTTCAGGTGTGGACTGTTTGAGATGTGTAAGACCCAATCGATGTTGTTCTTTAACCCAGTCAGACCACGGTATCCTAAGCCGAGTGGCCGTTTAGCCGAAGTGAGGCGTTAAGGCTTAAAAGTTAGGATAGTGGCAGTAGGAGATTACTGTACATTGAGAAGGCATCTTGTCTTTGGTTAGAATATCCTGTTTCAGATCTAAGGTTAGATCCAGTTATATGGAGATAGAGATAACCTGGTTGTAATTGTGATTTTCATCTAGTTTTTATAGAATGATGAATAGGTTGTTTAGAAGTAACTCTTCTACCAGTTTGTGTAGTAGATCATCATCACTCCTTGAGATTCCACAAGAAAATGGAACCATCGGTTCTTTGCCTGACTAGTACTCCTTGTGTTTTGCTGTTTAGGCAATTTTGGGGGTTGGGATTGTACGGGTTTCTTTCCTGACATTTTGGTTAGGACTCTGCAAAAATTCACGGGTAAGGAAATCAGGGATACTTTTTTGAGTCCTTTTATGAATTCAATGTCGAAGTCAAAAATTGAAAGGATGGTTTGCCATCGTGCAAAAATCTATTTTGATGCAATATTTTGAACATCTTTTTCTAAAACATGTTTTGCAAATAAACAATCAATCCTTATTAAAAATTTCTGGTTCAAAAGATCACTTTGAAATTTTGAAATACATAGTACACTATAGATAAAATTTCTTTTTTAATAGTACTATAATTTAACTGAGTGGGAGTCCAAATTCTTGAATGGAAACAGACTATCTGTACAGGAGAATTAGGACTAACACGTTGGATGAGAATGCCACCATAACCTATGTCAGAGGCATCAGTTTAGACAATCTTGAAGGAATTGTTTGAGGGAATTCCTAAACAAGGGAGTGTCTTGACATATTTTTTGATGTTTTGGACAATTAGGGTATGAGTTGGAGTCCAAGGAGATGGATTGGTTTGAAGTCTATCAAAAAGTGGTTTGCATTGCTGCCTGAGATTTTGATAGAATTCTGAGACATAATTGAGAGATCCTAGAAATCTTTGAAGTTGGGTTTTGTCTAGGATTTTATTTGGAAACTTATCCATAAACTGGATAGCTCTGTCTATAGGTTTGATGACACCATGTCTTATATCAAATCCTAAGAATTGCACACTAGTTTGGAAAAGTTTAATCTTGGGGGCTGAAACAACAAGACCATTGAACTTGATTGTTTGGAGAAACGTTCGTAGGTGCTTCCAATGTTGTTCTAGAGACTCGGAAAAGATAAGTACATCATCGATGTACACAATAGTATGGCTGGAAAATGGATTGAAAATCTCATTCATGATATTCTGGAATTCAGAAGGTGCATTTTTGAGACCAAAGGGCATTACGTTCCATTCATAATGACCAAAGGGTGTGGTAAAGGCTGTTTTGTACCTATCAGACTCTCTGATTTGTATTTGCCAAAAACCACTCTTCATATCAAACTTACTGAAAACCACTGCTTTACTAAGCCTATTGACTAAGTCTTTTTTGTTGGGAATTGGGTACCTTATCCATTCTAAGACTTTATTAAGGGGCTTGTAATTAATAACTAATCTGGGTACACCTCTCTCAATCTCAGCATTTTTCTGAACATAAAAAGCTGGACAAGACCATGGTGACTTGGATTTTCTAATAATTCCTTTCTTAAGGAGATCCTCAATTTCGGCTCTACAGATATCCATGAGTTCCTGGTTCATTTGGATAGGTTGAGCTTTGGTCGGGATATCCTTTTCTTTGAAATCCTTGGTATAAGGGAGAGCGACCTCGTGTCTCTTTCTATACCAAAAAGCTATGGGTAGACCAGAGCAGACTTCCTGCTTGAGTTTTTCTTCAAACTCTTTGATCTCTCTTTGGATGTTTTTACAAGCTAGTTTTTCTTCAACTTTCTTGTATCTTAAATTATCCTCAAGGTATTTGATATGCTGTGTTTTGGCCCTAATAAGGTTTAAGGTTTTAGAGACGGAGTTTTCCTGAAGACAACTGATATCTCTAGGTTCCGGACTTCTAAGAAACTTAAACTTAACTGGGTGGCCAAAAGGGTGGGTAGTGATTCCTTCATTATCAGTAACAAAGGGGTACAAAGGCACATGAAAGGATTTCCTAGGATAACTTTATCTGCCATGTTCTTGACTAAGACAAATGTGGTTTTGAAGCATGTGTCGTCTTGACAAACATGTGCTTTTGGGATTTTGTACTTAATCTGCATTTTTTCTCCACTTGCAGATGTTAGTCTTTCCTTTATTTTCTCAAAATATTTAGAAGGAATGATTCCTTCTTGGATACAATTGAGATCAGCTCCTAAGTCAATTAAGGCTATTGCCTTGAACTCAAAATCTTTACTAATCACAATTCTGACTATGGAATGCCATTTTTGGAACTTAATCCTACTCATGGTTTCTAGGAACTTACTGGGTTGTTCTTCCTGAACCATATCTGCTGTTGGGTTAACTGTTTCATCTTCATCATCAGAAGGGTTTTGGGATGAGGGACCTTCCTCATTACCTTGATGAGAAGAGTCTTCTAAAATCTTAACTCTTTGGTCAAGGAGACTGTTATCTACCTTAAGAATGGTCAATTCTTGCTTAAGGGTTCTAACTTCGGATTTGGTTTCTTTAATCTCATGCTGGAGGTCATTAACAGTGATTGTCTTTTTTGTAAACCTATTGTAGATTTTTTCTAAATCGACTTTAGGTTCCTGGGTCCTTGGTTTGGGTTTACTGGTAGCCCTAACTAAGCTTCATGGAATGCACTAAGCTTTTGAACTTTAAGGATTGGGTCCTTAATTTCTTCAATAAGATCAAGGAGGAGTTCTTCTTGCTTACTAAGAACTTTGACCTCACAAGGGGTTTTATGAACAACTGGGTTTGGTTGGACGACAACTTCTTTTTTGTCATCATTGATCCAGTTGGTCTTAGTGAGGACACAAGTCTTTTTGTGCCATTCAAAATGGTTTTCAAAGTACTCAAAGAAAGGGATATTTTCCGATATCTCTTTCATGAATGCTTTCCAAGCATTTAGAACCTCAACCTTTTGCTCTTTAGTATGGTTGGCTCTATAGGCTTCTCTTTTGACTCAGTTCTTTTCTAAGCCAAATTCTTAGCCTAAGGCGCCCATATCTGGTTCAAAGTCTCTTCTTAAGACTTTGAGATCAAAATCTTGATATGGGTCCTCCATATCAGTTCCTGAAGGGGATTCTACCTTTTCACTGTTGTCGCCATCTTGATCAACAACTGAGTCCTGTTTGGCTGTGTAGCAAGGTGTACTAACCTGGGATCTAGTCCTAACCCCTTGAAGTTCAGAGCCTAAATCTCTTCAGGACCTTGGGAAAGGAACTAAAGGTCTGGAAGAACTACACTAGGATGCAGGCTTTTCTTTAAGAAAGATAGTTGGCTGCCTAGAGGTGTGAATAGGCTGAAGATCGATTGGGGATCTGGGCCTATAATCATGTAAAGGTGTCTTGAACCTAGATTGGTCAAAACTATGTCTAACAGAACCATCTGCTAGTTGTTGGATGAAATCTAAGTCTGGATTCTGGTTTGAGTTTTGGATCTGGAGAGGATAATTCTCATTTTTCAGAGTCCAACTAGTTGGGAAATCTACTTCTGACCATTTTAGGGTTCTAGGTACCTGAATCTTAGCATTAACATTGGTCTGGATAAGTAGGGTTTCTCCTAACTTTTTCCTATCAAGTGCTCCAACGTTCAGGTTGGTTCTACAACACTTATAATAGATCCTGTATATCAAGGCGATCTGGCTGGCTCCCTGCACCATGAGGGTACCATGAGACTTGATATTAAGGTTAAGAACCTTCATGATATGCTTGTCATGGAGGTCAACTATGAAATTGGGGAAATAGTTGAAATGAATTGGTCCACCACTTAGACTAGTTTCAATGGTTCTTAAGAGGCTGTCATTAAATCTTATATGACGGGTATCTCTAAGGGCTAGAAGGATTGAACTGTTCAACCTTCTCTAATGAGAGGTTTAACTTCAACCTAGACTGAACCTATGTGAAGGAATTTGTGTCCTTGCTTCCTGTGAGCTTTAATCTTTTCTGAACTAAACAGGTAGCATGTTTCATATGGCTTTCTAAGACCATAAACTTGTTCTATGGTTCTAACATGGTAATTTGTCTTGAAGACCTTCTTCAAGTTCCATGGAGACCTATAGATTTCATTGGTTGAAACACTAGGAATATTCCAATCTCCTAACTTTAGATCTAGATCTGATAGCTCATACTCTTCAGTATTGATGGTTCCATTTCCAAAAGGGGGTAAGTTACAAGTGGAAGGGAGTTAGATGCCATTCTTGGGCTATCTGATTACAAACTGAAGGCCAATTGGGGCCATATGATTGCAGTTGTAAGACTGACTAGGGTGTTACAAATGTAACTCTGGGTTTCCATCTGATTACAAGTGTTGGGTTGTAATGGGGATGGGACTGAACCTTACACTGAAGGGAGGTTGTTTTTCTGTTAAAACTAGACCTACTTCAGACTGGAGTGGGAGCTGCCTTTTATAGACTGAAGGGAACCTCGAATCATGCTGAAGATTGCTGAAAATCCAGAAGGTAAATTGCTTTTATTGAGGTGAAAACCTTTTCCACCGAAAGCAAATAGTACTTCTGAATAATCGTGCCGGGTACTGTTCATGAATAGTGACTGGTACTGTTCATGAATAGTATTCTGTCTTTTGTTTGTTTTTGTCGGCTGAGTGCGGGTACTGTTCATGAATAGTGACTGGTACTGTTCATGAATAGTATTCTGTCTTTTGTTTGTTTTTGTCGGCTGAGTGCGGGTACTGTTCATCAACAGTGACTGATACTGTAGGTGAATAGTAGCCTGTCTGAAAATGCTGTTTTGACTGGTGCTATCCAGAATATTACCAATTAAAACTGCCATCGAAACCATCATCTGGAGATTCCCATGGGGGATCATCATTGTAGGAGTGCTCGTGAAAAGTGGTAAACTGTTCACAAAGTCCATAATAGATTAATGGTTCATAAATCAGATCTGTTCCTAGAATCATAAACCTCCTGGGGTTGCAATTGTGAGTCCATGAAATCTAGGGAGTGGATTCATAGTATGGCTTGGTGGAGAAAACCGAAATTCTTCTTGTGTTGCCAATGAAATGGTAATTCTTCCATAATTCCTTGGTAACATTAAGAATTTCATTGTTGAAGTATTTTCTCCAACATTCAGCAAGAGCTTGAGGATTCTTGTATGAAAGGAAAGAGTTTCCTTCAAACCAGGGACCTTGGTGGGAATATCCCCCTATGAGAAAGAGATGCTTTGAGGGCTTAATTGTCCAATTCCCAATTTGGGATTGTGCTCCAACATCTGATAGATACAAAAGGACTCTTGACAGTAGTGATGGTTTGCTTGATGATCAAAGGAAGTTGGCTGACTTGGTTGTGGCTGGTTAATCTTATGAACCTGACAAAACCATACTCGAACATCTGAGAAAGCCAGTGAGGATTCATTTGATTATCTTCTTCTTCATCTTCTGAAACATCACTAAAGTTGATTAGCAATCCAAGAAAGGGGTGTCTTGCCCTTTCGTAAACTCTAAGACTGCTTCCAAAATATGCTTCCCAGCGGGCTAGTGACAGAGCATCATTAACATGATTTGAGTCATCAGGATCAGGGTGTCTGGTGGTGACTAATATTCTGAAATGCCTAAACCATTGGTCAAGTGATTCAGTCATAGTCTTACTTCCTAAAATACTGCCTTGTATTTCAGGGGGTAAGTTGGTAAATGCATTTCTTACTGAGGCTTGAGTCTTAAGACTTAACCTGGCAAAACATGTGCCCATAAGAATAGTATTATCCTTAGAATGGATTTCCTCTCTGCCAAAGAGTAGACTGGTGATATGATCATTTTTTGCCTCAAGATTTACTACATGGGTTTTTAGGGTTTTAAGGGTTCTTTGAAAAAGATCATTGTTATGAAGAATATAGGTTGAATGAAGGAGGTCAAGGATGGTTCTTGTGGAGTATGGGAAATTTGAATGTACTCCAAGCGATTCCTTCTCTAAGGTCTCCTGCAAAATAGCAACCATGTTACTACTGAAAGGTGCCATTTGGACAGATTCCTGAAGGGATGTTGCTTCTCTTTGGTTTCACTTAGAGAAGGCGCCTTCATGCATTTCAAAAGACTGTTCCGTGAGCCTTTTGTTCCGAGGATAGTCTTGTATAGGAGTTTTACCTTTATCCTTTTTCTCTGTTAAGGAACTCATTTCCCTCTTTCTACTGGTACTGAGGTTTATTTGCTGGGTTTCCTGTTTGGGTTTGTCTGGACAAGCAAAATGGTTTTCTATTACACGTATGCTTGATGAAACATTTTTTAATACAGGGGATGCAATGCAGCAAATATTTTTATGCAATATGCATGTTTTGAAATATGATGATTTTTGGGGCTGGAAAGAATTTCCGATTGGAATGTTCGGATCAGGGTTCTTTGCCTGTCTTGTTTTGAAGGAGATAATGGATAAATATCGTGAATTAGATTCAGGATATTTAGGATTGATAAGGATCCCTCCTTGTACCTTGGAAATATCTAAATCCTGGCTAAGGGTTCTGTCCTTAGGTTCAAATTGGTTTTTGTTGAACTGGATAAGCTTTTGAGCTTTGATGACTGGGTCTTCAATCTGTTCTATGAGATTGGAGAGGGACTCTTTTTCTCTATTGAGTGTACTGATATTCTTGTTTCTACAACAACTATCTCTGTAGGCTAAATCAATTCTAGGTTCACTAGAAGAATTATAGTCATTAGAGGGTTCTAAGGATGATGACTGGTAGACTTCATGGTCACTAGAACTGTTGTTTGACTCATGTTCTATATGGTTAAGTTCTAGGAGTTTGAAAATCTTTTCTTTACTGGATTGTTCGTTGATGAAGGTATTGATGAGATTTTTGGCTTCAGCTCTACACTCATTTCTGAAATGTCCCTTTTTTTTCACAATTAAAGCATTTTCCTAATGCTTTTGAGGGTTTCTCATATCTGCCTGTGGACTTAGAAGGTTTTCCTTTTTTTATAAAAATCACTATCTTTGGAATTGTTGTATTCCTTTTTCCTGTAATACCTGGCAGCAGTCTTTTTTAGATATGGCTTCTTAGGGGATTCTTTCCTCTTGAACTTGGATTTCCTTTTAGAAGGGAAATTGGGGGTAAGTCGTATTGTGTACAGAAGGTTCCTACTTCGTACTTGGCTTTGGTTTTGTTGGCTTGACTTTGTATTTTGAAATCTCTGCACATCTTCATCCCTTCACTTCGGATAGTGCTAGAGATATCACCATAGGTTAAATTATCATAATCAATGATGCCTAGCAAGTTGCAAAGTGTTTCTTTCACTTTTTCACCAAATAACCTAGGTAAACCATTGATGAACTTCTCTTTCCAAAATGGAGAGTTACAATCACTTCGATGCATGACTCTGGTGGTGAACACGTCTTCGTACCACCTGTAGTCTCCTAAGGTTTGACATCTAAGGTTACTTAGTTGATCGTAAATCCTAGATGTGATGTTGCTAGGTTTTCCTACGAAGTGGTTAATGATCGTATAGATCAGGGTATTAACACCCTCAGGAATTCCTCTTCCTGGATGCTCTTCAAAAATGGGGAGACCTTCCTCATTCTTTTGGATGGCATTCCTAATGTCTTCTTTAGATTCTTCAGTTAGGCTGTTGTTCCACCATTGGAGCAACTTTCCTGTGAAACCTAAAACTATGAGATCAATTACTTCTGGGTGGCTTTTTCCCTCATTAAGGTAATTGTTAGCTACCGTAGCTATGTTCTGGATTTTATTCAGAATTTCTTGTTCTGATAAACCATCTATGTTCCATTCATAAAGCTTTCCAGAAGAGATTGAGAATTGGTTACTGACATTCTTCTCTTCATATTGAAGGTCAGGTGGTGTAGGTCTAGGGTACCAATTTTTTGTTAAACTAGTTGGGTTAGGATGGTGAAGTCTTTTCACCTCTAATCCTCGAAATTGATTTTCTATGTGTTTTATCTCCTTTTCACTATCTGAGGAGGTTCTACTAGAAACACTAGAAGCCTTAGGACGTCTAAGACTTTAAGTTGGGAGGGTCTGCTAGGTGAAGAGGTGCTAGGTGAAAAGGTGACTGGTTCCTTCTTCACTAATTCTTCAAGTTTTTAGGTAACAATCTCTGAAGCTGATTGGTCTTTTGATTTGATACTAGATTGTCTTGATGTTGGGAGCCTTACTAAAAGCTTTTCTATGGTTTGGGTGGGTTTACTAAGGCTTCCTGATTGGAGGATGACCTTGTTTTCTATTTTATCTTCAACCCTATCTAGTTGTTTTTCAATGACATCTAAGCACTGGTTGGTATAATTGTTCTGCTCAATAACCTTTTTGACAAATTTCTCTTCTCCTGAAGGGAATCTAAAGGGTGTGGCAAGAACATCCTGATTCTTATACTTAAATGTAATGGCTGCTAGAGGTGGGTGACTAGATCTGACAACTTCTTTTGTGCCATCTTTGGTCCAGTTTGTTTTTGTGAGGACACAAGTATTTTTGTGCCATTCAAAATGGTTTTCAAAGTACTCAAAGAAAGGGATATTGTTCAATATCTCTTTCATGAATGCTTTCCAAGCATTTAGAACCTCAAGCTTTTGCTCTCTGGTATGGTTGGCTCTATAGGCTTCTCTTTTGACTCGTTTCTTTTCTAAGTCAAATTCTTTGCCTAAGGCATCCATATTTGGTTCAAAGTCTCTTCTTAAGACTTTGAGATCAAAATCTTGATATGGGTCCTCCATATCAGTTCCTGAAGGGGATTCTACCTTTTGATTGTTGTCGTCATCCTGATCAACAACTGAGTCCTGTTTGGCTGTGTAGCAAGGTGTACTAACCTGGAATCTAGTCCTAACTCCTTGAAGTTCAGGGCCTAAATCTCTTCGAGACCTTGGGAAAGGAACTAAAGGTCTGGAAGAACTACACTGGGATGCAGGCTTATCTTTAAGAAGGATAGTTGGTTGCCTAGAGGTGTGAATAGGCTGAAGATCGATTGGGGATCTGGGCCTATAATCATGTACAGGTGTCCTGAACCTAGATTGGTCAAAACTAAGTCTAATAGAATCATCTGCCAGTTGCTGGACGAAATCTAAGTTTGGATTCTGGTCTGGGTTTTAAATCTAGAGAGGATAATTCTCATTTTCCAGAGTCCAATTAGTTGGGAAATCTACTTCTAACCATTTTAGAGTTCTGGGTACCTGAATCTTAGCATTAACATTGGTCTGGATAAGTAGGGTTTCTCTTAACTTTTTCCTATCAAGTGCTCCAATGTTCAGGTTGGTTCTACAACACTTATAATAGATCCTGTATATCAGGGAGATCTGGCTGGCTCCCTGCACCATGAGGGTACCATGAGACTTGATATTAAGGGTAAGAACCTTCATGATATGCTCGTCATGGAGGTCAACTATGAAATTGGGGAACAGTTGAAATGAACTGGTCCACCACTTAGACTGGTTTCAATGGTTCCTAAGAGGCTGCCATTAAATTTTATATGACGGGTATCTCTAAGGGCTAGAAGGATTGAACTATTCAACCCTTCTTTGATGAGAGGTTTAACTCCATCCTGGACTAAGCCTATGTGAAGGAATTTGTGTCCTTGCTTCTAGGGCTGTAAACGAGCCGAGCTTTGTCGAGCAGTGCATGTTCAAGCTTGGCTCGTCGGTAAAATTATAAAGCTCAAGCTTGGCTTGAGCTTGAGACAAGTCTAAAATATTGTTTGAGCTTGAGCTTGTGGGAAACCCAAAAAGCTTGAGCTTGGCTTGGCTTGGCTTGATTCATTAGTCAAGCCAAGCTCGATCTTGATATCAAGCTCAAACACGAGCTCAGATCAAGATTTTGAGCTTGAGATCCAAAAAAATTATCTAATGCTTAAATCTCCCAAAATCAAGTAAACAAATATAAGAAAATAGCACATCATTTTATCATGCTTCTAGTCCAACCTATGATTAGCCATTGTTCATATTACAACTTTACAAAATTAAATTCAATCATTCATCCTTTATTGTCTATAGCTTCATCAATTGTTTAAAATGTAATTTTTACATCCACATTAGATGATAAAGAACTAGAAAAAGGCTTGTTTGTAACTATTGTGAATGAGAAATGATTAACATGGTTTATAACTTTACATTAGATAATGGATAAGGAAGGACCATATGTGGCCCACTTATAAATTTTTTTGAAAAGGTAACTAAAGTCTAAAGTGGTGCTTGATCAGTTTAGAGGGAAATGAAAAATAAAGGTAAAGGGTATTGGTCTAATATGAGATATTTTACTATTAAGACATGCGTAATGAGTTTATTTAGAAAGGACATATCAAGCTTATAAATGAGTTTATACTTGACTTGTTTTGTATCGAGCCTTATAGTTCACGAGCTTGTTCATGAACAAATAGTTTTATTTGGGCTCGGCTTGTTTACTAAACAAGCCTAAAACTAAAGCTTAAGCTTGGCTTATTTATAAACAAACAAACATGAAAGAGCTTTTTATCGAGCCGAGCTTGAGTTGTTTATGAACGGCTTGGTTCATTTACAGCCCTACTTGCTTCTTGTGAGCTTTAATCTTTTCTGAGCTAAACAGGTAGCATGTTTCATATGGCTTTCTAAGACCATAAACTTGTTCTATGATTCTAATATGGTAATCTGTCTTGAAGACCTTCTTCAAGTTCCATGAGGACCTATAGATTTCATTGGTTGAAACACTAGGGATATTCCAATTTCCTAACTTTAGATCTAGATCTGATAACTCATACTCTTCACTATTGATGGTTCCATTTTCTTGTGGAATCTCAGGGAGTGATGATGATCTACTACACAGACTTGTAGAAGAGTTACTTCTAAACAACCTATTCATCATTCTGTAAAAACTAGATGAAAGTCACAATTACAACCTGGTTATCTCTATCTCCAAATAACTGGATCTAACATTAGATCTAAAATAAGGTAATCTAACCAGAGACAGGATGCCTTCTCAATGTACGATAACCTCCTACTGCCACTATCCTAACTTTTAAGCTTCAACGCCTCACTTCGACTAAACGGCCACTCGGCTTTGGATACCGTGGTCTAACTGGGTTAAAGAACAACATCGATTGGGTCTTACACATCTCAAATAGTCCACACCTGAAACTGATTTTAGGGCTAAACACAAGGATAAGAAAACATAGATAATGTTGGTAATAACTGGTCAATTCAGGCAATTAACACAGAGAGATAGATAGAATGAAAGAATAACTTTTCTCACACAATAGTATAGATAGAAAAGATCACAAAAGAATAAATGGATGTAAATAGAAGAGTTGTCAAGAAATAAATCTAAAAGATAATATAAATATCACAATTTAATGAAAATAATGCAAATAATCTTTGATAACTATGGCGGTATAACCGGCCAACTTATGATTGAAAATAATGTAACTTACAACACTATGGCGGTATAACCGGCCAACTTATGATTGAAAATAATGTAACTTACAACAACTGATCGGCCAACTTGGCTCTGATACCAAAAGGGGGTAAGTTGCAAGTGGAAGGGAGTCAGATGCCGTTCTTGGGCTATCTGATTACAAACTGAAGGCCGACTGGGGCCATATGATTACAGTTGTAAGACTGACTAGGGTGTTACAAATGTAACTCTGGGTTTCCATCTGATTACAAGTATTGGGTTGTAATGGGGATGGTACTGAACCTTACACTGAAGGGAGGTTGCTTTTTTGTTAAAACTAGACCTACTTTAGACTGGAGTGGGAGCTGCTTTTATAGACTGAAGGGAACCTCGAATCCTGCTGAAAATTGCTAAAAATCCGGTAGGTAAATTTCTTTTACTGAGGTGAAAACCTTTTCCACCGAAAGCAAATAGTACTTCTGAATAATTGTGCGGGGTACTGTTCATGAATAATGACTGGTACTGTTCATGAATAGTATTCTGTCTTTTGTTTGTTTCTGTCGGCTGAGTGCGGGTACTGTTCATCAACAGTGATTGATACTGTAGGTGAATAGTAGCCTGTTTGAAAATGCTGTTCTGACTGGTGCTATATATATATATATATATATATATATATATATATTGGGCCTATAATACCTACAGAAACGTACTGTTTTCTTACTAGACTTTGGCAAAATTTTCAAAGATTCTGTGAACCATAGTTGAAGTGGGGTCTCCCTTTACTATCAAATAATTAATCTTCAATTTTTCAATCCCAACCTTTAATCTAAACAAGTAATCCTTTTTTATATATTATAAAATAGCCTCGAATTGATAAGAGCAGTAAATATTTGAGGAAGAGGATTTTTACTTATTTTATTAAAAATAAAATCCCTTAGAGTTTTTAAGATATTCCTACTATGAAAATTTTAAGATTCTATTTGTAATTAGTAGACCTTATTTTTAAATGTCATCAATATTTCAAAATAAAATAAAATTGAATATCATCATTTATATATTTATTAATGATGTGGTCAATTTTATTAACTTGTTTTAAAACAGATACAAAGGATTTCATTCAGTTAATGTTGAAATTTTATTAGAATTCCAAAAGCTTCTCATCAAATTTTACTCCACTAATGTTTGGGTGCAATTAATATGTTAAAGAATTCCAACAGATTCTCAACAATAAGTCATTCATTGCACTAGTCTACAACTCAATTCTCCAAGAATTACAGAACCTTCTCATCAACTTCCCATCTTCTATTTCACTAGTGTGTATGGAATATGTATGGTGCAATCATGTTATGAATTCTAGAACATTCTCATTAATATAATATAATCCATTCCACTACTCTATTCAATTATCCAAGAATTCCAAAGCTTCTTCATCAATTTCTCATAAATTACACTAGTGTGTATGTAATATGTATGGTGCAATTATGTTATGAATTCCAGAACATTCTCACTAATATAATAATCCATTCCACTACATTATTCAATTATCCAAGAATTCCAAACCTTCTCATCAATTTCTCATCTATTCCACTAGTGTATGGTGCAAAATCCCCCCCCCCCCCCAAAAAAAAAAATGGTGCAAAGTAAAAAAAATTCTAACATCACACACTTTTGTGTTGTAATTTTGTCAAGACTCTAATGTTGCACACTATAGATAAGTAGAAAGAAAATAATGAGTTAATATGTATGTGATAAACAAACCCTTTACAATCTGCTATATAAAATAATTATAAAAAAAATGCTATAAAAAGCATGGTTTTAGAATTAGTAGTACATTGTGTAATTATGTCATAAATTTTTAAAAGTGTTTGGAGGTCTAAAGAGGAAAAATATTCGAGCTACAAGCAGCGAGATTAGAGCATCCACAGCAGTGGAGTTAAATTTTTAGCAATTTAGCTTCACCAAAAGTTACTTTATCTATTATAGCTATACACTTGCTGCAACAGTGGATTTATTTTAGCTTTTAATACAATAAAATAATATAAATATCACAATAAAATAATACATTCCCTCAATAAAATAATATATCCCACTACCTAAAAAAATCCACAACACCAACCACAACCATCTCTTTCATCAGCCACAGCCACAAACACAACCACCATCGCCGCCGCCGCCGCCGCCGCCGCCACCACCACCAACACCAACAGTCCACAAAAAAAAAAAAAAACCACCAACGAAACCCACGAAATCCAGAAGAGATCGGCGGTGAGATGGAGAACTGGCACCCACCACCACTGCCACCACCACCAGCAGTCCACAACAAGGAAAAAAAAAAAAAAAACCACCAACGAAATCCACGAAATCCAGAACAGATCGGCGCTGAGATGAAGAACCGGCACCCACCACCACCGCCACCACCACCAGCAGTCCACAACAAGAAAAAAAAAAAAAAAACCACCAACGAAACCCACGAAATCCAGAACAGATCGACGGTGAGTGGAGAACTGGGCGGTGCCGGTGGAGCTTGGATCGGTGACGAAGGCGGTGCCGGTGGAGCTTGGATCGATGATGAAGGCGGTGCCGTTGGAGCTTGGATCGACGATGAAGCTTAGGCCGGCGGTGAAGATGAACCCAAAACAGTGAGATGAGAGATGAGAGCTTTTGGAGTGTCGTCTGAGAGAGTTGTCTGAGAGAGTGTGGGCGGATGGGAGGAATAAAAGAAAGGAGAAAAAATTAAGGAAGAAAGGAGAAAAAATTAAGGAAGAAAGGAGAATGGAATAAAAAATTATTTTTTAGTTTTAGATGTTTGTTACAGTGCACATCTAAAGATAGATGTGCACTGTAGCACTTTAGTTAAAAATTATAGATATGACTCCACTGCTGTGGGTCATTTTTGTTATATCAGTGGAGCTAAAATAGCAATATAACTATTTAGCTCCATTGCTGCAAATGCTCTTACCAAAATATTGTAACAGTCTAAAAAAGAATTGTCAAGAGTTCGGTTCTCAATCATCAATATCTCAGACAGCAGCAAAGATCCCACTTCCTCTTCGTCCGTACAGGTATATATTTTTCAATAACTAATTTATTTATGAGTTATGACTTATGACATAGATTCTTATCTTATCTTATGTATTCTTTATTATAAAGTTTAATTTATATAAAACAAAGATTCGGCAGATCACTCAAAACGCTACGCTACGCACAAATTTTGGTCCCACATTGACCCTAGTGCTTCGAATGCAAGGCAAGAAGAAGAAAAATAGTGTTTTTTTTGGAAAAAAAAAATAAAATTGTCACCAATGGGGGAACAGAGTTCAGTCAACACTGACAAATTTTTTGGGAGTAAAATTAGAGATCACTAATTATGGTTTTAAAGTACATTTTGAAACATAAAGTAGGAGAATTATCTTCAAATTATGAAAATTTTCAATTAGTTTAAAATCTTAGGTAACAAACTATTAATAGTAGGTTAAAAAGTGGTATAAGTAGTACGTGTAAATAACTAGTAACAAAATGTCACCTAAGTTTTTCATAATAAAACTTTTTTTTTAAAAGAAGTTTTGTTGTGAAAATATTGTGAACATAATATTATTCTTTAAAAAAAAACTAAATATTCTCATTTAAATGAGCTTATTTTTTTATTAAAATAAAATATACTATTTTATTTATAAAGCTTTAAAATTTTTTAATGTACAATTATATTTCCATACAATAAATAAAAGGAAAAAAAAAAAAAAAAGAAGCTTACACCAAAAGTAGAAGTTAGTTTTTTTTTTTTAATGAAAAAAGTAGAAGTTGGTTTGATTTCTTTTTAAATAGTACCAAAGTGAAGCATAGACTGCATAGTGGTTCCACTTTAAGATTAAAAAATAAAAGGTTTGAGGAAAAACGCGCAGAACTTGAGCGAGCGCGTTTGCATGTGGAGGCTTGCAAGTTGCAAGTTGCAACTAAAAAAAAAAAAAAAAAAAAAAAACTCCATTTATAAATACAGTTATAATAAATACTTATTAATAATTGCTATTATTATCAAATTTTATATTTAAAAAATATTAAAAAAAATTATAATATGTTAAACTTTACCTTACTTACAAGTTACCATAATATTGACTAAATATCAATAATCATTTTTTACCACACTAATTTATAAGCTTTTTCTAATAAAATGTGTTTGGGCCTTGCGGTAGTTTTATTTATTTATTTTTAAATATTAAAAAGAAAACAAATATAAGATTGAGTGTCATTGCTCTAACATTACAAAGACGTATATAAAAAGAGAATTTATATGGTAACAAAACATTTTTATATCACTTATGTTTTTATTACGGTGAGGTTGTGACGATTTGTTGTGCCCTTATTAATACAAAAAAAAAAAATGTTTACCACTCTCACTTGACTAATTGTACTTTGTGTAGTGATTAAAAAGACATTAATAAGATTGTTATTATTATTATTGTTTAAATTAAAACAATAAATAGATGAACAGAAGAATCTAGAACTAGAATCTCATGCATAAATAAATAAATAAAGTCCAAGCTTATATTTAGACTTGGTTACTGTATAGACTTGCTAGTGAAGATAGTTGACAATGACTTGACTTATCATGAGTAGTATAAAGACAAGAAGAGCAAGGCAAACTGCTTTCTCACAACTGCTCTTGTTTTCTGTTATGGATTTCAAGAGCTCATCCGATTCCTAATATCTTTCTTTCTTAGATAGTTTTTCAGTAAAACATTTTCCGGGTTTCTCAGTAAAACTCTTTCAGGGCACTTCAATAAAAAAGCTTCCTGTGCCTGTGAGAGATGGTAGTGTTGAGTTTTGATTGGCCACCTGGGTTCAGATTTAGTCCTAAGGACACGGAGCTCATCGAATTCTACCTGAAGCCAAAGATCACCGGCAATGATAAAGACATTTGGTTTATACCCGAAATTGAGTTCTATGAAGATGAGCCATGGGATTTACCAAGTAATCTTCTTGTTTTTTATTATCACACACCCAAGTTCATTTCATGGAAATTTTAATGCTTTTTTTTTTGTGAAAAGGTAGGAAAATGTTTCACATTGTATTAGTTTGTTGATTGTTGCTTGTTCTGTGCTCTTGTTATAGAATTTTGCTGGACTAGTGTGTTACATTATTTGATCGCAAGAAATAGTTACAGACGTCATGGCAGCTACTTGAATCTATATTCGAGTCCTAAGTTCTAACCATGCGTGTGCGTGTGCGGTTTTTTGTTGTTGTTGTTGTGAGTATCTGTTTTCTGGTCTTCTTGTTGTCTGGTTCATGTTGTATCTAGTTAGCGTTTTCTTTTGTATAAAGAATGAAACTTTCTCTGTAGTTAATTTGTTGTGGTGAATTTGGAAGTGCAATTTTTTTTTCTCTTTTTGCTTACTTTGATAACAGAATTTTGAATCAGCCTTTGTAAGAAGTTTTGAACTTCCAATGTTATGTGACTTCTTTGTTAGTATTATACTTACTAGATTACATAAGATTTGCATAATATGCCCTTATAATTATCTCATAGTTGAGCAATTATATAATATATACATGCTCATGTGATTTTTCCCATTTTGGGTGTCAAAATTTTGTGCTTAAGTCTGGTTTCTTGTACTGTAGTTAAAGCTGGGATTGCTTCGGAGGACCAAGAGTGGTTCTTCTTCACTGTACTGAGCCCGAAGCATCAGAACGATAATCCAAAAAAGAGAAAAAGGGGTCAGAAACAGGAACTGGTGAACAGGCAAACCAAGGCTGGGTTCTGGAAATCCACCGGTAAAGATCGGGAAATCGAGTCTGGAGGGATCGTGGTTGGAACGAAGAAATCTCTGGTCTTCCATAGAGGGAGTACTAAGGGAAAAGGGAAGGGAATAGGGACTAATTGGGTAATGCATGAATACAGCACAACCCAGAAAGAGTTTGATGGAAAACACCCCGGCCAGGTTGGCTATTGCTATTCAGTTTGTTTGATTGATGTTATATTGACCTCAGATTTTTTATTGATTACTCAACTGAGTTTGTGTGTTGATTTGAGATTGTTTTTCCTCCAAAATCATTGGAGGTAACTTTAAAAGAGGATTGATTGAATTAGTTAGGATTGTGGAAGCTGTTAATTTTTTGTTAATTCTTAGTGAGGGTTATCATTCTTGCTGGATTAATTATCTCTCTCACTTTTTAATATTTTATTTTCATCAAAGAAGGTATTCTTAATCCATCAAGTGATAGATATTGAATTTGACATGTAGACAGTGTTGCAAGGGAGTAGTGATTTTAGCTCAAAAGTTCCCCTATTGAGGAGAGGAGGAGACTCTTAAGAACAGGGTGTTAGTTTTTATTTATTTATTTTTATTTTTAAAGAATTTTGATGGTTTCTTTTGGGTTGAACGATACTCACATGTATGAATTGAGAATTTGTTTGTTTTGTTAATATAAGAGTGGCATTGGGTGTATAAAGGTTTTGAGATTGTGGGTCTCGTTTATGATGTAATGGGATTTGGGAGAGTTTTTGTTTCTGACATTTGTGTGTGATGCTTGTGAGAGTGTGCTAATTTGGTTGAGGTTTTGTTGAATGTGGTTGTAATCCATATTATTGATAGTGGATTTCAATTGGTGTTGTTACTAGTGGACTGCATGGAGTTGACTGAACCATGCTTAATATTGTTATCTTGTAATGATTTTTTTTTTTTTAAATTGTTAATGTGAATGTGCTCTCACTAGCTCCAAATCAAAAAAAGTTTTACTGAAACCTATTATATAAAATGGCTTTGTAGGACAAACTCCTCTATGTCATTGTTAGTTACAACATTTCTGATATATATTTACATTCTGTTATTTGCATCTTTGTGGTAATTCAATTTGTAGTATATATAAGGCAAGGATGATATGTTCGTCCAATTCACTTGGGTGCTTAACATTATGCAGAAGGCCTTTGTACTTTGTCGTTTATTCAATAATGAAGAAAAGAGTAACAAAGGTGGACCTGCAAAGTCTAAGCCTGCACTGTCTCCTGTATCTCCAGTATTGGAAGTGCATGCTGAAATTTCTGATCAAATGATGTCTGATGGTACAGAACTTGTTCAGTGTAACAATGACAACAAACATCATAAAGCATACGTTGTGGATGATCAGGCCGAAGGGGTGAGATATATATATATATATATATATTTTTTTTTTTTTGGTTGGAATTGAGAAGTATAGTAAATTAATCAAGTACTTATCTTGTGCACTCATGTTTCTTTCGTCAGGTTGATAGAAGTGAGGAGGACATGGAACTTCTCATGGGTGCATTCTATGTCCCTTCAGAGGACTCTCCATCCAGTTTACCCCTCACCACTACTGATGTTTCAACTCCGATCACTGTCAAATCTTCTTATAAAGAAACACAATCTGAACCAACATTGGCTCCAGCATCTCAAGAATTGCCTGAGCAAGCTGAATACCATCCGATTAATTGCATAACAAGATTTGACAATGCCGCACCACTTGCATGTAACGATGATTATAATGCATATGCTGCAGAAAATCAAGTGGCAGAAGTAAATACTGCAGAAGTGAGAATGAATTTTACTTTCAGCTTGAAACAGTTGTCAATATTATTATTTTGTGGGAATTAAAAGTGTAGATACTAAAAATATATACTTATCTCAGTTATTCATTTGTCTTCCATCAGGTTGACCTCGATCTGGATATGGACAAAGCCTTCGAAAGGTTCTTTATCCCTCCACCAGGGTCAGTAGATTGCTACCTTTTCTCCCCACCAACTTCAACCCCCGTTACTGCTCTTTCATATCCTACCACAGCTGAAGCTTCTCTTGAAGCACAGTCTATGCTAGCCCCAGCTTCAATGTCTCCAGACTTTGGCAGTGAAGCTGACAATTATCGCACAAGTTTTCGACGTCTTCCTGAAGAAAATTCTGATGGAATAACAACTGACACTATAGTGCCCATTGAGTACAATGGTTATAACACTTATGTTGCAAATAATCTAGTGGCAGAAGTGACATCTGATGAGGTGAGGAAAGAATTAAATTCAAGCATGAAACAATAACTTCTTTTTTCCAAGGGTAGTTAACTAGTTATGTACCCATCCTATTAATTTATGTTTCTAACATCAGGCTGATTTGCAGGTGGAGGCAGGCTCGAATATGTTCCCTGACACACCACAGCCACTAGGTTGCGACATGTTATCCCCGTTACACTCGCACATGCAAGCAGAGTTAGGTTCTTCTTGCATCTCTTACCCTTTTACCAATGACTTAAACAGTGGTTATTGGAGGGCGCATCACCAATCCGGCATGAATGTGCCAGCTCCCACTTTCTCCGAGTCCAAGGATTTAACTCTTATTAATCCAGATGAGTTCTTTCGTAAAATGTCTAGCAGTCAAAATAATCTTGCTTTTGATGATGGGACCCAGAAAAACACGGTCTCTGATAAGGACAACGAGTCATGCAGTGGGTCAGATGCCAATCTGGTAAGTGAAAACTCTCAAGATATTGTTTATTAATTGATCTCGCAAGTTTTTCAAAGAAAATTTAAGCTGTGTTAATTTGCAGCTCAAGACTTTTTATAATCCTTTGTGGCTAGTTTTTGAGTTATTCAATGTGGTTTATTTGTGTCTTTTATCTTCAGATAAATTGGTCTTCTAAAAGCTAACCTTGCAGTGTTATTATGTACAGCCGTTCATGCTTGAGGATCTAGAAATGGAGTCGCTTGATGAGATCTTCAATCCAGAGGTTTCATCAGGGTTGTTAAAATCAGGATCATACTTAGGATCTCTAGGAGGGTCTGTGGGATCAGATCACAGGATCTGATTGAAGATACCCTTACTAATATTAGTAAGGGTAAAAATTAAAAGAATTATTAGTCTCTCTTGGAAAGAATTTATCCAAGAAAAAAGAAAGGAAGAAAGTCGTTCTCAGAAAGAGTAAAAGAATTTTTATTACTCTTTGAAGACAAATTGGAGCTCTTTCTTTTCCCACTTACATACATTTGCAAACATTCCGGAAAGTCTCCTCAAACCGATTCACTCTTTTTCACCTCAAAAGAGAATTTTAGCATATTCCAACCATCTTTCCCTCTACTCTCCTCTCCTCCCTTTCCATTTCCCTCTGTTCCAAATGTAGCGTTATTGTCTTTTACAAAGCACAGACCCATGGTATTTTACATTCAAAAGCCTATGGCCTCCTTCAACAACTCAAATTGACTACTACCCCCATTTCCCTCTACTCTCCTCTGCCCCACCCCACCCACCCCCCAAAAAAAAAAAAAAACTCTAAAAAAGCTACCAGCTTAGGCTTATTTCAGCTCCTAGTTGAATTTAAAGGTTTCTCTCAGAAAACCCAATCTAGGACGGATTTTAATTAATCCTGTTCCTAATAGACTTCTAGTTCTGGTTGAAGTCATTGATGTTTAAGATTTGTAGAATTGTGAGATCGAAGATCCTTGATTGAGATTTTAACAACCCCTGGACTCTGTTACAGAGTGAAACAAGTACAATCGATTACTGTACCGTCACTTCTCGTGTATAATGTTGAGGAGCACTGGACAGCTTTGGTGTTCTTTCCAAAGAACCTTACAAATACATGCATCCTCATTTGCTGGTGCTGTGAACAAATTATAATATGTATATAATGAATTAAGCTATCGTTTGGAATTAGTATGAGGATTTGGCAACTATGAAAATGGAAGCAAGGCTTCATTATTGTTAAATCTGTATGCAGTGTGATTTATGTTTAAGCTGTCTTGATAATTGTCTACTTCTGTAAACATGTAATGATATGTACTCTTAAGTCAACTGATGATTTTCCTTAGTGTTATCATCTTTAAAGTTTGTGATGGTTAAAATTTGTATGCTGGAATGTGGTTGTTTTTAGTTGCTTGTGTGTGTTTAGACAAGAAGAATGCATGAAAACTGAAATCAAGTTGAGCTTGATTTGAAGCATGTATAATGGAAAAGGCTAATGCAGGATTGGAATGAGTGACATGGTCTGGGACCTCCAGATTGAACGTGCCATAATCAGGTTATAATCCAGTAGTTAAACACAGGAATGTCTTCAGGTAAAGCTTTAATGGTTGTTGAATTTCAATGTTTTATTATTAGAGTCTGGCCAATGCATATTCCGAATTTGTTAGTTATGCTGGACACTTTTATGTACTTAGGATGATCTCTTTTGACTTTCAAAACCTATTATTCTTGCTTTTCTGTTTTCATAATTTTGTTTTGGAGTGGATCTTTTCCGTGGCTTGCTTCAAAAGGTAAGACTTAGAAGCAACTTTTTTGTTGATTAAAATTAATTTTTTTGAAATGAAACAAAATATTTACCAAGTACTAATATTAGAGTCAACCAGTGGCGTCTCTAGGATTTATTTGAGGGGAGTCAGCAATGACAGAGCTAAGAATTTGTCATTTGTCAAAAAATTAAATGATTAATCTTTTTTTTTATAGATATAACTTCCATATTATATACAATAATCTAAAATAATATTTTAAATACAATTTAGTATACAATACAACTATATTGTGCAATAGTCTAAAATCATTATAAAATAGGTATGACAACAACTATTGAATGCAAAAACTAATATCACTAAATTACTAATCATATATTTTTGTCAAATTAATTATCACTTATTATATTTATATGTAATATCAATTATATAAAAATATATGATAAAGAAGGAGAAGACTAGTAACACACTTAGGAGTAGGACTAAGAGTAAATGTGAAACTAAGAAAAAAAAAAATAGTAACTTATATAAGTTTTTGCTTTTGAAGTGGATGACTTCTTAACCATACACATGGACATAGTCACTCTCTTGGAATTGGAGATAATTGGAAATAAAAAGAAAAATTAAGAAAAAAATAGAAGGGAGAAAGCGAGATAGAGAGAATGAAGAAAAAATTACAGATATAGATACATATTTGTATAGATTTGTTGGTTGTAACAGCGATGTAGGTTTTTTTTGTTAATGAAGAAGAAAAGTGCAGGGAAAAATAAATTCATTTCGTTGTCAACTACAAAGTAAGTCAGAATCCCAAAAAGAATATTCATATATTTTTTTTAATGAATCAGTAAAATTTTTGGAACCAACACAATACTTTCAAAAAAAATCCACAACAAAATCTAGGTGACCAATTATTAAATGTAGATAAAAAAAAATATTGTTAGTTGTGGGTCCAAATAAAAAGCCGTTACAACTTGCCTCATATTGTTGTAAAAATATTGTGAAATTAAAATTAATATGATCATATTCAAGCTTCAAACTTATTTCAATTGGGTTCAAACAAAATTTAGGATTAGAGTGTTCAAATTTTTATTTTAGGGGGTCACTCAAATTCTGCGCAGCTTTTCCTTTAGGTGATCAATCTTCCGTTGCATGTTTCTCGTAGTGCCTTCATGGGACATGTTTCTCTCATCTCGAAGTCGACTCCTTCTAGTATGGATGGTATGCACACTTCCTTTACAGTCCCTTTCTCGTTCAAGGTGTAGAAAATGATCGAGTTGTTGTGAACTATCAGACTCCGCCCTGTTAGGACCTGACCCTACCATAGTTAAATATTAAGCTCACTAACGCACCAGTAATTCCCGCAGACGGCGCCAATTGTAAGGACACAGCTTTGGAGACTTGGCCCACAAGCGAGATGGACTCAGGCCCATAAAGTCCTTATAATTAATTTATAGAGAATGGGCTAGAAAAACTGGGCTCTAAGTGAGATAAAGTGTTACCCAGATGTATTCTAAGACCAGGCAGATAGAAATAGAGTAGTGATGTTATACAAAATCGTCCTCGGCTTGGTCCGAGGAGGATAGTAATATAGTTACTTGAAGGTTTACAACTTTGTGTCTCTCTTTCTCTCTCTTCTGCTTCTTTTTTTTCTCCAAGATCGTTCGATCCCTTTTTTCCTTGCCTCTCGCTCTCTTTATACCTCATTTTCTTTCACGTGCTGGTTAGACGATTTTTCTTTGATACTTGTCCCATCAACCTTCTCTTAAAGTCTTTACACGGCAGCTGTAAAGGTTGAGAGTCACTGTTCAGACATCCTTTCCTCATTAATGCGGCCAGAGTGTTAGTTGCAGGATAATTAATGTGGTGGTAGCAGCTTTCTATATAATATCTTACTACTTCCACCTGTCCTATGTGCTTGCTAGATACTCATGTATTAGAAGAATCCCTTAAAATATCATAATAAATGCCAGAGTGTACGTCCTGGCTTTCTCTTTGATTATCCGAAGAGGTAATCCTTCTCGGATAACTCTTCCTTATTTACATACCGGCCAAGTCCTTGCGAGGTTTGTAGCCATGCATTTTCTTCGTAATTTACTGTCCTCGGAGAAATGTGCCTCCTCGGACAAGCCCATGGCCCAACATCTAAAATTGGGCCTTTGACCCTACAATAGCCCTTCAAATTCCGGTTTTCTCCTATTATCCGAGGAGAAAGGTGGGATTTTGATTTTCTTAAGAGTTAAGCCCACAAATTTCTTCAGTTTACACATGTGGGAATGTTGTCTCGTGCGTATCCTAATTATTGTTGACGCTTCGAAAACCACGATACACCATTTATTGCTCCAGGTGGCGTCTTGTCCCCCTTATCAACGGTGAGATGTTAATCGTGCGGTTGATATTTTCCTCTGAAATTTTGAGCGGGACGACTCGCACTCACTTTCACTCCCTATATAAAACGTCGTGGGGGAGTTATTTTTTCCATTTCGCAAACACTCAAGTTATCAAGAGATCTCGAGCGCTCCAGCCTTCAGAATGTCTCTTATTCCAACAGTCCCCAAAGCTTTTTTTACTAAAACTCTAGATTTCTAAGAAGTTATTGAGACAAAAACACCACTCATTCTTGTAAGTGTTTAATTCCCAAACTCTTTTCTTCTCGGCTGAGCATCTCAGCCTATTAATTTCTGTCTTACCTTTAACTAGGAACATTACCTTTCATTCCTCTAAGTATCTAGATGGGTAGATTTAAGTATGTTGTTGAGTCTCCTGCCGCCATAGAGGCCTTTAAAGCAAAATATCACATACCCGAGGGAGTAAGCCTACAGTACTGCCCACCGGAGAAGATTTTGAAGATCGCTTTTATAGAGGGAGGAATGACCATCCCCATTGGCGAATTAACTTGAGAGTATCTTTGAAACCATAGGTTATGCCCACATCAATGCGCACCCAACCTATTTAGGGTTTTGGGTTGCGTTGACGCCCTAAATCAAATGATAGGCTTGCAACTCACCTGGCTTGACGTCGTACATATGTACGAATGTCACTCTTTCGCCGACGGGCCTACTATCTAAAATCTAGGTCCTCCATCGTCAAACTCGTGTCGTGTCTTCCAAAGTCCAACAAGGGCATGAAGGACGACTACGTCATCGTCTTCGGGGCGTGGCATAACGGCTACCATTATCTGACCAAAGAAGGAGAGCCTGGTGTGATGCCTTAGGACTAGGTTGCGTTTAACATAGATTTCAGATTCTAGGATTCGCTTTGCTTTTTCGCTTAACTTTTTTCTCTTTGATATGATTTGATAATTTAACTGCCTTTGTGTTTCTCAGCTATCATTATAGATAGAAAACTCGTTGCTCCCAAGATCAGCCACGTGAACGTAGCGGGCCTGAACAAGCTGCTCAGATCCGAGATATTCGTGAGTGCAGATGGTTAGCTGCATGCTGTGCACTTGGTATTGGATTTTGCTCCTCTGTCAGACAACTTCCAAGAGGTCGGGAACGCAATCCGAGCAGGTGACCACCGAATCCACAGGATCGACATATCTCGACCGGGATTTCTGGCTAAAAAAGATCTTCCTCTAGTTGAATGGCCGCCTTAACAAGCTCTCCCTCCGCCAGTGATCCAAAGGGAAGAAATTGCTTCTTCTTGGCTGTCTCTTAAAACTGAGATAGACCAATTTTGTTTTGAAGAAGAAGAAGTACAAGCTAAATCCCTTAATATCCTAAATTCCGAGAGCACTGAAGAAGAAGAAGAGATGTCTTTAAATCTGAGGAAGCGATTAAGAGATATCTTAGCTAGAAGGAGCAAGGGTGCACCTTCCAAGGATGCGCCCAAGTTCCAGGTTTCTGATAATCCTCCTCCTCCTCTTCCTACAACCGCGACTGGCCTTCTCCCAAACCTGGACCTAAAGAGGAAGAGGAAGATTGTAGACCTAGAGGAGGGCGAGGTGCCTCCACAGAAGGGGGCTAAACAACAGAGAAATGCCAAGGACAAATGGGTGTCCTCAACTGGGAGTAGGGAAGACACTAACACCTTAGATGTCTGCCCACTGCGCACCTGGGCCCTGCGGTTGGAGTTAGACGACGCTCTAATTCCCTAAAACTCTTCCATTTGGGAGTTCCAGAAAGGACACTCAGATTACATTGCCGAGGCCTTGGAGCAGCCTCTGTTTCTGCCCCGGGACATGGAAACTGTCAAGTCCTAGAGGCAGACAGACCTGTTCATGTCTCTGAAAAGAGACCTTGCTATGGTGAGTTTCTAAATTGAAGTTAATTCCCCGAAAATTATGTTCTACTTCAATCTATTTTGATGCAATTCACTCACTCCTCTCATGCAGGTTACTCAGCAGGTTTACGTGGCCGAGGATTGGGTCAAGGAAGCCCGTAGCCAGGCCAAGGTTGAGGCCCAATCTCGCGCAGATGTTGAGAAAACCCTGGGGATAGTTAGATATGAGAAACAGGAACTAGCCAAGAAGCTGGTCATTAAAGAAAGGGAAAGGAGGAGCGTCGAGGCCGGGTTGAAGAGCGCTCAGGATCAAGCTGAAGACCAGCGAAAGAAGCTGCATATGACTGAGATTGAGCTGGCGACACAGAAACAGTTGGTCCTAGAGCTCAAGGCCAATTTGGAGAAGGCTAAGGAGGCTGCTTGGAATGCTGAGAAGGTAACCGAGGCCGAGAAGAACGTATCCTACCTCCATGGGATTGAAGAGACGGAGATAAGGCTTGCTGAAGAGGTGTCCGAGGTGTGCCGAGATTACTGCAAGCTTACCTGGGAGGAAGCCCTAAACCTTGCAGGAGTCCTTACCAACTCGGAATTGAGGCAGCTCGGGAAGATTTACTTCCATTCACATATTCGCGAAGTCCCAACTGTTCTTACGCCTCTGTCATCTCAAGTCCTCGAATCATCCGAACAGACACTTATTCCCCCTGAGGCCGAAAACAAGGATCAGGAGGAAGATGTGGCACAAAATGGGAACAAGGATATGGAGATGGCCACCTCTTCCAAGGCCGCGGATGCTGTCAAGGCCAATGAAGTTGCCACATTGGAGATCGAAGCCGGATCCAAGGAGGTCGAGTCGAGCGGGCAAGATGATCCTTTACCTCCAACGACTAAGACTTTGGGCTAGGGCTTTTTGTTTCTCTTATTTTTTAATGAAGCATAATGTACTTTTGATTTTAATTAATGAAAATATTTGAGTTTGCACTTAAATATGTTCAGTTGCATTTCGTTTAACGTGTAGTTTTTACACACGTCGGAAGTTTGAGCCTAACGAAATAGTGGAAATAAATAAAGTTAATTCTCTGAATTGCTAAAATTGAACTGGAATACTAATTAACCCAAGGTATGAGGGCCGAGAGGGCATACATGACCAAGTTTCTGTCGAACACTTAGTAAAATTAACTAGAGTATTAGTTTACTCTAGGTATGTGATTCGAGAGATCAGACATGACCAAGGTTCTGTTTAACATTTGGTGAAATGGACTAGAGCATTAATTTACCCAAGGTACATGATCCGAGAGATCAGACATGACCAAGGTTCTATTTAATACTTAGTGAAATGGACTAGAGCATTAATTTACCCAAGATACGTGATCTGAGAGATCAGGCATGACCAAGATTCTGTTTAACACTTAGTGAGCAAGTAGTGTAATAAACTTAAGTACAATAGTTGAAATTTTTATTAATAGTAATACATTCTTAGATTACTTACATTCCAGGGATGTGGTATAGCTCTTTCCTCTAAATCCTCCAAATAGAATGCTCCTATTCCAGCTACTAAAAGGATACGATATGACCCTTTCCAGTTGGGCCTAAGTTTTCCCCAGGCTGGGTTCTTTGTAGTACCCATTACCTTTCGCAAAACCAAATCCCCCGGTATGAGTGGTCTTAGATTAACATTGACATCATACCTCTGCTTGAGCTTATGCTGATAGTAGGCCAATTGGACTATGGCATTTTCCCTCCGCTCGGCAATCAGATCCAAACTCCTTTCAAATAGTCTGTCATTGTCAGCCGGGGTGAAAGAGCTTGTTCTCAACGTGGAGAATCCAGTCTCTAGGGGAATAATAGTCTTAGCCCTATAAGTCATTGAAAAGGGGGTCTCTCCCGTAGATCTACAAGGAGTTGTCCGATAAGTCCAGAGAACATGTGGCAACTCTTTCACCCACCTTCCTTTTGCATCATCCAACCTCCTCTTCAAGTCACTCACTATGACCTTGTTAACGGCTTCAGCTTGACCGTTCCCTTGTGAGTATGCTGGAGTAGAGTATCTGTTCATGATGCCTAACTCACAGCAGTATCTCCTGAAGGCTTTACTATCAAACTGAAGACCATTGTCCGATGAGTGTGCGAGGTACTCCAAACCGGGTGACAATATTTTTTCATATAAATTTCTGTACGTCTACATCCCTGATATTTGCCAATAGTTCGGCTTTGACCTACTTAGTGAAGTAATCTGTGCCAATGATTAAATATTTCTTACTCCCAGTTACCTTAGGGAAAGGACCTACAATGTCCAAGCCCCATTGAAGGAAAGGTCACGGGCTGGATAGAGGATTAAGGACTCCCCCTGGTTGGTGAATATTCGGTGCAAACCTCTGCAGTGATCATATTTCCTCACGTACTCCTGTGCTTCTCTTTGCATATTTGGCCACCAGTATCCTTGAGTTAAAGTCCTGTGAGTTAGAGACCTACCTCCTGTGTGGCTCCCACAAATCCCTTCGTGTAGTTCTTCGAGAAGCAATTTTGTAGCCTCAGGGTGTATGCACAACAAGTACGGCTTCGAGAAAGAGCGCTTATATAATTTCTTGTCCTCTGACAACCAAAACCGAGGAGCCTTCCTTTGTACCTTGTTTGCTTCGGCCTTGTCCTCAGGTAAGATATCATCTTTGAGGAATACCACTATAGGATCCATCCAACTGGGTCCTACTCTAATTTGATAGATGTTGGGCCCTTCTTCCACTTCGGTAAGTTTATGCAGATCTTCAACGAGGATAAGCCGAGGTAGACCTTGTGTCGAGGAGGTTGCAAGAGTGGCTAGAGAGTCTGCATGTGTATTCCCACTTCGAGGGATATGCAGCAGGTTGAATGATACGAACTACGACTTGACCTGCTTAACATGACTCAAGTACTTCTACATTCTCTCGTCCCGCGCTTCCAGTTCTCCTCTAACCTGGCCGACAACCAACGCTGAATTCGAGAATACTTCCACTAAGCGTCCCCCCATTTTTTGAACCATGGCCATTCTGACCAACAATGCCTCATATTCAGCCTCATTGTTCGTGGTCGAGAAGCCCAACCTCAGGGATTTCTTAATAATGACACTCTCAGGAGATATCAGAACTAGCCCCACTCCAAATCCTCTTTGATTGGCCTCGCCATTCACATACACCCTCCAGAAAAAAGGTCTTTGCACGGTGATTACGCTAACTGAATTTTCATCCATGTCCAACTTCTCAGCATTTTCTTTTGGCAAAGGTTCAATGGATTCAGCTACCAAGTTGGCTAGGACTTGCCCCTTAACGGATGTGCAAGGCATGTACTTTATATCGAAAGCCCCTAGGATTGTACCCCACTTTGCAATCCTTCCTATATATTCTGCACTCCGAAGTAGAGACCTGAGTAGGAGTTGGGTAAGGACCACTATCGTGTGTGACTAGAAGTAGTGAGGGAGCTTGCGAGTGGCATAAACCACTGCAAAGATAGCCTTTTCTAGTAGAAAGTAACGAACCTCGGTCTCATGAAGGGACTTACATAGTAAACAGGTTTCTGAACGCCGTTATTTACCCGTATAAGTATCAGACTCATTGCATGGGCGGCTACAGTGATATAAGCGAACAGAACCTCGTCCGTCGTGCGATTGGACATAATGGAGGGCCAAGATAAATATTCTTTCAGTTATTAGAAAGTAAAGACACATTATTCAGTCCATCCGAACCCTTTCCATTTGTTCAACAGTTGGAAAAAAGGCCTGCACCTGTCTGCCGACCAGAAGATGAATCAATTTAGAGCAGCAGTCATCCCGGTCAACTTTTGAACTTCTTTAGGATTTCGAGGTGGTTGCAAGTTATTGATCGCTTTTATCTGGTTTGGATTGAATTCAATTCCACGATGGGTAATCATATAGCCCAAAAATTTTCCAGATTCGACATCAAAAGAACACTTGGAAGCATTGAGTCGTGGCTTGTGCTTTCTTAAGATTTCAAAGACATTTCCGAGGTCGCTAGCATGCTCAGATTCCAACTTACGTTTGACCATCATGTCGTCTATATAAATTTCAATGCATTTCCCCAGCTATGGTTCAAACATCTTTGTCAACATTCTTTGATAAGTGGAGCCTGTATTCTTCAGACCAAAAGGCATCACCTTGTAGTGATAATTCCCAACATGGGTGACAAAGGCCATTTTCTCTTGATCATCCAAAGTTAAAGGGATTTGGTGATACCTTTGAAAGACGTCCAAGAAACTCATTTGTGGATGCCCTACAGTTGCGTCTACTAGCTGATCAATCTGTGGCATGGGAAAAGGATCCTTTGGACAGGTTTTGTTTAAATCTATGAAATCCACACACACTCTCCATTTCCCATTTTTCTTCTTTACCACCATGGTATTAGCCAGCCATTCAGGGTAAAAAACCTCTTTAATGGCCCCTGCCTACTTAAGCTTGTTCACTTCTTCTTTAACAGCATCAGAATGCTCTTTGGATAAACGCCAAGGTGGCTGCTTCCTAGGAAAGGCGGTTGGGCTGACGTTCAAATGATGGCAGATGAACCTTAGATCTACCCCCGGGGCCTCATACGCATTCCAGACAAACACATCAATGTTTCTTCTTAGGAGCGCCAACAGCTCTTCTCGGTCCCGAGAAGACAACTGAGCTCCAATCTGGAAAAATCTTTTTGGGTCCCCATCAATAGCAACCTTCTCCAGCATCTCACATTTCACCTTGTCCGACTCCACAACATTAGGTGGAATCGGTATTCTTGATTGCTATGAGCCCTCTCTTAGGTAGCTGTTGACTCGGCTGCAAGCTGGTGCATAATGGCAGCTATAAGGCACTGCTTAACCATAGATTGGCTTTCTACAAGCTCTTCAACCCAATCCCCAGAAGGAAATTTATCTTTTAAGTGCGAAGTCAAAGAAACAGCCCCCAAGGCGTGAAGCCAAGGTCTGGCTACAATGGCCATGTAAGGAGAATATGTATCTACTACAATGAAGTCTACGTCGACCACCCCTGACCCTACTTGTACGGGTAACCTGATTTGACCTTTGGGGATGACCGTTTTCCCATCAAAGCTTACTGAAGGCGAATCATACGTTGTTAGATCCTCAGGTCTTAAGCCCAAACCTCTATACAGATCCGGATGCATGATTTCGGCCCCACTTCCCTGATCGACATCACCCTCTTTACATCATATCCACCTATTCGAAGGGTGATCATCAGAGCATCATCATGTGGTTGTATGGTCCTTCTCTTATCTTCATCTGAGAAGCTTAATGTTGGCCGGACCTCTATCCTGGCCCTCTTCATCTAATGGTTTGTGTCCTGTGCAGTCAGCCGAGCAACGGACATCACCTTGAAAGGGCAGGATCCAGTCCTCCCGAGGGCTACAAAGATGACATTGATCATGCCCAACGGGGGCCTTGAAGAAGCACTCCCTGAATCCTCAGGCCTGATGTGGTCTATTTGGCTATTGGGCCGATGTACAAACTGTTGTAATCTTCTTTCTCTAACAAGTTATTTTAAGTGATTCCTTAGAGTTCTGCAATCTTCTGTAGTATGCTCTCGTTCCTGGTGGTATTGGCAGTGAAGGCTTTGATTGCGCTTCGTGGGATCTCCTCCCATCTTATTTGGCCTTTTAAAATATGGCTCATTCTGAATCTTCTATAAGATTTGGTGTATTGGTTCTCGGAATACGACGTTGATTGCCTGAGACGCAGTGGACCCTGACTGCACATTATAGTCCCTCTTTGATTTGTTGTTGTTGTATCGGTCCGACCTGAAATCTCTCCTCTCTTGAGGGATAACCTTAGCTTTTCCTTTGCCTTGTAGCTGATCCTCCTCAACTCGTTTATATTCATCAATACGATCCATCAGTTGACGCACACTTTTCACAGGCTTCTTAGTCATCGATTTCCTCAGATCATGCTCGACTGGCAAGCCAACCTTAAAAGTTCTCACAGCCACGTCATCAAAATTGCCATCGATTTTGTTAAACATTTCCCAGTATCTGTCCGAGTATGTTTTTAGAGTCTCCCCCTCTTGCATAGACAGAGATAACAAGGAACCCAACGGCCGAGGAACTCCGCTGCACATAATAAACTGAGAGCAAAAAGCCTTAGTGAGTTCTCTAAAAGATCCAATAGAACTTGCTGCAAGGTTGTCACACTACCTCATCACTATAGGCCCCAAACTGGATGGGAACACGTTGCACATAAGAGCTTCATTCTTAGAGTAGACAACCATTCTCTGATTGAAGTGACTCATGTGTTCTATAGGATCCGTTCGGCCGTTGTATACGGTGAACGTGGGCTGAGTAAACCGTCGATGTAGCTTTTCTCCTTCAATCCTGCGCACGAAGGGTGACTTGGAAATTTGGTTGAGTACCCTATTTATAGCGTCATTCCCCAAACCTTTAGAAGATGAGTTTCTACCTCTGTGGTCATGATGACGTTCCTCTTCATGGGAAAAAGATTCGCTAGGGGGCGTCCATGACCGGCGCCTATAGTCACCACCCTCTTCTTCATCAAAAGAATGATCAGAGATGGATGGACTGTGCCTTCTTCGTGCAAGACGCAACTTTTCCTTTAGGTGATCAATCTTACATTGCATGTTCCTCGTAGTGTCTCTATGGGACACGTTTCTCTCATCTCGAAATCGACTCCTTCCAGTATGGATGGTATGCACACTTCCTTCACGGTCCCTTACTCGTTTAAGGTGTAGAAAATGATTGAGTTGTTGTGAACTATCAAACTCCGCCCTGTTAGGACTTGACCCAACCCAACCATAGTTAAATATTAAGCTCACCATCGCACCAATAATTCCCACAGACGGCGCCAATTGTAAGGACACAGTTTTGGAGGCTTGGCTCATAAGCGAGATGGACTCAGGCCCAAAAAGCAATGAATTTATAGAGAGTGGGCTAGAAAAACTGGGCTCTAAGTGAGATAAAATGTTACTCAGATGTATTTTACGACCAGGCAGATAGAAATAGAGTAGTGATGTTATACAAAATCGTCCTCGGCTTGGTCCGAGAAAGATAGTAATATAGTTACTTGAAGGTTTACAACTTTGTGTCTCTCTTTCTCTCTCTACTGCTTCTCTTTTTTCTCCCAAGATCGTTTGATCCCTTTTTTCCTTGCCTCTCGCTCTCTTTATACCCCATTTTCTCTCACGTGCTGGTCAGACGATTTTTCTTGATACTTGTCTCATCAACCTTCCCTTAAAGTCTTTACACGACAACTGTAAAGGTTGAGAGTCACTGTTCAGACATCCTTTCTTCATTAATGCGACCAGAGAGTTAGCTGCAGGAAAATTAATGCGGTGGTAGCAGCTTTCTATATAATATCTTACTATTTCCACCTATCCTATGTGCTTGCTAGATACTCATGTATCAGAAGTTTCCCTTAAAATATCATAATAAATGCCAGAGTGTACGTCCTAGCTTTCTCTTTGATTATCCGAAGAGGTAATCCTTCTCGGACAACTCTTCCTTGTTTACTGTTGGAATTTAGACCCCTGTAAACTTAAATTGTTTAACCTAATTAATTAACCAAGTGAATACTTAGGTTTATTATTCAGATCTAAGTTAAAACAATAACAATTATATCAAGTAAAGCAGCGAAAAAATAAAGAACACAAAGATATGATGACCCAGGAAAACTAAACCGGTAAAAAACCTAGGGAGGATTTAACCTAGGTATCCTCAAGGTAAAATAGCAAATCCACTAGAAAGAATTGAAGTTTACACAATAGCGACTTAGACCACTAACATCCTATTGCTACCCAATGTAGGAAATTTACTACCACGACCACGTGACAGCTCCGAGACCACGGACTCCTTTTTTCCTTATCCTTTGCAAAACACAAACACCCACGCTTGTGACTTTGAGATTCCACTCAAAGGTTTAGCAACACAAACTCTCCTGTTTGTGACTCCAAGACCACCCTTGAAGGTTTAGATCATCAGCACCTTTGATGACTTGAGAAGGCAGCAACTTTAGCAATACCAGATCTTGAGATTCTTCAAGGAACAACACCGGTAGAAGTTATAAGAGAGGTTTTAGGAACAAAACCCTAAATACAAAAGAGGCACACTCTTTTCTCTCTAAAAAGCCCTGAAAAAACGTGCTTAGGGTTTCCTTTATATCGTGGGAGAAGTAGATCTGAAACCCTAATCCTTAATGGGCTTGAGCTGCTGTTTGGGTTTAATTAAAATTCTGCAGATGCGACTTTCGATCGGTCGAGCCTGTTTTTCGATCGATTGAACCAGGCAATTTCTGAATTCTTCTTTCTGCAGCTTACATGATCTTGTGTGTTCACGATTTGCCAATTGTTCTAAACTTTTAGAACCTAACAATCTCCCCATTTGGCAATTCGTGACAAAACTTTCATACAATATGAAATGTTAAAATACAAGAACAACCCAATACAATAAAATGCCCAATTACATCACAAATCCCAATCTAAGACTCTTAACCTAGAAGTTGTCAAGAAGAGGTAGAAGGTCTTGATCGGAATGTACCTGTCTTTCCTGAAACATTCAACAAACACATCACCGCATGTGTGGAAAGAAAGACATATAAACAATAATATGAAACAGAAATATAAAAACAAAAATAAATTCTAACTCTCCCCCTAAGTTAGATACATAAAAAAGTTTCTATATTCTCCCCCTTTCAAAAAACAATTTTATCTCCCCTTAAACAAGACAAACAAGATTCTCACATTACATCTATTTCTCCCTTTTTGTCACGTATTGACAAATACAACTCAAATAAAGAGTAAAGTGACAGTAAACATGAGAGAAAAAAGAGAACCAAGGGAACATAAAACAGTTTAGCTCTATAGAAAATAGAGAGAACTCCCCCTATGAAGAGCAACAACTCCCCCTATGAACAACAAAGGTAAAAAAAAAAAAAAACTTTTCTCCCCCTATAAATATAGGAAAAACAAAACAAGTTTTGAGAAAAACAGTTTTGGGGAAAATTTAGGAGGTGGGGATAAATAAAAACATACAAACCTAAAAAAATTGAGTTGAGGATACACATGAAGAAAAATATTCTCTCTTTCAATAAATACAAACTTGACACTATGTGACCCATAAACAGTTGCATGAGTAGAGAAAATATTTGCACATTGATTATCCATCATATCTCTTAAGAAAAATATTTTCTGCAATTCACACATCAAGAAAAATAGCATATACTAAAATGTACAAAAGACTGAAAAATTAATCAATCAATTTTTAAAACAAGTTGAGTACCCAATTTAGCAAAGTGTATGTATGTTATGTGTGAAAACAATGAGAGATATGACTGCAAAACAGCAAGATGGATACAAAATGCTTATCATGTGAATCCTAACCATAAATGATGCATGAAAAATTTGGTCAAAAACTCTAAAAACTGAAATTTTTTTATCAAACTGAAAACTCTAAAAACTCGATCGAATACCAATTGAGTCAGACAGATTCAAATCAAAATTTTTATCGCAATTTCAATCGGTCGAAAAACAGCCTCGATCGATCGAAAATCTAGAAAACTTAAATTTTTGAAAAAAAGAGCAATTTTATGCAGAAACTCTTCAAAGCACAATATTTCATGAATGAAATGCATGAGTATGAGACTAAAAGTTTTTCAAAAACACATGAATACAACCCAGATCTTCCAAAATTAAGATTTTCAATCAATTTGTCCTCAAAACTCAAATTTTGCATCAAAATCAAGGAACATAAAGTCTTGGATGGCCACAATAAAATCACACACAATAACATGTACAAAGTTTAGCAAAGAGTAACTTGTGTAATGTGTGCAACTAGCAAAAACTTGAGATACATGTAAGGTGATATGTGAATAGAAATCAATCACAATAAAAAACAGTAAGACACTTAAAATTATCCATGATAACAGGGATCAAGGATCAGCTTTTGTAAGTTCGTTTAGACTCCTTAAATCCAAACAGATTAATTTAGAGAATTAGCCAAGTGATTAACTTAGGTAATTTAAACAGATCTAGGTTATAACAAATAAATCAAATCATGTAAAAGTGCGGAATAATAAATAACACATGATATGATGACCCAGGAAAACCAAACCGGTAAAAAACCTGGGGAGGATTTAACCTAGCTATCCTCAAGGTAAACTGAATTCACTATGAAAGAATTGAAGTTTACACAATAAGACTTAGACCACTAACATCCTATTGCTACCCAGTGTAGGAAACTTACTACCACGACCACGTGACAACTCCGAGATCCACGGACTCCTTCTTTCCTTGAATTCTTCAGCAATTCACAAGCGCACCTGCTTGTATATCTTGAAGCTCTTTGATTCTGTAATTGTATGATTACCAACCTCTTGACATGAATCTTGAGTTTGAAAACCCTAAGTGTATATGAAGGCAAACACCTCTAGATCTAACAAATAGATTCACAAACACAGCAAAACAGAACAGTAAAAACGTGGCTAGGGTTTTCCTTTATATACTTAGGGCAAAACATAAAACCCTATACATTAAATGGGCTAGGGCTGAGTTGGAAAATTTTGCAGAAAAACGTTCTGCACGATTTTTGATCGATCGAGTCTAATTTTTGATCGATCGAGTCTGGCAGAAAGTGAACAGTAATTCTGCAAAAAACTCGATTCCAACTTTACATAAAAAGCCATACTTTGAGCAAGTCTAACACAAGACTTAAAGAATGTTTTGATCATGGTTTGCCAACATTACAAATTGAAGTTCTAATACATTAGTCCTAATTCTTAGAACCTAACATTTACATACCGGCCAAGTCCTTGCAAGGTTTGTAGTCATGCATTTTCTTCGTAATTTACTGTCTTTGGAGAAATGTGCCTTCTCAGACAAGCCTATGGCCCAACATCTAAAATTGAGCCTTTGACCCTTACAACTTCTTAGTATATTTTTTGTCTTATTTGTAACATGCAAATCAAAACTAAACATTAATAAATTATCCATATAGAGGCTATTGGGCTAACAATAACATTTGAGTTATGCTTGTTTAATTCCTACATACCTCTACGAATGAGATCTTAGAATGGGTATCATTCCTGCTTAGTTTTTGGCAAGGTGAGTCCTTGTGCATATTCAACCTCCTACAATAACATTTGATTCTTTTTAGTACAATAGTAACTCCTCAGTTAAGATTTATTAACCGCGTAAAAATCCAACATTGTCCTCGTCTAGTTTACCAACTCATTATTTAATAACTAGTTTGTAATTTTATGTATATGTCTAGATACACTTAAAGATATACAATAAGATGCATAATATAATTCATATATATATATATATATAATTTAAATACTATTGATAGTCATTTTTATATTTTGTTAACTCTTTAAAAAAATTTGTAAGGATATTATTAGGTATAAAATGTAAATTGTTCATTTTTTTTTTAATTATTGTGAAACACTTTTTTTTTACATGATTTATTTATTCTAGACTCCTTGGTTTTTGAACTTAATAATTCACTTTGATAAATATTTATGATGTGATCCTATATTTGATTCTAAAATTAAGAAATAAAATTCTTTAAAAATAAATAATTTAGAATACATGGCGCAAAATTGAAACTTTAATTTAGAATTCTAATTTAAGTTTCTTTCAGCTTTACTTATTATTATTATATATATAGCTTTATTAAAATAATATTTTAATATTAAAATGTTACAATACTCTGTCAATATAATAATAATAATAATAATAATAATAATAATAGTAATGGAAACGTACTATTTTCTTACTAGACTTGCAAATCAATTTCAAACATTCTGTGGACCATAGTTGAGGTGGAGTCTCCCTTTATTAACAAATAATTAATCTTCAATTTTTCAATCCTAACCTTTTTATCTATACAAGTTATCCTTTTATATATATATATATATATATATATATATATATATATATATATCATAAAATAGCCCCGAATTGATAAGAGCAGTAAATATTTGAGGAAGAGGACTTTTACTTATTTTATTAAAAATAGAATCCCTTAGAGTTTTTAAGATATCCCTACTATGAAAATTTTAAGATTCTATTTGTAATTAGTAGACCTTATTTTTTAATGCCATCAATATTTCAAAATTTTTTTAATATCATCATTTATTTATTTATTAATGATGTGGTCAATTTAATTAACTTGTTTTAAAACAGATACAAAGGATTTCATTAAGTCAATGTTGCAATTTTCTTAGAATTCCAAAAGCTTCTCATTAAAGTTTACTCCACTAGTGTTTGGGTGCAATAAATAAGTTAAAGAATTCCAACAGATTCTCATCAATAAGTCATTCATTGCACTAGTCTACAACTCAGTTCTCCAAGAATTACAGAACCTTCTCATTATCAAGTTTCCATCTTCTATTACACTAGTGTGTATGGAATATGTATGGTGCAATAATGTTATGAATTCCAGAACATTCTCATAAATATAATATAATCCATTCCACTAAGGTTCAAAAAAAAAAAAAAAAAAAAAAAAAAATCCATTCCACTACTTTATTCAATTATCCAAGAATTCCAAAGCTTCTCATCAATTTCTCATATATTACACTAGTGTGTATGTAATATGTATGGTGCAATTATGTTATGAATTCCAGAACATTCTCGTTAATATTATAATCCATTCCACTACTCTATTCAATCATCCAAGAATTCCAAAGCATCTCATCAATTTCTCATCTATTCCACTAGTGTATGGTGCAAAATCCCAAAAAAAAAAAAAAAAAAATGGTGCAAAGTAAAAAAAATTCTAACATCACACACTTTTGTGTTGTAATTTTGTCAAGACTAATGTGGCACACTATAGATAAATAGAAAGAAAATAATGAGTTAATACGAATGTGATAAACAATCCGTTACAATTTGTCACATATAATAATTATAAAACAAAATTTCGATAAAAAGTAGGGTTTTAGAATTAGTAGTACACTGTCCAATTATGTCATGAATTCCTAAAAGTGTTTGGAAGTTTAAAGAGGAAAATGATTGAATTACAAGTTGCGAGATTAACAATATATTGTAACTGTCTAAAACAGAATAGCCAAGAATCCAGTTCTCAATCATCAATATCTCAGACAGCAGCAAAGATCCCACTTCCTCTTCGTCCGTACAGGTATATATTTTTCAATAACTAATTTTTTTTATAAGTTATGACTTATGACATAGATTCTTATCTTATATTATGTATTCTTTGTTATAAATTTTTATTTATGTAGTACAAAGATTCGGCATATCACTCAAAACGCTACGCTACGCACAAATTTTGGTCCCACATTGACCCTAGTGCTTCGAATGCAACGCAAGAAGACGAAAAACGAAGTTTTTGTTGGAAAAAAAAATTTGTCACCAATGGGGGAACAGGGTTAAGTCAATACTGACAAATTTTTTGGGAGTAAAATTAGTGAGCACTTATTATGGTTTTAAAGTACATTTTGAAACATGAAGTAGGAGAATTATCTTCAAATTATGAAAATGTCCAATTAGTTTAAAATCTTAGGTAACAAACTATTAATAGTAAGTTAAAAAGTAGTATAGGTAGTACGTGTAAATAACTAGTAACAAAATGTCACCTAAGTTTTTCATAATAAAACTTTTTTTTTCCTAAAAGAAGTTTTGTTGTGAAAATATTGTGAACATAATATTATTCTTAAAAAAAAAAAAAAAGCTACATATTCTCATTTAAATGAGCTTATTTCTTTATTAAAATAAAATATACTATTTCATTTATAAAGCTTTAAATTTTTTTTAATGTACAATTATATTTCCATACAATAAATAAAAGGAAAAAAAAAAAAAAAAGCTTACACCAAAAGTTGAAGTTATTGTTTTTTTAATGAAAAAAGTAGAAGTTGGTTTGATTTCTTTTTAAATAGTACCAGAGTGAAGCATAGACTGCATAGTGGTTCCACTTTAAGAATAAAAAATAAAAGAATTGCAGAAAAATGCGCAGAACTTGAGTGAGCGCGTTTGCGGGCTAAAACTGGGAATTAAGCTCGTTTCTCAAACAATATAGTTAGTAGGCACACTTTTAAAAGTATATATTTTACTAACATCTCGAGTCTTAGAGACTCGATTTTGGGCTATAAATCGAGTCTCAAAGAGTTGATTTTCATGGTCTGATCACGTTTGATGTGGCATTTTTTCCACGCGACGTCCACCTGGAAATCGAGTCTGTAAGACTCGATTTATAGCCCTTTACAGTTTTAAGCACACGGGCCTTTACACCTTTCTCATCTCATCAAAGATATATAAAAAAAAAAAAAAACTCAGAAGAAACTTACCCAGAAGAAAAAGAAAGCACCCAGCGAAGAGGACAACCTTTACACCTTCAACCCACGGCGACCCACGGCTAGCCATGACCACCAATGACCACCGACGGCCACCCATGCCCCACGATCACACACGGCCAACGCTGATCTGAAGCCACCCACTCCGATCTTCAACGGCAATTTGAACCCGACCCTTAGCCACGAGCAATGAAGACCACCGACGGCCACTCACGCCCCATGACAACACACGGCCCACGTCGAGTTGAAGCCATTGACGCTGGTTTGAAGCCACTTCGATCTCGTTCTTCACCTTCTGTTTTTTTCTCTCATTCTTCTTCACCTTCTGTTTCTGTGTTTTTTTTTTTTTTTTTTTTCTTGTGTAAAGGACGTTGTTTTGTTTATAAATCGAGTCTCAAAAACTCGATTTCCAGTTAGACAATACGTGAAAAAATGCCACATCAGACGTGATCAGACCATGAAAAACGAGTTTTTAAAACTCGATTTATAAGCCTTAAATCGAGTCTTTTAAACTCGAGATGTTAGTAAAAAATATAGTTTGAAAATAGTGCTTACTAATTATATTGTTTAATAAACGATGTTAATTTCCAATTTTGGCCTGCATTTGCATATGGAGGCTTGCAAGTTGCAACTTAAAAAAAAAAAAGGTGGAAATCACATTTTTGTTCTTATATTTTTAGGAGATTTCCACTTTGGTCCCTAAATTTTATTTTTACTGATTTTAGTCCATATCCTGAAATATGCTTCCCATTTTGGTCCCTGTTGTTACATCAGAGATGGAAAATGCACACGTGGCAAACGGTAGAATTAAAAAAATATTAAAAATATTTTATTTTATTTTAAAATAAAAAAATTAAATAATTAAATGATAATTGTTCTTCATGTTCTTCCCCCAAGAACATGGTTGCCCAGAAAATAAGAAATTCAAGATTTTCTTCTCTTTTTTTTTTTTTTTTTTTTTTTTTCATTTTCTTAGCATACAAACAAGCAAAAACATATACAAACCATGATCAAACTCAGACACTCTAACACAATCAACAAACAAAACCCAAAACACTTAAGTAGTCCCACATATTATTATCAACCCAGAGTTAGCGAAATGAGGACATTGAGCCAGACATCGGTGAGGACTAGAGCAATGAAGGTGATGATGGAGAGCAAGGCCAAGACAATGCGGTCATTGACAGTGATGTGGAAGAGGAGGAGTGGATGGTCACGTAGGAAGTAGAGGAAAGACCAGGCGAAGAAGATGGCGAGGAAGACGATCATGGAGATCGGGTGCCAGAGGAGGCTGAGGAAGAGGATGAGGAGCGCAATGAACGTGTAGTTCACGCGGAAGTGATTGAGGTTGCACTTGACGCGGGTGGTGGCTTTGCCGAGTGTGTAAGGGCGCGTGAACCCAGATTGTCACCGTGGAGATCTGATCTGATCTTCTTCTCTCTCTAAACCTAGATGGTCACCGTGGAGATCTGATCTGATTTGATCTTCTTCCTTTTCAGTCTTTCATCCTTTGATCTGATCTTCTAGCTCATAATTGTGTTTTGGAGTATTTTATTGATGAAGATTGGCTTTGAGTTTTGGTATTTTGTTTTTGATTTGACCGTGTTTTGGGTTTTGTTTGTTTGTTTGTTTGTTTGTTTTTTTTTTTTTTTTTGATTAAGTGTTTTGGGTTTTGTTAGTTGATTGTGTTAGAGTATCTGAGTTTGAACATGATTTTGTATATGTTTTTGTTCGTTTGGATGCTAAGAAAATGAAATAAAAGAGAAAAAAATCTTGAATTCTTATTTTTTGGGCTACCATATTCTTTAAGAACATTTATTTTTAACTAAAATTTTTAATATTTTTATTTTAAAATTATTGATAACTAAAATTTTATTTTATTTTAAAATAAAAATAAAAATAAAATATTTTTAATATTTTTTTTAATTCTATCGTTTGCCACGTGTGCATTTTCCATCTCTGATGTAACGACAGGGACCAAAACGAGAAGTGTTTTTCAGGATAGAGACTAAAAGCGGTAAAAATAAAATCTAGGAACCAAAGTGGGAATCACTTGAAAATGTAAGGACAAAAATGTAATTTCCGCAAAAAAAAAATGCATAGCTCCATATATAAATACAATTATAATAAATAAATACTTATTAATAATTACTATTATTATTATCAAATTTTATATTTAAAAAATATTAAAAAAAATCATAATATGTTAAACTTTACCTTAATTACAAGTTACCATAATATTGAATAAATATCAATAATCATATTTTTACCTCACTAATTTATAAGCTTTTTCTAATAAAATGTGTAGGAGCCTTGCGGCAGTTTTATTTATTTATTTATTTATTTTTAAATATTAAAAAAGAAAACAAATATAAGATTGAGTGTTATTGCTCTAACATTACAAAGACATGTATAAAAAGAGAAATTATATGGTAACAAAACATTTTCATATCACTTTTGTTTTTATTATGGTGAGGTTGTGACAATTTGTTGTGTCCTTTTCAATACCCAAAAAAAAAAAAAAAAATGTTTACCACTTTTACTTGACTAACTATGGTGGTATAATCGGCCAAATTATGATTGAAAATAATGTAACTTACAACAACTGATTGGCCAACTTGGCTCTAATACCAAAAGGGGTAAGTTACAAGCGGAAGGGGGTCAGATGCTGTTCTTGGGCTATCTAATTACAAACTGAAGGCCGATTGGGGCCATATGATTACAGTTGTAAGACTGACTGGGGTGTTACAAATGTAACTCTGGGTTTCCATCTGATTACAAGTATTGGGTTGTAATGGGGATGAGATTGAACCTTACACTGAAGGGAGGTTGTTTTTTTGTTAAAACTAGACCTACTTCAGACTGGAGTGGGAGCTGCCTTTTGTAGACTGAAGGGAACCTCGAATCCTGCTGAAGATTGCTGAAAATCCGAAAGGTAAATTGCTTTTACTGAGGTGAAAACCTTTTCCACCGAAAGCAACTAGTACTTCTGAATAATTGTGTCGGGTATTGTTCATGAATAGTGACTGATACTGTTCATGAATAGTATTCTGTCTTTTGTTTGTTTCTGTCGGCTGAGTGCGGGTACTATTCATCAACAATGATTGATATTGTAGGTGAATAGTAGCCTGTCTGAAAATGCTGTTCTGACTGGTGCTATATATATATATAGGGCCTATAATACCTACAGAAACGTACTATTTTCTTACTAGACTTTGGCAAATCAGTTTCAAAGATTCTGTGAACCATTGTTGAAGTGGGGTCTCCCCTTATTAACAAATAATTAATCTTCAATTTTTCAATCCCAACCTTTCAATCTAAACAAGTTATCCTTTTTTATATATTATAAAATAGCCTCGAATTGATAGGAGCAGTAAATATTTGAGGAAGAGGATTTTTACTTATTTTATTAAAAATAAAATCCCTTAGAGTTTTTAAGATATTCCTACTATGAAAATTTTAAGATTCTATTTGTAATTAGTAGACCTTATTTTTAAATGTCATCAATATTTCAAAATTTTTTTTTGAATATCATCATTTATTTATTTATTTATTAATGATGCGGTCAATTTAATTAACTTGTTTTAAAACAGATACAAAGGATTTCATTAAGTCAATGTTGCAATTTTCTTAGAATTCCAAAAGCTTCTTATCAAATTTTACTCCACTAGTGTTTGGGTGCAATTAATAAGTTAAAGAATTCCAACAGATTCTCAACAATAAGTCATTCATTGCACTAGTCTACAACTCAATTCTCCAAGAATTACAGAACCTTCTCATCAACTTCCCATCTTATATTTCACTAGTGTGTATGGAATATGTATGGTGCAATCATGTTATGAATTCTAGAACATTCTCGTTAATATAATATAATCCATTCCACTACTCTAGGACAAAACGGGCAAATGCCCTTTTCGTGCAAAAAAAGTGCCATTTTGCCCCTTTTCCCAAATTAATTAGGGAAATGCCTCTCTTTTGTAACTCAGTTTTCTAAAAATCGAGTTTAAAAATAAATAAAAAAAATTCTAGAGCCCTATAGCAGCGTTTTAAGGAGCATATAGTGACGTTTTCAGGACCTATCGTGACGTTTTGTAACTCGATCTCCATGAACTCGAATTATAGGCAAAATTTTTTTATTTTTTTTACCTATAACTCGAGTTCATGGAGCTCGAGTTTCAAAATGCCACTATCGGTCTTTAAAACGTCACTTTTGGCTCCTTAAAAACGTCACTATAGGGCTTAACTCGATTTTGAAAAAATCGAGTTTCAAAATAGGGGTATTTTCCTAATTAGTTTAGGAAATGGAGCAAAATGCTAGATTATTTTTTTAAAAAGGGTATAGGCGAATTTTGTCCCACTATTCTATTCAATTATCCAAAAATTCCAAAACTTCTTATCAATTTCTCATAAATTACACTAGTGTGTATGTAATATGTATGGTGCAATTATGTTATGAATTCCAGAACATTCTCACTAATATAATAATCCATTTCACTACATTATTCAATTATCCAAGAATTCCAAAGCTTCTCATCAATTTCTCATCTATTCCACTAGTGTATGGTGCAAAATCCCAAAAAAAAAAAAAAAAAAATGGTGCAAAGTAAAAGAAATTCGAACATCACACACTTTTGTGTTGTAATTTTGTCAAGACTCTAATGTGGCACACTATAGATAAATAGAAAGAAAATAATGAGTTAATATGCATGTGATAAACAACCCTTTACAATTTGCTATATAAAATAAGTATTAAAAAAATGCGATAAAAAGTATGGTTTCAGAATTAGTAGTACATTGTGCAATTATGTCATAAATTTTTAAGAGTGTTTAGAGATCTAAAAAGGAAAAATATTCGAGCTACAAGCTGCGAGATTAGCAAAATATTGTAAGATATTGTAAGAGTCTAAAAAAGAATCGTCAAGAATTCGGTTCTCAATCATCAATATCTCAGACAGCAGCGAAGATCCCACTTCCTCTTCGTCCGTACAGGTATATGTTTTTCAATAACTAATTTATTTATGAGTTATGACTTATGACATAGATTCTTATCTTATATTATGTATTCTTTAGTATAAAGTTTTATTTATATAAAGCAAAGATTCGGCAGATCACTCAAAACGCTACGCTACGCACAAATTTTGGTCCCACATTGACCCTAGTGCTTCGAATGCAAGGCAAGAAGAAGAAAAATGGTGTTTTTTTTGGAAAAAAAAAAAAAATTGTCACCAATGGGGGAACGGAGTTCATTCAACACTGACAAATTTTTTGGGAGTAAAATTAGAGATCACTAATTATGGTTTTAAAGTACATTTTGAAACATGAAGTAGGAGAATTATCTTCAAATTATGAAAACTACCATGTAGTCCATTCTTATGCATAAAAATATTAACAATTGTAATGATAAGATATTTATCTTGGTAGATTCAATTTCCACGTTGAGTTTGGAATCTTCTTGGAAGCGCAAATGAAGCAGTAATGTATGAGAGTATGAAGCAAGGAAGAGTGAGGTTGAATATTTTGTTTGAACCCGGCTTTGCTCTTAGAAGTCCGAAAAGAGGAGGAGAGGAGAGTGTGTGGATCTAGTTGGTAGAGGTTGAGAGAGAAGGAGGAGATATGGGATGCCGATATGACATTAGGAGGAGATGGTGTTTTACTTTTATAGTTTTTCTCATTGGATTCTTTGGTTCTGATAGTGGGCAAGTGAGATGTTCACGCATAAAAGTGTGTAGGTGAGATGTTCTTGCTTAAGCCAATGAGCATTATCATTATGGTTTTCTTAGCTTCCGTGTTAAATGTTAATGCATCATTTATTTAAGCACAAAAATTAGAAAATTTAGATAAGATATATGACACAAAATTGGAGTCTAATTTATAATCTAATTAGATTTTTTTTTTGAGTTTTGGTTAGAACAAGTGGCGCAAAATTGAGAATCCAAATCTAGACACATGGCATAAAATTGAAACTCTAATTTGAAATTTTATTTAAGTTTTTCTCTGCTTTACCTATTATTATATATATAGATTTCTAATTAGTTTAAAATCTTAGTTAACAAACTATTAATAGTAGGTTAAAAAGTGGTATAAGTAGTACGTGTAAATAACTAGTAACAAAATGTCACCTAAGTTTTTCATAATAAAGCTTTTCTTTTTCTAAAAAAAGTTTTGTTGTGAAAATATTGTGAACATAATATTATTCTTTTTTAAAAAAAATTACATATTCTCATTTAAATAAGCTTATTTCTTTATTAAAATAGAATATACTATTTTATTTATAAAGCTTTAAATTTTTTTAATGTACAATTATATTTCCATACAACAAATAAAAGGAAAAAAAAAAAAAAAAGAAGCTTACACCAAAAGTAGAAGTTAGTTTTTTTTTTTTAATGAAAAAAGTAGAAGTTGGTTTGATTTCTTTTTAAATAGTACCAAAGTGAAGCATAGACTGCATAGTGGTTACACTTTAAGAATAAAAAAAAAAAGGTTTGCGGAAAAACGCGCAGAACTTGAGTCAAGAGCGCGTTTGCATGTGGAGGCTTGCAAGTTGCAAGTTGCAACTTTAAAAAAAAAAAAAAAAAAATACATCGCTACATATATAAATACAATTATAATAAATAAATATTTATTAATAATTACTATTGTAGGGGGAAAATGCCCAATACCAGATAATGGGCCACGGGCCTGTCCCAGGAGGCCGCTGGTCCGATGACACCCCGTTATGAAAGAAGTACCTGACCTTACTCCCCTCTGACGTACAAACTACGTGAAGGAGGAAAGGACTTGTCCGAGGAGAACTTGCTGCTCGGATAATCAGAGGAACGACCCAGGCGAATACTCCAGCACCGGCCCTTGTATTTCCGAGGAATCCCCTAACGTTTATAGACCATAAGGGGTATGTGGCAACAAGAAGATATTTTATAAAAGGCTGCTGCAACCGCATTTATGACCCTACAGCTAACATCATGGCTGCATTAATGAAGAATAGACGTCTGAATAGTGACCCTGATGGGACAAGTATCCAAAGGGAACCACTTACTGGCACGTGAGGGGAACTGACGTATAAATAGAGCTGGAAGCAAGGGAAGAAGGAGATTGAATATTTTCTGGAGAAACTAAGGAGAAGAGAACAGAAAGAGAATAAGGAAGCAAGAGAAATCTTTAGGAAGCAGCAAAGAACCACTCCTCGGACAGAACCGAGCAGGACTTAACACTCCCTCAATACTTCGTCTTCATCAGACTGGTCACAACCATATTTAGGCCAGAAGCAAGCCTATTCTCAACCTTGTTAGTTTAACCCACTCTCTTACAAATTCATTGCAAGGGTACTTTTTGCTTACTGGGCCAGAGTTCATCTCTCCTGTAGGCCCCATTTGTAATTTGTGCCCCTACAACTATTATTATCAAATTTTATATTTAAAAAATATTAAAAAAAATCATAATATGTTAAACTTTACCTTACTTACAAGTCACCATAATATTGACTAAATATCAATAATTATATTTTTACCAGACTAATTTATAAGCTTTTTCTAATAAAGTGTGTTTGAGCCTTGTGGCAGTTTTATTTATTTATTTATTTTTAAATATTAAAAAAGAAAATAAATATAAGATTGAGTGTCATTGCTCTAACATTATAAAGACGTGTATAAAAAGAGAAATTATATGGTAACAAAACATTTTTATATCACTTATGTTTTTATTACGGTGAGGTTGTGGTGATTTGTTGTGTCTTTATTAATACAAAAAAAAAATGTTTACCACTCTCACTCGACTAATTGTACTTTGTGTAGTGATTAAAAAGACATTAATAAGATTATTATTATTATTATTATTATTATTATTATTATTATTATTATTATTGTTTAAATTAAAACAATGAATAGATGAACAGAAGAATCAAGAACTAGAATCTCATGCATAAATATATAAATAAAGTCCAAACTTATATTTAGACTTGGTTACTGTATAGACTTGCTAGTGAAGATAGTTGACAATGACTTGACTTATCATGAGTAGTATAAAGACAAGGAGAGCAAGGCAAACTGCTTTCTCACAACTGCTCTTGTTTTCTGTTATGGATTTCAAGAGCTCATCCGATTCCTAATATCTTTCTTTCTTAGATAGTTTTTCAGTAAAACATTTTCCGGGTTTCTCAGTAAAACTCTTTCAGGGCACTTCAATAAAAAAGCTTCCTGTGCCTGTGAGAGATGGTAGTGTTGAGTTTTGATTGGCCACCTGGGTTCAGATTTAGTCCTAAGGACACGGAGCTCATCGAATTCTACCTGAAGCCAAAGATCACCGGCAATGATAAAGACATTTGGTTTATACCCGAAATTGAGTTCTATGAAGATGAGCCATGGGATTTACCAAGTAATCTTCTTGTTTTTTATTATCACACACCCAAGTTCATTTCATGGAAAATTTAATGCTTTTTTTTTTGTGAAAAGGTAGGAAAATGTTTCACATTGTATTAGTTTGTTGATTGTTGCTTGTTCTGTGCTCTTGTTATAGAATTTTGCTGGACTAGTGTGTTACATTATTTGATCGCAAGAAATAGTTACAGACGTCATGGCAGCTACTTGAATCTATATTCGAGTCCTAAGTTCTAACCATGCGTGTGCGTGTGCGGTTTTTTGTTGTTGTTGTTGTGAGTATCTGTTTTCTGGTCTTCTTGTTGTCTGGTTCATGTTGTATCTAGTTAGCGTTTTCTTTTGTATAAAGAATGAAACTTTCTCTGTAGTTAATTTGTTGTGGTGAATTTGGAAGTACAATTTTTTTTTCTCTTTTTGCTTACTTTGATAACAGAATTTTGAATCAGCCTTTGTAAGAAGTTTTGAACTTCCAATGTTATGTGACTTCTTTGTTAGTATTATACTTACTAGATTACATAAGATTTGCATAATATGCCCTTATAATTATCTCATAGTTGAGCAATTATATAATATATACATGCTCATGTGATTTTTCCCATTTTGGGTGTCAAAATTTTGTGCTTAAGTCTGGTTTCTTGTACTGTAGTTAAAGCTGGGATTGCTTCGGAGGACCAAGAGTGGTTCTTCTTCACTGTACTGAGCCCGAAGCATCAGAACGATAATCCAAAAAAGAGAAAAAGGGGTCAGAAACAGGAACTGGTGAACAGGCAAACCAAGGCTGGGTTCTGGAAATCCACCGGTAAAGATCGGGAAATCGAGTCTGGAGGGATCGTGGTTGGAACGAAGAAATCTCTGGTCTTCCATAGAGGGAGTACTAAGGGAAAAGGGAAGGGAATAGGGACTAATTGGGTAAAGCATGAATACAGCACAACCCAGAAAGAGTTTGATGGAAAACACCCCGGCCAGGTTGGCTATTGCTATTCAGTGTGTTTGATTGATGTTATATTGACCTCAGATTTTTTATTGATTACTCAACTGAGTGTGTGTGTTGATTTGAGATTGTTTTTCCTCCAAAATCATTGGAGGTAACTTTAAAAGAGGATTGATTGAATTAGTTAGGATTGTGGAAGCTGTTAATTTTTTGTTAATTCTTAGTGAGGGTTATCATTCTTGCTGGATTAATTATCTCTCTCACTTTTTAATATTTTATTTTCATCAAAGAAGGTATTCTTAATCCATCAAGTGATAGATATTGAAATTTGACATGTAGACAGTGTTGCAAGGGATTAGTGATTTTAGCTCAAAAGTTCCCCTATTGAGGAGAGGAGGAGACTCTTAAGAACAGGGTGTTAGTTTTTTTTTTTTTTTTTTTAAAGTAGTTTGACGGTTTCTTTTGGGTTGAACGATACTCACATGTATGAATTGAGAATTTGTTTGTTTTGTTAATATAAGAGTGGCATTGGGTGTATAAAGGTTTTGAGATTGTGAGTCTCGTTTATGATGTAATGGGATTTGGTAGAGTTTTTGTTTCTGCCATTTGTGTGTGATGCTTGTGAGAGTGTGCTAATTTGATTGAGGTTTTGTTGAATGTGGTTGTAATCCATATTATTGACAGTGGATTTCAATTGGTGTTGTTACTAGTGGACTGCATGGAGTTGACTGAACCATGCTTAATATTGTTATCTTGTAATGATTTTTTTTTTAAATTGTTACTGTGAAAGTGCTCTCACTATCTCCAAATCAAAAAAAGTTTTACTGAAACCTATTATATATCAAGTGGCTTTGTAGGAAAAACTCCTCTATGTCATTGTTAGTTACAACATTTCTGATACATATTTACATTCTGTTATTTGCATCTTTGTGGTAATTCAATTTGTAGTATATATAAGGCAAGGATTATATGTTCGTCCAATTAACTTGGGTGCTTAACATTATGCAGAAGGCCTTTGTACTTTGTCGTTTATTCAATAATGAAGAAAAGAGTAACAAAGGTGGACCTTTGAAGTCTAAGCCAGCACTGTCTCCTGTATCTCCAGTATTGGAAGTGCAAGCTGAAATTTCTGATCAATTGATGACTGATGTTACAGAACTTGTTCAGTGTAACAATGACAACAAACATCAAGAATATGTTGAGGATGATCAAGCCGACGGGGTGAGATATATATATATATATATATATATATTGGTTGGAATTGTGAAGTATAGTAAATTAATTAAGTACTTATCTTGTGCACTCATGTCAGGTTGATTTAAGTGAGGAGGACATGGAACTTCTCATGGGTGCGTTCTATGTCCCTTCAGAGGACTCTCCATCCAGTTTACCCCTCACCACTACTGATGTTTCAACTCCGATCACTGTCAAATCTTCTTGTAAAGAAACACAATCTGTACCAACATTGGCTTCAGCATCTCAAGAATTGCCTGAGCAAGCTCAATACCATCCGATTAATTGCATAACAAGATTTGACAATGCAGCACCACTTGCATGTAACGATGATTATAATGCATATGCTGCAGAAAATCAAGTGGCAGAAGTAAATACTGCAGAAGTGAGAATGAATTTTACTTTCAGCTTGAAACAGTTGTCAATATTATTATTTTGTGGGAATTAAAAGTGCAGATAACTAAAAATATATACTTATCTCAGTTATTCATTTGTCTTCCATCAGGTTGACCTCGATCTGGATATGGAAAAAGCCTTCGAAAGGTTCTTTATCCCTCCACCAGGGTCAGTAGATTGCAACCTTTTCTCCCCATCAACTTCAACCCCCGTTACTGCTCTTTCGTATCCTACCACAGCTGAAGCTTCTCTTGAAGCACAGTCTATGCTAGCTACAGCTTCAATGTCTCCAGACTTTGGCAGTGAAGCTGACAATTATCGCACAAGTTTTCGACGTCTTCCTGAAGAAAATTCTGATGGAATAACAACTGACACTATAGTGCCCATTGAGTACAATGGTTATAACACTTATGTTGCAAATAATCAAGTGGCAGAAGTGACATCTGATGAGGTGAGGAAAGAATTTAATTCAAGCATAAAACAATAACATCTTTTTTCCAAGGGTAGTTAACTAGTTATGTGCCCATCCTATTAATTTATGTTTCTAACATCAGGCTGATTTGCAGGTAGAGGCAGGCTCGAATATGTTCCCTGACACACCACAGCCACTAGGTTGCGACATGTTATCCCCGTTACACTTGCACATGCAAGCAGACTTAGGTTCTTCTTGCATCTCTTACCCTTTTACCAATGACTTAAACAGTGGTTATTGGAGGGCGCATCACCAATCCGGCATGAATGTGCCAGCTCCCACTTTCTCTGAGTCCGAGGATTTAACTCTTATTAATCCAGATGAGTTCTTTCGTAAAATGTCTAGCAGTCAAAATAATCTTGCTTTTGATGATGGGACCCTGAAAAACACGGTCTCTGATAAGGACAACGAGTCATGCAGTGGGTCAGATGCCAATCTGGTAAGTGAAAACTCTCAAGATATTGTTTATTAATTGATCTCGCAAGTTTTTCAAAGAAAATTTAAGCTGTGTTAATTTGCAGCTCAAGACTTTTTATAATCTTTTGTGGGTAGTTTTTGAGTTATTCAATGTGGTTTATTTGTGTCTTTTATCTTCAGATAAATTGGTCTTCTAAAAGCTAACCTTGCGGTGTTATTATGTACAGCCGTTCACGCTTGAGGATCTAGAATTGGAGTCGCTTGATGAGATCTTCAATCCAGAGGTTTCATCAGGGTTGTTAAAATCAGGATCATACTTAGGATCTCTAGGAGGGTCTGCGGGATCTGATCATAGGATCTGATTGAAGATACACTTACTAATATTAGTAAGGGTAAAAATTAAAAGAATTATTAGCCTTTCTTGGAAAGAATTAATCCAAGAAAAAAGAAAAAAAGAAAGTTGTTCCTAGAAAAGAGTAAAAGAGTTTTTCTTACTCTTTGAAAACAAATTGGAGCTCTTCTTTTTCCCACTTACATACATTTGCAAACATTCCCCAAAATCTCCTCAAACCAATTCACTCTTTTTCACCTCAAAAGTGAATTTTAGTATATTCCAACCATCTTTCCCTCTACTCTCCTCTCCTCTCTTTCCATTTCCCTCTGTTCCAAATATAGCGTTATTGTCTTTTACAAAGCACAGACCCGTGGTATTTTACATTCAAAAGCCTATGGCCTCCTTCAACAACTCAAATTGAGTATTACCCCCATTTCCCTCCCCCTTCCCCAAAAAAAAAAAAAAAACTCTAAAAAAGCTACCAGCTTAGGCTTATTTCACCTCCTAGTTGAATTTAAAGGTTTCTCTCAGAAAACCCATTCTAGTTCGGATTTTAATTAATCCTGTTCCTAATAGACTTCTAGTTCTGGTTGAAGTCATTGATGTTTAAGATTTGTAGAATTGTGAGATCGAAGATCCTTGATCGAGATTTTAACAACCCCTGGACTCTGTTACAGAGTGAAACAAGTACAATCGATTACTGTACCGTCACTTCTCGTGTATAATGTTGAGGTGCACTGAACAGCCTTGGTGTTCTTATGAGAGGACCTTACAAGTACAATGCGTCCTCATTTGCTGGTGCTGTGAACAAATTGTATATGTATACAATGAATTAAGCTATCGTTTGGAATTAGTATGTGGATTTGGCAACTACGAAAATGGAAGCAAGGCTTCATTGTTGTTAAATCTGTATGCAGTGTGATTTATGTTTGAGCTGTACTGATAATTGTCTACTTCTGTAAACATGTAATGATATGTACTCTTAAGTCAACAGATGATTTTTGCTAGTGTTATCATCTTTAAAGTTTGGGATGGTTAAAATTTGTATGCTGGAATGTGGTTGTTTTTATATGCTTCTGTGTGTTTATACAAGAAGAATGCATGAAAACTGAAATCAAGTTGAGCTTGATTTGAAGCATGTACAATGGAAAAGGCTAATAATGTACACAGGATTGGAATAAGTGGCATGGTCCAGGACCTCCAGATTGAAGGTGCCATAATCAGGCTATAACCCAGTAGTTAAATACAGGAATGTCTTCAGGTAAAGCTTTAATGGTTGTTGAATTTCAATGTTTTATTATTAATGTTGCTATTATTCTAAGTGCATATATTCAAGCTTGAAGGATGGGTTGCTTGCAATGGTGGTAGTTTTACAATTGAAACTCACACTATATTGTTTCAGAATATTCGATAAATCTTCTTACATAAGTTTAAGGTGTCCTAAAGTTTGGCTAATGCACATTCAGAATTTGTTAGTTATGCTAGACTATTTTATGTACTTAGGATGTTCTTTTTTGACTTTCAAAACCTATTATTCTTGCTTTTCTGTTTTCATAATTTTGTTTTGGAGTGGATCTTTTCCGTGGCTTGCTTCGAAAGGTAAGACTTAGAAGCAACTTTTTTGTTGATTAAAATGTAAATTTTTTGAAAAGAAACGAAATATTTACCAAGTACTATTATTAGAGTTCGCCTCATGCTCTCTCCCTGTGTTTTTTGTTTCTAAAAAGAAAAAAAAAAAAAAAAAAAATCCAACTGTGTAGTATAATTTGCCTAGTTCTTTTCAAAAGTTTTAAGTTTTGATCATGACACTTGAGGGGAACTTTTAAACTTGGTGGCTCAAGGCTTTAGACCCCTTTATTAAAGGTTTCTAACCTCCTTATAAAAAAAACTAAAAATTGTAAAGTGATGTTAGGAATATTACCAAATTTACAATATATTAAAATGACTTCTTAGCATTTTTTTTTTATCTCATTTATAACATGCAAATCAAAACCAAACATTAATAAATCATCCATATAGAGGCTATCGGGCTAACAATAACATTTTAATTTTCCCAATATTTTAAGCTAAATGCATTTGTCACATTCCTTTGACTTCTATCCATTGAATTTTCATGCCATTGTTTTGGGGGCCTTTTTTAAGCCATATACTTCTCTAATTACATTACATACCTTTTTTTCTTGGCCAAGTTCTATAAAGCCTATAGTTTGGTCTAATAAATTTCTTCTTCTAAGTCTCCATATTAAAAAAAAAAAAATCATATTTATATCAATTTGATGAATTTTCAAATCACATATTACAGCATCAGTAATTAGCAATATAATGCATGTAATCCTAGAAACTGGAGAAAATGTGTAAAGAAAAAAAAAATCAAGATCATCTTTTTGTTTAAAGCTTTTTGCAACAATTTTAGCTTTTAAACTTATCTATAAATCCATTTGAATTACGTTTCTTTGTAAGGACTTTTATAATCAGATGGTAAGTCTACTAATTTCCAAGTTTTATTGAAATTTAATGAAAATGTCTCATTGTATACAACTTTTTCCCAAAATATAGGGTTAAATGATGCTAAACTTCTTTTTGATTTGGAGGATTTTCCTTAATATTGAAACATTATAATATGATCTAGAATCTCTCTACTTTAGTTATTTTACTTCTTATAAGTTTAATTCAAAATTTTCTTGTGTTTGTAAAGGAAAAGTAGAAGATTGATACTATGATAAAAGATTTCTTGAACTTCTTTACCCCCACTAGTTTTCAATTTAAATGGAATTTTGTCATCATGAAAAATTGCATCATTTGATTCTAAAATTATATTATTTTAATGTAAAAAAATCTATAGGTTGTACTCTAAATTGTATAACTAAGAAAAGTGGAGGTAACAACTCTAAGTCCTATTTTAGGTATTTTAGGGTTCGTAAGTCTTACTTAAGCAAGAAAACCGCACACTATTAAATATCTTAAATTTAACTTCTGCTCTTTCCACAACTCGAAAGGTGTGATGTTATTTTTCTTATGTGGAACTTTATTTAAAACATGACAAGAAGTTAATATTGCTTATACCAAAAGATTTACGAGAGCACCTAATTCTATTAATATAGCATATGTTAACTCAATTAGAGTTATTTTTCTCTCATGCACTCCATTAGAAGTATGTGAGTATGGTTGAGTAGCTTTATCAATAATTCCTAAGATTTAAAAAATTAGTTAAATCTAATAGATTCATACTCTTGGCATCTATCTGTTCTGTATCTTATAATTTTTCTATTGAATTGATTTTCAATTTCTTTAAGAAATTCTTAGAACTTTTTCAAAACTATCACACTTTTATTTTTTAACAAATAAGCAGTTGTTTGCCTAAAAAAATCAAAAATTGAAGTGATAAAGTGTCTATTTGCTCTAGAAGTTAAAATTCCTTAAAATTCACATAAATAAATGTGAATTAATTCAAGATTTCTTTCAACGTTTTAAAATTAATTCAGGATTTCTTTCCACTCTATACAAGTTCAAAATTTTTAGCGAGCGTTTACATGTTGAACCTTGCAAGTTGGTGTGTTGTAATATGTATATATATGGTGTATTTAGCCAAAATTAAAAATAACAAAAATAATGAAATTCTATTTCATCTACATCAACAGTCCCTCTGTCCATATTTTTCGTTGAGTGCCACAAAATATAACTTGCTACACGAGCTTAGTTCATGTAATAAAATGATGCCATGTTGTTTTTATTAAGCCATGCCATTTTTAATTATTTAAATCTTTTAGGTTACAAAAATGATGTGAAAAATCCAAATACCCCAAAACTTTAGGGGGTAAAATTCAAATTCTTAAACTTCAAGGTGTAAAATCTAAACATCTCAAAACTTTATGGAGTAAAATCCAAATTCTAAAATTTCAAGGTGTAAAATTCAAATACTCCAAGCTTTAAAGGTAAAGTTTGCAATTTAGCCTAAGTTTTGTTATATAAACCTTTTTTTTTTTTTTGGTAAGCTTATATAAACCTTATAGATTGAGATATCTTTTATAATCTTCTCATAAAAAAAAAAAAAAAAAAAAACAAAAGAGATATATTATATCATTTAGAAAAAAACTTTAAAAAAAATCTAACATAGAAAATAATTTTAAATATTTATTTTTTACATTGATTAAGTGATACCAATTATATTTTTGTGATCTTATCAGTTGGTAAAATTTTGTAATTAAATTTGTTTGTAGTAGTTTTAGTATTTAAAAAAGAATTAAAATGCAAACACATATGGTGTTGCTATTACTCCTAAAGTTAACAGGTTTGAAATGCACAGAAATGCACACACAAAATTTAATAAAATCTCTATGTATATTTGGGCTTTGGGTTCAAGAAAATAGAATTTGGCATCCCCTCCCTCCAAAATCTTGGCCCTTAACCAAATTCTAACACACATAACATCATAAATCAAACTAAAAAACCACGTATTAGCCCAAACAATCATTAGCCCACGAAATTTAATGAAAACTTTACCAACATTAATTAAAAAAAGTTGATACCCATAGATCCCCAGATCAGCTCATTTTATCATTGGGATATTGACAAAAAAAAAAAAAAAAAAAAATCTATGACTTTGTGTTTTGGAAACAGAATTAGAATAAGCTATAGAAGTAGTTATGTAATAGAGACTTAGAAATGACAAACTCGGGTGTGGGGCAATGGCTAAATGGGCTACAGTGTGGTGGCAATGGGTAGTGTGATAGAGTGAGTGAGTGTAGACCATGTGCTTGAATGATTTATAGTGTATTCTAACTATTTTTTAGATACGGACATAGATATTGTTAGGTTCTAAAAGTTTAGAACAATTGACAAATCGTGAACACAAACTTGTTTAAATATAGATCTTAGAGTCTATATTTTTTATTAGACAATGCTCAAGGTGATTCAAGTCAAGATTCAAGAACATGTAAGCTGCAGAGAGAAGAATTCAGAAATTGCCTGGTTTGATTGATTGAAAGACAGGCTCGACCGATCAAAAGCCGTATTTGCAGAATTTTAAGTTGGCCCAAACAGCAGTTCAAGCCCATTAAGGACTAGGGTTTCAGATCTACTTCTCCCATTATATAAAGGAAACCCTAAGCACGTTTTTATGAGGCTTTTTAGAGAGAGAAGTGTGTGTCTCTTTTGTATTTAGGGTTTTGTTCCTAAAACCTCTCTTATAACTTCTACCGGTGTTGTTCCTTAAAGAATCTTAACATCCGGTATTGCTAAAGTTGCTGTCTTCTCTAGTCATCAAAAGTGCTGATAATCTAAATCTTCAAGGGTGGTCTTGGAGTCACAAACAGGAGAGTTTGTGCTGCTAAACTTTTGAGTGGGATCTCAAAGCCATAAGCGTGGGTGTTTGTGTTTTGCAAAGGCCAAAGAAAGAAGTAGTCCGTGGACTCGGAGCTATCATGGGGTCGTGGTAGTAAGTTTCCTACAAGCAGGTAGCAATAGGATGTTAGTGGTCTAAGTCGCTATTGTACAAACTTCAATTCTTTTTAGTGGATTTGCTATTTTACCTTAAGGATAGCTAGGTTAAATCCTCTCCAGGTTTTTTACCGGTTTGGTTTTCCTGGGTCATCATATCATTGTGTTCTTTATTTTTCCGCTGCTTTACATGATATGATTGTTATTGTTTTAACCTAGATCTGAATAATAAACCTAAGTATTCACTTGGTTAATTAATTAGGTTAAACAATCTAGTTTACAGGGGTCTAAACATCTAACAGATATTATAAAATATAAGAATGTAACACAAATTTAACCAAATAAACATTTTCACGCTTGCGCTAACTCGTAATGCTATAAATTAATTAATTGAAAACTAATAAATCTATAAATTAAGAACAATGAAATTTATAATTAATGCATCATGCATATCACTTATATTTTTGTATTTGTCTTTACTTAGTGACAACAATTAGTACTTGTTGGAAAATAATAAACGTAATTCTTATTTGATTTGTGTCATTATCTTTGTTGGTAGATGAATGCATTGTAATGTATTAAGAAATAATGATTTTGTTATGTATTTTTGTTTATAATTTGTTAGTGTTAGGACATATGTGAATCATGTTAGGAATATATGTCATTTAGAATTGGATAATCCTTTGACAAAACGCACTTTACTTATAATTGGGTAGATCTAGGATGTGTTTAATACTTTAAGGAACAAGAGTTCAAATCCAAGTGTTAAAGCCATGCAAATCTGTCCGAGAAATAAGTGAAGAAGTGCTGGATTTTAAAGCTCGACAACTAGCTCGACAGATAGCATCTATCGAGGTTTAAAAGGGATCTTCAGCCCAATGCTCGACAGCTGCTCGATAGATAACCTGTCTATCGAGATTTACAAAAATCAGTTTTTCAGATTTGATTTTACAAATATATGTGTATACATGTTTAGGCTTTCTTTTCTCTCAACTCTAAATATATATAAGAATTATTTTAAAGGTCATCACAGATGATGCAAGTTAGTGCAACTTGATGCAAAAGTTTTTCATAAGCATATTGTGACTGGAGACAATTTGCCCTAGTTTATCTTTCTCTTGAAGAAGCTATTACGTTTGTACGCTATAGGGTTTTGTAACCAAGGAGCTTTGTGATTTTTATCGTGTTGATGAATTGAAGAACTTTGCAGCCAACATTCTTCTCAAGTTGGTGGTTAGTCACGTACTTGGATCCGTGCATCGATTGGTTAGTCACGTACTAGGAGCCGTGTATTGAAAGGAGAGATTGTTACTACAGAACAATTCCAATTGGGTATTGTGGTAAAGGTTCAACTATAGGTTGGTATAAGGTACTGGGATTCCTTTACTTGTAACCGCTTGTTGTGATAATAGTGGATTCTCGGAGTGGTAACCTTAAATTCACCTGGTAGGGTTTTTGCCTTGGAGGTTTTCTCCATTTGTAAACAAATCATCGTGTCAATTTTATTTTTCGCTGCATATTAACTTAGTTGGTGATTTGTTTGTGTTACCACGTGTATTGCATGTTAATTGAATTAATTAATTAACTTGACTAATTAATTGGTTAATTTATCACAAGGGGTCAATACATTCTTGGTCTATCAGTTAGTACTAAATGGATGCTTATTTGGAGCTTTATGAATCTTTTTTCTTATACCTAGAAACCTTGAAATTCTAGTTCCGTGTCTTGTGTATAGAAAACCAAAAACGTCTACCACATGAATTGTTCTTGTATAGTGATGGTAAGAAACAACTGATAGATAAAGAATCTAGAATCTCATGAAAAAAATCCTGTCCAAAATTATAAATTTCACTTGGTTACTGTATCAATTTTAGACAAGTTATATTACCTTGTTAGACAAGCATCCGCATATCCCCTGGAATATTTTGTTTCCACAAGCTTTATGGTTTGATTTGGCTTTAAAGGAAGAAGTTTGTTTTTCCAAACAGGCAGAACTGATCTTGGTACTTATTCCTATTGCATCAAAAAAGAAACTGAATTATATGCTATTGTTCCTGATGAGTCCATCAAACCAAATAGAACCCAGGTGCAGGTGAAATGGACTAAGCCCCCTCCCAAGCTGGGTGAAGCTTAATACTGATGGGTCAGTGTGTGGGAATTCTAAGTTGGTTGGTGGTGGTGGGGTCTTTCTTGGGATAACTTCTGTTAGAATGGTTGAGCAATGGCCCTTAAAGATGGCCTATCCCTGGCTATGCATCTGGATTTTGACAACATTAATGCAGAAGTAGATGTTGATATGCTTGTTTATATGCTTTCTAACTTGTCCTTTAAAAATCTTATGTTGGAACCATTCTTAACTGATTGCAGGAACTTAACGAGGCCCTTCATTGCACAGTGTCGCAAGTTTATAGGAAAGCTAATACATGTGCTGACAACTTAGCTAAAATGGGAGCTATGCAAAGAACTGATTTCCTCTTTTTGTATGATTTATCGCCTATGGTGGAAAGTGTGCTACCTTTTGCTAGGGGTGGCAATTCGTGTTCGCGTGTTAGGTTCGTGTCGTGTCAACTCATGAGTATTCGACGATATAGGTCAACACTAACTAGACATGTTTATTAAATTGGTCAAGATTTCTCAATCCTAACACGACCCATTTATTAAACGGGTCAGTCGTGTCAACCTGTTTATCCGATTTTATCAAAATGAAAAAAAAAAATTATGAAAAAACAAACAAATAAATTTTTTTAAACCACAAATAATCATTCAAAACTAAAGCATATCACAATATCACAAATAACCAATCACAATATGTCAAGGAAAATAAACCACAACAACTAATAAGTTTATACACTTAGAGATTGAAGGGCATATTGGTAAAATGTCATTTAATTAAACGGGCCAGATGGGTCAAACAGGTTCTATATGTTCAACACTAACCCAACCCGTTTATTAAATGGGTTAACCATGTCAATCCAAATATGACACGAACCCGTTTAGCCTCAACCAATAACATGCTAATTTCATGTCGTGTCATGTCCAATTTTTCCACCCCTACCTTTTGCTAAAGCTGAGCGTTTTTGTAACAGAATGGTTATTTCTAGTTCATATTATGTGAGTGTTTAACAGAAACAAAAACAAAAAGAAGAAGACCAAGACTTCTCACAACTGTGCTAATTTTCTCTGCTCTTGAAATCCATTACGAAAAACAAGAGTCTTTCCCAGTGTCTAATTCCTAATATTTTTCTTTCTATTTTATGCATCATCAATATTCTTACAATATTAATTTGTAAGTTTTTTGTAATAAAATTTGTTTGTACTAGAATTAGTATTTCTTTATTTATTTTAATTTTTAAAAGCAACACATATGGGTGGGCTAACGTTCGTTCCTCTCGTGTTTACAAGGATGGTTTTTTTTTTTTTTTTTTTTTGGTGCCATTATTATGGTTTCACGAACTTATTTGTTATATGACCTCAAAAAAGAAGAAGATATTATTGCCTTGGAACTCGAGTATCTGAGAGTTGAGTTCCAACGTGAAGAATTCGACTCTCGGAAACTTGAGTTCTATTGAAAACTTAAAAAAATATAAAAAACAATTCTCAACTCAATTTTTTTATTTATTTTTATGGAACTTGAGTCTCTAAAACTCAAGTTACCCTTTGAAACTCGACTCTTAGAGCAACCACATCAGCTCATCTATAATATTCTAAAATAGAAAAAAGTACAAATTTTACACATTCTAACCCAAAAAATACCCACATTAGTCTTTGTAAAAATGTGCAAATATACACCATGGCTGTGTAAATGAACAGTAATTGTGCATATATGCAGGGTTATTGTTAACCGTGTAAATGACTTTTTCATTCCTTTTTTTCTCTCTCCTCTTCTACCTCTAACTCACCTCACTCTCTTTTTCTCATTTCCTTTCTAACCTCACTCTCACCGATCAACTCTCTCTCAAAGCTGATCAGCCTCTCTAATCCAACAATCCGATCAGCCTTTTTGATCAAATACAGCGGTGATTTCGACAGACCATGATTCTGATCAACCTCTCTCATCTTCGATCACATGAAATCGACCGGCTTTCTCAGCGGACCATGATCCGGCGATCCAAGGCCTTGACTTAGTGAACGCAGGTGATTTCGACGGGTTTGTTCTATTTGATCATTGATGGTGGTTGGTGGCTACGTGTATGCGTGGGTGTGGGTGTGGGTGATTTTGTTGAAAGATGGGTGTGGGTATGGCTCGACGGATTTTGTTGAAGAATTTTGTTGAAGGGTGGCTGGGTGGGTGTGGGTGTGGCTCGCCGGAGAAGACAAGTTTGTGAGTTTGTTCCAGAGGGAAGGAAATAATAAAAAATGTAAAAAGAATAAATATTTTATTGAATAAGTGTGTAGAATAGATAAACTGATGTGGGTGTTTTGTAAAAGTGGATGTGTAAAATAGAAAAAAGTAGGTTTTTTCTTACAGAATAGACAGAAAATTTGCACGAACCGATGTAGTTGCTCTTAGGGACTTAAATTCCAAATGAAGCTATATAACTAATATGTTTTGTTTAAAGCCATATAATGAATAAGTTTGTGAAAATAGAATAATGGGCAAAAAAAAGTCCTACAAAGACGTGTATAGAAAACTTGAGATTGTAGGTGGGGGGAGGGCTCCTTGAAGATTATTAATGGACAATGGATCAAAGGTTGCTTAATTCTTCTACAAATGCTCTCATAGAACCTCTGTTGACTGATTGTAGTAACTTGTTACATGTTATACCCAACAAACAAATCAGACATGCCTTCCGAGAAGCTAACAAATGTACTGATATGCACTTGCTAATATAAGAACTACTTTGTTACCTAATCACGTAACAGACTTATTAAATGCTAATTTATTATATATTAGGAAGTACGGACATTTCATTAGGGTGTTGTACTTAAGGGTGTCAATTCGGGTTAGCGTGTCGGGTTTGTGTCGTGTCATGTCGTGGTTGGGGTATTTGACTAAATGACTTAACCCTAACTTGACCCATTTAATAATCGTGTCATGATCTTTCAACTATAACCCGATCTATTAATAAGACAGGTTGACATGACCTAACCCATTTACCATGCTTAATAAACGAGTCGTGTTGGGTTGACACGAATGTAACACAACCCATTTTAACTTACATAATATTTAATATAACATCCATCTAGAAATAATTTTTTTTTTACATCCCAAAAATAGTGCATACATTTCAACTCTTCAACTCACATTCAAAATAATATTGTTCAACAAATTTTCTTCGACAGACCAGGAGTTCATCGAAATAATTTTTTTTTACATTCCAAAAGAAGTGTAAGCACTTCAACCCAAATTTAAAATAACATAGTTTAACAAAAATAATATTGTTCAACAAAAATATAATATCTTGTAACTTGCGACGATATCGAAAGAATTGGAGCAAACAGTAGACTAATCCTGACTATGACTACGATCATCATCCATAGGGGGAGAGAGAGAGAGAAAGAGCAATAACTAGTTGAGTCTTTAAGTTTGGGAATTGGACATGAGAATATACTCACCTTTATTTTTAAATTTAAAATATATGTCGGATATAAAAGGAGTTTGACAAATCTAAAATAAAATGAATATTTATTTATTATATGAGTTAAATATGTTATGTTAATTGGGTCATTTCGGGTTGACATAAATAAATTAGTGTATCAAACGTGTCAATTGCGAGTTATGCAGGTTGACCCACTTATAACACATTTCTTGTCGTGTCACTTTCAGGTCGATCCATTTATAACCCAAGCTCATTAAGGCACAACCCTAACCTACAAAAACCAGTGTCGGGTTCGTGTTGTGTTCGCAAGTTGGGTCGAACATTGACACCCCTAGTTGTATTTGTGTTGTACCGGCCATTTCATGTTATAATTTTTTAAAAATTGCTCCTATCACCGTATCGTATCTTTACTTGTGTCCATGCTTCCTAGATTATATATCCTTTGTTTACCCCCCAAAAAAATGTTTACCACTGCCAACTTACTAATTATACTTTGTATAGTGATTAGAGGATATATTCTTATTGTTATAAAAGAATTGATAGAAGAAGAATCTAGAATCACATTCACAAATTAAGTCCAAAATTATATTTTAACTTGGTTACTGTATACTTTATCAAAAAAGATATTAAAAAAAAAGAAAGAAAAAGAACTTGGTTACTGTATAGACTTGCTATTGAAGTATGGTGGGAATAACTTCACTGATAATTAAGTGACGAGGACTATAAAGACAAGAAGACAAAGGAGTTCCTACCATGAAAAAAACAAGACCAACACCAACAGCATTAAATTTTCTCAGTTTTCGTTTTCTTTCTTAGATAGTTATGAAAAAGTTGAGTTTGAAATTGCCACCTGGGTACAGATTTTCTCCGACAGACCAGGAGATCATCGAACTCTTCCTGAAGCCGAAGATAACTGGGAATGATGAAGATATTAACCATGTTCGCGAAACTGAGTTTTATAACTATGAGCCCTGGGATTTACAGTGTAAAATCTTCTTATTTATATTATCACACACCCACCTCTATTTCTTGGATGTTTTATACTTTGTTGTCAAACGTAGGAAAATGTTGTCTTTTTTTTTTTTTTTTTTTTTTTTTTTTTCCCCCTTGTATTAGTTTGTTAATTGTTAACGTTGGAATTCTGTTATAGATTGTTGCATGTTATAGATTTTTTTTTCTAGTAAAGTGTATTATATGGTATGGCAGCTAACTGAATCTATATTGGAGTCCTAACCGTGTGTGTACTTTGTTTTTGAATAATTCTAGGGCATACTTAATTTCCAATAGGTTGGTGTGTGCGTGAGTTTTTGACATTTTCTGCTCACTCATACCTACATGGACCTGTCACTTTTGTTCTATTACTCACACTAGCACAAGTCAACAAGTTGTGAAATTGAGAGTGAAAATGAAATTATTGTATTGTTTATTGTTTTCTGATCTTGGTGTAGTCTGGTTGGGTTCAGGTAGTTAGCGTTTTCTTATGTTTAGTCTTTGTATAAAGACTGATGCCTTCTTGGGCTGTGTTCCTCTGCTCTTGTATGGTTTTTTTTTTTTTCCTTCTTTAATGCACTTACAGATTTACTTACCCAGATAAAAAAAATGATTGAATTTTGGTTGGTAGTTTTTCTTTTTCATTATTGTAACAAGAAAATTGAATTTTTTTTTTCGTTTGAGTACTAAGTATGATTTAGAACTTACTCAATATGAACATTTGATTTTTAAAAAAAAAATTTATTTTAAACCTTGCATTGGTAACCTCATTGTTAGTTCTTCAGTATATTTACTTGCTATGTTGAGTTTGGTAGTACTATTATTTTGGTAACTGTTTTGGTAGTGCCATTATTTTTCCTTTTTGTTAACTTTGATGACAAAATTATGAATAACTCTTTGTAAGAAATTTTATTTGTCTTTCATTGTTTTGTGACTTTTTGGTCTCGCAACATAAATTTTGAAAGTAGTAAATTTGTTTAGTACGCCCTTAGGATTATCTCATTGTTGAGCAAATAATAATTTTTATAAATGCTTATGTAAGTTTCTCATTTTGAATGTCAAAATTTTGTGTTGAGTCTGGCTTCCTGGAATGTAGATATTTGTGGGATAGATTCAAAGGACCAAGAGTGGTACTTCTTCAACGCACAGAGCCTGAAGCATCAGAATGGGAATCGGAAGAACAGGACAACCATGGAAGGGTTCTGGAAAGCAACTGGTAAAGATAGGGAAATCTGGTACAGAGGGAGTTTGATTGGAATGAAAAAGACTCTAGTCTACCATAGAGGGCGTACTCCTAACGGAGAAGGGACCAAGTGGGTGATGCATGAATACCGCACAACGCAGGAAGAGTTTGATGGAACACACCCTGGTCAGGTTGGCTTTTGCTTTTCAGTTTGTTTAATTGATGTGATATTGACCTGAAAGTTTTTTCTTGATTGCTCAAGAGAAATTTTCTTATGTTTATTTTGCCTTTCGTTTTTTGTGTTGATTTAAGATCGTTTTGCCTTCAAAATCATTGGAGGTTACTTTAAAGTGGGTTGATTCAATTAAAAAGGGTTGTGGAAGCTGTTAAATTTGTTAATTTTAAGTGAGAGTTAACATTCTTGCTGAATTAATGATCTCTTGATATGTTTAATTGATGAATTAAGTGAGTTATCCTTACTTTAAAAAGGTAGGCTGTTGGTTTTTATGATTCTCTATAACTTCAGAATACACCATTACAATTATAACTTGCCAAACCTCCACTAATTAGTTGTTTTGAATAATTATTTGTAATGCAATTATTCATTAGTTTTGAATTTTATATTAAAAATATTTATTTGTTGGGTTTTTCATAATTCATATTAATTTGGTTAATACTATTATTTTTTTTATTTTTTTCATTTTGATAAAATCTGATAAATAGGTCAACATGAATGACCTGTTTAATAAATTGGTTGTGTTAGGGTCAAGGAATCTTGACCCGTTTAATAAACATGTCGGGTTAGGGTTGACCCATATAGTCGAATACTCATGAGTCGACATGACACGAACCTGACACGTGAACATGAATTACTACCCCTTAATTACTACTATATGTTCATTATTGGCAAGAACTCCCAGATCTTGGGACTAGGGCTTTGTTTGTTTGTCTGTTTTGTGAATGAGCTTCTATTAGCCCCAAATCACAATTTTTTTTTAATCACTGTGGGATTCCCCTCACTGGACTCGAAACAAAATTTACGTAAATTCCTTTATCGTTAGTTTGCTTTTGCTTTACTGAAGGCGCTTCCTTAAACTGACACCTATTATATAGCAAATGACTTTGTAGGACAACCTCCTCTATTTCATTATTGTTAGTTATAACGTTTCTGACACATATTTGCATACTGTTATTTGCATTTTTGTTGAAACTCAATTTGTTGTATATATCAGGCAATGATGTTACGTTCACCCAATTCACTTGGGTGCTTTACTTTATGCAGAAACCCTTTGTCGTTTGCCGCTTATTCAATAATGAAGAAAAGAGTAAAAAAGGTGGATCTGCGAAGTCCAAGCCAGCACTGGCTCCTTTATCTCCAGCATCAGAAGTGCAAGTTGAAACTCTTCAAACAAGTATTCAATCTTATTATTCTGAAATTTCTGATGAAATGATGTCTGATGTTACATTACCTGTTCAGAGTAACAACAACAACAACAATCATAATGCAGGTATTGCAAAATATCAAGCTGCAGAACTGACATATGCTGAGGTGATTGGAACTTAGTTCGTCATAAGACACTTTCTATGTTTTTATTTTTGGAATTGAGAAGTATTATAAATTAATCAAGTACTAATTAATCTTGTGTACTTTTGTTTCTTCCATCAGGATTATTTTAATGTGGCAGAATTTTTGGATATGTCCAATGTCCCTTCTCTAGGGGACACTCCAAGTTTATCCCCCATCGCTCCTGACGTTTTGACTCCCAATATCTCTGAGGATTCAACTCTTATCAGTCATCTTAATAATCAAGAAGAGTGCTTTCATAACACGTCTTGCAGTCAAAATAATCTTGCTGTTGACAATGAGACCTTGAAAAACAATGGGTCATGCGGTGGGTCAGATGCCAATGGACAGGTAAGTGAAAACACTCAAGATGTTGTTCATTATTTGATCTTGCAAATTTTTCCAGAATATTTTAAGTCGTGTTAATTTGCACCTCAAGACTTGTCATTGTTATTATTATTTGGGGAATTAGAAGTGCAGATAACTAATCATATACTTGGTTAATCATTTTTCTTCCATCAGGTTGACCTGGATCTGGATATCTGGGAAGCCTTTGAAACAGGCTATATCTGTCCACCAGGGCAATCAGAGTGCAACTCTCTCTCTCCATCAAATTCAACCCCTGTTACACCTGTAGTTTCTTCTCGTACCATAGCCGAAGCTCCTCTTAAAGAAGCAGAGTCTATGCTAGCACCAGCTTCAGTGCCTCCAGAATTAGGCTGTGAAGCTGAGAATTATCCTACTAGTTTTCGATTTTCTCCTGAGAAAAATTATGATGGAATAACATCAAACACTAAAACACCCATTGAGTACACGAACGATGGTTACAACACTTATGTTGATAGAAATCAAGTGGAAGTAGTCACATCTGAGAAGGTGAGAAAGGGTAGTTAACTGGTTTAGTACCTGTCTTATTTATTTATGTTTCTAACATCAGGTTGATTTGCAGGTGGAGGTACGCTCGAATATGTTCTCCGTCTCTCCAGAGCCACTACTTGGCAACATGTTATCCCCATTTCACTCACAAGTGCAAGGAGAGTTATATTCTTCTTTCACCTGTCGCCCTTCTGCCAATGATTGTCATTGGGGGGTGTGTAACCAATATGGCATGAATGAGCCAGATGAGTACTTTCGTAACGCATCTTTGAGTCAAAATAATCTTGCTGTTGATGATGAGATCCTGAAAAACATGGCCTCTTTTATGGACAATGGGTCATGCGGTGGGTCAGGTGCCAATGCACAGGTACGTCAAAACTCTCAAGATGATTTATTGTTGCAAGTTTTATTGCGGCCAGTCTTTCCAAGATATTTTAATTTGTGTTAATTTGCACCTGAAGAATTGTTATACTCCATTGTGGGTACATTTTAACTTGTTCAAAGAGGTTTATTTGTGTCTTTCGAAAACTAACCTTGCATTGTTTTTATGTACAACAGTCCGAGCAAGAGTCATTGGAACCTGGATTGTTACTCTCCCCCCACAATCTGGGTTGAGATTTTTAAAAATCCTCTATTATTAGAAGACTCTATTTGCGGTTTAAGTCATTAACGTTTTAGAATAGTAGAATTATGAGATTCAAGATCCTGATCAAGATTTTAACAACCTCTAGACAGACTCCATTACAGAGACAAACAACTATGGTAGATTACTATACCGTCACTTCTGTGTATAAATGTTGATGAGCACTGGTAATGCGTCCTCAGTTGCTGGTGATGTGAACAAATTCTATATGTATGTAATGAATTAAGCTATCGTTTGGAATTAGTATGAGGATTTGGCAACTACGAAATTGGAAGCAAGGCTTCATTGTTGTTAAATCTGTATGCAGTGTGAATTATGTTCAGCTATACTGATAATTGTATTGTTGTTAAATCTGTATGCAGTGTGAATTACATTCAGCTGTACTGATAATTTTCTACTTTCTGTAAACATGTAATGTTATGTACTCCTTAAGTCAACCCACAATTTTTGTTAGTGTTATCATCTTTAATGTTTGGGATGGTTAAAATTTGTTTGCTAGAATGTGGTTGTATTTTAAGATGCTTCCGTGTGTTTTGACAAGAATGTTGGGTTAAAATAGATTGACTCTGGTTAATTAATTTAATTACTCAAGTTAAATACAAGAATTTCCGCAGGTAAAGCTTTAATGGTTGCTGAATTTCAATGTTCTATTACTAATGTTGCTATTATTCTAAGTGCATATTCAAGCTTCAAAGATGGGTTGCTTGCAGTGATGGTAGTTTTACATTTGAAACACACAATATTGTTTCAGAATATTTGATAAATCTTCTTACATAAGTTTAAGGTGTCCTAAAGTTTGGCTAATGCATATTCAGAATTTGTTAGTTATGCTAGACATTTTTATGTTCATAGGATGTTCTCTTTTGACTTTCTAAACCTATTATTCTTGCTTTTCTGTTTTCATAATATTGTTTTGGAGTGGATCTTTTCCGTGGCTTGCTTTGAAAGGTTGGACTTAGAAGCAACTTTCTTTTCTTTTCTTTTCTTTCTTTGAATAAAAGGTAATTTTTTTTTGTTGAAAAGAAACGAAATATTTACCATGTACTATTATCAGAGTTCACCTCATGCTCTCTCCCCTGATTGTTTTTTGTTTCTCAGAAAAAAAAAAAAAAAAAAAAAAAAAAACCAATTGTGTAGTAAAATTTGTCCCACTCTTTTTGAAAGTTTTCATGACTCTTGAGTGGAGCTTATGAATGTGGTGGCTCAAGGCTTAAGACCCCTTTAAAAAAGGTTTCTAACCTTCTCATAAAAAAGACCAAAAATTATAAAGTGATGTTAAGAATATTACAAAATATTACCTTACATCAAAATGACTTCTTAGTATATTTTTTTTATCTCATTTATAACATGAAAATCAAAACTACATATAATAAATCATCCTTATAGAGGCTATCAGGCTAACAATAACATTTGAGTTTTCCCAATATTTTAAACTAGATGCACTTGTCACATTCATTTGACTTCTAGCCATTGAATTTTCATACCATTATTTTGGGTGCCTTTTTCAAGCCATATACTTATTTAGTTACGTTACATACCTTGTTTTCTTGTCCAAGTTATATAAAGCCTTTAGTTTGGTCTAATATATTTCTTCTTCTAAATCCCCATTAAAAAGAAATCATATTTACATCTATTTGATAAATTTTCAAATCACATATTCCAACATTAGTAATTAGCAATATAATAATGCATGTACCTAAGTTTTGTCCTAAAAAAAAAAATTGAACATCATCTTTTTGTTTAAAGCTTTTTGCAACAATTTTAGCTTTTAAACTTATCTATAATTCCATTTGAATTAAGTTCTTTGTAAGGAGTTTTACAAACAGATTGTAAGTAAGTTTTGTTGAAATTTAATGAATCTGTCTCATTGTTTACAACTTTTTCCCAAAATATAGAATTAAGTGATGCTAAACTTCTTTTTGATTTAGAGGATTTTCCTCAAGATAGAAACATTATAATATGATCTAGAATCTTTCTCTACTTTAGTTCTTTTACTTCTTACAGGTTTTAATTCAAAACTTTCTTGTGTTTGTAAAGGAAAAGTAGAAGAATGACAATGATAAAAGATTTTCTTGTACTTCTTTACCCCCACTATTTTTCAATTGAATGTAAATAATCTATACTCTAAATTATATAAATAAGAAAATTAAGCAGAGGTAACAACCCTAAGTCCTATTTTAGGTATGCTTAGGGTCTGTAAGCCATACATTACAAGCAGTTAATATTGCTTATACTGAAAGGTTTACGAGTCCGCATAATTCTATTAATATAGCATTTGTTAACTAAATTAGAGCAATTTTTTCTTTCATGCACTCCATTAGAAGTATGTGAGTTTGGTTGAGTAGCTTTATTGATAATTCCTAAGATTTAAGAAATTCTTAGAACTTTTTCAAAACTATCACACTTTTATTTTTCATCAAATAAGCAATTGTTTACCTAAAAAAAATCAAAAATCAAAATGATAAAGTGTCTATTTGCTCTAGAAGTTAAAATTCCTTAAAATTCACATATATAAATGTGAATTAATTCAAGATTTCTTTCAACATTTTAAAATTAATTCAGAATTTCTTTCGACACTATACATGTTCAAAATTTTTAGCGAGCGTTTACACATTGAACCTTGCAAGTTGGTGCATTGTAATATGTATATATATGGTGTATTTAGCCAAAATTAAAAATAAAAAAATAATGAGATTCTATTTCATCTACATCAATAGCCCTCTGTCCATATTTTTCGTTGAGTGCCACAAAATATAAATTGCTAGGCGAACTTAGTTCATGTAATTAATAAAACGATGCCATGTTGTTTTTATTGCCATTTTTAATTATTTAAATATTTTAGGTTACAAAAATAATGTGAAAAATCCAAACACCCCAAAGTTTTAGGGGGTAAAATTCGAATTCTTAAACTTCAGGGTGTAAAATCTAAACATCCCAAAACTTTAGGGAGTAAAATTCAAATTCTAAAATTTTAAGGTGTAAAATCCAAATATCCCAAACTCTAAGGGTAAAGTTTGCAATTTAGCCTAAGTTTTGTTATATAAACCTTATAGATTGAGATATCTTTTATCATCTTCTCATGAAAAACCAAAAGAGATATATTCTATCATTAAAAAAAATTTAACATAAAAAATAATTTTAAATATTTATTTGTTACATTGATTAAGTGATACCAATTATATTTTTGTGATCTTATCAGTTGGTAAAATTTTGTAATTAAATTTGTTTGTAGTAGTTTTAGTATTTAAAAAAGAATTAAAATGCAAACACATATGGTGTTGTCGAGTTGTTATTACTCCTAAAGTTAACAGGTTTGAAATGCACAGAAATGCACACACAACATTTAATAAAATCTCTATGTATATTTGGCCTTTGGGTTCAAGAAAATAGAATTTGGCACCTCCTCCCTCCAAAATCTTGGTCCTTAACCAAATTCTAACGCACATAACATCATAAATCAAACTAAAAAACCACGTATTAGCCCAAACAATTACAAATCATCAGCCCACAAAATTTAATAAAAACTTTACCAACATTAACTAAAAAAGTTGAAACCCACAGATCAGCCCATTTTATCATTGAGATATTGACAAAAAATAACAAATTCTATGACTTTGTGTTTTGGAGACATGTACAGAATTAGAATAAGCTATAAAAGTAGTTAAGTTATGTAATAGAGACTTAGAAATGACAAACTCGGGTGTGGGGCAGTGGCTAAATGGGCTACAGTGTGGTGGCAAAGGGTAGTGTGATAGTGTGAGTGAGTGTAGACCATGTGCTTTAATGATTTATAGTGTATTCTAACTATTTTTTAGATAGGGACATAGATATCATAAAATATAAAAATGTAACACAAATTTAACCAAATAAAAATTTTCACACTTACCTACGTTGCTAACTCATAATGCTATAAATTAATTAATTGAAAACTAATAAATCTATAAATAAAGAAGAGTGGAATCTATATCTATATCTATATCTATATCTATATCTATATCTATATAATAGCAGAAGCTGAGAGAAAGTGGATTCCTACAATTGAGGTGCTGACAAATAGGATAACTGGCTATCTAAAATTCAGACACAATTAACTTTAAAAGCGATACATTATATTGTTTCAGCCCTATAAATACCGGCCCTATAAATGCAGCCCACTACTTATTTATTTACTTCCACTATCACCCTATAATAAATCCAACCTACTACTTATTTATTTACTTCCACTTGTTAGGATTAGTGCCCTTAAATCCTATTGTATGATACTATGTATGTTATTATGTATGACATTATGTATGACTTAATGTTGTAATTAATAAAGTTGTTTTATTCTTATCTAAAATAATGGTAACATGAATATTCGGACATTATCATATAGTCCATGAGATGCATAATATGTGATTTATGTGAAAAGTCACAGAAGATATAAATCACAAGTTCTTTGTAAGCTCAGAATTTTAGTTCGTAGTTGGTGATAAAATTGAGTGTTTCATCTACGAAGACTATAACATATCAACTAAGATGATTTGTCTTAATTATGGAAGTGGAGACTTCTAGTTGATATGTTGATATGTTTTAAGAGTTAAGACATATTGAACTGGATCGCTGTGAGATTTATTATTCTCCCAATGACTATCAAATGAATAATAAATCTCACGACTTCTATTTACATGAACTCTTAATCCTGAGAGAATAATGGATTTGATCAAGAAGTGTAGGTTGTTTTGATATATCAGGAGTGAGGTTTAAAGTAACGGTCAAAACCTTAGTATATTGGGTCGCCACATTTAGTGTTGATATAACATATATTCTCAAGATGGAATTCATAATCTTTTAACAGAGATATAAAATATTCCCTTGAGATAAGTTTAATAGATTCAGTTATTCAAAGAGTTAGGCATAATACTAAAGTATATATTTATGAAATTAGATTTCATAAATATATGATGAATAACTTAAAATGATTAAACCAGGTACTCAAGGATTAAGATGTAATAATCTACAAAGTGGCAGTCTATATTCATGACTTTATATTATTACGAATATTTTATGAAGGAGTTGCATGTACAATAAAGTCTTGGATATAATTTATTAATGAGGCCTAGAGTGCAATTATATTTATATAGCGGTATTAAATATAATTAATTGTAACTTTGGACTTGTCAAGAGTTAACAGAAAAGCCCAAGGCCCATTGGAGCTAGAGTCTTATTTGTTCCATTTTGGTCCCACTCCAAGTCACATACTAAAACCCAATTAGAAACGCCCAAAAGGCTAACCCAATTAGATCATCAGTTATAAGAAGAGAAATATACATCATTTTTAAAAGAACATGAAATGGTTTGTATGTGAGTGTTGGACACTCTCTCATTCTCCCTTGAACAAATTCATAGAAACTGATTGAGAGACCACACTTCTTAGGTGTTAATGGAATTGGAGTGAAAATTAAAAGTGTTCTCAAGAACTTTTAATCTTTGTTTGGAAATTCACCACGCCAAAGTACACTCTCTTATTCTTGAATTATGAAATTTACATAGTACATGTTATCAATTGCGAATGAAGTAGATCCGTTAATTTTTCGCTGCGTATGTTTTGTATGTGATATAAACATGTATTTTCCAACACCACTATCACCCTATAATAAATTTGTATAATTAATCCAGCTCACCTCTTATTTATTTAGCTCCACTGTCAAGCCCAACCCAAAGCCTTTTTAGTTCTGCTACTCACCTTTTTGCTTTACCGTTTCGCAGTAACGGTTGCCTATCTAATTTCCTTCCTTCCTATCTTCCTTTCCACACGGTGTATAAATACTGACAGAACTCGCCTGCTTTGGTTAAGGTATCTCTACATCTCAATTCTTTTTCACCCCATTATTTTGCTTTATGGTTTCTGTTTTCCTTATTAGATTTGTTATAATTCTATGTGATTCCAACTACTTAGTGTGACTCTGATTTCTTAGCATAGTGTTGTGGTGTTTGCTTCCACTGTCTACTTCAATATTATGATTGTATAACATGAATTGGGTTTTAAAATCAAAGCAAATTTTTTTCCTGGTGTTTCAATTTTTTGCAGTAATTTTTCTGCATAATTGTGTTTATCGTGGTTTTTGGTTTAGATTTGGTTTGATATTCATGGTTTTAATTTTAAGTCACTGTGCAAGTGTTTTCATTTTGTGCTAAGATTGTGTTTTATAATCGAGACATATAATGCTGTTATGGTGTGGCTGATTGTTTATTGCTTCTTTTTAGGGTGTTGAATTTTTGATTGTTGGGTTTTTTAATTAGATCTCTACCTCTTTTGGGTCTATTCATTTTGAGTTTATTGATTGCTGGGTTTTTAATTCTATTTGCTTCTGCTATTTTCCAACAATTGATATCAAAGCATACTTCAAAAACCCATGATTGTATAACATGGATTGGGTTTTAGAATCAAAGCAAGTTGTTTTCCTGGTGTTTCAATTTTTGCGGTAATTTTTCTGCATAATTCTGCATGAAGGTGATCAAAAGGAGAGTGACGGATCCGTTTAAATGAACCTGACGCTACTGAAATAATAATCCATTGAAATCAAGGTAGCAAACAGTGCAGTGGACAAATAGGTCACATGAAGGATTGACCCCTCTCTGTAGTGAACGGATAGTCCTTCTACATGATGGATTCATTGTTTAGGGGCCTAAAGCCGATAGACGCCGAAGCCACGTAACTTAGGTAAGCTCCAAGGAACCCTAAATGGAAATACCTTGTGCCCCACGATGGCCCTTAGTCAATAAGGACCTCATATGGGAAGAATCCCGTAAAATAAGGACACTCATTTAGGATCTTCTCTACAAGGAAAGATCTTTTCGTCCAAGAAACAGAGTCGGCTTTACACTACAATAAAAACCCAAATTCCTCAGGGAATAAGGTACGTATAATTGATCCCAACTCTGACATTCTAGAGTTGTAAGAAGCTTTCTAACTTAACCTTTAGAGGGTCTTTTTTCGGTACCACACCGGTACTTTCCTAAGGTCTTTTCGTTCAGTGTTGTGCAGGTGTTGTCTTGAGCACGTGAGGACTGTGCGGCTTACTGACGATTTTCGACATCATCAGTTGGCGTCATTTATGGGAAGGGTGAATAGGAAGTAAGCTATAACAACGTTTCCCATACAAAAAGTTGCATGGTACTTACTTGCTTGATGGCGACCACCAACAACATTCAAGGGGACGAACCATAAACCGCTGCCCTTGAGAGACAGGTTCAGACTCTCGCAACAGCAGTAGGGCGCCTTACTAAGAAAAATCATGACTTAGAGGAGCAGCTGCGCCAAAAAAACACAGCGCTTAACACCCAAGAGGAGGAACAAGAAGGAACCAGCGCAGAAAGAAGGAACCAGGAGGGACCGGAAGGTAGCAATGCCCCAAGCAGACAGGAATGATAGGATACATGTCGTCCCTTTGTGAGAGACCGCGCCCCGACCCCCTTTTTTAGGGTGTGTTGGGCCAAACCCACTTGAATGGGTGGAGTCGTGTTATTGCCTCTTTTCCACTATCTAGAAATAGAAAATTACATGGATAAGCATTTGATCTACTAACTCTTGATCTAAGCTCGGAGGCTATACTACAAGGTGGGAAGGTGTTAGGCGCCCACCTTGCTCGGTAAAACCGGTCTTCTAGACTATGGTGGCCAACATTCATATCACATCATCTAATATGTTATCAATCGATTTGCATGTTGAATTTAATGTCTGTGCATGTGATAAATCCTAATTCAATTTATTAAGCATTGCATTTGGATTGAAAAACAAATTCTAGTGAATGTGTGTGGATGGTGGTATCCTAGATTCAAGGATTTGAAAGAATTATTAAACAAACATGTTTTTCATATTTTTTATGTGGATTTAAGATTAAAATTAGTGTTATGCATGAACACGTGATGAACAACCAAGAACATGTGAAGAGCATTTAAGAACATTCAAACATATTCAAGAGAATTTAAATAATTACTATCATGCTTTAATCCTAAATTCTCATTATGGCAACACAAAAAACAAGTTAGGGAAAAGGATTATATCTTCATGCAATATCCATATGGTGGAGGACAAGACTCTTGGTAGAGGTCTTAAGGGTGGAGGAAAAGAAGAGTTAGGAGAGAAAGAGTGAGTCTCACTCAATATCTTGAGTCTCAAGAAGACTAAGATATGATAAGATGTTAGGTTCTAAGGAGTTAGGAACTAATGTATTAGAACTTCATTTTGTAATGTTGGCAAATCATGATCAAAACGTTTTTAGTCTTGTTTAGACTTGCTCAAAGTATGAGGTTTTTATGTAAAGTTGGAATCGAGTTACTGCAGAAGTTATTGTGCAATTCTGCTTGGCTCGATCGATCGAGAATTAAACTAGACCGATTGAAGGTCGTACAGATTGTTTTTTCTGCAGAATTTCCAACTCAGCCCAAGCCCGTTTGACGTGTAAGATTTTATGTTTTGCCCTAAGTATAAAAGGGAAAACCCTAGCCACATTTTTAGTGTTCTGAATATTGTGTGTGTGAATCTTATTTGTGAGATCTAGAGGTGTTTACCTTCACATACACTTAGGGTTTTCAAACTCAAGATTGATGTCAAGAGCTTGGTGATCATTCAGTTGCAAAATCAAGAATTTCAAGATATACAAGCAGGTGTGCTTGTCTTTTGCTGAAAATTCAAGGAAAGAAGTAGTTCGTGAACTCGGAGCTGTCACGTGGTTGTGGTAGTAAGTTTCCTACTCGAGGTAGCAATAGGATGTTAGTGGTCTAAGTCGCTATTGTGTAAACTTTAATTCTTTCATAGTGAATTCGGTTTTACCTTGAGGATAGTTAGGTTAAATCCTCCCCAGGTTTTTTACCGGTTTGGTTTTTCTAGGTTATCATATCGTGTGTTATTTATTTTCCGCACTTTTGCATGATATGATATATTTATGTTAACCTAGAATTGCTTAATTTACCTAAGTTAATCACTTGGCTAAATATCTAGGTTAATCTGTTTGGATTTAAGGGGTCTAAACTTCTTACACAAGACTACTCAACTTCCTAAAACTCAAGAGAGGAGAAGAGAGGGAGTTTTTGTGTGTCTTAGAATGAAGGAGAGGGGAGGATTATATAGTAGTGGTGGAGGAAATATGAATGGAAGGCCATTTAATGAGGGTTGACAAAGAATCATTAACCTAGACCTCATTTTAGCCTTTGGGGAAATCTGGTGCATTAAATGGAAAGATTGGTAGGAGTGAGGAGCAAGCCAAAATTCGGTTTTCCTGTAGCTGCTGTAACAGCCTGTAGAGCCATCTTTGAAAAATCATATCTGACTTAATTCTGATCGGAATTGTCTCGTTCTTGTGCTCAAATTGAAGCCCCGGATGTCTAATTTCTGAAAAAAGTAACCTCATTCACATATTCAAAATATTCTGAGAGATATCAATAAAATAGTGAGCAGAGGTCATTTGTTAGAAAATGGTTTCAGCACAATTAACATTAATAGGTCCCAAATTAGCTCCCAATTAACATTAAATGGCTCCAATCACTCCCATTTCAGATCTAATTAGTTCCAAATTTACCCTAATTAAAAGATAATTGCACAAATTACTCATTGAATGATTAATGTTTAACTATCTTGTTAATTAGGTGTGTGCAACCATACCATAAAATGTAGTCCTAATCAATCAAATTATGACACATCATTGATTTCAAACTGATTATACCTATAACCAATTGAAATCAATTGTTCATAATCACATATAGACGGACTCAATTTGTGATAATGCATCTCAGTCATTAAAACTTGATTTGATGATAACTTTCAATCTGGTGGTCCGATTAGGGCTTATGACCAATCGATCTGATTGTTACAACATCAAGATCCTTTTGGTGGAATGAGATTAAGGATCTAATGACCAGAATCAAGATGCATATTTTCAAGGAAAAATTACCCTTTTACCCTCCAAGTGAGGTTAAATGCGGGTTGCAAAATGGGGTGTCAACAGCGAGACACCGAACTCCAACCCAATTCTTCACTTGCTCCAGGTATTTCTTCATGCCTTCACCCTTGCATTTGTAGTCGTCGTTAACCTAACTAATGACTACTTAAGAGTCACAATACACTATTACATCTGTGGCTCCTACCGCTTTTGCTAGATCCAATCCTGCTATCAAGACTTCGTATTCTGCCTCATTGTTGGTTGTAGGTAAATCAAGTCGAACCATGCACTCGACCTTATCCCCTTTTGGGCTACGGAGTATCACACCATCTCCACCCATTCGCCTGTTAGAAGATCCATCCGTATGGATGCTCCATTACGGCTGTGCCTCTACCCCCTAGCCTTCCATGGTAGTGAATTCTACGATGAAGTCAGTAATAACCTGTCCTTTTACAGCCATGCGGGGTTGGTACTATATGTCAAATTCGCTCAACTCAATTGACCATAATGCCATCCGTCGGCTTCTTCAGGGCTTCTTATTACCCTTCGTAAAGGTTTGTCTGTTAAGACGACCACCGTGTTGGCCTGGAAGTATAGCTTGAGTTTATGTGCTGCAGTCACTAATGTGAAGGCGAGTTTTTCCATTGGGGGGTACCTTTCTTCCGTGCCTCGTAGCGCCCTACTAGTATAGTACACATGCTTGTGTACCTTGCCTTCTTCCCTGACTAAGGCTACACTGACAGCTGCCGGGGAGACGGGCAGATAGAGGAATAGTTCCTCCCTTAGTTTGGAAGGACTCAGCAATAGTGGGGAGGAAAGGTATGCTTTTAGGTCTTTGAACGCTTGTTGGCATTCTACCGTCCATTCAAACGACTTCTTCAATGTGTGGAAGAAAGGTAGGCACTTATTCGTTGCTCTCGACACGAACCTGTTAAGCGCAGCAACCTTCCCGATTAGGCGTTGTACTTCCTTGGCGCTTGTTGGCAGCGTCATCTCTAATATTGCCTATATCCTGTTGAGGTTGACCTCAATGCCTCTCTAGGACACCATGAACCCCAGGAATTTTCCTGCCATTACCTCGAACGCACACTTGCTTGGATTCAGCTTCATGTTGTAAGTGCAAAGGGTGTTAAAGGTCTCTTGGAGGTCGTTCAAATGGTCGTCCTCCTGTATGCTCATTACCAACATGTCTTCTATGTAAACTTGCACATTCCTTCCAATCTGATGTGCGAACATTTTGTTTATCAGTCTCTAATATGTAGCGCCTACATTCTTGAGCCCGGACGGCATCACTTTATAGCAAAAGAGGCCCTGGCTGGTGACAAATGAGGTTTTCTCCTAGTCGACCTCATCAAGCTTGATCTGGTTGTACCTAGAGAATGCGTCCATGAAGCTCAGCAATTGGTGCCTTGCAGTCGAATCCACCAAAACGTCAATCCGTGGAAAAGGGTAGCTGTCCTTAGGGTATGCCCTATTTAGGTCCGTGATGTCTACGCACATCCTCCACTTTCCGTTGGCCTTTTTCACCAGTCGGGGTAGTATACCTCTCGTATGAATTCTACTTCCTGCAATTTGCAAACCTCTTCGGCTATGGCCTTGTCTTGTTCTTGGGTGAATACCCTTTTTTTTCTGGCGGACGGGAGAGAATGATGGTGATACATTTAGCTTGTGCACTATGATGGAAGGATCGATCCCCAGCATGTCTTCATGGCTTCAAGCAAATACGTCCTGATTCTCCCTCAAAAACGTCATGAGCGCTCGATGAACTGGCGTGCTAGCCAAAGTACCGATCCTGGTGGTTCGTTCAGGCCTAAAGTCGTCCAGGATTATTTCCTCCAATCCTTCCATGGGTTCTGCCACCGTTCGCTATTCTTCTATGCACATGATTTGTAAATGATCGTCCATCTTCAACATAGCAATGTAACATTTACGAGCTACCACTTAATCTCCCTCTACTTCTTCTACTCCGTACTCGGTTGGGAACTTGATCAACAGGTGGCAAGTTGAAGTTATCGCCTTCCATGCGTTAAGGGTAGGACGACCCAAGATGACATTATAGGGGGATGAACAGTTGACAACCAGGAAGGTGACATCCTTAGTAATCTGCTGAGGATAGTTGCCAACTGTTACGGATAAAGTGACCGCACCGAGGGGATGTACTCTTGTCCCTCCGAATCCAACTAAGGGTGCGTTTACTGGGACCAGCCCCTCTCTATCAATTCTCATCTGTTGAAATGTTAGGTAGTAGAGAATGTCCGTAGAGCTCCCATTATCCACCAGGACCCGATAAGTGTTGTATCATGACCGTGATCACGATGGAAATGACAGTATCTGTCTCTGGGCCGTTTGCTAGGGTCTCCTTTCAACTTGCCAGGGAATGTCAGGGCTTCTTCATCTTTGATCTGCATCAAGACTTGACCATTTGGCATGTTCAGCAGGGTAAAGCTTGTAAACCTGGGGTTTGGAGCGTCTGTCTTCCTGTTGCTCTCCTGTCCTAGCCATCTTACACCCCTTATCCTGCCATGCGTCCTCTTGTCTTTCCCTCTTCTTAGGATTCTCATCTCTAGCCAGTAGTGCGTCCTCCACGTTTATGTACTTAGTAGCCCTGTAAAGCACATTTGATATGGTTTTTAGGTCGTTCTTATATAAAGAAAATAGAAACTTACCCTTCTGTAGCCCATTCGTGAATGCGGCCATGAGTATTTTGTCGTCAGCTTCATCAATGGAGAGGGCCTCTTTATTAAAGTGGGTTATGTAAGACCTCAGGGTTTTGTCGTCCAGTTGCCTAATGTTCATCAGGCATGTAGTGGACTTCTTGTACCTGTGACCCCCGATAAAGTGTGATGCAAACCGGGCGCTTAACTCCTTAAAGGTACTAATGGAGTTGGGCGTCAACCTGCTAAACCAAATTCTTGCGAGGCCCTTTAGCGTTGTAGGGAAGGTCCTACATATAATCTCGTCCGCCACTCCTTGCAAGTGCATTAGGGTCTTGAAGGACTCTAGGTGATCCAAGGGGTCCTTGGACCCGTCGTAAGCTTCCATTTGTGGCATGCAAAACTTTGGCGGAAGGGGGAATGAGGTAACTGGTGTAGTAAAGGGCGAGTCTGTCCGATGCACTAGCTCGTTAAGGTCACTTGATACTCGTCCTTTGAAGGCGTTCATCATGAGGTCCATCCTTTCTTTCATCATTTGCATCTCCACGACCATGTGCAGTGGAATAATATCTACGGCCAAGGGTGTTGACACCCCATTTTGCAACTTGCATTCAACCTCACTTGAAGGGTAAAAGGGTAATTTTTCCTTGGAAATATGCATCTTGATTCTGGTCATTGGATCCTTAATCTCATTCCACCAAAATGATCTTGATGTTGTAACAATCAGATCGACTGGTCATTAGCCCTAATAGGACCACCAGATTAAGGGTTTTACAATGGAGTCGCCACTTATTTAATTATTGGAATAAATAAGAAAACCAAAATTGAAAAATTCCTCATTTTATTAATTTTCAATTGAATTTACATTAATCATAGGAAAATTACATGGCTTTGGTCCTAAGTACAATCTAAGATAAAGTACATAGCTTTATTTCCTAGTTACAATCTAAAAATTGAAAATTACAAGGATAAGCATTTGATCTACTAACCCTTGATCTAAGTTCGGAGGCTATGTTACAAGGTGGGAAGGTGTTAGGCACCCACCTTGCCCGGTGAAACCGGTCTTCTAGACTATGGTGGCCAACATTCATATCACATCATCCAATATGTCAATCAATCAATTTGAATTTAAAGTGTGTGCATGTGATAAACCCTAATTCAATTTATTAAGCATTGCACTTGGATTGAAAAATAAATTCTAGTGTATGTGTGTGAATGGTGATAACCTAGATTCAAGGATTTGAAAGAATTATGAAACAAACATGTTTTTCATATTTTTGATGTGAATTTAAGATCAAAACTAGTGTTTATGCATGAACATGTGATGAACTGTTAGGTTCTAAAGATTAGGATCTAATGTATTTAGAACTTCAATTTGTATGTTGGCAAACCATGATCAAAACAATGTTGAGTCGTGTGTTAGACTTGCTCAAAGTATGGGTCTTATTGTAAAGTTGGAATCGAGTTTTTATGCAGAAGTACTGTTCACTTTCTGTATAACTCGATCGATCGAAAATTAGACTCGATCGATCGAAAATCGTGCAGAACGTTTTTCTGCAGAAAATTCCAACTCAGCCCAAGCCCGTTTTAATGTATAGGGTTTTATGTTTTGCCCTAAGTATATAAGGGAAAACCCTAGCCACATTTTTAGAGTTCTGTTTTGCTTTGTTTGTGAATCTCTCTGTGAGATCTAGAGGTGTTTACCTTCACATACACTTAGGGTTTACAAACTTGAGATTTATGTCAAGAGTTGTGTAGATCAATACAGTTGCAGAATCAAGAGAACACAAAGATATACAAGCAGGTGCGCTTGTGGATTTGTTGAAGAATTCCGGAAAGAAGGAGTCCGTGGATCTCGGAGCTATCATGGGGTCATGGTAGTAAGTTTCCTACACTCGGGTAGCAATAAGATGTTAGTGGTCTAAGTCTATTGTGTAAACTTCAATTCTTTCATAGTGGATTCAGTTTACCTTGAGGATAGCTAGGTCAAATCCTCCCCAGGTTTTTACCAGTGTGGTTTCCTGGGTCATCAGATCTTTGTGTTGTTTATTTTCCGCTGCTTTGTTATTTTTGCTTAATTGTGTTAACCTAGATTTAATTAAATTACCTAAGTTAATCACTTGGCTAATTCTCTAGGTTAATCTGTTGGGTTTAAGGGGTCTAAACGAACTGACATGAACAATCAAGAACATATGAAGAACATATAAGAACAATTAAGAGCATTCAAACATATTCAAAGGAATTTAAATGATTATTATCATGCTTTAATCTTAAACTTTCATCATGACAACAAAAAAAACAATTAGGGAAAGAGATTATACCTTCATGTAAGATCTATATGGAGGATGAGGAGACTCTTGAGGGAGGTCTTAAGGGTGGATGAAAAGAAGAGTTAGGAGAGGAAGAGTGAGTCTCACTCAATACCTTGAGTCTTAAGAAGACCAAGATATGACAAGACTACTCAACTTCCTAGAACTCAAGAGAGGAGAAGAGAAAGGGTTTTTTTTTTTGTGTCCTTGAATGAATAAGAGGAGGGGTTTATATAGTAGTGGTTGAGAAATATGAATGGAAGGCATTTAATGAGGGTTGACAAAGAATCATGAATCTAGACCTCATTTTAGCCTTTGGGGAAATCTGGTGCATTAAATGGAAAGATTGATAGGAGTGAGGAGCAAGCCAAAATTCGGTTTTTCCGTAGTTGCTGTAACAGCCTGTGGAGCCAACTTCGAAAAATCATATCTGACTCAATTCTGATCGGAATTGTTTCGTTCTTGTGCTCAAATTGAAGCCCCGGATGTCTAGTTTCTGGGAAAATTAACCTCATTCACAGATTCAAAATATTCTGAGAGATATTGATCAAATAGTGAGCAAAGGTCATTCGTTAGAAAATGGTTTCAGCACAATTAACATTAATAGGTCCCAAATTAGCTTCCAATTAACATTAAATGGCTCCAATCACTCCCATTTCAGACTTAATTGGTCCCAAATTTACTCTAATTAAAAGATAATTGCACAAATTACTTATTGAATAATTAATGCTTAACTATCTAATTAATTAGGTGTGTGCAACCTTACCATAAAATGTAGTCCTAACCAATCAAATTATGACACATCATTGATCTCAAATTGATTATACTTATAACCAATCAAAATCAATTGCTCATAATCACATATAGTCGGACTCAACATGTGATGGTGCATTTCAGCCATTAAAACTTGATTTGATGATAACTTTCAATCTGATGGTCTGATTAGGGCTTATGACCAGTCAATTTGATCGTTATAACATCAAGATCATTTTGGTGAAATGAGATTAAGGATCTAGTGACCAAAATCAAGATGCATATTTCCAAGGTGAAATTACCATTTTACCCTCCTGTGAGGTTAAATGCGGGTTGCAAAATGGGGTGTCAACAGAATGCCCCTCATTGGCAGAGCTTGAAAAGCGAATGTGAATGTATAAAAAAGACACCTAACTTTGCAATCAGTATTTAACCGTGGTGAATGTGTGATGCATATAGATGAAAATGTTGTGGATCAAAATGTGGACCGAATCTCGAGGGAGATTGCCTACGTACCTCTTGGTGGGAGGATCAGGTCGAAACGTAGTTCATGCATGCAAAATTTTTTTTTTTTTTTGGATGAGTACAAGACATACTTACCTGAAGTGAAGAAAATATGAAGATTCTGGTCTTGTGTTTCAAAGGACCAAAGGTTTTGAATCCTGGCTCATGTTTTCAGAAGACCTAGGATTTTTGGATCTTGGCTCATGTTTTCAGAGGACCAAGGGTTTTTTCGGCTTTGGCTCATGTTTTCAGAGGACCAAAGGTTTTGAATCCTGGCTCATGTTTTCAGAAGACCTAGGATTTTGGATCTTGGCTCATGTTTTCAGAGGACCAAGGGTTTTTTGGGCTTTGGCTCATGTTTTCAGAGGACCAAAGGCTTTGAATCCTGGCTCATGTTTTCAGAGGACCTAGGATTTTTGGATCTTGGCTCATGTTTTCAGAGGACCAAGGGTTTTTTAGGCTTTGGCTCATGTTTTCAGAGGACCAAAGTTTTTTTGGGCTTTGGCTCATGTTTTCAGAGGACCAAAGGTTTTGAATCCTGGCTCATGTTTTCAGAGGACCTAGGATTTTGGATCTTGGCTCATGTTTTCAGAGGACCAAGGGTTTTTTAGGCTTTGGCTCATGTTTTCAGAGGACCAAAGGTTTTGAATCCTGGCTCATGTTTTCAGAGGACCTAGGATTTTTGGATCTTGGCTCATGTTTTCAGAGGACCAAGGGTTTTTTGGGCTTTGGCTCATGTTTTCAGAGGACCAAAGGTTTTGAATCCTGGCTCATGTTTTCAGAGGACTTAGGATTTTTGGATCTTGGCTCATGTTTTCAGAGGACCAAGGGTTTTTTGGGTTTTGGCTCATGTTTTCAGAGACCAAAGGTTTTGGATCCTGGCTCATGTTTTCAGAGGACCTAGGATTTTGGATCTTGGCTCATGTTTTCAGAGGACCAAGGGTTTTTTCGGCTTTGGCTTATGTTTTCAGAGGACCAAAGGTTTTGAATCCTGGCTCATGTTTTCAGAGGACTTAGGATTTTGGATCTTGGCTCATGTTTTCAGTGGACCAAGGGTTTTTTGGGCTTTGGCTCATGTTTTCAAAGGACCAAAGGTTTTGAATCCTGGCTCATGTTTTCAGAGGACCTAGGATTTTGGATCTTGGCTCATGTTTTCAGAGGACCAAGGGTTTTTTGGGCTTTGGCTCATGTTTTCAGAGGACCAAAGGTTTTGAATCTTGGCTCATGTTTTCAGAGGACCTAGGATTTTTGGATCTTGGCTCATGTTTTCAGAGGACCAAGGGTTTTTTAGGCTTTGGCTCATGTTTTCAGAGGACCAAAGGTTTTGAATCCTGGCTCATGTTTTCAGAGGACCTAGGATTTTTGGATCTTGGCTCATGTTTTCAGAGGACCAAGGGTTTTTTGGGCTTTGGCTCATGTTTTCAAAGGACCAAAGGTTTTGAATCCTGGCTCATGTTTTCAGAGGACTTAGGATTTTTGGATCTTGGCTCATGTTTTCAGAGGACCAAGGGTTTTTTGGGTTTTGGCTCATGTTTTCAGAGACCAAAGGTTTTGGATCCTGGCTCATGTTTTCAGAGGACCTAGGATTTTGGATCTTGGCTCATGTTTTCAGAGGACCAAGGGTTTTTTCGGCTTTGGCTTATGTTTTCAGAGGACCAAAGGTTTTGAATCCTGGCTCATGTTTTCAGAGGACTTAGGATTTTGGATCTTGGCTCATGTTTTCAGTGGACCAAGGGTTTTTTGGGCTTTGGCTCATGTTTTCAAAGGACTAAAGGTTTTGAATCCTGGCTCATGTTTTCAGAGGACCTAGGATTTTGGATCTTGGCTCATGTTTTCAGAGGACCAAGGGTTTTTTGGGCTTTGGCTCATGTTTTCAGAGGACCAAAGGTTTTGAATCTTGGCTCATGTTTTCAGAGGACCTAGGATTTTTGGATCTTGGCTCATGTTTTCAGAGGACCAAGGGTTTTTTGGGCTTTGGCTCATGTTTTCAGAGGACCAAAGGTTTTGAATCCTGGCTCATGTTTTCAGAGGACCTAGGATTTTTGGATCTTGGCTCATGTTTTCAGAGGACCAAGGGTTTTTTGGGTTTTGGCTCATGTTTTCAGAGACCAAAGGTTTTGGATCCTGGCTCATGTTTTCAGAGGACCTAGGATTTTGGATCTTGGCTCATGTTTTCAGAGGACCTAGGATTTTGGATCTTGGCTTATGTTTTCAGAGGACCAAGGGTTTTTTCGGCTTTGGCTCATGTTTTCAGAGGACCAAAGGTTTTGAATCCTGGCTCATGTTTTCAGAGGACCTAGGATTTTTGGATCTTGGCTCATGTTTTCAGAGGACCAACGGTTTTTTGGGCTTTGGCTCATGTTTTCAGAGGACCAAAGGTTTTGAATCCTGGCTCATGTTTTCAGAGGACCTAGGATTTTTGGATCTTGGCTCATGTTTTCAGAGGACCAAGGGTTTTTTGGGTTTTGGCTCATGTTTTCAGAGACCAAAGGTTTTGGATCCTGGCTCATGTTTTCAGAGGACCTAGGATTTTTGGAAAGTATTATTCATGCCGATGGGTGTGGGGCTTTTTACCCTAGTACCTGCAAAATAAATTTCTTCAATTTGTAACAGAGTTATTCATTGAAATGAATTTGGCATACCTGGTGAATGCCCCTAGTTTGGGACAAATTCCATGCTTCAATGAATGCTGAGGGTGGACAATTGACTTGATGTTGCACCACTGGAGAATATGGAGGAGGATCATAGCTTTCTATTCCTAAAGAAGAATTTAATGAAGATTTTTTTTTTTGGAAAAATTTGGAAATCTTGAATTATTATTTGAAGGAATTGAAAATTTTGATTGATGAATTTTTTTTTTTTGAAATTTTTTTTTTCTTTTTTCTTTTTTTTTTGAAAAATTTGGAAATCTTGAATTTTTTTTTTTTTTTGAACGAATTGAAAATTTTGATTGATGATTTTTTTTTTTTTTTTGAGATTTGAAGATTTTTTTCATTATCAAAAAGTGAAGAAGATGAAGAAAAGATGGAGTGAAAGTGATGAAGATTTATTCATGATGATTTTTTTTTTTTTTTGAAAAACCAATCTTTTGAATAAGAATAACTTTGACTGCAAGTTGATGTGGATTGCTGGATAAGTCCTTGCTTAATTCCTTTAAAAAGAAAATTTCAATTAGCAATAGATTTATTCATTAAAATGAATTGGAAGTACTTACCCAATGCCTCTAGTTTGGGGCATATTCCATGCTTAGATTGAAGTTGAGTTCATTTGATGTTGTGACCATTGGGGAACATGAAAGAAGATCATGGTTTGTCATCCTTGGTTCCTGCAAAAGGCTTTCTTTCTCTAGCTTGTTAGAAACCAATTATCATGAAAACATTTTTGGCCATTACCATTAGTGTAGACATGCTTGCAAAAAAAATGGATTGATGCCTCAAATGAAAACATGCTTTCATGCAAGATGGACATATTTGCACACAATATAAATAGGCCAATGCTTCAAGTTTAAACATGCTTAATGCAAACAAATGGGCTTAACCTAACATGCACCCAAACAATTTTGTCACATTGTTTTGACTTTGTTCTCCAAGGTTGTTTGGGTGATTGGGACCGGGCCTTTAAAAGGCTGCCTACGTACCTCTCTCATAGAGGATCAGGTCAAGACGTAGTTCAAAAGAACTGGATTTTGGAAAAAGAATGTTTTTTTTTTTTGAACACGATGTGATCCTTTGAACAACCATTTTGGAAAATCATAGTGTTTAAGAACAAAAAAAATCTCTTTGATCATGAAGGATCAAGATCATTAAACTCATGTAATCAAAATTTGCTTCTTTCTTTTGAACATTGTCAGATTAAGTCTCCAAAGGCAATCAAGAAAGGAAATGTGATAATATTTATGAATCACATTGTTGGGTGCAAACAAGGAGAGTTCTCCAGGTTTGGAGGTTCTTTTGAGTCATTTTGAGGATTTGAGAATTTGAGAAATTGTCCTCGGACATATCATCCTGTGGGGTTTGACAATTTTAAGCATTTTCCTTTTTAATTCAAGAGAAGATATTATTAGAGTTTAAGATGTGCCTACAATTAGCAAGACTTCAAGGAGGTCTTTACTCATGGGTTGTAATGTAGGCCGGGTTTGGGTTATGAAATGAAAGATATAAAAGGCTCAAAATTCCCTATGATGTTTTCCCCAAGTATGCATTACTCAAAAATCAAGTATTGGAGGAGTTTTCCCATTGCTTCTTTGTCATCTTCTCACTAGTCTTCATTGGTCACTTGTATCAACAATCATTTTTATGCTCATTATTCTCTTTTTAGGTTGCATCTTCAAGTTTTCAACTTGGTTGTATTTTCCAATTTTTCTTTTCTTCTTCTTCTTCTTCTTCTTCTTCTTTTCTTTGGCCCTAACTTTTGCCTAGACTGCCCTTTTGGGTTTTCAGCCTAGCGGGCTTCTTTTTTTTTCTTTTCTTTTTTGGCCCTAACTTTTGCCTAGACCACCCTTTTGGGTTTTTAGCCTAGCGGGCTTTTTTTTTTTTTTTTTTTTGGCCCTAACTTTTGCTTAGACTGCCCTTTTGGGTTTTCAGCCTAACGAGTTTTTTTTTTTTTTTTTTTTTTTTTTTTTTTTTTTTTTTCATCTCTTGATTGAATGTACTTTTTGGGGATCTTTTGCCTCCTTTTTTTTCAGCTTAAGTCATGTTCATGCACTCTCTATACATCTTGCTTGCCTCGATGCACTTGCACATTTCTATGCTTGATGAAACTTTTCCCTTTTCGATGAACTCTCTTTTGGATGAACCTTGTATTCCTCTTGGCATGATGAATTTTAGGCTCTTGATGCACATTGGAATTTCATTTATCTTTCCTTGATTGAAACGAAATCTCACTTTCCTTTGATGATCTCTTATCTTTAGCTTAATGAATTCTCCACTTATCTTTCATGTCTTCTAGGAGAGCTTTATCAATTAGCTTCAAAACTATAAGGTCGACTCCTCCTCAACATGAGATTTAAGCATGCATACTTTGAATTTTTCCCACCCTAGGTTTAGATTTTAGTGGGTTTATGCAAAAAAGAGGCTAAGTGTTTAAAGGCTCAAATGCGCTAGCAATAGATAAAGATCGTTCTAGGTATTAGGGAATAGTCTTGTTTAGCCAAAGATGGCCTCCAATCCTTAGTAATGCTTGCTTGTAGGCATAGTGACTTAAGCTCTTTTAATAAATTCATCTTAAAAGAAAAAGTATGAATGCTCTAATGTTGTGAAACAAAAGACCTTTGAAAATTGGATCGAGTGCATGGATTCATGGGATTTTCTGATGGATGGATTCTTTTTGATTGCCTTTTAAGACCATTTCTTCTTATATTCTAAGTCAAGTAGCAAAAGTCTTTACATGGATCAAATGAAATTAATCATTCCTTAGTACAAATTGATTGCTCAAGCCTTTAAATATTAAGATTTAGAAAATGTTTTGTCCAAGGGATCCTCATGTACCATTTTGAAAAGGAGACTTTTTTTTTTTAATCTTGAAAGAAAAAAAAATTGGGTCTTTTTGAAAAAGTCACTAGGAAGTTCAATGGTCCTAGTTCAAAGATTTTTTTTTTTTTTAAATGACTCAAAGGCCCAATGCCCCTAGTCCAAACACTTTCTCAATTGAAATTTTTTTTTTCTTTTTTTTTTTTGGAAAGATTTGGGAATCTTGATTTTTTTTTTTTTTTGGAATTTTTTTTTTAAAATATATACATGAACAAAGTACATCAAATGCTACACAAGTTTTTAGAATTCAAAGAAACATAGAAACATAACAAACAAACTTTAAACTTAACCATGATGTTGCAAACCAAATGTGGAGTGAGGCAAAGTTGGGCCGCTTGCTTCTTCTTGGTCCATTTAGGATGCTTGAGACTGGGATGCTTGAACTTTAATTATGATGAAATGGCTTGGGCTTGCACTTGGAAGGCATGCATCTTGTGAACTTTTGGCCTTTGATGTTGATCACGCGTATACACCTTTGATGGGCCCAAGTGTTGGGCTTAGACTCATTCAAGAAACAAATTGGAGTTCCATTTCAAGTAGAGTTCAATCATAGGCTTTTGAGTTTGAGTTCATTCACAACATACAAGGTTCAAACAATCATGATGGGCCCAAGCATTGGACTTGGGTCATGATGGCTCAAACAACGGCCATACAAATGCGTAATGAAATGCAATTTACATGGACCGACCTAAAGGTAGGTTCTATGGGTCATTACAACATGGGTAGAAGGTAGGTTAAAGGTCCCCCACAAGCTAGGACGTTGTACCTCCCAACTTGTGACGCCAGGAGTGCCGCGTTGGTCCGAACGGTACAGTTTGTCCTTATGAACCATCATGGTTATGCATAACCATGATGATCCTTGTCGCGGTGGGTGGTAGGTTCACCGCTGGGTATGTGAGTCTCAGGAAGACCACAATCCACGGTTAATACTACCGGGCTTCCGGGCTAGCATACAAATAAAATAAATTTTATTCAAGCAAATGATACATGACATACAAAATAATGACATATTAGACATATTATATACAAAAACAATAAACAAACAATGACATGGTTGGCCACCATAATCTAATTGAAGTCTAGCCCTCAATATCCCCAGTGGAGTCGCCACTGTGAGAGACCGCGCCCCCGGCCCCCCTTTTTTTTAGGCGGTGTTGGGCCAAACCCACGTGAATGGGTGGAGTCGTGTTATTGCCTCTCAAAATGGAGGTTCGACTAGTTATATTTTCCCTTTAGATTAAGGGTTTTACAATGGAGTCGCCACTTATTTAATTATTGGAATAAATAAGAAAACCAAAATTGAAAAATTCCTCATTTTAGTAATTTTCAATTGAATTTACATTAATCATAGGAAAATTACATGGCTTTGGTCCTAAGTACAATCTAAGATAAAGTACATAGCTTTATTTCCTAGTTACAATCTAAAAATTGAAAATTACAAGGATAAGCATTTGATCTACTAACCCTTGATCTAAGTTCGGAGGCTATGTTACAAGGTGGGAAGGTGTTAGGCACCCACCTTGCCCGGTGAAACCGGTCTTCTAGACTATGGTGGCCAACATTCATATCACATCATCCAATATGTCAATCAATCAATTTGAATTTAAAGTGTGTGCATGTGATAAACCCTAATTCAATTTATTAAGCATTGCACTTGGATTGAAAAATAAATTCTAGTGTATGTGTGTGAATGGTGATAACCTAGATTCAAGGATTTGAAAGAATTATGAAACAAACATGTTTTTCATATTTTTGATGCGAATTTAAGATCAAAACTAGTGTTTATGCATGAACATGTGATGAACAATCAAGAACATATGAAGAACATATAAAAACAATTAAGAGCATTCAAACATATTCAAAGGAATTTAAATGATTATTATCATGCTTTAATCTTAAACTTTCATCATGACAACACAAAAAACAATTAGAGAAAGAGATTATACCTTCATGTAAGATCTATATGGAGGATGAGGAGACTCTTGAGGGAGGTCCTAAGGGTGGATGAAAAGAAGAGTTAAGAGAGGAAGAGTGAGTCTCACTCAATACCTTGAGTCTTAAGAAGACCAAGATATGACAAGACTACTCAACTTCCTAGAACTCAAGAGAGGAGAAGAGAAAGGGTTTTTTTTGTGTGTCCTTGAATGAATGAGAGGAGGGGTTTATATAGTAGTGATTGAGGAAATATGAATGGAAGGCATTTAATGAGGGTTGACAAAGAATCATGAATCTAGACCTCATTTTAGCCTTTGGGGAAATCTGGTGCATTAAATGGAAAGATTGATAGGAGTGAGGAGCAAGCCAAAATTCGGTTTTCCCGTAGTTGCTGTAACAGCCTGTGGAGCCAACTTCGAAAAATCATATCTGACTCAATTCTGATCGGAATTGTTTCGTTCTTGTGCTCAAATTGAAGCCCCGGATGTCTAGTTTCTGGAAAAATTAATCTCATTCACAGATTCAAAATATTCTGAGAGATATTGATGAAATAGTGAGCAAAGGTCATTTGTTAGAAAATGGTTTCAGCACAATTAACATTAATAGGTCCCAAATTAGCTCCCAATTAACATTAAATGGCTCCAATCACTCCCATTTCAGACTTAATTGGTCCCAAATTTACTCTAATTAAAAGATAATTGCACAAATTACTCATTGAATAATTAATGTTTAACTATCTAATTAATTAGGTGTGTGCAACCTTACCATAAAATGTAGTCCTAACCAATCAAATTATGACACATCATTGATCTCAAATTGATTATACTTATAACCAATCAAAATCAATTACTCATAATCACATATAGTCGGACTCAACATGTGATGGTGCATCTCGGCCATTAAAACTTGATTTGATGATAACTTTCAATCTGATGGTTTGATTAGGGCTTATGACCAGTCAATTTGATCGTTACAACATCAAGATCATTTTGGTGAAATGAGATTAAGGATCTAGTGACCAAAATCAAGATGCATATTTCCAAGGTGAAATTACCATTTTACCCTCCTGTGAGGTTAAATGCGGATTGCAAAATGGGGTGTCAACAGGACTACATTTTATGGTAGGGTTGCACACACCTAATTAATAAGATAGTTAAACATTAATCATTAAATGAGTAATTTGTGCAATTATCTTTTAATTGGGGTAAATTTGGTACTAATTAGAACTGAAATGGGAGTGATTGGAGCCATTTAATGTTAATTGGGAGCTAATTTGGGACCTATTAATGTTATTTGTCCTGAAACCATTTTCTAACAAATGACCTCTGCTCACCATTTCATCAATATCTCTCAGAATATTTTGAATTTATGAATGAAGTTAATTTTCCCAGAAATAGACATCCGGGGCTTCAATTTGAGCATAAGAACGAGACAATTCCGATCAGAATTAAGTTAGATATAATTTTTTGAAGATTGCTCTACAGGCTGTTACAGCAGCTACGAGAAAACCGAATTTTGGCTTGCTTCTCACTCCTACTAATCTTTCCATTTAATGCACCAGATTTCCCCAAAGGCTAAAATGAGGTCTAGGTTCATGATTCTTTGTCAACCTTCATTAAATGGCCTTCCATTCATATTTCCTCCACCACTACTATATAAACCCCCCTCTCCTTCATTCCAAGACACACAAAAACTCCCTCTCTTTTCCTCTCTTGAGTTCTAGGAAGTTGAGTAGTTTTGTCATATCTTGGTCTTCTTGAGACTCAAGATATTGAGTGAGACTCACTCTTTCTCTCCTAACTCTTCTTTTCCTCCACCCTTAAGACCTCTACCAAGAGTCTCCTCCTCCACCATATGGATCTTGCATGAAGGTATAATCCCTTTTCCTAACTTGTTTTTTGTGTTGCCATGATGAGAATTTAGGATTAAAGCATGATAGTAATTATTTAAATTCTCTTAAATATGTTTGAATGTTCTTAAATGCTCTTCACATGTTCTTGGTTGTTCATCACGTGTTCATGCATAACACTAGTTTTAATCTTAAATCCACATTAAAAATATGAAAAACATGTTTGTTTAATAATTCTTTCAAATCCTTGAATCTAGGATACCACCATCCACACACATTCACTAGAATTTGTTTTTCAATCCAAATGCAATACTTAATAAATTGAATTAGGGTTTATCACATGCACACACATTAAATTCAACATAAAAATTGATTGATAACATATTGGATGATGTGATATGAATATTGGCCACCATAGTCTAGAAGACCGGTTTTACCGGGCAAGGTGGATGCCTAAAACCTTCCCACTTTGTAACATAGCCTCCGAGCTGAGATCAAGGGTTAGTAGATCAAATGCTTATCCATGTAATTTTCAATTTCTAGATTGTAATTAGGAAAAAAAGCCATGTACTTTATCTTAGAATGTATCTAGGACCAAAGCCATATAATTTTCTTTTGATCAATTTAAATTCAATTTCAAATTAATAAAATGAGGAAATTTTCAATTATGGTTTTCTTATTTTTTCAATAATTAAATAAGTGGTGACTCTATTGTAAAACCCTTAATCCAAGGGGAAAAATATAATCAACCGAATCTCCATTTTGAGAGGCAATAACACGACTCCACCCATTTACGTGGGTTTGGCCTAACACACCCTAAAAAAAGGGGGCCGGGGGCGCGGTCTCTCACACTCGCATACTAATCTAGGTACTGGACTCCTCGGTACGAAACTGTACATCCCCTTGGACTGGGTGATCTCAGATCGGCGGTAACAATGAAAAAAATCTTCCACGGTCAACCTATGGGCCCCATCAGACATCACCCCATATAAGACTTCTACGCTTAGGAAAACCCTCAAAGCATTTGGTGATATTTGGGTGATGGCTAGGCCTAAGTATTGAAGGAGACGACGGTGCAGGGCACTTAGTGGGAATCTAAGTCCTGCCTTCAGCATTTACTCGTACACCCTAACATCATTAACGCCCCTATAGTAACACTTCTCGGATTTATAGGGTAGATGGATTGGTATGTGGACGGGTATTTGATACTTCTCCCTAAGAATGTTGAAGTGCATTTGTTTGATGGAAGAAATGATATCATTAACTGTCCGCAATGGGAGCATGATAAACTCCCTAAGTTCGTCCGGACCTATGATGGATTGAATGGGTGGTTCAACACCGATCTAATCGTCATTGGAATCATTCTCTGACCCATCCATGTGCAAATCTTCATCCCTTGTGGAAGGAGAGGAGGCTGACGGGTTCCTTTCGTTACTGAAGGTGCCAGGGTCGTTCTGACCAGATGGAAACACCTCATCATAGCCTGCTCCTTTGCAAACACACGATTGCTCACTCGACGCACTAAACATGTCACCTACACATGACAAATAAACCTTAAGACTCTGTCGGTTTCACATAGGCGACAAGTGTACAAAATTTAAATAAGTTGCAAGGTAACTCAACATAAAAGTACTTACCAGTTGGGAAAAACTGTAAGGTGTGGATGACAGTTACAGCAAGTGGACGGAAAGCAGTATCAATAAGGTAGATAAATGCGCTTTGATTGAAGATTTATTGCGAAAAGTGAAAAATGAGAAGGAAGGAAGCATGTATATATAGGGGTAATAGCACGAAAGACGAAGGGACACTTTGGTAAAAGCGAATAACCACAAAAAATGTGTTACGTGCCCCTATGACATTTATTGCCCTAGGCTAGTCTGGTAGGCAGGACGCGCTTCTTAAAGATATGAGCTGGATCGTCATTCCACAAGTCCGCCCGTGAAGGTAAGCGACAGACCCATGGAGTGAGGGGGCAACTAAAGGTGATCAAAAGGAGAGTGACGGATCTGTTTAAATGAACCTGACGATACTAAAATAATAATCCATTGAAATCAAGGTAGCTAATGGTGCAATGGATGAATTGGTCACATGACAGATTGACCCCTCTTTGTAGTGAACGGATAGTCCCTCTACATGATAGATTCATTGTTCAGGAGCCTAAAGCCGACGGACGCCGAAGCCACGTAACTTAAATAAGCTCCAAGGAACCCTAAATGGAAATACCTTGCGCCCCACGATGGCCCTTAGTCAATAGGGACCACATATGGGAAGAATTCCGTAAAATAAGGACACTCATTTAGGATCTTCTCTACAAGGAAAGATCTTTTCACCCAAGAAACAGAGTCGGCTTTATACTACTATAAAACCCAAATCCCTCAGGAAATAAGGTATGCATAAATGATCCCAGCTTTGGCATTCTAGAGTTGTAAGAAGCTTTCTAACTTAACCTTTGGAGGATCTTTGACCGGTACCACACTGATAGTATCTTAAGGTCTTCTCATTCTGTGTTGTGCAGGTGTTGTCTTGAGCACGTAAGGACTGTGCGGCTTACTGACGATTTTCTGCATCATCACTGCATAATTTTTCTGTATATGTCTCCATCAAAGTTTAGGGGAAGCATATCAAGTTTTAAGTGATCCATTGCATCTTTTCAAAAAAAAAAAAAACTTCTTTTCATCATTAGGTTCTCATATTTCGAAGTTCTTTTGGAATTTCACAATTCAATGAAACATTAGGGTTGGAGATTGGAAAACAATATGCAATAAATGCTTCAAAAGCAATGACTAGGCTTATTACCATCCAGTCATAAACTCTTTGGAAACCCAACTCTGAAGGACAGAACAGCATGCTTGAAAAGTGATTGGAGGGAAAGGAAGCTCAGTTAAAAATAGTTCAAATTATTTTAGAAATTGCAAGGAAAACAACTAGGCTACTCAACATTGGTTTGTAAGTTTTGAATTACCCTTACCCTCACAATTTCAGTCTCATTTAACGAGCAACTTCATTGATTATGAAAACTAAGTTTTCAGTGTGGTGGTACTAATTGAAGTTGTCCAGAAGGTGACAAAGTTGGTTGGATATCCAAGTTATAAAGAGAGCTTGGTGGTTGCGGGCATTAGAAAATTAATTGATGTGGATCCCATCGATTCCCATATTTGCTGGGTGCTTAGCATGTTTGACTAGATTGTAATACCTAGACCATGACTCAAAAGATATTTACTTTTATGATAATGTATTTACAAAGACATTAAAGTAATTTTGTACATATAAAAATCTATTGCACACCATTTTCTTGCTTTGGTAGCTAGCTTTTTTGGAACTAATTGTGGTTTATTGTTAAGAGTTAATTGTATAGCCGGTTTAAGTAACTTGATGTTGGTTTTATTAACTTGAGTTGGGTTGTAGCTTAATTTGTTTATTTGGTTCAATTTGGTTTGGTTAACGTGTGGGTAAGTTCTAGGTAGGGATAATCCAAAAATAGTGTGACAATCATGTAGTGCAATATCAGGCAATATTGTAGCAGCTGAAAAAAATTTCCCAATACAGCATTTATACCTGTAAACTTTCATCCGAACCATTGTCTCTTGCCACAAGTTGTGATGCAGAGCCACATCATCACCTTCCATAGTATCCCATATGCCTTTTGGGATATGATTCTGCAGATTCTCTTTTGTAACGCACAATAAATAACCAAAGTACATTAGCCAGGTGCCTCCTTGGTCCACAAGTGTCATAGATAGATTCAGAGCTATTACCACTATGGAGGCAGAGGTAGCAGTCTATCCGGATAAAAAAACAAATATGCTTGCGGTCAAAGCTTGATACAGTTGCACATAGTCAGAATATATTACTTCTACTTTTCTGCAGTGTATTGTTTAATGAGTTGCTTTGCTCAAAAATTCCACTATTGCCCGAATAGTTTGTGTAACCAAAGAAAATAACCAAAAAAAATAGGACATTGTCGAATGAGTTGCTTTGCTGGGTGATAGGCGAAAAACGTATTGACCCCTTGTGATGAATTATTTGATTAATTAGCCAAGTTTATTAATTAATCAAATTAACATGTAAACGGTAGCATAAACAAATCACCAATTAAACTAAGCATGCAATGGAAAATAAATTGACATGGTGATTTATTTACAAATGGGGAAAATCTAATGGCAAAAACCCCACTAGGTGATTTTAAGGTCACCACTCCTGAGAATTTACTATTATCACAACAAGCGGCTACAAGTAAATGAATCCCAGTACCTTATACCAACCTACAGTTGAACCCTTATCCCAATACCCAATTGGACTTGTTCTATAGTGACAATTTCTCATTTTCAATGCACGACTCCCAGTACGTGACTAACCAATTGCGCGGATCCATGTACGCAACTTGAACACCAACTAGAGAAGGACGTTAGTTGTTTTTCTTAAAATTGTTTTCATTATACTCAAACCCCCCCCCCCCTTCCTTGTTCACGTAGCATAAAATTAGGCTAGATACTCTCTGTGGGAATGATCCTCACTCGCACTACTACATATATTTTTAGAAGTATAGGTTTTATTTTTGGTTGCCTGCGATAGCACACCAATAAACGTTTGTGATGTTTATAAAAGGTTTAAGATTTACAATAACTTGTCTATTTTACATATGGTGGGCATGAATTTTGTCTTGATATTGTATCTCAAATTGCAAAAAAAAAAAAAATGCAATTTAATATTCTGTCACACCTTCAAAACCTTTCAAAGTAGATACAAATGGCGGGGGAATTTACTTACATAAATGACGATTTTGTGTAGTTTTAGATCATTTAAAAATCATATTATTATATATAATAAAAGTTGGGCTTAGACGCCATGACGGCACCAAATTGTAGATATTTTCTTAGATTTTAGATTTTAAGAAAAAAAATATTTATATATATATATATAAATAAGTTTTCTTCTTCTAGAATTTCTAAATGGATAAAAATCTTAATTTGATTACAATCCAAATTCTTCATCTAATCCATCTAATCCTTATTTTTTACAATATACTTCTTATTAATTTCTAATAAGAAATTAATTTGTTAATTTTTTTAAGTTCATTATTTTTGGATAAATATATATTTTATATCATCTTTTTCCTGATAATCAAGTAACAAAAAAAAAAAGAGTAGTATTTGATTTACAACTACAACTACATTTGTGTCTATCTAAAATGTTATCAACAAAACCTAAAATCAATAGGATAAAATTACCTATATATAAAAAAAGGATAGAATTTAAATAAAAAAGAGAGATAAAAAAAAAAGTGAAAGAAAAAAGATAGAATTAAAAAAAAAACGTGAAAAGTATAAAATGATATTAAAGTTGAACATGTTCTTCTATTAGTTGTAAATCTGGACGTTGAAATAAACGCATTTGTATATCTTTATGCTTTTGATAGAATTTATGTTTTTTTTTTTCATTTTTATCATCTTATATTATCTTTTTCCTAATAATAAAGTTAAAAAAAAATAAGTATTTGAGTTTCACCTAAACTCATTTTTGTTCATATTATCTTCTTCACAACCTGAAATTCTCTCTATATATACACACAGTTTTTTAGTGTATTATTCTTCCATTCTCCTCTCTACCCTACCTACAACCTTGCAGGTATTTTTTTCTTCTTTCATCAAATTGAATACATATTTTGTATTTGTTGCCTTTTTATTATATATTATATGATTTTTATTAACAAGTTTTATAAATAGGCTGAAATTCTATGTTTTTTATCGTACCTTTTAGTATTTTTTTTAGGCATAAATATAGCATGCAATATATTTGTATTTTTTATTTTCTTATCACATGATTATTTGTTGTTGACATCAATATTTTATTGTACGTAAATTTAATTTGTTATGGTTTTTGTTTGGTGCTTTGTTTCTTGTAATCTATCTTTTTTAATTAAAAGCAAAATTTGCTGTTAAACATGAAATTGGATACGAGAGAAAAAGAATGATATAAAAATGTTTTTATATCCATCAAGCTAAATTCCTATATAAGTCTATCTATACCTAACTCCGTTTTCATTTTTTTTTTTTAATTCAGAAATTGGATATTTTTTCATTAATGAATTGGGATTTTGACTTAATTTTGTTTTCAACTATTTCAGTTATTGAATTCATTATTTTTTCATGTGTAATATTAATATTTTTGTTTTTTTTATTTGGAAAAAATAGTTCTTAAAAGCTAAAGCACAATGCAATTACAAACATCACTTTAAGTTAGGGTGTTATATTTATTTATTAGTAAGTTAAAATGTTACATTAAGTTATGGTATTATATTTTTATTTATTATTAAGTTAGAATGTGTGATATAACTTCTAACCATTTGAATAAAATCAACAGTAAACAAATGATTTGAATATTAAAATAATAAATTAAAAATAAATTTCTTTTAGGTGTACAAGTAAAATTTATTTTTTAATCTTAAATTTTGAATTAATTATTTTAGGATGATCCCATCTTCATAAATAAATAGGAATTATTAAAAAAATTATAAAAAATTTTATTGATCATTTTAATTACATATATTATATTTAAGGACAAATATATAAAATTCAATTATTTTTTAGATTTTAAAAAAATAGATATTTTTTTGTTTATATCTTATACATATATATATATATAGAGAGAGAGAGAGAGAGAGAGAGAGAGAGAGAGAGAGAGTTTTCATTAATAACTGTTATACAATTTTTACAATTTGCCGTAGTTTTTAAAATATTTTATAATATTTGTTTTTGAAAAAAAAATGTGAAACTTGAACTTACATAATATACATCTTCCATGTAACTTAAATTTTTTTTTTTTTCATTTTAATTGTTATTAAATTTAATTATATTATCAAAATATTTTTTATTAAGCCGTGCATCGCACGGGCATAATACTAGTTAGTTATAATAGTTAATATACTTGCTTGGAAAAACTGAACTATAGCATTATTACTGCTGAGCTCCTGTTGAGATTGACAACATAATTATTATTTTTCTTATTTATTCCTTGTCGGGGGTGTTTTTTGCGCGTAGCCATGTGTTTTCTACTGGAGGTGTGACTTTGCTAAGCCCAAATTTGTTTTAGGGAGTCCAACCTGGAACTCGACATTGGGCCGCATAGACCAATGGCTTCTGGTGTATTTTTAAGCCTACAAAATTGATAACACTCAAAGTCTTAGAATCAAGATAATGGTTGAAATAAATAAATAATATGCTAAGCATGCTAGCTTTGATTAGATGGTGAGTTGATACGTTATTATTATATATATTAAGAGATGTCCAATGTTAGAAAATAATTAATTAAGTGTCAAATGTCCAACAATGGGATAAGTCCAATAGTTCATGTCAAGTTGCGGTTCATGGTTCATGTTCGATATAATAAGGTATGTCAGATAATGGTCCATGTTCAAGTAATGTATGTCCCTTCAATGGTCTATGTCCAAATAATGTATGTCCAATGGTGGTTCATGTCCAAATGATATATGTCCAAGTCCAATGGATTCAATTTATTAGTACATATGTTATTAATAAAGTATTAGTGAGACCATATTTATTAAATAGTAAGATGATATTAAAATGGCTTGCATCTAGCAGTAAAATTATAATGAATAAAATATATTTAATGTCAGTTCGTTTAGACCCCTTAAACCCAACAGATTAACCTAGTGAATTAGCCAAGTGATTAACTTAGGTAATTTAATTAAATCTAGGTTAACACAGAATAAACAAAAACAATAAAGCAGCGGAAATTAAATAACACAAAGATATGATGACCCAGGAAACCACACCAGTAAAAACCTGGGGAGGATTTAACATAGCTATCCTCAAGGTAAACTGAATCCACTATGAAAGAATCGAAGTTTACACAATAAGACTTAGACCACTAACATCCTATTGCTACCCAAGTGTAGGAAACTTACTACCACGACCCCATGATAGCTCCGAGATCCACGGACTCCTTCTTTCTTGAATTCTTCAGCAAATCCACAAGCGCACCTGCTTGTATATCTTTGTGCTCTTTAGATTCTGCAACTGTATTGATTTACACAACTCTTAACATGAATCTCAAGTTTGTAAACTCTAAGTGTATGTGAAGGCAAACACCTCTAGATCTCACAATGAGATTCACAAACACAGCATTCAGAACTCTAAAAACGTGGCTAGGGTTTTCCCTTATATACTTAGGGCAAAACATAAAACCCTATACATTAAATGGACTAGGGCTGAGTTGGAAAATTCTGCAGAAAAAACGATCTGCCCGATTTTCGATCGATCGAGTCTAATTTTCGATCGATCGAGTCTGACAGAAAGTTAACAGTAATTCTGCAAAACAACTCGATTCCAACTTTACATTAAGACCCATACTTTGAGCAAGTCTAACACAAGACTAAACATTATTTTGATCATGGTTTGCCAATATACAAATTGAAGTTCTAATACATTAGTTCCTAATTCTTAGAACCTAACATTTAATAATATAAATTTGAGGATAAAATATAATGACTTATCTTCATATTTTGCAGCTCCAGCCGTAGCATAAGTGGACTTAGCATTTCAGCAATTTTCATGTTTTGCAGCTCCAGCCGTAGAATCAGTGGACTTAACATTTTAGCAACCTTCATATTTAAAAGGGAAAAATGGGTGCAACTGGGAGGGAGAGGAAGCATGTCCAGCCGTGTGCATCGGTTGGTTAAGTTTGTCCCCTTAATCATGCACTTAAATGATTTTCCTTATGTAATGCTCTTTTAGCTTTTTGTCAAGTTTGAGTGATGTTGCCTTTCATAAGAAAGGGCTTTTAGTAATGAGTTCTTAGAAAAGTGTTTGATATGTTTTAAGATGTGTGGAGATTGTAAGAAATACATATATATATATATATATATGTTGTGAGATATAGTGTTTGTATTATGTATGAGAATTATATGTAGATACTTTGTTGGACATGAAATTTAAAGATGTATGAGAGGTATGTATGGATATTTTGTGGGGAATGTGTTTATGAAATATATGGAAGTGTGAGATAGATGATATGAAGGCTAAATGTGGTAAATACATGAGATTAGGGCTGCTGCTGGAGTGGTTTTTTGTGCTATGTCATGAGTTATGTTGCTTTCTAAGAATGAAGATTTTTGTAAGGGAAATAAAGAATGAGATGGAGATGTGTTTTTGGGCAGCAAAAATGATGAAGTTTTAGAATCATGGAGTGTGGGAAAGATAGGTAATGGATAATGGTGTATTGTAATATGTGTGTTGTGTTGTTATTTTTGAAGAAGAATTTGGTAAGGGAGATGGGGAAGTAGGAAAATATGTATGTGGCAGCAAAATGAGTGAAGCTTCAGAACCATGGAGTGGGAGAGGAATGGATCCCTTAGTGTGTAGCTTGGTCCTCTTTATATAGAGCCAAGCTATGTAACTAGATCATAACTTAGTTGAAGGGAAAATAGCAAATAAGGAAAAGTCCTTGACAAGGTAAGTGGTCTTTTTTTTTTTTCAACTAAAAGAAGAAATTTTGGGACATCATTGTTGATGACACAACTGGATGATGTCATTTAAATGACATCATTTACTTAGAGGAGAATACTTGGCATTAAACTCATGGTTAAACTAAAAATGGTAAGGTAATTTTTATAGAATCCTCTTGTTTCTTTGGGTATTAATGGGCAAATGACATCATTTTAGGACATGTGTCAATCTGCTGGAGTTTCTGCAACTTAGCTGGAGTTGTTACAGCTTCTGCAGAAGCTATCTACAACTTCCGCTGGAGCTGCAAAAGCTGTTGCAGCTTCCGCTGGAGCTATTTTTTTGGGTATTTTCAGCTAAGTTTCCTCTCTTGGAAAAAATAATATGTTTAATCCATATATAATTTTGGTAAGTAATAGACTTGTTGGTTGATATTTGATGAAGTTTTAGAAATGTAATTATGGTCTTTTTGTATTTTAACCAAATCTTAGAGAGTAAATAGAGCATTTAATGCTAGATATGAGATGCTAATATATATGTAGCCATGTGCTTGGAATTTATTTATATGAAAATAATAATATGATATAATTCTATTTTAAAACTTATATCATATGATGGACATTAATTTTTATGTAAAGAGCATGGAAAGTTTTATCATTTTAAGTGTTATGTGATATGAGAGGCTTGTCAAATGTTACCTATTGCACACTGACCCGTCAGAGTTCAGGGAATTGGGGAAGACATGCCAAGCAACATGCTTTCCTTTATCAACTTTGAACCGTTGGAGCTTTACTGAACATACTTCTTGGCCCTCCAAACCACGACTCCCAAAATTCCCTCGATGAGACTCATGAGCTTAGATCATGAGACGAAAATGAGATGTTGTGCCACGAACTCAAACTATGGGCTTTGATGAGATTATATCGCCATGAGTTTTGGACTATGGGTTTCGGCGTCATTTTGTGAATATTGACTTTTTGGGCTTTAAAAGAGATTTTTCCAAAAATGCATGATAGTGTTGATGTGGTGCAAGTCACCAATGACATGAAGCCATGTGGCGTGAAAAATTTGTCTTCAACATTCAGCCCCCCAAATGCATGGGCTTGCTTTGCAAGGGCTTGTCTTGCAAGGGTTGTTTTGCAAGGGCATGCACGAGTGAAGATGTTTCTTGAAAGAGATTGGCCATAGAGTTATGTAGTGGAAGTGCTTCTATCGTTATATTTGATACTTTTTTGATCAATACCCAATTGTAACCCCCAGAAATGAAATCCTTTGGATTAGTGAATCAAGCCCCAGAGTGTAGAGAGGCGTTGGACGAGCATAGATTTAGAAGGTGGGAAGCACGGTGACAAGTTCAATGGTGGAATCTTGGCCTTTTGATGTTTGAAATAGTGCATGCACTTGTAGTAACAATCTTGTATAATGGTTGTTCGCTTGAACATGCTTGATTAATCTGATTAATTGGAGGTGTTTGTATAGATTGCAATACTGCTGGTATTCAGAACATGAGCAGCTAAAGTACTGATTTGGATGTAACCACTAGATTCCTTTGAAAGAGAACATGGCAATATCCAGATGATCAATTTTTTGTTGCAAAGGGATAGTTGAGATCTTCCAGCCATAAAGAACTTGTTTTGCTTGTCTAGGCAGGCTACTAGATGTGTGTTCAATTACCGCTGGAGTAATCTTTTCTTGATAAATGGTTCCTCATTCCTTAGCGTCTTTGTGACTTGCTGAATGTGTTTGAGTAGATGATGATAATTGAGAGCATCAGATCTCCATCTCTTTGTTGGAAGCTCTCAGGAAGTTATGGCTGGTGTGAGTTCTAGCGGTAAGATAGTATGAGCTAGATTTGTTGTAGGTATCACTGCTGAACCGCTGGTTATCTCTTCTTAATTGCATGAGCTTTATTAATTAATTTGCCATGGGCTTGAACCATGGGCTTTGATTATGGGATTGAATTCCATTGATAAAATAACTTTGTCATGGACTTGAATCATGGGCTTTTAAAATATTGCCAAGTTGTACTGGACTTTTGATAAGATATTGCCAAGCATTATTAGGCTTGGGCTTTGATGAATAATTTGCCACAGGCTTGAATCATTGGCTTTGATTATGGGATTGAATTCCATTGATAAAATAACTTTGCCAAGGACTTGAATCATGGGCTTTTAAAAAATTGCCAAGTTGTATTAGGCTTTTGATAAGATATTGCCAAGCATTATTGGGCTTGGACTTTGATGAATAATTTGCCACGGGCTTGAACCATGGGCTTTGATTATGGGATTGAATTCCATTAATAAAATAGTTTTGCCATGGACTTGAATCATGGGCTTTTATTGTTTAGTGTAATTATAGAATAAATAATTATCTAGTAATATAGTTTTCATGGGCTCTTGACAAATGTGTGTCATGGGTTTTTAAAATAAACATAATTGTTGTAGGTTTCAAATATGACTTCTATGAGTTTTAAATATTAGTAACACAAGTTCATATTTCTCCATGGGCTTGATGTACGTTGGCCATGAGTTTTTGGAAAAATGAATAGTGTTACATAACAAATAGTTAAAATTAATTGCCATAGGTTTTAAACATAATTTCCATGGGCTTAAATATTAGTAACACAAATTCATAATTCTCCATGGGCTTGATGTATGTTTGCCATGGGTTTTGGAAAAATGAATAGTGCTATGTAACATAAATAGTTACCATGGGTTTAAATATTAGTAACACAAATTCATAATTCTCCATGGGCTTGATGTATGTTTGCCATGAGTTTTTGGAAAAATGAATAGTGTTACATAAGATAAATAGTTAAAATTAATCACCATAGGTTTTAAACATAATTTCCATGGGCTTAAATATTAGTAACACAAATTCATAATTCTCTATGGTCTTGATGTATGTTTGCCATGGGTTTTGGAAAAATGAATAGTGTTACGTAAAATAAATAGTTACCATGGGTTTTACAAAATAAATTCAATGGGTTTATAATATTGCATAAATTATAGCTATGCATTTAAGTGCTTATAAAAAAATTGTTCATTATAGGGTTTCAAATATTTGTTATATAGTTGTAAGTTTGTTTAGACCCCTTAAACCCAAACAGATTAACCTAAAGAATTAGCCAAGTGATTTACTTAGGTAATTTAAACAGATCTAGGTTAACACAAATACTCATAAACAATAAAGCAGCGGAAAATAAAGAACACAAAGATTTGATAACCCAGGAAAACCAAACCGGTAAAAAACCTGGGGAGGATTTAGCCGAGCTATCCTCAAGGTAAAACTGAATTCACTATGAAAGAATTGAAGTTTACACAATAAGACTTAGACCACTAACATCCTATTGCTACCCAGTGTAGGAAACTTACTACCACGACCCCATGATAGCTCCGAGATCCACAGACTCTTTCTTTCTTTGAATTCTTCAGCAAATCACAAGCGCACCTGCTTGTATATCTTTGAAGCTCTTTGATTCTGCAATTGTATGATTTACCAATCTCTTGACATGAATATTGAGTTTGGAAATCCTAAGTGTATGTGAAGGTAAACACCTCTAGATCTAACAAATAGATTCACAAATATAGCAAAACAGAACTCTGAAAACGTGGCTAGGGTTTTCCCTTATATACTTAGGGCAAAACATAAAACTATATACATTAAATGGGCTAGGGCTGAGTTGGAAAAATTCTGCAGAAAAACGTTCTGCACGATTTTTGATCGATCGAGTCTAATTCTCGATCGATCAAGTCAGGCAGAAAGTGCACAGTAATTCTGCATAAAACTCGATTCCAACTTTACATAAAAAGTCATACTTTGAGCAAGTCTAACACACAACTTAAAGAATGTTTTGATCATGGTTTGCCAACATTACAAATTGAAGTTCTAATGCATTAGTTCCTAATTCTTAGAACCTAACAATAGTATTTGCCAAGTATTATTAACCTTAAGCTTTAGATATTGCCAAGTATTATTAGCCTTGGGCTTTAAATGTTAGTAAGATAAGTAATTATTATAATATAATTTTATTTGAATCTTTTATGTGTTTTCATGAAATAGCAAGGTAAATAATAATTGCCATGAGGTTTAAGATAATTACCATGGGCTTTATAATCATCGAATAAGTAATTACTTTGATAATATAATTTTCCGTGGACTTTTATCAATATTTTCCATGGGTTTGCAAGATAAATAAAATTGCCATAGTTCTTAAATATAATTTCTATGGGCTTAATTATTAATGACACATACTTACATTTCTCCATGGGCTTGATATATGTTTGCCATGAGTTTTGGAAAAATGAATGGTGTTTGTTAGGTTCTAAGAATTAGGAACTAATGTATTAGAACTTCAATTTGTAATGTTGGCAAACCATGATCAAAACATTCTTTAAGTTGTGTGTTAGTCTTGCTCAAAGTATGGCTTTTTATGTAAAGTTGGAATCAAGTTGACTGCAGAATTACTGTGCACTTTCTGCCTGACTCGATCGATCGAGAATTAGACTTGATCGATCAAAAATCGTGCAGAACGTTTTTCTGCAGAATTTTTCCAACTCAGCCCTAGCCCATTTAATGTATAGGGTTTTATGTTTTGCCCTAAGTATATAAGGGAAAACCCTAGCCACGTTTTTAGAGTTCTGAATGCTGTGTTTGTGAATCTATTTTTTAGATCTAGAGGTGTTTACCTTCACATACACTTAGGATTTTCAAACTCAAGATTCATGTCAAGAGGTTGGTAAATCATACAGTAGCGAAATCAAAAGAGCTTCAAGATATACAAGCAGGTGCGCTTGTGAATTGCTGAAGAATTCAAAGAAAGAAGGAGTCTGTGGATCTCGGAGCTATCATGGGGTCATGGTAGTAAGTTTCCTACAGGCAGGTAGCAATAGGATGTTAGTGGTCTAAGTCTTATTGTGTAAACTTCGATTCTTTCATAGTGAATTCGGTTTACCTTGAGGATAGCTAGGTTAAATCCTCCTCGATTTTTTTACCGGTTTGGTTTTCCTGGGTCATCATATCATGTGTTCTTTATTATTCCGCACTTTTACATGATTTGATATATTTGTGTTAACCTAGTTTTGTTTAAATTACCTAAGTTAATCACTTGGCTAATTCTCTAGGTTAATCTGTTTGGGTTTAAGGGGTCTAAACGAACTTACAAGTGGTATCAGAATAGGTAGCTTTTGTTTTTGATCCTTTGATCTTTGAGCTGATCCTTGACCCTTGTTGTCATGGAACACGGACACTCTCTTGTTGTTCCACCTCATTTTGATGGGAACAATTATGTTTATTGGAAAGTAAGGATGAAAACATTCCTGAAATCCATTGATGAGAGAGTCTGGAACTTCGTTGAGTACGGATAGGAGAAGCCCACTACTCTTGTGAGTGAGTGGCAAACTTCTCAAAAGGAGGCAGCTGCTTTCAATAGCAAAGCCATGAATGCTATTTTCAATGCTGTCTCTGTGGAGGAATTTAAGAGAATCTCTAATGTTGAGATTGCTCATACTGCTTGGAATATCCTCCAGACTGTGCATGAAGGCACAAAGGCGGTTAAAATAAATAAATTGCAGCAATTAACTACTAGATTTGAAAGCATTAGAATGAATGATGATGAATCTTTTGATGAGTTCTATGCTAAAGTGAATGATATTGTTAATTCTGCATATAATTTGGGTGAAATCTATGATCAACCTAAAATTGTTAGGAAGATTCTTAGATCTTTAACTAAGGATTTTAGACCCAAAGTGACTGCCAGCATTGAAAGCAAGGATGTGGACTCCATTCCTGTTGATGAACTTGTAGGATCTCTTCAGTCCTATGAGTTGGACCTACCCAAGACAAACAAATCCAAATCAATGGCTCTTAAGTCTGTTGATGATGTTGAGGATGGTGGATTTGATGATGAACTCTTTACTATAGAGATTGCCTATCTTGCCAAGAACTTTAGAAAATTTCTTAGGAACAATAACAGAAGGGCAAGAGGCAAGAACACTGCTGAACCTAGAAATTTTAGGAGGAATGATCCCACTAAGGTTAATAACACTGAAAAACCTAAAGAGAAAGTAGGTCAACCTTCTAATAATTTTTTGGGACAACAATGTTATGGATGTCAAGGGTATGGTCATATGAAATCTGAATGTCCTACATACTTGAAGTCTAAGGGTAAGGCTATGGCCGTAACCCTTAGTGATGATGAAGTTTCTGACAAATGAATCTGCTAGTGATGAGGATGGAAACTTCATTGCTTTTACTGCTACTACTATAGTTAATGAAAGCGTGTCTGTTGAAGAGAACCCTTCTGATGGGGAACTCTCTGAAGATGCAGATTTACAGGAAGCCTATAATAAACTTTGCAAAATTGCTGCAAAGGATGCCATGAATGTTGATTTAGTCTTAAAGAAAATTGCATCCCTTGAAATTGATAAGAAGAATTTACTTGTGAAATTGTTTGATGCAAATGAGCTTTTGAATAATGTGAAAACTGAGAACATGCTTTTACTTGATAAAGTTAAATGTTTGGAACTTGAATTATCTGCTGCTAGAGAACAAACTAATAGGTCTGCAAGCTCCAAACTTGATCACATGCTAAGTGTTCAAAAGTCTCCTTCTGACAAAACTGGCTTAGGTTTTGTGGAAAGTATTTCTATGCTTGAACCTTCTTCCACAAACTTTGTTCCCTCCTCTGAACCTCCTAAGAGTGAGATTGTCAAACTCTTGGTGAGTGAACCTGTTAAATTTGTAGATGTTACTCCACCTAGGAAGATTAGGATTGATCTTCAAGCTTCTCATTCTAGAGCTTCTACTTCTTCTAAGGGCAAGTTGCATGATAAGCCTGCATGGGTTTGTCATTTTTGTGGAAAGTCTGGACACATTCGTCCAAATTGTTTTAAGTTGCAAGCTGCAAAGCGAGCAAATAAACCTAAAGTACATGTGCCCCAAGCACATGATCCTATGGTACTTATTGGTGAATTGGTAAATGCGTTAAACCTTTATTCGAATCCTGGAGTTGCTCATAATTCTAATGTGAATCATAACTCCAATGCAAGAGTTGCATCTAAAAAGTTTTGGATGCAAAAGGCTCAACCAAATTAAGTCTGTCTGACATGGTCCTTGTGCTTCATTGCTTTATCTTTTGTGACCTTTGTTTCTAGGATTTGCATTGCATAATATTCATGCGTTTCATTCTAGGATGTTTGTTTCTTTTATAAAAAAAAAAAAAAAAATTTGCAAATTGTATTTTTTGCTATTTTTTCCTTGAACTTGAAGACAAGGTTGGTCAATCAAATTTTGTATAACAGGTTTCCGTACCTTGTTTAGCTTTGATGTACTTATTTCTATTGCACTTTACTAGCTGAAGTTTTGTTGTGCATGTTGTGTGGGAAGATGCTATATTTGTTGATCACATGATCTTGATTTTGAAGTCTTATGTCTTTGATTGTCGGATTTGGTCTTATTGAGAAAGGCATAAATAACCATCTCACCACTGTTTACTAGTCAATCATGAACACCTTAGTGCATATCATAAGATTTTGTGCTCGAGAAAGTGTAGCACATGCACAAAAAGAACATAAGGTGTAGCCTCTAAATAAAATTGGTGTGTACATTATTGGGCTATAATAATATCACAATTCATATAAAATTGGTGTGTACATTATCCCGGCTTTTATTAAGTTTCTAATCAATTAAATTGAATATTAATTTTGAGGCAAATCAAGAAACTTACATGATTGCAAACTTTTATTTTAGGAGATGTGAGAGTTATATGATGTAACTCTTTAAGTAATAGTTTCTTTCAAATTCATGTGATGGATTTTGTAGAAATTGTGATTGACTACTATGTGCATATCACCTCACATGTTTCTCAAGCTTATGCTAGTTGCACACACTACACAAGTTACTCTCTGCTAAACTGTGTACATGTTATTGTGGGTTTTTGGTCTGACCAACCAAGTGTGAATATTTCTGGAAATTGATGCAGAACATGTTTGCCTGTTTAAATGGTTGAGGGTTATTAAGAGAAAATCTTACTTTGAGAGATCTGGGTTTAAAAACATGGGTTTTTGGAAAACATTTCATCTCATACTCATGCATTCTTTTTATAAAATCTAATGCTTTGAGGAGTTTTTGAGCTAATATGTTTCATTTTTCAAAAATTCAATTTTTCTAGAATTTCGATCGATCGAGTCTGTTTTTCGTTCGGTCGAAATTGTTTTTAATATCTCAGAAATGTTTCTGATTGTTTCGATCGGTCCTCGATTGGTATTGGATCAATCGAAGGATTTTCGACCGATTGAATGTAATTTTCGATCGATCAAAAATCGGGTGAGTGTTTTTTAATAGGTTTTTCTTCACGTGATTCTTCACTTTTCAAAATCTTTTCAAATACCTTTTGTCTCTCACCAACCGGTTAACCAGATTTTTGCTGATTTTGTTGTTTTCCTCCGATTCTTTTGCATAATTTCTCTCTCCCAAAGCCAGTAAGACACTTTTAACCCTTCTTCTGATTTTATTTTCAAGTTTCATGCATTTTTTCATGCGTTTTTGGGTTATTTTCGGCATTTATGTTTTTGGTATTTTTGGGATAGTTTTTGGACCTTTTTCTTTCAAATTAATCATGGGTTTTTGTGGGGACACCTTATCCAAGCACTACATGTGGTCTAATTTGATTAATTTGGTGTTTTGTGAAAAATTTGAAAATCTAGGGCTTGAAATTGATGTTTTTGGGGTTTTTGTTCAAATTGATATAAATTGATGAAATTGACTTGTTAGATTGATTAAATTGATCGTTATATTGAGTTATATAACTGTTGTGTTGATCAATTTATCAATTATTTGTGTTTTTGAAAAATTGGGTTTTTCTAAATTGGGTATTTTTAATTTAAAACTCATGTTCAAGTCAATTTTGTTAATTTGGATTATATTTGAACTTGTCACTGCATTAGTTCAAGCATCATTTGCATATTTTGTTCATGCATCATATAGAATTGATATTTCTATATTTTTTTTTGCTATGCTAACTTGCAGTCTGCCTTTTGTTTTTTTTTTTTTTTTTTTGCTCTTCTCTTTCTGTGTCTCTCTTTTCTTTCCTTAGCACCATGCCTAAGAAAACTAGAGCCCATAGGACTTCTGACCCTTCACCTTCTTTTGATAGTGATCGGTTCCCTAGTGAGAAGAACTAAGAGACCTATGAGACCCTGAATCTTAGGCGTCATATTTGGGCTGAGCGTATGGTCATTCTAGATGAGGTTGACCCTGAGGTGAGACGTAACTTTGAGCGTAGGGGTTGGTTATCTTTGCTCGATTTTGAGCATCCTCCTCCTGCTACCTTGATTAGAGAGTTCTATTCGAACCTCTCTATCCACCTCTATGATAACAACACCTTGGTTAAGGTTTGGTTACGCGGTGTAGAGTATCGCATTACCCCTTCGGTAGTGTCTAATGCTCTTGGGGTGCCCATTGTTGATCATCCTGTTTTTTCCTATGAGGAGTCTCCACCTTTAGATGATGTTATGTCATACATCACTGGGTCATCTATCCAGTGGGGTTCTGATCCTCAGATCACATCTGTTGAGCTTTCCGAGCTTCATTATCTCTTCTTTTGGATAGCGTGTCATTCCTTGTGGCCTATTTCTCATCTCCACACCATCCCTCTTGAGCGATGTGTGTTTTTGTATGCACTTGTTACTGATGCTCTTATTAGTTTTCCTCATTTGTTCCTTCATTCTTTGAACGTGGTACATCGGTCTAGTTCTATGGCTCATGCTTTATTCTTTCCTGTTTTTATTCATAGGATTCTCCTTTATCTCGGTTTAGGTGATTTTTCTGCTTCTGAGTCCGTACACGTTATTACTCCTATAGGTGCTACCTTTTTAAGGCAAAGGGCTGCTCAACTTCGAGCCAGCTCTAAGCGTCCTAGGGTAGAGCCTTCCGGTGTCTCTCCACCCCCTTCTTCTTCTACAGATGTTCCTGCAGCTGAGACGTCTGCTGATCCTGCTGCTGCTGCTGATGATGCTCCTCCACCTTCTCCTTCGGATGTTTCTGATATTTGTCGGACTCTGGACACTGTCATGACCGTTCAAGCGGCTCATGGTCAGCTTCTGGTGGATGTCCTTGATGGGCTTCGAGCTTTGAGAGCGGATTTGGCGAGCTTTCGTCGTTCTCCTCCGCCACCTTCTTTGGCAATTCGTCACAAAAAGGGGGAGTACATTCTATTGAGGAGTTCTTATCTTGTAGAGGAGATTTTTGTCTTAGGGGGAGTTTTGAGTTTTGTACTATGACACTGTTGAGCTTGTGGAGTTATTAGATTGTATCTAGGTGCTTTACTTTGTATTTACATTTTTGGCTCTTGTTAGGAGATATTTTTGTTGAGATACATTTTTATGTATATGTTTCTTGTTTCACTATGCTACTTTGCTTATTGATTTATATTTATGATGTTATTCATGATATATATCATTATTTTGTGTCATGTGAAATCAAGAAGTTATTTTTTATATTCCTTGTATTTTCCACACATGCGTTTATGTGTTTGTTAAGTGTTACAGGAATATACAGTTTGATTCAGTCGTGCTGCTGTCTACTTTGCAACTGTTAGATAGTAGTTAGGTTGAATTGTTTAGTGGTTGTTTAATTTTGTAATGGGCTGTTTCAATTTGTAAACTTTGAGCTTTTTGTTAAGTCTGTGTTTTGTCACGGATTGCCAAAGGGGGAGTTTGTTAGGTTTTAAGAATTAAGAACTAATGTATTAGAACTTAAATTTGTAATATTGGCAAACCATGATCAAAACATTCTTTAAGTTGTATGTTAGTCTTGCTCAAAGTATGGCTTTTTATGTAAAGTTGGATCGAGTTGACTGCAAAATTACTGTGCACTTTCTGCCTGACTCGATCGGTCGAGAATTTGATTCGATCGATCGAAAATCGTGCAGAACGTTTTTTTGCAGAATTTTTCCAACTCAGCCCTAGCCCATTTAATGTATAGGGTTTTATGTTTTGCCCTAAGTATATAAGGGAAAACCCTAGCCACATTTTTAGAGTTCTAAATGCTGTGTTTGTGAATCTATTTTTTAGATCTAGAGGTGTTTACCTTCACATACACTTAGGGTTTCCAAACTCAAGATTCATGTCAAGAGGTTGGTAAATCATACAGTTACAGAATCAAAAGAGTTTCAAGATATGCAAGCAGGTGTGCTTGTGAATTGCTGAAGAATTCAAAGAAAGAAGGAGTCCGTGGATCTCGGAGCTATCATGGGGTTGTGGTAGTAAGTTTCCTACAGGCAGGTAGCAATAGGATGTTAGTGGTCTAAGTCTTATTGTATAAACTTCGATTCTTTCATAGTGAATTCGGTTTACCTTGAGGATAGCTAGGTTAAATCCTCCCTAGGTTTTTTACCGGTTTGGTTTTCTTGGGTCATCATATCATGTGTTCTTTATTATTCCGCACTTTTACATGATTTGATATATTTGTGTTAACCTAGTTTTGTTTAAATTACCTAAGTTAATCACTTGGCTAATTCTCTAGGTTAATCTGTTTGGGTTTAAGGGGTCTAAACGAACTTACAGTGTTATTTCATAAGATAGATAATATGGTATAAATATTTTCTATGATTCATTAGCTTATATACTTGTTTAGGAAAATTAATTTGCCAAAGGTGGGCTTCAAGTATAATGCGTTTGTAAAAAAAAAAAAATATGTTTTGCCAATGTTTATTAACTTTGGGCTTTTGAGCAAGATATAATATTTTTGTAAAGTGATTTTGGATTTTTTTGAAATGATGGTTTGCCCAAAAATAGTACTTGGGCTCTTAGTAAAATATTTATAATATGATTTTTTGCCAAGTATTAATAACCTTGGGCTTTTGACAAAATAGAGCTAAATAGCTAACTTAGACTTTTGATAAAATAGTGCCAAGTAGTTGGCTTGGGTTTTTGATAAAATAATGCCAAGTAGTTAGCTTGGGCTTTTGATGTTGCCAATGAGAATTGGGCTTCAATGTTGCCAATAAAAAATTTGGCTTTGGAGGAATGAGCTATGTGCAATGGGCTCATAGGGCCAACTTTGGGTTTTGCCAAGCGTTGAAGGAACAAAAAATAGGGCCAAATATGTGGTTTTTTGGGTTTTATGGTAATGGTTTATATCATGACTCAATTTGGTAATGAGATAGTAAGAACTTGTGGACTAATTTGGTGATGGGATGAGAAATATTCATGGGAGCTATTTGAGTATTTTGGTGAGTGCATAAATAGGGTCAAATAGGCATGTGTATATTTTTATGCTATTGGATAGGAATGATTTGCAAAGGGATTTAAATTTTTTTGTTGGAAACTCATTTGTTTGAACCGCTGGAGAAGGAAATTAATTGTTCAGCAATAGGAATGGTTTCCATTGATAAGGTCACCCTTTTTATGCCGAAGTGATAGATAACAATGTGTTTATGTAGCAACATAAGGGCTTATTGTTGATGAGGCCATCTTCCGTTGGAGAGATAAATATGTTTAGCAGTAAGAGAGGTTCCTACTGAAGCAGCCCTCTATTGTTGAACTTTCGACCATTTTTTTTTTTTCTTTGTTGTTACTGCTGGATAAAGCTTCCCTTTTTTTTTTTCTTTTTCTTTTTTATATGTGGGTCTATAAGCTTGTCATAAGTATGTTGCAAGCCTTAGTTGGAGTAGCATAAATAGTTGAGAGATAGGTAGCTTGGTATCTCATGAAATATCTTGAACATAATAATGTTGACTCAGCTCCATAAGCTGCTGGATTAAGGGATATTGAGCATGTGTATGTTGGAGTTGAGATCCCCTTCATGATATATGATTCTAGACTTTTGGAGTTATGATAAGGCTATACTTTATGACTCCCCAACAGAGTCGCTAGAATGTCGGGGGCGTTTTTTGCACGTAGCCATGTGTTTTCTACTAGAGATGTGACTTTGCTAAGCCCGGATTTGTTTTAGGGAGTCCAACTCAGAACTCGACATTAGGCCGCATAGACCAATGGCTTTCGGTGTATTTTTAAGCCTACAAAATAGATAACGCCCAAAGTCTTAGAATTATGATAATGGTTGAATTAAATAAATAAATAAATAATATGCTAAGCATGATAGCTTTGATTAGATAGTGAGTTGATATGTTATTATTATGTATATTAAGTGATGTCCAATGTTAGAAAATAATTAATTAGGTGTCAAATGTCCAATAAGGTATGTCCGGTAATGGTCCATGTTCAAGTAATGTATGTCCCTCAATGGTCTATGTCCAAATAATATATGTCCAATAGTGGTTCATGTCTAAATGATATATGTCCAAGTCCAATGGATTCAATTTATTAGTACATATGTTATTAATGAAGTATTAGTGAGACTATGTTTATTAAATAGTGAGGTGATATTAAAATGGCTTGCATCCAGCAGCAAAATGATAATGAATAAAATATATTTAATAATATAAATTTGAGTGATGTTGCCTTCCATGAGATGTGTTTATATTATTAAATATATTTTATTCATTATCGCTCATATCATCTCATGGTTTGCAGTCTGCCCTTGGTTTTTCTTTTGTTTCCTTTCTTTCTGTGTCTCTCTATCTGGTCTGTAGAATCATGCCTAGAAAAACTAGAGCTCATAGGACCTCTTCTTCTTCACCATCATTTGATAGTGATAGGTTTTTGAGTGAGAAACATCAGGAGACCTATGAGACACTTAACCTTAGGAGGAACATTTGAGGTGAGCTTAGGGTTCTTCTAGATGAGGTAGATGATGAGGTTAGGCGTAACTTTGAGCGTAGGGATTGGTTACTTTTAGTAGACATAGATCATCTGCCTCCAACTACCCTGATTAGAGAGTTCTATTCAAACCTCTCTATCCATGTCTATGACTCTAACACTTTGATAAAGAGTTGGATATGAGGTGTAGAGTATCGCATTACTTCTTCAGTAGTGTCTGATACTCTTTGGGATCCCATGGTTTCTCATCCTGTCTATCCCTATGATGAGTCTCCTCCCCTTGACGACGTTATGTCATGCATCACTAGGTCTTCTATCCAATGGGATTATGATCCTCGGATCACGTCTGCTGAGCTTTCTGAGATCCACTATCTTTTCTTTAGGATTGCCTGGCATTCCTTGTGGCCTATCTCTCATTTACACACTATCCCTATTGAGCGATGTGTGTTCTTATATGCTTTTTTCACTGATGCTCCTATCAGTTTTCCTCATTCTTTTCTTCGTTCTTTGAATGAAGTGCATAGGAGCAGTTCTACTGTTCATGCTTTGTTCTTCCTTGTTTTTATTCATAAGATTCTTCTTCATATAGGGTTAGGTGATTTCCCTACTTCTGAGCCTGTTCATATCGTTGCTCCCATTGGTGCCACCTTTCTTAGGCAAAGGGCAGCTCAGTTTCGAGCTAGCTCTAAGCGTCCTAGGGTTGAGTCTTCCGATGTCACTCCTTTTCCTTCCTCTTTTGCAGGTGCTCCTATGGCAAAGACGTCTGATGATCCGATTGCTGCTGCTGCTACTGTTCCTCCACCTTCACCTACAAATGATTCAAACATTCGTCGGATATTGGATACTGTCATGACCGTCTAGGCAGCTCATGGTCAACTTCTGGTGGATATGCTTGAGAGATTCGAGCGTTGCGGGCAGATTTGGAGAGTTTTCGACGTTCTCCCCCGCCACCTCCTTTTGATGATGAATGAGTGTCCTTTGGCAATTCGTCACAAAAGGGGGAGTGCATTGTAGTGGAGTTGGTACATTGTAGTTGAGGTGTTTTTTGTCTTAAGGGGAGATTTTATTTCTTTTTGTGATTTTGTGGAGCTGTGGAGTTTTTAGTTTGTATCTAGGTGCTTTATTGTGTATTTATCTTTTTGGCTCATGATAGGGGGAGATATATGAGATACATTGATTGTATATGTTTCTTGTTTCGCACTGTGCTACATTGCTTATTGATTTATATTTATGAGGTTATTCATGACATATGTCTTTATTTTGTGTTTTGTGAAATCAAGAAGTTATTTTCTATGTTACTTGTATTTTCCATACATGCGTTTATGTGCTTGTTAAGTGTTACAGGAATATACAGGTTGATTCAGTCGTGCTGCTATTTACACTTGCAACTAATAGATAGTAGTTAGGTTGAATTTGTTTAGTTGGGCTATTGTTTTGTTATGGGCTGCCTATTTTGTAAACTTTGAGCATTTTGTTAGTTTTTGTTTTGTCACGAATTACCAAAGGGGGAGTTTGTTAGGTTTTAAGGAATTAGGAACTAATGTATTAGAACTTCATTTTGTAAGGTTGGCAAACCATGATCAAAACGGTTTTAGTCTTGTTAAGTTTTGCTCAAAGTATGTGCTTTTTATGTAAAGTTGGAATCGAGTTACTACAAAAGTTACTGTGCAAATCTGCCAGGCTCGATCGATCGAGAATTAGACTTGACCGATCGAAAGTTGTGCAGATTGTTTTTTTTTTTTTCTGCAGAATTTCCAACTCAGCCTAAGCCCGCTTGACGTGTAGAGTTTTATGTTTTGCCCTAAATATAAAAGGGAAAACCCTAGCCACGTTTTCAAGGTTCTGAATGTTGTGTGTGTGAATCTTTTTGTGAGATCTAGAGGTGTTTGCCTTCATATATACTTAGGGTTTCTAAACTCAAGATTGATGTCAAGAGCTTGGTGATCATTCAGTTGCAGATTCAAAAACTTAAAGATATACAAGCAAGAGTGCTTGTGCTTGCTGTGAATTCAAGAAAGAAGTAGTCCGTGGACTCGGAGCTGTCACGTGGTCGTGGTAGTAAGTTTCCTACTCGAGGTAGCAATAGGATGTTAGTGGTCTAAGTCGCTATTGTGTAAACTTCAATTCTTTCATAGTGAATTCTATTTTACCTTGAAGATAGCTAGGTTAAATCTTCCCCAGGTTTTTTATCGGTTTGGTTTTCCTGGGTTATCATATCGTGTGTTCTTTATTTTCCGCATTTTGCATGATATGATATATTTGGGTTAACCTAGATCTGCTTAATTTACCTAAGTTAATCACTTGGCTAAATATTTAGGTTAATCTGTTTGGGTTTAAAGGATCTAAATTTCCAACAATTACATATAATTTTGCCTTTACATATTTATCTACTTTAATTTAGATGTTTATATCTAAATAATGAAAAATTTTGTAACTAAAAAACCAAAAACAAAAACAATGTCTATACATATTCATACCAAGAATAATAATGGAAGTTTTATAATAAATTTTTTAAATCTCTTTATACACTAAATCTTTAGCATCTTTTCTTATCTTTTTTGTTTTGTTTTTTGTTTTGTTTTTTTTTTTTTTTTTTTTTTTTTTGAAAATTCTTACTTAGCTCAACTTTTCATCTTCTTCAACCATTGTCTTATTAGTTCAATCTTTCATCCCCTCCAGTAATTATTTTTATTTTTTAATTTTCATTTGATTCCTTTTAGATTTTTAAATTTTTTTTTCCCTTTATATCTTCATAAATTCTACAGTTTCATTTTGTTCAACATTTCATCTACTACCACCCTTCCCCTTCCATCATAATTTTCATATAAATTTCTACCCACTCATTTCCACCTCTCTCCCCTATTCCTTTCAAGTTGTTCACGACAAAAAGGTTAATAGTCTCTCTCTTTCTCCAATTTTGCTTCTCTTTTGGTGAATTTTTTTTTATTGTTTCAATCACTTTTTTTTTCTACTAATGGTTCTTTTTGTTATTGTTGATTTAATTGTCACATCACATTTGTTTATCTTTTTGGTAAATTTATATCAACTTTTTTGCATATTTAGGTAGTTTGGTATTCCAATTTCCAATTACAAGTTTTTTTTTCTTTATTTATATGATTTGGGTTAATAATTAGTTGTTTTGCAAGTTTGAATTTGATTTTCTATAGTGATCAATTTAGATGTTAAACTATGAGACTTTACTATTTTTTTTAATACTTAGGGTGGATAAAGTACTTTTAATAGTTGTATTAGAAGTACTTTATAATGTCATTTATTCAAAAAAGAAAAAAAAAAGAAACAAAAGTTAGTCAAACGAAAATAATTGAATGGGTAACATACTTTAGCTTTTGCAATTGTATTTTAATTATTATTATTATTATTTTATAATAATGCATATAGAGAAATATGATTCTTAGATTTTGCTAATAATTGTTTATTTGATAATATGTTTTGGGTGGAGGACATTGCAATTTCTGCAACAAAAATAACCTTAATAAATTGTCAACAATAAATTATTTTCCTAATTGGTCCATCTAATCATTGTTAAGTTTTATTAGTTTTTTAGTTATGTTTTTTGGTGTTTTGGATTGTAGGGTAGAAAAAATAGGGTTTAAGAAAATTTGTTTAAAACTAAAAAAAATAATTACCAAATTTTATATTCTTTTTAATGATTCACAAAATGCTATAAATAAATTTTATAAAAATGAATATATTTGTTAACTTAACTTTTGAATTTTTGAGAAAAACTGTATTGTTTTCATTTTGGTACGACAAAATTTATATTTTTGATTTATGACTGTTCCTATAATAAATAAAAATATGATTTTTCAAATTTATATTTATGATTTATGATTATTCCAATATTACATTTATGATTTTTCCTATAATAAATAAAAATATGATAATGAAATATATTATTCTCTATTAAATTAGTCCAAATTGTAATGAGGCCACCCTAAAAAAATTATCACGCGTAATGTGCGGATTTGCAGATAGTTATTATAAAAGAATGATAGATGAAGAATCTAGAATCACATTCACAAATCAAGTCCAAAATTATATTTTAACTTGGTTATTGTATACTTTCTCAAAAAGAATAAAAAAAAAGAAAGAAAAAGAACTTGGTTACTGTATAGACTTGCTATTGAAGTTTGGTGGGAATAACTTCACTGATAAGCGACGAGGACTATAAAGACAAGAAGACTAAGGAGTTCCTACCATGAGAAAAAGAAGACCAACACCAACAGCATTAAATTTTCTCAGTTTTCGTTTTCTTTCTTAGATAGTTATGAAAAAGTTGAGTTTGAAATTGCCACCTGGGTACAGATTTTCTCCGACAGACCAGGAGATCATCGAACTCTTCCTGAAGCAGAAGATCACTGGGAATGATAAAGATATTAACCATGTTCGCGAAACTGAGTTTTATAACCATGAGCCCTGGGATTTACAGCGTAAAATCTTCTTATATTATCACACGTACCTCTATTTCTTGGATGTTTTATACTTTGTTGTCAAACGTAGGAAAATGTTGTCTTCTTTTCTTTCTTTTTTTTCCTTGTATTAGTTTGTTAATTGTTAACGTTGGAATTCTGTTATAGATTGTTATATGTTATAGATTTTTTTTTTATTTTTTTTTTCTGGTTAAGTGTATTATATGGTATGGCAGCTAACTGAATCTATATTGGAGTCCTAACCGTGTGTGTATTTTGTTTTTGAATAATTCTAGGACATACCCAATTTCACAATAGGTTGGTGTGTGCGTGAGTTTTGGACATTTTCTGCTCACTTATATCTACACGGACCTGTCACTTTTGTTCTCTTACTCACACTAGCACAAGTCAATAAGTTGTAAAATTGAGAGTGAAAATGGAATTATTGTATTGTTTATTGTTTTCTGATCTTGGTGTAGTCTGGTTGGGTTCATGTAGTTAGTGTTTTCTTATGTTTAGTCTTTGTATAAAGACTGATGCCTTCTTGGGCTGTGTTTCTCTGCGCTTGTATGGTTGTTTTTTCCTTCTTTAATGCACTTACAGATTTACTTAGCCAGAAAAAAAAATGATTGAATTTTAGTTGGTAGTTTTTCTTTTTCATAATTGTGACAAGAAAATTGAAATTTTTTTTTTCGTTTGAGTACAAAGTATGATTTAGAACTTACTCAATATGAACATTTGATTTTTTTTTTTAAATTTATTTTAAACCTTGCATTGGTAACCTCATTGTTAGTTTTTCAGTATATTTACTTGCTATGTTGAGTTTGGTAGTACTATTATTTGGGTAACTGTTTTGGTAGTGCCATTATTTTTCCTCTTTGTAAGAACTTTTATTTGTCTTTCATTGTTTTGTGACTTTTTGGTCTCGCAACATAAATTTTGAAAGTTGTACATTTGTTTAGTATGCCCTTACGATTATCTCATTGTTGAGCAAATAATAATATTTATAAATGCTTATGTGAGTTTCTCATTTTGAGTGTCAAAATTTTGTGTTGAGTCTGGCTTCCTGGAATGTAGATATATGTGGGATAGATTCAGAGGACCAAGAGTGGTTCTTCTTCAACGCACAGAGCCTGAAGCATCAGAATGGGAATCGGAAGAACAGGACAACCATGGAAGGGTTCTGGAAAGCGACTGGTAAAGATAGGGAAATCTGGTTCAGAGGGAGTTTGATTGGAATGAAAAAGACTCTAGTCTACCATAGAGGGCGTGCTCCTAACGGAGAAGGGACCAAGTGGGTGATGTATGAATACCGCACAACCCAGGAAGAGTTTGATGGAACACACCCTGGTCAGGTTGGCTTTTGCTTTTCAGTTTATTTAATTGATGTGATATTGACCTGAAAGTTTTTTCTTGATTGCTCAAGAGAAATTTTCTTATGTTTATTTTGCCTTTCATTTTTTTCTGTTGATATAAGATCATTTTGCCTTCAAAATCATTGGAGGTTACTTTAAAGTGGGTTGATTCAATTAAAAAGGGGGAAGCTGTTAAATTTGTTAATTTTAAGTGAGAGTTAACATTCTTGTTGAATTAATGATCTCTTGATATGTTTAATTGGTGAATTAAGCGAGTTATCCTTAGTTTAAAAAGGTAGGCTGTTGGCTTTTATGATTCTCTATAACATCAGAATACACAATTACAATTATAACTTCCTAAACCTCTACTAATGGGATTAAATCTAAGGGCCATTTCCCCTCAACCCTGAAAGTCAGTTTTTTGAGCTTATTTTGGTCAGTATCACACCACACCAAAAGAAGAAAGCTTTTCCTCTTCTTTTTCTTTTTTAAAAATATTTTTAAAGCAATTAGCAAAGTGCATCTAAACTCCACTTTGTTGTGTGTTATAATTCTAAGGAGAAGTAAGAGGATGAGAAAGTCTTATAAATACTGTTAGTGTAGCTTTTGTGTTGTGTGTGAGAATCATAACACAATGCTTTGCCAAGTGAATTAATGGCTAGAACACCTTGATGTATTAAGGATTTGGGTTTCTTATGTTTATGTTAGTTTTTGTAGTTATAATTCATATAATTAATAGTAGATTTTGGTTGGGTACATTACTACTAGGAGTGGAAAAATTGGACACAACTCGCAGACCTGACATGACATGACATGGACTTGGTAAGTTACGGTTTGAGGCTTAATGGGTTCGTATCATATTCGAGTTGACACGATTGACCCGTTTGATAAACGAGTTGGGTTAGTGTCCATCATATAGAACCCGTTTGACTTGTCTGACCCGTTTAATTAAATAACATTTTATCAATATACCATTCAAACCCTAGGTATATAAACTTATTAGTTGTTGTGGTTTATTTTCTTTGATATATTATGATTGATTATTTGTGATATTGAGATATGTTTTAGTTTTGGATAATTATTTGTGATGCAATTATTCGTTAGTTTTGAATTTTATATTAAAAATATTTATTTGTTTAGTTTTTCATAATTCATATTAATTTGGTTAATAGTTAATACTAAAATTTATTTTTTTGTCTTTTCATTTTGATAAAATCTGATAAATAGGTCAACACGACTGACCTGTTTAATAAATGGGTTGTGTTAAAGTTAATGAATATTGACCCGTTTAATAAACATGTCAAGTTAAGGTTGACTCATATAGTCAAATACTAATGAGTTGACACGACACGAACCTAATATGCAAACACGAATTACTACCCCTAATTACTACTCTATATTCATTATTGGCAAGAACTCCCAAATTTTGGGACTAGGGCTTTGTTTGTTTGTATATTTTGTGAATGAGCTTCTATTAGTCCCAAATCACAATTTTTTTTTTTAACCACTGTAGGAATCCCCTCACTGGACTCAAAACAAAATTTATGTACATTCCTTTATCGTTAGTTTGCTTTTGCTTTACTGAAGGCGCTTCCTTAAACTGACACCTATTATATAACAAATGTCTTTGTAGGACAACCTCCTCTATTTCATTATTGTTAGTTACAACGTTTCTGATACATATTTGCATACTGTTATTTGCATTTTTGTGGAAACTCAATTTGTTGTATATATCAGGCAATGATGTTACGTTCACCCAATTCACTTGGATGCTTTAATTTATGCAGAAACCCTTTGTCGTCTGCCGCTTATTCAATAATGAAGAAAAGATTAAAAAAGGTGGATCTGCGAAGTCCAAGCCGGCACTGGCTCCTTTATCTCCAGCATCAGAAGTGCAAGTTGAAACTCTTCAAACAAGTATATAATCTTGTTATTCTGAAATTTCTGATGAAATGATGTCTGATTTTACATTACCTGTTCAGAGTAACAACAACAACAACTATCATAATGCAGATATTGCAAAATATCAAGCTGCAGAACTGACATAAACGGAGGTGATAGGAACTTAGTTCATCATAAGACACTTCTATGTTTTTATTTTTGGAATTGAGAAGTATTATAAATTAATCAAGTACTTATCTTGTGCACTCATGTTTCTTCCATCAGGATGATTTTAACGTGGCAGAATTTTTGAATATGTCCAATGTCCCGTCTCTAGGGGACACTCCAAGTTTATCCCCCATCACTCCTGACGTTTTGACTCCCAATATCTCTGAGGATTCAACTCTTATCAATCCTCTTAATAATCAAGATGAGTGCTTTCATAACACATCTTGCAGTCAAAATAATCTTGCTGTTGACAATGAGACCCTGAAAAACAATGGGTCATGCGGTGGGTCAGATGCCAATGGACAGGTAAGTGAAAACTCCCAAGATGTTGTTTATTGTTTGATCTTGCAAATTTTTCCAGAATATTTTAAGTCGTGTTAATTTGCACCTCAATACTTGTCATTGTTATTATTATTTGGGGAATTAGAAGTGCAGATAACTAATCATATACTTGGTTAATCATTTTTCTTCCATCAGGTTGACCTGGATCTGGATATCTGGGAAGCCTTTGAAACAGGCTATATCTGTCCACCAGGGCAATCAGAGTGCAACTCTTTCTCTCCATCAAATTCAACCCCTGTAACACCTGTAGTTTCTTCTCGTACCATAGCCGAAGCTCCTCTTAAAGAAGCAGAGTCTATGCTAGCACCAGCTTCAGTGCCTCCAGAATTAGGCTGTGAAGCTGAGAATTATCCTACTAGTTTTCGATTTTCTCCTGAGAAAAATTATGATGGAATAACATCAAACACTAAAACACCCATTGAGTACACGAACGATGGTTACAACACTTACGTTGATAGAAATCAAGTGGAAGTAGTCACATCTGAGAAGGTGAGAAAGGGTAGTTAACTGGTTTAGTACCTGTCTTATTTATTTATGTTTCTAACATCAGGTTGATTTGCAGGTGGAGGCACGCTCGAATATGTTCTACGTCTCTCCAGAGCCACTACTTGGCAACATGTTATCCCCATTTCGCTCACAAGTGCAAGGAGAGTTATATTCTTCTTGCACCTATCACCCTTCTGCCAATGATTGTCATTGGGGGGTGTATAACCAATATGGCACGAATGAGCCAGATCCCATTATCTCTAAGTCCTGCGATTCAATTTATAATCCAGAAGAGTACTTTTGTAACGCATCTTTGAGTCAAAATAATCTTGCTGTTGATGATGAGACCCTGAAAAACATGGCCTCTTTTATGGACAATGGGTCATGCGGTGGGTCAGGTGCCAATGCACAGGTACTCAAAACTCTCAAGATGATTTACTGTTGCAAGTTTCATTGTGGCAAGTTTTTCCAGGATATTTTAATTTGTGTTAATTTGCACCTCAAGACTTGTTATACTCCTTTGTGGGTACATTTTAACTTGTTCAAAGTGGTTTATTTGTGTCTTTTGAAAACTAACCTTGCATTGTTTTTATGTACAACAGTCCGAGCAAGAGTATCAAGGTTTGGTGAGGTTTGAAGAGATCATCAAGCCAAAGGTTTCATCATCTGTGTGAGGGTCTTCGGATCTGATCATAGGATTGAAGATCATAAAATTCTACAACTAAAAAAACGTCAATGATTTAGATAGATAAATAATTAGTAATATTAAAGACAAGGCTAAAATCAGAAGAATTATTAATCTTTTCTAGGAAAGAACTTACAAGAAAAAAATGTTTTTCCTCAGAAAGGAAAGAAAAAAAAAAAAATTAGTACTCTTTGAAAGCAAAGCTGTAAAATTCAAAAGAATACTGTTTCTTAAAAGGTTCAAAACAAAGTTTAAATATTCTTTGAAGACAAAGCTAAAACTCAAAGATTTATTAATATTCTCTGAAGTCTAGTATGTATTGGTACGTTCCACCAAAATTCTGGGGATTTTGCTGAAAATGGGAGCTCTTCCTCTTCCCAGTTACATTCGCAAACATTCTCCAGAGTCTCTTTTGAAGGGATTCACTCTTTTTCAACTCAAACACACCTGGACTTACAGCCTTTTCCAAGTCAAACAGAGTTAATAGTCCTCTACTCTTTTTCAAACCACAGACCTATGGTCTTTTACGTTCAAAGGCCTATGGCTTCCTGACTTACAGTCATTGGAACCTGGATTGTTACTCTTACCCCACAATCTGGGTTGGGATTTTTTAAAATCCTCTATTCTTAGAAGACTCCAATTGCGGTTTAAGTCATTGATGTTTTAGAATAGTAGAATTATGAGATTCAAGATCCTGATCAAGATTTTAACAACCTCTAGACAGACTCCATTACAGAGACAAAAAAACTATGGTAGATTACTGTACTGTCACTTCTGTGTATAATGTCGATGAGCACTGGTGATGTGAACGAATTCTATATGTATGTAATGAATTAAGCTATTGTTTGGAATTAGTATGAGGATTTGGCAACTACGAAATTGGAAGCAAGGCTTCCTTGTTGTTAAATCTGTATGCAGTGTGAATTACCTTCAGCTGTACTGATAATTGTCTACTTTCTGTAAACATGTAATGTTATGTACTCTTTAAGTCAACTATTGATTTTCGTTAGTGTTATCATCTTTAATGTTTGGGATGGTTAAAATTTGTTTGTTGGAATGTGGTTGTTTTTTAAGATGCTTCTGTGTATTTTGACAAGAATGTTAGGTTAAAATAGATTGACTCCGGTTAATTAATTCAATTATCCAAGTTAAATACAAGAATTTCTGCAGGTAAAGCTTTAATGGTTTCTGAATTTCAATGTTCTATTATTAACGTTGCTATTATTCTAAGTGCAGATTCAAGCTTCAAAGATGGGTTGCTTGCAGTGCTGGTAGTTTTACGTTTGAAACACACAATATTGTTTCAGAATATTTGATAAATCTTCTTACATAAGTTTAAGGTGTCCTAAAGTTTGGCTAATGCATATTCAGAATTTGTTAGTTATGCTAGACATTTTTATGTACTTTGGATGATCTCTTTTGACTTTTAAAACCTATTATTCTTACTTTTCTGTTTTCATAGTATTGTTTTGGAGTGGATCTTTTCCGTGACTTGCTTCGAAAGGTTGGGCTTAGAAGCGACTTTCTTTTCTTTTTTTCTTTTTTTGAATAAAAGGTAATTTTTTTTGTTGAAAAGAAACGAAATATTTACCAAGTACTATTATTAGAGTTCACCTCATGCTCTCCCCTGATTGTTTTTCGTTTCTCAGAAGAAAAAAGAAAAAAGGAAAAAAAAAAAAAAAATCAATTGTCTAGCATAATTTGTCCCACTCTTTTTAAAAGTTTTCATAACTCTTGAGTGGAGCTTATGATCGTGATGGCTCAAGGCTTGAGACCCCTTTAAAAAAGATTTCTAACCTCCTCATAAAAAGACCAAAATTTATAAAGTGATGTTAAGAATATTACAAAATTTTACGTTACATCAAAATGAATTCTTAGCATATTTTTTGTCTCATTTATAACATGAAAATCAAAACTACACATGATAAATCATCCTTATAGAGGATATCAAGCTAACAATAACATTTGAGTTTTCCCAATATTTTAAACTAGATGCACTTGTCACATTCATTTGACTTCTAGCTATTGAATTTTCGTACCATTATTTTGGGGGCCTTTTTCAAGCCATATACTTATTTAGTTACATTACATGCCTTGTTTTCTTGTCCAAGTTATATAAAGCCTTTAGTTTGGTCTAATAAATTTCTTCTTCTAAATCCCCATTAAAAAAATCATATTTACATCCATTTGATGAATTTTCAAATCACATATTACAACATCATTAATTAGCAATATAATAATGCATGTACCTAAGTTTTGTCCTAAGAAACAATTGAACATGATCTTTTTGTTTAAAGCTTTTTGCAACAATTTTAGCTTTTAAACTTATCTATAATTCCATTTGAATTAAGTTTCATTGTAAGGACTTTTACAAACAAATGGCAAGTAAGTTTTGTTGAAATTTAATGAATCTGTCTCATTGTTTACAACTTTTTCCCAAAATATAGAATTAAGTGATGCTAAACTTCTTTTTGATTTAGAGGATTTTCCTCAAGATAGAAACATTATAATATGATCTAGAATCTTTCTCTACTTTAGTTCTTTTACTTCTTAAAGGTTTTAATTCAAAATTTTCTTGTGTTTCTAAAGGAAAAGCATAAGAATGACAATGATAAAAGATTTTCTTGAACTTCTTTACCCCTACTATTTTTCAATTGAATGTAAATAATCTATACTCTAAATTATATAACTAAGAAAAGTAGAGGTAACAACCCTAAGTCCTATTTTAGGTATGCTTAGGGTCTATAAGCCATACATGACAAGCAGTTAATATTGTTTATACTAAAAGGTTTACGAGTGCGCATAATTCTATTAATATAGCATTTGTTGACTAACTTAGAGCTATTTTTTCTTTTATGCACTCCATTAGAAGTATGTGAGTATGGTTGAGTAGCTTTATTGATAATTCCTAAGATTTAACATATAAGTTAAATCTAATAGAATTCCTCAATTAATTTTAAAATGTTGAAAGAAATCTTGAATTTAATTCAAAATTTTTTTTATGTGAATTTTAAGGAATTTTAACTTATGGAGCGAATAGACATTTTATCACTTTGATTTTTTTTTTTTTTTTAGGTAAACAATTGCTTATTCATTGAAAATAAAAGTGTGATGGTCTTGGAAAAATTCTAAGAATTTCTTAAAGAAATTGAAAATCAATTCAATAGAAAATTTAGAAGATATAGAGGTGATAGATGCCAAGAGAATGAGGTTGCGTTTGGTACAGGGGAATTCACATTATTCCTAGCATCTAGATTTCTGGGAATGTGATGTCTTGCAATCTAAATGCCTAAGAATGTAACTATTTCTATGTTTGGTTTAATTGGGAATCTAATAAGATTCCTAGGAATGTAAGATTATAATGTTTGATTTATTCCTAAAAATCTTAACTGACTTATTTATTTTTCTCATTCCATCCTTAGATTTGTAAATCCAATATAAGTCTTTTTTAAAAAAAAAAAAATTATCTTCCTCTAAATAAATAATGAAAAACAAAACATAAACTATAAATTATGAAAAATTCATTAAAACTATAGTCTAAATAAAGAAAAGATGAATATATCAACAGAGTTGTCTATCCTGTTTATGTTGTTTTGGCGGGAAGAGATAAAGATAAAGGAAATGATATTGATGATTTGTTTTATATTTTATCTTAACTAGTCGCCAACCCGTGCGATGCACGGGAAAATTCAAAAAAATATTCAAGAAATTCATTTTTTATTTAATTCATCTTTCGCTAGGTTGATGAAAGCTATAAGATTAATTCCTAATATTCATGTACTTAAACAGCAAGTTTAAATGGTTAAATGTTGCAAGTTTGATGAATCCATAATCATAACCTTTAAAAATACTCTATTCTTGACTACAAAAGTAAATTTATGAATCTTTACTCCTTCCTCAGCAGACACAATTATTTTCCAATTAAATTTCCTTTCAAATAGTGTTTCTCATTATTGGTACATTTTGTAGTTGGAAAAGAGATATGCAGGTCTAATCTTTAATTAGTTCCTATTGCAAAGTTTACATGCTACTTATAATTTGTTTCTAAATATTTGGTGATTGATATATTTAATGAGGCATATTATATAAACTAATTCATTAAAAAAAAGTCAAATGTTTCTTGAAAATTTAATTGGTTGAAAACAAAATTGGTGCTATTTAACAAATTTCCACTTTGAGTTCATTAAATTTTATTAAAACTAGTCGCAGACCCGCGCAATGCGCGAGATAATTTTGATGTCATATTATTTTTTGTTAAGTAAAGAATGAGAATAATAGTTGAGATTGATTAATAATAGTCCCAAACTCATCTTACAATAATGTGATTACATTGTAATATATAATAAATTCTATGTAAGTAAAGAAGTCTTTATCTTGATTTTGTGTGTGTGTGTGTGTGTGTGTGTATATATATATATTGGCAAGGAAACATGTTGCATTTTACTTTCAATTATTATATATGACAAAATATTTTGTAATACGTTATAATAGTGTGAGATATGTATCAAAACACAACACAATTAAAAAAATGGAAAATGTATAATTTTTATTAGAACATGAAAATGAATCTTGTTGGTTTCATATGAAAGCTAACATTATTTTGCATTTTTGGAGAAGTCATTGAGCAATTTATCCAAACTTTGTTCCCATTTTATAACATAAGAGCTATTAAACAAAATTATAATAGTTTCTATTTTGATAATCACTAAACTCATGAATGAGAATTAACTATTACAAAAACTTTTCTCCCCAAAACATATATTGATTTCTATTATTCCTTTCCATACAATTTAAAAAATGTGAAAAACTAAGGAAGCTAAATGTGTAGTTGATCGTTTCTCCAAAAAATAAAAATGTGTAGTTGATCTTAGTCAATCAATAAATAGCATAAAAGGGGTAGGGGAAAGCAAACGTATTCACAGTATAATTGTTTATATATGTCCATATTTGTTTTAGTATAATAATACTCTTGCTTTCTAAAATATTCATGTAGCAACTGTATCTTGTTTGATCTCTCCAAGTTCTGCAACTTTAACCCAACTCGCAGCATATAAACCAATGATCATGAAAAAGAACCTAACAAAATGAAGCCAAACAAAATTTCTAAATTTTAGAGATAATTAATAGAGAGATTAAAAGATTTCACAATTATGTGTGTGTGTGTGTGTGTGTGTGTATGTGTGTGTGTGTGTGTGTGTGTAGGGGAAGGGAAAAATGTATATACAATACATAAGTGTTAAGGAAGGGGAAAGGTTGGGGAAGAGGAAGAGACTTTGTATATTTTGGTAATTGAAAAATGTATTTATAATTGCTTAGTTGCATGGTTAATGTTATATATATATATATATATATATATATATAGTAACATAATAGTAAGCCTGAATAAAGAACTTTTGAACTACCATTTAGGTTTATGAAAAATTTAAGACTTTCCATATTCATTATTTTTTTCTCAAAAATTTTGATCAAAGAAAATAATTTCCTTCATAAATGAGAATTTTATGGATTTTTTTTTTTTTTCAATTAGATAGAAGAAATATATATGAAGGCAAAAAAAAAAAAAAAAAAAAAAAGAAATGATTGTTTTTCTAAAAGAGCTAATAGTGAATATTTAAATACATATTATTTAAGAATTATAATAGTGAAATTTGTAGTACAAAAGAAATGCCTAGTTGATTTCTTGTTGTATTTATCTACTATATTTCTTATGTTATTTATATTATATTTTTGAATATTTAAGGAGTATGATGGATTGAAGTGCAACATATCATAGCCAAATTGAACAATAAGATATAAGATATAAGTTTAAGATTTTTTTTTTCTTGAGAATTAGATAAGCTTAATTAAGCTAATTACTAAGGCAATATGATTTAATTCATTATGGACTATACTAAATCATTCTATATATATATATATATATATATATATATATATATATTTTTTTTTTTTTTTTGGTTAGCATGATTTGAATTAAGTTGCAGAATTTCCTAAGAATGAGATCACGTCAAGGTATATGCTTCAATTGAGAGAATTTTTTAATTTAAAAGTAATGGACATTAACATTACCATGGAAACATAAAGAAATATTACATGCATTTCCACAATAATAAAATGGATGCAATAGTTATAAATTGTATGATTTTTTTTTTTTTTTTTGAGAAGATAAATGGTACCCAAATACAAAGAAAAAGAGGAACACCTTACGGTCAATACCTATCAATCATAATATTTTGTTTCCTCTTCCAAGGTGTCCTAAGAAGTTATAAATTAGCATCGATTTAGATGAAATTAAAAGAAAATTAGCAAGGATTTATGCAATATTTAATTTTAAAAATTACAAAGCTCTTCAGAAAATAAAATAAACAAATGAGAGGCAAATGATCATGTACTAATTCAATAAAACGTATTCCAATTCTTTAAACACAAACAATTTTAATGGGTAAAAAGCAATTATGTAAAAAAAATTGTAAATATGAATACAAAAAAATAGAATATCAATTGAAAAAAAAAACATGGTATTTACAACCCTAGAAAAGAAAATCCAATACAAACCATTACATCATAATTTGTCAAAAAATTAATGAAAATAACCATATTAAACTAAGTTATAATCCCAAATACAAAGAAAAAGAGGAATAACATATTACATATGGTCCATACCTATCAATCATAATATTTTGTTTTCTATTCCAAGTTATCCTGAGAAGTTAAAAATTAGCATAGATTTAGATGAGATTAAAAGAAAAGTAGCAAGAATTTATGTAGTAATTAGTTTAAAAATTACAAAACCATTCAGAAAATAAAATAAACAAATGGGAGGAAAATGATTGTGCACTAAATCAATAAAATGCATTCCAATTATTTAGACACTAACAATTTTAATGGGTAAAACATAATAATATAAAGAAAAATTATAAACATGAATAAAAAGAGATAGACTATCAATTGAAAATTGGAAAAAGGAAAAAAAAAAAAGAAACATGGTATTTACAACCCTAGAAAAGAAAATCCAGTACAAAACATAAATAAAAAAAAATGTGGCAAAAAAGCAAAGAAGCTCAAGGGAAGAAAAAAAAATCGATCTCAAATGGACCTTCCAATTCTAGTTGTAATTTGGTGACTGATGGGGTGGAAAGAAAGCAATTCAAAACCTATATATAAAGAAATTAAATCAGTGGGCTTTAAATCCAAAAGGAGGCAATTGAATGTTTTGATGGGGGAAAGAAACCGTTTTTTTGATAAGGAGATGATAAGTCTAAGAGAGAGAATGATTAATTGCTGAATTTAAGGGAATTTGGATTCAATGGGAAAGTCATTAATAGCATAAATATTAGCCATTTGTTTGATGGGAAGATGATGAGTTGAGAGAGAGAATGGGATTGATTAAATAGAATATATGAAATGGAAACCCCCCAAAAAAAAAAAGGAAAATAAAAACTTTGTGACGTGACGATGATGTGGCTCAACTGGAGCGTAGCAACAATAAATGCTACGTTTCAGCTTTTAGATATATATAGATGCAAAACCCCATTTAAGACTAACAGGTATTTGCTAAACTATCTAGCCATGCAATTATAAAAGTTGATTGTGTATATATTGTAAGTGGGAATGTGGATATGCATGCACAAAAACACACAAAATTAAAATACAAATTCTGTATTCCTACTTCTCTATAAAATCTAAAAGGGAATAAAAACCAACATCAAAGTTGAATAAAAATTGTATCTGAAAGCATCATATAAAAGACGTTTCTTATTAACTTACATCCCAAAATTTTAAAGAACATCTCAAATAGTTTAGTAGCTAAACATAACTTTTAGTAACTATAGCATTCAGCAAGAGCTTTCAATATCTGGCTTACTTTACAATTTTCTTTTTCAATAAGTAGCCTAATTTAAATACATGATAGCTTAGCACTGAGAGAAGACTTCCACTGAAACTTCTATGGCACCATCAAACCCCAAACATGTCAACATGCGCTAATAGCCTTTGAGGCATTTGTGACACTTGCTCTCAACCAATATGTTTCCTCTTTCCTTTAGATTCAATTTTCCCACCATGTTCTATAAAAAGTTACATACAATAATCATAGAACTCCTAATCATAACCTGAGGCAAGTTTTCAAGAACTCCATAGAACTCCAGTTTATGGTTTTCTTCCATGCTATCTATGTGTGGGAGTGCACCATCAGGTACACAATTCAATGTAAATATTCGTCTTTAGTCTAAAAAAAAAGGCAAATAATCATCAGTTGAATTATTTCCATTTAAAACACATTTTGGATGCATGTTTGATTCAATAACTTAGGAAAAAAAAATAATTAATAGGAGTTTCTTTGAATATATTATGTTGAACCTATGACTATAAATAGAATCTAGATAAGATTTCAAAGAAACTACTATGCATTTATAGCTTAATAAAAAGGAAAAACAAAAACCTTGAGATAGAAGACAAGTAGCTCATCATCTTTGTCTAAGTCCCCCCACATCACCATTCACATCCAACAAATCAATACGAACTACAAATTACAAACATAGAAAACTCATCAAATTTTCCCCACAAGTAAAACAAAAGTACAAATATAAAATAAGTTTGTCACTGAATCCTTAACATTGAAATAATAAGCAACAAAAATTAGTAGATCAGAGAGAGCTTTAAAAAAGAGCATCAAGAACTCTCATTTTTACCTTCATGTTTGTGTATTGAATTGATGTTAGTTACATTGAAAACTATACATAAAATGAAAACCCATAAACAATTTCATCTAGAATAAGAAAATTTTTTTTTTTTCAATTTTAACTAACAAATCAAACGGCAAAGTTATATCATGGGAAGGAAAAGAATTGAAACAAAAACATGCCAACAGACTACCTGCATGTTCATGGCCTTCATGTTGGACTAAAGTTGTTCATGGCTTTCTTGTTAGACTTAAGTTGGCTTCCTAGACAATAAAAGTTTATAAAATTTTCACACTATTGCACTCCACAATATTCTAACTGCAAAATTTATGTACTAAAACCCCAATAACTTTCTCAAAATTTAAAAATTAACAAAATCAAAATTCTTTCATTTAAAAATTAAAAAAAAAAAAACTTTTTGGGTAAACTCTATAAAATAAGCAAATTTAAGGGGAAGAGAGAGATTTATCGTGCACAAAATACCTAAGAAACTCAAGCCCTGAGGAACTTAAAGCTAAAAATTATAAAAATTGAAATACAAAAAAAAAAGTAAAAATCTCATTTAATCAAGCATAACATAATATTGAACTTCTCCAACTAACATACTACATATATAGTAGTACATTCTTTTGGAGCAAAAAAAAAAAAAAATAATAATAATAATAATAAAGAACAAAGGAGGAAAAAAACTTCAAATGCAGTAATTAAATTAAACTTACTACCAAAAAAAAAAAAAAAAGGAAAAATAAACAATGAATAAAGAATCATATGTAACCCTTGCTTAATGATGTACAACTACAAACATGGAAAAAAAAAATGAAAGCATTTGCAACGAAAGAAGAAGTTATTACGGTTTTCTTCCATTATGAATGATGGTACGAGAGTTCCCAAATATGTTGGATTGAAATAACCAACACAAGTGAAATAGAATAGAATACCATAGAAACATCTAAGTAGAAATAACATAAAAAATACGTTTATTAGAAGAAAAAAAAAAAAAAAAAGCTATAGTTCATTGCTTTGTTAAATCTCTCTAAAAAAAAATACCAACCAAAACCTACAAAGTAATCCACAATTGGCAAATTAACAAAGCAAAATTCATAATTCACAAAGGTATCTAAAAAGAACCTTCACAATTGATTGTGCTTCCATTTACTTTTGCTTCACTTTTTTTTTTCCTCAACACCCAAATAGATGCTCAATTAAAATTGTGAGAAGATAATCCAACATGCAAAACCCAGAAAAGTCTCTAAAAATCACAAATTTGGTCATCCATATAAAATATATATATAATAAAAAATAAATAAAAACTATTTCCACCAAATTCATAAAAAAAAAAAAAAAAAAAACATGACATTTATACGTCTAATCAACCACCAAAAAAAAAAAAAAAAAAAAAAACAGAAACCCCTCATAAAAGTAAAGGCCAATACAATTGAATTATGTAAAACAGATTATCATGGCATAGAGATTGGAAAAGCCATTATCCAAAGTGGGCGTCCTAGTGAAGCGTTGCTGAAATTGTGAGCAAATTAAGTAGATGGAGATAATCAAAACAGAGGAGCGAACCCTAGAGAGAAGGATAGAGAGGTTTAAACCCAAATTTAGAGAGAGGGAGATGTATGAATGTTGTGTTTTTGAAATCAAAAGGAGAAGAAGATGTGTGCACATATAAAATGAGAAAGCATTTGATAAACCACATGCCATAAGTTACATCGTACAATAATATAGGGAAAATACAATGTGTAGTGGTTTGAAAGCAATAACAAATTTTTTTTTTTTTGGTGAGAAAAGTAGTAACAAAATTTTCACAGCAGCTACTATGCTATCTTCACTATTGTTTTGTTTTCTGAATTACTATGCCCTCCTTGATACAATATTGAAGCTCAATTACTATTGTACTAACAATCACAACAATGCAAAAGGCAAATAACTTGATTCCCTTAAATTTAAATTCATATGTACTACCATTTAAGAATTCATTGCAGTCTTAATATCTATCCCTGAAACCTAGAAACTACTATTCTATCTTCACTATTGTTTGGTGCACATTTGTTTTGTAATAATTTGAAAATCTTCTTAAAATGGTTTGTGAATTCAAGTATACCTTATTTTTCCTAGAATGCATAAGGTACACACAAAATAACATTAAATCTCATGCTTAAAAACAAAATTTTTATGCAGGGGTTTAATCATAGTTACCTGCAAAATCGCTGAATTTTTGAATTTATAATCTCTTTCATATCATATCTATCTGAAGGAAAAAAAATGAAACCCCAAAAAAGAAATCATAATAGCAATAAACCCCATGTCTCTAAGACATTGAATAAAACATGTAGGATCTGCAAACTAACTAAACATAAATATTAACATACAAGGGATCAAAAACCAAATTAGATGAAAACATTTTTTTTTTCACCGCAAACAACCAAAACAGTCACCAAAAACATTGACAATGATGACAAAAAATTCAAAAAATTGCAGACCATAAACCCAATACCCAAACAGAAAAACACGGAAGAATAAACCCTAAAAATTTTAAATATATATAGAAAATAAAATTTAAGTATACCTCAACAATATATACAGACCTTGTAGCCGATGTATATATTGACAGCTTGTACAGAGAAGGTAGCTAACAACTCCTCGCCATTAAAGTTGACAGTGGCCTTGAACTTGGGCCTGTGGTCGGACCAATTTGCCTCTTGCAAAAGGATACGAATAGGAAACCGAGTATTGATTGAATTACTGAAATACAAAAGAGAGATCAATGTAGCCAATAATTGAAATTAGCAAAACCCATTACAGGGCTCCAAACCCATCAATCTAAGGATTCTAAGCTAATCATTTAGAAGAAAACACTTCCAAACGAAATATGAACAAATGGCCCAGACCTATATGACTAAAAAAATGCAAAGGTGAAATTTTTGACGTAAATACCTGAAGTGAATCATCCACATTCTGTCAATATTTATGAGCTCTTCTTCAAATATATTGTTTTCTGATTCAATTAAATGAGAAGAGGAAGAGACGAAGGAGGGAAGAGAAAGCCGCAATTCTGAAGTTTTGAAACCGTGAAAGATAGGAAGAGCAAAAGGAGGGGAAATATTGATGAGGTATGAAGGAGTAATTCACTTAAATAAGGAGAGGAAGAGACGAAGGAGGGAAGAGAGTGGTTGGCGTTAGAAAGCTGAAGGTCTGAAGTTTTGAAACTGTATTTGGAAGAGAGAGAGGTAGGCGTTAGTCAAGCTAAAGGTCCGAAGAAGAAGAAAGGTTGGCGTTAAAACTATAAAGGGTTGGCTTTGGGCTTTACGGTGGACAGCAATGTAATATTCATGTTTTGGGTTTTATGGTGGACATAATTGAAGCTATAAAAATTGGGCTTTATGATGGAGATATGGCTAGAAATCATTTTCAGTTTAATAGTGTTTAGAAATTAGGGAAAATTTTGGTAAAAGTATTTTAAAATTATTGGAGAAATTTAAGAAAAAAATTTAGAAATAACATGGCGGCTGATGTGGCTTAACGGGAGTGTAGCAACATTATATGCTACGCTTCGGCTTTTAGTAATATATAGATTGCTTAAATGATAAGGAAAAAGGATTACAATTGTCAATTTATAAAAATTATAATTTCCTTTAAGCTTGGAAATCTGAATACCTACCTGTTTTAAAATGGAATCCACATTCTTATTGAAAGGGGGTTAAAGGGGGAATCCAGATTCCCCTGACATCTGATTCCCTAGTGTAATTTGCAACCAAACATAAAAATTTTTAAACATTTCTAGGAATCCTAAAATATTATCCCGTACCAAATGCCACATGATTGTGGCGTTTGGTACGGGAGAATCCACATTACTCCTGGCATCTAGATTCCTAAGAATGTGATTCTTTGCAATTTAGATGCCTAGGAATGTAGCTATTCTTATGTTTGGTTTCATTGAGAATCTTTTAAGATTTCTAGGAATGTGAGATGATGATGTTTGATTTATTCCAAGAAAGCTTAAATAAATTATTTATTTTTTCTATTATATCCTTATATTTGAATGTGAACTAACAAGTCCTTTAAAAAAAATCTTCATTTAAATAAATAATGAAAAATAAAATATAAACTATTAATAATTTGTTAAGTAACACACATACATCAGCAAAAGTGAATACTTGGCAATAATGAGGGTCCCGTTCAAACTTTTTTTTTTTTTTTTCATACGTGAAACCTAAATAAAACTTTGTTAAAGAATATATCAACAAAGTTGTCTATCCTGCTTATGTTATTTTAGCTAGAAAAGATAAATACAAGGAAAAAGATATTGATAATTTGTTTTATATTTTATCTTAATTGCTTAAATGATAAGGAAAAAAGGTTAAAATTGTCAATTTATAAAAAATGCAATTTCCTTTAAACTTGAGAATCTGGATATCCACCTGTTTTAAAGGGAATCTGCATTCTTACTAAGAGGGGTTTAAAGGGGGAATCCAGATTCTCTTAGCATCTTATTCCCTAGCGTCATTTGCAACCAAACATAAAACTTTTGAAATATTCCTGTGAATCCTAAAACATTACTCGGTACCACTTGGTTACTGTTTTAAGCCCGGGCTTCTTCACAAAAATAATGAAATTAAAAATAACAAAAATTATGAAATTTGAATACAATAATTTTTATTATATAAACCTTATAGATTGAGATATCTTCTGTCATCTTCTCATTGAAAAAAAAAAAAAAACTGAGATATCTTCTATCATAACAAAAAAAAAAAAAAAACACTTAAAAAATAATCTAACATAAAAATTAATTTAAATATTTATTTATTGCATTAATTAAGTGATACCACTTATATTTTCGTGATCATATCAGTTGGTAAAATTTTTGTAATAAAATTTTTTTGAAATTGTTTTAGTATTTTAAAAAAAAATTAATGCAAACGCATATGGTGTTGACGGTTTACTATTACTCCAATATTAGAAAGTCACGTGTATAGAAAACCGGAAACGTCTACCACCTGAATTGTTCTTTTATAGCGATAGTAGTAAGAAAAAATTTATAGATATAGAATCTAGAATCACATGAAAAAATCAAGTCCAAAATTATAAATTTCACTTGGATATTGTATCAACCAGACAAGTTATAGGTGGGAATAGGTTTAAATAGGAAACACAAACACTTCATTTAGAGTGTCGTACTCGTGTTGTATCCGTTTTATACCCGTTTCATACCAGTGTCGTTAATTTCGGCCATTTTATGTTATAAATCAAAAAAGAAACTGAATTCTATGCTATTGTTGTCGATGAATCCACCAAACCAAATAGAACCCAAGTGCAGGTGAAATGGTCTAAACCCCTTCCCAAGTTGGGTGAAGTTAATAGCGATGAGTCAGTGTGTGGGAATTCTAAGATTACGTTTAACGCCTTAAAATCATAAATAATAAAAGTCTATTCAATTTAAATAATTCATAAAAAAAATTAAATAAAAGCAACCAGCAGCTTAAAATTTCATCACAAATGTCAGAGCTCTAATCTACCAAAGATAAAACAATCTCAAAATAATTCTCCAGTACAATGTTTAATGTTATAAAAATAATAATAAAATCCTCAGTTCCATAAAATAATTCGTAACTGCCGTCTTTCAAGAATCTTTACTCCAATAATCTCTCTAATGCATTTGTAAGGGGAATAAAGGGGGGGGGGAGAGTGAGATAACTCAAAAAGTAGAATTCACTAACATTGGAATGTGGGAACAAACCTTTCAAATAAATAATTCTTACAACAAATTCATAACTTGTAACTCATCAATAGTTTATCATCAAATACTTCATATATATATATATATATATATATATATCTTTATATTGTGAGCCATCATAATACATATATCAATACCATCATATAAACAATTTCCTAGACTTTCCTTGTAGTCAACATTTATGCCTCGTTGACAGGGTTGTGCTGTCCCCTTTTTGGACTAGAATCTCTTTTTCATCCCTTTTTTTAAGGAATGCTCCTTTGGAACCTAAAGGTGCACTCCCTTGCAAAGGAGCTTCCTTTTTAGATCCTCAATAGTATATTTCCTTGCTAAGGAGCTATCAAATGTGCACTGTCCCCTTTTCTGGGACCGTTTCTTGCTAAGGACTAGCTGCAATATGTTTGTCCCTTGCTAAGGACTAAATACAATATTGAGCTTTTAATCACGACTTGCCATAAGCCTTCAAAACAAATTCAATATGCTCACAAAAATAATCCATTCATAATTCTCAAATGTATAAAGATATATTCATGTATATAAGTTTAAATAAATTCAGATTGTCCCACAAGTTTTTCATAAAACAAATAGTCAATGTGCACATCAACATTTATGAAATATCAATTTATATATAGAATATCAACATATTCCTTTGATATAGAATAGTTTAATAATCAACATTATTTTGGGAAAACCCCCAAAATTAGTAAACACCACTTACCTCTTATTTGCAAAAATACAAGAAACCAACTTCCCTTGAATCACAACAGATTAGTAGAATTAGAACTTAGCAACACCAAAGATAGGTCCATCAATACACAATTTTCTACTTAAAAATCTGTTTTCACACTTAAACAATTTTATCCTAGACAATACTAATATATCCAAAAATTTTCATTTATTCACTTAACTATCTAAGTCGCTTTCAGTCTTTGATCATATTTTTTTTAAAGCTTATCAAGACCTATATATTTACTTATGCCACCTCACTTGGGCTTCATATTATTTTTAATATCTTAGGCCCAAATCAATTAAATTGATTTAATTGTGTGCCTCATTTTTAATTTATGTATAAGAATTAAATAAGTAATAAAATAATGGGGTGTTACATTACGTTTGGCGTTGGTTGAAAAATGCAGTTTTTTTTTTATTATTATTTAGTTTTTTTTTGCTATTATTTAGTTTATTTTTGCTACTATTTATGAGTCTTATTACACTTTTTGATATTATTTATAGGTCTCACTGTACTATTCCAATTAATTTTTAGTTTTATTTATAGTACTTTCAGTAAAAAAAAAAATTCAATTTCAACTAAATAAACTTTTTTTAAACAGTCTCTGAGTTGACTAGTGGCAGTGGGATCCTTCTAGGGATAACTTATGATATTATGGCTGAGCTATGGGCCCTTGAAGATGGCCTATCTTGTTTATATGCTTTCTAACTTGTCCTTTAAAAATTTTATGTTGATTGCATGAACCTGGCGAGAATCTTCACTAATTGCACAATGTCACATGTTTATAGAGAATCTAATAGATATGTTGGCTGTTGACAACTTTAGCTAAGATTAAATTATAATAGAATAGAGGACATGCACTTTACCTCTTCGGACTCACTCGGTGTGAACAGTGATTAGTCTCTGGTTGTTCGTCTTGAGGATATACTGTGCGTAAAAAAAAAAAAAAAAAAAAAGGACATGTTCTTTTATATTAAAAAAAATTGATAGATGAAAAATCTAGGATCACATGCAATCCAAATTATATTGTAATCTTATCCAAAAAAAAAAAAAAAAAAAAAAAACTTGGTTACTGTATCAGACTTGTTTGAGAAGTTGATTCTCCAAAAAAAAAAAAAAAAAAAAGACTTGTTTGAGAAGTTTGGTGGGAATAGCTTTCCTGATGTGTGGTGAGTACTATAAAGACAACAACTAGACCAAGACTTTCCTACCAGAAAAAAAAGAAGACCAAGACCAACTGCATTCATTCTCTCTGTTCCTGTTTTCTTTCTTAGATAGTTTTTGAGTAAAGCTTTTACTGGGTTTCTAAGCAAAGCTTCCTGTGTGTGACTGTGTTTCTGAGTAAAGCTTTTACTGGGTTTCTCAGTAAAGCTTCCTGTGTGTGTGTGTGTGTGTGTGTGTGTGTGTGTGTGTGTGTGTGATGGGAAAGTTGAGTTTGGAATTGCCACCTGGGTTCAGGTTTAGTCCAACGGACAAGGAGCTCATCGAACGCTTCCTGAAGCGAAAGATCACAGGGAATGATAAAGATATTTACTTTGTTCCCGAAATTGAGTTTTATAAACTGGAGCCCTGGGATATACAGCGTAATCTTCTTATTTTTATTATCACACACCCACCTTCATTTTGGATATTGTGTACTTTGTTGTCAAAGGTAGGAATATGTTGCAGTCGTTGTTGTTGTTGTTGTTGTTGTTGTTTTTTTTTTTTTTTTTTTTTTTTTTTTTTTTTTTTCCTTGTACTAGTTTGTTACTTGTTTAATGTTGGAATTCTGTTGTAGATTGTTGCTTGTTATAGAATTTTTTTATATATGGTTAATTGTATTAGATTGATTAATCAAAACAGATGGTTACAGAGATCATATGGCAGCTACTTGAATCTACATGGACCCACCACTTTTGGTCTATTATTCACGCTCAACAAGTTGTGAAATTGACAGTGAAAATGAAAGTATTGTATTGTTTTTTTGTTTTCTGATCTTGGTGTAGTCTGGTTGGGTTCATGTAGTGTTAGCAATGAAAGGTTTTTTTTTGGACTGGCCGATTAGGCATAGGCATATAGTTAGCGTTTTTTTTTTTTTGGTGATAAGGCGTTTTATTAGGTAAAGACTGATGCTTTCTTGGGCTGTGTTCCTCTGCTCTTGTATAGTTGTTTTTCCTACAGATTTACATACCCAGAAAAAAAAAAGATTGAATTTTGGTTAGTAGTATTTCTTTTGTATAATTGTGACAAGAAGATTGATTTTTTATTTGTTTGACTACAAAGTATGATTTAGCACTTACTCAATATGATCATTTGATTTTGTTATTTTAAATCTTGCATTTGTAACTCCTTTTTATTAATTTTTTAGTTTATTTATTTGCGATGTTGAATTTGGTAGTACTATTATTTTGGTGGTACTATTATTTTCCCAATTGTTAACTTTGATAACATAAGTATGAATCACTTTTTGTAAGAACTTTTATTTGACTTTCATTGTTTTGTGACTTTTTGGTCTTGCAACATAAATTTTGTAAGTAGTAGTACATTTGCTTTGTATGCCCATATGATTATCTCATTGTTGAGCAAATAATAATATTTATAAATGCTTATATGAGTTTCTCATTTTGGTTGTCAAATTTTTGTGCTGAGTCTGGCTTCTTGGAATGTAGATATATGTGGGATAGATACAAAGGACCAAGAGTGGTTCTGCTTCAATGCACAGAGCCTGAATCAGAATGGGAATCGGAAGAACAGGACAACCATGGAAGGGTTCTGGAAAGCAACTGGTAAAGATAGGGAAATCAAGTCCAGAGGGAGTTTAATTGGAATGAAAAAGACTCTAGTCTACCATAGAGGGCGTACTCCTAATGGACAAGGGACCAAGTGGGTGATGCATGAATACCGCACAACCCAGGATGAGTTCGATGGAACACACCCTGGTCAGGTTGGCTTTTGCTTTTCAGTTTGTTTAATTGATGTGATATTGACCTGAAAGTTTTTCTTGATTGTTCAAGAGAATTTTTTTTTTTTTTTTTTTTTTTTTGCCTTTTATTTTTTGTGTTGGTTTAAGATCGTTTTGCCTCCAACATCATTGGACGTAACTTTAAAGAGGGTTGATTCAGTTAAAAACGGTTGTGGAAGATGTTAAATTTGCTAATTTTAAGTGAGAGTTAACATTTTTGCTGAATTAATGATCTCTTGATATGTTTTATTGGTGAATTGCTGTTGGCTTTTATGATTCTCTTATAACTTAAGAATACGCAATTACTTGTATAACTTGCCAAACCTCTACTAATGGGATTAAATCTAAGGGCCATTTTCCCTCAACCCTGAAAGTAAGTTTTTTTAGCTTATTTTGGTCAGTTTCACCCCAAAGCTTTTCCTTTTATCCTTTTGCTTTTTAAAAAAATATTTTTATAGAAATTAGCAAAGTGAATCTAAACTCCACTTTGTTGTGTGTTATGATTCTAAGGAGAAGTAAGAAGATGAGATAGTCTTATAAATAGAGTGTTAGTGTAGCTTCTGTGTTGTGTGTGAAAATCATAACACAATGCTTTGCCAAGTGCATTATTGGCAAGAACACCTTGATGTATTAGGGATTCTGGTTTTTTATGTTTGTGTTTGTGGCTGTGGTTATAATTCATATAATTAATAGTAGATTTTGGTTGGGTACATTACCACTCTATATATAGGACTATCACATCTCCTTACTTTTACTAATGTGGTATTTATCACTTAGAATAGGAACTGATATGCCTCATTAAATTTGTTAGAATATGGCTCAAATTCGTATTCTGACTTGGTTTGGTTAAAATGGTGTCGAATGAAAGTCTATTCCTTGTTAAAGAAGGATTTTGATATTTCTTATCCATTAAAGAATGTACTCCTAATCCATAAAAAGTTAGATATTGCAATCTTATATAAAGACAGTGTTGCAAGTGATTGGTGGCTTTAGCTCAAGAGATTGAGGAGAGGAGGAGACTCTTAGAAGAACGGGGAGTGGTTTTTTTGATCGTAAGTAGTCTAATGGTTTCTTTTGGATTGAACGATACCCTCACGTATGAATAGAGAATTTGTATGTTTTCTTAAGGTAAGAGCAACATTGGGTGTATTAAGTTTTGAGATTCTAAGTTTCTCCTTGTCAATTGGTATTAAGAGTTTATTTTGGGTGTTATGGGATTTGTGATAGTCTATGTTTGTGACATTTGTGTGTGATTCTTGTGAGAGTATGCTAATTTGTTTGAGGTTTTGTTGAAGGAGGTTGTGATTCATATTTTTGATACTTGATAGTGGGTTTTGATTGGTGTTGTTGCTTGTGGATGTAGGCATGGAGTTAGCCGAACTATGTTAAATATGTTATCTTGTATGGTAATTATTTTTTTCTTTTCTTGTATGAATGCGCTTAAAGATAGGGGTAGCCCTATTGATGAAAAGATAAGGGAGAGTCGCTTAAGATGGTTTGGTTATGTTCAAAGGAGAGCGTCTAATGTACTAGTAAGAAAGAAAGAGTTGATCCAAGTTGGGGGAACAAAAATAGGTAGAAGAAGACCAAAAATCACACTAGTGGAAGTAATAAACAATGACATATCAATTAAGAGAGTAACAGAGAGTATGCCTTTAGATAGGGTAGAGTGGAGGAAAAGAATACATATGGCCAACCCTAACTAATCTGTCGAGGATCTATAATCGACCCCCAAATTTTGGGAGTAAGACTTTGTTTGTTTGTTTGTATGTTTTGTGAATGTGCTTCTATTAGCCCCAAATCACATTTTTTTTTTAATCACTGTGGGATTTGAACATTATTAAGGAAAGTTTTAAACTATCCCCTCACTGGACTCAAAACAAAATTTATGTAGATTCCTTTATCGTTTGTTTGTATTTGCTTTATTGAAGGCGCTTCCTTAAACTTCCACCTATTATGTAACAAATGTCTTCATAGGACAACCTCCTCTATTTTATTATTATTAGTTATAACATTTCTGAAACATATTTGCATACTGTTATTTGCATTTTTGTGGAAACTCAATTTGTTGTGTATATCAGGCAATGATGCTACGTTCATCCAATTCACTTGGGTGCTTTACTTTATGCAGAAAGCCTTTGTCCTCTGCCGCTTATTCAATAATGAAGAAAAGAGTAGCAAAGGTGGATCTGCAAAGTCCAAGCCAGCACTGGCTCCTCTATCTCCAGCATTAGAAGTGCAAGTTGAATCTCATCAAACAAGTATTCAATCTTGTTATTCTGAAATTTCTGATGAAATGATGTCTGATGTTGCAAAAAATCAAGCAGAAGTGACATCTACTGAGGTGATAGGAACTTAGTTCATCATAAGACACTTTCTATGTTTTTATTTTTGGAATTGAGAAGTATTATATATTAATCAAGTACTTATCTTGTGCACTCATGTATCTTCCATCAGGTTGGTTTTAATCTGGAGCAATCTTCGAATATGTTCAATGTCCCATCCCCTGGGGACTCTCCACCAAGTTTATCCCCCATCGCTCCTGTTGTTTTGACTCCCAATATCTCTGAGGATTCAACTCTTATTAATCCTCTTAATGATCCAGATGAGTTCTTTCATAACACATCTTGCAGTCAAAATAATCTTGCTGTTGACAACGAGACCCTGAAAAGCATGGCCTCTTTTAAGAACAATGGGTCATGCAGTGGGTCAGATGCCAATGCACAGGTAAGTGAAAACTCTTAAGTTATTGTTTATTATTTGGTCTCGCAAGTTTTTCAGGATATTTTAAAGTTGCGTTAATTTGCACCCCAATACTTGTTATACTCTTTTGTGGGTACAATTGTCATTATTATTATTACTAGTCGCAGACCTGCGCGTTACGCGTGATAATTTTTTAGATAAAATACTATTTTACCCCCTAGACTTTATAAAGAGTTTTTAAAAAAGAAAAAAAAAAATAGTTTTATCATATTTTTCATAACTTTGTCTATAATATTATTTCCTATCATCATATATTTATAGTTGATGATTTGTATAAAATAGACATTAAATAAAAAGTAAAACTATTCAATAATTTTTTTTAAGTCATGGTGTATGAAGATTATGATTTATATATGTATATATATACATACATATATATATATATATATAATTTCCCTAGTTAAAATTTGATTATTTTTAAGTTACTATTTTGTATTATTATATTTAATTATTGATTTTATTGCACTATAAAGTTTTTAATGTCATCTGTATAGTCATCTCTATTTTATTTCTTACTCCTCTTTACCACATTTTTATTTTCCAAATAATAGTTATTAATTGACGTTTGATTTCATTTCTTTTTTTCTTCCTTCATTTATTCTTTATTACTTTGTGTGTTCCCTTGTTAGTTGTAAATTTTGTGGTTATCAATAAGAAATAGATATCATGGATGGCTTAAATAGTATAGTTATAGATGTAATTACGTTAGTGGTATGTCAAAGGGTTTTTTTTTTTTTTTTTCCTTCTAAATTTTCAAGGAAATATGAAAGACATTTCTCTAGTTTGGTCTCAATCAATTAAGATATCCATAATATAATAACGGAAGTAATAATGAGCCATAAATTTTTTTAATGTATGAAGTGGTTAGGTTAGTGGTATGTCAAAGGTTTTATAAAAAAAATTTAAAAATAATTCCAAGGAAATGTAAACGGCCTTTTTTTTCAAAAAAGAAATTGTGACTTTTTGAATTGTGCAAATATGATTGTTTTAATCACCTTGTTTATAGATTTCATTATTAAGTTATAAATATCTAATTAAAGTAGATGAATATATAAATGCAAAAGTATATGTAAAGCTACAACTGCACAAGATAAATATGTATAGATATATATATATATATATATATTTATTATTATTCATAAATCATTATTTCATTGTTTACTTATAAATATCTAAATTAAAATTTTATTTTGGAAAAAAATATAAATTAAAATAGATGAATGTGTAAAACATTTTTAGTATATTGTAATATAAAATTTTTTTTCTCAATATTTTATGTAACTTTTCTCATAAGATCAATATTGTTGGCATCCTTTAAAGATGATACATAATATTTTTGAGAAGAAGAAGGAGAATAAATAGAGACTATGCTAACACATAATATAAAATTATTAAGTTTGCGTGATTTAAATATGTGACAAAAAAAAAATATTAATGTGTCTATGACAAAAACTTTTATCTAAATGATATATAGTAATTCATATTTTGTTAGACTTAATTCAAAAAGTTTATTCTCAATAGCCTTTTTAAGTCTACAGATTGCTGAATCCATGGGCCTAGTCACATTCAAAGGATGCTATCTAAATTATAAATTATATGACCCTTTATCACATAAATATATTGATTTCCTCAACGTATGGTAAAGGAAGGCAAGTTTGTGTCTAGCCATTTTCTTAATTTGTGCTGCATAATTTAACAGCATAGAGGATGTGACTTGATTTAAATGTTGAATATAATAATATGAGAGGAAAAAAGGTAAAAATAAACTATATAGCAATAAACATCAAATTATCCAAGTCATTCTATGTAATATAATAACATTATATTATTATATATTATATGTATAATGCAGTAGGATAATATTTAATCAAAGAAAATATAAAAGATAATAACTTAAAACACAAAAATAAATTGCATCATCCCAAAGTAGAATTCTAATTAACATAAATATTCATCAACCTAAAGAATTGATGCAATGAAAAAAAAAAAATCAAACAAAAAATGAAAAAAATTGAGAGAGAGAGAGAGAGAGAAGTAACTTTTTTTGTGTGAGAAAACTATGCATAGAATGAAAAGATAAAAGATTACAACTTATAACATAAAAATAAATTGCATCAACCCAAAGTAGAATTCTAATTAACATAAAAATTCATCAACCAAAAGAATTGATGCAATGAAAAAAAAAAAAAAAATCAAACAAAAAATGAAAAAAATTGAGAGAGAGAGAGAGAGAGAGAGAGAGAGAGAAGTAACATTTTTTGTGTGAGAAAACTATGCATAAAATGAAAAGGAAAATGTCAAATTTATAGTAAGATGTTGATAAATAAGAAGGGTCAAAATAAAGGAAGACAAAAAGGTAGAGAAAGAATGATATTAAGGTAGAGAGTAGTGGGGAGATGAAGAGGTAAAATGGATGGAGAGTTTTGGAAAATTAATAATAATAATAATAATAATAATAATAATAATAATTGTTAAAAGATATTTTAATTTTTAAATAATGGTGTTTTTAAGTCACCTTAAATTAATGAGAAAATGTTATAAAATATATATAACAAAAATTGAAAACAAAAATGATGACGTGGCTGTTGATGTGGCTCAATGTGAGCGTAGCAACATTAAATGCTACGCTTCAGCTTTTAGTAATATATAGATTTGGGGAATTAGAAGTGCAGATAACTAATTATATGCTTATCTTGGTTATTCATTTTTCTTCCATCAGGTTGACCAGGTACCTTCCGTTACACCTGCTGTTTCTTCTCCTGCCATAGCTGAAGCTTCTCTTAAAGAAGCAGAGTCTATGCTAGCACCAGCTTCAGTGCCTCAAGAATTAGGAAGTGGAGCTGACAATTATCCCCCAAGTTTTCGATTTTCTCCTGCAAAAAATTCTGATGGAATAATATCAAACACTAAAACACCCATTGAGTACAAGGACGATGGTTATAATACTTCTGTTGATAGAAATCAAGTGGAAGTAGTCACATCTGATGAGGTGAGAAAGGATTTAAATTCAAGCATAAAAGAAATTTATCTACCAGGGTAGTTAACTGGTTTAGTACCTATCTTATTCATTTATGTTTCTAACATCGTTGATTTGCAGGTGGAGGAATGCTCCAATATGTTCTCCGACTCACCAGAGCCACTAGTTAGCAACATGTATTCCCCACTTCACTCTCAAGTGCAAGCAGAGTTATATTCTTCTTGCACCTATCACCCTTCCGCCAATGATTGTCATTGGGGGGTGAATGACCAATATGGCATGAATGAGCCAGATCCCATTATCTCTGAGTCCTGGGATTCAATTTATAAACCAGATGTGTACTTTCGTAATGCATCTTTGAGTCAAAATAATCTTGCTGTTGATGATGAGACCCTGAAAAACGTGGCCACTTTTTTGGACAATGGGTCATGCGGTGGGTCAGGTGCCAATGCACAGGTACGTCAAAACTGTCAAGATCTTTATTATTTTATCTTTCAAGTTTTTCCAAGATATTTTAATTTGTGTTAATTTACACCTCAAAACTTGTTATACTCCTTTGTGGGTACATTTTTACTTGTTCAAAGTGGTTTATTTGTGTTTTTTATCTTCGGATAAATTTGTCTTCAAAAAACTAACCTTGCATTGTTTTTATGTACAACAGTCTGTGCAAGAGTATCAAGGTTTGGTGAGGTTTGAAGAGGTCATCAAGCCAAAGGTTTCATCATCTCTGTGATGTGAGGGTCTTCGGATCTGATCATAGGATCTGATTGAAGATCATAAAATTCTACAACTAAAAAAACGTCAATGATTTAGGTAGATAAGAAATTGTTAATATTACTTAAAAGACAAGGCTAAAATCAAAAGAATTATTAGTCTTTCGAGGAAATAACTTACAAGAAAAAGTTTATCCTCAGAAAGAATAAAAGAATTTTTAATAATCTTTGAAAACGAGGCTGTAAAACTCAAAAGAATACTCTGTTTTTTGGAGCCACAAGAATACTGTTTCTTAAAAAGCTCTAAACAAAGTTTAAATATTCTTTGAAGACAAAGCTAAAACTAAAAGATTTATTAATATTCTTTGAAGTTTGGTATGTGTCGGTACGTTCCACCAAAATTCCGGGGATTTTGCTGAAAATGGGAGCTCTGCCTCTTCCCACTTACATTTGCAAACATTCTCCAAAGACTCTTTTGAAGAGATTCACTCTTTTTCAACTCAAACAGACTTGGAGTCTCTTTGAGAGACTTATAGCCTTCTCCAAGTCAAACAGAGTTAATAGTCTTCTACTCGTTTTTTGAACCACAGACCCATGGATTGTTACTCTCCCCCACAATTTGGGTTGGGGATTTTTAAAAGTCCTAAAGCCCATTTGGTAAGAGATTTTTAGTAACGTTTAAGTTTTGTGGGCTTACGTGTGGATGAAAAAGTATGTGAAAATACGTGTTATGGTGTTTAAACAACAGTTTTCGTTATTTAAACACCGTTTAAATTGTTGACGTTGTAGAATAGTAGAATTATGAGATTCAAGATCCTGATCAAGATTTTAAAAACCTCCAGACAGACTCCGTTACAGAGACAAACAACTATGGTAGATTACTGTACCGTCACTTCCGTGTATAATGTTGATGAGCACTGGTAATGCGTCCTTAGTTCCTGGTGATGTCAACAAATTCTATATGTATATAATGAATTAAGTTATCGTTTAGAATTAGTATGAGGATTTGGCAACTACGAAATTGGAAGCAAGGCTTCATTGTTGTTAAATCTGTATGCAGTATGAATTATGTTCAACAGTACTGGTAATTGTCTACTTTCTGTATGTATATAACGATATTACTCTTAAGTCGACCGATGATTTTCATTAGTGTTATCATCTTTAATGTTTGGGATGGTTAAAATTTGTTTGCTGGAATGTGGTTGTTTTTAAGATGCTTCTGTGTGTTTAGACAAGAAGAATGCATGAAAACAGAAATCATGTTGAGCTAGAATTGAAGCTTGCACAATGAAAAAGGCTAATATACACAGGATTGGAATGAGTGACATGGTACAGGACCTCCAGATTGAAGGTGCTATAATCAGGTGCGTTCGGCTTATAATTCTGTAGTTATTACAGGAATGTCTTCAGGTAAAGCTTTAATGGTTGTTGAATTTCAATGTTCTATTACTAATGTTGGTATTATTTTAAGTGCATATATTGTTTCAGAATATTCAATAAACCTTCTTACATAGATTTAAGGCGTCCTGAAAATTGATGTGGTTTGGCTAATGGTTATTCAGAATTTTTATATCAATTTGATGAATTTTCAAATCAGTAATTAGTATTCTTTCTTTGAAAGGGCCCATTTGCAGCCTATGTTTTACAAATTCTTTCTAAAATGGTGTCAAGATTACCTACTAGTTAAGATTACCTACTATAATAGAGTGTTAAGACTAAGTTTGTATTTAGATACCGTTTATTTTGTTGAAAACTGAAACTAAAAAAAACAGTTTTCTTACTATTTGTTACAGTATTTGTCATGGTTCATTAGCCTAAAATTACTGTTCATGGTCAATAAATAGTGACAAACACGCTGACTTAAAAAAAAAAAAAAAAAAACGTGCTAATATGCCGTAATGCAAACACACCTCAGGTTCTAATTCAAAACTTTCTTGTGTCTGTAAAGGAGAAGTAGAAGAATTACTTTGTGATAAAATATTTTATTGAACTTTGTACTCCTACTTTTTTTCATCAAGAAAAGTAGCACCACCTGCTTCTAAAATTATATTATTTTCAATGTCCAAAAATCTATAGGTTGTACAATAAATTGTATGACTAAGAAAAACAGAGGTAATAGCTCTAATTCTTATTTTGAAACGTGTTTGCGTTTTTTCCCTGGCTCCGGTGCACTGATCATAGGACTTGCAACAGTGCACTGAACCTGCGAGTTTTCTAATAAAGCAAATGTAACATCCAAACTAGGTTCTATGGGTATTATTCATAGTTTAAAATTTATTTTGCTACAGTATTTTTAACAATAAGTTTTTAATTTTCAGCAATAAGCGATATTCAAATAGAATTGCAAAAAAAAATTTTGACAACTTTTATATTACTATTTAGTTTATTTTTACTATAATTTATAAGTCTTACAATACTTTTTGATATAATTTATGAGTCTCACTGTACTATTTCAGCTAAGTTTTACTTTTATTTACAATACTTTTTGTAAAATGTTTTCAATTTCAGTAAAATAAGTGAATCACAAATAGATTCTTAAATGATCTAAAAATTGGTTTATTCTCCTTCCACAGCTCAAAATGTGTGATTTTAGTTTTCTTACGTGAAACCCTATTTAAAACAAGACAATTGGCAAGTAATTGATATTGCATCTACCCAAAGGTTTAAGAGCGTGTTTGATTCTATTAGTGTAGCATTTGTTAACTCCATTATAGCAATTTTTTTCTTTCAAAAGCCATTAGAAGAAGCTGAGTATGGTTGAGTAATTTTATCGATAATTCCTAAGACTTATCAAATGAGTTAAATCCAGTAGATTCATACCCTTGGCCTCTATTACTTCTATATCTTCTAAATTGATTTTCAACTTGTTTAAGAAATTCTTGGAATTTTGTTCAAAGCCATAACTTTTATTTTTTTCAATAAATAAAAAATTGTTTACCTAAAATATAATCATAAATCGAAGTGAAAAAGTGTCTATTTGCATTAGTGTGAATGAATTCAAGAGTAAGATTATAAGCATGCAGAACTTTTAGTGAGCGTCATATGAAGCCTTGAAATACATATAAATTGGATGTGGACCCTATGGTGTGCTTAGCCAAAAAAGAAAAAAAAAAATATTAGGATATAACATGTTTTATTTATATAAACCTTATACATTGAGACATCTTCTATATTAGAAAAAAAAAAAAACCTTTTAAATAAATCTATCCTAAAAAATAATCTAAATATTCATTTATTACATTGATTTAGTGATACCAATTATATTTTTGTGAACATATCGGTTTGTAAATTTGTTCTAATACATTTATCAATTGTTTTATATAAATGAAGAGGATATTAAAATGTCTTTTTTTAATATACTATAATTGATTGACTAATTTGAACATATCCAAATATATATATATATATATATATATATAAATATAATTTTTTAAGGAACAATTTTTAAAAAAAAATTTATGCTTACATTTTATGAAACACATATAATATGTTATATTAAGTTTAAATTATTATGTAAGTTAATGTCTATATTATTGAAGTTTGAATTTTAAGGTAATGTTTAAAATATTTATCATTTTTATTGCTTTTTAAGGGGTCATTTCTCTAATTTTTAATGCATATTTTGTTTGTAATTTTTTGCTCAAAACTAAAGAGTTTGGTCTAAGTAGAATTAAATTTTATACTTTTCTACCCAAAGATTAAGAAAAAAAAAAATTTTTTTGAGCCAAAAACAAAAAAGACAACCTACCAAAAAAAAAAAAAAAACAAATTAAGGCATAATTTTCCAAAATGGACTGAATGCACCAAAGTAAACGTATAAGACCGAATAGACCAAAACATATTGAAATGAAATAGACCGAATTGGACTGAAATGCTACCTGATATGGTTTAAAAGGAGCTTAACAACAAATGATATACTTCAGGTTAAAAATAATAACCACTTATTATGTTATCCTCTTGTAAAAAACATTGTAAAATAGTTTAACATTTGTCCTTAAACATAATATTGGCAGATGGATATAGAAAACTTCTACCACCAGGTGCACCACGACCTATACTAGTGACAATAACAAACAACTGATAGATGAGGAATCTAGAATCTCAAGAAAAAGTTAAGTCCAAATTATAATTTAACTTGGTCACTGTATGAAACTTGTTAGACAAGTATTCAACAATTTTTTTTTTTTAAATGCAAGGAAGTGTTTGGTATATGCACTTAAAAATTAAAAACATATGCTTGAAACATGTGTAGAAATACATATGAGTAAAAAATGTATATATATAAAAATACGTGTAGGTAAAAAAATATATGAAAATAAGTATATTGTTATTTAAAAACTAAAAACATGTGTTTGAGTTGGTGTACGAAATAGGACCCAAATATTTAAGGGACACGTCCCTTTAGTTTAAGTTGTGTAAATTCTGTCCATCAGTCTCAGAGTCCATTTGGCACATATATTTAAACACAAATTTTTAATTTTTAAATATTATTATATATATTTTTATACACATTTTTACTTATATGTATTTCTAAAAAAAAAAACACTGAAACTGTTATTTTAACTACGTACCGAACGGGACCTCAACCCCGCAAACAAGTCGTGGAAAAATGGGTGCAAAAGTCACTACTTGTTGGACAAGTTGTGCTGACGAGATTAAGCAGGGCGTGGGCTCACCTTTAGCTGAAAAGTAGTAAGGACTGTCTTATCAAAAAAAAAGTAGTAAGGACTATGTGTGTGCAAAAGTCACAACTTGTTAGACAAGTTAAACTGCTGATATGAGAAGCCCAAGACCTCCTCAGTCCTCACAACTGAGCTCATTTTCTTCTGTGCTCTTGTTAAACTAATATCTTTCTTTCTTCTAAGTTTCCAGTGAGGCTTTTACTGGATTTCCCAGTAAAGCTTCCTGTGTGTGTGTGTATGTATGTGAGGGAAGTGTTGAGTTTGGAATATCTTTCTTTCTTAGATAGTTTCTGAGTAAAGCTTTCTCTGGCTTTCAAAGTAAAGCTTCTTAGAGAGTTTCTCAGTAAGCATTTTTCTGTTTTTCTCACTAAAACTCTTTCTGGGTTTCTCGGTAAAGCTTCCTGTGTGTATGTGTGTGTAAGTGTCTCTCTTTCTTAGATAGTTTCTGAGTAAAGCTTTTTCTTGCTTTATCTGTAAAGCTTCTTCTGTGTGTCTGTGTGTGAGTGTGTGATGGAAAAGCTGAGTTTGGACTTGCCACCTGGGTTCAGATTTAGTCCGACGGACAAGGAGCTCATCGAACTCTTCCTGAAGCCGAAGATCACTGGGAATGATGAAGATATTTACTTTGTTCCTGAAGTTGAGTTTTATAAACTGGAGCCCTGGGATTTACAATGTAATCTTCTTATTTTTATTATCACACACCCACGTGCATTTCTTGGAAATTTATTACTTTGTTTTGAAAGATAGGAAAGTATTTTTTTTCCTTGTATTAGTTTGTTAATTGTTGTTGCAATCATGTTGTAGATTGTTGCTTGTTTTGTGTGCTTTTTATAGATTTTTTTTCCTGGACAAGTGTATTAGATTAATTGATCAAAACAGATGGCAACAGAGATCATGGCAGCTACCTGATTCCATATTCCAGTCCTAACAGTGTGTGTGTGTGTGTGCGAGTATTTGTTTTCTGGTATGTTGTGTTAGCTATGCAAGGTGTTTTTCTTTTGTTTATGTATAACTGGTTTTCTTGGGGCATCTTACTCTGCTCTTGTATAGTTGTTTTTCTTCTTTAATACATTTACTTCCCCAGAAAGAAAAAAGTTGATATAATTTTTGTTGGTGGTTTCTCTTTTGCATAATTGTGACAAGAAAGTTGATTTTCTTAAATTTGTTTTTGTTTGAATTTAAAGTAATGATTTAGCACTTACTCAATTTGAACATTTGATTTTCTTATTTTAGACCTTGAATTTTTATGTTTATTTTTTTTATGGTACTATTAGTTTCCCTTTTTGTTAACTTTGACAACAAAATTTAAAAATCACTCTTTGTAAGAATTTTTGTTTGACTTTCATTTTGATCTTGCAACTTAAATTTTGTTAGTAGTACGATTGCTTCGTATGCCCATATAATTGTTGATCAAATAATAGTATATATACTTTACTTTCTTGTTTATCTCATTGTTGATTAAATAATGGTAAATATACTTATGTGATGTGAGTTTCTCATTTTGTTTGTCAAAATTTTATGCTGAGTCTGGTTTTTTCAACTGTAGATAAATCTGGGATAGATACAAAGGACCAAGAGTGGTTCTTCTTTGCTGCACAGGGCCTGCAGCATCAGAAAGGGAAGGGGAGGAATAGGAAAACTGAGAAAGGGTACTGGAAAGTAACTGGTAATGATAGGGAAATCAAGTCCGAAGGAAAAGTGATTGGAATGAAAAAAACTCTGGTCTTCCATATAGGTCGTTCTCGTAAAGGGACTAAGTGGGTAATGCATGAGTACCGCACAGCCCTGAAGGACCTTGATGGAACACACCGCGGTCAGGTTGGCCTTTTCTATTCAGTTTGTTTGATTGATGTGATATGGACCTGAGAGTTTTTGTTGATTACTCAACTGAGCGTGTGTGTGTGTGTGTGTGTGTGTGTGTGTTTTGATTTAAGATTGTTTTGCCTACACCATTGGAGGTATATTTAAAAGAGGATTGATTCAATTAAAAAGGATTGTAAAAGCTGTTAAATTTGTTAAATATAACTGAGTTAACATTTTTGATGAGTTAGTGTAGCGTGCATTTGGCTTCAAATTAAAAAGCTAGCTTATTTTATTACTCAGTTTATTTTTTCTACTATTTATGAGCTTCACTGCACTTTTTGGTACTATTCATGAATTTCACTATGCTATTTCAGCTAATTTTTACCTTTATCTACAATACTTTCAGCAAAAAGTTTTCAGTTTCAGCAAAATAAGCGGATCTCAGACCTTTAATGATCTCTTAATATGTTTAATTGGTGAATTAAGAGAGTATCCCTACTTTAAAAAGGTAAATCTGTTGGCTTATATGTTTCTCCTATAAATTCAGAATACACTATTACTTGTTTAACTTTAATAAGTTGCCAAACTTCTGCTAATGGGATTAGTGAATATATGGGCCAATTCTCCTCAACTCTGGAAGTCAGTTTTTTGTGCTTAATTTACCAGGTTCCACACCAGAAAAAGCCTCCAAACCCAAACAACACCACCCACCCCCCCCCCCCCCCCCCCCCCCGCCTTTTTGTGAAAAAAAAAAAAAAATCTTAATTTTCTTTATAGCAATTAGCAAAGTGCATGTAAATGCACACTTAGCATGTCTGGCCAAAAGGGAAACTCTCTAAGCGTGCATCTTGAATGAGGTTTTATTGAGGAGAGGAGGACACTCTCGGAAAAATAGGGAGTGAGTTTTTTCAAAAAGTAGTTTAATGGTTTCTTTTGGGTTGAGCAAGATTCCCATGTATGAATTGAGAATTTGTTTGTTTTGTTAATGTAAGTGCAAGATTGGGTGTATCAAGGTTTTGAGATTGTGAGTGTCTTGTATATGAGTTTGTCAATTAATTTTAAGAGTTTGTTTTGGGTGTAATAGGATTTGGGATGGTTTGTGTTTGTGACATTTGCGTGTGATGCTTGTGAGAGTGCTAATTTGTTTTGAGGTTTCATTGAATGTGGTTGTAATCCATATTGTTCATAGTGAATTTTGATTGGGGTTGTAGCTCGTGGACTTAAGCATGGAATTGACCAAACCATGCATAATATTGTTATCATGTACTTTTTTTTTAAATTGTTCGCATGAATGTGCTTCCACTAGCTGCAAATCACAACAACTTTTTAATCACCGAGGGATTCTAAAGCCAATAATAAAAATTTTAAACTATCCTCTCACTGGACTCAAAAAAAAAAAAAAAAAAAAAAAAAAAAATTATGTACATGCCTTCATCGTGAGTTTGTTTACCAAAGGTGCTTCCCTAAACGGACACCTATTATATATCTAATGGCTTTGTACGACAACCTCCTCTATGTCATTATTATTAGTTATAACATTTCTGATACGTATTTACATACTGTTATTTGCATCTTTGTGGTACTTCAATTTCCATTATATATTAGGCAATGATGTTACATTCATCCGATTCATTTGGGTGCTTAAAATTATGCAGAAAGCCTTTGTGCTTTGTCGTTTATTCAATAATGAAGAAAAGAGTAACAAAGGTGGACCTGCAAAGTCTAAGCCAACACTGGCTCCTGTATCTCCTGCATTGGAAGTGCAGGCTGAAACTTATCAAACGAGTAATCCATCTTGTTATGCGGAAATTTCTGATCAAATGATGCCTGATGCTACAGAACCTGTTCAGTGTAACAATCACAGAGACTATCATAATGAAGATGTTGCAGAAAATCAAGTGGCAGAGGTGACATCTTCGGAGGTGATAGGACACTTTCTATGTTATTTATTTATTTTGGAATTGAGGAGTATAGTAAACAATCAAGAACTTATCTTGTGCACTCACATTTCTCTCATCAGGTTGATTTTAATAAGGATACGGAGCATCTCTTGCATATGTTCTATGTCCCGTCTCCAGAGGACTCCCCATCAAGTTTACCTCCCAACACCTTAGGTGTTTCAACTCCTATCACTGACAAATCTTCTTGTGAAGCATTGCAATCTGAACCAGCATTGGCTCCAGCGTTTCAAGCATTTCCAGAGCAAGTTGGAAAGCATCTTAGTAATTGCAGAACAAGATTCGACATTGTAGCACCCTTTGCATGTAGCAATAGTTATAGTGAGTACGCTACAGAAAATCAGGTGGCAGAAGTCAAAGCTACAGAAGTGAGAAAATATTTTACTTTCATCTTAAAAAAGTTTTTATTATTATTAAATTGTGGGAATTAATAGTGCAGAAAATTAATTTTACTCTTATCTTGGTTATCCATGTTTCTTCTATCAGTTTGAGGTGGAAATGGAGGAAGCACTCAAAATGTTCTATTCCCATCCACCAGAGCCATTAGATTGCAACTTTTTCTCCCCGTCAACTTTAACCCCCATTGCACCTGCTGTGTCATTTCCTACTACAGTTAAAGCTTCTCTTGAAGAAGCACGGTCTATGCCAGCACCAGCTTCAGCGTCTACAGAATTAGGCAGTGAAACTGACAATTATCCCACGAGTTTTCGACGTTTTCCTGCAGAAAAGTCTGATGGAATTATATCGAACACTATAGCACCCATTGTGTACAATGGTTATAACACTTATGTTAGAAAGGATAAAGTGGCAGAAGTAGCATCTGATGAGGTGAGAAAGGAATTAAATTCAAGCATAAAATAATTTCTATCATCCCAGTGTAGTTTAACTAGTTAAGTACCTATCCTATTCATTTTTCTAACTACAGGTTGATTTGCAGTTGGGTGTCTCATCAGAGCCACTAGGTTGCAACATGTTATACCCATTACACTCGCAGATGCAAGAAGAGTTAGGTTCTTCTTGCAGCTCTTACCCTTTTCCCAATTACTTAAACAGTGGTCATTGGGGGGTACATCACCAATACGGCACGAATGAGCCAGCTCCCAATATCTCCGAGTCCTGGGGTCTGACTCTTGGTAACTGTGGTGACTGCTTGCATAACAAGTCGTCTAGCAGTCAAAATAATCTTGCTTTTGATAGTGAAACCCTGATAAACATGGTCTCCGCTAAGGACAATCTTGCAGATGCCAATGCAAGGGTAAGTGAAAACTCTCAAGATAGTGTTTATTAATTAATCTTGCAAGTTTTTTCAAGAAATTTTAAGTTGTGTTAATTTTCTGCTCAGGACTTGTTATACTCCTTTAGGGATTACTTTTTGGATTTTTGGATATGGTTTTATTTGTGGCTTTATCTTCAGATAAATTGGTCTTCTAAAATCTAACCTTGCATTGTTATTATGTACAACAGATTGAGCTAGAGCATCAAGATTTGGTGTGGCTTGACGAGATCATCAATCCAGAGGTTTCTTTGGGGTTGTTAAAATCGGCATCATATATAGAATCTGTTGGAAGGTCTTCGGATCAGATCATAGGTTCGGATTGAAGATCATAAAATTTTACAATACGAAAGTGTCAATGATTTAGGTACAGAAAATATTATTAGTATTACTTCTAAACAAAGCTAAAAATCAGAAGAACTATTTTTCTTTCTGAGAAAGAACTTATCAAAAGAATAAGTCTTTTTCAGAAAGAGTAAAAAAAATTCAGTACTCTTTTGAAGACAAAACTGTAAATTCAAAAGAAAGTTAGTCTTTCTTAGGGTAAGGCTTGGGCGAAGTGCATCCTATGCACTGGATCCAAAACGGTGTGGGCACGTTACTGCATCGTATTGGGTGACCCAAGCCACTTAAAATTTGCAAACATTCTTCAAACTGTACTCAAAACAATTCAATATTTTTCAACTCAAACAGACCTAAAGTCTTTTTCAAGTCAAACAAACATATGGTCTCTTACAAACCACAAACCCATGATCTTTTACATTCAAAAGCCTAAGCCTCCTGTTACAACACAAACAGACCATCATTGCTACTTGGGTTGTTGCTGTCTCACGGATTTGGATCTATAGCTGTTGTACCATGCAATTGCCATTTGCTGTGACATGCAAAAGTTAAGATGGTAAAAGTTTCAAAAATTAAAATGATAAAAGGTTATTTTCTTTACCATCTTAATTTTTACATTTCACAACCAAGTGGTGATTGCATGGTGATCCAAATCCCTCCCTTGCCTTGCCTCTAAAAAAAGTCCTTATTTTAGCTCCATGTTGAATTTAAAGGCTTCTTTAGAAGTACCCAATCTGGGTTGGGATTTTAATAAATCCTGTGCTTGAAAAAACTTCCAATTGAGATCTAAATCATTGACGTTTTATAATTGTAGAATTGTGAGATATAAGATCCTGGTCGAGAGTTTTTTCAACCCCTAAACTCTGTTACAGAGTGAAACAAGTACAATTGATTACTGTACTGTCACTACTGTCACTTCTGTGTATAACGCAATTTCTATTTTATATTAGTGGGATGTACTAATATAAAATAGTGGTGCGATTCCTCGGTGATAAAAAATACCTTCTTGTTTATAATGTTGAGGAGCACTGGACAACTTTGGTGTTCTTACATAGAGAACCTTACAAGTGCAATACGTCCTCATCTGCTGCGTTTTGAACCAAATCTATGTATATATACTGAATTAAGCTGTTGTTTGGAATTAGCGTAAGGATTTGGAAACTTCAAAATTGGACGAAGACTCTGTTATTGATAAATTTGTGTACAGTGATTAATGTCCAACTGTACTGATAATTGTTTACTTTCTGCAGACGTGTCATGTAATGTACTCATTAATGTTTGGGATGGTTAGTGTTATCATCTTAAGTAGTGCTACCGGCACAACATTTTTATAACAATTTCGCAATTTTTTTGTCACTTAGACTTTGTTGTGAAAATGTTACGCCTTTAGCAGCTTTGCTTTATTGTTTCATCTTGAATGTTTAGGGTGATTAAAAAAATACTTGCTGGAATGAGGGTGTTTTGAGATGCTTATGTGTGTTTAGACAAGAAGAATGCATGAAAACAGAAATCAGAGATAGAGTCAAGCTGGAATTGAACTATGTACAATGAAAAAGGCTAATGTACACAGGATAGGGATGAGTGACAATGTCCAGGAGCTCCAGGTTGAGGATGCTATACCAGGATCGGGGGCTTTATTGATTGTTGAATTTCACTGTTTTATTATCAATGTTGCTATTTTTTTTTTTTTTTTTGGTAAACTATTAATGTTGCTATTATTCTAAGTGCATTCAGGCTTCAAAGATGGGTGCTTGCAATGATGGTAGTCTTACAATTGAAACTTACACAATATTTTCTGCAGAATATTGTATTAATCTTCTTACATAGATATAAGGAGTCCTAAACCTTGATATAGTTTGGCTATTAAGAATTTGTTCATTATATACTTAGGATGTTCTCTTTCTAGTTTCAATTAAAACCTCTAATTTCTGCTTTTTCTGTTTTCATAATTTTGAGTGTCTTGCCTCAAGAGGGTGCAATTTCCAGGTCTCAGGATATATTATATAGGTACAAAGCCATTTCCTGATTGCCTACTGGGGGTAAAAAAAACAAAGAAAAACAAAGTCTTCTTGGTCTCATCTTTCTTGCTATAAATAAAAAGAGTGTTTGGTCTTTATTTGGTGTTTCAGAAAAAATTGTTTTTGGGGTGAGAGAGGCTCAAACTCTCGACCTCGGGATAACTCTTTAAGCTATGAGACCTACGCGCTAGCCAACTGCGCCACCACCCCCTGATGTTGAAGTTCTCGAAAGTCTTCGTATGTGATCCAATCGTGTGCAAGAAAATCCGTTTCCAATTTCCAAATCTACTATTCAATTCCCCCTTTGTTCTCCCTGCAAATGGTACAATTGTAAGAGTCACATTCAAGGTTTTCAAAGATTCCAATACAGATCCTATGATAATCATTCATCTTAAAGGCAATAATTTTATTCATTAGTGTAGATGGTCTCACTAGGGACTAGTACAATCATAACATAATCCCGAGCAATGTTAGTACCACGATACTTTACATAACTTTTGCTATGATTCATCACGAGATGAGTTGTGACTAATAGAGAAAAATGATGGGTCTAGTCTACTATGAGTTTACGTTTCCACCATTCACAACTCATTACATGATGAGTTGTGACAAAAATTGTGTAAAATATTGTTATACACAATTCTTATAATACAAGTACATGTTTCTTATAAACCCTGATCTTTTATACAATTGAATAGTATATTTATTTTTTGGGTCATGTTAATGGTGCCCCTTGGGCAATTGTTTATAAATTATTTTAAGAATTTTTTATAGCACTTTTATGGAAAATTGAAAAAACTGTCAAAATATTAATTAATTTTTTTCTTTTTTCATAAAAACTTTTCTAAAATGATTTATTAACAAATGCTCTTAAGACGTTTATTAACTTTTTATATACTTTTTTTTAGAATTTATTTTTTATGGAGTCCCAGATATATTAAATTTCCAACCTTGTAAAGTGGTAATTTATGTTCACGTGTTGGATTCGTCTTGTGTCGACTCATGAATATCCAACTATATGGGTCAATACTAAACGGGTCAGTCGTGTCGACTTGTTTATCAGATTTTATTTAAAAGAAAAAAAATAGTATTAACCATGTAACACCCCATAATTTTTATTACTTATTTAACTCTTAAATGTAAATTAAAAAGGATGCCCACAATTAAATGGATTTAATTGATTTGGGCCTAAGATATTAAAAATAATTTGAAGCCTAAGTGAGGTGGCATAGGTAAAATATGAGCTTTGATAACCCTAGCCTTTTACCTTGTAAGTTACATGTGTACCCTTTTTTCAGCTTTCAGTCGCAACACATTAGAGAGCTGTTTCTTTTCTTCTCTACGGCTATTGCACAAGTTGTTCAGGTGTGGTTGTCTTGCTTCCAATTTAAGAAGGTTGAATAGTTAATAGCTAGCTTTTATCATGAACCTAGACTAAGTATACTACTAGAAAAGTGCTCCTATAATTGTATTGTATTTGATAAAGGATGGTCAATATGTCAGGAAGGACTTTGAAATTGAATCAAATAGAGTAATAGGCTTGGACTCAATATGCATTCACACATAGCCTCCATTGTTGACCGATTCAACTATCACCTTTTATTCTTCTCTAAGACTAGTCCAATGGCTTAAAGGAACTATAAGCACTAGATTGTTGGTGAGTCTTGGACGTGGCTTCCATGTTGGGTTGAATATATATATATATATATATATATATAAAATTTTAGAGTCAATAGATGTCTAGTGGCAGCAAGCATATTAAGCAACTAGATTTATAAATTAAAGATATCACGTGGCTAGCTTCCAATGTTAGGTTTAATATATATTATTATTAGGTGAATACATATTATATTAGATGAATAGATCCTAGCGGCATCAAGAGGGAATACAAGCCACTAGATTGATAAATTAAGACTATACGTGGTTTCCAATATTAAATTGGATAGATGTCATGTTAGAGTGAATTTGATAGTTAAGTGAATAAATGGAGAATTTTGGATATATCATTATTGTCTAGGATTATACCGTTTAAGCATAAAAATTGATTTTTAAAGGGGAAATTGTGTATTGATAAACCTATTTTTGGTGCTGCTAGGTTCTAATTCTATTGAATTGTTGTGATTCAAGGGAGGTTGATTTCTTTTATATTTGCAACTAAGAGGTAAGTGGTGTTAACTAATTTTGGGGGTTTTCCCAAAACAGTGTTGATTATTAAACTATTCTATATTTAAGAAATATGTTGATATTCTTAAAATAAATTGATATTTTATAAATGTTTGACGTACACATTGACTATTTGTTTTATGAAAAACTTGTGGGACAACCTAAATTTATTTAAACATGTATGTGTGAATATATCCTTATATTTTTTTTGAGATTTATGAATGGATTATTTTTGTGAGCATATTGAATACGTTTTGAAAACCTATGGCAAGTTATGAATTAAAGCTCAGTATTGTATTTTGTCCTTAGCAAGGGACCATCATACTACAGCTAGTCCTTAGCAAGGTATGGTCCTAGAAAAGGGGACAGTGCGCATTTGATAGCTCCTTAGCAAGGGAGTATACTATTGAGGATCTAAAAAAGAAGCTCCTTAGCAAGGGAGCGCACCTCTAGGTTCCAAATGAGCCATCCTTAAGAAAGGGAATGAAAAGGAGGTTCCAATCCCAAAAAGGGGGACAACACAACCCTGCCAACGGGGCGTAAACGTTGACCACGAGAAAAGCCTAGGAAATTGTGTTTATGATGGTATTGATATATATATATATATATATATATATTATGATGGCTCACAATATAAATATATTTTCTTTTATGTGAAATATTTGATGATAAAATATTAATGAGTTGCAAGTTATGAAATTTTTATAAAAATTATTTATTTGAAAGGGTTGTTCTCACACCCGAATGTTAGTAAATTTCACTTATTGAGTTATCTCACCCCCCTTTATTTCCTCTTATAGATACATTAGAGGGATTATTAGAGTAGAGATTCTAGGGAGACAGCATTTATGAACTATTTTGTAGAACTGAGGATTTTATTATTATGATTATTATTTTTTATTGGCATTGAACATTGTTTTAAGGATGTTTTGTCTTTGGTGGATTAGAACTCTGACATTTGTGATGAGAATTAAGGTTGCTGGTTTCTTTTATTTAATATTTTTATGGATTATTTAGATTGAATAGACTTTTATTACTTACGAATTTTGGGGCGTTACAAACCAAATCGATATGAATTATGAAATAAAAAAAAAATATATATATATATATATATATAATTCAAAACTAACGAGTAACTACATCACAAATAATAATTCATAATTAAAACATATCTCAATATTACAAATAATTAATCATAATATGTCAAAGAAAATAAATCACAACAATTAATAAGTTTACATATCTAGGGTTTGAAAAGTATAGGCGAAAATACACTTTTGGTCCCTACATTTTGGGTCAATTCTCATTTTGGTCCCAAAATTGATTTCGTTGCAAATTTTATCCCTAAAAAAAGAAAATCGTTTTTAAAATGGTCCTTGCCGTCAGACAACCAACGGAAAATCCTACGTGTCTAACAGAATGTTCTGCTTGTTGACATGGCACTGACGCGGCCATTAAAATATTATTTAAAAAGATTATTTGGTATTTTTTCAATGCCTAGTAAGCATTTTAATTAATAAAAAAAGCCATGTCAAAACATTTAAACTAAATTAAAAAATAAACCTTAAATCTAATTAAAAAATAAACCTTTAATTTCTTAATTTTAATTTAAACTGAAAATACAAATTTGATTTAAACTTTTTAAAATTTTTTATCACTATCCTCTGCACCAAACCCCAATCCCAACCCCACGAACCCAAATTACCCAACACAACATCAAATTTTCTTACCCAACCCATTGTTCTCTAGCCATTGTTGTCCATACCCAAACACCCATGGCCGAAGACACCAAGCTCCAAACCCAGAAACCCATGGCCGAAGACCCCACGCTCCAAACCCAGAAACCCAACCCAGAAACCCATGGCCGAAGACCCCAAGCTCTAAACCCAGAAACCCATGGCCGAAGACCGTAAGCTCTGGTTTGGACTAGATCCAGAGGAAGGAGGCCGGCGATGGTTTGGACTAGATCCAGAGGAAGGAGGCCGGCGGTGTTTTAGAGCAGATCAAGGGGAAGAAGGCTAGCGGTGGTCTGGAGCAGATCAGGCCCGATCCTAGCCATGAATGGCGAAACCTCTCTCTACCTCACCCTTTCTTTTCCTCTCTCAAGCCCGATCCCAGCCATGACCAAAACCCTTACCTCCACCCTTGCCATTCACCAATGCCGCCACCCCAGGCAGTGGATCTCACCCATATGATTGGGTTGACGAGAGATATGGTTAGTTTCGAGTGATGCAGAGCTTTTGATAGGCGGTTGTTTGGGTGATTTGGGTTGTGGATCTTGGACGATGATGCTGTCAACTCCACTGCAACACTCTCACCATGAGAAATATTGTATTAGGATAATAATTTTTTGTTGAATGTATAATTGATTTTTGGTTGGTTTGTTGGATTTATTTCTTGTTTTCTTGGTATTGATGGAGATTGGATTGGTTGCTGGGTTTGTTTCTTGGGTTTGGGAAGAACACGAAGAACTTATGTTCTTACGAAAAAATAATGAAAAGTAAAAAAAAAAAAAATAATTAAATTAGATTTAAGGCTTTTTTTTAAAAAAAATTTAATTTATTTTTTGTTTAAATTTTCTGACATGGTTTTTTTTATTAATTAAAATGCTGACATGGCATTTAAAAATACTATTTTAATGGCCACGTCAGTGCCATGTCAACAAGCAGAACATTCTGTTAGACACGTAGGATTTTCCGTTGGTTGTCTGACGGCAAGGACCATTTTAAAAACGATTTTCTTTTTTTAGGGATAAAATTTGCAACGAAATCAATTTTGGGACCAAAATGAGAATTGACCCAAAATGTAGGGACCAAAAGTGCATTTTCGCCAAAAGTATATTGATAAAATGTCATTTAATTAAAAGGGTCAAACGCGTTCCATAGATTAGATACTAACTCAATCTGTTTATTAAACGGATCAGTCATATCAACCCGAATATAACATTAATTCATTAAGTTTTAACTTAAAACTTGCTAATTTCGTATAGTCTTGTGTCAAATTTACGGATTGCGTCCAATTTCATCTCCCGGAAAAAGCTATGGCTGGGCCAGATTTGTATTTCTCCTCCTAGAATTCAGATTAGGTGCAGTACTATTTATACTAAGTAGTATTGCACTGTGTGCAATAGTTGTTGACGACTGAGATTGAAAGTTTAAAAGTCAACTTTCAATCTCCACTCTTGAATACAAAAAAAAAAAAAAAAAAAAAAAAAAAGTAGAAGTCAAAAGTTTAAAAAGCAAAGAATAGAAAGTTTTTGTGAGAGGAATGTGAGAAACCTGATCCTCTCTTCCATCTTGTCCAAGACTCAGTTGATGTCGTTTTACGTTGTCGATTTTCAGTACCATTCAGATTGTAAAAGCTAAGATGGACACACCCTTTTTGATCTTCCATTGTCTTCATCTTATATTGTTTCTCTCACTCACTTCCCTTTCTTCAATCCAGAGTTCTCAGCATCCAACTTATGCGCAACAGCTTCTAAGCTCAGCTCAGCAAGACAAAGATTGGTTAGTCTCAATAAGAAGGCAAATCCATGAATACCCAGAACTCAAATTCGAAGAGCACAACACCAGTGCTCTTATACGCAGAGAACTTGACAAGCTTGGCATCCCTTATTCATACCCACTTGCCAAAACCGGAATTGTTGCCGAAATTGGCTCTGGCTCTCCTCCTGTTGTTGCTCTTCGAGCTGACATGGATGCTCTTCCCTTGCAAGTAATCCATAATCCTTTTCGTTATCAGGTTCTGTTTGTGTTTGTATATGTGTGTGTGTGTTTGTTTTTCAAATTGTAGTTTTTGATATGTGTAGGAGCTTGTTGAATGGGAGCATAAGAGTAAGATTGATGGGAAAATGCACGGGTGTGGACATGATGCTCACACAACTATGCTCCTTGGTGCTGCTAAGCTGCTTAATCAACGCAAAGATAAGCTCAAGGTTTGTTTTTTAAAATTGCAATGAAATGAATGATAGTGATTTCATTCTGTATGGGTTTAGTACTTTTGTTTTTAATGTGGGTTCTCAAAGGTATGTGACAAGGACCATGGAGAAACTACTAATTAAGGACCATAGAGAAACTCACTTTGTCAACAAAATTACGGTAGCAAAATAATTTTAAAAGTGTGAATTATTTTTAATGAAAAAGTTGCTAAAAAGTGAAGATTGTGGTCTTGTAAACAGTGCATGGTATACTGTTTATGCAGAAAAATCAACGATCACGGATTAAAAAAGAAAAAAAGAAAAAAAGAAGCTGAAAAAGGAAAACGCAAAACGCAAAATGCAAGACGCAGGTTAATCTGGATCCAAACACATACTAAGTATAGAATGTTTCTTCCTTACCAATCATTTGCATCTTGATTACACATTAGGATTAGCATAAGATTCAACTACAGAATCGATGCATGTACAATATGACCTCTCATTGTTTGGGAGAGAATTATCAATGGTGTACATATTGGGACACCACTCTATTGCATTAGTGTTTGAACCCAGTTGTGAATATAAAGCTACTCACTTTCTTAGTTGTTTCTTGATGTGCAATTCAGCTCTCACATGTGCACTCACAACATGTTTCCTGTTATTACTCAATAGAAGGGTTTATTAATGTTTTTAAGCTAGCTTGGCTGTCTACCTGGTGCAAGTGTGTTCATTTCTTGATGTTTTTATGAATTAAGTTCAACCAGATCCACTCTTTTGTTGTCATGTGTTTTCAGTAATTCCAGCAAATAGGTCAATGAGCAATAATTAATAGATAAAAGATTTAGAATTTACTTTTCATGTGCTTTGCAGACACCACTTCTTGGTGTTTGCTAGAATTCTGACTTGCCCTGGGAAAGTTGGCACTTGTTTCTTATTAAATGTTCATAAAATATTTTTGTCTCTCTGTTCTCAGAGTTCTCTAAATTTTTCTTCGGCATATGTTATTCTAAAACTCCTTTTAATCTGGGACTGAAGGGAACTGTGAGACTTATTTTCCAACCTGCTGAGGAGGCAGGTACTGGTGCATATCACATGATAAAAGATGGTGCTCTTCGTGATGCTGAAGCTATATTTGGAATGCACATTAGTCCTATACCCACAGGAAGTATAGAATCCATTTCAGGGCCTGCCTTAGCTGCGGTATGCTTCTTTGAAGCAAAAATAGTAGGAAAAGATGGGCATGCTGCAGATCCCCATAAAAATGTGGATCCAATTCTTGCTGCATCATTTGTAATTTTGGCATTGCAACAGCTCATCTCGAGAGAAACTGATCCCCTTCATAGTCAGGTATGTCTCTATCCTCAATCTTTTAATGTAATCTATTTGAAAAGTTCCATACTGGGTGGGTGCTTGGTCATGGGTGTATGTACTTGTTGGCCTCTCCACATGATAATTTAAGCTTTTGGGTTGGATGCTTATTGTAGCTTCCATTTTGCTCCATTGTGAAAAACTCTCTGTAGAACCTCAGGCTATAAAGCCTTCATCTACATGAGTTTGACACCCCCCTCCCCCCACCCCAATCCCAAACAAAATAAATTGCTCCCCTCTATTCTCTGCTAACTTAACTCTTTCAGGTCCAAATTGTTGTCCCCTTTAGTAACTCTTATAGGAGGTTTTCAAAAAAAAAATTGGGGGGCTATTTTCAAAATATTTCAGCTATATGGCTGGGCAAGAATGAAGTGAACAGGCAACATCTTTTTTGTTGTTGTTGTTTGGGGGGCAGGGGGCTATAGGTGACTGAAAGCATATAAAACATCCAATGTGGCATAGAGCTAACACTTAGCTTTTTTGTTGAAGGTGCTATCCGTTACTTACGTCAGAGGTGGAACTACATTGGACACAACTCCAACATATGTTGAAATTGGGGGTACTTTAAGGAGTCTCACAACTGAAGGCATGCACCAACTCAGGCAACGGTTGAAAGAGGTATATACCATGCCTTAACCTTTTCACTTTTTGCTTTATTAGAAAATAGTTTTGCTGCTTCATTGGTCTACAACACAAGGTAGGACGTGAATTGCCTTTGAAATATAAAGCAACATATCATTTGTGAATTCAATTTCTGCATAATTGTTATATTTCAACTGTTCGTTTGCATTTGCTGGCATTGGAAATCCTCCTGGAAAAGGGTGAGCTGTAGTGGCAGAATCAAGCAGTTTGCTTTGGTGTCATGCAGATAACATTGCAATTTTTCCACCCTAACATCGTTATTTGTTCTTGATAGTGTTTCAAGATGCACCCTTAGCTGACACTAATTGTCAGCTTTATGAAGTTATTTTAAGCTTCCTATTACATTCTTTTCCCCATAAATTCTCTACTTTCATTTTATGACTTTGTTGCGTTGGGCTTCAATGTCTTGAATTTAGTAGTTCATCAGTTCTCTGGCAAACTGTCAACTGATTTGTTTCCAAAGACGAACATTTTAATTAGAGCAATCACTAGTTTCAAAGTTGGTGAGGTATATAACTGTGGTTGGTTGTAGGTTATTGCAGGACAAGCTGCTGTACACAGATGTAATGCATATATTGATATGAAAGAAGAAGATTACCCGCTATTGCCTGCTGTCATGAATGATGAGAAACTCCATCTGCATGTGCAGAAGGTGGGCAAACTTTTGCTTGGTCCTCAAAATGTCAAGGCGGGCGTGAAAATGATGGCAGGCGAAGACTTTGCCAACTATCAAGAACTGATTCCAGGAGTTATGCTTGGCATTGGAATTGGAAATGAGGACTTGGGTTCAGTTCACTCCCCGCATTCCCCTTACTTTTTTCTTGATGAGGATGTCCTTCCAATTGGTGCAGCATTACACACTTCTCTTGCTGAGATATATTTGAGTGAGCACCAACGCTCACTTGTGCCATAAAATTTTCAGAATATGGTGTTAATAACATCAACATTAATTTAAGTTTATCTTAATTGATAAAGTCTCTTGTTGTCAAATAATGGACCTGGATTCGAATTCCACCTATACAAAAAAGACAATTATTAGCGTATTAGCCTGATTGTAAAGAGCAATAAGCATGGAATGAATATTGTAGGTTTCAAATTGGGGGGGAAAAACATTAATATCAGTTCCATGGTGTTGCATGTGTTTGAAACTCTGTATATACAAGAAAAATGTAATGAAGTTGGTGTTCTAACCGATAACATCACATTTTCTTATGTGGATATCTGGTTTTTGCCCAGGCAATTATTATTGATTGGAAACTGTCTGTGGTATGCAACAAAGTGGTCCAGAGGAAAATTTCACCTACAAATCTACTCAATTTCATAAAAAAATCCTCGCTCTTTTCAATTTCCTCTCATTTTGTCCCTGGCCTAAAAAGAGATGCACGCAATTGATTTGCAAAATGGAAGTGCGTTTTAATAAATAAATAAATAAATATATATATATATATATATATATATATATAAAGGGTAAAATGCAAAACTGACCTTTTAAGTTTTTTCAAATTTTATTTCAGTCTTCTAACTTTCAAGTTTATTCAATTAAGTCTTTTTCATCAAATTTTGATATATGTTACGGTTAATTTTTCAATTTTATAAATTCTTCTTCAAAATTTTTAAACTAAAAAAATTCAATTAATTATTGAAAAATAATTTCCAGATTTTTTTTTCATAAAATTTTAACAAAAGTTAACGGAAATGCCTTAATTGAATAAATTTAAAACTTAGAGGATTGAAATGAACGAAAATAAAATTAGAGGACTGAAATGAAATCTAAAGAAAGTTAGAGGGTCAATTTTGCATTTTAGCCATATCTATATATTAATTAAGTTAATAATGTTGTTACAAAATTTATTATGAAATATATTATAGTTCATTAAGGCAAATAGTTTTTACAAAATATTTATACCACACTAATCCTAATATTTTGTTATTTATTCTCTAGTGTTTTGTAATTAAATATTTTTTCCAACTTATAATAATTCTTTAGCTTTAGAGGGAGTATCGTTTATTTTTTGGAAAGAACATATCGAATGTCTCTTTCAATGAACATAGGAAAAAAAAAAACTTATAATCTCAGAGTATTGTTTATTTTTTGGAAAGAACATATTGAATGTCTCTTTCAATGAACACGGAAAAAAAAAAAAAAAACTTATAATCTCAACCCTTGAATTTGAAAAATAAAATATGAAAAGTTAATGTAAAAATATTTTTGTGAGAGGAATGTGAGAGGAACTTGACCTTCTCTTCCTTTCTTGTCCAAGATTTTGTTGATGTCGTTTTCCTTGTGTTGATTTTCATTGAGTTGTAAGCTAAGAGTCTAAGATGGACTTACCCTTGATCTTCCATTTTCTTCATCTTATTTTGGTTCTCTCATTCACTCTCCTTTCTCCAATCTAGAATAGGACCAAAGTGGACAAAATAGGACCAAAGTGAACCAAATAGGACCGAATAAGACCAAAGTGGACCGAATAGGACGAAAGTACCGAATGGGACCAAAGTGGACCTAATAAGGAACAATGTGGACAATTGGACCAACTAAGACCAACATGGACCGAATAAAACTAAAGTGGACTAGGGGTGGCAATTCATGTTCGCGTGTTGGGATCGTGTCGTGTCGACTAATGAGTATTCGACTATATGAGTCAACACTAATTTGACATGTTTATTAAACGGGTCAAGCTTCATCAACTCTAATACGGCCCATTTATTAAATGGGTCAGTGGTGTCAACCTGTTTATCAGATTTTATCAAAACGAAAAGAAAAAACAAATTTTAGTATCAACCAAGTTGATATAAATTATGAAAAACCAAACATATTTAATATAAAATTCAGAACTAATGAGTAATTGCATCACATAATCATTCAAAATTAAAGCGTATTTCAATATTACAAATAATCAATCATAATATGTCAAAGAAAATAAGCCATAACAACTAATAAGTTTATATATCTAGGGTTTAAAGGGTATATTGGTAAAATGTCACTTAATTAAACGAGTTAAACGGGTTCCATATGATGGATATTAACCCAACTTGTTTACTAAATGGGTTAGTCATGTCAATTCGAATATGACATGAATCCGTTAAGTTTCAACTCATAACCTGCTAATTTTGTGTCGGATTCGCGGGTTGTGTCCAATTTTGTCACCCTTAAAGTGGACTAAATAGGACCTAAGTGGATCAAATATGACTGAATATGACCAAAGTGGATTGAATATGACCAAATTGAACTGAAGTGGACCTAATAGGAACAGTGTGGACAAATTGGACTGAATAAGACCAAATAATACCATTGTGGACCAAATGGAACTGAAGTGGACCAAATAGGACCTAAGTAGACCGAATAGGACTGAACAAGACTAAAGTGAACTAAATAGAACCTAAATGGACAGAATAGGATTGAATAAGACCAAAGTAGACATAATGGACTAACTAAGACCAAAGTGGACCGCTGGGGACCAATTAGGACCAAATTGAACTAAATAGAACCAATGTGGACAGAATGGACCGAATAGGACCAACTAAGAGTAATGTGGACCTAATAAGACTGAAGTGGATTGAATAAGATTAAAGTGGATAGAATGGACCAAATATGAACAAATTTGACAAAATATGACCAAAGTGGATCCAATGGACTGAATAAGATCGAAGTGGACCAACTAGGAATGAAGTGGATGCAGTGAGACCAAAGTAGATGAAATTGGGCCAAAGTGGATTGAATAAGATTGAATGGACTGAAGTGGACTGAATAGGACCAAAGTGGATTGAATGAACCAAAATGTAGACTGATATAGCTCAACATGAATTTAATAACAATAAATGCTATACTTAAACTTTTAAATATACTAGTTTTTGCCCTATGTGTTGCATGTAATTTTTTTTTAAAAAATTTATAAATATTAGTCTTTAGACACCTAAAGTATTTTTTATATATGTTTTTCCTAAGAAATATAAAAAGTATTATAAAAGGGTTTGAAATATAATCTACTTATTCAAGTCCCTCTTTGTTTCCTTGAAATGGTATAATTGTAAGAGTTACATTCAAGGTTTTCAAAGATTCCAATATGGATCCTATGATAATCATCTATATCTATATGTATTTAAAAGCTGAAGCGTAACATTTACTATTGTTTCACTCTTGTTGAGCCACATTAGCAGCGACATTACTATTTTATTTTATTGGTTTTTCATTTTTATTGATTGTCTATTGCAAAATTAATTCTTTGTGGCCAAATGTAATGCACTACACGCTAGCATAAATTCTAATTGTTTATTATTTACTTTGAAACCTCCTTTCAACATTGAGTGTCATTTTCTTTCCATCCTAATCCACACACACACACACACAATACATTTTGCTACTCAATCTTCGAGCCACATCATCCACTTATTTTGTATCCCTTCTTTTCTTTTTAAGGCTCCGCTTGGGAGTTCATAAAGGAAGGGAATGGAATGGAATTAAATGATTATAAGGGAATGGAAATGAATGGAATGGAATGGAATGTATTTAAGTAAGGGAATGGAATGGAAAAGAATGGAATGGAATGGAATTAAGTAACCTTGATTGGATGTTTTAAAATTAAGGAATGGAAAGGAATGGAATGTAAGTAATCTCATTTGGGAGTCACATGGAGGGAATGGAATGGAATCATTTTATGACAATATTACTATTAGACCCCTATTTTAAAATAAAGGGTTGAATATATAGGGGTATTTTGGGAGTTTTAGTAAAAAAATCATTAAATCTAATTCCATTCCCTCCCATTCCTCCCAATTTTGGGGGGAATGAAAATTTGAGGTTTTAAGGGAATAGAAAGGAATGAGTGTTCCCTCCTACCCATTCCATTCCCTCCCACTTAAACTCCCAAACAAGGGAATGGACTTTCCATTCTCTCCATTAAAACTCCCAAACAAGAGGGAGGGAAGAATATTCTAAAAATATTCTTTTCATTCTATTCCATTCCATTCTATTCCATTCCATTTCATATAAGACTTTTCTTCTCACTACTCTTTACAAAAAACAAAAACAAAAGCCTCTTCTTTTCCCTATTAGTCCACACCTACGGTTACACTTCCTCCAACCTTTCCCTTCCCTTTTTGTCTCTTTACCTCCTCCACTACTCTCTAATTCACCGTTACACTTCATTATTTTTCGTAACTTGACTCTTCTTCTTCCCATTTTATTTGTACACGCCTACAATTACACTTCTACCAACCTTTCTCTCCCTCTTTGCCTCTTTACTTCCTCGGCCCTATTTTAAAGTTGAATCGTAGCATTTAATGTTGCTATGCTCTTGTTGAGCTATATCAGCGGCCACATTATTATTTAATTTAATTTTTTTGGTTTTCCATCTTTATTGATTGTCTATTGCAAAATTAATTCTTTGTGGCCAAATGTAATGCACTACACGCCGTCATAAATTCTAATTGTTTATTGTCTATATTGAAAGCTCCTTTGAACATTGAGTGTCATTTTCTTTCCATCCTAATCCACACACACACACACACACAATACATTTTGCTACTTAATCATTGAGCCACATCATCCACTTATATTTTTATCTCTTCTTTTCTTTTAAAAATTTTTCTTTTCACTACTCTCTACAAAAAACAAAAACAAAAACCTCTTCTTTTTCCTATTAGATCATATCTACAGTTACACTTCCTTCAACTGTAACGTCCCAAAATTCATAAATAATAAATGTCTATTCAATCTAAATAATCCATAAAAATATTAAATAAATGTAACCAAAAACCTAAAATCTCATCATAATTGTCAGAGCTCTAATTCCACCAAAGATAGAAATTCTCAAAATAATTCTCCGATACAATATTCAATACCATAAAAATAATAAAGAAATCCTCAGTTTTACAATATAATTTGAAACTGTTGTCTTCCCAAAATCTCTACTCCAATAATCCCTCTAATGTATCTGTAAAGGGAAATAAAGGGGGGTGAGATAACTCAATAAGTGGAATTCACTAACATTGGAGTGTGGGAACAAACCTTTCAAATAAATAATTCTTACAACAAATTCATAACTTATAACTCATCAATATTTTATCAGCAAATATTTCATATAAAAGAAAATATCCTTATATTGTGAGCCTTCATAATATATATATATATCAATACCATTATATACACAATTTCCTAGGCTTTTCTCGTGGTCAACGTTTACGCCCCGTTGACAGGGTTGTGCTGTCCCCTTTTTGAGACTGGAACCTCCTTTTCATTCCCTTTCTTAAGGATGGTTCCTTTGAAACCTAAAGGGGCACTCCCTTGCTAAGGAGTTTCCTTTTTGGATCCTCCATAGTATACTCCCTTGCTAAGGAGCTATCAAATGTGCACTGTCCCCTTTTCTAGAACTGTCCCTTGCTAAGGACTAGCTGCAGTATGATTGTCCCTTGCTAAGGACTAAATACCATATTGAGCTTCTAATCACGACTTGCCATAGGTTGTCAAAATATATTCAATATGCTCACAAAAATAGTTCATTCATAATTCTCAACAATATAAAGGTATATTCACACATACAAGTTTAAATAAGTTTAAGTTATCCCACAAGTTTTTCATAAAACAAATGTCAATGTGTACATCAAGCATTTATAAAATATCAATTTATATATAGAATATCAACATATTTCTTTGATATAAAATAGTTTAATAATCAATACTGTTTTGAGAAAACTCCCAAAATTAGTAAACACCACTTACCTCTTAGTTGCTAAAATAAAGAAAATCAATCATTCCCATCACTAGGTCCATCACCAAGAATCTCAAAACCTAGAAACATAAGGAACAAGCCTATTAATAACAAGACCTATCACAAAGTTTATCATCACATTTGTCCCCAAAATTGAATAGGATCCCTTACAACAAATCAAATGCACTAAAGCCTAGCTTGCCCAACCTAAGACAAGTACCCATTCTCAATGGTAACCAAAAAGCATACAAACTCATAGTGCCACAGCACAAAACCAAAGCATTTTAATTCTCCACTGCAAGCAATGTGCACATATAAACAAAACATAAAACGCATCAACTCATAATAGGGGTAGCATATCGTATGAGTTTCCCTTTAGAGCACTAAATGATTAAACCAAACCATTATTAGACTTAGCTAAGTAAAACACATGTTGGAGGAAGCATATGAATTTACAAACCAATCCATCTAACAAAGATTTTGAAGTAAATTCCACAAAATCTCAGCATTTTCATCGCACTTTCAGATTCAATACACAGCAGGTCAGCCATTTTGTAAAAATTGTTTGGTCCACGAAATGTTATCCGATTAACTTGAAATTAAATAGGGATAAGCTCTTATATGTGTAGTATGTACCATACAAATTTCAGCCCAAAACGATTTTTCTGTGATTTATTAAAAATCATGTATTGCAGCTAACTCAAATCTGTCCCTGACAGCTTTAGAAAATTGTTATAGTTTTAAGACTAGCCCAAATTATTTGAGAATCACTCCCATTAAAACCACAAGATTTAAAGCATATTAAAAGCAAGAAATCAAATCCAATATCTCATATAAACAACTTATCAAATACTTGGTATGCAAAAAGCACATGTTCACACTTCACTTGCATAAATATGTAGTTATCACTTCACCCATACCCACACCCACACCCACATTTGCCAAAGTCATTTAAAATGCAAAGAACACACTACCAAAAATCAACTCAAATCAACATATGCAACAACAAGACCCATAGTTGATCTAGCAAACCAACCCTCAAATACCCATTAGTAAAATAGACAACCAAAACACCCCATCAAGGCAAACACTCCCAAATAGTTTGAAATTTTTGGATTTAATAAAAACTCTTGTTGCCCAAATGCTCATACCCCTCTAATCTTCCAACATTCACCAAACCCATCAAGTATATACCATAAACATCATAAAATAACAAAACCCAAAGGATTTCATAGAAGAAAACGATAGAGTACTTAGATTTTTACCTCATCTATTGAATTAACCAAACTTAGAGGTATGGTCCTCAAATGGGTCCGCCAAAATAGCCACTAGAACACTTGGTGGTGGATTTTTGATTGGAAAAGAATCTTCTATGAGTTGGCCAAGATAAAAATCCAAGAAGCAAAAGTGAATAAGCTTCACATGAATATAAGAGATGGGATTTTTGGCTATGGGGAATGGGAAGACCAAAGGAAACAGGGAAAAGTGATAGGAGGCGGCACTTTAGAAAAATAGATGAGGAAGCCAACATGGGTTATATATAAGGCTAGGGTTAGGCTTGGGTCTTATTACAAAAATGCCCCCACTTAAATAATTTCCAAAATAACTCTTTTATTTGTTTATTTATTTTGTAAAGGCTGGGGTGTTACATCAACCTTTCCCTTCCGTCTTTGCTTCTTTACCTCCCCATTACTCTCTAATTCACCATTACACTTCCTTCATCATTTTTCATAACTTAACTCTTCTTCTTCCCATTTTATTTGTACACACCTATAGTCACACTTCCTCCAACCTTTCTCTTCCCTCTTTGCCTCTTTACCTCTCACTACTCTCTACTTTACCATTAAACTTCCTTCATCATTTGCTCTTTTTTATAGCTTGACTCTTATTTTTATAAATTTAATATTATTTCTCACATTCAATCCATATTTTTACCATACAAAAACTGTGAGTACTCTCTCTCTCTCTCTCTCTCTCTCTCTCTCTCTCTCTCTCTCTCTCTCTCTGTCTCTCTCTCTCTCGGTGAATTCTTGTTATTTTATATAACTCTAATTAAGATTGATGGTTTTTTTAAAATGTGTTTTTTATTTTTTTTAGTTTTATTTCTCATTGCAAAGTCTTCTCTCTCCTTTTTATAGCTTTGGTTGAATTTTGGTTTAGGTTAATACTTAGTTTTTTTTTTCTTTTTTTGGAAATAGGAATTTGAGTTTATATCGATAAATTTGTAATTTTGTGAAGAGTTTTGATTGAATGATATCTCCTTATTTGTTAAAAGAGTTGAAACTTGTAAAGTTTAGTTGTATATTAGGTTAATATAATACACTACAACAAAAGTTAGAAAGATATGGTTCACTTAAAAAAAAAAATTTAATTAAATGTATTGATAGGCAAAAAATGTATTGACCCCTTTTAGCAAATTAATTATTTAATTACCCAAATGAATTAATTAAGTCAAATTAACATGCAATAACGTGGTAGCACAAATAAATCACCAACTAAGTTAAATGCAGCAGAAAATAAATTTGACACAGGTGATTTGTTTACGAATGAGGAAAACCACCAAGACAAAACCCCACAGGATGAATTTAAGGTCACCACTCCCGAGAATCCACTGTTATCAAAGCAAGCGGTAACAAGTAAAAGGAATCCCAGTACCTAATATCAACTTACAGTTGAACGCTTACCCTAATATCCAATTGGACTTGTATTGTAGCGGCAATCTCTCTTTTCAATGCACGGCTTCCAGTATGTGACTAACCAATAATGCACGGATCCCAGTATGTGACTAACACACCAACTTGAGGAAGATGTTGGTTGCAAAGTTCTTCAGTTCATCCAACAATGAAGATTAGGAAGCTCCTCGGTTACAAAACCCTTGGTGTAAAGATGCAGTATCTTCTACGAATAATATGATGAACTAGGGCAAGAATGTCTCCGGTCACAATATGCATGTAACAACAATTGCAACAACCTTTGCATCACTTTGCATCACTCGTGACGGCCTTTAAAATAATCCTTATATATGACTTGGGTTGTGAGAAAAGAAACCCTACACAAATACTCATGAATATGCGTGAAATCAAATCTGAAAATTTTAATTTCGTAATTCTCGACAAATACAGCTTCTATCAAACTTTTGTTGAGCTTTAACATTAAACCTCGATAGAAAGGATTCTATCGAGACATCTGTTGAGCTTTAATGAATAACACTTCTTCACTTGTTTCTTGGTCAGATTTGCATGACTTTAATATTGAACTTGAACACTTATTTCTTGAAGTACTAAACCCATCCTAGATCTACTAAACTCATCATAGATCTATCCAATTATAAGTAAAGTGCGTTTTGTTAAAAGATTAGCCAATTTACATCACATATGTTTCTAACAATTCTCACATATGTCCTAACACATAAAAATAATAATAATAATATAATGATATATTTGTAGAGGTAAAAAGATAAAAAATACTTGTAGAAATCTTTTTTAAAAATTGACAATACTTGAAGTATGTGTTACTTTTTATATATTCTACCCTATTATATAATGTTTATATATATTCCCACGCATGCGTGGATTCGCGCCTAGTTCATCTTAAAGACAATAATTTTATTCACCATCATGGATGTTCTAATACTAGTACAACCATGACATGAGCAATACTAGTATCACAACATTTTACATAACTTTTGTTACAACTTACCACACGTTGAGTTATAAGTAGTGAAAAAAAAAAAAGATGGGTCCATATAAGTCCACATCTCAACCACTTATAGCTCATCAATCACTACATGGTGAGTTGTAATAAAAGTTATATAAAATGTTGTGATACTAGCATTGCTTCTCAATTACCTCAACCAACCCCTTATAAAATTTGATCTTTCATAGTATATATAGGTATATTTAATTTACCATTTTTATGCCCTACACTTGTAGGTCCCAAACATAATAAATTTCGCACCTTGTAAAGTGGTCCTTTTTCTTAAAGTTCCAATTAAGGCCAGTCCAAGGAAGGACACAATGGTTTGTGTCTTCTGAATTCTGATCTTATTATCTGATATCAGGAATAAGCCGTGGTTGGGCCAAATTTGTATCTCCTCCTAGGATTTAGATTAGGTACTATACTGTCTACCCAAAGTAGTATTATTGCACTGTGTTGCAAACGTTATTAACGACTGAGATAGAAAGTTTAAAAGTCAACTTTCAATCCCAACCTTGGATATATATATATATATATATATATATATATATATATATATATATATTAAAGAGAGTAAAAAGTAAAAGGTTTTTGTGAGAGGAATGTGAGACAAACCTGGTCCTCTCTTCCATCTTGTCCAAGATTCTGTCGATGTCGTTTTATGTTATTGATTTTCAGTACCATTCAAGTTGTAAAAGCTAAGATGGACACACCCTTTTGATCTTCCATTGTCTTCATCTTACGTTGTTTCTCTTACTCAATTCCCTTTCTTCATTCCAGAGTTCTCAGCATCCAACTTATGTGCAACCGCTTCTAAGCTCAGCTCAGCAAGACAAAGATTGGTTAGTCTCAATAAGAAGGCAAATCCATGAATACCTAGAACTCAAATTCGAAGAGCACGACACCAGTGCTGTTATACGCAGAGAGCTTGACAAGCTTGGCATCCCTTATTCATACCCGCTTGCCCAAACCGGAATTGTTGCCGAAATTGGCTCTGGTTCTCCTCCTGTTGTTGCTCTTCGAGCTGACATGGATGCTCTTCCCTTGCAAGTAATCCATAATCATTTTTGTTTTCAAGTTTTGTCTGTGTTTGTATATGTGTGTGTTTTTGTTTTCAAATTATAGTGTTTGATTAGTGTAGGAGCTTGTTGAGTGGGAGCATAAGAGTAAGATTGATGGTAAAATGCACGGGTGTGGACATGATGCTCACACAACTATGCCCCTTGGTGCTGCTAAGTTGCTTAATCAACGCAAAGATAAGCTCAAGGTTTGTTTTTTTAAAGTTGCAATGAAATGAATGAAAGTGATTTCATTCTATATGGGTTTAGTACTTTTGTTTTTAATGTGGGTTCTCAAAGGTATGTGACAATGACCATAGAGAAACTCACTTTGTCAACAATATTAAGTATAGAATGTTTCTTCCTTACCAATCATTTGCATCTTGAATACACATTAAGATTAGCATTAGATTCAACTACGGAAACAATGCATGTACAATATGACCTCTCATTGTTTTTTTTGTTTTTTGTTTTTTTTTTGTTTTTTTTTAAATACAAGATAGAATTCTACTCTACTTTAATCAAAGTGTATATGTGTGTGAAGCTCCCTCCTGGAGACTTGAACCTTGAGCCTTGCTCCCACATTCCACAAGCATTTATACTTGTAGAGTGATTATCGCATTAAGGGTGTGCAGTGGTCTCTTATTGTTAGAGAGAGAATTACCATTGGTGGGACACTGCTCTATTGCACCCAGTTGTGAATATAAGCTACTCACTTTCTTTATTGCTTCTTGATGTGCAATTCAGCTCTCACACGTGCACTCACAACATGGTTCCCATTATTACTCAATAAATTTATGAGAAACTAATGTAGGACATGGCTATGATTTTACATATACTAATTCAGTAGCAGCAAGATTTCTTATTAACGCAATAGACCCTAATAATGCAATAAGATCCTTGTGTTGTTCTCCTTGTAAGTTGTAACAAACCTCTCCTGTTTCATGGACGATTCTCTCATAAAAAGTTCCATATCTTTTGTTTTCTATGAAACCTAAATACGAGTCCCATGCCTGTGCCTTATTCAAATGCGTATCACAGTCACCGAGAAGAAAATTGTGAATATAGCAGATAATTGACTTGGTTGGCCTACAAAAGACAGCTCTTGACAGAGTACGAAACTAATTAAATTTAACTTTCTTAGCAATCCAATTTTTTATTTGTCCAAAATTTCATCTTTCTCAATGTTGTCTGTGATTACCAGATATCTTTTCAGTGGTGTTTTTACATCTTGGTAAACTACTACTTTGACATAGATATTTGTGGTTATTATATCTTATGTTTGGAATTTTTTCTCATGATTGCTTTCCAAGGATCTAGTATATAGGATCAGAAGGTAGCAAAACCTTTCTAATCAATAAGCTATTCCAGTCCTTTTCCACCATTCCTTTTTTCTTTGAGGATTATGTGTATGAAGGACTTATTAATATTGTTAAGCTGGCTTAGCTGTCTACCTGGTGCAAGTGTGTTCATTTCTACCAGCTCTGTAAAAGAATGGAGGACCAATTGTGAATTAACAGAGAATGGAAAAATCAGAGAATAAGCTTGTATAAACTGAGAATAAGCTTGAATTGTTCAAATGCAAGGCTTAAGATTAAATGACATTGGAAATTTGAATCTCCTTTATGCTAGAGACTTTGTTTCTTTGATAGAAAATGATAGTAACAAATGGAAGATTTAGCGGGCCTATTGTCCTAGAAATAACATACACTGTAACGAAAATAAAAAGAAAGAAATTTTATCTTTGATGTGTATTCTCTAACTTTCTATAACACATTATACTGGACTCAACACAAGTACATTTAATGTGATGAGGATAAGAGATTTCTAAAGGGAAAAACTTACAAAACATATTCAATGATTTGTAATATAAAAATTAAGTTCAACCATGATCCACTCTTTTGTTGTCATGTGTATTCAGTATTTCCAGAAAATATGTCATTGAGCAATAATTAATAGATAACTGATTTAGAATTTACTTTTCATGTTCTTTATCGACACCACTTCTTGGTGTTTGCTAGAATTCTGACTTGCCCTTGGAAAGTTGGCACTTGTTTCTAATTAGAGTTTAATAAAATATTTTTGTCTCTCTGTTCTCAAAGTTGCCTAAATTAATCTTCAACATGTTTTATTCTAAAACCCCTTTTAATTTGGGACTGAAGGGAACTGTGAGACTTAATTTTCCAACCTGCTGAGGAGGCAGGTGCTGGTGCATCTCACATGATAAAAGATGGTGCTCTTCATGATGCTGAAGCTATATTCGGAATGCACATTAGTCCTGTACTACCCACAGGAAGTATAAATTCCATTTCAGGGCCTGCCTTAGCTGCGGTATGCTTCTTTGAAGCAAAAATAGTAGGAAAAGGTGGGCATGCTGAAAATCCCCATAGAAATGTGGATCCAATTCTTGCTGCGTCATTTGTAATTTTGGCATTGCAACAGATCATCTCGAGAGAAACTGATCCCCTTCATAGTCAGGTATGTATCTATGTACTTGTTGGCCTCTCCACATGATAATTAAGCTTTTGGTTTGGATGCTTATTGTAGCTTCCATTTAGCTCTATTGTTATAAAGCCTTCATCTAATTGAGTTTGACAACAAACCACCCCCCCCCCCCACCCCCCAAGTACCCAACAAAATAAATTGCCCCCCTTATTCTTGCACCTCTTTGAGGTCCAAATTGTTGTTCCCTTTAGTAACTTTTATAGGAAGTCTTCAAAAAAAAAAAAAAAAAAAAATTTTGAGGGGTTATTTTCAAAATCTTTCAGCTAGAAGGCTATGCAAGAATGAAGTGAATAGGCAACTTCTTTTTGGTTGTTGTTATTTGGGGGGTGGGGGGTATAGGTGACTGAAAGCATATAAAATATTAAATGTGACATGGAGCTAACACTTAGTTTTTATTGAAGGTGCTATCTGTTACTTATATCAGAGGTGGTACTACATTGGACACAATTCCTACATACGTTGAATTTGGGGGCACTATGAGGAGTCTCACAACTGAAGGCTTGCACCAACTCAGGCAACGGTTGAAAGAGGTATATACTATACCTTAACCTTTTTGCCTTTTGCTTTATTAGAAAATAGTTTTGCTGCTTCATTGGTCTACAACTAGAACACCAGGTAAGACGTGAATTCTCTTTGAAATATAAAGCAACATATCTTTTCTACATTCAATTTATTTATATTTCAATTGTTCTATACTCTTTGTTTGCATTCGCTGGCATTGGTAATCCTCCTGGAAAAAGGGTGAACTGTAGTGGCAGAATCAAGCAGTCAGCGTTGGTGTCATGGAGATAACGTTGCAATTTTTCCACCTTGACACTGTCATTTGTTCTTGATACTGTTTCAAGATGCACCCTCAGCTGACACTAATTGTCTGCTTTATGGAGTTATTTTAAGCTTCCCATTACATTCTTTTCCCCATAAATTCTTTTCTTTCTTTTTATAACTTTGTTGCATTGGGCTTTAATGTCTTGAATTTAGTAGTTCATCAGTTCTGTGGCAAACTTTCAACTGATTTGTTTCCAAAGGCAAACATTTTAATTAGAGTAATCACTGGTTTCAAAGTTGGTGAAGTATATTACTGCGGCTAGTTGTAGGTTATTGCAGGACAAGCTGCTGTACACAGATGTAATGCATATATTGATATGAAAGAAGAGATTACCCGCTAATGCCTGCTGTTGTGAATGATGAGAAACTGCATCTACATGTGCAGAAGGTGGGCAAACTTTTGCTTGGTCCTCAGAATGTCAAGGCAAGTAAGAAAATGATGGTAAGTGAAGACTTTGCCTACTATCAAGAACTGATTCCAGGAGTTATGTTTGGCATTGGAATTGTAAATGAGGACTTAGGCTCAGTTCACTCCCTGCATTCCCCTTACTTCTTTCTCGATGAGGATGTCCTTCCAATTGGTTCAGCATTACATACTTCTCTTGCTGAGATATATTTGAGTGAGCACCAACGCTCACTTGTGCTATAAATGTTGAATATAGTGTTAATAACATTAACATTAATCTAAGTTTATCTCAATTGATAAAGTCTCTTGTTGTCAAACGCTGGACTTGGATTCGAACTCCACCTATACCAAAAAGAAAGTTATTAGCGTATTAGCCTGATTTTAAAGAGCAATAAGCATGGAACAAATATTGTAGGTTTCAAATTAGGGGGGAAAAACATTAATATCAATTCAATGGTGCTGCATTTGTTTGAAACTGTCTGTATATACAAGAAAAATCTAATGAAGTTGGTGTTCTAACCGATAAGTAACTTTACATTTTCTTATGTGGATATCTGGCTTTTGCCCAGGCAATTATTATTGATTGGCAACTTTGTCTATGTTATGCAACAAAGTGGTTCAGGGGAAAATTTCACCTACAAATCTACCCATATTCCATTTAAAAATCCTCACTCTTTTCAATTTCCTCTCATTTTGTCCCTGGCCTAAAGAGAGATGCATGCAATTGATTTGTAAAATGGAAGTGTGTTTTAATTAATATATATATATATATATATATATATATATTAATTAAGTTAATAATGTTGTTACGAAATTTATTACGAAATATATTATAGTTCCTTAGGTTGTCAAATAGTTTTTACAAAATATTTATACCACACTAATCCTATTATCTTGTTATTTATTCTCAACTGTTTAGTAATTCAACATTATTCCAACTTATAATAATTTTTTAGCTTTAGAGGTAGTATCAGTTATTTTTTGGAAAGAACATATAGAATGTCTCTTTCAAAAAAAAAAAAAAAAAAAAAAAAAAGTCTCAACCCTTGAATTTGAAAAATAAAATGTGAAAAGTTAATGTAAAAATGTTTTTTTGATAGGAATGTGAGAGGAACGTGGTAGGGATGGCAATTTCTACCCGATCCGTAGGTACCCGGCCCGGTCCGACCCTAAAAAGGAAGAGAAGACCACGTTCAACGTGGTCTTCTCTTCCTTTTTGTCCAAGTTTCTGTTAAGGTTGTTTTCCTGGTGTTGATTTTTAGTGAATTGTAAGCTAAGATGGACACACCCTTGTTGATCTTCCATTTTCTTCATCTTATTTTGGTTCTCTCATTCACTTCCCTTTCTCCAATCCAGAATAGGACCAATGTGGACTGAATATAACTGAATAGGACCAAAGTGGACATAATGGACCGAATAAGATGAAAGTGGACCGAAGTAGACCTAATAGGAACTATGTGGACAGAATGGACCGAATAAGACCAATATGGACCGAATAGAATAGAAGTGGACCGAATAAGACCTAAGTGGATTTAGAGGATTGAATAAGACCAACATAGACTGAATAGGACCGAAGTGGACAAAATGGACCGAATAGAATTAATGTGGACCGAATAGGACTAAAGTGGACCGATATGAACTAATTAGGACCAAAGTGGGCCGAATTAGACCGAATAGAATCAATGTGGATAGAATGGACCAAATAAGACCAAACAAGACCAATGTGGACTGAATAGAACTGAATAAGACCAAAGTGGACAGAATGGGCTAAATAGGAACAAATTGGACCGAATAAGGAATGAAGTGGACGCAATAGGACCGAATGGGACCAAAGTAGACGATACAGGACCAAAGTGGATGGGTTAGGACCAAAGTGGATTGAATAAGGCCGAATGGACTGAAGTGGATTGAATAGTACCAAATAAGACTGAAGTGGATTGAGTGGACCAAAATGCTAGGTTGATGTGGCTTATCAAGAGTTTAACAACAAATAATTGTTACACTTAAGTTTTTAGATATACTAGTTTTTACCCCGTGCATTGCATGTAGTATTTTTTTTTAAATTTATAAATATTAGCCTTTAGACATCTAAAGTATTTTTTTTTATATGAATTTCCTAAGAAATATGAAAAGTATTATCAAAGAGTTTGAAATATAGTCTACTTATTCAATATAAATTTTGTAATATTATTATTTTTTACGTATTTTGAGGATAAAGGAAGATAGTGAGTGTTGGTCGTTGTGTTTAAAGAACGAGGAATAATTAAAAAAATAAAGAAAAATTTGATATTTTAATGAAATATAGTATAAAATAGATAATCTGATATGGGATGTTTTGAAAAACGAGAATGTAAAAAAAAAAAAGAAAAAAAAAGAAAAAAGTAGGTCTTGCTAATATAGAGAGAAAATTTTGCCTGAGCTAATGTGAATGCTCACGTAAGCTTGTCATGCGTATATAGTTCGTCCAATAAAATGATGTCAAGTCAATGAATTATTTAAAGTCATTTTGGGCTAACAAAAATGACGTCATAATGAAAATGATGCGGCATCATTTTATTGAACGAACTAAACACATGTATCAAGCTTATATGACACTTAATGGGAAACATAAACGGTTACAAAAATTATAGATGGAGTGATTAATATTAACATAATATAACTTTAAAGAATAAAATCTAAAATTTAAAACTGAGGGGTGTAAAATTTAAGGACTCAAATTTTAGGAGGTGTAGTATACCTTTAGAGCATTCGCATCAAAGATGTGAAAAATGCTAAATCCTAATTTTAGCTCTCATCTACTTAAAATATCATCCGCATCAAGCATGTTATTCTTAAAATTTTTGACATCTTTGCTATAGTGGAGTGTCATCTTGGACACCCTACTGTAGCAAGTTGCTAGAGTTTTTTATTATTATTTTTTTCATTTTCTCTCTCTCACTCTCTCTTGTGCTATACCTCTCTCCACTACTTTCTCTCTCTCACTTGATTAAAATAAATAATATTTTAATGAAGTAGTAAAATTTTTTTTTTTGATATTGGGTGTATTATAAAGTGGAGTGTTAAAATAAATAAAGTAGTGTTTTGAGATGCTAAATACTATATTTTTTGACATGTTTGATGAGAATGCTCTAACTTAAAAAAAAAAAAAATAATAGAGTAAAAAGTGAAAAGTAAAAAAAAAGAGAGTAAAGAACTATTTTTTTTTTTTTTTTTTTTGTGGGAGGAGTGTGAGGGGGATGGGCTCCTCTCCCGTTTCTTTTTCTCCCGTTCTCTTCAGTTTTTAATAAAGTTGGAGCTCTTTTTTCAGTTTGTGTTAAATTATCAATGATTTCCATAGAAGATGAAAAGATAGTGGTGGAGTACATGTGGCAAAAATTTGAGTTTACTTACAACTTCCTTCATTTTGCATTACTATGTAGCAGAGCAATTGTATTGAAAGCTTCCTTTCTCTGATTGAAATGCACTACCCTTGAGGACTAAGTTGAGCAACTTGTGAAGAGAAGCAATGGTAACCCTTGAAATGCTGTGAAGGTGTTTGTGAAAGTGCTTAGGCTGGCGATAGCTTGTTTTTCCGTAAAAGTACCTCACCAGCAAGGGTGAATGCAAGGCTGTAGGGTCATTTTTTTTGTTGGGCTGTAGGGTCATTTTTTTGTTGGGTGAATGCAAGGCTTGTTTCTGTATTTTCTGCTCATGTAACCATTGTACATTATCTTGATTAATGAATTTTTTTTTGTTGGAGTTTAGTACAAATGGGGTCTCTCTATATTTGTTTCTTCTTTGTATCCTTGTGTGAGATATTATAGAATAGGTATAAAAATATTAATTGCAGGAAATTTTCATGGAGTAATTTGACAAAACTTGTTTGCTTCTAGAATTGCAAATCCATTAGACTTTGTGTTTGAATCTTGCAATTTCTTCATAGTGCCTCTCTAGAGTCATCACTATGACAGTGATGTTGTATTTGCTTTCCTTTTTGAGTGCAAGCCTTGGGAAATACTTTGCTGCATGAGCTACAAGATAAACACATCATAGCAACTAAAATATTGCACTTTTCTACACAATTGCTTATCTCATATTGGCTTAAAGATGAGTTAAGCAATTGATTAAGAAATTACTTAAAGATATAGCTAATACTCCATTAATTTCCAAGAGAGCATAAGAAAAAGGAACATTTTTGCAAGAAACTTAAAAGAAATTTCTCTCAAGACTCAAGAAACGGAACAATGGGTCATTTGATCTCTTCAACTTGGATGTTACAAAAATTTCTCCAAAAGCTATATTATAAACAATGCCAAAAATAGATTACTTTTCATGCTTAAAACTTAGCATCACTGGTTGTAAAATTATCACACAATGCATATATGTGATGTCCTACTTCTACAAAAAATAATAAAACAATGAAAAGCAATTGGAGCTAGCCAGAGGATGCAAGCAGTTTAGCTGCAGCATAAACTTCTATTACATTGCTAGTATTGAACAAATCCCTTTTATATTGACATTGACGAGAGCACTTTACCCAATGCCATGTCCATGCTTACTAGATATAATCACTTGAGCATGGTAACAAGTAAAATAATTATGGACAAATACTTGATAATACTAGATAAGGAAGTCAAATCAGATTTATGAATACTGATTGTAATTGTTTTGATTACTTAGGAAATAATTTTCAAAGTCTAAAAGCTAAAATAGTAGTGAAGCAATAAGAAAAAAAGAAATACAAATCCAAATCAAACAGGAAATTCAATTATTTGTTAGGAAATCAGTTCAAGACTTAGCAAAAGAGTATAAAAACTACGGGAAAAAAAAAAACAAAAAGAAATAATGCAAAGAATGATTGAGCACCAATTGGAATTCAGAACTCTCAATTCCAGTCAAGTTGTTGAAATCAACAGCGGCTCTGCTTTGTGGTCTCACTAGACAGGGGATTGCTTTGTGGTCTCACTAGAGTCGGAATGATGTAAAGATTTTTGTCTTGGGTACACTCAGTAGAAAGCAAATCTTCTTTGCTGGGCTGGAATTTGAATGACTGGAGGATTTTGGTATTGTTAGATTTTTTAGCGGGTTGCTCAGAGGTTTTAGTGGAATGGCTTTTTGTGAAAATTTTGAGCGCGGGAAGCAGAGTTTTGTGCTAATCTCTGTTAAATGAGATAAAATTTTCTCATGTGACTTGGCTTAATGAACATCCTTAGATTCAGTCTTGCCAAATGTCATGCATCCATTTAAAAACTGAAGAGAAAGGGAGAAAAAGAAAAGGGAGAGGAGCCCATCCCATTGTGGAGGAATCAGATCTTCTGATCTTCTCGAGTCTCTTTCATCTATAGTCCAAGATCCTGTTGATGTCGTTTTCAGTAACATTGAGTTGTAAAAGCTAACGATGGACACACACTTGTTGTTAATCTTACATTGTCTCCATCTTATTTAGTTTCTCTCACTCACTTCCCTTTCTCCAATCCAGAGTTCTCAGCATCCAACTTATGCAGAACAACTTCTAAGCTCAGCTCAGCAAGACAAAGACTGGTTGGTCTCAATAAGAAGTCAAATCCATGAATACCCAGAACTCAAATTCGAAGAGCACAACACCAGTGCTTTTATCCACAGAGAACTTGACAAGCTTGGCGTCCCTTACTCATACCCACTTGCCAAAACCGGCATTGTTGCCCAAATTGGCTCTGGTTCTCGTCCTGTTGTTGCTCTTCGAGCTGGCATGGATGCTCTTACCATGCAAGTAATCCATTTTTGTTTTCAAGATTTGTCCGTATTTGTGTGTGCGCGTGCGTTTATTCGTTTTCAAATTATAGTTTTTGATGTGTAGGAGCTTGTTGAGTGGGAGCATAAGAGTAAGATTGATGGGAAAATGCACGGGTGTGGACATGATGCTCACACAACAATGCTCTTTGGTGCTGCTAAGTTGCTTAATCAACGCAAAGATAAGCTCTAGGTTTGTTTTTTAATATTGCAATGAAATGAATGAAAGATATTTCATTCTATATGGGTTTAGTACTTTTGTTTTTGATTTGGGTTTTCATAGGTGATGCCTTTCAGTTCATTTATGTAATTGTTAGGTTCTAAAGATTAGGAACTAATGTATTTAGAACTTCAATTTGTATGTTGGCAAACCATGATCAAAACAATGTTTAGTCGTGTGTTAGACTTGCTCAAAGTATGGGTCTTATTGTAAAGTTGGAATCGAGTTTTTATGCAGAAGTACTGTTCACTTTCTGTATGACTCGATCGATCGAAAATTAGACTCGATCGATCGAAAATCGTGCAGAACGTTTTTCTGCAGAAAATTCCAACTAAGCCCAAGCCCGTTTTAATGTATAGGGTTTTATGTTTTGCCCTAAGTATAAAAGGGAAACCCTAGCCACGTTTTTAGAGTTCTGTTTTGCTGTGTTTGTGAATCTCTCTGTGAGATCTAGAGGTGTTTACCTTCACATACACTTAGGGTTTACAAACTTGAGATTTATGTCAAGAGTTGTGTAGATCGTTACAGTTGCAGAATCAATAGAGCACAAAGATATACAAGCAGGTGCGCTTGTGGATTTGCTGAAGAATTCCGGAAAGGAGTCTGTGGATCTCGGAGCTATCATGGGGTCATGGTAGTAAGTTTCCTACACTCGGGTAGTAATAAGATGTTAGTGGTCTAAGTCTATTGTGTAAACTTCGATTCTTTCATAGTGGATTCAGTTTACCTTGAGGATAGCTAGGTCAAATCCTCCCCAGGTTTTTACCGGTGTGGTTTCCTGGGTCATCAGATCTTTGTGTTGTTTATTTTCCGCTGCTTTATTATTTTTGCTTAATTGTATTAACCTAGTTTTAATTAAATTACCTAAGTTAATCACTTGGCTAATTCTCTAGGTTAATCTGTTGGGTTTAAGGGGTCTAAACGATCTGACAAGTGGTATCAGAGCAGGTAGCTTTTTGTTTGATCCTTTGATCTTTGAGCTGATCCTTGACCCCTGTTGTCATGGAACACGGACACTCTCTTGTTGTTTCACCTCACTTTGATGGAAACAACTATGCATATTGGAAAGTAAGGATGAAAGCTTTCCTGAAATCCATTGATGAGAGAGTTTGGAATTCCGTTGAATACGGATGGGAGAAGCCCACAACTCCTGTGAGTGAGTGGCAAACTTCTCAAAAGGAGGCAGCCGCTTTTAATAGCAAAGCTATGAATGCTATTTTTAATGCTGTTTCCATGGAGGAATTTAAGAGAATCTCTAATGTTGAGGTTGCTCATACTGCTTGGAAAATCCTCCAGACTGTGCATGAAGGCACGAAGGCAGTTAAAATTAATAAGTTGCAGCAATTAACTTCTAGATTTGAAAGCATAAGAATGAATGATGATGAATCTTTTGATGAATTCTATGCTAAATTGAATGATATTGTTAATTCTGCTTATAATTTGGGTGAAATCTATGATCAACCTAAAATTGTTAGGAAGATTCTTAGATCTTTGACTGAAGATTTTAGACCCAAAGTGACTGCCATCACTAAGAGTAAGGATGTGGACTCCATCCCTGTGGATGAGCTTGTAGGATCTCTTCAGTCCTATGAGTTAGACCTCCCCAAGACTAACAAATCCAAATCAATGGCTCTTAAGTCTGTTGATGATGTTGATGATAGTGGATTTGATGATGATCTCTCTGCTACAGAGATTGCCTATCTTGCCAAGAACTTTAGAAACTTTCTGAGGAATAATAACACAAGGGCAAGAGGCAAGAACACTGTTGAACCTAAAAATTTTAGGAAGAATGAACCCACTAAGGTTAATAACATTGAAAAACCTAAGGAGAAAGTAGGTCAATCTTCTAATAATTCTTTGGGACAACAATGTTATGGTTGTCAAGGGTATGGTCATTTAAAGTCTGAATGTCCTACTTATTTGAGGTCTAAGGGTAAGGTTATGGTTGTAACCCTTAGTGATGACGAAGTTTCCGACAATGAATCCGCTAGTGATGAGGATGGAAATTTTATTGCTTTCACTGCTACCACTGTAGTCAATGAAAGTATGTCTGTTGAAGAGAACCCTTCTGATGGGGAACTCTCTGAGGATGCAGATTTACAGGAAGCCTATAATAAACTTTGCAAAGTTGCTGCAAAGGATGCCATGAATGTTGAGTTAGGCTTGAAGAAAATTGCATCTTTGGAACTTGAAAAGAAAAATTTACTTGTTAAATTGTTTGATGCAAATGAGCTTTTGAATAATGTGAAAACTGAGAACATGCTCTTACTTGATAAAGTTAAATGTTTGGAACTTGATTTATCTGTTGCTAGAGAACAAACTAATAGGTCTGCAAGCTCCAAACTTGATCACATGTTGAGTATTCAAAAGTCTCCTTCTGATAAAACTGGTTTAGGTTATGAGGAAAGTATTTCTGTACTTGAACCATCTTCCACTAAATTTGTTCCTTCTTCTGAACCTCCTAAGAGTGAGATTGTCAAACCCGTGGTGAGTGAACCTGTCAAACCTGTTAATGTTCCTCCACTTAGAAAGATTAGGGTTGATCTTCATGCTTCTCATTCTAGAGCGTCTACTGCTACTAAGGGCAAATTGCATGATAAGCCTGCTTGGGTTTGTCATTTTTGTGGAAAACCTAGACACATTCGTCCAAATTGTTTTAAGTTGCAAGCTGCGAAGCGAGCAAATAAAACTAAAGTACCTGTGCCTCAAGCACAAGATCCTATGGTACTTATTGGTGAATTGGTAAAGGCGTTAAACCTTTATTCCAATCCTGGAGTTGCTCAGAATTCTAATGTGAATCATAACTCCAATGCAAGAGTTGCATCTAAGAAGTCTTGGATGCAAAAGGCTCAATCTAATTGAGTCTGTCTGACATGGTCCTTGTGCTTCATTGCTCAATCTTTTGTGACCTTTGTTTCTAGGATTTGCATTGCATTACATTCATGCATTTCATTCTAGGTTGTTTGTTTCTTTGCTAAATAAAAAAAAAAAAAATTTTTTTTTGCAAATTGTGTTTTGCTATTTTTCTTTGAATTTGAAAACAAGGTTGGTCAATCAAAATTTATATGTCATATGTATGTACCTTGTTTAGCTTTGATGCACTTATTTCTATTACACTTTACTAGCTAAAGTCTTGTTGTGCATGTTGTGTGGGAAGATGCTATAATTGTTGATCACATGATCTTGATCTTGAAGTCTTATGTCTTTGATTGTTGGACTTGAACTTATTGAGAAAGGCATAAATAACCATCTCATCACTGTTTATTAGCCAATCATGAACACCTTAGTGCATATCGTAAGATTTTGTGCTCGAGAAAGTGTAGCACATGCACAAAAAGAATATAAGGTGTAGCCTCGGTTTAAATACTAAATTGGTGTGTACATTATTGGGCTATAATGAATTCAAATTAATTAAAATTGGTGTGTATATTATGAGGCAAATCAAGAAACTTACATGATTGCAAGCTCTTATTCTAGGAGATGTGGGAGTTATATGATGTAACTCTTTAAGTCATAGTCTCTTTCAAATTCATGTGATGGATTTTGTAGAAATTGTGATTGATCTCTATGTGTATATCACCTCACATGTTTCTCAAGCTTATGCTAGTTGCACACACTACACAAGCTATTCTCTGCTAGAATTGTGTACATGATATTGTGTGTATTTTTGGCCTGACCAACCAAGTTTGAGAATTTTGGGAATTTGATGCAAAACATGTTTGCTTGTTTGTTTTTGGGTATATTGAGAGAAAATTATGCTTTGGGAAATCTGGGTTGAATACATGTTTTTTTTGGAAATCATCTCATCTCATACTCATGCATTTGATTTTTCAAATCTGTTGCTTTAAGGAGTTTTTTATCTAAAATGTTTGGTTTTTCAAAAATATGATTTTTCCAGAATTTCGATCGATCGAAACTGATTTTCGACCGATCGAAAATGTTTTAAAATGTTCAGAAAACTCTCTGGTTGAATCGATCGATCCAAGCTGTTTTTGGATCAATCGAATAAGTTTTCGACCGATCGAATGTAATATTCGATCGATCGAAAATCGGGCCGGCTATTTTTTAAAAAGGAGTTTCTCAAGTGTCTTTTCACTTTTTCCAAATTTTTCAAAACTTCTTTTGGTTTCCTACCAACCGGTCAACGATTCTCTTGGAGTTTTTGTCGTTTTCCTCCGATTCTTTTGCACAATCTCTCTCTCCCAAGTGTGGTAAGTCCTTTATACCCTTTCCTTTGCATTTATTTTCTGATTTCATGCATTATTTTCATGCATATTTGGGTATTTTCGGCATTTAGGAATTTTCTATTTTTGGGATTGTTTTTGAATGTTTCTTTCTCAAATTCTTTATGGGTTTTTGTGGGGACACCTTACCTAAGCTCTACATGTGGTTTAATTGGATTATTTTGGTGGTTTGAAGGAAATTTGAAATTCTAGGGCTTGTAATTGAGTAAATTGGGGTTTTTGTTCAATTTGATTGAAATTGATGAAATTGACTTGTTAGATTGATTAATTTGATCATTATATTGTGTTAATTGACTATTGTATTGATTAATTTATCAATTTGTTGTGTTTTGAAAACTAGGGTTTTTCAAATTGGGTATTTTTGATAAATATTACTTGCTCAAGCCAATTTTATTAATTTGGATCACAATTGAACATGTCTCTGCATTAGTACATGCATCATGTTATGTTCATGCTCATGCATCATATAGAATTTTTATATTTTTTTTGCTGTGCTAACTTGCAGTCTGCCCTTGGTATTGTTTTTGCTCTTTTCTTTCTGTGTCTCTCTTTTCCTTAGCACTATGCCTAGGAAAACTAGAGCCCATAGGACTTCTGATCCTTCTCCTTCCTTTGACACTGAGCGGTTCCCTAGTGAGTCAAACCAAGTCACCTATGAGACTCTGAACCTTAGGCGTCAGATTTGGGCTGAGCATAGGGTTATCTTAGATGAGTTGGATCCTGAGGTGCGTCGTAACTTTTCACCTCAGGGTTGGTTACCTTTGCTCGAGTATGAGCATTCTCCTCCTCCTGCCACCTTGATTAGAGAGTTCTATTCGAACCTCTCTATTCATGTCTATGATAACGACACCTTAGTCAAGGTGTGGTTACGTGGTGTGGAGTATCGCATTACCCCTTCGGTAGTGTCTGATACTCTTGGGGTGCCCATTGTGGACCATCCCGTTTTTCCTTACGAGGAGTCTCCTCCCCTTGATGACGTCTTGTCCTACATCACTGGGTCTTCTATCCAGTGGGGTTCTGATCCTCGGATCACTTCTGCTGAGCTGTCTGAGCTGCACTATCTTTTCTTTAGGATAGCGTGTCATTCTTTGTGGCCTATTTCGCATGTCCACACCATTCCTCTTGAGAGGTGTGTCTTTTTGTATGCTTTGGTCACTGATGCTCCTATCAGTTTTCCGCATCTGTTCCTTCGTTCTTTGAACGAGGTTCATCGGTCTAGTTCTACGGTTCATGCTTTGTTTTTTCCTGTTTTTATTTATAGGATTCTCCTTTTTCTTGGTTTTGGTGAGTATCCTGCTTCTGAGCCTGTACATGTTGTCACTCCTATCGGTGCTACCTTCTTGAGGCAAAGGGCTGCTCAACTTCGAGCTAGCTCTAAGTGTTCTAGGGTAGAGCCTTCCGATGTCACTCCACCCCCTTCTTCCTTTACAGATACTCATGCAGCTGGGACTTCTTCTGATCCTGCTGTTGCTGCTGCTGATGTTCCTCCACCGTTTGCTGAGGTTTCTGACCTTCGTCGGACTCTTGATACTGTCGTGACCGTTCAAGCGGCTCATGGTCAGCTTTTGGTGGACATCCTTGATGAGCTACGTGCGTTGCGAGCGGATTTGGCGAGCTCTCGTCGATCTCCTCCACCACCTTTTGATGATGAGTGAGTGCCCTTTGGCAATTCGTCACAAAAAGGGGCAGTCCATAGTTCATTGTATCTAGGAGATTTTGTATCTAGGAGATTTTTTTTTTGTGGAGATTTACATTTTAGGGGGAGTTTTTGTTTACTTGGTAGTGATACTGCGGAGCTTGTGGAGTTATTAGATTGTATCTAGATGCTTCACTGTGTATTCTCATTTTTAGCTCTTGTTTAGGAGATTTATTTTGTTGAGATACATTTGTATGTATTTGTTTCTTATTTCACTATGCTACCACTTTGCTTATTGATTTATATTGATGATGTTATTCATGATATATGTCTTTATTTTGTGTCATGTGAAATTAAGAAATTTTTATTTATGTATTTCCTGTTTCTTCCACACATGCGTTTATGTGTTTGTTAAGTGTTACAGGAATATACAGATTACTTTCGGTCAAGTTGCTGTCTACTTTGCAACTGTTAGATAGTAGTTTAGGTTGAATTGTTAAGTGGCTATTTTTGTTGTAATGGGCTATTTCAATTTGTAACTTTGAGCTTTTTGTTAAGTCTGTGTTTTGTCACGGATTGCCAAAGGGGGAGTTTGTTAGGTTCTAAAGATTAGGAACTAATGTATTTAGAACTTCAATTTGTATGTTGGCAAACCATGATCAAAACAATGTTTAGTCGTGTGTTAGACTTGCTCAAAGTATGGGTTTTATTGTAAAGTTGGAATCGAGTTTTTATGCAGAAGTACTGTTCACTTTCTGTATGACTCGATCGATCGAAAATTAGACTCGATCGATCGAAAATCGTGCAGAACGTTTTTCTGCAGAAAATTCCAACTAAGCCCAAGCCCGTTTTAATGTATAGGGTTTTATGTTTTGCCCTAAGTATAAAAGGGAAACCCTAGCCACGTTTTTAGAGTTCTGTTTTGCTGTGTTTGTGAATCTCTCTGTGAGATCTAGAGGTGTTTACCTTCACATACACTTAGGGTTTACAAACTTGAGATTTATGTCAAGAGTTGTGTAGATCGTTACAGTTGCAGAATCAATAGAGCACAAAGATATACAAGCAGGTGCGCTTGTGGATTTGCTGAAGAATTCCGGAAAGAAGGAGTCCGTGGATCTCGGAGCTATCATGGGGTCATGGTAGTAAGTTTCCTACACTCGGGTAGCAATAAGATGTTAGTGGTCTAAGTCTATTGTGTAAACTTCGATTCTTTCATAGTGGATTCAGTTTACCTTGAGGATAGCTAGGTCAAATCCTCCCCAGGTTTTTACCGGTGTGGTTTCCTGGGTCATCAGATCTTTGTGTTGTTTATTTTCCACTGCTTTATTATTTTTCCTTAATTGTATTAACCTAGTTTTAATTAAATTACCTAAGTTAATCACTTGGCTAATTCTCTAGGTTAATCTGTTGGGTTTAAGGGGTCTAAACGATCTGACAGTAATATTTGTGGATACCAAAGCTGAAGTAGTAAAAACTTGAGGGGTTAATGTGCAAGTCTGTGATAAACCTATACATTAGGGGAAACTACTAAGTACCATGGAGAAACTCACTTTGTCAACAAAATTAAGTTTAGAATGATTCTTCCATATCGATCATTTGCATATTGATGACACATTAGGATTAGCACAAAATTTAACAAGAGAAACAACACATATACAATACGACCTCTCATTGAATAGCTTTTTGTTAGGGACAGAAGCACCATTGGAGTAGATATTGGGACACCACTCTAATGCGAAAGTGTTGAACCTGGTTGTGTATATAAGCTACTCACTTTCTTTACTTTTTCTTGATGTGCGAATCAGCCGTGCACTTGCAACATGTTTCCCGTTATTACCCACTAAATTTATGAGAACCTAGCATAGGACATGGCAATGATGCTACATATACTAATTCAGTAGCAGAAATATTTCTTTTTAAAGCAATAGACCCTAATAATGAAATAACATTCATGGATGATTCTCTCATAGAAAGTTTCATATCTTTTGTTTTCTATGAAACCTAAATATGAGTCATATGCCTGTGCCATAGTCAAATGTGTATCACAGAGAGAAAAATTGTGAATACAGCAGATAATGCACTTGGTTAGCTTAGAAAAAATAGCTCTTGTAAGCTAACCAGATTTGTCCAAACTTTCTTCCTTAGCAATCTAATTTTTTATTTGTCCAAACTTTCATCTTTTTCAATGTTGTCTGTGATAATCAGATTTCTTTCCAGTGGCGTTTATATATCTAATTAAATTACTACTTTGACATAGATATTTGTGGGTATTCTATCTGTATGTTTGTATTTTTTTCTAACGATTGCTTTCCAAGGATCTACTAAAGGATCAAAAGGCAGAAAGACCTTTCTAATCAACAGCTATTCCAGTCCTTTTCCACCATTCCTTTTTTTCTTTAGGATTATGTGTATGAATGTTTTATTAATGTTTTTAAGCTGGCTTGGCTGTCTACCTGGTGCAAGTGTGTTCATTTCTACTCTGTAAAAGAATGGAGGTACATTTGTGAATTAACAGAGAGTGGCAAAATCAGAGAGTGGAAACTGAGAATGAGCTTGTATAAAATTTCGATCAGAGAAGAGCTCCTTGTAGGAATATAGCCAAGAGGCTCTTCTAGTTCGAAGAACATCTTGGCTAAAATGATGAGTATGTTCTTGTCTCACTGTAATGCTGTCTTTATTTCTTTTTCTTTTTCTTTATTTATTAATATTTTTTTATAGGTAAATAGGGGAGAAGGGCTGGAGGGGTTTGAACCTTAGTGCCCAAGCAGCACAAGAGGTTCTGGAACCACCGGGATAGCCCTCGAACTTATTTGTAAAATATTTTGATTGAATTGTTTAAATGTAAGGCTTAAGATTAATTGACATTGGAAATTTGAATCTCCTTTGTGCTAGAGATTTTGTTTCCTTGATATAAAATGAGAGTAACAAATGGATTTTAGTGGCCCTATAATCATAGAAGTAACATACATCATAACGGTAACACACACAGAAATTTTATCTTTGATCTGTATTCTCTAACTTGCTATAACACATTATACAGGACTCAACCCAAGTGCATTAATGTGCCAAGGATAAGGGATCTCTCAATGGAAAAACTTACAAGATAGATTTGATTAATATATAATGATTTGTAATCTAAAAATAAAGTTCAACCATGATCCACTCTTTTGTTGTCAAGCGTCTTCAGTATTTCCAGCAAATATGTCGTTGAGCAATAATTAATAGATAACAGATTTAGAATATACTTTTCATGTGCTTTGCGGACACCACTTCTTGGTGTTTGATAGAATTCTGACTTGCCCTTGGAAAGTTGGCACTTGTTTCTAATTAGATGTTCATAAAGATTTTTGTCTCTCTGTTCTCAAAGTTGCCTAAATTATCTTCAACATATGTTATTCTAAAACCCCTTTTAATTTGGGACTGAAGGGAACTGTGAGACTTCTTTTCCAACCTGCTGAGGAGGCAGGAGCTGGTGCTTCTTGTTAGGTTCTAAAGACTAGGATCTAATGTATTTAGAACTTCATTTTGTATGTTGGCAAACCATGATCAAAACAATGTTGAGTCGTGTGTTAGATTTGCTCAAAGTATGGGATTTATTGTAAAGTTGGAATCGAGTTTTTATGCAGAATTACTTGTAACTTTCTGTGAGACTCGATCGATCGAAAATTAGACTCGATCGATCGAAAATCGCACAGAACATTTTTTCTGCAGAATTTTCCAACCCAGCCCAAGCCCGTTTTAATGCATAGGGTTTTATGTTTGCCCTAAGTATAAAAGGGAAAACCCTAGCCACGTTTTGATAGTTCTGTTTTGCTGTGTTTGTGAATCTCATTGTGAGATCTAGAGGTGTTTACCTTCACATACGCTTAGGGTTTACAAACTTGAGATTTATGTCAAGAGTTGTGTAGATCGTTACAGTTGCAGAATCAAAGAGCACAAAGATATACAAGCAGGTGCGCTTGTGGATTTGCTGAAGAATTCCTGAAAGAAGGAGTCCGTGGATCTCGGAGCTATCATGGGGTCATGATAGTAAGTTTCCTACAGGCAGGTAGCAATATGACGTTAGTGGTCTAAGTCTATTGTGTAAACTTCAATTCTTTCATAGTGGATTCAGTTTACCTTGAGGATAGCTAGGTCAAATCCTCCCCAGGTTTTTACCGGTGTGGTTTCCTGGGTCATCATATCTTTGTGTTGTTTATTTTCCGCTGCTTTATTGTTTTTATATTTATTTGTGTTAACCTAGTTTAACTAAATTACCTAAGTTAATAACTTGGTTAATTCTCTAGGTTAATCTGTTTGGTTAAGGGGTCTAAACGAACTGACAAGTGGTATCAGAGCGGGTAGCTTTTGTGTTTGATCCTTTGATCTTTGAGCTGATCCTTGACCCCTGTTGTCATGGAACACGGACACTCTCTAGTTGTTCCCCCTCACTTTGATGGAAACAACTATGCCTATTGGAAAGTAAGGATGAAAGCATTCCTAAAATCCATTGATGAGAGGGTGTGGAATTCCGTTGAATACGGATGGGAGAAGCCCACTACTCCTGTGAGTGAGTGGCAAACTTCTCAGAAGGAGGCAGCCGCTTTTAATAGCAAAGCAATGAATGCTATTTTTAATGCTGTTTCCATGGAGGAATTTAAGAGAATCTCTAATGTTGAGGTTGCTCATACTGCTTGGAATATCCTCCAGACTGTGCATGAAGGCACAAAGGCAGTTAAGATAAATAAACTGCAGCAATTAACTTCTAAATTTGAAAGCATTAGAATGAATGATGATGAATCTTTTGATGAGTTCTATGCTAAGTTGAATGATATTGTTAATTCTGCTTATAATTTGAGTGAAATCTATGATCAACCTAAAATTGTTAGGAAGATTCTTAGATCTTTGACTGAAGATTTTAGACCCAAAGTGACTGCCATTACTGAGAGTAAGGATGTGGACTCCATCCCTGTTGATGAACTTGTAGGATCTCTTCAGTCCTATGAGTTAGACCTCCCTAAAACTAACAAATCCAAATCAATGGCTCTTAAGTCTGTTGATGATGTTGAGGATGGTGGATTTGATGATGATCTCTCTGCTACAGAGATTGCCTATCTTGCCAAGAACTTTAGAAACTTTCTGAGAAATAGTAATAGAAGGGCAAGAGGCAAGAACACTGTTGAACCTAGAAATTTTAGGAAGAATGAACCCACTAAGGTTAATAACTTTGAAAAACCTAAGGAAAAAGTAGGTCAATCTTCTAATAATTCTTTGGGACAACAATGTTATGGTTGTCAAGGGTATGGTCATTTAAAGTCTGAATATCCTACTTATTTGAGGTCTAAGGGTAAAGCTATGGCTGTAACCCTTAGTGATGACGAAGTTTCTGACAATGAATCCGCAAGTGATGAGGATGGAAACTTTATTGCTTTCACTGCTACCACGGTAGTCAATGAAAGCTTGTCTGTTGAAGAGAACCCTTCTGATGGGGAACTCTCTGAGGATGCAGATCTACAGGAAGCCTACAATAAACTTTGCAAAGTTGCTGCAAAGGATGCTATGAATGTTGAGTTAGGCTTGAAGAAAATCGCATCTCTTGATCTTGAAAAGAAAAATTTACTTGTTAAATTATTTGATGCAAATGAGCTTTTGAATAATGTGAAAACTGAGAACATGCTCTTGCTTGAGAAAGTTAAATGTTTGGAACATGATTTGTCTGTTGCTAGAGAACAAACTAATAGGTCTGCAAGCTCCAAACTTGATCACATGCTGAGTATTCAAAAGTCTCCTTCTGATAAATCTGGTTTAGGTTATGAGGAAAGTATTTCTGTACTTGAACCTTCTTCTACTAAATTTGTTCCTTCTTCTGAACCTCCTAAGAGTGAGATTGTCAAACCCGTGGTGAGTGAACCTGTCAAGCCTTTGAATGTTACTCCACCTAGAAAAATTAGGGTTGATCTTCATGCTTCTCATTCTAGAGCTTCTACTTCGACTAAGGGCAAATTGCATGATAAGCCTGCATGGGTTTGTCATTTTTGTGGAAAACCTGGACACATACGTCCAAATTGTTTTAAGTTGCAAGCTGCGAAGCGAGCAAATAAAACTACAGTACCTGTGCCTCAAGCACGTGATCCTATGGTACTGATTAGTGAATTGGTAAAGGCGTTAAACCTTTTTTCCAATCCTGGAGTTGCTCAGAATTCGAATATGAATCATAACTCCAATGTAAGAGTTGCATCTAAGAAGTCTTGGATGCAAAAAGGCTCAACCTAATTGAGTCTGTCTGACATGGTCCTTGTGCTTTATTGCTATATCTTTTGTGACCTCTGTTTCTAGGATTTGCATTGCATTGCATTCATGCATTTCATTCTAGGTTGTTTTTTTTGTTATATAAAAAAAAAAAAAAAAAATTTTGTTGCAAATTGTGTTTTGCTATTTTTCCTTGAATTTGAAGACAAGGTTAGTCTATCAATTATTGCATAACATGTTTATGTACCTTGTTTAGCTTTGATGCACTTATTTATTGCACTTTACTAGCTAAAGTCTTGTTGTGCATGTTGTGTGGGAAGATGCTATATTTGTTGATCACATGATCTTGATTTTGAAGTTGTATGTCTTTGATTGTTGGACTTGAACTTAATGAGAAAGGCATAAATAACTATCTCACCACTGTGTATTAGCCAATCATGAACACCTTAGTGCATATCATAAGATTTTGTGCTCGAGAAAGTGTAGCACATGCACAAAAAGAACATAAGGTGTAGCCTCTATTAAAATTGGTGTGTACATTATTGGGCTATAATAATTTCACAAATTCATAAAATTGGTGTGTACATTATCCCGGCTATTATTAAGTTTCTAATCAATTAATTTGAATAATGAGGCAAATCAAGAAACTTACATGATTGCAAGCTTTTACTCTAGGAGATGTGGGAGTTATATGATGTAACTCTTTAAGGGATAGTCTCTTTCAAATTCATGTGGTGGATTTTGTAGAAATTGTGATTGATCTCTATGTGTATATCACCTCACATGTTTCTCAAGCTTATGCTAGTTGCACACACTACACAAGTTAATCTTTGCTAAAATTGTGTACATGTTATTGTGTGTGTTTTTGGTTTGACCAACCAAGTTTGAGAATTCTTTGAAAATTGATGCCGAACATGTTTGCTTGTTTATTTTTTTTGGGTGTATTGAGAGAAAATTTTGGTTGAGGAATCTGGGTTGAATACTTGTGTTTTTGAAAATCATATCATCTCATACTCATGCATTTGATTTTAAAAATCTGCTGCTTTGAGGAGTTTTTGGTTTAAAATGTTTGGTTTTTCAAAATACTGATTTTTCCAGAATTTCGATCGATCGAAACTGATTTTCGACCGATCGAAAATGTTTAAATTTGTTCAGAAAACTCTCTGGTTGGTTCGATCGATCCAAGCTGTTTTTGGATCAATCGAATAAGTTTTCGACCGATCGAATGTAATTTTCGATCGATCGAAAATCGTGCCGGCTGTTTTTTAAAAGAAAGTTTCTCAAGTGTTTTTTTTCACTTTTTCAAAACTTTTCAAATCTCTTTTTGGTTTCCTACCAACCGGTCAGCACTATTCTTGGGATTTTTGTCGTTTTCCTCCACTTTATTTGCATAATCTCTCTCTCCCTCAGCTGGTAAGTCCCTTATACCCTTCCTTTTGCATTTATTTTCTATTTTCATGCATTTTTTCATGCATATTTGGGTAATTTCGGCATTTAGGGATTTTCTATTTTTGGGATTGTTTTGGAGTGATTCTTTCTCAAATTCTTTATGGGTTTTTGTGGGGACACCTTTCCTACGCACCTCATGTGGTTTAATTTGGTTTATTTGGTGCTTTGAAGAAAATTTGAAATTCTAGGGCTTATATTTGAATAAATTGGGGATTTTGTTCAATTGGGTTGAAATTGATAAAATTGGCTTGTTAGATTGATTAATTTGATCATTATATTGAGTTAATTGACTATTGTGTTGATCAATTTATCAATTTGTTGTGTTATGAAAACTAGGGTTTTTCACATTGGGTATTTTTGATACACTTTGCTTGCTCAAGCCAATTTTGTTAATTTGAATCAAAATTGAACATGTCACTGCATTAGTACATGCATCATTTTCTGTTCATGCTCATGCATCATATAGATTTGATATTTTCTATATTTTTTATGCTGTGCTAATTTGCAGTCTGCTCTTGGTTTTGGTTTTTGCTCTTTTCTTTCTGTGTCTGTCTCTTTTCCTTAGCACTATGCCTAGGAAAACTCGAGCCCATAGGACTGTTGATCCTTCTCCATCTTTTGACACCGAGAGATTTCCTAGTGAGTCTAACCAGATTACATATGAGACCCTTAATCTTAGGCGTCAGATTTGGGCTGAGCGTAGGGTTATCTTAGATGAGTTAGATCCTGAGGTTCGTAGGAACTTTGAGCGTCGGGGTTGGTTACCTCTTCTAGACTTTGAGCATCCTCCTCCTGCTTCTTTGATTAGAGAGTTCTATTCGAACCTCTCTATTCATGTCTTCGATAACGACACCTTAGTCAAGGTGTGGTTACGTGGTGTCGAGTACCGCATTACCCCTTCGGTGGTGTCGGATGCTCTTGGGGTGCCCATTGTGGACCATCCCGTCTTTCCTTACGAGGAGTCTCCTCCCCTTGATGACGTCTTGTCATACATCACTGGTACTTCTATCCAGTGGGGTTCTGATCCTCGGATCTCGTCTGCTGAGCTGTCTGAGTTGCACTATCTTTTCTTTCGGATAGCATGTCATTCTTTGTGGCCGATTACTCATGTTCACACCGTCCCTCTTGAGCGATGTGTGTTTCTGTATGCTTTGGTCACTGATGCTCCTATCAGTTTTCCGCATATGTTCTCTCGTTCTTTGAACGAGGTTCATAGGTCTAGTTCTCAGGCTCATGCTTTGTTTTTTCCTGTTTTTATTCATAGGATTCTTCTCTTTCTTGGTTTTGGTGAGTATCCTGCTTCCGAGCCTGTTCATGTTATTGCTCCTATAGGTGCTACCTTTTTGAGGCAAAGGGCTGCTCAACTTCGAGCTAGCTCTAAGCGTGCTAGGGTAGAGCCTACCGGTGTCACTCCACCCCCTTCTTCTTCTTCTGCAGATCCTTTTGCAGCTGGGACTTCTTCGGATCCTGCTGTTGCTGCTGCTGCTGCTGATGTTCCTCCACCGTTTGATGAGGTTTCTGACCTTCGTCGGACGCTTGACACTGTCGTGACCGTTCAGGCGGCTCATGGTCAGCTTTTGGTGGACATCCTCGATGAGCTTCGTGCATTGCGAGCGGATTTGGCGAGCTCTCGTCGCTCTTCTCCACCTCCTTTTGATGATGAGTGAGTGCCCTTTGGCAATTCGTCACAAAAAGGGGGAGTGCATAGTTCATTAGTAGCTTGTTTTTGTGTTGAGGGGATTTACATTTTAGGGGGAGTGTTTGTTTTCTTAGTAGTGATACTGCGGAGCTTGTGGAGTTATTAGATTGTATCTAGGTGCTTCACTGTGTATTTACATTTTTAGCTCTTGATTAGGAGATATTTTTGTTGAGATACATTGTTATGTATATGTTTTCTTATTTCACTATGTTACTGTGCTTATTGACTTATATTGATGATGTTATTCATGATATATGTTTTTTATTTTGTGTCATGTGAAATTAAGAAATTTTTATTTATGTATTTCCTGTTTTTGTTCCACACATGCGTTTATGTGTTTGTTAAGTGTTACAGGAATATACAGGTTGTTTTCAGTCGAGCTGCTGTCTATCTTGCAACTGTTGGATAGTAGTTTAGGTTGAATTGTTAAGTGGCTATTTTTTTGTAATGGGCTTTTTCAATTTGTAACTTTGAGCATTTTGTTTAGTCTGTGTTTTGTCACGGATTGCCAAAGGGGGAGTTTGTTAGGTTCTAAAGACTAGGATCTAATGTATTTAGAACTTCATTTTGTATGTTGGCAAACCATGATCAAAACAATGTTGAGTCGTGTGTTAGATTTGCTCAAAGTATGGGATTTATTGTAAAGTTGGAATCGAGTTTTTATGCAGAATTACTTGTAACTTTCTGTGAGACTCGATCGATCGAAAATTAGACTCGATCGATCGAAAATCGCACAGAACGTTTTTTCTGCAGAATTTTCCAACCCAGCCCAAGCCCGTTTTAATGTATAGGGTTTTATGTTTGCCCTAAGTATAAAAGGGAAAACCCTAGCCACGTTTTGATAGTTCTGTTTTGCTGTGTTTGTGAATCTCATTGTGAGATCTAGAGGTGTTTACCTTCACATACACTTAGAGTTTACAAACTTGAGATTTATGTCAAGAGTTGTGTAGATCGTTACAGTTGCAGAATCAAAGAGCACAAAGATATACAAGCAGGTGCGCTTGTGGATTTGCTGAAGAATTCCTGAAAGAAGGAGTCCGTGGATCTCGGAGCTATCATGGGGTCATGGTAGTAAGTTTCCTACAGGCAGGTAGCAATATGACGTTAGTGGTCTAAGTTTATTGTGTAAACTTCAATTCTTTCATAGTGGATTCAGTTTACCTTGAGGATAGCTAGGTCAAATCCTCCCCAGGTTTTTACCGGTGTGGTTTCCTGGGTCATCATATCTTTGTGTTGTTTATTTTCCGCTGCTTTATTGTTTTTATATTTATTTGTGTTAACCTAGTTTAATTAAATTACCTAAGTTAATAACTTGGCTAATTCTCTAGGTTAATCTGTTGGGTTAAGGGGTCTAAACGAACTGACACTTCTCACATGATAAAAGATGGTGCTCTTCGTGGTGCTGAAGCTATATTCGGAATGCACATTGGTTCTGTCCTACCCAGAGGAATTAGCTGCAGTATGCATCTTTGAAGCAAAAATAGTAGGAAAAGATGGGCATGCTGCAGATCCCCATACAAATGTGGACCCAATTCTTGCTGCATCATTTGCAATTTTGGCATTGCAACAGCTCATCTCGAGAGAAACTGATCCGCTTCATAGTCAGGTTTGTCTCTATCCTCAAATCTTTTAATGTAATCTTTTTGAAAAGTTCCATACTGGTTGGGTACTTGGTCATGGGTTTATGTACCTGTTGGCCTCTCCACATGATAATTTAAGCTTTTGGGTTGGATGCTTATTGTAGCTTCCAATTTCCATTGTTATAAACTCACTGTATAACCTCAGGTTATAAAGTCTTCATCTACTTGAGTTTGACCACCCCTCCCACTCCCCCAACCCAAACAAAATAAATTGTCCCCCTCTATTATCTGTAAACTTAACTCTTTTAGTCCAAATTGTTTAGTAACTTTTATTGGAATTTTTTTTTTTGGGGATTATTTTCAAAATCTTTCAGCTATATGGCTGTGCAAGAATGAAGTGACTAGGCAACGTCTTCTTTTCTTTTCTTTTCTTTTTTTGTTTTTTTGGGGGGGGGGGGGGGTGTGGTATGGGTGACTGAAAGCACATAAAGCATCCAATGTAACATAGGGCTAACACCTGACTTTTCGTTGAAGGTGCTATCTGTTACTTGTGTCAGAGGTGGTACTACATTGGACACAACTCCAACATATGTTGAAATTAGGGGCACTTTGAGGAGTCTCACAACTAAAGGCTTGCACCAACTCAGGCAACGGTTGAAAGAGGAATATACTAAACCTTTTCACTTTTGGCTTTATTAAAAAATAGTTTTGCTGCTTCATTGTTCTACAACATAAGGTGGACGTGAATTCTCTTTGAAATATAAAGAAACAAATCTTTTGTACATTCCATTTCTGCATAATATACTTATTTCAATTGTTCAATACTATTTGATTCCATTTGCTGGCTTTGGCAATCCTCCTGGAAAAGGGTGAACTGTAATGGCAGAACCAAGCAGTTGGCTTTGGTCTCATGGAGATAACATTGCAATTTTTCCCCCTTCACACCGTCATTTGTTCTGTAAGTGTTTCAAGATGCACCCTTAGCTGACACTATGGTCAGCTTTATGGAGTTATTTTGAGCTTCCTATCACAATGTTTTCCCCATAACTTCTCTTCTTTTACTTTATAACTTTGTTGCGTTGGGCTTCAATGTCTTCAATTTTTTAGCTCATCAGGTCTGTGGCAAACTGCCAACTGATTTGTTTGCAAAGACAAACAGTTTAATTAATGTAATCACTGGTTTCAAAGCTTGTGTTGTATATAACTGCGGCTGGTTTTAGGTTATTGAAGGACAAGCTGCAGTACACAGATGTAATGCATATATTGACATGAAAGAAGAAGATCACCCACTATTGCCTGTTGTTGTGAATGATGAGAAACTGCATCTGCATGTGCAGAAGGTGGGCAAACTTTTGGTTGGTCCTCAGAATGTCATTGTGGGCGAGAAAATGATGGCAGGTGAAGACTTTGCCTACTATCAAGAACTGATTCCCCGAGTTATGCTTGGCATTGGAATTGGAAATAAGGAGTTGGGTGCAGTCCACTCCTCCCCTTACTTCTTTCTTGATGAAAAATGTCCTTCCTTCCAATTGGTGCAGCATTACGCACTGCTCTTGCTGAGATATATTTGAGTGAGAACCAACACTCACTTGGGCAATGAAAGTTTCAGAATATGGTGTTAATAACAGCTTCTCCAAACAAAATTGGGAGTAAAACGGTCTATTATGACCTCTCTCAAATCCTGCAAAAGTGAGAGATTTGTACACTGGGTATAACAAATTTTTTATTAATTTTAGTTAGCTCAATTGGTAAAGTTTTTTGTTGTCAAACAAGATACTTGAATTTGAATCCTATTTACACAAAAAAAAAGTCATTGGTGTCTTTTTTTGCCAAAAATGAGGGCTTTATTTTGGAATCGTAAAAATTCATATGATTTGTTGTGAATTTATTACTTTATTGAAAGTTATTGAATTATTTTGTGATTTTTTAAATAGTGGAAACTTGCGAATGGCTTAGGACGATGGGTGTGCTCTAGAAATATAGACCTCCAAATCAGTTCATAATTAGTATCCTGCCCCCAAAATCTAAAATGGGCTTTTCATAGTTTACTTAATCACTTGCTTTGTATCTTAGTGTAAGTATTTAATTTATTCGGATGCCACATGTATATAAGGCGAAATTGGACCCCGATTTCAGGCTATGCTTAAGACACTATAGTATAGTCAATCCATGTGTGTAGCTACGAACATCCTCATAGAAAATCCATGGTTTTTAAGCTGGATGAAAAATTCATGATGTTACAAAATAAAATGAGGGGACAGTTTTATATTTCTAATCTCATAATGTGGACATCCTCTTATGAGTATGAGTTCTATGTGAAACTTTCCATGTTACAAAATCTTTCGTGGGGACCATGCGATTGGGATAATGCACCAAATAAAATTACAATTACAACCACAAACACAGTGGGCCATTGTGAAAAGGTCCCAAAATCTGATTGGTGGAGACCCACTTCCCATGTTCTCCCCTCCTACTCTTTCTTGAATACATTGCACCCAAACACCTGAAGCTCTTTTTGAGGTAGGTAAGGGGAGGAGAAGTTGGTGTTCAAAGTTCAAACCACAAACATGAAATATTACAAAAGATGTCGTTATCACTAAACTATCACTTACAGTTGAATCTCATCTGAAACTCTTTCAAATTCTTAATTAACATAACACTCCTTAGATTGAAGCGTCTTGTTGTTACTTACAATAATTTATTTGCCCTAGAGTTTGTTAGACCCCAGTTTTTTTTTTTTTTTACCTTTTCAAATAAATGATATTGTCACAATAAAGGAGGGAAAAAGGAAAAGAAAAAGGGGGGGGGGGGGGGGGGTGTTTGTGTTAGGGGCCATAAAGAACTGTATAAGAAAATCGAGGCAGGTTTAAGACCACAAAGGACTGCCCTTAATATCAGAAAGCAACACTAATTAATAAATAAAGGACTAACTTTACACAAAACATTGCATGTTGTCTCTCTTTCTTTCTCTTGATCTGCATAGATCATGGACCCCCTTGACAAGACATTGCATCTTGAATCTTTATGTCCATGCACACATACACACACTCTCTCTCCCCATTAGTTGTGACTTTCTAAAAGTATTCTGCTCCAATTCTGGTTGTTTGTAACCCTCTATCCGTTTTTTTTATCCAATATGGTGATTAAAGGCTTGTAAATTGACCTCATAAAAGAAGTGACCATTTCCTCAAATTAATCACTATCCTATCTTTCAAACCTGACATGGACACCATTTTTTCTACAGATTATGTTGCTTTCAGTTGTCAAAGCAGCACAACTCATAATTGCACCAGAAAGGTTGTGCAAAATAACGATATTAGCTCTAGCAATAATGTACCTACAACACAATATTGGCTCTCACAGTCATCATCATTTAGGAATTTGCATGAGTAAACTTGTTCAACGTTTGACAGGGGCATTCAATGATAACGTGCATCGTATTTATATTTTAATTTCCCCGTAAGGAATGCACCTTCTCAATGGATGAGTCACTACAACAAAGTTGATTTTTTTCAAGGGTCAAAACCCTTGAAAAAGGTATTAAAAGCCCTCAAAATATATTATTTTGAGGGTTTAATTGACCCTTGATGACCTTTGAAACAAATACCCTCGAAACGGAAATTTCTACGGCCTTCGTGACCCTTGAAATTGAAATTTCAACGGCCTACATGACCCTCGAAACAAACGTTTAATCTTTATCAAGGATGGACAACCTTTGAAAATTTTGAAAGGTATAAAAGAAAAATAACCTTTTTTTGAGGGTCTTCCAACCCTCAAAATAAGGTTTTTCTCTTTAAAAAAAATAAATAAATAAAAACCCACAGCCATGCACATAAACTTTAAAGAACCACATATTAAAAAATCTATATTATACCAAAACACAAATATCAAAAAAAAATTCAATTAGCTTTCCAAGTTACTAAATTCTTCATTCTTGAAGTTTATGTAGACATTTTCATATTAACATTAAGGAACCATGCATAATCAAAATCCTAATCTTAATATTATTCTATTTCAATGCAAAACAACCTAATGTATTAATGTTTAAAGTGTCTCACATAAAGGATTTTGCCTTCTCTGGATACTTCTCAAAGACTGATGCATAGCAACCAACTTTCCCTTGCATTAAGAACTGCAAGGAAATAGACAAACCAATTAATCATGCACTTGTTAAATGGTTGAGGTGTTTAAATGAAAATTTGTCATACAATGAAGTCCATATTGACAAGAACAAGAAGATGTAAGTTCAAGACATTAACAAGTATTCAACAGGATGTAAAAATGGTAAGGAATTTTCAAATGATGATGCTCTTAGAAAACTAAACTGTGAATCCCTTAACTAGAACTTACATGAATGCAACCTTTGACAGCAGCACGACGGCAAAAAGCCTGTGGTAGTTCCCTGTGACCATAAATTGGATACATAAAAGCCCCAAGTGCATTTGGAAACCTGAGAGGGACAAGAAACATAAAAGCACATACTTGTGGTACCTTGCTTCTTAAAATAAAAACCAACCAAACATTCTTGATTCAAGGATGCAAACAAGAAACATAATGCTCTAGTGAAACAGTCAAGACAGTAAATATAATTACACGCCCAACAAGGCCCCTAAATTAAGGGTTCTCACATCAATATGGAGAATTAATTTAGGTTACTTACACTAAATGTTTCATCAAGAGTTTGTCACTGCCATCAAGAAAGAATACAATGAAGAATAAACAGGTATAAATTCATTTTTCTTCACAAGCTTTGTGGAATACAAATATCCTACATGTAGAATGCTCCTTTGTTTCAAATTCTCATGGTCAATTTCCTCACAAGTAATTTGCATGATTTCCTTTTAAAGCAGAATTGTTTCATGCCAAATGTTTAACTAATGTGACTCTGATATTTTCCCTTCCACAAGAAAGGTTTCCATGAAAGTCAGCCCGATATTAAGACATATGAGGTGGAAAAGGCAGAGTGCCTACAAAAGTTGTCTACACTAGCAAACAAAATAAACCATGTCAAGAAAGCAATTCTGGTGGCAAACAGAAAATATCACTCTCAGGTTACTCTTAACATGAATTATTTAGTTGGAATTAATATTTATTAAAATTATACAGACACACACACATATAAAAATATTTATAAATAAATAAATAAAAGGGTATTCCAAGCACACAGAATTATTGATTAAATTAAACGTACAATTTGATATTCCCAAAAAAGAGAATCATTGATGAGCTATAATAGTAAAATTGGTAAAATATCCACATCTAAGTAATAAGCAGTTCTATCATTTTGTAAGAGTCCAAGATCTAGATTAACAGAATTACCTGCATGTGTTGTGGTACAACGTCCTGCTAAACTGATCTAAATCCAGGACACCTTTACAACCAGCCACCACCTCCAGAACTTGCCTAAAATGCCATGAAACATAGTCTCAAGAAACTAGTAAAAAATTACTTTTCTTTTTCTTTTTTTGATAATTAAAAAAAATTAATTACTTTTCTTTTCTATAGGAACAAAGCTTTATTGATCATTTTAATTTATTTTTTTCCCTTGAAAAATTTCATTAACTCTATATGACATCTATCCATAAAAAAATTCAATAAGTAATATAATTCATCTGAAAAGAAATGACATTAAACAGGTTATGACAAAGCGCTAGGGAAAATAAAATCACTAACCGAACTAAACAGGGTTCATTGCGGCCTTTCACAATGTACTCCTGATCATACTTTTCTTTTTTCTTAGAGGGCCAGATAGATTTACAAAACTAATCCCAGCATGAGTATTCTTGATTTCACAATATGGAGAATCTGTCTCAATCATCATTCTCTCCATAGGAATGCCCCTCACAACCTCAAGATTCCCAGTTGTCTTTAGTGAGCAACCATTTACTCCTGTTCAGTACCAAAAACTGAGTAATAGTTATGACATTGACCAGGACATATAACCAGTGATTGATTCAAAACAAAATCCAATGTGTGAAACTTTGGGGGATCCCTCAGGGAGAGGAGGGGGGGGGGGGGGGGGGGGGAGGGATCAACAAGTTTCCAAAAATGCATAAATATAAATTTGAAGTGTTATATTAGACACAAGGAAGAAGCAGATTTTATATATGTAAACTGTTCTGTAAACAACATACAAAATATATGTTGGAAAAATGATTTCGTTTCTTCAACCCAGCAAAATATATGTTGGACAAACAAGCATGCAACATTTCTGTAAACACTAAAAAATGAAATGTTGCAATCAAAGCAACCATTGGAATTTTCCGAGTCTCTTGATACACCTTGGATTGATTTCCATTCCTGAGCAAAGTAGTGCTTAAATGCCATGGATCTGTAATCAGCACTACTTTTATTCTGTGACAGACAAAGAGGATTGAAATCAGTTAGTACTCAGAATTCACAAATCTGATGGTATTTAAACATCAACCTTGAGACCAATAAGAATAAGAAACTAAACTATTTTGAAAGAGAAGCACGCAGACAATAACAACAAAAAAAAAACCCTAAATATAAATATCTTCAATAGACTAATCAGGGTCTACTAGATGAGCATCTCCTAATGTATGAGCACCAGAATAGTCTTGTTGATCTTAAAGACAAATGATTCAATAAGAAAATAATAATTTCACAGCTGTTAAGTAGATCATAATGGCTTTGAACCAGGTTTACAAACAAGTGAACACCTTATTATCCAGTTTAAACCTCCATGTAATAGAAAATGGTATTAACACCTGACACTTAATCCAAATTTCAAATTCCACAAAAATCAGCTCAAATACATTACACATGATCTATTCACAATTAACATTTTCCTGATATACTTGTATAAAGTTCATTGGGCATAAGTTGTAACTTTAACATAGCAAATCAAATCAGATCTATATGGTAGGGCTCCAAGCAAGCAAAGGGAATCAATAAAGAGCAAACAAAACCAAATTTAGTTCCCTACAAGTACTCAAATCTCTATTTATTACTAGAGTTGCATGATGTTTCAACATCCTTTGCCAGTAGCTATAGAAACAAAAAGAAAGTGAAGTCAAAATCTACAGCTGGGCTTGCTCCATCTGTCATGAAGATATCATTTGGATTAGCTAAGAAAACCATCACGAGCTTCAATACCAGCCACAATGGTATCACTTAAGAATAACCCAAAAAATATCATTTTTATTTCCTACAATAAAACAGAGCTACCAAGCACTTTATTTAAATGAGAAGCAGCAATAACTATGGATTCAACAATCAAACAAAACGAATCAGAAGTTAAGAGAAAAATATACCATATACGATATTTTGAGAGGCATTATCTTCCTCACTTTCCTTCGGGAGTAAAAGCGTAGTGGTTATGTCATTTTGTTCCTCAGCTAAATCCTTGACCTTCCTAATGGGATTTTCTCTTTGAGATTGATCTTCATTACCTACCATAAATAATCTATCTGTATTGTATACGTTAATCTGTTGGCAAAATGATTAAAATCTAAAAGGCTTTGTCTATGATCTGAATCATGTGTGACAAACAAATGAAGATTGTTTTGTGATTTAATCATAGATTACACTAGGTGATGAGCTAGATATGACATTGTTAATGATTTTTGGAAGTCCAGCTACAAAAGCTTTTGTGTATACTCCAAATTTCCTACAGAGAAGAGTACTCTTTAACACAAGTTTCAAATGTATAAATTATAAATTTGTAGCAACTTCTTGATATCACATAGTCCGGTCATTTCAAAATTAGGGAACTCAAAAAACTCTAATTTATACTCCATAACACAAAAAACCAATAAAAATGGCTAATCAAATTGCATTGATTTTAGCTTAAATAGCTTGAGAAACACAAAGACTTGCACTGCACTGGTATAATCAATATATCCATTGGGGAAACCTATATGATAGCTGATTTTCAATAATTAACATACACAGAATTTTCAAAATCAGCTTCAAATTCTTAGATAAAATACTGGAAAACAAAAAATAACAAACATAGCACCACCAGAAACCTCTTAGATCCAACCCATACATCAGATTCCAAAGGACATGTAATCCAAACCCTAGCCCCCAAATTATACCAAAGGACATGTAATCCAAATCCTATAGCCCCCAAATTATACCAATGGTGAGGAAGAGAAATATCTACCGATGGAGAGAGAGAAAACGAGAGAGAATACCAAAAATTGTTTGCATAGTTTAGCTATGTGATTTCCATAATTTCTCGGGAAACAAACAAAGAAAGACAGACCTGTAATCGGAAAATGAGGTGGCGAAGAGTGCTCAGTCGTCGGAGATGAGATAGCTGACCACCGCAAATCAATCCGTCGGAGATGAGATGAGCTCCAATCTTTGAGTTTACTGAGATGAGCTCAAATCGATTTTGAGAGAATTTTCTGAGATAGCTCTGATTTTGAGAGAATTTCTGATCGTGGAGCGTGAACAAAAATGAGCTTCCCCTTTTGTATTTTAATTTTTGGACTTTATTTCAAGGGTTGGAAATTTTGAGAGAGCTTTTTTCAAAGATTGTGATAGGATGCGTTGAAAAATGTTTTAATTTAGAGCTACAATTAGCGCTGGAGTGATTGTATAGGTTTATTTCGAGGGTTTTAATGACCCTCGGAATAAAGAAAATCAAATTTCTCCGCGCGCCCCAATTTCTAGCGATGGTTCGACCTTTTTAAGCAACCCTTGAGAAAAGTGGGTTGAAACAAGTGAAGTTTGTTGTAGTGAGTCTATATGTTTTTATTTGATTTTAGAATATAATCTTTTGTATAACGCTTTGTTTGTTTCTTAGTAAAATTTTTTTTAGAAAAATTTTTTTTTTTCATTTTCACGTGTTTTTTTATAGATAAAATGTAGTTAAATTTATAAAATATTTCCTGTTGGCCGTAAAATCATTTATAAAAAGTTGTAAAATAAACTGTGGCTTCTCCTCTCGTATTTGATGGCTAGGTCATTGGCTAGACACCGCTCCGATGACCAGTGTCGGCTGTCCGGTGACTGGAGACTGCTTTGGTGACTGGCACCAACGGTTTGGTGTCCAAAGACTCCGTTCAAGCAACTAGTGCTTGCAATTTGATGGCCAGAGACACTGCATTGACCAATGCAAGAGGTCCGATAACTGGAGATGCCATTTTGTCGACGGGTCATCGGAGACATTGCTCCGATAGTGATCATCAACAGTTTGGTCACCAAAGCCATCATTTTGATTACCGATTCCAAAAGTCCAGTCACAAAACCTCCAGCACTAGTGGCTTCAATGGCTGAGCTATCAGTTTTGGTGGTTTGTTTGAAAAATTTTACTTGTCATACCAAACACCTAAAAATATTTTACTGAAAAATTTTACTTGCCATATTAAATGCTTGAAAATTTTTATTTACTATACCAAACACCTAAAAATATTTTACTTTAAAACAAATAGAGGATTAATGTTGTGGAAATAAAAATGGAACCCTGAATGAATGATTCATTTTCTTGTGGTGTACGTCCATGTTCCCTTTGCTTGTTCAATTATTTGATATTTCAATTGAACCATGCAAACAATTCACAGAAACAATGTTTTTCAATAATTTATACTTTCGGCTAAAAGTGTAGATGTAGGAAGAATTTTACCTGTCATACCAAACACTTAAAAATATTTTAGTGAAAAATTTTACTTGCCATATTAAATACCTGAAAATTTTTATTTACTATACCAAACACCTGAAAATATTTTACTTTAAAACAAACAGAGGATTAATGTTGTGGAAATAAAGATGGAACCCTGAATGAATGATTCATTTTCTTGTGGTGTACGTCCATGTTCCCTTTGCTTGTTCAATTATTTGATATTTCAATTGAACCATGCAAGCAATTCACAGAAACAATGTTTTTCAATAATTTATACTTTCGGCTAAAAGTGTAGATTTAGGAAGATTTCGAATTTGCAATTATGCACGAATTATTAGTCACCCCTACATAAAAAGAGCACCTCAAAGTTTTTGTACTAAAAAATGTGAAAGAAATTCAATCACAAATAGGAATCAAGACACATGGCACATCTAATTGCAACCTCTTGGCCAATATTGTAATGCTCACTATATTCTTAAATTGTTCTTCATTATTTTTTATCTAAAAACAAAAGTCGTTTTCTTAATTTCAGTCATTCATATAATTTAATGATCTTGATCGTTTACTGTTAATTAAAACAGTTTTAAGTTGTGACAACTCATACTAGCATTATCATGGTCCATACATACATGATACATGCATGCTCTAACACATTAATTCCCTTCCTTGAGTACATAGGAATTTTTGTAGACCATAGGTCTAATCTTACTCTTTTCATGTTTGAATTTTTCATGCACGAGCGTTTGAGTTTTGACTGCAACAAAGACTTTTGTTGTAAAATGTTGCCTACAATTTTACATTTCATAGCTGTATATGTTGGGCAAGGCACTTAAAAGCATCCTCCAATGACAGAGAATATTCTTTGATTATGCAATCATGCAATGATAAGAAACTAAGAACTTGTTGGGCTCTGTGGAGACTAGTTTATATTTGATCCGGTTGACGACCCGACCCGACTCGACCCGAATAATGTTGCGTGGTTTTTAATGGGAGATTTTCTGAGGCTTAGTTCATGGAGCGAACGCTTGGGCTGATAGGCCCAAGCTGGAGCGCTCATGGACAAGCCTTTTGGGGGTCCGAGGGCAATGCACTTGGGGAAAATTTTTTGGGCCCATTTTGTAGCTCCTGTGAGCAGGATATAAAAAACCGTCTTTTTGGTGATTAGGGTTTTTTGTCTTGTTGTATTTTTGAGAGAGCAAAAAAAAACACTGTAGCCGCACTTTGTATTTTTCCCTGATAATAGTAAAATTCCTACAACTCCGTGGACGTAGACAAATTGCCGAATCATGTAAATATTGTCATGTGCGTGTGATTGTTTTTCTTTGGCGTGTGCTTTCTCTATTTTTGTTTTCTCATAGGTTGGGAATTTCGGGTTAAATTCCCTACAGAACTACCCTTATTTTGTTTAGGAAAAAGGTTACTTCCAAAACCATTTGGAGGAGAATTTCTCTAACACAATACATGTCAATTGATAAAATTATTTACATATACTTTAGTCCTATGATCTATTTAATGAATTATGTGACTTAGTTAAATAAACACGCAGATAGTTTTATGAATTGCTACGTAATAGGTTGGTGGAGATTTCTCCAAACTAGTTTGGAAGATTGGTTTATGTAATACGAAATATAAAAACCAAAGTAATGGGTGGTTGAGTAGAGTTGCTTTATAAAGCTGAGCAATGCTCTAGATTCTATTCTAACCGACCATCCTAACAAAGAAACAATGGAATGGCCAGCACCTGCCTTGATTAGAATCTCCTAATCAGCCTATACATCGTAGATGATTTTGTAAACCCATCTTTACTAATGAAAAAGGAGAAAGATAATCAAACAAAGTCAACCGAAATTCTAAACTTTTGCCTGCTTGTTGGCTGGTTTTTGTGTGGGTTTTGCATCAGATAGAAAGATATGTTGGTTGGAGAAGTTTGTTTGCCTCGGAAAGGTGCAGTGGTTGAGAGCTTAGGAAAAAAAGCTTTAAATGTTGAGGTTCTGTTAAGAGTCCCATGGTGGTCATTGCTGAGTCATACCCACGTGTAAGGACCTTAGTAAGTAATTGGGTCTTTTCTTTTTGTGTTTCTATAGAAGTTATATCAGTTTGGTCCAAATTTGAAGGACAAAACAAAACTAGAGGGGCATGAATTTTCATTTTTTTTCAAAAGGGTGCTTTGAGATGGATCGAGAAATATTAATTGTACCAAATTAATCCTCGAGTAGGTGCAGTTTGGTGAGGTTGTGAAATATCATGTTGAAGGAAATTCTTCCTCTCTCTCTTCTCCCTAATTAAGTAATTATCATAGAGAGAGAAAGAGAGATTGGTAAACCGAACAAGAAGTTTTTTGGAATTTAATCCAAAATTATAAGAGAAATAAATTGGAAAAGAGAGAGATAGGATTGGTAAACCCAACAAGAAGTTTTTTGATAATTAACCCAAAATTATAAAAGAAACAAGTTGGAAAAGAGAGAGAGAGAGAGAGGATTGGTAAACCCAACAAGAAGTTTTTTTGATAATTAATCAACCAATATATAAAAGAAAGTACAAATTGGAAAGAAAGAAAGAAAAATGATTAAGCATAGCCAATTGAGAAGCAGCAGCCCATGTGAGATATCAACTTTCTAGTATGTAGATCTTTACACGCAAAACTTAACACACATTTTCATGATCCCTACGTTTCATCCATCCCTAGTCAAAAAAGTCATGGAAATAAAATGTAAAGTGATTATCATTGCTTAACCACTAATTTTTGGGCGTAAGCATTTTCTTGAGTTGTTAACTTGTTATGGTAAATTAATTCTAGTAAGTAGTTTCTAAAATTTTCCAATCTATTTTGAAATGGGTTAGATTAGTTTTTTTTTTTTTTTTTGGTTGCATCAAGCATAGACTTTAATATGGGTCTATTTATGTCAAAAGTTTTTTTTTGATACAGTAGTATTTCAAGTCCCTTTTATATGGTAAACCTGCATTTAAAAGACCTTTTCTCTCACCACTTGTTGTAAAAAAACAAAAAACAACATCATAACTAATGGTATTTTTGTTTGTACTAGATATTTAATGTTACTTAATAAATTTGACATCGGGATATATATTCTGAAATCAGTTAATTAAAAAAATAATCCACTCTTCCCTTATGGTTAAAGCTAATCTTTCTTTAAACATTTTGTTAGACTGTAAGACCCTTCTTTACAGCGAAAAAAAAAGCACAAAATATGTTGTTTTGTTATTAATTAAGTACACTGAAATTGCAATTCATATTAAATATTTATTTATTTTTCTTTACATAAAATGTTGTTTTATTTTAAAAAACTTTATTTAGTTAGCTATCTTTCTAGTTAATTTAACTTTTTTTAATTATTATTTAAAATGCAACAGGGACACCTAAAGAGGTTGACAACTTGATGTAGCTCACAACAGCTAGTATTTTTTTTCCTTCTTTTATGACGATGATATCATTGGTGAACTTTAAATTGAGTAAACTTAAGAATTTATGTATTATTTAACTTTTATTTTTAAATATTTTGTTATTTTTTCTCTTATTTGTATTGATAGGAAGAAAAAATTATTATTATTATTATTATTATTATTATTCATTTGAAAAAATATGGTTCAAATTGTAACCTAATTGACCTTGTAACATGATCAGCCCAACCCGTTTGCAACCCATTTAGGACAGTTCAAATATGACTCGAATTCAAATGGATCAAACTCGAACCAGATTAACTTGATTTGTTTATTGGTCTATCACCAATTCACTTATGAGAAAGTCTAGGAGCACAACAAAATCTCACAACATTTTCACAACACTCTTATTTTAAGTTATGGTGATTCTCGATATAATTTTATTTTGACTTTTAGTGAACTGACACCTTAACTTGTTATGAAAATGTAGTGAGATTTGTTATGTTAGTAAAATAACTCATCAACCCATATCACAAAATCACAATTAAACTCTGTTTTTTGTTTTGGCTAAGTAGTTCACAACTTAACTTGATTGCCCACCTTAAGTTATGTATTACTAGTATTAAATTGATTATAACCAATGTTTGGTGAAGAGCTAAACATTTAAATGGGCAGCATGTATGGTATGTCCCACACAAGATCCATACCTCAGGGCCCAGGAGTCTAGGTTTGGCCACATAAGATGGACTTACACGACGGACAGTGTGAGTTATGACACGAAAAATCCACGAGTCGGTGGGTGATGAAAATGTGGTATCCTTTTTCAATGGTTTCTTTCTCTTGGCCTCACCAATTTTCACCTCTCTTTCTCACTATAAATCTGCCAACTCTGCTCCATTGCTCTCTCCCTCTTCTCTCCCTCTTCAGCTTTGGAGTTTGAAAAGAATTCCAGAGAGAAATAATAAACTAAGAGTCTCTCTCTTTGTGCAATTAGTGGCACTGCATGTGCTCAGAGAATCACACTGAATTTTGCTTTATTTTGCTTATATACCCCACCGTCCATCCATTATACTCTCACTATATCTACATATAAAACCACTCTCTTCTCATTGTTACACCTCTCCCTTCTTCTCTTTCTTTTCCCATTTTGAACAACTTGGATTTTATATCTCTCATTCATTCTTGATTCATAGAAATGGGTGAAGAAGCTAAACAGGTGAGGCTTTTGATATCTCTGAGTTTTGGCTTTTTTGGAGCTGCATTTTATTTTAATCCCTACTGATTGTTTTTCATTTGTATTTGGTAGGAACAAGCTAAGGCAGAGGCTAAGCCAGAGGAGAAGAAGGAAGAGAAAGCAGAGGAGAAGAAGGAAGAGAAGGCAGAGGAGAAGAAGGAAGAAGAGCCAAAGCCACCAGCTCCGTTTGTCTTGTACGTGGACTTGCATTGTGTTGGATGTGCCAAGAAGATTGAGAAGTCCATCATGAAAATTAGAGGTCTCCCCCTCCCTTGTCTCCCTTTCTCTTTGTTAATTGTTATTTATGTTTTTGTTTTTTAATGCTAGTATGTGTTAGCATATGTGTATATATATAGATTTATGCTAGGACACAACAAAAATTAATAGCATTTTTGAATTAGCATTAAAAATATTTTAGACTACATACCAGGTGGTAGACTAAGGGCCAAACGTAAGAAATTTATAGTAATATTGTTTGTATTTTTTGGAAATATGTTTGGGTGAAAAAATGTATAAAAAAATGTATAATATTATTTAAATACTGAAAATTATTGTTTAAATAACAGTAATAAACTATCCCTAATTTAGGAACGTCGTGAAATGATTGTTATATCTTTAGTTTCATTGGTGTAAATATGTGTTCAAACTTGCTACATACACTGAATTTTGCACTGAAATTCACACGCGCACTCACATGGCGTCTCACTTGGCCCAACACATCACCAAAAAAAACGGTAGCCTTTTAGTTTAAAAAAATATTACTAGACTTATTGATGTGTTGGAACTTGTGTGCTAAACCTGTATGTTGCTGTAAGCAGGAGTGGAAGGGGTTGAGATAGACATGGCTAAAAATGAAGTGACTATAAAGGGGATAGTGGAGCCCCAAGCTGTATGCACAAAAATTATGAAAAAAACTAAGAGAAGAGCAAAAGTCTTATCTCCATTACCAGCATCCGAGGGTGAACCCATTCCAGAAGTTGTTACTTCACAGGTACCATGTAGTTCCTTTAATTATTCTAAGTGAAGTGCTTACTGAATTTTTCGCAAAGTACATGAACCAACATGTGTGGTTTGTTGTGTTCCAGGCTGGTGAATTAAAAACAGTGGAGCTCAATGTAAACATGCACTGCGAGGCCTGTGCTGAGCAACTTAAGAGGAAGATACTGAAAATGAGAGGTACTATTATGTTTCATATTCCCTAATCTGTATAAGCTAAATGAATGATTTGTGTGTACGAGCAAAAAAAGTTAATTTTTTGAGTGTGACCTGGCAACTACAAGAAATAATAAGTCAGGGAAAGGAATCTCCTCCTTTTGATACATTTTTTTTAACACACTTATATTTAATGTGTTAAGTTGTGATTGATTTGTGAGAATAGAATAGTGACTTATGTGATAGTTGTAGACAGTTTATAATTTGTTGGTAATTTGTGAAATTACGTGTATATTTGAACTTGATTTTGGAAATGTTTTTTTTCCCAAACAAATTTTGAGAGAACTCTTCTACTCCATTTTAAGTCACTAACATATTAAATAATAATTTGACTTCTTTAATAAATAATCCACGTAATTAAAATACATATATAAATAGTGTTTTGATCTGTGATATATGTCATCCAATCGGTTTTATATAGGAGATTAATTTTTCATTGATTTTGATTTTATTGTTAAAGGGTTTAAAATCTAGACTTGAATGTATCTCGTGCATCAATTTGTGTACCCTCTCTTTTATAATGTGCAGTAACACAATATTGACTTATCAACATCTAAGTGACCCAATAAATTACCTTATACATAAGAAATTTCATAGCGTATGAGTTCTAAGTTGTAGGGTTCACACACGCATATATGATGTATATATCTGAGAAATAATATGAGATACTAATATTATGTGTGCATTATAACAGGGGTCCAAACCGCCGTGACTGAGCTTAGTACTGGTAAGGTCGTGGTGACTGGGACAATGGACGAAAACAAGCTTGTAGATTATGTTTATAGGCGCACCAAAAAGCAAGCTCGAATTGTACCACAACCCGTGCCTGAACCAGAGAAGAAAGAAGAAAACAAAGAAGGTGAGAAGCCAGCAGCAGAAGAAGTAAAACCAGAAGAAAAGAAAGAAGAAGAAAAACCACCAGAAGAAGCTAAGAAGGAAGAGGGTGACAAGGGTGGTAACAATGGTGAAAGTAATGAGAACAAAGGTGGTGGTGGTGGTGAGGAAAACAAGGAAGAGGCCAAGAAGGAAGGTGAACAAATTGTTGTCATCAACAATAATATTGATGAGGAAGGTATGAAGAGAATGATGTACTATTACCAGCCAATCTATGTGATGGAACGAATCCCACCTCCTCAGCTCTTCAGTGATGAGAATCCAAATGCATGTTGCATTTCATAACAATTTGATCAAATTATTATATGGTCAAAAAAAAAAATGTTATTATAATGTGAATTGTCCAATAGCTTCTAGCACTGCTCCTGATGAGAGAATTTTATAGAGATGTTTGGTGTAAGGTGTCAAAAGGAATTAGATCGAAATTGATGAATAATAATTTAATCATTCTCTGAATCTTTTGTATTATAGTTTAAATGAATGCATATATGATCAATCAATTAATTAGCCATATACTATATAGTTAAGAATATTCTGAAGTTTTAAATATTTGTCCTTTGGGCCAAAATGGGCAAATGCCCTTTTCGTGCAAAAAAAAAAAAAAAAAAATAGCGTTTTGCTCCATTTCTTAAACTAATTAGGGAAATGTCCCTATTTTGTAACTCGATTTTCTAAAAATAATTAAGCCTCATAGTGGCGTTTTTGAGGAACTTATAGTGACGATTTAAAGACTTATAGTGGCTTTTTAAGGATCTTCAAAAACTCCACTGGCTCCTTAAAAACGCCACTATAAGGCTTAACTTGATTTTCCCTAGTTAGTTTGGAAAAGGAGGCATAATGCTGTATAATTTGCGCGAAAAGAACAGTTGCCCATTTTGCCCTTGTCCTTTGGCAATTGCTTCCTTTGTTTTATTTGGGACTTTAATATATTTAAACAAACGTAACCAATTGATCGATATAAGGGGATTGCTTTTAGGCAAATTGTTTGAAAAAAAGGACATTTGCAAACTGTTGATGCAATCATGTGTCGATGTATGTAACAACATGCGGTAGGCGCACTAGGCAACGCAAGTAATCACAAAAATTCCCATTCGATATTATAAGTTTTTGTTTTTACTTGTAAGCACACCTAATACTATAATCATGCACTAATTAATTCACATGGTTTCTGTGAACCGTGTCAAGCAAAGATTGATCGATGTAATCTATGGGAAAGAATGGTATCTTCGGCATCTAATAATAAAGAATATTTCAGTACCCTCTTGTTAAGAAAACATACATCTGCAAGATGAGATCATTATATCTGCCAAACTTCGCAACAATGTTGAATCAGATGCAACATCAGTGATTAGTGTACGTGCTCGTGGGTGGAGTGGAGGTGAGGGTTTACATGAATAGTTTTCACAATTAATTATTAAAACTAAATAAATCTGCAATGGATTACTTGGGAGTTGGCTTAGTGTGGTTTTTAAAGCCTTATGATATCCATAAAATCATAAGTTCGAAACATCTTGTTAGTATTTTGAGATCACCCCATAGGCAATATTTATTTCACACTAGTTGCTGCACACAACCGTACATACACATGCAATTTATACTAAAATTGTAACTCGTGTATGTATATGGTTGTGTGCAACAATTGAGTGTGTATTATTAATTAACCTTTAAAAACTAAAAGATAATTACAATTATTGTATGTGTATTTTTTTTTCTTCTAATTGTTAATAGTACTTGATGTTCACTTGAATGGTTTTTTAGTTTACAAATAGTTCTCAGTTAGAGCTTACATGAACTTTTGTTTCTAAACTAATAGAGGAGTTGCAATGAGTTTGAAAGTGTACATGGTATATATGTTCATTATATGGGAGAAAACCAAAATTCCCACCAACTTCTTATTGTACACTTTTGGTGCTGAAGCCTAATAAATGGAAAAAGAATCCCACTGCATAGTCAGATAAAATGTTGTGCATGCGCATGTTCTTTCTTTTCTCTATACTTATCCCTAAATTTCTGAAAATGTTCTACTTTTGCCATATTTGTGCTAAAATTCTCCTTTCTGATCCTATTTTTACTTGAAAGAATGATAGATTGAATTTGGAAAGGGTGGCAAAAGCAGAACTGCATAGGCCCCATGGCTTCCTGTGATGACCACTGTTGATACTTGATAAGCCGCAGATTAACATTAATTATGACATGCATACCCTTGCAATCATTGAGCAGTCCTGTGATCCGAATATTCATCTTTACAAGGTTTTGAGTGGGTACAGAAGTCAATTCAGGATAAGAGAAAAAAGCTAAAACTATTGCTAATTCATGTTTTTGTGGATGTCACATGAATAAAGGATAAAAACTGACGTGTGGGGGTTTGAGAAATTGAGAGATTCCCTGTGAAAAAAGATCAGAGGTGTGGGCGTTTCACATGGTTGTGGGTCTCACATGTGTTTGAGATCTGACTCATATTCATGGTCTGAGTGAGACACAGAAATCCACATCAATGGAAGCCATTGGATCCATTCTCAAAACGTGGCAGAGGGGCGGCGGTGCTGATGCCATTACACCTATCCATATGTCCTTTTGTCTCATACACAAAAGTCATGCTTGTCATGGTGAATCCTCAAAAGTTGAACACAATGTGTGGTGATTAAAGGAAAGCTGAAATATATCAAACAAAAAGAATTCTGTATATGAAGCTGATGTAGTATATATTATCAAACAAGATAAAGAAAAAAGTGAAGCTAAAGGATGTGGTTCAGAAGTTACGAAAGGACACAAATATGCATCAACTTCTTACACCAAAATAAAATAAAGCACAGCATAGACTAAGCTTAGTTGAAAAAAGAGAGAGGGAAAGCATGCTTAAAACAACTTTGTTGACTAATCTTAGCGCATTAAAGTATCAAGCTACTTTTATTGACTACTATATCAATTAGTGGTTTCTGCTTTCTACTTTCTAGTACTTGAAAGTTGTAATTCTATGTTTGTATTCGAAAAAAATGTTTCATCAATGTATGGATATTCTAGTATAGTAACATTGAGCAGATGTATAGAGCAAAGTGTTAATATATAGTGTAACATTCTGGTTTGGGTGGTGCCAAATGTAGCACTAGTAGTCATTAGTTTGTATTAAGAAGCATCTTTGGTAATTTCAGAGCTTAAGTATTGATGGATCCATAAAATAAGAGGGTGTGTGTGGCTAAATTAACTAATAGGTTGAACAACCTGCGTCATGTATGTGTCTAATATTCTTCAATCTGTTTGTCTTCTAGAAGTCTTTCCACCCATTAGAGATTTGTGTGTCGAACCTAGCTAACTGACTAAATTTTTTTGAAATTTTAAGTTTAGATCTCAGACAGCCTAACTGCCAATTCTTAGTTAATTTATTTAATGATTAGACAAGTTAATTAGAACAAGATTCAAATCACAAATAACTTATTATTTAATATTCATACATAAACATAGACAAAGCATGCATGATTAAAACAAAAACATATTAATAACCGATTATTTGTTCACAAAATGAAAATCCTTGTAGAAACATCTACCAAGGTAAAAACACTCTGAGAGTAGAATAGAACCTCAAAATTCAAAGGCAGTATAGAAGGTTATTGGTGATTACTCACGAGACATCATCTACCTATTGACCTGACTATAGTACTCAAACTCTCTATTCTTGCTAACAACAATAGACTCTTGCCTTGTTCCTTTTATGTGATTAACTTCACAAATGATTGCCTCTTGCAAACAAACGATTTACTCTTGGAGATTTTTTTCAGTATGAGTAAATTGAAGACATGTCTATGTATTCAATGATAAAATTCCAGCACACTCATATATTTGAGATCAAGGTGCTTCGCTCAGTGACCTCTTAAGGATATTCATAGGAGGGGTTTAGGAAGATAATAGAATTCTCTCTATTATTGCAACTGTCTTTTTCCCTGAAATTAGGATTAAAATTATACTTTTATATGAGAAGGGATTAAGGTTGCAGTGGCCACAAAATCTGCCGTAGAAGATAAGTTCCTAATCTTTCAAAAATATTAATGCATGGTTTCGCTCAAACAAGAGACTGTCAAAACTTCCTCGTTTGATTTTCAATTTTGCTCAAGCTAGTTAACACAAGTGAGCTCTTCATTATTGCACAGTGAACAGTAGCTTCACCTTTAAACCCATTTTACATCCTTCATGAATACAACCCAAATATTACAATACTTTTTTCATGGAATATACCAGCTCTAGATCTTTGAATATATTGCTAATACTGTGGATTTTTTTGGATGACACATCATAAATCGTGAGCCTATTGATTCCTGATGAGATGTCATAAGTAATTATATATAAAATCTTTCTTACACTACATTTGAAATTTTCTAAAAGAACATAATAGAATGAAATGATAAATTAAAAAAGAATGAAATGAAATGGAAAGTAATATACTGTATTTTTTAATGGGTTTAAAAATTCATAAAAAGAAAGTGAAAATGAAAGAAATATATTATTCTTCTATTACACTTTCCACATTTCATTTCCCTTTTTCATGATAAGAATAAAATTGTCATTTTACCTCTATTTCTTAAATAATAAGTGCTTCTCCAACTTTTAGTAGGAATATTACCATGGAATGAAATGAATTTCTTCTCACTAAACCCTCAAACAAACAAGATAATAGATATAATATTCCTTTAAAATTCCTTTCACTTCATCTCATCCCAAAATAAAATAAAATAAAATCCTCCTTAGAAGAAAAAAAATTTAGGTTATATTAATGAGCATCCTAGCGAGAGAGAGGGACTTTATTGAAGAGGAAGCATACCTTTTGATGTCAAACAAGTTCTAAGAATGACTATAATATTTATTCAGCTTTAAAAAAATTAAAATTAAAATCCTCCTTAGAAGAAAAAAACTTTAGGTTATATTAATGAGCATCCTAGATAGAGAGGGACTTTATTGAAGAGGAAGCAAACCTTTTGATGTCATACAAGTTCTAAGCATGACTATAATATTTATTCAGCATTAAAAAAAAATGACCATAAATTTAGAGATAAGATTAAGGGTGCATCGATCTGATCATTGCAAATCTAAGGAAAGAATGCATGCATGTGCATGGCGGTCTAATCAATGAGAGAGCATAAAATGATGATGCTTTGAGTACTTCATCATAATAACAACTTCACATTTATAATCGATGGCTACATAATCATAATCTTATATGCTTTAATCTCTCTCTCTTCATAAAGAAAAAGAACTTCAAATTAGTTTAATGAGTCTATTAATCTTTAAGTTTCCAAAGTTTCAACATCGCAATATTCACGTAAACCAATCTTCTTTGGTAAGGAAAACAACCCATGTGGGAGCCAACATATAAGACTGTGTAAACTCCTATGAAAAGTATAGAATACAATGCACTTTTGGTTAACCAAACAGAGATGCTGACACAGCTTTGCACTCATCTAAGTCACCAGCCCACACATCCATTCAATACAGGAATTTCTCTAATCAAATCACTAATCAAAGTACTATCTTTTAAGTAAGTTCTAGTTAGCTTAATTGGTAAAATCTCTGATAGTTGTATAAGAGATCTGGGGTTCAATCCCCGCCTACACCAAAAACTGATTGATGTCTTAGTCTAATGATAAAGAACTATCACCAGGAGCGGACGTCATAGGTTGAAACTCTCTAAAAAAAAGTACTATTTTTTAAGTAAGACACAATCCTCTTCAACCACCTCAAGCGGCCAAGGATGTTAAAGCATAAGCAATATCACCAAGGAAAATGTAATGGAAATCATGGAAAAGTGAAAAAGGGGGTACTATCTTTCTTTTCTAGGGAATCTAGGATTATCTTAGACCTTTATCAATGTGTTATGTACATTCTATATAAGACCTAACAAACCTGATATACATATAACGATCGACCAACTTATAGTTGAGAAGCAACTGCACAATATTATCAAGAACAATAGCAAGTATTTGCATGGTAACTTGGGAGTTTTGAATAATGGCAGACATGCAAATTGTTCCAGCTTGCAAGAATGTGGAAGCACAATATGTGGAGATGATGGTGCCTCTGTATTCTTATGGGTGTGAGAAGAAAGTGAAGAAGACCTTATCCCATCTCAAAGGTAAATTTAGAGGATTAATTTCCACACTTCTATCTTCAGGACAATAAGATTAATTATATTTTGATGTTGCTCATGTATTTTGTTTGGAATAATATTCATGTGTCATGTAAATTTCTGTTTCTTAATTAGAACATCTTATCTATTTTAAGAGGAAAAATATACCATTTATTTGATACATTAGTCATCCTTCTTATATGCGGCAGACCTCACAAGTGGAGTCCACCCATGTAAGAGGGAGGCAGATATACCTTCTCATCCCAACAAAGCTAGGTGATGGTTATATTAATTAAGTATAGCATATACTGTTTTATTGAAGTGTTGGTCAACCTACGTATAAGACAGACTTGGATTTGGGTGAGACATGGGCCTGGGCATGTGCATGATTTCTATATGGGCTCAAGCCCAAGGCCATGAAAGATACAAAGTGCATTTAGTTTTAGCCCCAAATCCATCCTCTCTCTTGGCTGGACCAGCCTAATTTTTTACCAAGAAACCAGACATGAAAATTTTTGATCTAAACATGTTCAATCCATAGGGTGGCTACTACTGCTCCTAGATTTAAGAATTTTCTTGCTCACAATCTTGCCGTCCATTTCTTCTATCCCTGGTTGGGTGTTCCTCCCCTATAGTAGTCCTTATTTTGTATGTGTTGTGTTACAATCCGTAGGCATGTAATATATACCTGTGTGTTGTGCTACAATTAATGTCTCTTGCTGGTCCATTGAGTTAGGAAAATAGCAAATAGCATTCACCTAATGAATGATACTGTGATTGGACCACTTCCTAAACGCAATTGAATATATCCACAACACGCATACAATAAAACACACTGACACAACAAAACGTGCTCAAAAGCAAAGGAGAATAGCCTAGCATGGGTAACATATTGCTTGATGCAAGTCAATGATGGCTGTATATTAGATAACCATTTTATACATGTATTGTCAGTCTTTGTCATTGGCAAAAACCAATCCAAGCGATTTCTGTAAAGTCCATGAATGCATTTAGCCATTCGTCGAGTAAGTTCCACCAGAGAAAATTAGGCCTCCATCATAAGGCCTCTGACCTTCACGATTTTGGGCCTTCATCACTTTACTGACATTATCATTACATACACCCACTGTGACTCGTGTATACAAAACGAAAAAGATGTGGAAGAGACGATTGAATAGATAAAAAGAGACTAGACCTTTTGTTTTTTTTGTCCCAAAAGAGCAAAAATATTGAAATAAGCATGTAGACAAAATTTGTAGATGAGATAAGTTTTGAATTTATAAGAACCATTTAATATTATATATTATTACTTATCCTAAAAGTTTAAATTGATAAAATAGAGTGATTTCAATCATTTTACCAAATGTTCTGACATCTAATTTCTATGAAACTTGTTGATGACAGGAATATACTCAGTAAACGTGGATTATTATCAACAAAAGGTGACTGTGTGGGGAATTTGTAACAAGTATGATGTACTAGCAAACATAAAGAGCAAGAGAAAAGAAGCTCGTTTTTGGAACCCAGAAGACAACATTACATCAGAAGAATTAGAACCACCATCTTCGGATCCTTTAAGAGACTCAAAGCCTTATTTGGCTTTTACTATGGTCCGGTCTCTAAGCTGGAAAGCATGGAAAAAGGTTTTCACTAGATCCAATTCCTTCTGATCGATGACTTCTTGTCATTTGTAAATAAGTACAGCTTTTTCGAGCATTTTGAATTTTTTTTGACTCTCTTAGTCCTTGTTCTAAACGGAACATAGTGATGGCTCTTTTTTCCTAATCCTACAAGTTTGATCAGAATTGAACAGTAAGTCTTTTCTCCTTCTTTGAACGTAACTCTTAAGTTTCAAAGCAGGGTCAGCATAAACATGCGTGTACAGTCAAACTATTCATGGTAATGCATGTAACAAATAGCAGGCTCAGAAGTAGTCAAGCATGTTAGGTTGATACAAAACCAAGTTATTTGTGACCCTTTATCATTGGGGTCTCCAACTGGTTACTGGAACCCAGGCCTCACATTCAGCACATGCAATGGAGCCAAATTTAATCATCCTGAGCTGATCTTTATTCAAGATGGACAATCAATTTACAGTATTCAAATCCAAAAAAGCCAAATAGCTTTAATTTGCTCACTGCCATATCTTGTTAATTATAGGTTAATTTAATGAACATGGTATGTACATCTTCAGAAAAAATCCATATAGAAATTAAAGGAGGTTTGAGTTTTCTTTGTCATAATATACCTGAAAAACTATCATTGCCAAATTTCAACTGAAAAGTGAAAAATTCAAGTTGCGCGTGTTCTTCTTTATGACCTTACTAGATAAGGATAACATAACAACATAACAATTAACAACGTAACTTTTGACCAAAGCCAGTTAACAAGACGTATAAGTTAAGCATTTACTTGAGCTGATAAACTATATAGGGCTGGTTTGGGGAAAGTGCATAGGAATATTCTTTAAAAGCACTAAGGAAAAATTGTAATATGAGACAGTTTTATGTGTAAGATTTATATATAATGTAAGAGATAGATTGATCTATGGTATGAGAGATGATTTTATGAGACTGTTTAATGAGATATCATATCCCCTCTATTAAGAAAGGGCGGAGTCTATAAAGGGCTTGGCTAGTTATGAAGACTCTACTTGTTAGTGTGAATATAATAATTTATTTTCCCATTGTAAACTTATGTTTGTGGGCCTTATATGGTAATTAGAGGCTTACATGTGAATCTTCATGTGAGTTGAGTCTTAGACTAATCTCATATGCATCCAAAAATTGAGTGATTTAAGGAGGAAGGGGGTAAGAGTCCTAAAATCAAATCAATGTTATGTTGTCACCCTTAAGGTTCGAACTCACCCTAATCACTGTCCACAAATAAGGGCGGTGCCATAGTGTTTATTTGGTGTAATGAAGGATGACCTCGTTTTACTATTAGAAATGTTTCCACTGTTTCTTGATTTAGACCCCCAAAAACCTAAGTAGTAAATTAATGAATAACTTGATTTATTTTTAATTAATTCCATAGTTAACTATTTGATAGATTGTACAATCCAAGTGTCACCAAAATCCAATACCAATAAAGAAATTGTTATAAAAATAAAAAATAAAAAATTTGATGATGAAGTGGAAAACTATTGAAAAAATCTTCAAAAGAAAAACCACCCTGGACAATTAACCCCATAGGAAAATTCTACTAAAATAAACAATTACAATATGTGTATACTCACAACACCTTTGTAGTCCTAAACTTTTTCTGTAACCTCAGCCATGACTTTTTTGCCTCCTACCGCAATGGTTCCAGAACTTTGAAATCCTTCTATAAAACTTCTTGCATGAGTGAACTCATTGGTAAGGGTTAACAACTTCTATGGTGTGGGAGGAACTCTAGAAGGAACTTGTAAATAGATCACTCAAGTGAGAGAATTTTATAATTTTTTAGGCTCAAGAAGGTTAGCTTTTTAGGTAAATATGACAACCTCTTTGCTCTCCATTTGTGCAACATGGGTTGGTTTTATAATATAAGAAATCATTAGGTTTAGTTGTCAAGAGTTCAAAAGTTGGTTTACTCTTTGCTGCAATTTCAACTAAGTGAGGTTCATGTGAACTCTTAGAGACAATTAATATAGTTGTGCACATTTCAAATGGCCGTATCTAACTCCCAAATTTGATTAAATTTGTGTCCATTTTGAAGCCCCATATGCTTACTATCCCATGGCATAAATTTCTATTAAAAAGTAGTTTTGGTGTAAAATATATTAGTAAAAGATCATCGACTCACCATCTTTGAGTAGATCATAACTTTATTGTCTTGAAGTAGCTTATGACCCAAATTCAATCCTAACACAATTCCATTGATGCAACTCAAATTTGATATATTTTGACGCTAAGATTTTGCCCACACATGTATGAATTCTAACACTAATATTTTTTACCATCCTCTTTCATCAGAATGGAAGTCACCAAAACACCAATCTTATTAGGGATTGAGGTAGAGTTATTGCATTAGCCAATGAGAAATTACAATTTTCTCTAACAAAACATCAAATAATAATTTATAAAAGATCACTATTAAGTAAGTCCTTATGTGCCTCTTCAAACAAGGGAGTAATAAAGTTTTGCTAATGAGTTCTTTTATTTTATTTTATTTGATATAATGAGTTCTTTTAAGACCATAACTTAATTTTGTGCCACAATTTTGACGGATTCAGTTGTAAATGAGTTGTTTTATATCACTTTCATATGAATTTATCACTCGCAATTTATTACATTAAAATTGTAGCAAAAATTATGATACAAAAGTTGTGTTCATATTCTCTCTCTTCCCTAACACACACCTGAATCACATTCCATATATATTTGACATGTGAATTGTATCTTTATTTATACTCTACTCGTTCTTTTTCCAATGGGTGAGATAGAAGAAAGTGCAGAGTAATAAGTAGGGTTCTTTTACTTTACCCTATAAAATACTTGATAAATTACAAAAGATTACTGTCAAGTAAGTCTTTTGACTCTTCGCACAGATAAAAGGGTAAGTTTAATTTGCCAACACAGACCTGAATCACATTCCACAATTCACACGTGAATTGTATTGTCATTTATACTTGTACTCGTTCAAAAGAGGAAAGTGCTAAGTAATTAAGTGTAAAGGTACTGTTATCTTATAAAATATTCACATTGTTACATTCTCAAAGCAGTAATATACCTAGGAAAACATGGTAGGGTAGCTCACATGTCATTCTCATGTGACCTAAAGAGTTAGCTTAACTGTCTGATAATGCCAAAGCATCCCATTATTTCAGAAAAAGAAAAGATTAAAAAAAAAAAAGGGCATACTTTCAAGCCACTCCATAATCAACCAAGGGTCTCATCCCACATCAGCTAAGGAAAAAGTAAAAAACGTGAATACACAAGTCATACAGAAACAGAAAACGTCTTAGCAAAACTAAGCATGTGGTTAATTTTAACCTTAATGATTACCCTTTACGCGTAAGCTGACCAAAAAATACACAATTTGAAACCAGTTTCTATCTATGATGATTATAAATGTACCTAACCCATATGGAATTTTAGAAAGCACCAGGTAGTCTTTGCCTATCCACCCACTACTAGCTTATAAATTTGGCTTCATTTTTGCCACCACTTTCAACTTATAAACATATAACTACTACTACTGCTAGAGAGGTACAAAAAGTCATTGTTTTGGACTTCGAAAGTTCAAGCTAGCAAGCAATCTCTTTGAATCTTAGCAGTGCTTTCACACAAAGAAAGAAACAAAGATAGAAAGAGGAGCAAGAAGATGATGATGATGGTGATCATGGCGGAGCTCTTGGGGGAATACGCTGCTGTGCTTACAAGACTGACTGAGAGGCTTGCTCAACCAAGGCGCAGAATACGTACTCATGCTTTCAGAAATCTTCGTCTGAATTCTTACACATCAATGCAAGACTCTTCCTCATTTATTCTTTATTTTTAGTTGCTGAAAAAAGCCTAGTTTATGTTCGGTTCTGCACAATTTTCTTCATGTATTTGTTTGAGCTATTTATTGCTTTCTTGGATGGGGTTTATGAGATTCTTTTGGGGAGGCTTTAGATTTGTGATTTAATTAGCATATAGGCTTGAGTTTATCATCTTCGTAGTTTCTCATGTGAGAGATTCATTCTTTACCTCAGAAGTAATAATCCAATTTATAATACAAAAAGCATTTTCCATATTTATATATGTTGTTTGATTGATAAAATTTCTTGCTCATTCTTGGAATTTATTTATTTATTATATATATATATATATGCCCCAGTGAAATACTGATATAGATGTTTAAATCAGTTCTCGGAGTTTTTTATTTTTATTTTTTGGAAATTTCTTTTCTTTTCCACCTTAGTGTCATGAAGTTGAGTGGTTGGCCTCACATTGCTAATGGAACAACAAAAGCTAAACGTAAAGCAATTCATTAGTACAATGCAAATTTACTCAGTTTATGAGTGCAAGAAATATTTGAAAAGTTGATAAAACTTTACTTAAAGCAAATTTGATATGTTCTAAACTTTTAATCCAAGAAGCACAGTGCAGTGCATTTATTTATGTATGTTCAAATTGTAAAATGAGCTTCCTAGCAACCAAAAATAGAAAAATGAAAAGGAAAAAAAGTATTGTAAATGAGCTAATGATGGAGAAAGTTGTGGGGGTCTCTCTCAATTAATCACATCACTAGTAATTTTACTTAACAGAAATATTTGAAAAGTTGATAAAATTTTACTTAAAGCAATTTGATATGTTCTAAACTTTTAATCCAAGAAGCACAGTGCAGTGCATTTATTTATGTATGTTCAAATTGTAAAATGAGCTTCATAGCTACCAAAAATAGATAAAGTAAATAAGAAAAAAAAGTTTTGTAAATGAGCTAATGATGGAGAAAGTTGTGGGGATCTCTCTCAATTAATCACATCATTAGCAATATGACAATTTTTCTGGGACCTATGATGGCCTATCATCATCTGATTGTCCACCACAAAAAAATTGTTCGTTTAGTAGAATAATTAGAGGAGTACTACTACCGGTGTTTTAAGTCAAATTCAATCTCTTTCTTTTGGATGGTGAATCTTGAATTTCACGCATTGTGGATAAGATTTTGTGAATTTAAGAAAGGAAGAAAACAAAAAAAGTTGTACGTAAAAAAAAACAAATTGATTATGAAAAGGACAATATAATATAATATTTACTAGTTAATTGTATAAAAGCATGGACAATGACAAATGTGTGGGTACTACATACATACACATTATTACAGAGAGTAATTGCAAACTAACATGATTACTGAATTATCAAACTAATCGGATATGTTTCCCCGAATTATTAGTATAGCAAGTAATTAGATTTGACTCACTATGGAAAGTTACATCAGTTTGTAACAAGTTGGAGTAATAGAAAAATTTATACTTATAATATACCTAGTTTTATTTTTTATTTTTTGGAAAAAGTAAACAGTACAAACCTATTGAATGTGAACAACAGAAAATTAAGCTCAGCCACACACAAACACACGGATTTGCATGGTCCACCGAAAGCTAGCAAGGAAAATGTCCATGGGTTTGCTACAGTTTTATTTTGGTGACTACGACAAGAGTTATATGGATCATTAGCATAAATATTCTGCACTATTAACTTGAGCTAAACATACGAGGGAAGTTATAATAAAGGCTTAATTAGGGCATCTAAAGTGTACTCAAATTTTGGAAATGTGATCAATAATTGTACATGCGTAAAATTTATTCAATTGACCCATCAAAATATCAAACTCTACATGTCTTCTCAACATAATAATATTGGAGCAATTGTTGGAGTATTTTAATATTGAATCGTGACTTTAATAAATTAATTAAAGTTGGCAAATTTATTGAAAAAGATAGGAGAGTTTAATGGTAAATGGGGAGTTAGTGTTTTTGCATTATAGTTCTGTAATTCCCAAATTATTTTAGAAACTCCAACCTTGACATAATAAGTATAAACTTTATGCAAGTAAATAGGTTATAATGTGATTAATCTTGAGTAAGTCTTAAGAGTCTATAAACAGAATCATTTGCATCATTCATGTGCACGTGCACACTCACATACACACATGCAAATAAATATATGTATGTGTGTACGTATGACAACATATTTACACACAACACAATTAGCAATCAAACATACATACACAATAGAGAGCATTAGATAGATTCTAGGTGAGAAGATGTGCTATTTTGACAAGCTTGGGGTTAAACAATTTGTGCCAAATTTGTTTGACCCAAACAACATTAATCTGTTAAGCTATTGTATTCTAGAGAAGAAAAGTCAAAAGAAAGTCTTCTACACCAGTTTTTGGCATTGCCAATCAAGAGGGCGAGATACTCATGCCTTAATCTAATTGTGTTGAGATTTTCAAAATAATTTTTGTTGAATTTTTTATATTTCTCTTGTAAATTTTATTGTATTTGCGCCAGCAGAAAACTCACTCCTTTGTTAGCTGTACTTTCTCAATAGTGACTGTTTTTGTTGAACGTATTTACTAGATTCTGGAAAGATAGTCGAGTTCTCTTAAGAAATGAGTCTCCTATCTAAATTTGAGGCATATGATGGTTATCAACCGTTACTAACATTTTCTTTCTCGTATGTGGCACTTGCTCCTCATACTTTGATGCCATGCCACTTGTCTTGCTTCCAGGCACTGTTCAAAACTTCAATATATAACTACTGCTATTCTTTTGATCTACGTACATTTAATCTATATATGCTCTTGCTTTGCACATGACGCGACCTCACTGCTCCACTTGTGATGCTGTTGGTGAGTGAAGAATTTCAAATATTTTTATATAGCCAACAACTTTGAAACCAAATAATCTCCTTGTCAGGTTCAGCAATTACAACTTATTCAGATTCTGTAATTGAAAATGCCATATATATATATATATATATATATATTTGTATAATTGAGAGACCCAACTCACTGTTATAACCCAAAATAAATACAAACTCAGTAGTACTGTTTCTTATATTGTCCATATCCAATTTGCTATAAGTCTGAACCAATATAAAGCTATATATAGTTCCAGGGGATGAAGCCAGAAACTTTGAGTTAGAAAGGACAGTTTTACTGTTAGCTGTGTACAGTGATTTCAATCTCTAATTATGCTAATTAGTTGCTAAGATTTTTTTTTTTTTTTTTTTTTGTAGGTAAGAACAAAATTATTTTTGTTTAGAATTTTTTAAAGGACAAGGTTATTTACTTTGTATAATTAATTAATTGAGCTTAATTTTGTTTTTAGTTTTACTGGTATTTTTTTTTTTTTTGAGCTTTTTTTTGGGGGCTTGTATATTTTGTTTTAGATTTTAGATCTATAAATTTTTTTATGGTCACTAAAATGAGGAAAATGCTAAAACTGCAAGTTTTTTTTATTTTTTTTTATATAACTTACTTATGTAATAAGTAGTTATTAACAAGTAAAAAAATGATGTAAATGGTATGCTCATATGCGAACCAATAAGAATTTGCTACTAAAATGGTTTGTAAAAATGTTATAAAAAAATTTGTGAGTATATCATTACTCTTAAAAGAATCAATGATGTTGTTAAAGAAAAATAAAATATAATTTTATAGAACAAAATTGTTAAAATTAATACACACATATATAATAATATATTTTTAAAAAAAATTTAGGGAGGGCAGTCCAAGGGTAGTTCCGCCCCTGTATAGTTCCATATTTGCTCTTGAAACATGGTAACAAGTTTTTGTTACCTTTCAAGTATCTTATTAAGGATCCACATTACTACCTTCCAATGTTGCTTACTAGGGTTACTCATATCGCAACTCCTAATATTACATGCAGGGACGAGCCAGAACTTTGAGTTAGGGGAGGCGGTTTTACTGTTAGCTGTGTACAATGATTTCAACCTCTGATTATGCTAATTAGCTGCTAAGATTTTTTTTTTTTTTTGTAGGTATTTAAGAACAAAATTATTTTTGTTTAGAATTTTTTAAAGGACAAGGTTATTTATTTTGTATAAAATTAATTAATTGAGCTTAATTTTGTTTTTAGTTTTGCTGGTATTTTTTTTTTTTTTTGAGCTTTTTTTTTTGGGGCTTGTATATTTTGTTTTAGATTTTAGATCTATAAATTTTTTTATGGTCACTAAAATGAGGAAAATGCTAAAGCTACAAGTTTTTTTTTTTTTTTAAATAACTTACTTATGTAATAAGTAGTTATTAGTAAGTAAAAAAATGATGTGAATGGTATGCTTATATGTGAACTAATAAGAATTTGCTACTAAAACGGTTTGTAAAAATGTTATAAAAAAATTTGTGAGTATAGCATTATTAGTCTTAAAAGAATTAATGATGTTGTTAAAGAAAAATAAAATATAATTTTATAAAACAAAATTGCTAAAATTAATATACACATATATAATAATATATTTTTAAAAAAATTTTAGGGGGGGGCCATTGCCCCCCCTAGTCCAAGGGTAGTTCCGCCCCTGAATTTACATGTGCTATGTTTCCATCCAGTACAAAACGTAACAAACATTAAGGCTGTCAAATGCCATTTTTTGAAGCATATGGGACACTTTCCATGTAGGCAAGCCCCTCCTCTGTCTTGGCTAAATGCTCTCTCTTTAGTTTGAAGTGACATCAACGAGAATGAAGAGAAAAATAATTCTGTGCAATTCTTTTTTTCTTTTTCCAAATTAAAAGACAATATTAAGCAAGAAATTAAATAAAATACATAGCTACACTTGTGTATTGAGTTGACTCATTCTTAAAAAAAATAATCAAATAAAAATTCAATGCTTGGCTGGCTTGATTTGCAGCTTTTAATAGCTTGGAAACACCATCCCTTGGTCTTGGCTCTTCAAGAGTTCAATCTATACTGTTATTTGATCATATGATCAAGAAAAAAAACACCCAATGAAATAAAAATAAGAAAATGTTATCTTTCCCCTTCAAATGGTCTCAAACACTATAAAAAGTTGCACTTTATTGTTTAAAGGTTTAATTGAATTTGCTTTTTCAACAAAATAAACTTTTTAGTTGTATTTTCTTTTAATTCATGTGTTTAATGTATATAGATTATTAAAAGCTTATCATTGATTGCTTTAGGCTCCCTTTTTGTAGCAAGTGATTTACACGAGAATTTTAATAATTTGATAACAAAATTAGTAAAATACGTGTTCTATAGAATCTATACTATATGTTACACGTATATACATATTTTACAAGATACCGTTTATCATATAAATAAAATACTTTTAAAAATACATGTTTTCTAATTTAAAGTGTAAAATATGTATTAAAAATTTTAACTTCAACTTAACTATATTTTAATACAGTTATCAACCATGCATTTTGTTAGGGTGTGTCATTATATATGACAATAAAATTATCAAAATCAATATTTTTAGTCTCATGTCATGTTTTACAATTTATGTTAAAAATTTACATTTTTATTATAATCTTTTTATTTGTTAAGTTTTTTTTTTCTACAATTTGAATGATTATATTTTAAATAAATAAACAATAAAATCATTTTTAAATTAACTATAGTAATATGTAACAATAGATATTTTTTTTACTAAGTAAGTGAATGAAGAAATATATTAACATATATAATCTCTTTTTTTACTTTGTTACACACCCATTATCTACTTTATGTTGTTTCTTTTTATCTAAGTAAGTGTAAGTGACTGAAAGAATATATTAAAAACGATCTCCTTTGTTTACGTGTATGCTATTAAATTAGAATATAATAAAAGAAATAATTTAACTTATATAATTATTTCTTAATATTAAATTTTCTTTTAAATCATAATATATCCGTATATTCACCTACTCATGTTTATTTTATTCTTGTCTTCTGTGTCATATATTTAATGCTTTTTTTAATAAAAAAAAAATTAAACTGAATGAAACTTATATGTATTTCATCTTGTATATTACTAATCATGTTTCAGACTAAAAAAAAAAAAAAAAAAAAAAAAAAAAAACAGAGGTAAACAGTGTGATCTTATAAAATAATAAATACAATATTTTAAATTTATGGTTAAAATTTTTCCAATAGTTTAGGGGGTGGAAAAAGAATAAAAAAAGAATAGTTCAGAATGAAAAGAATTATTTTTAAACTAAAGAACAAATTATGTAATATTTTCAATAATTTAAGACAAAGAAGAAGAACCTTTTATCATTTAGGGACTCAAGTCAAAATTCATGTCATCAAAATAGGATAAAGTTTACCTATAAATCCGGTTGTAGTCATTAGATACAACTCCCACTAAAAAATTAATATAGCTACAAGTTTTGAATATTTAATTGTCGAATTGCATATTGATTATATCCTTAAAACAGATGTTAAATTTCAAGCCAATTAGATGTTATTTACTGTTTGATTCATAAATTTAATTTTATGCATAATTTTAGACTATAAAAATTTGAAATTTAAACATTTGATTGATGGCATAGTTATTTATTTTTTATCTTTTATAAATATTTCAAACACAGAGAATATAAAAAGAAAATATAATCTAATGGTGAGTTTTTCAAAATTCACATCTAATAAAAACTGAGATAGAATTTGTAACTTGTTATCCTCTTGCTGAGTAGGCAAAGATTTACCTTTGCAAAAAATATATTGAGTAGAGTTGTAGTCAATCACTACAATCAAATTTGTAACTAAATTTTATAAATGAAAATAATATAAATTTGTAACCAAACTTTGTACATGAAATTAATATTTTGACCAAAACTTTCTATATCTAAAGAAGTTAGACATATGGTGTTTAATGGGCTAAAAAGAAGTGTAGTAGCTATTAATAAGGGCAAAATTTTAGTACAGTACTTAGATGCTATTCTTTAAGTTCTCATTTTAAGATTTTGTCATGTAGATTTTTCTTTGTAAGATAAAAGTGTATTTTTTAATTAAGTATCCATGTGGCTAAATTTTAATTGAAGAATTGAAGGAATAGCGCCTAAGTTACTGTAGCTATTAATAAATAAATGAGTTTAATAAATAAATAAATAAGTAAGGTAGAGGGGCTTATTTGTAAATGAGATTAAAAAATAATACTAAAAAGATCCAACAACCCGGAAGTGAATAACTGGACTCCGACCTTTTCATCGAAGGTGGAAACATAGACGACACCACACAACACGACACGCCACTGCTCTTCCCAGTCTTCACTCTTCTGGTATAAATCTCTATAATCCTTTCAATTTTCAAATTTATATCCATCACAATAATCGTTATTCTTATCTAGATTTTCATATTATATCCTCTAACATGATCAATAATTAATTTAATGCTCTTTGATTAATATTGTTTTTGATCATATATATCCATGAAGTTCATTTTTTCAGTATTAGTTTGATTATTGCTTTGATATCCATTGGTTTTGATGTAAAAATTTCTGGGTTTTGATCAGTTTGACTCAATTATCTCTTGCAACCAAAAAACAAAGAAAATTTAAAAGATGATGGGTTATGGGTCTTATGGTTATGTATCTTCATCATCAACTTCAAATTTATCAGCTTTAGCTCCACCTTTTACTGTTGATCGTTCTGCTGTTCCAAAACCCATTTCAAATCCACTTGTGGATTTGAATGATTCCCCTTATTGTGTTCCCTTGAATCCTTCTCTGCACAATTGGCTCCCTTCCCACTATCCCAATTCTAGAACCGATTTCTTTTCCAACCACACTTCAGAATTTGATTCCTTTCATTCATCGGATACTTTTCGATACCCGGGCTTGGAGGAGATTAAGTCACCCAATACCCATTTGTCTCCAGTGAACCCTATTGCACCTGCTGCTTCTTCTGATGCATTCTTATATGGTCAATGCTCGGATGGTATAGCCACGAGTATTCTTGAAGCTAAACCATATTATCCCTCGTATGTCCCACCTGCAACTCAAGGCTCTACTAGTCCCTTGGCGGTTCCTGATGATATTAGTTATGATTGGTTTTCGAGTTCCCATGCTCCAGCCTTAGATGGATCCTCTCACAATGATTACACTCAGTCCAGTTTGGATTATACTGCCCTTTGGGGTGACTCATGGAGTAGATTTGGAGACCGGGATCATGGTAAACAGGTGGAATTTGATGGGAGTTTCTGCTCAAAGGGGTCGAGTGTAGCTGGTTCATCCATTTACAAGAGTTATATGAACCAAGGTATCTCTACTTTACCTTTAAATATAGATACTTTTTTTATTAATTTCGGTTAGTATGAGTGTTAGTTATCTTTCTTGTGGGTGCTACGGAGTACCACTTGCAATCTTATTATGGTTCAATGTCATTGGTCAATTTGTTCTTCTTGGAATTTGTGTTATTCTATGAAATTCAGTTTTTGCACAGTTTTCTTAATTTTACTCATCTTTGTTTGTGGCACCTGTTTTCTATGTATCTGTAATTTTGATTTTTATGCATCACTTAGCTATCTTCTCATTGGCTGTGGCACCTGTTTTACATATCACCTTAGATGGGTAGTTTTGGACGACTCTGCTGGATCCTCTATGAATTCTTAAATTGATTTTTAAAAATCCAGACAATACATTGCTGTGTAAAATTCTCAATTTTGTCAATGCTATGATGCCCTCAACCTGAGATCTCTCTCTTCCCCCCTACATCCAACCCACAGTTTGTGTAATATCCTTCATCAATTTTGCCCATTAAATCTCATTATCATGCAAACAAGGGGATTGCATGATACATACCAGCTGGATAGTTTTGGGTGAGTCTGCTGGATCCTCTGAACTTTTAAATTGATTTGTAAAAATGCAGACAATACATGCCTGTGTAACATTCTCAATATGGTGAACGCTAAGATAGAAAACCACTGATGCAGGGCATTTCAAGAGGCTATTTACATTTTTAGCCTTGACACAAACCAGTAGCAACAGTAGCTAATTCAGCAGCCAGCCAAATCCTCTTGTAACTAATTAGTTTGTTAGATGATTGTTTAAGCTTTGGCCAAAAGGATTTAGACACTTGTCAATCATCTAGAAGGCTGCCAAAGTCAATTGACTGGTATAAGTACAAGAATGTAAGCACTTTGTAAATCAGTTTTGTATGTGAACGGAAATAAGCCTTTGAGATCTTTTCTTGAGAACTTTGTGTTCTTTGCAGTGCTGCCTAACCACCTTTCAATTAGTTCTAAGCAACTTACATTCCATCTAATTCTAAATCATATCACAGCCCATCACCTTCCCTGCATCAACCCCCTCAACCTGATCCCCCTCTCCCCTACCCTGATCAAGTGGGATTTCCTCTGTGCTGCCGTGAAGTTATGGGATCCTGAAGATCATGTATTTCAGTTTAAAACTGCTGAACTTTGTCCCACAATTGAAGAAAAAAAACATTTTGGAAATACCCTTCATCAATATTTCCCATTATCTCAGGAACAAGGGGAATGTATGATACACACAATTGGCTTCCCATTTTATTTTGGGCATTAAGCTTTATAATTTTTCCTGATTGTGTAAAGAACACATACAATAGGGGTTGGAATGGTAGCCATCTGTAGAAGGTTAAATTGAAAAGGAGATTGAGATAGATTGATTTGGGTAATCAAAGTATTTTTTTTGCTATATTCATTTATATTTTAAGCCTTCACTTCATCCTGTTTTATCATATAGGATGTCTTATAAGAGACTTCCCTCACCCTTTTTCTCAACTTGCACTGGTCACATAGCACAATGGGGAACAAACAAAATCTTATTTAAAACTTCTGGGCAGATCTGGGCAGTACTTAGATTTTGAGGATTAGGGATAGGGTTTGGTGGGAAGAGGGTTGGAAAGAAGTAAGAATTAGAGGTTTTCCAATGGAGGGAAGGAATGGTAAGATTTATGGATGAAACAAAGGGGAAAAATCAAATTTTGGGTTGCTGCGAACGGTGGTGTGAACAGAAACTGTGAACTCTTAGAAGGTTACATCACACAAACCAATAACTAGCTTCATGGATTCTCTAAAAATCTGAAAACTTTATTATTCCCAATAGAAATCATTACAACTCTTTAAAATAGAAGATTAATACCTATTCCTAGTTGAAATAAGATTTTATTTTAAACTCTTGATAAGGCTTGGACTTGGACTCCCTGGGCTCTAATACTAAACCCAAACTAAATAACTGAACTCAAATTAAACCAAAATAAGACCGAATGGACTATTAGCACAGCCCATCCCAGAAATTATTAAATTACAAAATAACCCTTGCCACTTAAAAATAAATAAAACAAAATAAAACTGGCATTGACCTACTGCATGCATCAATTGGCCTCACTCAAACCCTTATGTCTCTATATGTATTTATTACTATTTGTTTATTGTTTAGAGAACTTTATGATACGAGAAGAAAAAAAATTTATTTTAATTTGGTCTTGTTGAATTTTAGAAGTCCATTGTATTTTTTATTGGTCAATTAGTTTTTTTATGTCTTATTAGTTAATTAGGTTATTATTATTTTATTTAATTATTTAATTTCCTAGAGTTAAGATTATTCTGTAATTCATTAATTGGATGAGTTAAGGTTATTTTTGTAATTCATTAATTGAATTTTCCTATATAAGTTAGAATCAATGAAGAATGGACACGAATAAGGACACGGACACAAAGCATATTATTATGATTTTTTATAATGCACAGGAGCTGCTAATGCATCTAAGGGTTTGAACACATAAGAAGCTTTTTTCTTTTTTTCTTTTTGATAGGTAACACACGTGAAGAATCTTCCCATATCATTGATATGTTAGGTTGGGAAAAGGATGGTAGGTGTGTAAGCATGGAGCAGTCAAATGATAAATCCTTCTCAGGGTCAAAACCCAGAATCATGCCTGTTGATTATTCAAAATCACCTCTCTCAGATCGTACTTCAGTACTTCCAGAAAACCACCCTGAGGCACCATCCTATAAACTAGTCACAAATTCCAGGAACGGTCAAGTACCACACAGTGCTTCATATGAGAAAGACATGAGAGAGCATGATGCTAGTCTGAGTGGTAGTGCATCATTTGTGACATCTTCGCCTTCGCTTGTCATTAGACCTCCAGATGTTGTCACCACCATTTCTGCATCAACTAAAGGTCCATTAAAGGATGTGAATTTTAGGATTGATGCAGCTGATCCTGATCTTCATGGTAATCATCCCTCTTATGTGAATGAACTGCATCCCTTATTAAGTTCTGAAGGCAAAGTTCGGTTTGATGCCAGCCAACTCAGAATTCATTTAGACAGAAATGATCCTGTTAGTGTGGAATCATTCTCGGCAAAAAACAAAGAGCTGTCAATGGACAAAAGCATTTCTGAGGATGCTTTGGATCAAATATTCAAAGCAAAATCTGGAGTTCAAATTTCTCATACAAGTTCAGATGGATTCAATATGCCCCTTGAATTTACCCAAGCCGTCAATTCTGTTGAGAATTCTTCTGAGAGCTTAGATCATTATAACCCTGCTGTGGACTCACCATGCTGGAAAGGAGCACCAATTGGTTGTTTTTCACCATTTGAAGCTTCTAAGGCTGTCAGTTCTCAGTACCTGAAGACATTAGAATCATGCAATAATTCAGATTTTCAACTGCCTCAGTTTTTCCCTTTCAATATTGATGATGCTGTAAAACTATCCTCACAAAATCCAATTGAGAAGACAGTGTATCATGAAATTGGATCTCTGGAAAATAGTTTAGCACCTTCTCCAAAGAGGCCTTCAGTTGCTAATTTAACATTTAGTGAATGCAGATCAGATGATGCTGCTAAAGCTGGATCCTTTTATTCTAAAGAAAGCTGTGGCTATGAGGTTCAACATTCTGATAAAGCTTTTGAACCTGGGAAAAATGATGCTTCACCCAGCCAGTCTACAGGTTATTTGGACTTAAAATCTTTACTCACAATGCAACATCTTGAAGAAAGTACTGTAACATCTGAAAAAAAGCACTCATCAGAGACTTTTGTTTTGGATGCTGGATCAAATAGAAACAATCCCTCAAGATCTGGTACATCAAATGTGCCATTCCATGGCACTGAAGATTCTCTGTCTTCACTGGCTTCTGTTGAAGATGCTTCTGCTAAGCTTACCAAATTGCATAAGGCAGATTCAACTACAAAAATAGATGTCCAGATGTTGGTTAATACGATTTATAACCTGTCTGAAACGCTTTTATTTCACTCTTCAATTGATTTAATTGAACTGAAGGAAGGAGACCATGAGGCTCTTAAAAATGTCATCCTTAATCTTCATCAATGTTTATTAAAGGGCACTGAACAAAAGCTTCCAACACCAGAATCACTGTTTCCTGAGCAAGGCACATCTCAATATCTTGAAGAGTTACCCAAGCTTCACAAGGTATGTTGTTTCTTCTGTTTGGATTGTTCTCCAATACCACCCCTCCCCTCCCCCCCCCCCCCCCCCCCCCCCCCCCCAAAAAAAAAAAATACAGGAACATGTATAGCATGAAGAGATTTTACGCTAAAAGTCATGATGATCTTTTAGATATGGGAATCAATTTTGCAGCATGTCGAGCTATTTATATGGGTCATAGACCTTGGATATAATATAAAGACAATTCATCTTTCTTAGGAGAACAGCTTTCTTCTCTTGAGGAAGTTTTGACTTTCCAGCCATCTGCATAATGATAATTTCTTGAAATGAGATGGATGCGTAATATGTATAAGATGCAGCTCCCTGTTTACAGTAAAAGTCAAAATGATCTTTTAGATATGGGAATCAATTTTGCAGCATGATAGGCATTTTATATGGGTTGTAGACCCCAGATATATTATAAGAAAACTTATCTTTCTTAGGAGAAGAGCTTTCTTCTTTTGAGGAAGTTTTGACTTTCTAGCCATCTGCATAATGATAATTTCTTGAAATGAGATGAATGCGTAAGATGTAAAAGATGCAGCTCCCTTTTTATTCTAGCCGACTGAAAGGCTACGAACCCAGTATAATCTTTTTTTCACCAATTTAAACTTTATTAGTTTTATGTAGATTATGACAGTAATATGACTGTTTCTTTTGTAACAATGCACTCTTATTTATAGGGATTTGTGAAGTCTACCACCTTCTATTCTAGATTGAATTTGTCAGTTGTTTTTGTCGTTTGTTGCTTTTCTTGCTTTTAAATTTGGTTCCATGATGCTGAGGTAAAGTAAATCAGCACAAGAATATTTTTGTAATATCTCAATTATGCTGTACGGATAATGTCTTCTTCAGGAAGTGAGTGGGGACAGGCCTAGGTTGTCAAAGGAGGCGGCGATCATTGCTCAGGATCAGCTTGACCATCAGTGTCTACATGAGGAAAAGCATCATCATATTGTGTCTGTTAATAAAAATGAGAAGGTATCAGATTCTGTTTGTGTGAAGGGTGATGCTAACATGGTGAAAGAAGATAATATGACCCAGGTATTTTTTTCTGTTTATTTTGTATATAAGAATAATAAATGTTAACCATTATTCTTACCATGAAGAATGCAAAAGGAGGGGGAAAAAGAAACTAAAATGCCATGGATCTTGATTGACAGGCTATTATGAAGGTTCTCAAGGATAATTTTAAATATGAGGAAGATATGCAGCCAAAGAGCCTCTTGTATAAGAATTTATGGCTTGAGGCAGAAGCTGAATTATGTTCCATTAACTATAAAGCTCGCTATAATCGCATGAAGATTGAAATGGAGAAATCCGAGTTGGACAAGACAAAAGGTTAGAATTCCTATCTAAAACCACTGGTTCTGTTATTATTGCTTAACCTAATTTCTTCTGCTTCAGATGTGTCAGAAAATACTATAAATGTGGACAAAGAACTAAGATCCAAGGTTTCTCATGAAATGAGCACTGTTGACAAATTGGCACCTGAGGCTAGGGGTGGCCTTACCCCTGTTATTTCCATCCAGGATTCCCCTCCCATCCCAGATGTTATGTCCAGATATAGTATTCTAAAAGACCGGATCGACCACTCGAATTCTGCTACAGATGTGGAGGGACCATCGAGCTCAAAAGTGTATCCTGATCTAAACAAGGTTGACCAGTCGGCATCTGAAACAGCTGAAGAAAAGTCTCTGACCCAAGATATTTCCGTTCAGAATTCTCACATCATTGACACCACCTGCCATGCAGATAGTGTTATGGCTAGATTTCACATTCTAAAATGCCGGGTTGAGAATTCAAATTCTGTAACATCTACAGATGTAGAGGAGCCATCAAGCATAGATGTTATTCCTGATCTGATCAACGTTGACAAATTGGTGCATGAAGCAACTGAAGTGAAGGGTAGCCCGATCCCAGATGTTTCCACCCAGAATTCTCCTGTTTCAACCCTAAGCCGCCACACAGAAGATGTTGAGTCTTCTGTCATGGCCAGATTCCGTGTCCTTAAACACCGGATTGACAATGTGAATTCCATGGATGTGAAAAGGCCAGAATTTCCAGAGGTCTTCCATTTTGGATTTGCTGGTGAGAGTAAGCATAAGCCAATTATTAGAGACAAATTAGAGGATGGAAGTGTGGATGTAACACTGGCACCTGTCTTGCAGCACCACACTGCTGACAGTTCTGAAGGTGGTTTAACTGTAAAGGAGTTTTATCTGTGTAAGGATGACCCAGTGATACAACTTTGTCCGTCCAACAAGCTTGGCGACCCACTTCCAGCAGGTTGGTTTGACACTACATCAGATTGGGAACATGTAATGAAGGAGGATTTTGAGGAGTAGAACTGTCAAGACATGAATCTCCCTTGGGTAAATGGCTCTATATCCTCTGAAAGACATTTATATGCTGTTTCTGGTAAAAGAAACATGGCAGTTACTTGTATTATAAAGAGTATGTGACTGCTCTCTAAACTTGTTTAAACCTCATAAACGCGTCTGGATTTTCAGAACCTGTGTTTGTATCTTTTTTTTTTTAGCTATTTGTCTAGCAACTTGTATAGCTTTCTGTTTCTATGTTCCGCATATATTTTGGTACTTGTTGATCTATCTGAAGTGGTTTAGGACTAAATTCCTTGGAGCAATATTATGGCCTAGCTTCAGCAGCCAAAGATAAGAGTTACCTAGCTGGAACAAAAGATATATAAATATATTTATATATGATCCACATAAAAAGTGAAATAGATCTCCATGAGTCTAGTTAAAATTATGTTTCAACATTTAGTTTACTCCTATATTTTACTTCTTTTTTCTTACAATAAGTGGGTGAAAAGAGATATGAAACTATGTTGTCTTTATTTATTGGGAGAATTAGGCATAAGACATTTAATTTGGTTGTAATCTTAAAAGGATTAATCAAGGCGAGCAGTTACCTCCATCACTCAGCTGTGAACTAGTTTTATTTTCTGTTTATCTTATATTAGAGATGAACTATCTCTGTGGCTTACCAAATAGGAATTGGCTTACCTTCAGTATTTTTTTAACTGAATGTGTCTTTTTATTTTAAATACACATTAGCAAGTAGTAGTGGGTTTTAATTTCTACCTTTCATTTAGTTAGTGGGTGATGTGGCAATTTTTCATTAAAACAAAAAGATATTTCAATTAAAAAAATATTGGAGGTAAACCAAACCCTACCAAATATTGACTTATGAGAGTAAACATTTATTACTCATCAATTGATCACAATTATTAGATTTTGAACTAGTTTTTTAAGCTTATGTTAGAACTAAACTAATCATGTAATTTATAAACACAAGTTGCAAACCCTAATTATTTTATAATAATATAATGTAAAATTTATAAGTTAGATAGTGCATGTGTTATTTTTTCTATTTTTATAAGTTTTATGTAATGAAATAAATAATATATTTTATATTCAACAACAATACACAGTGATATATATATTTAACTTAATTAAATGGAGAAGATTTGGACTCACTTTTCATTCCATCTAATAACACACACACACACACACACACACACACACACACACACACACACACACACATATATATATATATATATATATAGTGCCATGTCATTTCAAATTTTAATGACCTAGCAGTATTAGATGCATATTGGAATCCTCTCTATTTATTTAGCCCAAAAAAAAAAAAAATCCTCTCTATTTTAAATGGATTCATTTCGTAGTTCAAATAAAATAATACAAATCTGAAGGTGCATCTTGTTCCATATCCAAATCTAGAAGCTTAGCTCTTAACACAGGGAAATCAACAAACGATAGTAGGTGAAGAATCGGAACCCATAAACTTTGAGAAGGCAAGCAACAACTAAGTTGGAATTGCAAGAGTCTATTTGCTGGACACACTTGATTAAGATCACATATTCAAATGTTTGAAAAACAAAATGTGGGTTTGGAGTGATCCCCTCATGCTTGCACACCCTGTTTTGCCATAAGAAAAGAAGTCTTCATGGTCGTTATTTATTTACTTTATTATCAATTTGATAACTTCCAGTCATCCTTTTGACTGGAAGATGCCCAGAAGAAATAGAAGGCATCTTGACAAGAAAAAAAGAAAGATTGGTTGACTTGACTGACAACAGTTAGAAGGTGTGATTCGTGAATGCTTAGCCTTTTAATCAACCAATTACACGGGAAATGGTTTCTCCTTTCAATTATAAATAACTAGTATGTTCAGTGCAATACATGGATAATATTGTAATATTTTATGTAAAATAGTTTTGGAGAATGTTGTATATGTATTATAACATAATTATTATAGAATTTTATTAATATTGAGTTCATCATAAAAAGAAAAAATTATAAATTGTACACACATATCTATTATAATTATTCAATTGAAATAATGATGAAAAAAAAAACAATTTTGAAGGAATATTATAGAATAAAAGTTGATATAGAACAAAATATACATCTTAAACACCCACGGTCATTCACATCATTTACAAAACCCACAAATCCACTACATTCGATCTTAATATCAAAATTGTAATTGTCGTTGTCACTCAATATAAAATGCAAGCCCCCTTCCTTGGTTGTAGCTAACTCATAACGGGTTGGGATTAAATGAAATAACAATGTTAGAGCTAGGTAAATATCATTAAAAAATTGAAGGTAAATGACATCGTTTTTAGTCTATGTGTATTTGACATAGGATGACATGAAGAACTATGGGTAGATATATATAAAGAGGTAGAAGTACAAGAGGTGAAAATGGTAAATTAAAATGCAAAGAGTTTTATGTGTATGTATAATGGATGAAAAATTTTGAAACATTAAACCAAAGAATAGATAGAATATTTATTTTTAAATTAGAAAAGTCTTAAAATATTGAACTAATAAAAAAATTAATATTTAATTTGTTTTTATCTCTGATGTGGCATTTGAAAATATTTTAATTTTCTTTGTATAGAATGCGCGCCACTTGGCAGAACCTAATGCTTTTCCACATGAGATCTCTATTTTTATATATAAACTAGTATTATGCCCGTGCGATGCACAGCTTTAATCAAGAATCATGTGTAAATTAATGAAAATAAAAAATAATAATTTTTACATTAATTAAAATTAAAAAGATAATAAAAATAAAGTAATATTTTACACTATTTTTTTTTAAAACGAAGTAACTTTAAGTTATATAATGAATACGTATTGTGTAAGATAAAGTTTTTATAATAAAAAAAAATCATATATAATTCCAAAATTAATTTAATGAAATATGGTAGATAATTATGCAGTTAATATAAAAGGAGGTGCCTTAAAAATATAAAGGGAGTTCACTTAATTAAAACTCTAGTGCATATTTAAATGAAAAACCTTGAATTCAATAATTAAAAAAATAATAATTGAAAGCATATTTAAGTAGTAACCTCAATGTAATAGTTAAGTATTATAAACAACTCAAATTACTAAATATTAAAAAATAAAAGTAGTTAAACTTATGTAAGAATTAAATTTTTATTTTTGAAAGTGAGTGGGGAGACACCGAATTTCACCTTATCAAAACAAAATTTGTAAATATAAACTTCAAGAAATTTTTTTGAGAAAAAATTTTGATCGAGTGCTTCAAAACCTCAAGCTAATTAGAATTTTTTTTTTTTTAGAATTTAGATTATAATACACTACACTTGAAAAATAAGGATTAGGGGGTTAGATGAAGAATTTGGATTGTAATCAAATTAATATTTTTATCAATTTATAAATTATAGAAGAAGAAAAATTATATATATTTTGAAAATCTAAAAATCTAAAAGAATTTCTGCAATTAGATTTTTTTTATATTCACATTTTATCTAATTTTCTTTTATATATATATATATATATATATATATAAACTTATCTAATTAGTTTTAGAAGTGGTATTTGATGCGGATTAGTATTTCAATTATGATAAACCTCAAGTAGGATATATTGATATACATAGGGCTTAATATTTATTTTATTTTATTTTATTTTTTGTTTTTATCTATAAATTTCTTGCAATTTGGGGCAGCCAACCTTTTTTTTTTTTTAATTAAGATTTTTTTTTTTCAACTTAAACGTGTATATGTTGCTTTTTTTTTTTTTTTAATACATATTCTCCTTTTTGTTTAGGTGTCTTAGGCTTTATCAAATTAGCTTTGTTGCTCCTTGTAATTCATCTTAATTAGAATTTTTTATATTCACGCTTTATCTAATTAACTTCTTTTTTTTATAAACTTATCTAATTAGTTTTAGAAGTGGCATTTGATGTGGATTAGCATTTCAATTATGATCAAATTCAAGTAGGATATAGTGATATAAATAGAGCTTAATATATACATATATACATACATATATATATATATATATATATATATTATCTATAAATTTCTTGCAATTTGGGGCAGCCAACCTTTTTTTAAAATTAATATTTTTTTTTCAACTTAAATGTGTACATGTTGCTTTTTGTTTAAGTGTCCTAGACTTTATCAAATTAGCTTTGTTGGTCCTTGTAATTCATTTTAATTAGAATATTTTATATACATGCTTTATCTAATTAGCTTTTTTTTTTTTTTGATAAACTTATCTAATTAGTTTTAGAAGTGGCATTTGATGGGGATTAGTATTACAATTATGGTCAAATTCAAATAGGATATAGTGATATACATAAGGCTTAATATATATATATATATATATATATATGTAAGGGTAAAAGGCCCAATTCCAGCTAATGGGCTGTGGGCTTGTCCGAAGAGACTGTCCGTCCGAGGACAGTAAATCATGAGGAAAGTACCTAATCCAACTTCTCTCTGAAGTATAACTTATTTAAAGGAAGAAGGGAGTGGCCCGAGGTGCACTGCCTGTTCGGATGATCAAAGGGGCGATCAGGATGGATGCCCCAACATTGGTCTTGATGTTTTTAAAAGTTCCCCTGATATATACGGGTAGAGAGGACAGGTGGCAGCAATAAGATATTATGTAAAAGGCTGCTACCACCGCATTTACTATCCTACAGCTAACCCTATGGCCGCATTAATGGTGAAAAGATGTCTGAACAGTGATTCTCACCCTTTACAGCTATCGTGCAAAGGTTTTGGGGGCAGGTTGATGGGACAAGTATCAAGAAATGACCACCTAACTGGCACGTAAAAAGGACTGGCTTATAAATAGAGCCGGAGGCAAAGAAAGAGGGTATCAAACAATCAGGAGAAGAAGGGGTGTAACTGAAGAAGGGAGCAAGAAAGAGAAAGATACGAGTACTCCTAACATTTGCCTAAGTTTTCTCCTCGGACCAAGTCGAGAAGAACCCTGGGCCATTTTCAGCACTTCATTTACTTTAGCCTAGCCATAGTCACGTCTGAGCCATCAACCCACTCATTTTCGACCAAGTTTACTCGACCCACTCTCTACAAATTCATTGTAAGGGTACTGTTCGCATCTTAGGCTAAAGTCCATCTCACTTGTAGGCCCATCCTGCCAAATTGTGTCCCTACAATTGGCGCCGTCTGTGGGGAAGTTAACTGTTGTGTCGGTGAGTTAAGGCTTGAACCATGGTTGGATCAGGTCCTAACAGAGCGGAGTCAGACGGCTCTCAGCATCTTGATCACTTTGTGCACCTTGAGCGTGAACGGGACCGTGAAGGGAGTGTGTATACCGTGCATACGGGAAGGAGCTGATGTCGAAATGAAGAAGGTGGGTCTTACCAAGACGCTACTAGGAAGATGCAACGTGAAATTGATCATTTGAAAGAGAAGCTGCGCCGTACGCGAAGGAGGCGTAGTCCATCCAGCAGTCCGTCCGTCACTGATAATTCTTTTGGGGATAATGAGGATGATGACTACAGACCCCGGTCACGTACGCCCCCTAGTGAATCCTACTCTCATGAAGAAGAGCACTACCGCGGCCACAGGGGTAAAAACATGTCCTCAAGAGGTGTAGGGAATAATGCAATGAATAGGACACTTAATCAGATTTCTAAGTCGCCCTTCACACGCAGAATTGAAGCAGGAAGCTTGCCTCAGCGTTTTACTCAACCCATTTTCACTGCATATAATGGACGGTCCGATCCTGTGGAACACGTAAGCCATTTCAATCAGAAGATGGCTGTCCACTCCCGAAACAAGACTATCATGTGCAAGGTGTTCCCCGTCAGTTTGGGACCCGTAGCCATGAGATGGTTTGATGGTCTTGTTGCCAATTCTATCGGATCCTTTCGAGCGCTCACTAAGGCCTTTTGCTCTCGATTCGTTACGAACACTAGGGTCCCTCGGCCATTAGATTCCTTGCTGTCCATGTCTATGCGAGAAGGGGAGACACTGAAAACGTACTCGGATAGGTACTGGGAAATGTTTAACGAGATTGAAAGGAGTTTCGACGATGTGGCTATGAGAACTTTCAAGGTCGGCTTGCTAGTCGAGCATGATCTGAGGAAGTCGCTAACCAAGAAGCCCGTGAGAAGCGTGCGCCGATTAATGGATCGTATCAATGAGTATAAGCGAGTGGAGGAGGATCAACTTCTTGGAAAGGGCAAAGCCAAGGTTATCCCTCAGGAGAGGAGGGATTTCAGGTCGGACCAATACAGCAACAGTAAGCCACGGAGGGACTATAGCGTGTAGTCCGGGTCTGTTGCATCACAAGTAGTCCATGCCGTGTTTCGAGAGCCAATCCACCAAATTCTAGAGAAAATTCAGAACGAGCCATACTTCAAATGGCTGAACAAAATGGGGGGAGACCCCACGAAGCGCAATCAGAGCCTCCACTGCCAATATCATCAGGAACGAGGGCATACCACAGAGGATTGCTGGACTTTGAGAAGTCACTTAGAACAACTTGTGAGGGAAAGAAAGCTACAGCAGTTTATACACCGCTCCAATGGTCAGGGAGACCTCGACAGGTCAGGGGCTTCCGGGACCGCAGGGGCTTCCGGGACCGCAGGGGCTTCCGGGACGGCCTCATCAAGGCCCCCGTTGGGCACGATCAACGTCATCTTTGCAGCACTCGGAAGAACAGGATCTTGCCCCTCTAGAGTGAAGTCCTTCTCCAGGACATCTGCCGAGGACACAAATCGAGAGATAAAACGAGCCAGAGTAGAGATCCGACTAACCTTGAGCTTTTCGGACGAGGATAAGCAAGGCACTATACAACCCCATGATGACACTCTAGTCATTACTCTTAGAATAGGGGGGTATGACATGAAGAAAGTGATGGTCGATCAAGGGAGTGGGGCTGAAATCATGTACCCAGACCTATACAAAGGACTGGGTTTACGACCTGAAGATCTGACAGCGTATGACTCGTCTCTAGTCAGCTTTGATGGGAAGACCGTCATCCCCAAGGGTCAAATCAGGCTACCTGTACAAGTAGGGTCTGAGGTAGTCGAGGTGGACTTCATTGTAGTGGACGCATACTCTCCCTACACGGCCATTGTGGCCAGACCGTGGCTTCACACCTTGAGAGTTGTTTCGTCAACCTTGCACCTAAAGGTTAAATTCCCATCTGAGGGATGAGTGGAGGAGATTGTAGGAAGCCAATCTATGGCAAGACAATGCCTCATAGCTGTCATTACACGTCAGTCTGCTGCCGAGCCAGCAACCACCTTGGGCAGGGACTCTTAGCAATCAGAAATCCCGATTTCACTTAACGTCGTGGAATTGGATGAGGAGAAGTGTGAGAGGTTGGAGAAAGTTGTCATTGACGGAGACCCAGAGAGGTTCTTCTAGGTTGGGGCTCAGCTGCCACCTCGGGATAAGGAAGAGCTTATGGCATTCCTTAGAAGAAACATCGACGTGTTTGCTTGAAACTCTTACGAGGCCCTAGGGGTAGATCCGGAGTTTATCTGCCATCACCTGAATGTAAGCCCAGCTGCCCTACCTAAGAAGCAGCCACCTCGGCGCTCATCCAAAGAGCATTCTGCCGCCGTAAGGGAGGAGGTGAACAAGCTCAAGCAGGCAGGGGCTATTAAGGAAGTGTTTTATCCTGAACGGCTGGCCAATACAATGGTGGTGAAGAAGAAGAACGAAAAATGGCGTGTATGTGTGAATTTCATAGACTTGAACAAAGCCTGTCCGAAGGATCCTTTCCCCATGCCTCGGATTGATCAGCTAGTGGATGCCACTGTGGGGCATCCGCGAATGAGCTTCTTGGATGCCTTTCAAGGGTACCACCAGATTCTTCTGACTTTAGATGATCAAGAAAAGACGGCCTTCGTCACTCCTGTTGGGAACTACCACTACAAGGTAATGTCATTTGGGTTAAAGAATGCAGGCTCCACTTATCAGAGAATGATGACAAAAATGTTCGAACCACAGCTGGGGAAACGCATCGAGATCTACATCGATGACATGGTGGTCAAGAGCAGGCTGGAATCCAAGCATGTAAGCGACCTTGAGAGCATCTTTGAAATCTTAAGGAAGCACAGGTTGAAGCTCAACACTTCTAAATGCTCTTTCGGCGTTGGATCAGGAAAGTTTCTCGGTTATATGGTCACCCATCGCGGAATTGAGGTTAACCCCATGGTTTTAAAAACCGGTACGGTGAAAGAACCGGAATAGAGAGTGTTTACCGGTTTTATGGTCCGACCGGGGTCCGACCGGTGGTCGAACCGATGATGTCATAAATAATAAATAAATAAATAAAAATTATAAAAATAAATAAATAATTTTATAACTAGTCATTTTAACTAAAAAATTTAATAATAGTAAAACATTAAACATTAACTTATCAATATTAAATATTAACTTATCAACATTAAATAGTAAAACAATTACAAATCATTTCTAGTTATTTTTTAATTTGTCAAATAACCAAAAGAAAATCACCTATGGGTAACAGTATCATGCCCACTTGATACTTTTTTCCTACCTATCCAACACTTACACGTTTATATCACAGCCACCACACATTTTGAAAGTCTACTTCCACACGTTTTAGTGTTTTATTCAAACAACTCTCTGAACTTAACTTTCTTTCCTATCCACTTTTTGCTAAAGTTTCATTTCTCTCTTCAATATTCTCTCCCTTTCTCTGTCTCTCTCATCAGTATGGGTATGTGCAAGTGCAACTGTGCAAGAGCATAAAACAAAGGCTGAAGCGGAGTGCGAACTGCGGACAAATAAAATTTGCTTCATTTTTGAGCTCCTTCATCAACACAAAGATAGGAGATTTGATGTTTTTGGAGTCACTGTTAGTGTCTTAAGCTTCACCACTTCAAGCTTGAGAACATTTTCAAAATCAAAATCTCTCCTCTCAAATCTGAAACAAAATCTCTCTTTCTCTGTCTCTCTCTCTCCCTCTTTTTTTTTTTTTTTTACACAGCATTTGAAGTTTTAATGAAGAACGGCTAAAAACCGGTTTAACCGTACCGGTTTTCGGTTTTCCCGGTTAGACCGGCGGTTTCCGGTTTTTAATGGTTTTTCTTCTATTTTCGGTTTTTAACAATAACCGGACCGGATTAGTGTCCGGTTCCCGGTTGAACCGGCTGATCCGGTCTGGTTTTTAAAACCATGGTTAACCCCGACCAGATAAAGGTGATCAACAACTTGCAACCTCCTCGGAATCCTAAAGAGGTTCAGAGGTTGACAGGGATGACAGTTGCTCTCAACCGATTCATCTCCAAGTCGGCAGAGAGGTGTCGGCCTTTCTTCTAGCTGTTGAACAAGTGGAAAGGGTTTGAATGGACTGAAGAGTGTGCTTTGGCTTTCCAGCAGCTAAAAGAATACTTATCTCGACCCCCCATCATGTCCAACCCCATGATGAATGAGGTCCTGCTCGCCTATATCGCTATAACCACCCATGCAGTAAGTCTGGTATTGATTCGGGTCAACAACAGTGTTCAGAAACCTGTTTACTATGTGAGTTAATCTCTGCATGAGGCCGAAATACGTTACTTGCCACTGGAGAAAGCCATCTTTGCAGTTGTCCATGCCACTCGCAAGCTTCCTCACTACTTCCAGTCACATACAGTTGTGGTCCTTACCCAACTCCCACTCAGGTCACTGCTTCGGAGTGCAGATTACACGGGAAAGATTGCAAAGTGGGGCACGGTCCTAGGGGCCTTCGATATAAAGTACATGCTCCGCACCTCAGTTAAGGGACAAATACTGGCTGACCTGGTGGCCGAATTCACTGAGCCTGTGCTAGAAGAAAGTGCCGAGAAGATGCACATGGATGAAAGTTCAGTTGGCCTAGTATCTGTACAAGGATCCCTACCCTGGAAATTATATGCGGACAGTGCAGCCAATCAGAGAGGCTCAAGAGTGGGGCTAGTTTTGATATCTCTTGAGAATGTTCTTATCGAAAAATCTCTCAGACTAAACTTTTCGGCTACTAACAATGAAGCTGAGTACGAAGCGTTGTTAGTCGAAATGGCCATGGTCAGAAGAATGGGTAGGAACACCGTGGAGGTATTCTCGGACTCAGCACTGGTCATCAGTCAAGTCGAGGGAGAGCTGGAAGCGCGCAATGAAAGAATGCGGAAGTATCTAAGACATGTCAAGCAACTGCAGTCACAGTTCGAGTCATTTAGTTTACAACATATCCCTCGGAGTGGGAACACGCACGCGGACTCCTTGGCCACTCTCGCAACTTCCTCAGCTCAAGGATTACCCCAGCTTATCTTGGTGGAAGAGGTACACGAGCATGTTGAGGAGAAGGAAGGGTCCAGCATTTGCCAAGTTAGAGTGGGGCCAAGCTGGATGGACCCTATGGTGACCTACCTCAGGGATGATATCCTACCGCCAGACAAGGCCGAAGTTGACAAGGTGTGAAGGAAAGCTCCTCGATTCTGGCTCTCAGGAGACAATAAGCTATACAAATGCTCTTTCTCCGGACCCTACTTATTGTGTATGCACCCTGAGGCCACAGAGTTGCTTCGTG